>OY882859.1:17468136-18714386 GCA_963693515.1 Pipistrellus nathusii
TTAGGACAGGGGCCGAGCTCAGCCAGTGTGGATGGACAGGCAGGGGAAGGGAGCTCCAGGGAGAGGGCACGGCGTGAGCCAGGGCCTGAGGCGCCGCTGCATCTCACTGCTGCCCGGGCATAACCTGAGCATTGTCACAGCGGAGAGAGGAGAGTCAGATCCGAGGCGCCTGTGCTGAAATGTGGCCCCTTCCCGGGCACCCAGGAAGGACGGTTGGGAAAGTTTAAATATAATGTGTAAGTTCATGGGCTTTGGGGCCAGCTGCCTGATGGCAAATCCTGTCTCTGCCAGTGTTTGCCTACGTGATGTAGGGCAAGTTACTTAACCGCTTTGTGCCTCAGTTTCCTCATCTGTGAAGTGGGGATAATGACACTGGGCTGGTTGGGGAGTAAACCTGTGTGAAGTGCTTCAGGAGGTGTCTGCTCCCTCCCCCCGTTACCCCCCCCCCCAGCAGGTGTTATGGGAGCAGTTGTTGGTATTGAAGCTCACTGTGTGCCCTGCACCTGTGGGTCCCTCTAATCCTCAGAGCACCAGGCAGGTGGGGCGGTAGGACCATAGGTCCCTTTGAAGATGCTGAATCCCAGGAGGTGAAGTGACTTCTTCAAGGTCACAGGGCTGAGCTGGTGAGTGGGGGCTCCGATCTGCCCGTCTGTCTGACTCCAGAGCCCACCCCGTGCCCGGCACAGACTCCGACTCAGGGTTTGGGCTGCCCTCCCCTCCCACCTCCTGAGGAGCTTTTAGAGCACCAGCTCCTGGGCGCCCAGACCCAGGGGTTCGCTCAGAGATCCCCAGATGCTCGCCAAGGACCATCCAAGCCTACACAGCCCAGCCCTGCAGGTGGACACTCACCCTCCCACCTCCTCCGCCTTAGTGGGGCCTCCCCACACAGAGACCCTCTCGTCCTTTCCCAGGAAACCAGGCCTCAGACCGAGCCGAGGGCCAGGTTACCAGCCCTCCTTGTGATTTATGTGAGGAAGGCAGTTCTGCAGCAATCCCTGCCCGGATTAGCCCCTGCCTGGAGGATTTAACTCATGTAGACACGGGAAATCTCCACAGACTTGTCTCCTAATATTTATTCTGATGACTGAAACATGCAGATAAGGTGAGTGCCTGACGCTGGGCCTGCAGAATAAATTTACATTCTCTAAGCCACAAGGAGCTCCGTATGTCCGTGTTCCGGCCTGGCTGGGGCCCAGGAGTCGGGAAAGCTAGCTCCCAGCCCATGGAAGGTTCTGACGGGGGATTCTTCTGTAGCAAAGACACCCTTGGGAGAGTCTCAGCACCTTAGGACCCCATAGTCCTTGACTTCCAGGTTCATCACTTCCCTCATCTTAGAATCTTCAGTCTATAGAATCTCCAAATGAGAAAAGACTGAGTCAGAGTCACAGGGTTTTAGGGTTCCAGGGTCTTAACCGCCATCTTGCTCAGACACATCATTCGAGTTCCTCCCACACTGTGGTTCTGAGCCATCCCAGTGCATTTCCAAGCTTCCAGTCTTGCTCCGGTATTGCCTCCTCTGGGAAGCCCTCCCGGACTCCCAGGGCTGGTTCAGGGCTCCCGTCACAGGCTCCCTCTTGGCTTCATCTAGTACTTTGCCTTATGAGACCCACCAGCGGTGTGGTGTAAAACCCGATTCTCACCCCCACTGTGAGCCCTGACAGGCAGGGGGAGGGCCTGCTTCTGTTCACTCACAGATCCCCGCACAGGGGCTGGCAGACAGGAGATGCTCCGTCATCCTGTACCACAGGGCTAGCTGCATCCCAAGTGCAGTGGATCCGCCCACCGGGGTGAGGGGAGGAGACACCGGAGAGGATAGAGAGGAGGGAGATCATGGGCACCAGTTCTAGTTCCGTGTTCCCGTCCAGTGGTGAGGGCTGCTTGTATCCCACTGACCTCCTCCAGCCCTGGAGAGGGGCCGCCGGGATGTTTGAGAAGATTCTCCCTGGGAGTTGTGCACAGGAAGACAGGAATCTGAGCAGCACAAGGGGTGGACTGTGGCTGGCATGGAGAGACCGCTCAGACGCCCTGACGGTTTAGCCTCCCCCAACCCCCCAACTCCTGCACTCTGGACCAGGTTGGCAGAGGCATTTATCAGACCCATCATAGTTTGAATTCCTTCCCACCAGCCCTGCTTCCTTCCCCTTCCTTTCACAGCTGTTGATCCCTAGTCAACATCTCTCATCCCCAACTCCACTCAATGTCTGCTTTTCCAGGACCCATTTTGGGGCACAGGAAACCAGTGACTGTAGCAGTTGTCCCGAGTTTGAATCCCATGTCTGTTACTTAACTAGCTGGGTAATTGAATGCAAACAACTTGTCTCTCCGTGCCTCAGTTTTTTCATCTATAAAATGGGGTTAATTAATCCCCTGACCTTTGCAGGGATGTGGATAATAGGAAGATTTTGTAAAGGAAAATAGACACACACACACACACACACACAGATACAGACTTAATTAAAAATCTCTCTGCTTGCACGTATGCCTCTGCCTCTGCCCCTGGAGCAGGCTGAGCTACAAGGAATGAGGCCTGGCTGGATCTGAGATGCTGCTGGGAAACATGTCTGGGCAGCCAGACTCCAGGGGCCAGCACACCAGCACGCCTCCCCTATCATGGCTGCTGTTCCAAGTCTCCCCATTAGGGGGCGCCGATGGTGGAGGTAGATGGCTGTGTGCGGTAGGATGAGCTGGGGGTGGAGGAGAATTATTCTGTTGTTCTCTCACCCTCCTTCCCGGAAGCCGCGCTCCCCCTGCTCAGGCTGCTGCACCACATTTCAGATCAGAACATCTAGATCCATCAAAGCAAGAGACGGATGCGATGGCTGCACATTCAGGGGGCGAAGGATAAAGACTGCGGGGGCCTCACAAGATCCCTCTTCCCCCGCCCCCAACGTGTGAGGGAGCAGACAGGCCAAGACAAGCCATGCATTTCCCCGGCTAGGTGAGGAGCCATGCGAGCAGCCCAGGCAGGCAGGGGCAGGGGCAGCAGGAACGGATGCATTACACAAAACATTTATCAACAAATCAGGGGAGGAACCATCCCCCTTTCCTATTTGAGGAGCCCTTGAGTGATGGTTCCGGGATCCTCCTGCCCTGGTGTTTGCCTTTCGCTGAAGGTGATGGATGCAAGAGCAGCCCTGGGCCTTGAGACACTCACTAGGCTGTCCATCTCCGCGCGTCTCCTCGCTGTCAGCCTGGCCCATCTGGGACACACATTGATTAACTCCGAGGACTGAGGGTTGAGGAGAGGCAGACGCAGCCAAATAGAGAGGAGGGGTCTGGACGAGCAGGGGATGGCCAGGGGAGCGTCTGGGCCTCGGTTTATCAGGGTGGTCCGAGAACCTCCATAGCCTCCCAGCAGCACATGGATTCCTCGAGACTGAGCCCGAGCCTCAGCAGAGGGGAGTCTTCATACCAGAGTGCACATCCTGGTTTAGACACTAGGCTTTTTGACATTGAACATGACACTTAACCTCTGTGTGCCTGATGTCCGTTTGGGGTTAAATCTCTAGCATAGTAGTTATTTGGCACAGAGCAAGGGCTCAAATGAAAGCTTTTCTTTTTATTGTTGTCACTATTAGTATGATTACCTAGCCTTTCTATAGGTGTGCATTTTATATATACTAGAGGCCCAATGCACGAAATTTGTGCAAGGAGCTTGGCCTTGCAGCCCCAGCTTTGTCCAGAAGGTTGTCAGGACAGTTGTTCCACTGTTTGGCCATCCAGTCTAATTAGCATCTTACACTTTTATTATTATAGATATACAATATAGTTTGTTATCGAGATTTTATTGTATATTCAGTTAGCTCTTTTTTCTTCCTTCCTTCCTTCCTTCCTTCCTTCCTTCCTTCCTTCCTTCCTTCCTTCCTTCCTTCCTTTCTTCCTTCTTTTTTCCTCTTTCCCTTCTCTCCCTCTTTCCCCCCTTTCCCTATCTCTATCTCACTCTTTCCTTCTTTCTTTTCCTTTTTCTGTTTTTCCTTTCTTCTTATCACTATATCAAGAATGTTTTTTCATGCCTTGGCCAGATGGCTTAGTTGGTTGGAGTGTTGTCCCCAAAAAGATTGGGGGCTTGATTTTAGGTCAGGACACGTACAGGAGGCAACTGAGATATCTCTCTCTCTCTTTCTCTCTCTCTCTCTCTCAAAAAATAAAAATAAAAACAACATATGCTTGGGTGAGAATTTTAAAAAATGAGTGTTTTCTCACATAATTAAAGTTCTTCAAATGTTAATTGCTTCCTCATAGACCCTCCTTGAGATGCTCTGTCACCTACTCTGTCTCCAGATTGGATAAAGAGCCCACCACAGGTTTTCCTCTTACCATGGGCTGCAGTAAACCTTTCCAGGCACAGCCCTCGCCCCAATCCCTGCCTGCTTCCTGGGGGCCTGTTCCTGGGATCACTGCATCAGGGCGCTGACATTTCTAAGTCTCCAGGTTTTCTTTATTACTTAATTGCCTTCCCCAAAGGTCCCCGCAGTGCCTGGGAGCGCCTGTCTCACCACATTTATCAGCATCGATGATTCTCTCGTTATTTAGTCTTTACTAATCTCATGGCTCAAAATTATATTTCATTGTCTTTTGGAGACAGAGCCACAGCCTGTGGCCTCTGCTTCCCAGCAGCGTGATAATCAAATTACACCCAGGGCTTCCAGCAAGCCTCGGGGGGAAGGGTGGCCTCTGGCAGGGGAGCACAAGAGATCAAAGTTCCGGGGTCTTGGTCGACACTGGGCTCCCACGCTGTGTGACAGGGTATATCACACAGCCCTCACTGGGCCTTTGTTGATCCGTCTCAGACAGTAGCGCCCAGCTAGTCCTCCTGCCCCCAGTTAGTTTATTGAGTGCCTAGAACAGTGCCTGACACACAGCTCGTCCACAGCCAATATTTGCCAAAGACTGAGCTGCCCCGGTGGCCTTCCTGAGGGAGCAATGTTGTCCCATTGTTATGCTGCTTCCGACCTCTGCTGAGCTCCCTCGCACTGCATTTATGTATTTGGTCTCCTCATGAATTTCTGCTTCGACTTAGGATCTGAAAACACACGAGAAAGAAAATGAGAAAAAAAGCCAGATAATCTACACAATCATTACCTTTCTTAAATCCAGCCAGGAGCCGGGACTTCAGTTCACTTGAGAAGAACTGAAAACCACAAGATAACAGACCTACCCCCCTCCCAAGGACAGGCCTGACACAGAAACCATCACACCTCCAGCAGGACCCGGGGGAGCCATGGCTGCCCTAACAGCAGGTAAGAAACAGCTAACATTTTCATGGATTCCCAGAGGCTGCATGTGGACTGGCGTGACAGCTTAGCATCCTGTGAGCCCCAGTCACAGGGGAGTCCACAGTCACTCACCAGCGTTTCCCACAGTGCTCGGAAGACTGGGGATAGGGCCAGGCTCTGAGAGAGCCACCTCCCCCTCCCCAGATCCCTCTGTCCCATGAAGCACAAACCTCAAACCTCCTCGGTGGGGCAGGTCTAGATCAAGAATTTTTATTTTATTTTATTTTTATTTATATATATATATATATATATATATATATATTATTGATTTTTTACAAGAGGAAGAGAGAGGGGCAGAGAGTTAGAAACATCGATAAGAGAGAATCATCGATCAGCTGCCTCTTGCACACCTCCTACTGGGGATGTGCCCGCAACCAAGATACATGCCCTTGACCGGAATCGAACCCGGGACCTTTCAGTCCTCAGGCCGACGCTCTATCCATTGAGCCAAACTGATTTTGGCTAGATCAAGAATTTTTAAAGTTTGACACGTGGGAGAACATAGTGAGGGACCTGGAGCTGGGCAGCCTCCAGAGGAGCGAGCCTGGCATTGCCTGTGGCATTCGTGGCTGGGAGAATGGTTCCGCCTCCCCCTGCCCATCCCCCCTGGGCTGGGCTGCCATGAAGGAAGGAGAAAAAAGGGAGGGAGACACAGAGGACTGTGAGGTGCAGAGAGAAAAACAGATGCTGTCCAGAGTCCTCCCTCAAGTGACTATAGATGGGTGGAGAGGGCAATTTCTATCTCCCCATCATGCTCAGGTGGTTGTCTCCTAGGAAATCACCTGGGGTTCATGTGAGAAGCCCACAGAGAGGTGAGATGCAGACTCTAGACCCTCCAACCTGCTGGGTGAGCTGGTACAAGGGCCCCACCTCACAGCCTGTTTCCCCATCTGAACAATGAGATGATTGTGCAGCTCAGCGGTTCTCACACCGAGATCTGGCGATTTCCTCTTTCCGGCAGGATGGAGTGACAGGGATTGGATTTATCCTCACCCCTGAAGTGATCAAAAAACACAAAATGATGAAGCCATGGCTCACAAGACACAGGACATCAGGCACCGAAGGAGGGGCCAGAAGTAAGTGGAGGGAGCCCTAAGTGGCCCTGGCTCCCAGGCCTGAGAGAGTTTCCAGGCCCTGGCACAGGGAGGAGGAGCCCAGGGAGGTCCCAGCGTTGAGGAAGAGGAGCTGAGGTTTCCGGAGACCCAGAGGGCCTTGAGTTCTCAGGACACAGTGCCCAGAGGAGAGCGCCGCCCTAGGAGAGAACGCTGGCGAATACGAAGGGTCTTGCCTCAAGTGTGGGGACCGTTTAGCTCTAGACTGAGAGCTGCTCTGGTCCCACCTAAGATCCCAAAGGATCACAGTTTCCAAGCTACAGAACAAAGGCTCAGGGATATTTATAGCAAGATGAAAACACCCAGCACCCAGCACCCAGCACCCAGCACTCAGCACCCAGCAAGGTCAAATCACAGTGCTGGGCAAAGACAGCTGGAATGACCAAGGTAAGTTGTAAGAAGTAGGTTTCAGAGTGAACGAGATTCTTATAGAACACAAGATCCAATTGTAAATTCATCCAGGGACCTAACAGTTCTAATGCTTATGGACCTAGTAGCAGCACTTCAAAATGCACGAACCAAAACATGACAGGAGGGCAAAGAGAAACAGACAAATCCACAGCGACAGGGAGAGATTTCAACACCCCTTTCCCAATACTGGATAGAGCGAGTAGACAGAAGCTCATCAAGGATACAGAGAACTGGATCAATACCATCAACCAACTTGACCTAAGTGACAGTTACAGAACATGCCAGCCTTGCTACAGGGGAGAGCCCAGTCTTTTAATGTGTGTATTTCAATGTGCAAGACAGACCACACTCTGGGTCAGAGTACAAGTCTCAATCAATCGAGAGGGTTCAAGTTGTACCGAGAAGGTTCCCTAACCACAACAGAACTAAATTGGAAATCAGGTATTTAAGAGAAAGATCTCTTTCAGTAACAGGAAGATCTTGGGACAATCTCCAAATGTTTTGAAACGAAATAGCATACTTTTAAATAACACACGTTAGAGAAGGAATCAAAAGGGGAATTAGGATGTGTTTTTCACTGAAAGAACATGAAAACCAGACATAACCAAACTGTGGGATGCTGCTGAAGCAGCTCTCAGGGAAAGTTATAATTCTAAATGCCAAAATGAAGATATGTCTCAAATCAGTGACTTCGTTGCCCCTCTTTTTCTATGTATTGATTTGAGAGACAGAGAGAGAAACATTGACTTGTTCTACTTTATTTATGCATTGATTGTTGCTTCTTGCATATGCCCTGACCTGAGGTTGAACTTGCAACCTTGGAGTATCTGGGCAAAGCTCTAAGAAACTGTGCTCCTGGCCAGGGCCTCATTGTCCCTCTTCAGAAACTAGAACAGAAGAGCAAATTAAATCCAAAGTGACTAACAGAGAGGAAAAAATTATCAGAGTAGAAATCAGTGGAGAAAATCTATAGAGAATATCAATGGAGCCAAACTGGCTCTTTGAGAAAAATCAATAAAATTAATAAACCTCTAAACACACTGATCAGGAAGCAAACAAGGAAGACACAGTTACCTATATCAAGAATGAGAGAGGTGACATCACAGATTTTACATAAATTGTTTGGAATTCTTCTGCAGTGAGATGCCTTTTCTTATTCATTCACTTCTTATACTGCTGGGGGTCTTGATCCAGCATCTAGAAGGGTTTGGGAATCTGTAGAAGGCACTGTATGTAAATTAATCAGGAGTCCAGAGATGAAACATAATTTTGAAAGGCATTTTGGGGAGCCAAAGAAGATTTCGCTAAATGAACTAAGTTCTGCCTTATGTGAGGACCCTTTGTTTTTTTATTAATACAAATTGTCAAATTGTCGTAAGGCAAGGTAGATATACACATCAAAGGCCAGGGTTTAGTATTCAGAATCCATTGTCAGATTGGAAGAACTGGCTATGGCTGTTTGGCCAGTAGGAAGCAATAACATGTAGATTAAGATGCCCTCAGTTGTCTGGTAGCAAGCAATCATTTATGCATCCTTTTCAGGTTTGAGGAAATGCCCTCAGCCATTTCCAGATGATTCAGCCTTGCTGACATGCTAGAATTGGCTTCCGGCATTATATGTTCATTCTTTCATATTAGTGTGAACTCATGAATATTTATTTTATACTTTGGATTATAACCCACTACTTTTTTTTTTGGTTGTTGCACAATTCAGTTCCCTCCTTGACCATTGAGAGCTCTTTCTGTTTGCTCTTGTGTCTCTTTGATATTTGCCCATCACTGTCAGTTTTTAAAATCATTTATTTATTTATTTATTTATTTAGCACTTCTGTACTTTCTGGCTCTAAAATGCCAGGCTCATTTTGTATATGTCATGCCCTCGTTCAAGATCAACCTTCCCCCCAGGAGCCCTGACTCCTTTTATTGCAGAACTAGAGGCCCGAAGCACAAAATGCATGCAATAGTAGGCCTTCCTTCCCCTGGCTGTTGGCAAAAGCTTTCCTCTGGTACCCGGGACCCGGGTTTCCCTCGCTGCCAGGGCTTTGTCTGGAAAGTCATCCGGAAGGATGTCTGGTCTAATTAGTATATTATGCTTTTATTATTATAGACAGTATGAGAAACCAAGATTTGGGTACTAGATATGCTTGTTGCTAGTGAGATGTCATCGTCTCTAGGCTCTGTCAGCTCACAGAACAAGGAAACATGCCTCTGCACACACCCATGCATGTACACACAGATACATGTTTCTAATGTACATTCAGCCAAACATGAGTGTATACTGATGTCTCCAGGTCTCATCCATCACCACGTGGATCATTCTAGACTTTTCCCCATATTTGTCTGGAACCTCCCACCCTTAGCAATGAGAAACCAAGCTCCCAGCAGCTGCCACCCATACACTGAAAATGTTCATTCGGTAGACATGTGATTTCAAAATTGTTAGCTCATACCCCCCAGAAACCAGCTCTGCACAGTTCCTTTTGCCTTTAGCTTAGAGACGCCGTCATTCCACGGTTACACAAGTCAGCACCCTTGATCTCTACCTGCTTCACTTAGGGTGTTTCATACGTTTGTAATAGTTAGATTCTTTGTCACTGTCTGCATCCTGGAATCCCCTGACCTTCTAAGGGATTTTTCAAAATCTGCACACATTAAGGTTCACTCTTTCTTCTGTAAAATTCTGTGGATTTTGACAAATGCATAGTATCATTTAACCCATTTGTTCACCATCATCATATTACCCATAATAGCTTTACTATCCTGAGAAAAACCATCTTCTGTCCTTCAAGTCTTCAATCTTCCTATTTTCCAAACCCTTTGCTGATCTGCTTCCTAGCTCTATAATTCTCCTTTTCCTGAATGTCACCTATCTGTAATCTTTTAACTGGCCTTTCCCCATCAGCAATAGACATTTAAGATTCATCCACATCTCTACATGGCTTGATTGCTCATTCCTTTTCATCACCGAGCAATATTCCATTGTATGCAAGCAGCACAGTTCATCCATGTACCTGCCGAAGGACATCTTTCTTGGTTGTGTCCAGCTCTTGGCAATTATGAATAAAGCTGCCATAAGCATTCCCACGCAGGGTTTTGTGTGTTCATACATTTTCATATCCACTGAGTGGACTATCTGGGAGTGTGATTGCTGGATCCTATGGTAAGACTATGTTTAGTTTCCTAAGAAATTGCCAACTTGCCTTCCAAAGAGGCCGCATCATTTTATATTCACACCAGCAGTCAGTGAGGTTCCCGTTGCTCCGCCCCCTCTCCAGCAATTTGGATTTCCTGGGATATTTATTTATTTATTTTTATTTATTTATTTATTTATTTTAAAATATATTTTATTGATTTTACACAGAGAGGAAGGGAGAGAGATAGAGAGTCAGAAACATCGATGAGAGAGAGTCATCGATCAGCTGCCTCTTGCACACCCCCTACTGGGGATATGCCCGCAACCAGGGTACATGCCCTTGACCGGAATCGAACCTGGGACCTTTCAGTCCCCAAGCCGACGCTCTATCCATTGAGCCAAACCGGTCCCGGCTTTCCTGGGATATTTAAAAATCCTCGATACATGAGTTCTATTCCCAGAGATTCTGACCCCATCAGCCTGGGATGGGGCCTCAATATTGTTGCAAAGCCCCAGAAAAGCTGATGTAGAGTTAGGCTTCGGAAACACTGAGCTGCACCAACCACCTCGCTGTGCAGAGGAAGAAACTGCAGCCCCGGGGTCTGTGTGCTGTGGTGGGACTGGTCTCTCAGGCCCTGCCAGCTGACCGCCTGGGAGGGGCTATGTGATATCCTGGTGAAGAGCTGGGGCTCTGGAGTCCCACAGCCTCAGGCTCAAATCCTAACTTTGTCTCTCACCAGCTGTGTGACTTTGGGCAGGTGTCTGCACCTCTCTGAGCCCTTCCTCTGTGGAATGAGAATGGTGACAGGACCTGATGCACAGGACCAGAGCTGGGCCCTCAGTAGGCCAGGCACTGTTGGCAACTGTCACTGGGACTCTGGTCACATGGAGCAGCTGTGCTGAGGTCCCATACTGGGAGGCCAGGCTCTGCATCTTTCCTGGACCCCAGGGTCCCTCCTGCCCCAACCCCACTCCCTCTTCCTACTTTGTCTGCTCCCAAGATCCACAGCGGCTCCTCCCCACCGCTCCCTTTCTTCTCCCACTTAACAAACAGCTTCACTTAAAAAGCCATCTGGGAGGATGGATGGCACAAGTCACATTTTGTAGAATAAGTTTTCAGGGAGAAGAGCCAAGAAATTAAAGGCATAGCATTTACGATTCCAATCTTATTAGGCCCTTTTACTCTGACCATTGGAGAGTTGCGGTTCTGTGTTATAAACTCCTCCCTCCCCCACCGCCCAGTGTTCTGGGCTCCATCTCCATTTGCCTCTGAGTGGCCTGTCCCCAGTGTCCCCAGCTGATTCTCTCCCTTGAGATAAACGTCCCCCTTTTCAGCTGGAGGGGCTGCCGTGGGGCCTCCCTAACCCCAGACTCTCCTCCCCTGTGCCATGGCTGTCCCACCTCGGGTGGCTGCTCCCTCTCCCTAAAGGAGTCCTGGGTGAAGGTTTGTCTTCTTCTTTGGGGATTTTCAAGGCAGATCTGGGGACAATGGGTGGATGACTTGTGAAGGAGATATGTGTCCCTATTGGGATGGATGGGTGCACAGGGGAGAGGGAGTGAGCTCCCTGACCCTTGAGGTGTGCATAGAGCACGGGGGACCTCAACAGAGAGGCTGAAGCAAGGGCTGCAGAGGCTGAGAGAACTGGGCTGAGTCCTGGCCACACTGCCGGCAAGGTGTCTGACCTTCAGATTTCTACTCGCCAAGCTCGGTTTCTTCATCTGGAAAATCAGGCAAGATAATAGTCTCTCTTCCCAGGGTTGTCATGGAGACTAAATGACAGAATGTGTGCGAAGCACCGAGCGTACATTCTCATTCCAGGGCGGGAGAAGGGGCTGGGGTGTGACACCTCAAAGCCACGCAAGCTTCCGAATTGCTGTGGTCTGTGGTCTTAGAGACCTGACACTCTGCGATCCAATGATTCAGTGATCTTCCATGACAAGGTCCCTTGGATTCTAAGTTTTTAAGATACGGCGAGTCTGTGATTCTTCTCCTTCAAAGGCTCCTTGGGAATCTAAGGCTGTGAGATTTCAAGATTCGCATTCCACACCCGTCCCTGCACCAGTGACACTGGTCCTAGCCCTGGGCTGTCTGTGGCACCGGAGGCATTTATCTCTGTCTTTCTTCCACTTTAAACCTTCCATCTTTATCCCCCGCTGGCCTATTGCTACTTCTCTAGGGGCCCTTTTTATAATTCTAGCTTGACCCACTGTCCGCTTTGTTCTAAGCACATGGGGCCTCTGCGGGGCTGCTGAATTGCGCCTCGCACACACCCTCCGCACACTGCCTCTTGCATGCCAGGCCTCCCCTCCCAACCTCATCTTTGCCTACAGAAATCTCCCCGTCTACAAGGCCAAAGCCACAGACAGAGCTTTTGTGAGACTTCCTTCACCGCCCAGTTGAAATGCATGTTTCCTCCTCCGTGCTCTGCTCAGATTGTGTCTCAATCCCTGAGAGAGCAGCTATGGAAGTCCAAAGCAATCCAGCTGGGGGGGGAGGGGGTGGCGAAGGGGGGGGTGGACCCTCTGCCCTTTGCCCCAAGGCAGCTCCACCTCTGGTAAACATCTAAGACCCTTCCCTGCTTCCAAAAGAGAGAGGGGTGGATCTGGTTGGGCACAGGTGGGACACTGATTGGGCCACGCTCACTAGTGGGCGGGGTCTGCGCGTGGGAGGCCCTGGGACCAGCTCTCTTCCTTGCCCCCTCCTCTCCCACTGCCTGCAGCCCAGAGGCCAGTCAGCTCTGCCAACTCAGCCTGGGTGAAGCCCTCGTTCCTGCTCCAACAGCCCCTCTATGTGCTGCCAATCCTGATGCTGTGACCCACGTGGAGGGTCTTCGCTGTGCCAGCTTGTCTCAGGTGGCGGGCACAGTGTTGAGCTGGACAGGCTACCCTTCCTCCTGGACTTTCCATCTGGGGCTCCTGAGGCTTCCTCCTCTGGGTGGCCCATGGCCTCCTGCCTCTGGACATGTTCAAAGCCAAGCCCTTCATCTTCTCATCAGACCTGCTCCTCCCCACCGTCCCGTCCAAGTGTTTTCCCCGCAGCACCTGCTCACCCAGATCAGAAATAAGAGGACTTCTCTGATGCTGCCTCTCCTTACCCCCAGGACCATCAAGCCCTATCAATTGTAACTTCTTCAAACCTCTAGAATCCCCCTTCCCCCATCCCTCTACCCTGCCCCAGCTCAGGCCCTGGTCACGTCAGACCAGACAAACCCATGTCTTCCTGCCTGGTCCCTCAGCTGCCTGGTCCCTCAGCTGCCTGATCCCTTAGCTTCATTAGTGCCTCTTTAATCCATCCGCGGGTAACCCTGAGACCTGAGTAAGCCCTCCTCCTCCCGCCTCCTGCTTCAGCCAGGCCCCTCCCATCAGGAGTTAGAGAAAAGGGGACAAGCTCCAGTGTTCCAACCCCAGAACTTCCTGATTGATCTAAACCTGCTTCCAGGGCCCACGAGGCCTTATCTTCCGGTCTGTTCTCCAGAGGGTGAACCTCATGGCGAGTGGGCTCACTCGTGGACTCAAAAACTTCTCTGTTTGTGGGGCCAGTTGGTCAGAGGCCAGACCTGCAGGCTGGAGTATCTGCTCACTGCAGGTGAGACTATAATATGGCCGAGCTGAGGAAGGGAAGGAAGGCTGGCCCCCCATTCCAGTGCTGAGTTTGTCTGGGTAGGAGGATAATCTAACTTTATTTGGCAGTTTGTTAGTTGATTATCTTTTAAATATTTAGTCAACTGGCCTGTGGGCCTCATTGGTGACCTTGCTCCGGGGTACACAAGTGTTGGGGACAGCCTGCATTGAAAACCCAGCCTCCAGGTAGGATGACCATCCTACATTCAGGGCAGTCTCATTGATCCCCTGCCTGACACCCTTCATGGCTCCCACAGGCCTTGAGATGATGTCTGTATGCTGAGCCTGGCTCACAGGACTCTTGGTGCCATGACCCTCCCTGCATCTCCATCATCTCCCATCTGGCACCAGAAACTCACTCTATGAAAGCCCCACACTGTGCACAAATTGCTGCTTGTCCTTCATGTCCCCACACCCAGCTCTCAGGCTTCGTGTGCAGTAGCCTTGGCGCTCACAGACCTTGGTGCAGGGGGGAAGGGTACAGGGCAGGCGTGGGTAGGCAGTTTGGAGCTATTGTTTTCCGTGGACAGTTTTGCCTGGGCTGCCACCCGAGAAGCCAGCAGACCCCTAGGTCCACATGGACATGGCTGGCACAGAGCCCACCGGCCTGGGAGGAGGCAGGGGATGGCCTGTCTACCAGGAAGAAGCATCTGCAGGAAGTCTGTGCTGGTGCTGGGGTGCTGTGAGGGCACCCCTCAGACCTCAGCTCTCCCATTCGGCCTCAGAAGCCCAAAGCCCTCAGTGCCTCCCAGGCCCACCCCTGACAACTTGTTTTCAGCTAAAAAAGGCACCAGTGCAGCCCGCGCGCCTCTCCTCAATGCTGGTGGACCTGGGGTGGGGGGTGGGAGGTGAAATTGGAGGGGGGGGCAGTGAAGGCTGTTGCAGAAGGAGCCTGAGTGACCTGCTCTGGGGTTCGGAATCGGGGAGGGGTCCCTTCCACCTTCACAATGGAATTGCTGATGGAACAGAGAGCCAAGTCCCTTCCTGGGCTCAGGTAGACCCCCCCTCTGCAGGCTGGTGCCAGGCTGAGGGGCCTAGGCCTCAGGGCCAGCCTTCTCCAGCCATTCTGCTTCCATGGCAACCAGTGCCCTCTGGCCGGAACTGAGCCCCTCCCCACTCCACCCCAACATTGCCAGTGGGAAGGGAATGTGACCTTGTCATAGGCAAGCAGGTGGGAGGATGTGATTGCCACAGCCCAGCCTGGGCGAGTGTCACCAGGTTGTGAAATCCATGAACAGGTGACATGTGAGCCTCTGCCCCTGCTTCTTGTTGATATGAATCAGGAAGGTTTTAGGATGGGGGGATGCTTCCTTGTATGATTTCTCAGCCTGTGAATCCTGATCTATCATTCATCTCCTTGTGGATCCTCCTTTCTGGTTCGATCCTCATCCTGTTAGTTACATTGGGCTCTGTTGTGTGAGCCTGAATGACCACAGGCCACTCTAGTGCAGCCCCGCCCCCCGAATCTAAATCCCACTGCACCCTCGAGTCTGTTCTGCCATTTTGCTTCCTAGCTAGTCACCAACATCAAGAACTCGGGCTTTTATCCTCGATCCCCACATTCCCACACCGGTGTCACTCTAATTCCTTATTCATCCTTCTGCTGTCTCCTTCTAGCCATCTCCCCTGCCAGTGGTCCACACCCCATCCCACACTCCTGAGGGACCTCCCTGCCTTGAGTCTCCCTCAGTTCTAGTAACAACATTTTTCTGAACCAGACCTTGGCACTCACCTTTTCCAGAGCCTGGGATGGTTTGCTGCCCTGATGATAAGGTCCATGCCCCTTAGCATGACTCACACGGTCGTTCATTCATTCTGTGTGAATGTCCTGAGCCCTGCTCTGTGCCAGAGACTGCGGCTGCAACCGAGAAAATCAACACGGACAATCGCTGGTCTCAGGAAACATCTTCTATTGGGGAAGACAGACAAGAAACATATAGATCACATGTAACACGGTCACAAGTAAGGGGGAGAAATAATGCAGGAAGGGATATGGAAACATCATGGGTTGCAGTTACATATGAAGGTCAAAGAAGACCTCAGTGAGCAGCTGATATTTTTCCAAAGACTTGGAGGAGATGAAGGAGGAAGCCATGTGGCTATTTGAGAAGAGCACTCCAAGCAGATGAAACAAGAGGTGCAAAGCTACTTTGGGTTCAACTTAAATGCCAGCTACTGAGACCCTTATGTGTTAGTCCCCCTCATTACGCTCCCAAGTAGCCATTTTATTTGGTATTAGTGGCCTGGTGCATGAAATCTGTGTACAGGGTGGGGCGGGGGGTTCCCTCAGCCCAGCCTGCACCCTCTCCAATCGGGTATCCCTTGGGGGATGTCCAACTGCCAATTTAGGTCTGATCCCACTCCACTTCACTCCACCCTACTCCACTCCATTTCACCCCACTCCATCCCACTCCACTTCATTTCATGCTACTCCACTTCACTCCACCCTACTCCACTCCATTCCACTCCACTCCATCCCACTCCACTTCATTCCATGCTACTCCACTCCACTTCACTCCACCCTACTCCACTCCATTCGACTCCACTCCATCCCACTCCACTTCATTCCATGCTACTCCACTCCACTTCACTCCACCCTACTCCACTCCATTCCACTCCACTCCATCCCACTCCACTTCACTCCACCCTACTCCACTCCATTCCACTCCACTTTATTCCACTCTACTTCATTTCATGCTACTCCACTCCACCCTACTCCACTCCATTCCACTCCACTCCATCCCACTCCACTTCATTTCATGCTACTCCACTTCACTCCACCCTACTCCACTCCATTCCACTCCACTCCATTTCATGCTACTCCACTCCACTCCACTCCACTCTGTTCCACTCCACTCCACTGTACTCCATTCCACTCCACTCCACTTTATTCCCTTCCACTTTCCATTCCATTCCATTCCATCCCATTCCATTCCACTCCATTCCACTATATCCCACTCCACTTCATTCTATTCTATTCCACTCCACTCCACTCCACCCCACTCCATTTAATTTCATTTTTAAAAACTCACACTGCCTAATCAGAACCAGTAATTTCAGCTCCTGTCTCTGGCCCTGAAGAGAGCAACATTTCATATTTAATCAGTATTAGTTCTGGAATGCTCACGGGGGAGCAGGCTCACTTTAGGGCTGTGTAGTTTAATTTTCAGTGAGGGTAATTAAACCAGGAAAATAGCCCGGCTCCGGGCAGGACTGCTGTGGGATGGCCCACTACCAGGCCAGGAAGGCCGGACCCCAGATGCCACCCCCTGCTTACACCTACTCCACCCCGCCTATCCTCACCACTCTAGTCCCTGTCCCCACAAGGGAGCAGAACCAGACATCCCTCTCATGCCTGTGATGACTGGCAAGTTTTCTATGGGAGGAAGGACAGCAGTGATGTTTGGTGGGGGAGAAGCCTATCAGGCATGGAAGGTGGGGGCATCCAGAGGTAATCCTGGTGGGGACAGGCTTTTTCCTTTAGCAAACCTCTTTTCCCTATTAATTCTGCTCAACCTCTGTTATCACCACCACCACCACCACCATAATCTTAGCTATTTTAAACAATGGGTCATTCTCATTGCTTTTTCAGGACAGTCTCATCCATACCTGTGACATCAGCGACCTCCTCCAATGAAGGGCAGTGGACAGAAAGTTAGGACTCACTCTGTCACTTAAAGTCTGTCCGAAGCCATGGTAATTCATTCCTCTGACCCTCCGTGTCTCACCTGTCTAAAGAGAAAATGATAACTTCCTCTCAAAGGACTGCTGTAATTATCAAATGCAGTCATTGATGTGTCTCTGACCAGTCAGAGGCCTGGCACACCGAAGGTCCTCAGCACATGCTTGTCCTTTTTTCTTCCATGAGATTCCCCTATGCCGAGAGCACACAGATAGATCCCTACAGGAAGAGCCTTGCAGGCAAATGGAACAGCTTGTGCAAAGCCCTGGGGTGAGTGTGTGCCTAAAGTGCTGAGGGGTATCAAGAAGCTGGTGTGGCTGGAGTGGAGTGAGTGAAGGGAGTGTGGAGTGAGACGGGGGTGAAGATGTGGGCAGTCAGGACAGACCAGAAAGGTAGGCAGGCCAGGACAGGTCTGGTGGCCTTTGGACATTTGGGGCCAGTGGATGGGAAGATGTGATAGTGGGTAGGGGACACCACTCCTTCTAGGGTCAGACATAACATGATTCTTGGACATTCAAGAAGCCAAGTCACTGCTGGAATGTCCACTCCCCTGCAGGACAGGGAGGCTGTCCAGAGTTGCCCCAGCTGCTCCCCTCTCTCTCCCCTCCTACCATCTTGACCTGCTGGGAGAGAAGACAAAGATGTCAGAGGGCAAACCAGGGCCTGGGCCAGCCCAGCATCCAGGCCTCTGCCCAGGATGTGATGTGTAGAGAGGACCAGCGGGAGAGGCAGAGGCCCATGCTCATCTCATACCTGGCTCACAGCAGGACCTCAGAAATGGCCCAGACCATGAACATCTCTGTGGGGAAGAAAAAGCCTGGTACCCAGGTGGGGAACGTGCTCTCTGGTGTGAGGTACTGAGAGGTGGGGTCTAAGAAGTCCACCCATCCTTGTGTTCCCGAGCTCCCTCCTTCAGACCTTCAGGTCTGCCTGCTGTTGTCCGCAAGCCTGGCGGCTGGAAGGTCTTCCTTGCTGTCTCACGTTTTCTCTCAAACCCTTACTGATGCTTCTGTGCTTGGCCCTGGGCTGAGCATGTGGCATCCAGATGTGACCCCTGCCTTGTCCAGTGAGGACCAGGACAGACAAACAGATGATCACCATGACATGCTGCTCACAGGGTCTGACGGAGGCACCAAACGCCGGGGTGAGAGGGGATTGGCAGGGGGACATTTTCTCCATCAGATACTCCCCTCTGGCCACAGGGCCAGGCCTCAGAGCTCTCAAGGGCCTAAGAACATGTGTAAGGCCTGAAAAAAAAACACCCACATGGGAATAAGATACAGACAGAAAGCCTCAACATTGAAACTGATACATGTCTACTAGTATTAAATGACCATAAACGATGATATTGTCAAAGAGTCACTTTCTGTTCTGTCTGGCTCTTATACTGTTCCAGCTACTCGGACTTAATGTGGGATCTGGTTGTAATATGCTTGAGCTCAGGAAAGAAGGAGATTCCAAAAACAGTAATGTCTGAAAAGGTCTTGAAAGAACAATGATTGGGGTAGGTCTTGGGAGGAGTGGCGATGGGGAAAACAGCCTCAGAAGACGTCACAGAGGAGGGACGTGTGGCTGGGAGGATGCTGGGGGGGGGGGGGGGAACAGCATGTGCAAAGGCAGGGCACAGTGGAGCCTGCTTGCCTGAGGACCAGGGATCCTTCGTTGCCCCTGCAGTCTAAAGAGAGAGGGTCAGGGAGGAGGGGGGATGGAGCCCATGTGGTTTTTTCCCTTCTTTTCCCTTCTTGAACCTCTCTCCACCCTCACATCTTCTTCCCCATCATTAAAGCCCAGCTCTGCTCTCACCTTAGGGCAGAAGAGTGGAGTTGGATGGGGGAGGGTTTCAGATAACTTGCACCACCTCCACCAGGCCATCCATCGGGAGGAGGGGCTGAGCCAGAGCCCATGGTCCCAGCTCCTGTGGTTGAGGAGGGACTTCCATTACTAGAGACAGAGATGGGACTAGGGAGGCAGAAAACAACCAAGCCGGTACCGTGCAGCAGGAGGGAGGGTGCTTCCTGTGAGGGTGACTCTTTAATATCAGAAGGAAATCTAGGCTGGATGGCCCCCTACACAGAAGCTAGGTGAGCAGAGGATGGGAGGCTGGTTAATGTACATCACAAGGGAAGGTGAAGTAGATTAGTTGTCAGTCTGAGTTCAACTCATGGTTTAAGAGTGTCTGGCATTGGGCGAAGCCCTGCGCAGATAGCAACTCACTGAACTACCACAGGAATCCTACCAAGGACGAACTATGGCTGTCCCCTTTTAACAAAAACGGAAACCGAGGCATGGAGAGATTAAGTCAATGCCACAAAGACTTCAGCTACTGAAAGATGGAGCCAGGAGACGACATTCAAGTTCACTACAACTCCAAATTCTAAAACCCCAGGCTTCTGAGACTTTTAAGACCTTGTGTTTTAATTCTAAAGATCTATAATTTAAAGATGCCACAAATCGAAGGTTCTATTTCTAACATGTCATCATTTTAAGAGACTTAAGAGTCTATAATTTGATGCTAAGCCTAAGGATCTAGACTCTCTGCTTTTAAGATTCTCTGTGTCTAATATTTTATAGGGATTATTCAAAACCAAACAGGAAGGAGATTCCTTTTCCTTTCTTCCCCCGCTTAGAGAGAGGTCAAGGCTATGCCCCCAAAGCCACAAGCTGTCCCTCCCTACCTCTTACCCCAAACTCTCCATCCCGTACCCCACACGTTTGCTATTTGGGACCCATTCATCTGAGATAACGCCAGGGGGATGGTTGGGAGCCAATGAATGTGGAAGAAAATGACTGGCCCAGAAAACAGAGCAGGTCCTCAGCATTTCCTCAGAGGTGGGTGGTTCGGAGCCCCCTCATATTTGCAGCCCCCACAGGGGCCAGTAGGATGGGAAGTCCTTGGAGGGGAAAGGCTGCAAGGTATGTCCCTGGAGGTTGGTTCCTCCCCAGGACCCCCACTCCCAGCCACTTGATCCCTCTCCGGGTTCAGTTTTCATCCCAGTGCATGTCACTGACTGAAATGATTTCCCTCAGTCATGTGTCTGCTTATTGTCATCCATTCCTACAGAAAAGTCAGCTCTCTGCGGGCAGAGACCTGAAAGCAGGTATTGGTTCTCTGAATGGACGTCAGACAAGTTCATGATGTCATCCTCGCCTCCTCCCCTCTTACCGCCTCATCGAATCAGGTGCTCGGTCCAGAGGGCCCCGCCTCCCACAGAGCTCCGGGATCCACCCCTTGCCCATCCCTGTACCAGCTTCCTAGTGTCCTTGCTGAGGGCACAGGCTCTGAGTCCCCAATGCTGGGTCAAATCTGCCATTTATGAGTTAAATGGCCAGGGCCAGTGACAAGCTCTTTGTGCCTGCTTTCTTTTCTATAAAATAGAGATGGCGGTAATCATGCCTACCTCTTCATATGAGTGAAAGAAACGAATGTCTAAGTCCAAAGTGTTCAAAGGGTGCCTGGCAGAATGGATCCTCTGAAAAACATTAGCTGTGGCGATTGAGAGAATCGTTGCTATGATTATACCTCGTCTCTGTAATGCCTATGGAAAGAGCCCCCAAAACTCCACCTCCAGCCTAACATCCCCCCATCTCCTCAGTTCTCAGAACTTCCCTCCTCCTGCTTCTCTGGCCTCCAAGGCTTACACATCATGTGCCCCATGCCTGGAAGGCCCCTCCATCATCTACCCCTGGAAAGCTGTCATGGTGCCTGAATGAATCAGCTCCGATGCCACCTCCTCTGTGAAACCAGATCATACCTTTCCCCCTCCAGCACCTTCCCTGGGCTCCCGCAGAAGTTGGCATCCATGTCATATCCCCCATCACCCAGCCCTGTAACTGTCACCTACATACCCCCAGCAGGGACTTTCTCTACCGTCTTTTCATCTCCATGTCCCTGGATACAGGTCCCTGGTCCCAGGATTCCATTTGGCATGGTGTGGTGTTCATGCATGATTGTTGAACAGACAGTAAGCAAGTGCTCAGTGCCAGATCTCCTGGGTCCTGAGGGATTCACCCCGTCCTCAGGACAGTGGGGCTTTCCCTCTCAGGAGAACAAAGACCGCTGGCCTCCTTAGGCTTGGGGCGCTGGGAGCAGGGCAGTGAAAGGGAGGGTTCTGTTATTAGCTCATCAGTTCTGGTTCCTGGTCTTTGGGGAGAAGAGCTGGGCTGGTAATTAGGGCTGTTAGGGGGGACAGAAGCGGGGCTGGTACTGATGTCAGCGTAGACCTAGAGCAGTCAGACCTGAGGAAGGTGGAGGCACTTGGATCTGACAGTGGAGGGGGACGGGGGGGGATGGGGAGGAGGTGGAGAAGGATCAGTCTCTTCCTCCTGGTGCGGAAGTCCCGCGGCGGTTCCGACTCTGGCCTGAAGGTGGCGCTGCAGGCCCTCGCAAGTGCAGCTCAGTAGGGAGCAACCTGGTGCCTGGAGGTGAGGAGGGGTCTGAAGAGAACAGAGGAAAGGGAGTAAGATGGGGAGGAGGAAGATGGAAAGGACTGCAGGAGAGGTCTGAGAGAGAAGTAGGGAGACCAGAGAGGGAAGAATAGAAAATGCTGGTGTGGGGGTGGGAGGAAGGAAAAATGGGGAGAAGGAGGCTTCTCATCAGAGGTCTGGAGTAGCCAAGCCCTTTGGAATTTTCCACTCCCATGCCTGCAGAGCCCTCACTCCTCCCTTAGCGCTCCCATCGCTCCTTGGTCCCCCAGGGTCCTCAGGATGGAGTTCCTGCTGCACGGCCCACTTGCTGTGTGACCCCAGGGGACCTGCGGTGGGAGGACAGGGACAGGGAGGGACTGTGAATCATAACAGAATCTCCGGGGTCTCTCACAGGCGCTCTGCATTTCAGCAGCATTTGTTGAACAAAGAAATCAGCCCGGTGACCCCCATGTCCCAACCTACCTCTGCAACTGCTTTTTGCTCCTATACCAGCCAGCCTAGACCCATGCTGACCCGCTGCTTCTGGTAACACATCTGTCCTCTGTGCTGTCTCCTCACTTGCCTGGGGAAGTCACAGAAGGGCTGGGTGACCTCCGAGTTACGAACCCCCGGAGTCCCAGCTCAGCCTTCGTCCAGCCGCATGGCCTCCAGGAAGTGCACCTTGCCTCTTCGCATCGCAGTATATTTTCATCTCAGAAAAGAGACAGTTTGCAAGCGAAGGCAGAGAGATTTAATAAACTATTTAATAAACTCCCTGGCAGAGACAGAAGAGAGTGTGCAGGGCAGGGCGTGAGGGGGAGAGAGGAGGCTGCAATTACAGCCGCCAACTGATGGGAGCTGTCAGCAGGGCTGCCTCCTAGAGAATGACACCTGGACCGCATTCCTCACTGCAGTGACATTGAGGGGGCCCGGGAAGGGTCGGGGGCGATTGCTGAGCCTAGGAAGGGGCCAGGGCCAGGGCCGTTGAGGCCAAGGCAGGGCCCCAAGAGCTAGCTGCTGCCTGGGATCGCAAAGGAGGCCTGGCTCACAGCCCCATGTCCTTCTACCCCTCCATGCTCCCAGACCTTGTGCCTATCTCTGTGGAGACCTGGCTGGGTCACCATGGGTCTCCTGCCCTCTCAGGATGGACAGGAGGAGCCGTGAAGCGTCACTCCTTCTAAGCAGCCAGCACTGGGCAAAGCTCACCTTCCATTCCCTTCTCTCCCCATGATTTGCTGTTTGGGGTCCTTGGCGAAAGCCCCCGAGTAAATATTAATAGCGTACCTTTGTGTACATTGGCTGAGGAAGAGAATGAATCATTTCCTGCTTCTCTCTTGGGCTCGGAACCTTAACTAAAAATATGCTGGCTCTTCCGACAACCTCAACGGGCCTGGTGGATGGGGTTAGGGTTGCACCAGAAAGCAGCTGCCCCTCTGGCCGCCTCGATGCCCAAAAGTCCATCATCCCAACGCCGTGCCCGGACTTCCCTCTCAGCACAAAGAACACTGACGCCCATAGGCCGAGGTTCAAGGACAGGCTCTGGCCACATCCCGACAGGTGGCTGTAGCCAGAGTTTCCTTTGCCTCCCTGGCTCTCGGGGAGGTTGGGGTCTGTGTCCTGTTTAGCAGTCTAGCCTGGATGCTTCCACACGGCAGGCTCATTCCATCACCCTATGTTGTCTGATTAGTCCTGAGCGCCAGTTTCTGCATGAAAAGAGATGGCGAGATGTGGAGGGAAAGCATCCATCAGAGTCTAGGTGCCGAGGGGACACAGAGCAGAGGAAGACAGGTGGAAATGACGGGCGGCTTGCGTGCACTGACTTGCCACTCGCCATTTGCAAAGCTGTTTGCACACCTGCTGTGCCGTTTGGCCTTTCTAAGGAGCCTGGAAACCACGGAAAGATGCCTCAGACGAGGAAACTGAGATTGCCCAGGGGCCTGCTAAAGGCCCCTGTCTCCGGTGAAAGAGTGAGAAGAGCTGAGCCCAGGACTAATCCAGATCTCCTTCTCCCGCCCTCAGGAGGCTGCCAGGCCAAGGTCAAGTGAGGAGGGCCAGGGAGGACCTCCCCAGGGAGGGAGGTTTTGAGTGGTTTTGGAAGAAGAGAAGGAACAGAAGTGGAACGGGGAGAGGAAAGGTGAGGTTTAAGACCCAAGGTGGGCAGGGTCTGCAGGTGCCCCAGCTTATCAGTAAGAACAGGGGCTGCATTCACTTGAACTTTGCTAGCTCCTGGGATGTGACCTCTCTTCTACGTCTCAGGTGGCCTGTGATGTGGGCACTGTCCCCGCTGGCCAGGGGTGGAGCTGGGATCAGGCCCAGGTCTATCTGTTTGCAGAACCCAAGGGCTCCCCTCACCCAGCCCAGCCGGAGCTTCTGCCGCCACCATCTCTCCCTGGCTGAGTTCCCGTGACCAGCGACTCAACCTCTCTGAGCCTCCATGTCTTGGTCTGAAATAGGATGACAGTACCTGTGAGGCACCTGGGAGACATTTTTGATCGGCACAGTTCTCTGGGGAGAGTGATGCGTTTGTCTGGCTCTGGACCAGAAGCTGACATTCTCGTAACACAGAAGCAGCTGGTGTGGAGGCATCTGGAGGGATGCAGGAAACTGTTCTGCACAAAACAAGGCCGGCTTCCTCCCGAGATGGCGGGGAGCAAGGGGGAGCAGAGCCTGAGTGGGTGGCAATAAACAGACACATGGCTGAGGCTAAACCTGGACGGGGAGAGGGACCGAGTGCCTAGGCATGGGGGTCCCCGGGGAGAAACCCCTCACGTAGCATCAACCTCCAGGGACATGCTTTGCAGCTCTTCCTCTCTCAGACCTCCCCCACCCCACTGGGCCCAGCACTTGTGGCCAGAGTGATGAGTGGGCCCTTCTCCTGTCTCACCGCCCCCCCCCCCCGGCAATGGTCCTTTTAACGTGGGTCCTTGTTTGTGGTCATGGAATGCCACGGTCCAGTTCTCCCAGCCATCCTCCGAATGGCTTCTACTACTTGGAACAGATAAAAATGGACGTGGCGGAGACAGGGTGAAGAAAATCAATAAGTAATAAAAGTTAACACGAGAGCAAATGCATTAACTCAATCACAGGAGCCAAGAGTGTGTCTGAGGAGTGAGGTGGACCAAGCCCGGACACACCTGAGGGCCCGGGAGCCTGGGAGATGCAGCCTTGAAGGTGGGGGTGGGAAGGAGACTCACCCCTGTCCACTGGATCGGGGTTTCCTCACAAGCTGAACCAGAGATGGTGAGAGGGTGAGCGAGGGGAGAGATGGGGGGGAGGGTGGATTGGGGAAGGGAGTGAGGAGAGTAGATGGGGGAGAGGAGGAGGGTATGGGGTGGATCGGATCAGTTAGGAAGCTTTGTGTTAACTGAAGCCAGATGGGAGGGTTCCCCAGACCAAGGCGGGAAGAGAGAGGGTGGAAAAGTCTCTGGAGAGACAAGAGAGTGACCCCGCAGA
The DNA here is from genome assembly GCA_963693515.1 of Pipistrellus nathusii. NCBI lineage: Eukaryota > Metazoa > Chordata > Mammalia > Chiroptera > Vespertilionidae > Pipistrellus > Pipistrellus nathusii. The sequence goes on from OY882859.1 coordinate 17,493,229, forward strand.
TGTGGAGGGTGACACGATGCAGATCACGGGGTGGGTCATCCCCTGGGGGATGAACTCAGGGCGAAGCTGTCCCCTCGACCCCCTTAATGACTGATCTCCAGCTCTGAGCACCAGTGCTCCCATTCCACATTGTCCCTGGCTGTCACACCCTCCCCAAATCCATCACAGACCCAATCCTTCAATGATCAGATGACCTTCTACCACCGCCCAGGATTGGCCATCCTGGGAGAATAACAAGAGATGACATGACAGGGCACTGGGCCAATCAGGCATTGGACTGAGCAGGTCATGTGCATGAGCTCATCTCCGGACCCCACAGCCATGTAGGGTAGGTGTTGTTGCCTTCCACCTTGCATGGCCCAGGACACAGGCATGGAGGGGTCAGTCACCTGCCCAAGCTCACACGCCTGACAGTTGTGCTCCAAGCCTCCCTCACCCCACAGCTCCCCCACCAGCTTCTGGAAGGCTCTCTGTGTGGATCTAATCCTTTCCTTATTTTGCAGAAGGGAAACTAAGGCCCAGAGAGGGCAGGCAACACATGCATGGTCACCCAGCATGGTACTCCCGATTTTTGCCCAGATTTTCTCCACTTGCAGGCCACCCTTGGCAGTAGGAGGGAGGAGACCCAGAGGCCAAAGGAAGCTGCGTGCAGGGAGGCCCGGGCCGCTCTGGAGGGCACTGTGAAGATGGGTAGTGCCCATAGCAGCTGGCACACTGCCCAGGGGCCCCAGACTCCCTTCTCCCACCCACACACCACAGAGAAGTGCATGCTTTGGAAAGGAAAGCTGGCTCGAGGTAAACAGATGAGTAGCGGTTATTGCTAGCACTTTATTAATTAGGTGTTCTAAATACGTTAAAACCTGGGCACTTAGTTTAGATTTATAGGGATACGTTAGATTTATAAGCTGTTATTATGTGTTAAGTACAGAAAATGCCAGTGGGTTCTCATAGACAACACTCGCTGAGGCGTAAAAGGAAAAATGTTCACGTCCATTTCCCTCGTGCGGAGCCTGTGCTGACGGGAGGTAGGAGGTGGCATCCCATTCCCTTCTCGTGCTCTCCTCTTGGGGATCTCAGGGTCAACCATGCTACCCGCAGGCCCATGTGGCACCATGGCAGAGGCACACTGAGGGACCCAGACACTGACCCTGTGGGAAGGGGCTGTGGGGCAATGTGGGGGAGCCAGGATGGGAGGCCGGAGCCCTGGCTGCTGCCCTCTGGATGCTGCCTCCCTCTGACCCCGCCCCTCCACTGGGATGCCTCCCTCCATGCAGCCACCGCCTGGTCTGAGGAATGGAAGGTCAGAACTCACTCACTTCATGGCGGCCTGGAGCCCCAGCAGCTGTCCAGCCCGTGGGCTGGGGGTCCCTCCATAGATGCACCAGGCTGTTTGGTCAGGCTTCGGAGGTGAGCCCAGCAGGGGGAGTCCCACTGCCTCCAGCCATCCAGGAGTGTGTCCAGGGCCCCACAGCTCATGTCTCTGATCCTCAGTTCCCCCCTTGCCAAGCTGGAGCCAGGTCACGGGCCTCCCAGGCTGCCCCCAGGACAAAATGAGATGTGTTGCCTCCACTAGAACCATCATTTCTTGGGTCCAGTGCTGATGATTCTCAGACCTTTCTCTGAGTCCCCCAAATAGGGCGGCGAGGCCATTGCTCCCTTTGCTGATGAGGAAAGCGCCCTCTGCCAGGGAGACAGCACACTCCAAGTCCACGGCTCAGGCAGCCAGGCCGGCACCCCGCCAAGCCGCAGCCCTGTCTGTGTGCCCGTCCAGTCTGTCCTTCTGCACAGACAAGGTGCCTGCTGTTAAGAGGCCGTGTTCTCAGCAGAGTGAGTTCAAGGGCTTTAAGACAAGCATGGACTCTGGCAAGGCTTGGTCACGTGCAGCTTTTACGATCCCCTTGCTCAGCCTGAGCCTAGAGGGCCCGGCAAGTTGGCTGCATGTGTTGAAATATTGCTCCATGTTGCTTGATGTTCCCTCTGTGAGGGGACAGTTTGTGCTGGTATATTGTTGAAGGGAAAAGATGGAGGGAGAGGGTAGAAGGAAGGGAAGAGGGGGAGGAGGAAAGGAAGGGAGGGAGGAGAAAGGAGAAAGGGAGGGGGAGAGAGAGTGTGCAGATTTACCTGCAGGATGCGGGGAATACTGATTGAGCTGTTTTTTGTGGGACTAGAATGTCCAAAGGATTTTTGTAAACCAAACTCCCCCCACAGAGAGGGGAGGACCAGGCTGGTGGCCTCGGAGAGCAGGGCTCCCGCAGGGCGCTGGGCACGGTGACCCGCGGGGCAGCAAGACTGATGTGTCTGTGGGCAGCGGGAAGCACTGTCCCTACAACCTGCTGCCCTCCCCTCAGCGTGGCCGCAGGGTCGCATGGCCGTGGGGCCAGGTCTATACAGAGACGTGGCCGAATAAATCGGCCCCCGCAGCGGCAGAGCCGAGCTGAGGCCAGAGGTGGTCACCCCCTCTCCCACGAGGCGCCATGCTGGTGTCCAAGGGGCATGCGGACAAATCCTGCCAGCTGGCCCCGGGCAGCTCCTGCTGCCTCGTAGGTGTGAGCATGAGGGTCTGGGGAGCCTCTCTGCCCCTCTCCTGACATTAGTCCAACCTGACACCCCGTCCAACACCTGCTTCCTGTGTCCATCCCATAAGCCTCTGCTTGGCCTGTGCTGGGTCTGACTGGTCCCTTTAAGGAAGGGCTCACAGACAGTGCAGGAGACAGAGCAGCAGCACAGGCGGGCAGCATGGTTCAGAGCATCGCGGTGGGACAATGTGGTTAACGTTTTATTATGCTAAGACAGTGGTTGGTAAACCACAACTCGTGAGCCACATGTGGCTCTTTGGCCCCTTGAGTGTGGCTCTTCCACAAAATACCATGTGCAGGTGCGAGTGAAAAACTTTGTGGCCCATGCACAGAAGTCGGTTTTCGGCCTGGGCGAGTCTATTTTGAAGAAGTGGCGTTAGAACACTCAAGGCGCCAAGAGCCACATGTTTGCCGACCACTCTGCTAAGAAGAGCAGGTATTCTTTGCATCGGTGCCAGGCCAGCTTTGCAATTTTGCCGGCAGGCCAGTCCTGCCCCAGGAAAGCTGTCTGCTCTGGATGGGTGCTCTCCTGGCTCCACTCCTGCCATGGGCCCACGCAGGCGCTGCTTTCTCCATGTCTGTGCTGAGCATGGGCAGCTGCTGGAGAAGCCCCATCAGGGAGCACTGGCATCCCATTCCCTGGCCCCCGCTCACCTTCTCACCTTCCTGGGGTCGGCCCCCTTCTCTGTCCCTCTAGGACTATCCCAGCTCTCTGTCCTCCTCAAGGTCAGCCTCCAGCCCCAGCCCTGCCCCTAGCTGCACGTCCTCTCAGCCCCATAAGCACATTTCCCTTTTTCTCATCTAACCCCATAGACAGCTGGTCCCCCTACCTCCCACTCCATCCCACCCCCTTCCAGCGCTGCAGGGGCTCTTGACCTTCCCCTCTCTCTTTCCATCTTCAGCTTCCTCAGTTCACCACCTAACGTCTCTGTGTAGAAGCTGCCCAAACCGTTCCCAGCCTTGGCCTTCACATAAACCCTTCTCTCCATACCAGCTGGCCCCAGACCCATGGCCTCCTGGCCGCATCAGCAGCCGTTACGGAAAGGAATCATCGCGGCCCTTTTTCCACTTCTGTCTTCCCTGTGCTCACTACTGGATAAGCCACACCCCTACCCTTCCACTGGCTGGCACCTGCCCTTCTTCCAGACCCAGCTCCCTGCCACCTCTCCGTGTCCTGGGCCCGCCCTGTGTGGTCCTGTGGCTGTCAGCTCCTGGCACAATGACAGCCTCTGTCCTCAAATGGCTCCTCCCCTCCCTCTGCCTGTGCACTTTCTCCAGCACCGCCTGGCTCATCTGTGGGCGAGTACACAGGGGACTAACACACCCCAGGAGTGGTCTTGTGGGGCAGGAGGGTCCGTGTATTAAGGCCGTGGCCTCCCCAGGCATCAGCCAGATTGTCCTGAGGTGTCTAGGCTCCTAGATGTTCCAAGGGAACTGGGCCCCAGCTGCCTAGAGCTAACCACTCCTCCACACTCCCTTTGTTGGCTCCTCTCCCTTCCCTGAGTCAGCCTCTACAGTCCATGACGCTTCCCAGAATCACTCCCAAATGAACCATCCATGGGCTTTTCTCGGGGTCTGCCTTGGGGGACCCACTCTAGGATAGGTGCCCGCCCCACCTGACTGCCAAGCGGTTGGGTGCTTCTCTTCTTGCTCTTCGATGCCCACTGGGCATTCCTGGGTCCTGCCCAAGACCTCGGGCATCTTGGAAAAGCTGGTTCTTTTTATCTCTGTATCCCCACCACCAAGCACAGAGCCCGGGAAAATAGATTGTTAATGTGTTCTGAGAGAGTGAGAAAGGCATGATTGAGTGAATGAATGAGAGATGAGGCTCGACATTATCTAAGTTCTCTGGCCGGACTCCGAGGGCAAGTCACACCACTGCACCGGCCCCTCGCAGAGCATGCCTTCACCAGCAGGACTGCGGCATGGCCTGCCCGCCAGGAGCCCTTCCCTGGGACCCCAGCCCTCCAGGACAGTCTGTTCTGCACAGCCCAGGAAGCCCTCCTGTCGGGAGCGTCCTGAGCATTGAGCCCTCAGGGAGCGGTCCAACTCCAGGTGAGCAAAAGTTAGAGGAGGACAGGGACATGCTGTTACGTTTGGTGCAATTCCGTGCTGCCTCCAACTGGATGTCACTTTGGAGCAATGGATTGGTGTCAGCTGGACCTCAGGCGCATTCAGAAGCACCCAGGACCATCCGTTAGTGGCCAATGAGAAGAGCATGATGGAATGATTATTTCTACAAATTAGTTTATTCGGCTCAAATGGATCCACGGAGGTTTCCAGGAGGTTCGGTGAAATTTGTTGTTGCAGAATTGAAGTGGCCGCTTCCGAGCTCAGCTTGGCCAAAACGCCATTTTTCAGTCTCTTATTCCAAGGGCGATGGGATGCTGAGCATCTCCAAAATGCCCGGGGCACTCAATGCAGCAATCATTTTACCACGAAGAAAAGGCTTGCAGGTGGGACGAGATAACCCAGGTTTATTCTGCCTTTGGTTGGTGGAGCTGGGATCGGAGTCTGAATCTAGTCACCTCCACGTCCAGTCCCTGATTTCTCTGACAGGCCAGCTGGGTAGGAATCATGACGAATCCAAGAACACCCTGGACTGATTCACGGGGATTTGCCTGACGCTGAGTTAAAGGCACTGGCTTAGGATCAGGGAACCTGGCTCTGTCTCTCACTGGCTGATTGGCATTAGGCAAGTTTATTCTCCTCTCTGGGTCTTAGTTTCCTCATTTGTAAATTGATGGGATTGATGATCTCTAAGGGAATTTCCAGTTCAAAATGATCTTTGATACTCTCGCCTCAGTTTCCACATCTCTCAAGTGGCCAAAGTGCTGTGCCTCCGAGGATGCGGTGAGGATTAAATGAGGTCCAGATAAGCATCCTTGGCCCAGCTTTGTGAAACAGTGTTAGCATCACACACATCTTGGGTGAGATGCTGTTGAGGGCAGAGTAGATCCACATGTGAGCTGCTGGTTAAAGGAGAAACAAATGTGTCACTCCCCTCCACTCTGAAAGTTCTAAAACTGGAAAGGGGACTCAGGTGGGCTGTAGATCACGGAGGAGAGGGGGTGAGCGGTGGTGTCTCTGAGGCTAGACCCCTTCCTGTTTTCTCCTGTGAAATGGAATCTCATATCTCAGGCTTCAAGTCCAAGGTTATTGGCAGTGTTGGGCTGCTGAGAGTAAAGAGCAAGGTGGGGAGGGAAAGGGAGAAGAGGAGGGGGAGGATGGGGAAAGGAGTACAAAATGTCCAAATTGTGGGCTCTGATCCTAGCTGGTTTGGCTCGGTCTGCAGATTTGAAGGGTTCCAGGTTTGATTCTGGTCAAGGGCAGATGCCAGGGTTGCTTGATCCCCAGTTGGGGGGTGGGCTGGAGGCAGCCAATCAATGATTCTCTCTCATCATTGATGGTTTTTTTCTTTCTTTCTCTCTCCCCTCCTCTCTGAAATCAATAACATATGTTTTTAAAAAGTGTGGGCTCTGGCTATGGAGACACCTGAGCTCAAAGACTGGCTCCATCCCTCACTAGCTGAGTGAGAAGGGGAGTTCCTCCTCAGTTTTTACGTCTGTTTGTTGGGAATGAGAATGGCACCTCTCCCATGGGGATGATGCTGACAAGGCCCTGAGCACCATACTCGGCCCCGTATAAATTCTCAATACTCGGCCATCAGCAGCGGCAGAGGCAAAGCAGGTGTATTGTGCTGAAACTGGTTTGGCTCAGTGGATAGAACATCAAGCCTGCAGACTCAAGGGTCCCAGGTTTGATTCGGTCAAGGGCATGCACCTTGCTTGCGGGCACATCCCTAGTAGGGGGTGTGCAAGAGGCAGCTGATCGATGATTCTCTCTCATCAATGTTTCTAATTCTCTATCCCTCTCTCTTCCTCTCTGTAAAAAATCAATACAATATATATTTTTAAAAAAGCAAGTGTGTCGCTGTAAATCTACAAAGTGATGCATCTTCAGGGAAGAACTTCACTGTCCTGCTGACTTTGGGGATAGGAAGACAAATGAACTTCTTGGAGAGAAACAGACACTTTTGCTCAAGGGGAGGGTGCTTGGGAGAGTCACAGGGACACAGGTCATACACGTGAGACAATGCGGTTAACTTTTTATTACACTAATAAGAGCAGGTATTCTTTTCATCTGCCCCACAGAAATAATATTAGTGTGGAGAACAGTTCTGAATTCATATGCTAGCAGTGATTATAATGATTATTATAATAAGAAGCTGAAGACAAATTTCATTCAATAGATCAATCAAGGATAAATGTCAACCACGATCCAAGGACTGTCATGTGCATTAGCAATGGTTGTGGATGTTAGAGACACAGAGGGAGTGCTGGGATACTATACATGCAGCCACCCTGCAGACTGAAGGGTTCCAGGTTTGATTCTGGTAAAGGGCACATGCCCTGGGCACTCACTGGGGTCAGCATTTGATATCAATGAGGTGCAGCAGGTGAAACAACACCTCCTAAATCCCACAGAGGGTGGGCGAGTGGAGTGTAGACTGTCCCAGCCAACTGAAGCTGAGGCCCTGGCTGTTCATCAAATTAGCCAACACTGGGTCCTTGGGCTGAGACCTCCCAGTCCCAGGAGGTTGAGACACCGCAGTCCAAGACTGAAGGGTGTAGACGGCTGGGATGAGGGGCCCTTGTTTTGCGGTCCTGATGGACTGGGCAGGGTGTGTCACTAGGGAACGTGTCTACAAGGCCAGAAGGCTAGACACGGAAAAACGTATTTCCACAGGGGTCGAAATATCCTCAGATCATGGAGTGCCCTGGCTGGAAACGCTATTAGGGATCATCTGGTGTAAAACTTTTATGTTAAAGGTGAGGAAACAGATACTGTAGGGAGTGACAGGGGGATGAGGTGAAAACAGTGGTTCCCTCCCCAGGTCTTTCCTCACAACAACCTGATAACTTTTCCCTCATGTTTGTAAGTGTGCTGTGATCTTGATAAAGTGCTGCCTTGATGCCATGGATTGGGTCAGGTAGATTTTTTGTGGTCTGGTGTTACCTAGGTGCCGGTAGCTGAAAGTTACCAGAGCCTCATCTCTGATTTCCTTATGCTGCTCCCCAATGGAAAGACAACTTCTGTCCATGGTGCTGAAGTAGGGTCTTTTAGCTGGAAAAGAGGGACTTAAAAGTACCTCCCGCCTCTGTCCTTCCTTTGAACCCTCTCCTTCACCCCTTCCTGTTCCAGTCTCACATGATAATGCCATTTCGGGCCTCTGGTTCATATGAGATGAGCCTCCTGTCTCTGATTGGCTCTCGCTCTGGCCACTCACTGCCTCCTTCCCCAGGAGCATCAGCGAGGGTTCCCAGGACAACCTGCTTCATGCTCTGCTCATTGCCATCGAAGCCTTTGTCACCCTCCACTTAGTTTTAACTCAGCATGGATCCAGTTCATTCCTTTGAAAAACAGAGAATGTGGGCTTTAATATTATATTTCCGGGGAAGGCAGAAATCAGAATCAATGCCCCATAGGGTCTAGTAATGAGGGAAGAAAACCACATATACTGAATTACATAGCAGGTGATATGGTAGATGTGCTTACACGGTATTAGGCATGATTAAGCCCACTTCATAAATGAAGTAAAAGACTCAGAGAAATTGGGTCACCTGCCTGAGACCACATAGCTCTTATGTGCACTGGCCCACTGCTTCCCTTCCCTAAAAAGCTGCCCCAGGATTTGGCTGTGGGAGACACACACCTGTTCTTTGGGGCTCAGTGATCCATCCTTCCTTCCTCCACTGGACTCGGTCACTGAGTGAGCCCAGGACCTCTAACAGCTAGAAAGAAGTGACCATCCTGACATGTGGATATTCTTTTTTAAAATATATATATATTATTGATTTTTTTTTTACAGAGAGGAAGGGAGAGGGATAGAGAGCTAGAAACATGGATGAGAGAGAAACATCAACTAGCTGCCTTCAGCACACCCCCTACTGGGGATGTGCCTGCAACCAATGTACATGCCCTTGACCGGATTTGAACCCTTGAGTCCGCAGGCTGACGCTCTATCCACTGAGCCAAACTGGTTTCAGCTATGTAAATATTCTTTCCTGAAATGTGGGGACTGCTGAGCTGGGAAGATTTTTCTGGAAACTAAAACCTGCCCCAAGTTCAGTATTACCCAAACAGTCAAGGGAAATAGATGATAGAGATGATAGGTGCCCACTCTGTCAAGTCTGAGGATTAGTCCTGATGTGACTAGTTCTTGGCTGTCTGATCTCAGACAAGTTACCAACCTCTACAAACCTCCTTGAGAGAGGATTGCAGAACTTAAATGCAGCCCCAGCAAAGCTTAGCTCCAAAGCCACCTCAGAGATTTTCTCCTCCAGAAAAGGAGAAGCATCCAGATGCAGTTCCCAGCCTCTTCCCAAGTCCACATAGACAGGTGAGAGGGTGCAGGTGGGGCCTCTACTGGCTTCCAGGCAGGGATGAGGCAGGGCTGCCACATTAGCCGGACCTGCAGCACTGCCCTGAGCATCACACTCAGACGGGAAGTCGTGGGCACCAGTCTGGAGCAGGTGCTTACAGATAGACCTCCGTGCAGACAGTTCACCTGCACCATGAAATTGCCTGAGTTCACACACTCACACTTGGAGGCATTTCATGTTGCAGATGCGTATGATGTGGAGAGACACATCTTCCAGGAGTTTATGAAACGTATAGTCATCATCCTCTGTGGCTCTTTCTTCCAAGAAAGAAGAGTGAACAAGAGATATTACTTTTTATATACTATGGCTTTAAAGGATTGGATGCACTTCCCCAAATTGTCAACAGCAAGCCCCTGGTAGGTGGGAAGGAGCTGAGGAAGGGTGTGTGCCGCTTGAGCTGTGCAAGAGGCACAAAGAGGGACCATGACACAGCTATGCTCCTGTCATTAAGGGAGAGAGTAAACTGTCCTCTATGGCTATTGGCATGAATCATCAACTTTCATGTGCACAGAGAATCCATTTCTGCTTGTCCTGTCAATGCTGGGCAGAGATACCAGATGGTGGAGGACAGGAGAGGGTTGGCCCCACATGGGCTCCTGGAAGGACACTGGAGCTGATGCTAGTGCAGGGATAACAGCCCTCCTGTGGGCCCAGGCTGTCCTTGGCTCAGAGGCCCTGCAGAGCCCCATCTCGGGTGACACTGGCTGCCTCTGACCCAGCGCCTCTCCGATGCCAGCCCCTGTGCCAGGCTCTCTATGAGGATTATCCACTGGGTCTTCACCTGGACTTGCAGGGAGGGGCTGTTATCCCCATTTTGCAGATGAGGAAACCAAGGCTTAAAAAGAGAAGGGACTGGCCCAGGGTCACCCTGCAGCAAGCAGGGGAGTCGGACAGGAGCCCAGGGGTGTGTGAGGAGGGGAGGGTTGAATGTGGAGGCGATGTGGGTGCCCCGGAGAAGGTGAGCCTTGGTGAAGCTGAATTATTATGCTTTTCATCTGTACCGCTTTATACAACTTCCAGGAATATCTGGTTCCCACCAGCAACTCTCACTCCAGAGTTTTCGCTGATGCTAGTGTCTCTCCTTTTTCCCAATTCAAGGAAAGCAGGAGGAGGAGGTGGAAAAAAACATCCAGGTGCAGTCAAGGCAGAAACCGCCGCTGAGCTGCACTAAAGTGGCCCAGCATCTGATGAGCTGTAATTTGCCTCACTGTCAACCAGTGATCTGCAATACAATGAAGCTGCAAAGCGTATTCCTCCTCCTCCCCATCCCACTGGACCCCTACTCATGTCGAACCCTGGCCCCAGACCTCGAGGGCTAGGAGCCTGGTGATCTGTGTCCCCAGGTGATCTGCTCACTGGGCTATGGAGAAGGGATGGGGAGGGAGGTCATCGGAAGTACCAGGAGCCTGATCCATTCTCTGGTTTGGTATGGAGGGGGTGACTGAGGTGGGCTGCCTGGATCTCCCCAAGGTGGTCCTAAGAAGACCCTCAGAGATGGTCCCCAAGGACCACCTTCCAATCCTTGGTTCTTAGCTTGGATCCTCAATGCGCCTAAGAAGCAACAGGACCATCACGTCACCCCAAGCCCCACTCCCATATCATCCAGGGATGCCACCAGAGCAAGCCTTCGTCAGCCGGGTCTTGGCTCTCCACCTGTGAAGTCCAAGTCCCAGACAGCTCGGAGAGGAGCCGGGCTTTGGTGGAGGGCACCCCGGAAATAAAACGTGGGGGCTTACGATTCTGATGCAGAAGGGCTTTGAGTGGAAGATGCCTCTGCAGGAAGCAGGGCAAGCATATTGCTTTACCATAGAGGGTGCTTCTGTGCAAGATGGCAGGGGTGGCGAAGGCGACTGGACTATGGGATGTGTTGATGTCCCTGCGATGGAATCTGGATTGGAATCCTGACTCTGCGTGGCCCTGGCTGTGAACCTCAGCTGCTTCTTCTGTCTCCAATGTCTGCTGCGCATGCCCCTGCCCTTGGGTTTTGCGTGGCGCTGCACCCAGAGATAACCTGTCTCAGATCTCTCCACCCACATGCCATTGTTATTTTTACTTGGGCTCGTTAGCCAGTGTGGAAGGAATGTGGGAGGGTACCCTTCCAAAGACATGAGTAATGCAGGCAAGTGCTGTGTCCCGAGGCTCCAGGTACAGACTTCACAAGTGTTCCTGTCGCCAGCTGTACCACGGGGCCTCTCGGAAGGACTATTCCTGCCCCTCCCCAGGGCCAGCACTTATTTTTATCTTCTTCCCTCTTCCCAGTTGCACTGGGGCACCATGGCAACAGTTTTTGTTTCTCTGCTCTGCAAAGGAAGGTTTATGGTTTAGGGGGAAGTTGGCCTGGCCAGCTCACAGGGATGCTTTCTTAGGAATCTCCCTGATCTGCCCTGTGAGAGCTCCGGGTTTGGGAAGAAAGAAACCTGAAACTTATTTTTTAAAAAGTTTATCTGTTCGTTCTCAAAGTTTATCTGTTCGTTCGCAACCTCATTAGTCAAAAGAGCCAAATATCAACAGTATAACGATTGAAATTTCTTTTGAGAGCCAACTTTTTAAAACTTAAACTTCTTCTAACGCCACTTCTTCAAAATAGACTCGCCCAGGCCGTGGTATTTTGTGGAAGAGCCACACTCAAAGGGCCAAAGAGCCACATATGGCTTGAGAGCCATTGTTTGCCAACCACCGTCATAGGATAACATTCTTACATTTACCCCAGATGCGCAAGTTCTACTACTCCCTGCTGGCCCTTGTATTTTTCCAACTGCACTGTGATGTCAGCTCTCTGATGAGCCACACACAGAGAGACTCTACAGGTTCTGGGGATCAGTTTCCCCATCTGCAAGCAAGCAAGTTCTCTCTGGTCTCAGTAGATTCAAAGCTCTACCAATGAGAAATGAGATTGCTGTACTCAGGCTCTCCCACCCGGAGAAAGCCTGCAAGAGAGCAAAGGGTTCAGTGACCTCCATGAGTTTTTAACTCGTGCCTTCCCATGAGGACCTGGAGCCTCCTACCTTCCTTCAAGGACCTTGATAGGGACCAAGATTAAGGCCTGAGATGCTCTGACCACACTGCTGGAGCCTGTTTGTCCCTCCTCATCCATGCTAGTTCAGTCTGGTAAAGTGGTATCTACACCAGAAATTTAATTGCCATTTCTGATGGTAAAGGAATCCTATATAATAAAAGGCTAATATACAAATTGATCAAACAGCAGAATGACTGGTTGCTATGATGTGCACTGACCACCAGAGGGCAGGTGCTCAACGCAGGAAGTGCCCCTTGGTGGTCAGTGTGCTCCCACAGGGGAGCACCGCTCAGCCAGAAGCCCTAATCTGGGCTCAGGGCTGTCGAGTGCAGTGCATGGGAGCCTCTCCTGCCTCTGCAGCATTGATAAGGATGTTTGACTGCCTGTTTGGGCCTGCTCATCCTGGGGGGGAGCAGGCCTAGACCATCAGTCAGACATCCCCCAAGGGCTCCTAGTTTGTAAGAAGGTGCAGGCAAGGCTGAGGGACCCGCTCCCTCCAAGTACATGAATTTCATGCAATGGGCCTCTAGTTGAGAAATAAATGGAAAGTATTAGATGATGTATGAGGGTGGGTGATGGAGCAGAAGCAAGGGCTGTGCACCTGGTCTCCTCATAGGGTGATTTTAAGCCCAGCAATTAACCAAGTTATTGGTTCTACTGTTGCAGAATGAAGATTCAGGCAGATCAAGTGAGGGGTTAGGGACAAAGGGATCTGGACAAAAATAGGAGAGCGATTACAGTGTGGAGGCAAAGGTGGCATTCAGTATCATTTGGCCTGACTGATAACAGAGAACAGTGTCTGAAGTTGGAGATGTTAATTTGGGAATCTCAGGAATGAACAAAAACCCACCCCTCTCCCATAAGATAATCTTGGAGTGAGAATAGGGAGAGAAATGCCCCTTGCCTTTTCTCTGCCTCTAACATGATTTAGGTCACGATCTTCCTCTCAAATCTGATCTCTCTCTTACTTTCTCCTCCCTAACTGTAACCCTAACCCTAATCCTAGCCCTAAGCATAGCCATAGCCATAGCCATAACCAAAATCCTAATTCTCTCAAATCTGACCTCTCTCCTATTTTCTCCTGATACTCAACTCTAAATCTTGGCCAACTTTGCTGCCTCCATCTCCTGTTAGCTCAGACTTTCAGATGTCTCTACCAGCCTTTCCCCTTTACCTACATGGCCATTGTCCCAGGCATGCCAGTCCTTGTGGTGGCTGGGGATATGGGCCGTGGAGCAGGCAGCACTGGGTTCAAACTTGGAGTCTTCCACTTACAAGCTGTGTGACACTTGATGAGGAACTTAACCTCTCTGAGACTTGGTTTCCTGGAAAGAAAGAGGAGCCTTTAAAGAACTTATAAGGAGGTCATGAGGATTAAATTAAGTACTGGAAGTGCTGAGTACAAAGTTGAACATGCAGTTAGTGCTCAACAATGTTATCTCATTTTGTTGTGGTCGGGTCCTGTGATGGTTAATTACAGGTGTGAACTAGAGTGGTTTTAAACGGGACTAACATTTACATGTGAACTTTGGGCTAAGCAGTTTGTTTTCCATAATGTGGGTGGGCCTGAATCAGGTGAAGGCCTGAATAAAACAAAAAAACTGACCTCTCCCAGGAAGAGAAGCAGACTTCTTTTAGCCTTCACCCACACCACCAGCTCCCCTGGGTCTCCCCCTCCTGTTCCACACCACAGGCTTGGACTTGCTACCTGCATAGCCACATGAACCAATACCTTATAATAGTTCTCTTTATTTCTATATTTACACATCTTACCTATTCTGTTTCTCTAGAGAACCTGATGGATTTGGGTACTAAGAATGGTTCTAGAGGGATATAAAGGGGACACATATGCCATTGCCCTTTTGGCTCAGTGGATAAAGAATTGGCATGTTGACTGAAGGGTCCCAAATCTGATTCTGGTCAAGGGCATGCACCTTGGTTGCAGGCTCCTCCCCAGTCCAGGCACTGGTCTGGGTGTGTGCAGGAGGAAACCAATTGATGTGCTTTGATGTGCTTCTCTCATATTGATATTTCCCTCTGTCTTTCCCTCTATCTTCCACTCTCTCTAAAAAATTAATGGAGAAATATCCTTGGGTGAGGGTTAAAAAAGGGGGGAGGGGGAAGGCATATATAATACTTTCAACAATAAAGATTTTAAAAAAGGGATAGAATTTTAATGTTAAAAATACATTCTTTTTGAATCAATTCTGAGGTTTTGGAATTGGCTCTCTAATCTGATTAGATTTAATGATGCTAATAGCTCCATTTCCAGTAGTGAAGCAAGCTCCGATTGTCATGGCCTGACATGGCAATAGAGATATGCAGACTATCACCCCTGGCTACACATAATTACTCACTTCTAAGAAGCAAGGATCTGAGTGACCATCTGTATGATACGTTAGAACATTCTTTTGTGGAAAAAAAAACCAAACAAGTATAATGAACTTGGATGATTACTCATAATGTTGCTGAAAAAAACTGGGAAGAGAAAAGACTGAACTCAGGATTCTAATTCCTAGTTCAACAGTTGTAGAAATAACCTGAAAGCTTCTCTATGTTTGCCCTAAAAAGACCCTTATCTCCTGCCTGAGTTGGGTGGATGGGAAAGTGTGTGTGTGTGTGTGTGTGTGTGTGTGTGTGTGTGTGTGTGTATGTGTGTGTGTGTGGAAATGGGGGATATCTGTAATAATGTCAGCAATTAAAAATAAACAAATAAGGAAGACCCTCATCTCCTGTGGTCACAGGGCTGAACACCAAACCCAGAGTTTCATCCTGCAAGTTGATGGACCTTCAAGGCAAGTGGAATTCCCAGCCTCTGCTTCCAGGGGAAGGTCTGTGTTCTTGTCACAGGATGCGCCTCCGTGCATACTCCCCTTCCATGCAGGTGCTTTTAATACCCCACCCAAATTCAACCATGGAGAGGAAGGTGCGTATTCTGTAGAAACCATCACCTACCACTGTGGTCTTTGTGTTCAAGGACACTTTTTTAGTATTAGGAAAATAAGCTGTGGAACTTGTAGCTGATATGCCTGTCCTTATTTTATTTTTAACTATATTTTTATTGATTTCAGAGAGGAAGGGAGAAGAAAAGAGAGAAGTAGAAAGATCAATGATGAGAGAGAATCATCTATTGGCTGCTCCCCCATCTGGGAATCGAACCTGCTACTTGGGTATGTGCCTTGACTGGGAATCGAACTGTGACCTCCTGGTTCATAGATGGACGCTCCACCAGTGAGCCATGCTGGCCAAGCATGGCCTGTCCTTTTAAACTGCGGGTGGTAGTCATCAGGGGAGATGGTGCTGGTATGGGCAGAGCTGGGCTCACACTCTGAACCCACTGTGTCCTGGCTACATGCCCTTGGACCTATCACTTTTCTGAGCCTCCTTTTTCTCCTACATAAAATGAAGATAATAAAAATACCCAACTCATCTGATTGTTGTGAGGGTTAAAATGAGATAATCTAGGTAAATCACCAAGTCCAATGGCCAATGCTATTATTATCACTAACACTGCTTATCTGTGATTCAGAGAAGAAAGATGCAGTGGACAAATGTTCATTGGAATGCTTTCCCATGATGCTTCTCAATGAATTTCTAGGTCATCACACACACATAATAAACAGTGATCCTAGAGTGCGGACCAATCATCGTGTCTATAGAGTGCTTGGTGCGGAGACGAATTGGGAGACTTCCTGCAATAACGGCCCCTGAGAAGTTTGGATCCTAGGATTCAAAGCCAGTGGGAGTTCTGACATTCACAGGTATGTGGGTGCTGCAGTAAGAGGGGCTGCACCCAATCTGGCCTTCCCTCCCCCCATCACAAACAGAGCTCAGGCCCTTCCCAAGTCAGACCCACACTCTCCTTCCTCACCCCAAACCCTATGCACTAGTAGCTGAGGTCTGAGTTCTCTGTTTCCCCAATAAATAGATAATCACCTCCTAGGATGGGCGGAGATGACGGCTGTAATAAAATCGGTTCATTACGTCCCTCTATGCAGAGCCATTTAATAAACATGCAGCCAAAAGCACTAAGGCCTCTGAGCCAAATGCAAATAAAATACATTCCATTATATCATTTAATTATCTGGTGAGTAGGGGATGGGGAGGAGGAAGAGAGAGTATGGAATACAAACAGAAATAGGAGATGTTGAGAGAGAGAGAAAGGGTGCCAGGGAGCTGTAGAGAGAGGGAGAAAGGGCAGGAGGGAAGGGAGAGGGTGAAGGAAGGACAGAGGGAGTAAGCAAGAAGAGGGGAAGAAGAGAGATGAGACCATTTTTTGTACTGACTTTCTAAATCCCCTCCCCCGCTATGGAAGATAGGGCTGGACACCCTCATTTTTCCCACTGGAAAAGTGAGGACACCAAGTCTTAGTGCAACATGGTGGGTGCTGGGGATCCCACAATAAGTGAGACAGACAGGGTCCTGTCTCTATGGGGTTCAGAATCCAGTAGAGGGGACAGCCGTTGAGCAAATAATCACACCAACAAAACATCCAAGTAGACGTAAATGGTGTAATTATTGTAAGGAAGTGGAGAGCCTCTTTAGAGGATGGGCTCTGAGGAGTGCCTGCCTGGGTGTGGGTCCTGGCCCTGTCACATCCTGGCTGTGAGAGCCTGAGCTTTGACCTAACTAGCCCTTGGGTCCTTATCTAGAAAATTGGGATCATGAAATAACTAGCTCTTAGGGCTGCTGTGAGAATTAAATTTGATCATACGAGTGCAACACTAAGAACAGTGTCAGATATGTAATAAGTGCTCAATAAATGTTAGCTATTAATATGTTGAAAGCTAAAACTGGAAAGAAAAAGATTGAAAGGTCCTGATTTAGATTATTAAATCAGAGCCATATAAGCTGAAACCTGAAGGAATTAGTGGAAAATAGCCGAAAAGGGAATCCATCTGTTTTTAAAACAGTGACTTTATCTCTTCTTCAGTTAACAAGCTCTAATTTTCTTTTGGCAAATAATGCCCCCATTTACTTTCAGCCCCTTAGGAGGGGCTGATCTCAAGCTCTTGCTCCAGAATGGACACATCACCCAGGCCTGGCTAACCATGAATTCTTCTGCTTCTGGTCAATTGTGGTTGAGGCATGGGCATATGATCCAAGCTAGGCCAATAAGAGAAAATTCTGGTGACTTTTGCTTAATTGTGAGCAAGGAAGTGTGATAAGCCTGTGGGATAGAAGTTTGGAGCGACCTGTGGCCATCTCCCACCTAGAGGGCAGTACCTTCCTGAGAATAAAGACAAGGAAAAAAAATACAGCTAAGAGATCGAGTGAGAAAAAATCCCGACAATGTCATTGAGCTCTCTGGCTCCAGTTATACCTGAATTGGACTTTTCAGATAAAATAATCAGTTAAACTGACCACCTTTGGCCTAAACATCTTCCTTTTATTTAAATCACATTGAGTTGGGTTTCTGTCCCTTGTGACCGAAAGGATCCTATGTGATAATGCACATTCCTATCAAAGTGAACAGCGTATAAGACCCAGGGGAAGACTGATGGTTATGAAAGAATGCCACCGTGCTGAAGTGTGGTGAGCAAACAGAAAGTGGTGGCTGTCTGAACATCAAGGTTGAGAGGCCCCAAAGAGCCTGTATAATTTGGGAAGAGAAAGGAGGACCAATGTGCATTAGGAGACAGGACAGACCCTAAGCAAAGCATATGGGTGCACACCATGGCCTCCCCCAGGCATCACTTCTCACCACAGCCCAACACTTTGTGCATCTTGGGAAGGCCGAATCAAAGATGGGGGCCAGTTAGGACTAGACATGTCCTTAAATGTCACCATCTAATATCCTCATTGTCTTCACCAGCTGGGGTGCTCTCCTGAAAACTCCATAGACTGGGTGACTCGACAACAGAAGCTTACTTCCCACAGTGCTGGAGCCTGGAAGTCCCAGACCAAGGTGCCAGCATGATGGAAGTCTGGGGAGGACTCTTCCTAGTCCACAGGAGGCTATGATCGTATGCATCCTCACCTGGCTAAGACTGAGTTCTAGGCCCTTTTCTTATAAGGACTTTGATTCAATCATGGGGGCTCCATCGTCATGACATCATTTAAACCTAATTATCTCCAAAGATTCCAACTTCTAATGCTATCTCATTGGGGGTTAAAGTCTCAACATATGAATTTTAGGAGGACACAAATATGCAGTTCATAACACCATTTATATTATTTCTAATTGACAAAGAAATACATGAATCTATACTAATAGATGAAAATAGGGTGGGGGGAAAGTAAGGAAAGAAAGGAAGAGGAAGGAAGGAAGGAAAAAAGAAAAAGGAAAAGAAATGAAATTACAACCATGTGGATTAAACAAGAAATCTTATTTTCACATGGGAAATGGAATCTGAAGAGGTTATATGACTCATATGAAGTAACACAGTTCATAAAAAGCAGTTGGTATCAGGATTCTGGTTTGGCATTTCTTATTTCATTACATACCTGCTACGGACTGAATGTCTGTGTCTGTCCCTCCACCCCTGCCTTCCATTTTCCCATCGAAACCCCAGTCCTCATTGTGATGGTGTTTGGAGATGAGGCCTTGGGGAAGTGGTTAGGACCTGTGGGGGAACCCTCATGATGGGTCATTGCCCTTATAAGAATAGACAGGAGAGAGCTTGCTTTCTCGTTCTTTTCTCTGCTACAGGTATGTATAACAAGACAGCTATCTAAGAGCAAGAAGCAGGTTCTCACCAGACAACAGATTGCCAGTACTTTGATCTTGGAGTTCCCAGCCTTCAGAATTGTGATAAATGTTTGCTGTTTAAGCCATCCATCTATGGTATTTTTGATAGCAGGCTGAGCTGGCTAAGATATATCCTAGTATCTCTACTCCCCCCTCCCCCCCAATACTCCACATCCCCCAAGAAGGTTGTCAGACTTTTGGGTGCACGAATGCCTTCTGAAGCACTGCCCCTCCCCATTATATAGAAAAGCTCCAGGGGGTAATAATGACAGCAGTAACCCTGAACTTGTGTAACACTTACCATGTGCACTCATCATTTCACTGGATCTTGTAAGGTAAGCAGTGCTTCTCCTATCTTCATTTCTTAGACATAGCCACCTGCGACAGGTCAGAGCTGATCCAGGGCTCGGGCAGAGGGCCTGCCTGTGGGGCCAGGTGGCCTTGGCAGTGGGGAGGAGGAGAGGGCAACCTGCTCATGCTGTGTGGGCAGAGTTTAATTGGCTCTAATGAGGACCTCCATCTATTAGGATGCCCAGGAGGAGTAGGCCAGGCACCAGTCTCTCCCAGAGTCTCTGAATTCCTTGACCAGAGTTTAGATTTCCTGAAATTGTTCCATCCTCTACTGCCTCTTTTAAGGTGTAAGAAAGAGTGGTTTAGGACATACAGTTAGAGAGAGAGAGGAGTAAGCGGTCAGCCCTCAGTTGCACACACACTACACACACCAGGTTTGCATTCCTCTGCCTCCCTGGGTACCGACCCCTTAGCATGACCCTGGGGATGGTGCCTCTGCCAGGTGCCTCATGGGGCACATGAGGGTGTCTCAGGCTTTCTCTGCTCTTGAGGAGCTCCCAGTATAGAGAAATTGGTCAGTGGAGAGGAGGATGAAGGTAGAATTGCCATCACTGCCCAGGGCTGGTATGCAGAAGGTTGTGGGGTCCCAAAGAGGAGCCCCTAACTTCACCTGAGGGTGAGGGAAGGCTTCCTGGAGGAGGTGGTACCTGAGCAGAGGCTGAGAGAGTGAGTTGGCTTAGACACATGACAGGTAGAGGCAAGGGGTTCCGGGGAGAAGAGTCAGCAGAGGAAAAAGAGCTGAAGGGGCTGGGTGTGGAGGTGGCACTGCAAGGAGCCAGGAAGCCGCAGAAGATGAGGCAGGCAGGGTGGGCTTCACCACACTCAGCCCAGGGCTCCTGCCTGCGCTCAGGGACCAAGCAATTCTCTCTGTCTCATTGTGTGACCCAAAGGCCAGAAGGGCCATGGCTTCTTGATCTGGAGTGGAGTCCTGGCCTCAACGTAGCCATCCTCTCCAGATGTCTGTGTCCCCCTTGTGTCCTCTTCTGGGGGTTTGGGGCACTAGGATGGGGTGAGAATGGGAGCTGCCAGCAGGTTGCCCGCCCCTCTGCAGGTGATTTGTGGAAGAGATTTGCAGAAAGGGCAGCTCAAATGAACTGTAAAACTCTATTTGGTTTGAAGGACTTGCAAAACAGGGCATGGGTAGCAGGCGGGGGTGAGGGTGATAAGCGAGAGGTGCCCAGCACCAGCAGGGCCGCCATCCCCCCACACCTTGGGCAGCAGATTCTGGCCAAATGTTTACCACATGCCTGACCCCACATTGGTCTCTGAGGATCAAAGATAGCTGAGAGGCAGGCTGACCCTGGGAAGCTCACAGCCCAGGCCCAGGGGAGACGGAGAAACAGCCAGCAGATGCTCACATAGAGGACACGAGAGTGTTGGGGAAGGACCCCTGAGCTGGGAATGGCTGGTGAGATAAGGGTTGAGCTCATGCAAATGACTTGTGTTCAAATCCCAGCTCCACCATTCCCCAGCCTCATGTCCTTGGTCTGGGTTCAAATCCCAGCTCCACCATTCAGAGACTTGACCAGGTGTTTCATGTCTCTGAACCTTAGTTTCCTCACCTGTGAAATGGGGTGACAGTGACATGCAAGGGCTGTTGGGGTACTAAATGAGATAATCCTATAACTCCCATAGCACAGTGTCAGGAGCATGTGTTCAGTGCCCACCAGCTGTCATTATTGACAACGAATGAAGCTGTGACAAAGCTGGTATCAGGCAGGGGGAGGTCTGGGAAGGGGGTACCCTGGAGCCAGAGCCCTGGCCCCTCCTCACCAGCCAAGTCCCAGCAAGGGGCTTGTTTGAGGTGGGGAGTCAGTGGGCCTTCAATGGGCCCCTTCTCCGTGGTTCATTTTCTGGGAGAAAAGAAATCATTCTCCATCCAATTAATCTAATTAGACATAATCAAGTTGTGGAGATTCGTGCAGCAGGGTGAGTGATTAGGAAAAATTACCTCCCTGCAAAGAGTTTAAATTTAATTTTCATTCCATAATCTAAAGACCAAATAACGAAGAGTGGGTTTCTGCCCTCCCTCTTGTCCTTTCCCCCCCGCATACCAGCGGGGGAGCAGAGGGTTCCCGAGAAAGGGGGCCTGGTGCAGACAGATCCAAACCAGCACCTGTGCAGGGACAGCCACCCTACTTAGGCAGCCATGGGCGCTCTCTCTCTCTCTCTCTCTCTCTCTCTCTCTCTCTCTCTCTCTCTCTCTCACACACACACACACACACACACACACACACTATCTCACAGGCATGCACTCCTAGGTTAGTTCGGCTCTGTCACTAACTGGCTATGGGACCTCTGTACTTCAGTTTCCCCACCAGCAGCGAGAAGCGTCATCATTGACCTGCTGAACCCCTTCTGGCTGTTGCAGCTTAGAATTTGATATTGATTCTCAACCCCCTTTCCCTCCTCTCTAATCGAGGCTGACTGAAAAAACAAAGTCTGCGAGGTCACCCAGGGATGCCCATTGCTGACCCTTATCAAGTGCGGCTGCTATCAGCAGATCAGGAACCCACCTCCGCCACCTGCATGACCCTGAGCGCCAGTCAAGGGTCTGGGGGCCCAGAGGGCTCTCCTATCCCCTCGCACAAACACAGGCACACCCCTTTTCCACTGAGGCATGTGGTTACCAGCTCCAAGGATGAACTGCATCATCCAGCACCAGTGCCGGGGCCATTCCTCACCCTCCTGCAGCCCGGGCCCAGCAGCGCCATCTGTTCCTTTAATATTTCTCCGCGTGTTTAGCTGGTGAGGGCCCAGCCCCAGCAAGCAGGGGAGAGAGCATTTGGAGCCAGAAGCCTGAAGGTGGATTAATTTATGCCCCGTGGCTTCTCCACTGGAGCCGGGCCCTGGGGCCAGCTTGGAGGAAGGGTGGGCAGAGTCCCCAGAGGTGGTAAGCATGTCACTGAGTGGGGACTTAATGCCCGCATGTCACTGCGGGTGACAGGTCTCTGCCTGTGACTGAGGGCTGACAGGGCTCTCTGAGTCACTGAGGGGTGACGATATTAGGCCCTACATGTCACTGGGAAGTGGCAGGGCTCGGCATGTGACTGAGGGTGGTGACAGGGCCCTGGGTGTCACTGACGTGTGGCCTGACGGCCCCGTGTGTCCCTGAGGGGTGATGTAAGGGGCCCGCAGGTTGCTGGTAGCTCTCAGGGGCCCACCTGTCACTTATGGGTGACAGGACCCTGCATGTCACTAAGGATGGTGACAGGGCCCTGTGTGTCCCTGAGGGGTGATGTAAGGAGCCTGTAAGTCACTGGGCGTGTCAGAGGGTCCTGCATGTGACTGAGGAGTGACAGTCCTGCAAGTCACTGGGGGGGGGGGGGGTTTGTAAGGGCCTTGCCTGGCTGCTCCCTGCCTGTGCTCTGCACAGCTGTGGCCATCTGTCCCCACTGGTGAGACCAGAGGGTTCCAGGCTAAGGGGCCCAGTCTACCCCAGCCAAGGGGGCTTAAAGAATTCTGCAGCAGCTAACGGGCAGAGTGGAACTTGGAGTCTGGCCTGGTTTTGAATTCCAGCCACTGACTCTTTGCAGGAGTTGAGCAGCCTCCTCCCTGACTCTGCCCTGGGCTCCTCATCTTCCCAACAGGGTGAGGAGCCTGCTGGGACCGCACACAGCTTCCCACTGGGCATGGGGTAGGGGGCATCTGCAGTGCTCCCTGGACATTTGTTCTGTCCCCTCTGCAGTCTCCACAGTGCCTGGCTCCAAGTCCAGGAAATACTGATTAACCTGGTGAGATAATGAGACGAGCTCAGGCTTGTGGCTGGGCCTCCCGGCAGCAAGATCTAAACTGTTGGGAAATTGAACAACCAGAGGACCCGCTGGGGGAGCCATTGGAGGTTTGACTGTCAGACATCAAGGAGGACTTCCTGGAGGAGGCAGGCCTTGGGCTGAGTAGGATTGGGATAGAGGACAGGAAGGCTTGCTAGGAGGGGGAGAGTGAATGCATAAAAGCAGGGAGGTGGGAAGGAGAGGGAGCAGGCACATTCTTGTGCTCTCCTGTCCGTGGTGTGATGGGTAAGGTTCGGGCTTTGGAATCGACAGCCCTGAAGTAACTTGCTTTTGGTGTGACCTTGGACAAGTCCCTCTACACTTGGAGCCTCAGTGTTGTCAGCTGTTAAGTGGGATAATACCCTTCTTTGCAGATGTGCTATGAGGCTGGCATGGGGTATTGTGTGTCTGTCTGTGTGGCTGGCAGGGCTGGGGGCTGTCCCAGCAAAGTGCTAGGCTCCCAGGGAATGCTGGGAAATGGGCTCCCTCTGTCAGCCAGGGCCAGACCTCACCCTCCCATAGCCCGGGACCAGCAGTGCCATCTGTTTCTTGAATATTTCTCTGCGTTTAGCTGGTAAGGGACCAGCCCCAGAAAGCAGGGGAGAGGGCATCTGGAGCCGGAAGCCTGAAGGTGGATTAATTTATGTCCTGTGGCTTCTCAGTTGGGGCAGAGCCCTGGGGCCAGCTTGCATTATCCCCAGGGGTGGCCTTCTGACCTGGACACATGTGGTCCCAGCTGGAAGCAGAGCTTCAGTGCAGGGACCCGGGGGGGTCCATGGACACATCACCCCTCTTGGGGAAGACTACCAGGCTCTTCTTGTCATGGAACACAGACCCAGAAGCTCTGAGCTGGGAGGCTCCTCCAGCCCCTCCACCCTGAAGGAACCTGGCACAGAGAGGTGAAGGGAGTGGCCCAAAGTCTTCTCCAATGTGCCACCCTGCCAGCCCTACTCCGTGTTCTGTTCTCTGCCCAGCCTAGGGGGAGGGTTCTCTGGAACAAAGAGCCTCAAGAATCCCCCTCCTGCTCTTATCTTTCCTCTGCCCTTATAGCCACTTGCTCATCCAGCTGAGAAGAGTCCAGGCTAGTGATCCATAGAGCCATCTGACCAAGGCCTGGGCCTGTGCTCAAAGGGGAGGGTTCTGCTTGAGCAGCCCTTTCTGGTCGGTGTTTAGCTTGCAGTTTCTAAAGGCCATCCGCCGCCCCAAGGAGCAAATGTTTTATGCCTTATTGATACTGCAGCAGATTAAAAAGGATCCATCTCCCAGCCAACACGGAAGAGAGACCATTCATCACCCACAATGCTCTGGCCCGGCTATGGAATAACTGTTCCAGAGATCTGGTGGAGAAAGGCATGAAGTCTAGGTACCAAGTTGGGAGGACTTGGAGACAGGCTGAAGCTCAGTTCAGCATGAAAACAATCTTCTGGTCCTAGTGGGCCACAAGACCACCGCCATCAGCCTCACTGGGCTGCATTAGGTTAAAGGTTAGCTTAGGCTGGAAAACCATCTCCATTCATATTCAGCAGGACAAGCCTCTGAGGGCCCAGCACGGATACCTCATGTGTAGAGTTACACAAGCTCAGTCCTCCGTCAGGTGTGTGGTCCAAAGGCCAGGTGCTTAGAACATGCATTGCATTTGGGGTAGGAGACAGGCAGGGGTCCAGGTCTTGCCTCTGAGACTTTGGAAAAGTGACTTTTCTAACAATGACCCCCAACTCACATTGCTTGTATATCTACTATGTGCCTAGTTTGTGCCAGAAGCTTCCATCCATCCGCCTGAATCTTCACAGCAGGCAGCTGTCTCTTTCTCCATGTTATGCACAAGAGGACAGGCTCAGAGACACAGGGGGAACAGAGGGCAGGCTTCCCCTGGGGCAGGCAGGATGAAGCAACTCTTCGGAGAGACCCAGGAGAGTGAGTTTGGGGCAGCCCCTCTTTCCACCTGGCTGCCACTTGCTGACATCTTGCTTGCAGGTTGTAGCTTACAGCCACAGAAGTGTGGGGGCCAGTGTTATGCAGCAATTGATAAGTCATAACTCTCCGGGGTCATTGGTGCAATCCCAGAGCTCCACAGCACAAGGCTCCCGCTGGGAATGCCCCTCGTCTGAAGAGACCTGATGGAGCTTCCCAGCCTGTGCTGTTCTCCATGGCTCCCTATCAACAGCCAAACCCCATCGCCACCCTAACCAGCAAAGCACCCCCACTTCACCCTCAATGTGTAATTTGCTGCAATTTAAACTTAATTGAGTCTAGAGTAATGATGTTGACTTTTTAAAAATACTTCCAGATAAAAACATATTAAGTATTTCAGAATATAATCCTTTTTTATTGTGTCTCCCCAGGGAGCTGAGACAGGAGGCTGAGACAGGCAGGACAGACCAAGGGTGCTGGAGGATGGGCGAGGGAGACTCAGAAGCCACTTGAGGATGTTTTTAGGCCCTGCATGGGGAGTGGAGTCCAGGCCAGCTCTTCAGGAGGGCAACTTCCGAGTAGGCATCAAAATCCTTAACAATGCCTAACTCTGACCTGGCTGAGACCAGAAACCTGCCATCAGGAAATGATCGGAGATGGAGACAAAGATCTCCATGCAGAGCTGGTCGGTCACCCAGTGTCATTGCTAATGGCCGAATGCTGGGAACCATCTGAATGCCGAACAGAGGCAGATTAGCTAAATCAATTATGGATGAAAAATAATTATGATGAAATATTGTGCTGCCATTCAACATGAAACTTTCTAACGTAATTTATGTCAGGAGATGTTTATAAATTAAGGGCTAGAGAAGGAAGCAGCACATAGAACTGAATATAGAGTACATTCCAACTTTTGTTGATATACACACGGGACTAATAAAACCCACAAGGATGCATGCAAAATTACCGACAGTTGTTGTCTCTGGTGGGGGATTACAGGGGATTTTAATTTTCTATTTTTTTGTGTGTGTGTGCTTTCCAAATTTTCTGTAATGAGCATCTACTACTAATATATGGTTTTTAATTTTTTTAAATGGATGTAGGTAGGAAAGGCCTCTGCATCGCCTTATCCCATGAGAGAACTTCCTGGATTAGGCTCTGGGATTGAGCTCTGATCTCAGGATTGCTTTGTCCCTATTTAAGTATCCTGGTTCCCATGGGAGCACAGGTTGCCGCTCACCTTCTAGCTTCTTACCTCTTAGTCTTCCTTAGTTGTAGAATGCTGATGCAATTGGCCATATCAATGTGTCCCGCTAAAGATGCAAATTGATCACCTATCTCTTGTAGATATGTGGCTAGGGAAGTGGTGGCAATGGAATGTAAATACAAACCGTGTTACAGCTCCTGGGAGCTGTATGCAAGAGCATCTATGTTCTCTCTCTTCCCATTCTTCTTGTCTGGAATGGAGCTCCAGCAGCTGTCTTGTGTCCATGAGATAATGTTTAGAATGAACTCATGTGCTGTGGATAGTGGAGCACAATCAAGGAGGGCGTCTCGAACACGGACAAAATGGTACGTGAATTCACCATAGAAGCCCTGGAGCTCACATCCAGAATTCTCTTATGTGAGAGAAAAATAACATTTTAATTTGCTCAAGCCACCGTCTTTGAGATGCCTAGGAGTATACTCAGTTCATGTCCCAACAGAGCAAGGGAAAAGATCAAAGGTTCCTTGTGACTCCAAGGTTTATGATGTTATGGTTTCTCTGACTGTAACCCAGGCTAGATGAACAGTAGGGAATATCAGCAGAGGTGAGAGCCTTGAACATTCCATGCACATCACCCTCTTCCCTGTTTACCTCCTGCCTTCTCTCTGGCTCCTAGAGTTGCCCAGAGTGTGGGGGACACGGAGTCAAGCATGAACATCCAGGGAAAGAGTCAATCACTGTCAATGGTACAGGAAGTCCTCTGTGGCAATGATGGGCCACGGGCTCCTTGTTCACCAAAGGTTAATTGTTGAGAAGATCTTTGGCACCTGCTTATGCTGAAACGGTGACATAGAAGCCAAGGGAAAGGTAGGGCCAGCCATGCTTCCTTTACCTTTCAGTCCTTCCTTTTCATCAACAAGGTAAATGCACAGGATGTTGATGGAATGTGTGAGTATCAAGAAGTGAAATATATCTCACACCTGTCAGAATCGCTATCATCAACAAATCAACAAACGACAAGTGCTAGCGAGGATACAAAGAAAAAGGAACCCTCGTGCACTGCTGATGGGAACTGCAGACTGATGCAGCCATTGTGGAAAACAGTATAGAGTTTCCTCAAAAAACTAAAAATGGAACTTCCATTTGACCCAGTGATCCCACTTCTAGGAATATATCCCAAAAAACCAGAAACAACAATCAGAAAGGATATATACAGCCCTATGCTCATAGCAGCACAATTTACAATAGGTAAGATTTAGAAGCAGCCTAAGTACCCATCAGCAGATGAGTGGATTAAAACAACTTTGGCATATTTACACAATGGAATACTATGCTGCTGTAAAAAGGAAGGAATTCCTACCATTTGCAACAGCATGATGGAGCTGGAGAGCATTATGTTAAGTGAAATAAGTCAGAGAAAGATAAATATCACATGATTTCATTCATTTGTGGGTTATAATGAACAACATAAACTAATGAACAAAATAGATCTAGAGACAGAGAAGCATCCATCAGACGGTTAAACCTCAGAGGGAAGATAAGGGAGTGTAGGGGTAAAGGGAGAGATCAACCAAAGAACTTGTGTACATGCATATAAGCATAACCAATGGATACAGATACCGGGGGAGGGGGGGGGGAAGGCATGAGTGGAGGGGTGGGGGGACAATGGGGGGATAAGGACACATTTGTAATACCTTATCAATAAAGGGGGGGGAAAAGAAGCTAAATAAGCCCAACTGACTGAGCTTTGCGCCAGATGACCACCATTCTGTTAAGAATGAAGTTCAGCTGAAACTGGTTTGGCTCAGTGGATAGAGCATCAGCCTGTGGACTGAAGGGTCGCGGTTTTGATTCCGGTCAAGGGCATGTATCTTGGTTGTGGGCACATCCTCAGTAGGGGGCGTGCAAGGGGCAGCTGATCAATGACTCTATCTCATTGATGTTTCTAACGATCTCTCTCCCTTCCTCTCTGTAAAAAATCAACTCTCTCTCTCTCTCTCTCTCTCTCTCTCTCTATATATATATATATATATATATATATATATATATATATGAAGTTCATGCTTAGATTGTTTTACAGGGGTCTTTACTTTCAAGTAGCATATTATTCCCAAACTCCAGAAATTAGAAAAAGGTGATAGTTCCTAATAAATTTTAAGAGACTTCTATAATCTTGATATAAAAAATTAGACAAGGGCATTACAAGATAAAAGATTATAGTTTATATATACCACAGGATCATATGTGTAAAAGTCATAAACATTATTAAGTTACTAAAAAACAAAATTATGAATCATGACTAAATTGGGTTTATCCCAGAAATTTTAAGGTTCAATTAACATTAGAAACATCTATAACTTAATTTTAATTTTTTTTGCCATATTAACAGATTAATCTCACTGTGTGCATCTGGGAAATTTAACACCTTTCATAATAGCAATTCTTAGCAAACTAGAAACAGAAAGAACCTTTTTAAAGCCAGTAAAATACTTCTATCAAAAGCTTGCAGCAGATGTTGGAATGTTGAACATTTTCTTTAAAAAACCAGGAAAACAAGACAAGAAATCTTCTTTTGCTATTTCCATTTAATATTACATCGAAAGTTTCAACCTCTCAACCACAGCCAATGCAATAAGGCAAGAAAAGAAAGTGGAAGGCAAATGAGTAAAAAAGAAAAAGCAAAGTGCTATTATTCTAAGATTCTTTGACTCCACTCACACAAAATCCAAAAGAATCTGCAGACCAATTATTAGAATTAATAACAGACTCAAACAAAGTGTATGGAGAGAGGATCAAAATAGGAACATCATTTCTTTTTCTACTTACCAGCAACAGTTAGAAACCATAGTTTACAATAACAATAAAAAATATAAAGAGACCCAAGAGCCCGGGTAACAACAAAATGTTCGAGACATTTCTGGAGAATATTATTAAAAGGTATTCAAGACCTAAGTATGGAGACATATGTTTCATCAATGAGAAGACTTATGTTGTAAAGATGACATTTCTTAAATAGTTCTACAGATTTAATAAAATCCCAACAAATTTTTACAGCATATTTCAAGGAATTTGACAAGCTGAGTATAAAATTCATAAGGGAAAAATTAGGAGAAAAATAGTTGAGACACACTTGAAGAACAAGGTAGGGGGCTTGTCATTTCAGATAGCAAGACTTACAGAGCCTACTGCATGCGCATATTGGAGGAGCACAGAGTTCCCAGAGCAGACCCATGTGCTTATGGGGAGGGACAACATAATGGAGTTATACCTGAGAAGGGATGAGCTATCCTGCAACAACTGGTTATCTATATGGGAAAATAAAAATCAAGCCCCCAACGCAGGACACCAAAAAAAACCAATTCCAGATGGATGGAGAGGTGAAGTGGAATGCAAAGCTCTTAACTATTTTAGAAGAAGCTATAGACTGTTTCTGTGACCTTGGGCAGTGGGAGGGATTTCTTTACCAAGGCACTAAAACAGCAAACCATGAAAGGAAACTGATGGAAAACTGCCTAACTTATAACAAAGACCTTCTGTCCACCCAACGATTACAAATAAAGTGAAAAGACAAGTCTCCAATGGGGCGAAGGTATTTGTGGCATGGAATCAATAAATGGCTCTTCTTCTGAAAGAATAAAGGAATCCTAAAAATCATAACACACAACCAGAAAATTAGATAAAAGACATGACCAAGCATTTCACAGAAGAGACCCAAAGGCTAATCATTTTCGGAAAATATGTTTAGTTCCATTAGTAATCAAAGAAATAAACACGATGAACAAAGAAACTCACCATTTTATACCTACTATTTTGGCAAAAAGGTTAGAGGATAGACAAGTTTGGGTCTAGAGGTGGAGCAGAGAAAACAGCTGCTGAGAGTGGGAACGGTGACCACTATGTTCTAGAATAAGTTGACACCGTCTTATAAAGTTGAACGAACACAGACTCCACAAGTCAGCAGTTCCCCTTGTGGAATACACCCCAGAAACCTTCCTGTGCAGGCCATCAGAGACACGTGCAAGGATGCTTATAGGAACAAACAAACAAACAAAAAAACCCAACTCAAAAAAAGACTGGAAACAACTCATATTTATGGAGAGATGGATGGATACATAACGTGATTCATTCATACGATGAAATGCCATACATCAGTGAAATGAGTGAACCCCAGGTACACACATATATACAAGCATATCTGGAAACAATGTTGAGTGACAAATCCATACATAATGAGGCCATTTTTATTAAGGCCGCACGAGGTAAAACTAAGCAGTGCCTTGTTGATGGTACAGACATATTGGGCCAGACCAAAAGGAAAGGATGGACAGAATGACACAGAATGCAGGACAGTGGTCCCCTCTGGGAGACAGTGTCAGGTGCAGGGGGCAGGGTTGCCCGGGGGGGGGGGTCCCAGTTCTCTTGGAAACCTTTCACTTCCCAAGCTCTGAATCACGGCAGTTCATTTTATTATTATGCTTCACAATTTTCACATTTGTTATGTAGAATTTTTATACAAATAAAATATTGCATCATAAAAAGAAGAGATTTAATGAAATGGTATATGAAAAGCTCCTGGCAGAGGGCCCAGCTCATACAAATAATGCCAGCCAGGATTGCCCAAACTCTTTTTGGAGTTAGGCATGGCACCAAGTAATCTATATGCACAGTCTCACTTAGTTTTCTTGGCAGCCCTAGATTCCCAGAGAGGGAAAGCAAGTTGCCTGGGTCATACAGCTAAGATGTGTGTGACACCAGATTGGTCTTCAGGTGCTCAATCAATGGCGAGGCTGCTCCCATCTCCTCTATTGATCCAGCATCGCTCCCTCCTACTCCCACCCAAAGGCTCTGGAACCACCCTCACTGTGGCCCAGGGCACAGACAAAGACCAGTTTGGAAGCAGGTGAGGAGAAGCCTGTGACTGTGACCTTGACCATCAACCTAGGAGGGTAGGTGGAGGAGGAAGAAGGAAAGGAGAGAGAGAGGAGGGGAAAGAGGAGGTGAGAGAATTAGGAGGATACAAAGAAGGAGGAAACAGGGGAGGTGGACAGAGAGTAAGGGGACAATGACAAGGAGAGTGAGCGATGAGAAAGGGGACAGAGAGAGGGAGGGACAGGTCAGACACCAACAAACCACAGGGAAGACAGGGAGAGGACCATGGATAGGAGACAGCTGGTCAACTTGGCTGAACAGAGGTGCCCAAGGAGGCCCTGTCACAAGTGGAAACTGGCTTAGGAGGGGTCTCCAGTGGTGAACCACAGGGTCTGTGCCTGCCTTCCTGGCCTACTCAGAAGAACTGGCAACGCCAATCAACCAGGTTCACAAAGCCGGGAGGGGTCATTGAACATGGCAGGCCTCCCGCTGATCTCAGAATGGAATGTAATACGGACACTTGGAAAAGTTGTGCATTTCGGGTAAAAATTAAGTGTGCAGATAGAGGGAGGGAGAGCTGCCTTGTCAGAAGTCCTATAAAGGCTGAGTGGGGGGCCCGGAAAGTTGATGGGGTGTGGCTGCTGGAAAAGACAGTGTGACATTGGCAAGTAGAGGATCCAGGGAAGAGGAGGTGAGAGACCACTATCCTCTGGGCTGGCCCAGGACTATCTGAGCTGCTCTGCAAGGAGGGAGAACAAGCAATGGTGGGGCGAATGTTCTAGAAGGTTTACAAAACCAGAGAAAACAACAGATGGCAGAGCAGAATCATGGTCCCACTCAGTAAAATGGGACCATAGTTTCTGCTTCTCGGGGTTGGTGTGAGGATTCTATGTAAAGAACTGAACCTCAGTCAATGATCTCTCTGCTGGGTTGGATAGCAGTCCTCCTTTCCCCAGGCCTTCACATTGCCAATCCTGTGCCCTTGAGGCAGGAATTGGGTTTTAAGGTGCCAAATAATACCAAAAACCACTCCCATTTCTGAGTCCTCTCTTACACCCCTATTTATCTACCCGATCCCCTAGCCCCCAGAGTCAACCTGCATACCCACAGCTGGGGAGAAGGGCAAGGACTTGCCACCGACTGCACCTACTGTGTGCCTGCCATGAGGGAAGCACGGGCTTTGTAATTGGATGTAGATTCAAATTGGGCCCTGACACTTACCAGCCAGTGACATGGGCAAGTAACTGAGGGAAAGGAAGTCAGATCTGCTTCATGGGTCAGGATCCATCCATGAAGGAAATGTTCTCAGATGTATCTATCCCCAGTGCCAGACAGTCCCTGGCACGTAGTGGGTGCTCAATAACTGACGTCCTAAAGGGGGATGTGTGCAAAGCTCCTAGCACACAGTAGTTACTCAACAAATCTTGGAACTGTCCTGAGAGCAGGGCAGGGAAAAATCAAGCTTAGTGCCCTGGACAGGTTCCCTGCTTGTCCTTCCCGCCCCCTGCAACACTCCCAGGCTCTCTACTGACAATGTCTAGCCTCAGGCCAGGCTCAGGAAAGGAGCCTCGATAGTTAGTTCTCTGTCCTCCCCTGGATCCTGCTTATCGGCTCCTGGCAGCCCAGAGACCAAGCGCCAACCCATCCATGTGTGCCCAGCCTGGCAGCAGCTAGGGCTGCAGGAGCCAGAGCCCCGGTGGAGAGCTGGAGGAGTGGCAGGCCCATGCCCCTGCTAGGCCTCAGCATCTCCATCCTCGTGAAGGTGCGTGGACCATCATGTTTTAGAGCTGCCTGGTGGGCAATAAGGCGGGGAGGGAGGGCAGCAAGCAGAGGGGCCTCAGAAGTCCAAATCAAGCTCCAGTGAGAGACTTAGCCTTCAGCTGCTCCATGTGCTGGCTCCCGGGAAGTTTATTTGATGCTCTGAAGTCACGTCTTGCTGCTTTAGAAAGATTTGAAACCAACAGATGAGATATCTTAGAATTGCCTTGCATCTCACTTTCTGGGCTTTGAGCCCCGGCAATTCTAAATTCTGAGATTCTTAGAATCCCAAATGCTGGGTGTGTGTGGCTCCAGAAGTCCATGTTTCTACGTTCTGGACGCTGAGGTGTGCTGGGATTCATGCTGCCAAATGCACGAGGACGCGTGGCCCTCACAAACACCCTTCCACGGGGACCGCATTCCTGTTGCTCGCCCTTCCCTGCACAGGGGCACCTGTGCCCACCAGACCTGGGCTCTGGCCAGGCCTCTCCACTGGGGATCTCTGATGTCACGGCTAGAAGTGACCCTCAGGGCAGGGGCTGGCAGCACAACCCCGGCACACCCACTCACCAGGAAGCTGCCCCACGTGTCCCAGCTTAGCCTCCTTGCCCACCGAGCCTCTGTGGCCCTTGGAGGGTGATCCAGGGCACCAGCCTTGCAGATGATGCCAGTGATGGCCCCAGAGGAGAAGGAGGAAGGAAAGCACCACTCCATCCCCTCACACACCCGGCTATCCAGCATCAGCCCCGTTTCCTCTGAGCTCCAGGACACTTCCCACGTTCAGGCTCTGCGGACTGTCCTGGTAGGTAGTTGGAGAGTCAGAGGTGATGGGAACCACCCAATCGGCCTGTTGGGCCTGGAGTCCCTGGCCTTCTGAACTCTATAGAACATGCCACTTGCCCTGAGCACGGAGACATCCGTCCCTGGTCCCCAGCTTGGGTCCTGCCTTCACCCCGGCCTGTCCTTCACCAGCCCCTTGTGACTCCATCAGAGATCCTGCCCCAGAGCCTTTGCTTCTGCTGTGGCCCTGCCTTTCCAAGTCCTTCCCATTGTCCAGGGGGTGGGGGATGGAGAGGCCACCTAGGTCCTCCTGTCCGACATCTTTATCCCTCAGGAGCTTAAGGTGGCTTACACACGCAGGCCCTGGTTAGGCAGCCCAAGGATGGGACAGGAACCATGTCTAGCACAGTCTTGGCCTGGGGCCAGGCACAGACTCCTTCAGGTTTCGAGAGATCTCTGCCTCCCTCTCCCACCTCAGGGAAGGGAGAGCTACAGACAAAGGCCTAAAGCCAGCATCTGGCCCCCTCACCCTGGGGGGCCAGGCAGTAATGGTTTCCCCTCCAAAGGCTTGCTCCAGCCCTGCCACGACCCCTCTGCGTCTGCCTCTCCACGGAGGCATCGGAGGGCCCTGCTGCCCAGGCTGGGAGAAGGCGCCCTTGATGAAGTGGGGCGTGTGGGACCTTCTGTCCCCACAGACCTGGGTCTTCAGAGCCAGTGCCTGGTTCTACCACGCAGGACTGAAGGGGCCCTGTGGGGGAGGCCACATGGGGCTGTATACCTTGGTGAGTAGGATGCAGTTCTGTGGGGTCTCCCAAAGCCCTGGAGCTGGGGTCTCAGAACTGCTCCTGAAGTCCCTCCCAGCCCCCCGGGGACTGGAGCAGCAGGCAGGGTCTCTGAGGAGGGCTCTCAGAGTCTCCCTCACTCATTCCCCCTTCACCAGGTAATGAGCTGCAAGCTTCCAAAACGAGGCTGCTTCATCCTTTAATGTACTGAAACATCTCCGAGGGAGAGGGGATGGAATGGGAAAGCAGGGGTGCCCGGCACCCTTTGGCTCAACAGCCCCTGGGTCTGTCTGCAGAATGGCCCCTGTGTGGACATCTCTAAAAGCAGCCATCGTGCTCATGCAATGTGAGGAGAGCCGTCTCTGAGCCAGCCATGCCGCTGCACACCGGCCTCCCCCGTGTGCAAACGCTTCCCAAATCACCCTGTGAGCCCTTCTCTGGTCCTCTTTTACCCAGCCTGACTCCTGCTGCTCAGTTCTCTCTGGGCCCTGGGCCGGACATGCTCTCCTTGCCATAGGGCCTTTGCACATTCCGTTCCCTCCTTTGTCTCCCCTTCCTCCTGGGGCTCCTGTGGCCCCCGAGCCTCTCCACTCCTGCCTCTCCTCTGTGCTGTGAGAGCCAATTCACTCCCAGGAGGATGGGACTGGGAGTCCCTCAGGGCTCTGCGTCTGGCTCAGTCACTGCTGCTTCCCCGGAGTTCAGGGCGGTGCCTGACACCGCAGCCAGCATTTACTGAGCGCTGACTGTGTGCTGGGGCTGCGCTGAGCCCTTCCCAGGCATTTATTAATTAACCTTCAAGGTCATCTTCTTCAAGGATGTGCTGGAGACAGGACGGCATCAGGACGGGGAGCAGCACAGACTGGCCAGGTGGCATGGATGCAGTGATGTAAGCTCTGTGCCTCAGTTTCCTCACTTCAGATGGAACGAAGAATGACAGCTCCTGCCTCACAGGATGGTGCTGAGGATTTGAGTGCATGTATGTGCCTGACATGCACTGTGTGCTGTAAAGGGTCAATGGTTAACATTAGCCTACTTCTCCCTCCATCCTCTCCCACTTCCTGTACCGTCGAGACTACACGGACTCAGGGAGCTCTAAATACTTGTTGAGGGGCGTGCACATTTGCCAGATGCACCCCAGTTGTGTTTTTGTGCACTAGCAGCCAAAACAGGGAGTGGCAAGTAAAATAAGAACACTATTTTCTATTGAAACCAAAACTAAAACTACATACAAAGAGACCAAACCTCCCAAAAATGTACAAGGTTTCCCTACCAAAGTGCCATAAACGTGGTCCAAAGACTCCCAGGGGCATGTCACAGCAGATTTACGACGGCCAATAAGCACAGGAAAAAACGGACAGTGTTACTGGTGACCGGGGACCTGCACAATAAGCCACAGCAGATGCTCTGCTCCCACCGAGGTGGCTGCAGTGAGCATGACCAGCGCCCCCCGTGCAGGCGGGGGTGTGGGTCACCCGGCCTCTTGGTGCTGCTAGTGGGCGTGCAGGTGGGACGGGACGTGGGGGACAGTCTGGCCCTTAACCCCGGCTTAGCGGTTCCACCCCCGTTATTTCCCAGGAGAAGCGTGTGCCCGAAGAAGTCTCTGGCAGCAGTGTGTGCGCAGCTTTATTGGAATTAGACCGAACTGGAAACAATGCGAAGGCCCGTTTCTCTCAGGGTTCTCCCCAGACGTTCCTTCATTAAATTGCTTGCGTGGGACTCAGCATCTCCTGCAGCCGCCACCGCCATCTCTGACCCCACTTGTCCCTGAAGCGAACGCCATGCCTGGGATGCAGGTCTGGGACTCTGAGCACCCCTGGACCTGGGGTGGGGAAGTGATTTCTTCCAGAACAATGAGTAAGGCTGGGCTGTGGTGGGTTCCCAAGGGAAATCAGGCCAGGTGGGCAGAGCCACCACTTGCCGCTGGTGGGTGGGTCAGCATTGGTGGGGGCAGGATGAAGATGCCCATCACCAGGGCAGTGCGTCCATCTGCCACCTGCCGGGTGGGTTGGCCGTTACCAGTTCACTTGGGGCCGGCATCCCCATGCCTGCCCTCTGCAGGCGCCCCCTTCCCACCTTCTTCCCTGCGTGGGCAATTTGTTCTGCATGCCCACCTCCTAGGAAGGCCACAGGCATTATCTCAGCATTCCTCTCAAACCCAAACTCCTGTCACACACTCATCTCAATTCTCTCCACATCTGCTCTTAGGAGACCCGGCTCCAGATCTCTTTCAGCTCTCGTTTTGATTAACAGAAGGTTATAAACAAGCTCTAGATAGAAGGAAAACCAGTGTCTCGTCTCCCCAGGGCAGCCTGTCTACTGGCAAATGTCACATCACTATGCTATATACGTGTGTGTGTGTGTGTGTGTGTGTGTGTGTGTGTGTGTACTAAAAGCCCAGTGCACAAAATTCTTGCACAGGGGTATGTGTCCCTCAACCCAGCCTGCACCCTCTCCAATCTGGGACCCCTCAAGGAATGTCTGACTGCCCTTTTAGACCCAATCCTACAGGGTTCAAGCCTAAACAGGCATTCGGACATCCCTCTCACAATCCAGGACTGCTGGCTCCCAACTGCTCACCTGCCTGTCTTCCTGATTGCCCTTAACCACTTCTGCATGCCAGCCTAATCACTCCCTAATCACTTCCCTGCCAGCCTGATTGATACTTAACTGCTCCCCTGCCAGCCTGTTTGCCCGTAACTGCCCTCCCCTGCAGGCTTGATCACCCTCAGCTGCCCTCCCTTGCAGGCCTGGTCCCTCCCAACTGCCCTCCCCTGCTGGCCATCTTATGGTGGCCATGTTGTGTCCACTTGGGGGCAGTCATCTTTGACCACGTGGGGGCAGCCATCGTGTGTGTTGGAGTGATGGTCAATTTTTGTATTTTTCTTTTATTAGATGGGATATATATCTTTTATTTTTGTATAGGCAAACAGAGCTAAGCTAATTAATATCTATATTCTTTTCCTTCTGTAAGTCTTGAACAACGGTTTTTTGGCACCATGGTGTGAACTAGCTACCGGGTTTCAGTAAGGGTTCAATCTTTGCAATTAAGTTCATTAATAGATTTACAAGTTGGGAAGACGGCGAGGGCTGTCGGAGCCTTGTTTGCATTGTCTTGTTTAATTATACAGTTATCTCCCGGACCAAAGCTCCTGAAAAACAGAAAAAAGCAAGACCCACCACCCCATCTGTTCCAGAGACACACACAATTAACATGAGGGATGACGGGAGCTGCCGGAATGCTCTCCCTCCTCCTCAGAGCTGCCACCGAGCTGGCAGGCGTGGTCGCTGGAGCCCGGCTGGCATCAGGCATCTGGCTTTGGGAGGGGTCACACTATCTGGGGATTTGGGCCAGCATGGCCTTGATCTTCTATTGTGCTGCCATTTCTTGGGCACTTACTGTGTGCTAAGGGCTGTACATGGATTTTCTAGCTTAAACATCACAGGGATCATTTTACAGACCCACTTGGCAGAGGGAAGAGCTCAGGCAGACAGATGTGTGCAGGGCACCGTGCTAGGTGCAGTGAGGGCAGGTTGTGGCTGTTTTCTGGGTGTTAAGGAGGCTCAGAGCCATGCAGGTCGGCAAGGCACTCGAGCTGGAGCTGGGATTGGAAGGCAGGCCCTTTGTCTCTCAGTTTCTGCTGTTTCTACTCCTGCTTTGATACCATACGGCTCTTCCTGGGCCTTGATTTCCCCATCTGTGAAATGGGCCCCCGGGAGAGGACAAGAGGAGTGTGAAGGTCATCTTAGGCTGCTGTGTTTTGAAGAGGGTGGGGCTGGTTGGCAGCGGCTGGCACTAGGAAGCTTCGTGGCCCAGGAATGAGGGGCCTCTACTCTCAGGCACCAGAAATGGGGCTCAGGCCCGGCGAGAGAGCTGGTCACTGAGGCATGTCAGCAGCAAACTGCTCCCTTT
Organism: Pipistrellus nathusii; assembly: GCA_963693515.1. Lineage (NCBI taxonomy): Eukaryota > Metazoa > Chordata > Mammalia > Chiroptera > Vespertilionidae > Pipistrellus > Pipistrellus nathusii. The sequence continues at coordinate 17,531,299 of OY882859.1, forward strand.
AACTGCCTCCTCCCAAAGCCTTCTGAGGGGGCAGTCATCTCTCTCATGGGGGAAGCCCCCCTAAAGAGGACTGTACCTTCAGAGGAGACTGCACCCCTTCTTCAGGCTCCCTTCCAGGTCTGTCACCCCAATGTGTCTATGTGAGGGTCCCCACGTGGGCTCCTTTCCATCTCCTGGCTTTGAGATGCCCAGAGGCTCGGCCAGGCCAGGGGGTGGCAGTCCAGCTCTGACAGCTGTGAGGGTGTCATGAACCAAGGAAGCCCAAGCAGCTACCAGCTCATCACCGGAGCTGATATTAAATATCTTAGGGTTGGGGGGAGGGGTGGCCAAGAGACACATCAAGGATACGATGTGTGTGTCTGTGTAACCAGAGAGAGAAGAAATCCCCACCATCTTTTAAATAACACAGTTGAAAACTTATTTGATGCAGAAATTTGAGTTTTATATAATGCTCATCTCATGACATATTCCTGGTGATTATTTTTCCAATCATTTAAAAATGTCATGATCATTCTTGGCTCACGGGCCACACAAAAACAGGTGCCGGGCCACATGTGATTCCGGGGGAGAGTTTGCCCACCCCTGATTTGTTATTGCTTCTCTGCTCCAAACTCTCCCTTGGGTCCCAGTTCCGGTTATGGACTGTCCTGTGCACCCTGTTAAATCGTGCCGGTAGAGGGCGCTGGAGGGACAGCGAAGGGAAGGGGCCTCTTCCTGGTCCGCTGGACTTTTGTTTTTCCTTGCTCTTGCAGGCACTTCTGTCAACCCAGCGAGTGTGTGTGTGTGTGTGTGTGTGTGTGTGTGTGTGTGTGTGTGTGTATGTGTGTGTGTGTGTGGAGGGGCCCTGGAGGGGGGCACTCAGTGGTTCTTGGTTCCAGCTGCGCAGGGTTCCTTGGTCAGCTCACAGCCTAAACTGGGTGCGGTGACCACTTCTCCGTGTGTGGCCCACTGACTGCAGGTGACTGAGGGGATAGTGGGCGCCAGGTCTCACACCTGCCAAGCCCAGTCTAGACTGGTCTGTGCCCTGGGGGTGTTTCCTGTTCCCCCACCATCTGCTCTGGCTGAACCCAGAAACTCTTGGACTCTCTAGGGGGCTGTAAGAACCTTCTCCATGAAGTCTCACCTGGTATTGGAGAGGGGGGTCTGGCCAAGGCTGTCCTTCCTTCACCCTCAGATTCCTATTGGATTTCTCCTTACATCAGGGTAATCACTACCTGGAGAGCTTGTTAATTCTTTATATCAAGCAACCCCATTCCAGTCACTGTGTGGTTTCTGCCTCCGTATTGAACGCTGCCCCACAGGCCCCGGGAAGAGCCCTCAGGCACTCCGGAGAGAACGAACTCTACAACCCAAAGAGCTGGAGTGGGCGGCCTCTGGGTCTGTTTGCTCACCTAGGAAATGGGGAGAGCCATTCCCTCCTCGCTGGGGCGTGGAGACTGAAAGCAGATTGTGGAAGTGCCCAGCACAGGGTGAGTGCCCATCGGTGCCCCAGATGGGAGCAGCGTCGTCCGTGTTAAGAGTTGTGAGGACTAGAGACGAGGTAAGTGATGCACCATTCCCGGGCGTGGTGCAAGCTCCAAGCACAGCCTTCTTCCCTAGCTCCTTCTCTCCCAGGCCAGCCCCGCCTCAAGCCTCAGTCTCTCCCCCGTCCTGTCCTGGCTGCCTGTGAACCCTCCTCTGTCTGTGTGTCCTGTAGCAGCCGCCTCAGCTCCAGGGTACAGAAAGGGGCGGGGGGAGCAGATGGCAGGGGGATCTGCCCCCTGGTGGCTCCGGCTTCACAAGGCGTCTTCCCACGTGGGGGCGGCCGGCACTGTCTAGTTCTTGAGCCAAAGGCCTGTCCTGCCTGGGCCTGGGTGGGTGCACCCCCCCTCTGTTCACATGCGGCCCGGGGACCCGGCCAGCCGCTGCAGAGGTGGTCCCGCCGCTGGGCCTGAGGCCACAGGAAGCAGATTGGTGAGGCCCCTGCCTCCTGGCCCCGAGCGACCCCCTCCTCTCGCACGCAGGCCGGGTTCCAGGCTGCCCAGGGCTGAGCCCATCACCCTGTTCCTCTCTCCACGGACAAGTTGCCCGGGCTCTGGGCACCAGGTTGCCTCTCTGCCATGTGCCCTGGAACCCCAACACTCCTGCTGGGGAGGGGCTTCCCTGGGAGTCCCAAGGACCCGCTGAGGATCCACCTCCCCCAGAATCCAGCCCCTTCCTGTCTGGTTGCCATTTCTCCCCTTCCCAGGATCCAGTTCCTCCCCAGAGAAACCAAACTGAGCCGGAAGGACAGCCCTTGCTCAGAGCCACCGAGAACACGGATTAAATGCTGAATATGGGAGAGGACCTCCGTGCTGAGCAGGGCGAGAGGATCAGGAAGAGCAAACAGGACTGAAATGAAAGTGGGCTCCTGGCTTCCCATCCCCAAGCCGCTGCTTCCTCTCTGTGTGGCCCCATCAGAGAGTCTCCACTCTACCCCAGGCTCCCAGCATTGCAGATCCCAGGTTCAGTGCATATGGCTGGGAGCCATGTCTGCCAGGGGTTGGCCTCCTGGGCTCTGCCACCTGGGCTTCTGGGCCCATTTCGCCCACTCAGCCTACGGGGATGGGCACAGGAGTCCCCAGGGATAGATCAACCTCAGTTATCACCACAGTGAGCGCTGCCAGGGAGCCCCCGACCAGCAGCAGCTGGGGTGTACCCATGCTGGCTGCTCTGGGTCTGGGGGTAGAGGAGGCAGCGGAGAGAAGCCAGGAGGTGTCCCAGCCTGTTTGGGGGGTTGTTCCCCAGGAGTTGTCAGTGAGAAACCCTAAGGCAGGGGTCCATTTCTGCTGGCAGGTTAACCAGATTCTGGGATGCTTGGTTCACCCCCAGGGCCCTGGATCCTTCATGGGGGACTGGGTGAGCCAGGGGAGGAAAGGGGGAGGAGGGGACTCCAAGGGACCCACATGTTAGTGCTGAGAGGGCACTGCCCAGGGGTGTCCCCCTGCAGACTCTGAAGCCTGAATGGGGAGGAGGGCCTCGGAACCTCCCTTCTCTCGCACAGGCCAGGATTTTTAGATCTTAGGGCATCTTGGAATTGGAGCATCTTTCCTAGACTCAAAGCTACCTTAATAGAGTCTTTGAATCGCAGTATCTGAGAGTCTAATTCCTTTCACAAAATCCTGGAATTATAGGATTGCAGATGCATTTGCAGAATCACAGGCCCAGGGAGTCTTAGAATGAAGGAATCGCTCAGAAAGACTCCTCACCATACTCGCGGGGTGCTTGGCCCTCAGAACTCTGGAATGATTCAGAGAAGCATGGAATTAATAGACATCCTGGAGCCAGAATCTTAGCATAAGATACTACCTTAGTCGGCCTCCCTGTGGCCCCTCACCCTCCCACCACCCCGTGAAAGGCATAAAGCCCTTTATTCACTGTCCTATGAGTCATAACATGGGTTCTTTTTTAAAAAAATTAAATATATATATATATATATATATATATATATATCTGGTTATTGATTTTAGAGAGGAAGGGAAAGGGAAAGAGAGACAGAAATATCAGTGATGACAGAGAATCACTGATCGGCTGCCTCCTGGACATACCCTACTAGGGATCAAGCCTAAAACACAGGCATGTGCCCTTGACTGGAATTGAATCTGGGACCCTTCAGTCTGCAGGCTGAAGCTCTAGCCACTGAGCCAAACCAGCTAGGGCATAACGTGGGTTCTTATAGGGACAGGGAGTTCACTGTTGGACAGAGGCGTCCCTTTCTGCCTCTCTCCCTCCCCATTTCTTCCTTCTCTCCCTCCCAGACCCAGAGAATCCAGTTGGGGGGCAAGACTGGCTCCAGCTCCTACTGTGGGGTCTCCCTAGCCCTGCCTCAAAGCTCACCTTCTGTTCTCTCAGCATGACCCCCCTCCTTTCCCCTGAATTCTTGCTTTGCCTGGGAGGGTGGGGCTATCTGCTAATCCACGGGCTGGCCTCCCAGCATCTCCCATACTGAAAGGAAGCTCTTTAATAAGAAACCCACACCCTGGAACAATTCCTGTTTCCTCGACAGCAGGGAAATAGTTATTTTGATCAGTGCTTTCATTGTCCATCTTGGAGCACTGCAAACAAAGAACTAAATCCTAATTTGTAAAGGAGAGCACCGGTCCAAATTTGTGTTTCTCTGTTCCCAGAGATTATTGCCAGTAAGGGAGGATGAGGGACAGAGGGAGGGAGGGGGTGACAGAAATAAGAACAGAAAAATACAGCCATTCAGCTGGGGGTGGGACACGAGCTCTGAGAACACAGCAGGCCTCTGGTGATCCCGGGAGGGAGAGCAGGTGACCGCAGGTGAGACCAATAAAACCGGCAGAATTGGGTATTTGTTCTAGGCCTGCAATACCCAGGCTCACTATACTCTTTATGATGTGGCGGCAAGTTGATTTGTTTTAAGAAAATAAAATGTATTGCCAAGCTCTCCGTGTCCTGGGTACAAATCTGGGCAGGCGAGTGTGGGCCGTGGCTCAGGGACCAATTCCACACCCTCCCCTGTGGTGCCGGCTGTGGTGTCAGTGCTGATGGCTCCCAGGCTGCAGATAGGATGGTGGAGGGAGGCGAGAAGGCTCAAGGCCTTCATGCTCGCAGTGGGCCAGGCTTTCTGTAGCCCCCGACTCTGTGTTAGGCAGCCTAACAGGAGCGGGGGCTGGCATCTGCATGGCAAGGGGTCGGCATGAGGAACTGGGGGGAACGAGCTGTGCTGGCCCCTCAGTTGTGGCCCTGCCTTTGTTTCCGCCTCTGTGGTTTCTAGGCCCAGACAGGGCTCATGTATCTGCCTGTCACTGGGTATCTCATGGATCATTGGGCAAATGGATTTTTTAGTAAATTGGTCATTTAATAAATTGACTACTTACTAAATGGATTTTCAGCAAATTAAGCCAGAATCTCAATTTCTTAAACCTACTCCGAAGATTAAATGAGATAATGCATGAGAAACACCTAGCATAGGTCTGGCACATAGTCTGGGATCACTGGATGTTTCTATTATGGTTATTATTATTACTAGAGGCCTGGTGCACAAAATTTGTGCACTGGGGTGGTGTCCCTCAGCCCAGCCTGCACCCTCTCCAATCTGGGAACCCTCGGGGGATGTCTGACTGCCAGTTTAGCCCCACAAGGATCAGGTCTAAACACAATCCAGGACTGCTAGCTCCCAATCTCTCACCTGCCTGCCTGCCTGATAACCCCTAACCACTTCCCTGTCAGTGCATGCCTAACTGCTCCCCTGCCAGCCTGGTCGCCCCCAACTGCCCTGGGGGTTGAAATCTGAACAATAGAAAAGTCCAGATTTAGACAGAGGATTTTAAAAGTTATACTGAAGAAACCACTCCAGTTGATGAGCTGCTAGAAACCTTGAGTAAAAACAAACCCACTAAGTGCTCGATCGCATCAGAGGACGATTGCCCCCTTTGCTCCCTGCTCTCTGCTTTATCCCCCGAGGGTTTCACCAGCCCACCTCCTCCTCTCTCTGATTGCTTCCCCTTTCCTCCTCCCCCATCCGAGAGCTGTAACAGTGAGGTCCCAGTGCAGGCAGAGAGCTGGGGTACCCATGCCCCCTGGGTGCTGAGCCCCTCCCTTCTCCTGGGCCTTGCTTTCCCCACATGTTAAGGGGCCACTGGCTGAGCTGACCTTTCAGGGATACCTCCTGGGACAGATGCTGATGGGCCTCTTCTTCCCTTCCCTCTCTCTATCTCTTCTTGACCCCTGGGGCTCCAGTCCAGGGGCCTCCCGTCCTCCCTCTGCTAGTCACCAGCAGGGCCTGGCAGGCTTTCTCAGGTAGAATCCATGACGGATTGACCCAGCCCGAGACAGGTATCCAACCATGACCTGATCAGCTAAGACCACGCGCTTGGTGGCCCATCACTGAATCCCTCATCCCTAGAGCTGAGGGTTGGGGTGGTGGGGGAGACAGGAGGTTGCTGAGAGGTGGGTGGTTTGCAGGATGGGTCAACCACAGCAGGGCTAGAAGGGACACCATTGAGTTAGGTACTAAGGCACAGCTTGTGATTGTGGGATGTCTGTGGGAGGGGCCATGTCAAGCAGAGCATGGGATGGAGGGGACAGCTTGCTCAGTTTCCTCCTCACTACCAAGGAGACAGATCCTCGCAGGGAGAGCATTATTCCCTTTTTCTGTGCCCTCTTGTTTGTGTTTTCCTGTCCCAGCCTGTAATGATTTAATTCATTTATCTCTTCCCCACAGAAATGACAGTCCCGGGAGGTGGGCACCCTATCTATCCCCTTCATTGCTGGCATCCTGGCGGGAGGGATGCTGGGCCAAGGGAGGTGCCCACTTCATGTGTGTGAGATGAATGAATGAATGAATGAATGAAAACAGCAGAAGTCTCAAAATGGAAGGAAATAACTCCTCGTTTTATATTTTATTTAAGCAGTTGCTCTAAGTATAATCATGATTAATAATAAAAACAGCAGAAACCGGTTTGGCTCAGTGGATAGGGTGCTGGTCTGCGGACTCAAAGGTCCCAGGTTTGATTCCAGTCAAGGGCATGTACCTTGGTTGTGGGCACATCCCCAGTGGGGAGTGTTCAGGAGGCAGCTGATCAATGTTTTTCATCGATGTTTCTAACTCTCTATCCCTCTTCCTTCCTCTCTGTAAAAAAAAATCAATAAAATATATTTTTTTAAAATAATGAAAACAACTGTTCATTGAACACTTTGTGCTTAGTCCCTGCCGGGCCGTGTGCTGAGAGCTGTTTTGTTTGGCTCCCACCATCATCTTCCAGAAGGTGAAGAGGCGCTCGCGGTGTGTGAAGGAGGCCAAGGATGCAAAGCCCCTGGGTCACGTGTCTGGGAAAGAGCAGAGCTGGGACGTGCAGCCCCGCCCTCCTGACTCCAGGTCCTCGCTGGGAGTGTGAGGGCTCCTGGAGCAGGGACCTCTGTGTCTTGTTCATTGCTCCTCCCCAGGGCTTGGCACAGTGTCTAGCACATAGTAGGTGCTTGTCCAAGAGGTGGTGGCCTTGCCACTGCCTGACACACAGTAGGTGCTCAGGGCTTGGGACTGGTGCACCTCAGACTCCACTGCCAGTGGCTGGGGGTCGCCTTTGCACAGCTGGATGGGGCCTCCTGACAACCCTTCTGCCAGAACCCCAGGACTCACAGAAGGAGCAATTTCGTGGAATTCTCAGCCTCTCTCTTTGTCTCTTATTTGTGCTCTTACTCTCCATTCGTGCCAGCTGGGCTCTGGCAGCGCTGGCAGTAAAATGACAGGGAGCCAAGGTCTCGGTGCCCTTTGCTCCAGCTTTTTATCCACCCAATTTCACACAGCCCACGGCCTGGCTGCCACTCAGCTGGAGACATGTCAAAACTCTATTAAATCACAGGGCATGAGTGAATAGTATGAGAACACTTGTCACCCATCTCCTGCCTGTTCCCCGAGGCTCCCGCATCCCAGCGGGGAGGGTCCTTCCTGGCCAGTCTCATTTATTTCCCCTGCCGCCTCCAGAATCACACCTGCAGAATCTGAGAGCTGAAGGAGGTGGGGTAAGTTTGTCCACAGGAGCCCCAAGCCGGGGTGGTGCAGGTAGGCAGAGGATAGAATCCATTAAAAAATGTTTTTATTGATTTCAGAAGAAGCAAGGAGATAAAAACATCTATGAAAGAGAGACATCGATTGGCTGCCTCTTGCACGCCCCCTACTGGGGACGCAGTCCTGCAACCTGGGTATGTGCCCAGACTGGGAATTGAACAGGTAACCTTCTGGTGTCCTGGTGCATTGAGGACACTCATCCCACTGAGCTACACCAGCCAGGCACGGCATGGATTTTTGTTAGCGTATTTGAACAGTTTTATTGAGGTCTAGCTGACATACAGTAAACTTTCCTTTGTAATGTGTATAATTTGATACGTTTGACAGGCACACACCCACAAAACCATCTCCACACTCAAGATGGTAAACAGATCCATGACCCTAACTTTTCTCCTGCACTATGATCACCCTACCACCTACCCCTCTCCGCAGCCCCTCTGCTGCTGACACTAGAGACTAAATCTCATTTTCTACAGTTTTATATCAATGGCCTCACACAGTCCGTGCATTCAACATGGCTATTTTGAGATCTGTCCGTGTTGTATGTATTAGTCATTCATTTCTTTTTAATGTTGAAAGGTATTAAAGTATTAGTATGGTGTGAATATGCAACAGTTTGTTCAGTTATTCTATTCATACCTATTAATTCATTAATTCATAGCTATTAATGGACATTTGAGCTGCTTCCAGGTTTGGCTAGTATAAGAAAAAACTAGAGGCCTGATGCACAAAATGCATATAAGAGTAGCCCTCCCTTCCCCCAGCTGCCGGCACCGGCTTCCCTCTGGCACCCGGGCTTCTCTCACAGCCCCAGCTGCATCCGGAAGGTCGTCCCGTCTAAATATAGCATATTACACTTTTATTTTTATAGATTATTATAGATGGCTATGAACATTTGTGTTCAAGCTTTTATATGGATATAGGCTCTTTAAAAAAAAACAAAACCCAAATACTAAAGAGTGGAATGACTGGATCATATGGAAGGAATATGTTGAAGTTTATTTTTTAATATATTTTTATTGATTTCAGAGAGGAAGGGAGAGGGAGAGAGAATAGAAATGTCAATGATGAGAGAAGATTATTGATCGGCTGCCTTTTGCACTCCCTTCATTGGGAATCAAGCCCACAACTCAGGCATATGCCCTGACCAGAATCAAACCTGGGACCCTTCAGTCTGCAGGCTGATGCTCTAGCCACTGAGCCAAACCAGCTAGGGCTCTCTGTTGACGTTTTTGAGAAATGAACACACACTCTTTGAAAGCAGTATATGACATCAGTGTGTAAATCTTTGTTTCTTCACATCCTCACCAACTCCCTGTGTCATCAGTCTCTTTAATTCCAGTCATTCTAATTAGGTGTTCAGTAGTATCTCATCGTGGTCTTAATTAGCTTTCCCTAATGACTAATGATGTGTAACATTTTTCCATTTTCTTATTGGCCACCCTGTGTCTTTTCTGGTGAAGTTTTTAATTAAGTTATTGGCCTCTTTTGAAGTAGTTGCTTTTCTTGTTATTGAGTTGTCAGAATTTTTATAATTCTGAATTACAAGTCCTTTACTAAGAAAAAGTAGTTTTCAATTTTGGCGAAGTCCAAATTGCCAATTGCTTATTTATGGACATGCTTTGGGTGTATCTAAGAAAACTTTGCCAAGGTCATACGTATTTTTGCCTTTTTTTTTTCTAGAAAATTTTATAGTTAAAGCATTTTGAAATTATGTTTATAATGAATATTAAGTTAGTTTTTATATATGGTGTGAGTCAAGATCACCCCCCCCCCCCCCAACTAACACCACATTGTCTCAATAACTGAAGTCTTATATCTTGAAATCCGGTGGTGTTTGTACAGTTCTCTTTGGCAATCTAGCCTTTTGCATTTCCATATGATTTTTAGAATTAAACTTTCAATTTCTGTATAAAATGTTGTGATTTTGCTTATAATCCTATTGAATCTAGTGATCACTATGGGGGAGAATTGACATCACCCAACCAAAAATAGAGTTTTTATCCTTTAGATAGATCCTCTTTGATTTCTCTCAGCAATGTGTTGGAGTTTTCAGAGTTCCAGCTCAGCACATTTTGTTTGTTAGCTATATCCCTAAGTATAACATGTTTTTGGTGCTATTTGTAAATGGTGTTGGTTTTAATTTTTAATTCTGATTTCCATTGCTACTATACAGAAATATAATTGACTTTCACATATTGAGCTTTTATTTTGCAACCTTACTTAATTTACTTATTTGTTCTAGGAACTTTTATTGTTCATTCCATTAGATTTTCTACAGAGGCAATCATGACATCTATGAGGAAAAACAGGTTTACTTATTCCTTTCCAATCCTTGGCTTTTATTTCTTTTTTCTTGCCTTATTGTACCAGCTAGAGCTTTCGATACACACTTGTAGAGAAGAGCTGAGAAGAGTTATCTTGTCCCTGATCTTAATAGTATTTAACTGTTAAAAATGATGTTAGCTGTAGGTATTTCATAATTGTTCTTCTTAGGGTGAGGAAGTTCTCTAATGCTCCTAGTACATTTTTATAATTGATTAATATTGGATTTTATAAAATTTGTTTTTGGCATCTATTGTGATGATTGTACACCTCTTGCCCTGTTACTTATATGTTGAATTACATAGCTTAACTTCCAAATATTAAACTAATCTTGCATTCCTGGGATAAACCCCTCTTCATCCTGATATGTTATTATTATTTGGCATTATTGGATTTGATTTATCAAAATTTCATTACGAAATGTTGCATCTACACTCACGAAGAACTGCTACACAATAGAATTGATCTGCTACACAATGGAATACTATGCTGTTATAACAAAGAAGGAACTCTTACCATTTGCAACAGCATGATGGATCAGGAGAGCATTATGCTAAGTGAAATAAGTCAGTTGAGAAAGATAAATGACACATGATCTCACTCATTCGTGGAATATAATGAACAGCATAAACTAACGAACAAAAATGGAGCCAGAGTCATTGAAGCATCGAACAGACCGTCCAACCTAAGAGGGAAGACAGGAGGGGGGTGGGGGACTGGTGGTGGTGGTATGAGGATCCAGGATGTCTCTGGGGTTCTCTTTCCTTGCTCTGGACCATGTATGATCCCTTCTTGCTCTGTATCCCCATATTCTTTACGGGCATCTGGTTTAGGCACCTCATTTCTCCATTGGGGAACTAGGCTCAGAGACAGGCAGTGAGCTGCCCTAAGTCACACAGCTATCTGGACAGATTCAAGACCCCAGCCTGGGTCTCCTGACTCTGGCATGAGTTTTCCCCCGATTCTGGTGATCAGGACCATCAGCCAAGGCACTGGTCTGGGCAGTGTGGCTGTGATGACCTGGGGCCAGTGCTAAGAGGGTCTCTGTGCCAAGTGGCTGCTTTTGTCTCAAGTCTGGCTTTTATTTATCCCTCAGTGATTCCAATTTCAGAAGCATTTTTTTTGTCTGTGTTTTTATTCTCTCTTCTTTTGTTGTGCTTTCTTTCTGGATAATCCAGAGAGAGGCTTGCAGGCAGCTAACTACAAATGTGTACAATGAAATGCAATGCAATAAACTATAATTGAATGTATTTCTTTCATGTGTGAGCAGCAGATTAATCTCCCCGGCACATCCGATTCCTCTTTGCTCCCTCTGCCTTTTCTCTGAGTGTTATCCTTCCTTCCCCACCATCTCAGGGGTTTGAATGGCCCTGTGGCCTCTGCCATTGCAGATACACAGATGATCCTGGCTTCACAGTCTGGGGCTGAGGAGAGGGGCCCTGCCAGCTTCCACGGGGCCTGGGAGGGCTGCCAGCCCCTGGCGGGGAGAGGAGAGGGGTCTTTGCTTGTGAGGAGACCCCCCAGTGCTGCCCACAGACACTCTCCATGCTCCTCATCACAGGCTGCACCTGTGACTCAGGCAGGGACCCTCTTGGGCAGCCACTCTCGTCCCTGCACACGCACTGGGAAAAGGCAGTTTCTCCTTTATTGCTCTGGGACTGAGGCTGGATGTTCATGATCATGACTTTCAGCCAAAGCATCCATCAAGGGTCCCTGTGAGGGGCGGCGGGGGGGTGGGGAGTGTTCAGCAGGGATACCCTGGACATGACCATGAAGTGTGGCCTCAGCTCAGGACGGGAGGGAGAGGCATGAGACAGAAGTGGGCAGGAAGGGTTCTACTGCCAGGAGGGTTACTGCGTGACCTTGGGAGAGTGACCCTACCCTGAGCCGGTTTCTCCATCCATCACAGGGGCCTGTGTCAGCACAGAGTACAAGGGGTGGTAAGAGGGATTCAGTGAAATGGTTCTTGTGCATGTCAGCACAGAGTCTCATTCACAGTAGATGAAGGATAGTAATATCCACTCATTCACTCACTCACTCACTCATTCATTCATTCATTCATTCATTCATCCAACCCACTTTGCAAGCTACTACATGCCAGGCTGTGTGCCAGGCATTAGAGAAGAGAAGAAACAACCCCCCCCCCCCCCCGTCACCTCCAGTGGCTCCCAGTCTCCTGGTGAGACTGAAACAAGACAGACATAAGCAAGGTTTCCTGAGAACAGAGGAGGGACAAGCAAAGTTGGCACCAAAGGGAATCAGAGAAGGCCTCCTGGAGGAGGTGACACTTGAGCTGAGTGTTAACTGGGACTTGGGCTTCAAAAGGCAGGGGGTGGGTGAGGGGCATTGCAGGAGAGAGGACAGCAGGACAAAGGCAGAGAAGCAGGAAGTGTGCCGTGGGCTGGGGATCAGGGATGGGCTTGTGGGCTGAAGCCCTGGGCTGTGGGACAAGCTGGGAGAGAGGGGAAGGGAAGGTGGGTCTGTCAGGCTGGTATGAGCCATGGATGGGGAGCCGTGGACGCTTTGGGAGCAGGGGAGGGATATGTCAGAGAGGCAGGTCCCTCCACAGTCTTAGTGGAAACCGTTCTTCCTCCAGGTGACACAGTGCTCCCTGCAGCTCCCTCCCTTGGGCCTCCATCTGGAGCCTCAGAGTCAGCCTCATCTTGTGTCCTGACCGGCCTCAGGGGCTCCTCGCTGAGGAGATCTCTGCAAGTCCTGGCGTTAGCGCAGTGGCCCGGTCCCCCTCCCTCTTCATGGGTCACCCCTTTCTTCCTCAGGTACCTTCTCTTAGAGCTAAGCCCACAGGACTCCCTCCTCCCCGTCCCCCACCCTGGGGGGTGAACACACAATATTCAGATGATGTTTACCGAGCACCTAAGCTGGGCCAGCACCATCCTTGGGCTGCAGCGTGAACAGACCAGAGGGCACTCCAGACCCAGCGCTCACAGCCCTGTGTGGGGCACAGACGTCACCAAACAACCAGAACTGGCCCTGCGACCAGTGTGCCCAGGACGCGGTTCCCAGGGCTCTGGGGGCCTGTGTGGGGTTTGACCTTGTTGGGAGGTCAGGAGGCCTTCCCTGAGGAGGGGACACTTGTTCCAGGGCACCTCTGGGGAGATGGGGAAGACAGCGTGTGGAGAGGCCCTGAGTGGGAGGGAATGAGGGCAGTGTGTTCAGGGCCTGGATAGTGGTGGCTGAGGCCGGGGTGGAAATGAGGAGAGAGGGGGGATGGAAGAACCTGGAGGGGTGAGGGCTTTGGGATGACATCCCAGGCGTCCTGGTGGAGGATGAAGGCTCCGGTGCAGTCAGGCCCAGGAGCAGGTTTGGGGGGAGTCATGGTCACCATGGCTACACCTCTTGGGTCTTTCTCTGCTGCACCTTCCAGGGGTAAGCGGTTTCTTTTTGTCCAGTGCCTTCTCCAGCCCTTTCCTGCCCCTCAGGATGCACCCCTGAGGGGCTAGGGAGAGAGGAGGCCTGGAGAGGGTCAGGGTTCCCGAGGGCCACAACCTTGGCTTGGGCAGAGCAGGGCAGGGCTTCCCTTCGGGGCTGTGTTGGCCCCCCACCCCTGGACCTCACAGACAGGGCCTGAGTCTCTGCTCTCCACTGTGCTTGGCGAGCTTTGGCTAACGGCACCCTCACCCCCTGAATCAATAGTTAAGGAGCCATTGTGTTCACAGCTTAATTTTTAAAGATTGTTCCAAGAGAAGTTGATAAATGGGTCCTGTCCATTGCCAGGCGGTTTCAGATTTCCCTATTTAATTTTTTTATTAGTGCCGAGCACACAGATTCCCTCTCCCGCAGCAGCTGGAGGAACTGGGGAAACGGCCCAGCAATGTGAAGGCACCGTCCAGGTGTGGCCAGGCCGCTTGCCCTGCTGGCTGGTGGGAGGCTGTGGTGGCTCAGGGCTCCTGCCCCGTCCTCTCCGGTCAGCCTGCCACACCTGCTGCTCATTCTGGAAGGGGGTGCCCTCCCATCACCAGAGGGGCTCCCAGAGACTGGGAAACCCTTGGTGGGGGACTGAGGCTCCAAAGACTGGACTGGGACCGTGACTGGGACTTTCTCTCTGCATGTCCCCACCCCCTCATTCTACCGGGATGATGGCAAAGTGAAGAAGGAGAAGGGGAAGACAGGAACGTGGGGGCTAATGCTGGCCTTGGCACCTTAGGGTCTCATTAATCCTCTCCATCTCCAGTTTTCCCCCATTTTCATCCCAATGATTAGGCTGTGTTCCCCCCACTTTGCAGATGAGTAAACTGAGGCTCAGAGTTGTTAAATAAGTAAGCAATGAAGCCTGGATTTGAACTCAGGTCCTTCTGACTCTTTCCCAAAGTTCCCCCCTCGCCTAATTTCCAAAATATAAGGGCTGCTCTGAATGAAGCATTTACCTTGTGCCAGGTTCTGAGCTAAGTCCTCCCAATGCAGGCAGGAGGTAGGCAGGCAGGTGCTCCTCTGATCAGACACATTTGTAAGGGCCCCACTCCTGTGGGCAAGTGCACCCCTGCTGTGTGCTGTTCACCCACCACCAGCCTCTTAGAGCCCGGACAGCCCAGGCCTCTTCCCTGTTTTGTGGCTCTCAGAAAATGGAAAAATAAAGAAATGCATTTCGAACACAGTCTCAAACACAGGTAGAACTTACATGCATGTTGTACCAATGAACACTTCCACCAACAAATACATGTGCACCACGACGGTGCATTCGCCGATAATCACCGGATTGATGACAAGGCTCGTTTCTTCCAAGGAGAGGCAGGGTGGGCGGGAGCTGGGCCACGTGCTGGAGGCCATTGGTGGAGGTCTCATCGTCTTTCCGCTTGTCCCTGGGCCCCTTTGGCTGAGGTGCTTCTCCATGGGGCCCTGCACATGTATGCATGTGTGTGCATGTACACACACACACGCGCACACACGCACACACACATGCACATGCACACCCTTGGTTGGGAATCTGACATTTGTGCAAATGCTGCTTTTAGAGACAGGGTCTCTATGTACAATTCTTGTAATTCCTAAAGAAATGACTACAGGGAGGAAGCTGACCCTGGGGAGTGTCTTATAGATTAGGGGTGTCCTCAGATCTCCTCCCAGTAGTCTGCAGATCAGTCAGGTGGGGAAGAAATGGCTGCTTCTTGAGGCCCTACTGTGTGCCCCTGCACACAGTAGCACCTCCATCTGTGGCTCATGGAATCTGCAGTCTCCCAAAAGGCAGACGGCATCAAGTCCTTTGTTTTTACAGATGGAGAAATTGAGGAGATTGGCTAACGCTGAGTCTTACATTTGCCCATTCTGGTGTCCTCTTTAGTGATATTTTCAAAGGATGAAAAACGTCTTTAGGATTCACATTCTTTTCATGAGGGAGCAGGAGGGCAGAGCTGTGTGAGGCTGGGCCTCTGGCCTCCACGCCTTCGCCTGCACATGCTCACTGATTTCTCCTTCACAGGACCTTAACCAGGCACCAGACATGTGAAGCATCAGTGGGAAAAAGGACAAAAAAGGAAACTTATCCATTTTGCTGGGGGAAAAAAACATCTCTCTTTGGATAACCCGCAATTATGTCAAGCAGTTAACAGGGTTCTTGTGACAGAGCGAGTTTTCTTTTCATGCCTGGATCACATTTGCTGGAAAAAATGGAATCTGTCACATCTCTCGAAGCCAACTGTCAAAGTGAGTCAGGCACTTTGGGGGAGACAGATCTCTGACTCTGATGGCAACATTCATTGAAATGATGCTTCCATCCGGCTCCCCTACAAAACCCGGAGCGGAAATGTTAGCGCCTGCTCGCCCTAAAAGGTTTCTTCCTGCTCCTCCCGTCTCCTCTCCCGGTGGGTGCCGCATCCTCCATCTCTTAGAAAGTAACGTGGCAAAGAGCTGTAGCTGGCGGGCGATAGCCATTTGGTTTCTCAAAACAATTTTTATACAGAGAAAATGGCAGCACAAAGCCTTGTTGCTCAGTATCTGTGGGGGAAAGGGAGAGGCGCTGGACGCCACAGGGGTGGGCGGGTCTGATGCGCTGATATCTGTGTGGCAGGATGGAGAAACAGGGGGACTGCATGGAGCATGCAGAGCCTCAGCCCTGTAGGAGCCAGAGGCTGCACCTTTCTTTGTCCCTACTCTAGCCTGCACCTCTTCCATCCTCATCTTATCACTTCCAGAACCTTATCTGGTATTTGCAAAGCGCTTTTACATACATCACATTCAGCTAATCATTAATCTGCTCCGTCCTTTATGTTATTCAGCAGCCCATGGCAAATTGGGGTTCACTGTGTGCTGTGAGTCATGACGGTCTGCGGTTCAGATGTGATAAGACACAGGTGCGATAAGACACAGCATTTGTCTGCCAAAGTCCAGGGTCTGACACGGGAGACAGAGCTGTAGGCAAATAGCCCTGACTGTGTGTGTTGAGGACTATGAGATGCATGAGCTGGGCCCATAGTAGGTGCTCCCATCAGTTAGAATGTGTTGAGTATCAAGTAACAGAAAACCCAACGACAATGGCTCAAGCAATTGAGACACACAGTGACGGTCGATGCGCAGGAAATGTGTGAGGAGAGGTAGTTCCGGGGTTGGTTAGATACTCAGGGATGCCAGCGAAGCCCTGGGGTTGTTCCGTCTTTCCTATTTGTCATCCTTGATCATGTTGGTCTTTTTTCTTAGCTTATTGCCTCACTGTTGCCGGATGGCAGCCACAGCTCCAAACGTCACATCTCATGCTATAGCTTTTGAGTCTAGAAGGGAACACAGTGAGGCAGAAATAAAACACTTCTGAAACTCTCTCTATGAGCAGATTTTTAAAAAATATATTTTTATTGATTTCAGAGAGGAAGAAAGAGAGAGAGAGAGAGAGAGAGAGAGAGAGAGAGAGAGAGAGAGAAACATGAATAATGATAGAGAATCATTGATCGGCTGCCTCCTGCACTGCTCTCCCCTACTTTTCCCCACTGGGAATTGAGCCCACAATCTGGGCATGTGCCCTGACTGGGAATTGAACCGTGACCTCCTGCTTCATAGGTCGATGTTCAACCATTGAGCCATGCTGGCAGGCTTCACCAGCAGATTTTTTTTTTTACACTCCAAGGCCAGATCTAGGTCTCATGCCCAATCCTAAAACATTCTCCAGAGGAGGCTTAGTTTTCCCCTGGGGCTGGGGAGGCCCACCTGGTCTGAGAACAAACCAGGTCTGTGAGTAAAGGAAGGAGGGTTGCCTGGGAGGTGGGCAGCCATGCATGTCCTCCACCTCCTCATCAGTGTATATGACTCTGTGTGGGCGGTGTGGGGTCTGAAGTGGTGGCCAAGCCTGGCATGCGGGTGGAAAGCCTGGCTCTGCCCCCTGGCCCCCTGCAGGCTGTGTGACCCGCTCACAGCACAGCCTCCCTTCATGTAGAGTGGGGACCATGGCAGCACCTGCCCCGCAGGACGGTGGTGAAGGTGGCACAGGTTCTCCTGTAGGGTGTTAACAGCTGTTAGCTGTTGCAGCGATGAGCCCAGGTGGTGGCTGGGGTGACCTCTCTCCTGAGCCTGCTCTCTGCCCTCCTGGAGCTCCAGGGACCAGGACCTGCCTGAAGCAACGGGAGGTTTGCCCGCTGTCCGGCTGCCCCTCCCCCAGGAGGATGAATGGACTCACTCCGTCTCTGGGGCTGGAGGACACACTCTTGCCAGGCTGGTGTCCCTGTGTTGGTGGGAAATTGGCAACGTGCATTCTTGGGGAAACAATATACACTTATGCAGAACACAGGCATATGCTAATGATGGCTAATTACACTCGGTATTTATAGATTTCTCAAATATGCAAAACCACTGCTGACAATTAAAAACACTTACAGGCACATCGCGTTTAATACCTGCACATGAGGCCCCTGGCCACCCTGAGATGTAAGCGTGGGCACCCAGCGTACAGCCCAGACCTGCTGGCGGTGGGAAGTGGCCTGTCACCACTGCCGGCACCGGACTCACACTGGCGTCCATCCCCACTATCCCAGGTTTCCCTTAGAGAGCGAGTGGGGAGTAAACCCGGGAGACACTCTGAAGACCAAAGAGAATGACCTCCCTCTTGTCCAGATGGGGAAACAGAGGCCCATTCCCATTCGCTCTCTCTGCCAATAGTTTACTGAGGGTCTAGTAGTGCCAGGCTCTGTTCTAGGCCTTGGAATCCAGCTGGTATTTGGGGAGTGAGGGGTGGAAATGGGGGTGAGGGGTGGGCATGGGAGTGAGGTGGACAAGCCCAGGTGGTGACCACACAGTGAAGAGACCTAATGTGATGGGAGAGAGTGACGGAGGGAGACTTGGTGGGGTAGATGGGGAGGTGAGAAGGTAAGACTGAGCTGAGAACCAAAGGAAGTTCAGTTCCTGGGGGGAGGAGAGGATGTGAGAAGGCTTGGCAGGCAGGGAGCTTAGCTGGTCCCTGGGGAGATGTCCCTTCTCCGCTCTCTCCTCATCCAGCTGTGCCTAACATGCTCCCTTTCCAGACTGCTGTGAGTGACACTCTGAGGAGTCTGTGGGCAGACACCTTGGCCCGAAGTGCAAGCCAGCCCCCCCCACCTGGGCCCTGGTTTCCCTTTGCCTCTCCCTTCTCTTGGGCCCACTTCAGATGTCTGCGTTTATGGCTGTCACATAGCGTTATCAGCCATGACAATGACAATTAGCACAATTATGCCGGGTCATAAACTTCTGTAGGATGTAGGGCTGACAGCCAGTCTCTGGAGCTGTGGTGGCCGCCACTCACCCAGCTGGGCCTGATGGCCTCCACCTGGGGACAGCGTTGGCCACAGTCACACAGTGATGCTGTGCCTCTGGAGTAGTGCCCCCTGTGCCCCTGGGGCCCTGGCAAGGCCCCCACCCAGGCCTGGGGTTCCTTGGCTATTTGGTTCCTGGCTCCTTTTCACCTCCCCCCTCTGAGCCTCCGGCTCTCCCCTGCTCTCACTGTTCATCTCTGGGGCCTCTCTGGAGGGTGGTTGCATCCTGGCTCCCGACCCTGGTGGAGGAGGCTCAGTTCCCGTTGATGGTCCAGAACCCCAGGCCTGGTGGAGGGAGGGAGTGTGGCCCCCGTGTAGGCCACCAGCCTTGGATGGCCTTGGTTTCATCTGGGCTGTACTGCTTCCTCACTGTGAGATGGCAGGCACCTCTCTGAGCCGCATCGGTTTCCTTTGTGACGCGAGCACCAAATTACAGAGAATGTCCGGTGTTTCTAAGGATCTGACTGACAGAGCAGCGGGAGGCAACTTCCTGCACTCAGGGGACACTTGCAGGCAGCACTTGGGGGTGGGACTCTGGGCACACCGTGGCTTCTCCGGGACTCAGGTCCTCACCTGCAGCTGGTGACTGTGTCTCTCCGCTGCGGAGGACAGTGTGAGGACCCCACACCCTAACATGTGTCTAATGCCTGAGACACCGTGAGCCCTAAACACATAACTGACATTGTTACTAAAATGATGATTATGATGATGACGATGACTGTTCAGTTTGTCAGCAAATGCCCACACCTTGTCCTTGTGCGTCAAGCCCCGGCACAGGGCCCGGGCATAGCAAAGGCTGACCCTCAATATGGCAGGAAGAGCAGGGACTTGAGGGCAGACTGCCTGGGTTCAAGGTCCAGTCCAACACATCTGAGCTGTGTGATCTCAGACTAGTTTCTAAACCTCTCTGAGCTTTGGTGTTGTCATGTGTAACGTGGGGGGATACCCGCAGTGCCTCCTTCAGAGGGTTGTGGAAATAGCCAAGTGGCCCAATGCCTGTGAAGAGTGTAGCCGGTGCCTGGACACAGGGCTGTCTGCTATTCCAGGCCCCGAGGAGAATCTAGTGCCCTCCCTTTCTGCGGCGCCCCCCCCCCCACACCCCACACTTGGAGATGAAGAAACTGAGGCCAAGAGACACTGAATTAAATGTCCGAGAACAAGACAGTGGATGGCCGTGCTAAATTACGCAGGGCGGACAATTAGAGAACAAAACGGCCTGTGATAGAAGGCTAATTGGGCAGAACACACCCAGTGCATCCGGAGCTGGAGGCTCGGGGAGAGGAGAGCGGTCTGGGATGGGTATGGGGACCAGCGCCCGGGTATCTCCTTGGTTACTTAGGTACACTGATTTTTTTCTTTTCTTATAAGTACTCTATGCTTATTTTAAAATACTCAGAAGGAGCAAAATGGATATGAAGCGTCGGCTTCTCACCTCCAAAGACAGGAACTGATTCCTTTGCTCATTCTTTCCCCACTTACAAGCAAGTACATATTTCCATAATTGATTTTCCCCTGGCGTGACTGTGCCGATCACTTCCTAGTCGCCTGGCTGGCGAGGGAGGAATTTCCCAACCTGAACACAACGAGGTGGTTAAACCCGGAACACTGACATGAAGGTGATGGGGACGTGGCATTCTCCTGGGGGCTCGGAGGATGCTGGGAACCCAGCCGTGCCCTCCACACGCCTCACATACAGAAGGGGGTCTTTCTTCCCCGCAACTCTCGTCTGACCAATTTTCCATCTCATGATGTATTCTTGGAAATAGACCATTTAATTAATGCGCCATTTGACTAAACGCCCACTTAAAAATCTGGATGATTTCAATTATTGAACTCTCATGAATAATATGGCTATGATTTCATTCTTGAAACTTTCTCCTATAAGGAGAGGCTCGGTAAAACAGCATGATGTTTAAAAAATAATCATATTGAGCATTCACAGAGTGACTAATCCCCAGGTGCTGTCTGTTCTGGCTTTAGGTAACCCCAGATCTGGAATACCCTTCTGCTCGCCAGGCTCCCACCTGGTCCCACCACCATCACGCCTGGGCTCGTGCACGGCCTCCTGCCTGGTCCTGCCTCTGCACGGACCCTGCTCTGGCCCTCTCCCTGAGGGACTAGGGCAGAGCTACCCTGCTCTGCCCACACCTGTGGCTCCTGCCTCACTCAGGCATGGTGTGCACTGACTGTGGCCCCACCCCTGTTGTCTTCTGCCCCAGACCCTAGCATTCCCCTCATCACTCACCTCCAGCCCTCCAGTTCCTTCCTGGACCTGGACCTGGACCCTCAGCATGTTCCCGCCTCGAGGCCTCACTCCAGCCCTTCCCTCTAGCTCCCTCCTCACATTTGTCCCTCCTCCCCACATTTGTCCCTCTCCTTTCCTCCTTTATTCAGGGCTTTGTCCCAGGGTCCTCGGCTCTGACTGGCCTGGAAACCCAGGGCTGTCTGGCTCCACCCACATCTGCCACCTGCATCCCTCCATTCAAGATGGTCCAGTCACAAGTGCCTTTCTTCTGACACTCGAACCTCTGAACCTTTGCACTTGTTGTTCCTTCTGCCTGGAACTTCAGTACATCTCCCTTGGCTGACTTCTATGTGTGTCTTTCTCAGCACAGAAGTGTCATTTCCTCCAGGAAGCCCACCCAAACTGCCATCTCCCACTCCTCACCCCCCACTTGGGGGTAGCTGTCCCATGGCCCTCATCATGTTATAAGTCCTTCTTTAGATAGTTATTCCTTTCATGTCAGACCATCCTTTTCGACTGGAAACCTTGCAGAACACAGACTGTCTGCCTTAGTCACCCCACTCCCTGGAACCCAGCTCTGTACTTGGTATCGAGCAGATGCTTAAACATACTAGAGGTTCAGCGCATGACATTCATGCACTGGTGGTGGGGGGAGGGTCCCTCAGCCAGGTCTGTGCCTCTCACAGTCCGGGACCTCTCAGGGGATGTCCGACTGTCAGCTTAGCCCTCTCCCTGCGACAGTTGGACATCCTCTGAGGGGTCCTTAGTGTTGCTGCGGAGGTGGGAGAGACTCCCTCCAACACTGCTGCACTCGCCAGCCATGAGTGTGGCTTCTGGCTGAGCAGCATTCTCTCTGTGGGAGCGCACTGACGACCAGGGGGCAGCTCCTGCATTGAGCGTCTGACCCCTGGTGGTCAGTGTGCGACATAGTGACCAGTCATTCACTATTCGGTTGATTTGTATATTGGGGTTTTATCACATAGGATTGGGGACACGGCCTGTCTGGGGGCCTGTCCCAGGCCGTGGGAGACAAGAGGCTCTTGTAGAGGAGAAAGGGAATGATGGGGACAGGGACCAGTGTGGGACAAGCCTCACCTTTGCTGCAGGATGCAAGGGCTTAGCTGTTCTCTTGAAGCTCTCTGAGACTCTGCAGACAGGCCCCACGGGCGCTGCTTAGTGGCATCCTGAGCAATCAGGTCACAGCCCTCCCCACAGGCAGGGCTGCTGGCACCGCCAGGAAGCTCCTCACAGAAACTCTCCCCACATGGCCAAGGCTTCATCTCTGCTCACAGCCTGCAGGCAACGCTCCTCTGAGCACCTCTGGTTTTACCCGAAATGGTCCCTGAGTTTTTCTGGCATCGGCCCCACTTTTGTGTGCAGGGGACTGGGGGGGGGAAGGGGCCTAGGGTTCCAGGACTGGGTGGCAAAATAATAGAAAAAACTCTCCTGTCAGAGGAGGCAATGAAGAGAGCCCATTAGGAAGTGAATGGAACTGACGGTGAGCTGGAAAAGGGAAAATAACTCACCAGCTCGTATTGTCTCCCTGCAATCTTCCTCCTGCCCGCCCGCCTCCTTCCTCTTCCTGTTCCCCCTCCTTGCCAGGCTTTTCTTTTATTCTTTCTGCTTAACCAGGGGGCACCATTTCCCCCCCTTCCCTCAACATTGTTTTCATTAATTTTTTCCAGGAAAGATTGGGAAGAACCCCAGCAGAGATGACACTGCAGCTCTGTTCACAGGAACCAAAGGAACCATTTTCGAACAAGGATTCAACATGAGAACACTATTCATGCCGGTTACAGCTGGCACGGGGGAGAGCTGGGCGGGAGAGCAGAGGGATGCAAATATGGGGCCCACCCCACTGCTCCCAGTGTGCTCCTTGCTCATCTCCTGAATCAGATCCCTCGGGGTCTCCTCCCCAACCCGACCCTATGCTTCACACGGACACTTAGAAAGTTAATAACCATAATATTTCATTTCTTGAGAACCTATTATGTTCCAGATGCTGAGCTGAATACATTAAGTACCCCTACTCATTCACCCCAAATATCATTTAGGCATTCTCCTTTTCCCCATTCATTGGACACCTACCAAACCCCACCATAGTCAAGACAGTGCGTCAGAAAGCAAACCATCATTTACTGAGCAGCTGTGATGTGCCGCTCTGTTACCTCAGTTTATCCTTACAATGATCCCTTCTTACAGTCAAGGAAGATGGAGCTCATGGCGCAGGGCTGAGGTCGCCCAGCACCTATTCTGGGTGTCTTGGTTGCCCAGTGAGGGTCGAACAGACAGTGACATCACCCATTCAGCCCTCTCTCCCCATAGGGACTCCACTCTGTTAGGGACAAGAATCACAGCCACACTTCCCTGCGGAGCCCACCGTGTGACTGGTACCTTGTATCCTCTCCTCTGATGACCTTTCACATGGACAAGGTGGGACTTGGCCCTGGAGGCAGGTATGGATCTGTGAGGCTAAGGATCTGCCCAGCGCACCAGCAAGCCAGTGGCCAAACCAGGACATGCACCCGGGTCTAGCCCTCGACTTTGCTGGCCTTAGACTAAAGGTTGTGTGATTTCAAGAAAGGCGGAAAGGATGTGTCTGCAAAGGAAATAGAGACGCTGAGAAAATCTGGCTGCCGAAGGAACATGAGGCAGAAGAGCAGAGAAGCCAAGATGGAACCCATAAGAGAGGGGGGTGTGGACAGGGCTGCCACCCCCTTTCCATGTCAATCAGATCCAAGAACCCCCTGGAGTCAGACCCTGAGCCCCCCCCCCCCCATTTTTTCTTTGTTTAAACTAGACAGTGTGTTCTGTTACTTACAAGGAGCCCTGACTCAATGCCAAGGAAACCTGTTTATTTTTTAAATCTGCATTAAAATTAAAACTCTCTAACCAGTGTCTCTCTCTCTCAGAAAGCCTTCATAAATAACAGAAAGGAGGCTTTTGCAAACCTTTATGGAAATTAAACCCGCAATCTGGGCACACACTTGTTTAACAAGTGATAATTAACTGCCGACAATATAATTTCAGCTTGGATGCAAACATGTTTTTCATTAAAAAGTAATCAGAGATCCTTGCCTTAGGAAGCGTGGTCTCCTCTGCCGAGCGCAGCCCCTCTGCCGACAGCTTCAGGTGGCGCTGAAGGTCTGCTGTGCCCTGACAGGTGTGGTCTGGGCCCCAGAGGTGATGCTAGGATGAGACTCCGGGAAAATTCCCAAGAGGGGCTCCTCAGCCCTTCTCACTGAGAGTCCGTCTTTCTTGGGTGTCCTATGTCCTGAGCTCCAAATGAGCCTGGGACCCCGGAGCAGGGACTTGGCACCAACTGCAGCTTCAGAGGTGGGAAAGGCACTCTGGTCTCTACAGCCGCTCCACGCTGAGTCCTGCAGGAGTTTTAGCCCATCCTCCACCAACAGAGGAGGAAACTGAGGCTCAGGGAGGGGGAGTCGCTGGCTCCAGGCCAGACAGCTCGTCAGATGTGAACTCTGTTCTGCCTGACCCACAAGTCTGTGCTGCCCCACCTCACCCCACCCTTTCTCTAATGAACTCATCTGTTCCGTGCTTCAGTTTCTTCATCTGTAAGACGGGGATAATACACTCCTCTCCTTATGAGGTTGTTTGAGAATCAATGAGCTGATATGTAGAGATATCATATACATATACATCACATACTGTTTATATTTACGCACACAGCTCTTAGAACAGTGGCTGGCACACAGTAAGCCCTCAACCCATGTTAAGTAGAATGTGTATGAATTATTACTAACTAGAGGCCCAGTGCACAAAATCCGTGCACTGGTAGGGTTTCTAGGGGCTGGGTACTCCCTCCCTTCCCCCTGCCAGCCCTACCCTCTGGTCAAACTCCTGGATGAACTCCCGGTCGAGGGGACAATTTGCATACTATGATTTAATTATACAGGATATTATGAATATTAATAACATCAACTGGATACTGCTATCACCAATTGATTTATAATAATTAATATGAAATGTTACCAAGCAAACTTCTTTCCTCCAGCCCCCAGGCCAGATGCTTCTACCCCTTTAGACATCTCTGTGTCCCCGGGACTCTGTCCTGATGTTCAGCGTCCACTAAAGAGAGGACACCAAAGGGACTGGGGTGCTGAGTGAAGGGTGAGGAGCAGCTTTCTGGGTCTGGGAGGTCTGAATCCTCTGAGGACAGACACGCTGTTTTCTCCTGGCTGCTGTCACACAGGCTCACTTCTCTGACCCACCCTCAGATGTGGGGAGAGGCTGAGACGGGCAGTGCTTATGGGGGAAAGGGAAGAAAAGATGAGGAAGAGCATTGGAAATGGGACAGCTGTGACCGGCTCCATGAGGACATGGGTGAGGGGCTGTCTGCTCCTCAGACCTCATTGTTCTGAAAGGGGCTTACATCTGCTTCTAAACACCGCACTTTACGAGATCCCTTGCATCTTTCTACCACTCCCCTGAGCACCTACTATGTGCAGGCATTGTGCTGGATGCTGAGTGGGCACTGAGGTCAGTCTGGTGGGGGAGGAAACAGGAGTCAAAGGGAGACCCTGTTATCCTGTGATGAGGGATGCACCTGGCATGTGGTGGGGGCAGAGAGGAAACCTGACTAGAACAAGATCTCCCCAACTTCCCTAGGGAGGCTGGAAATTAGGGGAACCCACTACATCTCACAGGAAAGGGACTGAGGCCCACTTGTCTAAAATGCAGTGAGTGGACTCTGCGTCCCCAGACTGTGTCACACAGCTCCCTTGCGGAGTTTCACAGGGCGATCCCAGTGACAGTGCACCAACCCCTTTCCTTATTCCTGGGCCACACGGCCATCTCTCCCTTGGGACATCATTACTCCTTCTGGAGGTTAATTTGCATGGAGACAGTGGAAGCAGCCATTTGAATAGTGATTAGTAAAATCATGCTGGGCTTTGGCTACATGATGGGGAGTTATCTGTGACCTAATTGTGAAAACAACATGGTCCATTCCATTTAGTTCTTCCCACGGAACCCAGCTCGTCCCAGGGGAATGGCTCACTCCCCGGCATCGATAATATTTGCTTAATAAAGCTCTTCTTAAATACAAGCTGAAGTCACTTCAGGAAATGTATCGGAGAGGAACACACTGATTAGCCCCAGGTGTGTGCACAGAAATACTTTCCTCGTAGCTGCGTTTTCTGCTCTGCCGATAGCTTCCCCTCACGTCCAGCCAGACACACTGGCCGTTTATCCACCGGGGCTTTTATAGTTGTCCTTTGCTTACTGCTTCTGACACTTATGCCTACTCATTCAGTCATTCACTCCCTCCGTTTTTTCACCCACTTACTGTTTCTTTCATGTAGGCTCATTATTAACAGAATCGTTCCTGTGTTAATTTATTCCTTGTTTCACTACTTGGTTCTTTCATTTCTACTTTCACTGCTCCTTTTATTCATTTTTCCTCCCACTGTCCATTTTTGCACTCAGCTCCTCACTCATTCATCAGGAATTTTTTTCTTTCATTGATTCCTTCATTCGCTCATTCCTAAATGTGCTCACTAATTCATCGCCTTATTCATGTATTTACTCATTACTAGAGGCCCAATGGAAAAAAAAAAAAAAAGATTTGTGCATGGACAGGGGGACCTCAGCCCAGCCTACATTCTCTCCAAACCGGGTCCCTCGGGGGATATATGACTGCTGGTTTAGGTTCTATTCTGGGGATCAGGCCTACACCGGCAGTCGGACATTCCTCTTACAATCTGGGAGTGCTGGCTCCTAACTGCTCGCCTACCTGCCTGCCTGTCTGATCGCCCCTCACTGACTTCCCTGCTGGCCTGGTCACCCCCAACTCTCCCCCACAACCCACTGGCCTGGTTGTCCCCAAATGCACTCCCTGCCAGCCTGTTCACTCCCAACTGCCCCCCTGCCAGCCAGAACACCCCACATAGCCTGCTGTTCAGTCATTTGGTCATCCCTCACTAACCCCTCTGCTGGCCTGGTCACCCCATGCAGCCTGCTGTTCCGTTATCCCTGACTTTTTATATATTAGGATTCTTTGGTTCATTGGTTTTCTCAATGGTTCATGCATTTTCTAATTAATTAACTCATTCACACATCATTGGACAAATTATCTTTTGTGTTCATGTGCTCTGTGTGCTGGGTGTCTTTCCAGTGTGACTCCTGCCACTTCTGCCCCTCCAGCATATTCTGGCCATCTCAGTAAAAAGGGCTCTGTTATTTTTATAAAACATGCCTTTCATTATGGTATGATATAAACTATACGCAGAGGAAAGTACACCATAAATGTACAACTCAAAGAACTCCCCATAACTGGACACACTGCAGGATAAGCACTCCAGAATACCCCTGTGTCCTTCTCTGTTTCTTGGTCATTGTCTTAGTTTTTGGTGTGCTGGTAGCCAAATCTGTGACGAACATTCAGGGTCTGGGATTACATTGGGAGATCACCCAGCAGGCTGTGGGATAACCAAACCTACTCAGGAGTCTGGCCCTGCCCTGCCCCTGCTCAGATGGGATGGCCACTCTGTACTCACTGGGGTGGTATCTGACCTCACCTCTGAATTCTCTGCCAGATACATTCGGAGAGAGGAAGCCAACAGCAGGAAGTGCTGCTTTGAAGCTGGAGGCTGATTTTCCCAGAGACTGTCTTTGCTTCTAAGAACCCACCCCCAACACATGCAGGTGCAGTAAAAGCCACATTTGCTGACCCCAAAGAAACACCTCTCATTCCAAAAGAAACACGTGATCTCTCCCCCATGTGATGTAATTACCTTCAATTAAAATTCCATCTGGAAATATATCACAGGAGGAGAGGGTCTGACGTGGGAAAATTCAGTTACCATGAGATGTTGATGCCATAAACTTACTTTATTTAAATTCAGAAGAGGACATAGCCTTTAAAGGTTACCTTGCTCTTCAAAATGCATTAGCACGTGTTGAACATGTAAAAGGTTAGTGTTTCTCATGTATCAAATCCTGCCCCCTTATCTTTCTCCACTGCTGAGAAGATCTCATCCTCTGTACACGAGACTCCCGCGTGCACAAGGGACTCCCCCCTGCAACTCATCGTCAACAAACGTTCTCTTGTAGCCTCAGAATTTATCTTTTTCATCTCCTTGGAGAGACTGGACACAGCTACTGGGCCAAGAGACGTGAAGCCAGGCAGCTGAGAGATTCCATTTCAGATATCTCAGCCCCATTCATGCACTACTGAGGGCAGCTAATATCTCCTGAGGACCTACTGTGTGCTAGGCACTATGCCAAGTACTTTCAACCAACATTCACAGGAACCTTGTAAAATGGAGGCTTATTTATGCTCCCACCATCATCTTCCATCTGAATTATGACCAAGCTACCCAACTGGTCTCTGATTCCATACCTCTATTTGCCTGTAACCACCCCCCCATCCCACCCCAAGCCCCACCCACCCTTTTCCCTCATCTATAAACATAAGGAAACCAAACCAGTGTTCCCCTCAGAGTGAATTTTGTCCACTGAGCAAGCAGGATGGGTGCTGAGCTCCTCTCTGATCTGACTTAGGGTGAAGGTAGGCAGGAACTTGTCCTGGCCTGGAGGCCACTTTGCAGAAAGAGAGTGCATACTGGCTGGGATCTCATGGCCGGCAGGGGCTCTAGTGGCCAAGGGGAGAGAGATGTGTAATATCCACCGATCATCTGAGGAAATTTGGCCTTTGGGCCATCCTTGGCCCTCGGGCCAGGAGTTCTGAGCATTGGCTCATCCACGGATGTATCTGGGACAATGGGCATCTCTGCTTCTTAGACCACGTGATTACTAGAATAACAGTGCAGCCTCCCTTTATGAGAATCTACTTCACTCATTCAGCAAAAATCTATTGTGTTCCTACTATGTGCTGGGTTCAGTGACCCCCATCAAGCTGGTAATGACAGAGACAGGCCAGCTGGACCCTCTGCTCTGTCTATAATACTTTAGTTGCCGTCCCCTGTCTCCCCTTTCACACTCCAGACCCTCCTACTGCTCAATATCAGACACTGCCCTCCCTCCTCCTTGCAGGTGGTCCCTGGTGTTTTGAGTGTCCTTGGAGCTGGGGCTGGTGGATTAAGGGAGGGAAATAAACAGGCACATGGGGGACAAAGCACAGAGCCCCAAGAAATGACATGTTTTACACAAATTAACTTAAGCTCAGCCCACAACTAAAGCAGAAGAAGCCGGTGAGATTCATTTTCTTAGTCAGCTTGTTCAAGCCTGGTATTAATCTACTCATCAGCTTAGTTCATCGGGAGAAAACATGCTTCTTCAGGAGTTTTCTAACGGAAAGTAAATGTCTCATTAGATTAAACATATTGACCTGAGAACAGTATTGATGTCAGACAGACTAATGAATGTCATTACAGGGAATGCGCAGTAGTCCTCAGAGGGGCGCAACTGGCCATTAGGAATTCTCTGCAAACGTGCCCAGCTATTGTGCAGGGGACAGAATGTCAAGGGGTGGAGGTAAGGGGTGGGGGTAGCGGTAGGGGTGTGAAAGGAGCTGGTGTGGAGCTGCTGTCACCCTGGAGTGATAAATTCCATCACCTTTGAATGATGTGAGGGTGCATGGCCAAGGGAGGCACCAAGAGGGATATAACTCATGGTTGGGTCCAAAGGGAGGACAATGGTTTAGCCTTCACAGAGGAAGGAGGGCAGGAGGGTCAGAGTTTGGACATCAGGACACAGGTTCTCCTCCCAGGTCATCACATCACAGGGGACGAAGTTCAGTTCCAGCCATCTTCATGAAGCTGAGAGCTGTGCTGGGCATTTTCACATGCAGCCTTCATAGAATCCCAGAGAGACAGGCCTTTGGCTCATGATTACAGATGGGGAAACTGAGGCTCAGAGGAGATAAATGGTCAACAATGTGTGGATGAGAGAGCAAAGGCTGAGATTCAGGTTGGCTGATCCTGGTGAAAGTTTACCCTCCAGCCCTGCCCTACCTCTCCCTCCTGGTGTTCTGACTTCAGAGCCCTCCCCTCCCTCCTCCAGGACCTTATGAGACCTCAACCACAGCTGTGCTGGGAAGAGTTCTCTCCATGGCCACACAAGCCCACCGAGGTGTAATGCAAATCACAGGGCTTGGGGGTCAGGGAGACCCTGATTTAAATATGTCCCAGAACACACCTACCATGAGCCCTGGGCCAAGTTAGTGCATCAGTCTTAGTGTCTTTACCAACAAAATGGGAATGGGTACTGCCACCCCACAGGCTTGCTATGATGAGCAAATGAACTAGTAAATATAAAGTTTCTGGCCTTAGTAAGTGCTCCTACTATGTGCTGGACTTCTAGTCATCCAGCCAGATTTGGTCCTTGGTGAAGAGCCAGGCAGCAAGTTGGCAGAGAAGCAGCACTGCCCTTCCTGCCATCCAGACCAAACACCACAGCCCCCACACTCCTGAGTGCCTGGCACAAGTCTGGCTTTAATGCAGAGGTGGCCTCATCAGGGTATCCCAAGCCAGGAGAGTGGGCAGATTGGGCCAGGGCATTGGAGAGAACCTCATCCATAAAGGTGGGGGCAGGGAGAGTGGGAAGGATCTGGAGACAGAGATGGAGCCACTAGGGGTGGCACAGAGGGCATTTGGGAGGCATAGGACAGGTGGCTGGCCAGAGGATGCTCTGTATGAAGGGCCAGGACAGCTAGAGGCATGGTCCAAAGTGAGGACAGAGGAGAAAGAGTAGAAATCCACATGTACATCTACCAAACTCCTATGCTACCTTGTCTTCTTCACCACTGATTTGTGAGGGAGTGGATATCTGAGAGGCACGTGGCCAGGCCATCATGTTAAAGATGTCATTTGCTTTTAATAATAAGATAACCCCTAAGAGGTGATTATTATTAGCCCCATGTGTCTAGTGAGGAAACCGAGGCTCAGAGCTGCTGAGTGGCTGCTGCAGGGTCATACAGCTCCCAAGAGCTGACTGTCACACCCACATCTGCCTGACCACAAGGACCACGCTTTCCCCACTGTCCATGGTGCCTCTCACATCAACAGGTCCAGCTGGACAGCGTTTGCTTCCCCTGAAGACCACAGAACCATCCGGAAAATGCTTGCTGCTGGCCTCTCCCTACCTCCCACTCTGGTTTGGCTCCAAGGTGCATCTCGTGGGCAGGAGACATGAACTCCTCCCAGCCTTGTGTGGAGAGGCAGGCCCTGCCACCACGTGTCAGCACAAGTTCCAGGGACCTACGGAAGCCCTGTGGTGACTCCTCCGATTCTGAGCCTGTGTTCCCACAGTGCAGAGCGAGCACAGCTCCTCTCCCTCTGAGCACCTGTTCTCTCCCAAGATGGGCTCTGAGCACTCTGCCTGAGCACCGTGGCTGCAGCTTAATCGCAGGTGTTGAATGGTGCGACGTTGTGTTTAATTCCACTGAAATTATTTCTGCTATTATGTGTTTAGCGCTCTTCTCATCCTTAAGCTCTTCCTTGACGAAGAGCTGCATCCCGCTTTATCAGGCAAGATAAGAGGAGATGGAGACTTCAAGCTTGGTCAGAGGAGCAAGCTGCAAGAAGGGTGTGTGATGAGAAACACTGAAAGCCACAGAGCTGTCAGATGACAACTCCCTGTGGAGACAGGCGCATTGTCTTCAATACAGGAAGGGCTGCCACAAGGTGCATCTCACGTCTCCTGCCCATGAGATGCACCTTGGAGCCAAACCAGAGTGGGAGGTAGGGAGGGGCCAGCAGCAAGCATTTAGCCTGAAGGACTTTCCAACAGTCCACGCTGTCCTGAGGCAGAATGGGCTACCTCGATGGATGGCGAACCCCCCGTCCTTGGGGGTGGGGAGGTGCAAGTGGGAGTTAGATGACTACTTGTTGAGAGGTATCACACGAGGACTGCTTAGGTTTGAACCACACACATCACAGCTTTTGTGTGTTTCCGGGCAGATGCCCAGGTCCCATCTCCCCCAATTGGATGGCTTTACCTGCCTGAGCCTCAGTTTCCTCCTCTGTAGAGGGGAAGTAATAATGCTACTTCCCACTCTATGATGTTATTGGGTTGTTGTGTGGTTTAAATAAAGTAACGAAGCATTCAGCTCAGGGTTGGGCACCTGAGGAGCTGCCCATGGCGGGGAGCTGATCTTATTTCTAAGATCATGTTATGGCTGGGGTTCTGGTGTCCTATGAAGCTTTGGGTCTTTGTCCCTTTCCAGGACTAGAATCTTTGGAATTGACCCTTTTTCTCCAGATGTTCTAGAATTAGGGGAGCAGCCTTTCCTCCCCCCATGGCCTTAAAAAAAAAAAAAGGCCTCTGCTGATTCAGAATCCCCACTAGGTCGTGCTTTCCCGATGGACACTGGCGGGAGGTGGCGTTTAGGTTGCCTTGACTCCCACTGCCCTGCCCATGTGAGATGCCTGGTGCTCAGAGCAACCTTGGGAGGTGGGTGAGGGGCTGTGGGAGCCAGAGGCTGCTTCCTGACACAGTCATTGCACTGAGGAACAGAGGCCCTTTGGGGGTGATCTGGGAGGGCCCCTCTTTTCACCACATGGGGCTGTTCTGTTCTTGGATGAGTCTCCCTTAATCTTCCTACCCGGACTCAGAAATGCAGTGCAACCTCAGCCCCTGGGAAGAAAGAAAACGTCAGGACTCATAAAGGCTCCGTGGACATTTTCACCGGGGCTCCCAGCGAGCGGCTGTCAGCCTTCACATGTCCCGGCTCCGTCACAGGCCTTTCCTTCGCAATCGGCCGCTTCTCACTTGTTAGGAGAGTTAATTTCCACGGACGCTAGGTGTTTTCTTGGAATTGATCTTCCTCTGAAAAATGTGCTTTGGAGACGGAACGAACCACCAGGGAGCCTTGAATGAATTACTTGGGCGGAGAAACCGTGCAGTGGGAATGTGCCCCAGGAGGGAAGTGGAGGGCCGGGTGCTTCCGCCTGGGTGGGGGGCGTGTGCGCTGTGCACCTGGGAATGCGGTCCTGCATCTTTTCCTCAGCCCCGGGATGTGGCATGTCCTGTTCTGTCCCCACCCCCAGTTCTGCTCCCACAGGGACAGGGGGTTTCTGAGTCGCCCCCCTCCTCTCGCAGGGGGATGGCTGTGCCTGGCCAAGAGAAGTGGGGAGGGGTCCTGCTTTCTCCTTATCCTTCTCTTCTCCCCTCATCCATCCTTCTTCCTCCTGGTCCCCATCTTTTGAGAAATGAGACCCAGAGAGATGGGAAAAAGGGGTACAGGGACCCCAGTTCTCGAGAAATGGGACCATGTACAGACACTTAACAAGAGATGGGAAAACTGAGGTTAGCTCCTCCCTCCCCGACCCAAGGGCCTGAGGAGGAGCTTGGCTCACTTAGATGTTCCACCAGCAAACCTTAGCTGGTCCAAGCCGAGCCTAGTCCTGTGTCCAGGCTGGGGGTTTTGGCAGGACTTGTCCCTCTGCGCTCAGCAAGGCCAGGCCAATCTCTGATGGGCCCGCTTGTCCCTTCTGTCCCCTCACCCTGCTGTGTGTTCCCTTAGTGTGTGTCACCGCCTGACACTGAGTGCAGCTGTGTGTCACTGTCTGACTCCCACCCAATGTCCACTCCCCGAGAAGGGCTTTTCCTGCCCCCTCAGAGCTGGGTCCTGTGCCTGGAACAGCTCCTGGCCTGTAGGGGATGCTGCGTTTTGTGAATGAATGTTGTGGGATGTGCTCTAATGGAAGGAACAGGAGGCAGAGTTGCAGGTGTCCTCAGGGGACAGTTTTCCTTGGGGTGAGAGGGCCAGTGCCCAGAGCCCGCAGCCAGGGCACCTGCAGCCTCTGCTGTAACCTCTAAGCACCTCCTGTGCGTGGAGCACCCGAAGCTCAGAACCAGAACATTCCCATGACCACGACTGACAACAACCCAGTTTCCGCCGAAGACAATGTGTCCTCACACTCGGCCGGGCACGCGGATCTGCAAGGCTGCCACCCCCCTCAGCCCCAGCCCCGGCCCAAGGAGAGGGTGCCACGGGGGCTCTGTGCTATGTCCCAGGAACTCTTGGGTCCCCTCTTCCTGATTGCCAGGTGGTTTCCAAAGCAACTTGCAGAAGAGAGAGAACGTCCCCATTCCAATAACTGAGCAAAACTTCTGGGCCTGCCCTAACTAGTGGATAGAGTGTTGGCCTTCGGACTGAAAGGTCTCAGGTTTGATTCCGGTCATGGGCACACGACCAGGTTGTGGGTTTGATCCTCAATAGGGGGCATAGGGATGCAGCCGACCAATGTTCTCATCATTGATGTTTCTCTCTCCCTCTCCTTTCCTCTCTGAAATAAATAAAAATATATTTTAAAAAATGTTAAAAAAAAATCCAAAAACTTCTGGGTTCAACTCCCACTGGCCCTGATGGGATTTGAGATTTCACAGAGCAATTTCTGGATATTGTTTTACCAATGAAAGGGTATGAGGTTCTGGGTGGGAACACCACAGACATCTCCTTCTGAGGAGCTGATCAGGGATGGGGCCAAGAAAAACAAACATAATCAGAAACCAAAGAAAAAAGAAAAAAAAAAAATCTCACTAACATGTATGGAATATGGCAGGTCTCATTTTGTCCTCCCAATAATCCAATGACTTTGGAATTACTTTTCTGCTAAGTTTAGGATCCTATTGCGTTAGAGCTGGAGGTACTTTCACTAGCCCTTGGCTATGCCATGACCTTGATTTCTAATACTGGTCTCCAATAAGAGGAACCACAGGTCCTTAGAGAAATGGCTGATGCTAAGACTGAGGAAGGGACCCTAGAAGAGACCTTAGAAGACGAACCTACAGTGACGTGTGCCAGAAGGTAAGTTCTGGAGAAACAGAATGACGGCAAGGGACACGGCATCCTGAAGGAGATCCTAAGGAGGGGACATCAGTGATGGTTCTGACTCCTCTTCAAAACTGACCCCCACTTCAAAGCTGACCCCACTTGAACTCATTCTACTCCTACACCAGCGTGGGATGTTCCTTGAAGTAGTCTTCTGGGCGGACACGTGGACAGCATCTATTACAATTCAATATGCACTTACCCTTTGACCCAGCAACTGCACTACTAGAAGTTAGTGATTCTGAGAAGCTCAAGGATATGCAAGGAGATTCTCTACAGCAGTACCTGTGATAACAAATAAAACAGTAGAGACAGCCCAAAGGTCCATCAATAGGAGATTGGTTAAATAATTAATGGTGTATCCATACTACTGAATTCGAAGCAGTCATTAAGAAGATTGAGTTTGGACTCCATTGCACTAACCTGGGAGGATCTCTGCACCATATTTTTGAATAAAGAAAAGTCGCTGAAATATATGAGCAGCGCGATGCAAAAAGCATTCTAGCCGTATCCCTCGTGGTTTGGGCGTGGGTAAGTGATTGCAGGGAAGCACACCTTCGTTGGGAGCCTCTGGGGGAACTTCATCATGGGCCCGAGACTTATGGGTCCCTTTTCAGGGCCATTAGTGCGTTCTATCTCATCCTTTTCTGTCGGCTCAAGAGCGTCACCCCAGCAACCCTCCACCCCTCCTGCGTTATCTAAGCTCACCCTCCACTGGATCACTCTCCCCGGTGTGCAAACATGCAGTGTTTATTTCTGCAGCCACACGGAATAAAACATACAAAAAACATCCCCAGGCTCCCCTGCTACAAACACATTTCTTTGCTTTATCTTTACAGGCAAACCGCTTGAAAGCATCATCTAGACTTGCAATCTCCTACCTCTCTCCTTCAATTTTCTCTGAACACTCATGTCAGGATTTTATCCTCACCCCTCCATTCAAAACGGCTGTTTCGAAGTGGCCAGTGGCCTCTCTGTTGTCACATCCAGTGATCAGTTTTCAGTTGCTCTCTTACTCAACCCATCTCTCCCAGCTCTATGAACCCCCAATCCCCTCTGCTTCCACACTCTCCTGGTTTTCCTCCT
The DNA here is from genome assembly GCA_963693515.1 of Pipistrellus nathusii. Classification (NCBI taxonomy): domain Eukaryota; kingdom Metazoa; phylum Chordata; class Mammalia; order Chiroptera; family Vespertilionidae; genus Pipistrellus; species Pipistrellus nathusii. The sequence goes on from OY882859.1 coordinate 17,566,989, forward strand.
GTCTCCCAGGCTGTCCCTCTCAGTCCCCTTTGCTGATCACTCCTTGGCTCCCTGAACCGTATACATGTGCTGTTCCTGGGTTCTGTCCTTGGCCATTGGTCATCTTAGCCTCACTCACTCCCTTAGGTACCTCATCAGACTGTCCGCCATCATATGGTGATAGCTCCCAAATTTACATACACCTCAGTCAAGACTACTCCCTGAACTCCAGGCCTATACATCCAAATGCCAACTCCACATCTCCACCTGGGAGTCCAACAGGTATTCAACGCCCTTCTCACTGGCTGATAAAGATTGATTGGGACTTTAAAATGAGCATGATCAGTCTGGAGAGTCTGTGGGAGCAGCTACGGGTAATGGGAGGAGTTCTGGTACTCCATATCACCATGAGACTTTCATAGGAAGATCTCTATGCATACCAGAAAGCTCTGTGGTTGTAACCGCCCCTTCTCTTGACTTCCATTTTCATGCACTGGATTGCATATTTCCTGAATAAGTTCTTTTTGGTGATGGAACACCCAGTGATATCATTTTCCAGTTGACAATCCCAATAGAAATCCTGTTCTCCACCTGTCCCACTTCCAAACATACTGCTCCCACCATCTGTCCCTTGTCTCAGTGGAGGCAACTCCATCCTTCCAGTGGCTCAGGCCAGAAACCTGGAGCTCAGCTTGACCCCTCTATTCCTCTCACATCCTATGTCACATCTATCTAAACATTCCCAGAACTTGGCCACTTCTTGTTATCTCCATAGCCTTCTTCCTTCTCTTCTGAGTCAGTCAAGCTCTGTCTTGAATTATTGCTGTAGCTTCCTAACTGTCCTTCCTGTCCCCTCCCTTTTCCCCTGAGCCAGCTCCTCACAGAACAGCCCTTGTGATCCTAGTAAACTTTTCAGATCATGTCCATCATCTACTCAGAACCTTTCCATGACCTCATCTGTCAGGAAAGAAGCCAGGGTCCTTACAATAGCCCATCGAATCCTACATGAACTTAGACCCCACCCTGATTGCCTCTCTGACCTCGCTCCTACTGTTCTTTCCCTGCCCCCTCCTCATGCAGTTGCATCAGATTGCAGCTGGAGCTCGAATGGGTGGTCTGGGAGTATCTGGGCATTATCCAGGCATCTTGGTTTCCCCTCTTGTAGTCCCAAAGTTTCCCCATGTGTCCTATTTGGGTGAGTGGGTTTGAACTTCCTCCCTACAGTGGCCTCAAGGCAGTCAGAATATTTACATGGCAGATCAAGGCACCAGTATGAGTATTCCCTAAAACCAGAACATTTCATTATATTTTATGACCTAGCACAGAAGTCACATAGCGAGTGCTACTTCTGCTGTGCTCTATCGATTGGCCAGAAACTAAACTTACCCCAGATTTGAGGGGAAGTGGCATAGACTTATTCTTCTGATGGAGGAGCGTCCAAGAATGTGCAGACCTATTTTGAAACTGACACATGTCATGTAGATGGTTCTTAAAAGCTTGCAAGATTCTGCATGGGCTTCCAAGAAAGGCCACATGTCTGCATAAAGAGAAGAGAATGTGAAATGATTGCACACGTCTGTCTGAAACTCACTTCGTCCAAAAATTATGTTCTGATCTGGTTTCAACCAAGATGGAGAAACCTCATTTGTCCCAGGTCTTCCTTCTGATAACTAAAATTTCTGTTCATAGCCCATCAACACTTACAGGAAGGTCCTAGAATATGGAAAAAAGGCAGGTTTCTTAAGAGCTCAAGATCTTGGCAATCACATGATAGTGAGTTCCCTGAGTTCCTTTATAATGTCCCAGATATTCAGACTGAGTGCTGAGGATGGAAACCTCCAACTTAAAACAGCCAACAGCCAGCTCTGAGGGAATCCCATCTTCCTCAGGCAAGTGGCCAGGAGAATGGCCATCTAGCAGAACAGAAATGATTCCTGCCCAGACCACCCATACCTAAGGCAAGCAGGAAGATAGTCTCCCATTTTCCCCACATGCCTATTGAGTGGGTGGTGGTGCTGTGATCCCCCAGTTGGTGGTGATGGCAGGTTTGGGGGTGAGTGGACCCTTCTCCTCCACTCAGCATCAGCATGATTGAATGAGGTAATGTCAGCACTCACTCACTGCCCAGTCTCATCAAAGAGACACACATACTGGGCGGCAATGAGATCAAATGAACGCAAGGCAGAGCTAGATAGCCCCTTGGTCTCTCCCACCCACCCCGGTGCCCGTGGGGTTCAGTGGGAAGCTCAGCTCCTACTCCACTTGGAATGGACAAGGTAGAACGAGGTGGTTCTGGGAGAGGATTATTGGCTGCTCCACACTCCTTGCCCGTTCCAGAAGGACAGAATGGCAACTTATAGCTTCTTGCTTGTAGCCTGGAAACTGGGAGTCTCTGCAAGTTTTGTTGTTGTTATTGTTATTGTTGTTTTATTTTATTGATTTTAGGTTCTTTGGAGTTTTCTACATAGAAAGTTAATTCATCCACAAATATGGACCGTTTTATTTCTTCCTTTCCAGTCTGTGTGCCTTCATTTATTTTTCTTGCGGAATTGCACTGGCTAGAACATCCGGTACTATGTTGAATAAGGTGAGAACACACATCCTTGCTTTGTTCCCCATCTTAAAGGGAAAGCATTTAGTCTTTCTTCGTCAAATATAACGTTAGCTGAAGCATTTGTTGTTGTTGCTTTGGTAGACGCTCTTATTCCATTCAGGAAGTCCCCTTTATGTCTAGCGTGCTGTGTGGTTTTAAGATCAATTGGCAATGGACTTTGTCAGATATGTCTACTCCATTCCTGCACCTCTATCAGAATAGCTAAAATAAACATCAGTGATGATAGCACATACTCGCGAGGATGTGGAGAAATGGATTCCTTTGTAATTGAGGGTGGGAATGTAAAATGATACAGTCACTCTGGGAAAAGAGTATGGCACTTGCTGCAAAAGTAAACAAATTAGCACATAACCCTGACTTGTGGGTGTTTCTGTTTAAATACAACTCATTTAATATAGGTTGTTGATTCATGAACATTGAACACATGGCCAACAGCATGATAACTCAGGCCCCACGAAGCTTATCTAGCACACATATTCCTCCCTGAGGCACATCACAGTCTTCTTGTGCTGAGGAACCCTAGCCAGTGCTTCAGCAAAATCAACAACAAAAAGCACAACAACGTAAGAAGGTGGCACTAAACAGGGCAGAAGACGCTTGTTTGCAGTGTGAGAGCTGAAACAAGGTGTCAGAGCATCATCTTGTGTGACCTCGGCTGGGACCACGTGCCTGGGGTGACTCAGAGTCTTCACTCCTTTGCACGTGCTGTTGAATGACACCAAAAGCTCTGCGAGAATCGGTGTGTGGGTTCCAAATAAAGGAAGTGGGAACGCAGGCTTTTAATGGGAAATCACCACTGATGATGATGGGCTCATTAGATGGATGCTGAGAGAGTGTGAGCGAGGGGCGGGGGGAGGGAGATAGAGGGAAAACACCTTTGAGATCCGGGCTATTTACAGCTGCAGTTCCATCCTTGACAGAAGGATTTGCCAAGGGCTTCCTTGAAATGCTGCGCTCTCCAGAGGCCAAGAGAAGAGGGTTTGGATTTACAGGCAGTTTTCTTCTCCGCGCTGATGGACTCCAAGAGCTTGTTCAATTTCTGTTTCAACTTTTGTCCAGTGGAACCACAATTTTTCTGCATTTCCGCCAAGCACCGGCACTTTGCTGGGCACCGTGGGAAACCCATGCGAATAGGATGAGGTCTGTGTTCAAAGGAAGCTGTGCTGTCCCCTCTCTCACTTTTTTAAAGAACATCCTCTTGGAAGCGGGGCCGGGCCATTTAGCAAGACTCTCCTTGGTCCCCCCAGTCAACCCAGAAGCCAGACTGCAGAGGCCTCTCTAGCCTCACAGACCCATGGGGCATCCAGAGGGGCTCAGCAGCGGAGAGGGGAGAGGGCAGAGCTGCTCTGTCCCCTGACCACCATCGCTGTGCGTCCTGCACAAATGGGGCATCTTATGGACAGTTTTTTAGATTATATGTTGACAAGATAGAGGGTCTCTGAAAATATGCAAAGAAGAAGCACATGGAAGCTTGTGGAAGCACATTTGAGTTCCACCTGTGACAGCAGTGCCTCTTCAGAGTCTTGCTTCCCCCAACCAGGCATGGACCCTGTTTACCTTACTTTTAGGTCACCCACGCCATTTTTAACCTGCTGGTAGTCTTAACTGGGCAGAGAAGTGTGTTCCTTTTTCTTTAAAAAAAATTTTATTGATTTTTTACAGAGAGGAAGGGAGAGGGTTAGAGAGCTAGAAACATCAATGAGAGAGAAACATTGACCAGCCGCCTCCTGCACACCCCCTACTGGGGATGTGCCCACAACCAATGTACATGCCCTTGACCGGAATTGAGCCTGGGATCTTTCAGTCTGCAGGCCGACACTCTATCCACTGAGCCAAACTGGTTTCAGCTGAACTGTGTTTCTGACATGCAAAATCCCTGAGTTGGGAGGGAGTACAGCCATTTTTTAAAAAAAATTATACTAGTAGCCCTGCGCATGGATCCATGCAACCAGTAGCTCTCTGCTGCTCCCCTGTAGTTCTCCACTCACTTCCCTGCCCTCCTGTAGCTCCCCCCACACACACACACCTCTCTCCCTCCTCTGCCTCTTAGCTTGCAGCCCTGCCCCCTCCTGTAGCTTTTCAATGCCCCCTTGTAGTTCGCTGCCCCACCCTCCTGCAGATCCGTGGATCTGGTCCTTAGGTGGTTGGGTGTATCACCTCAAGGCATAACGAATAAGTAGCATATTCCTCTCTTATTAAAATATATAGGATTGTCTAAAGTTTTACATTTATCTCCTTTTTCCCCATTGCATAGCCTAAAAGGCCTGCATGCCCAGGTGGAAGAATTTGAGGGAAGCAGTGGTGGTGGCAGCTGCGGCTGGAGAGAGGAGGGATCCGGTGAGGCCAAGTTGTGTCCTGGCCCAGGAGCAGTGGGAAGCCCTGGAAGCTACTCTCTCTGTCGCTCCCCACGGCTCAGAAGGAAACGGGAGCTGGGGAGCCAAGAAGGTGGAGGCAGAGCGTTCTCTCACGAGCTCATCTTCCCATGGAGCCATCTGCATGCAGCACGCCCATATGGCTTTGTTTCCTTCCAGTTTCCCAAAGTTTGGGGCCATCACTCAGGCCTGTCAGCTAACTTCTCAGGCTTTTTCTTCCTGGAAGCTGCTTTGTTTGGAGCTAGTACAGGGCCCTGGGTTAGAAAAGCTCTGACTCTGGTACTTCTTACCCCTTCTCCACATCAGGTGAGGCAGGCCTGGACTCCAGCCAGCAGGGCAATGAGCAGGTGTGGGGTGAGGGTGGGGACGGGGAGGAGCTCAGGCAGGGCTAAGGCCCAGGTGCCAGCCTGTTACAGCTTATTGGTCAGTCCTAGAGGATCCAGTGAGGTGGGGCTCTGAGGAGACACAGGTCTGCAGATGAAGGACCAGGGTCACAGGCGCTTATGGGGACACAGCAGGGACCAAATGAGGAGCTGGAGCTCAGGGCTCAAGTGTGAGGAGAGCCCCGTGAGCCCAGGCAGGAAGAGATGTACTGAAGAACAGGATGGAGGCTGAGGTCCACGTCAGCGCTGGAGAGAGGATATTGCTACAGGGATATCACCCCCCACCAGCATCAAATACTCACCAGGCTCCAGGCACTGGGCTTGTGGCTGTGTCCAGGGCTGAGTAACAGCCTCTTGGCTTTTGCAGGGCAGGCAGAGCCCACAGGTGGGTATGCAGCAGTCCCAGGATGGGCGAGGAGGGAACACAGAGAGACGGGACCTTCCATGTCCACTTTTCTGGTCTGTAGAACATCTGGATTTTCCCTGCCTCACTGTGGAGGGCATGAGAGGGGCCCAGGCTGGAGCTCAGTACTGGCCATACTGACAATGGTGAGCAACTATTGAGTGATTTCTGTATACCTGGCATGCTACTAGACACTCGCATATTTATCTCTTTAACCCCATGTGCCCTGTGACCATTTCCCTTCCCCAACCCCCACTTTCTGCTTCTCTGGATTTGCCTGTTCTACACATTTTATACAAATGAACTTAGTCTAAGATGACCAGACGTCCCGCTTTTGGAGGGACAGTCCTGATTTTTAACAATTTGTCCCGCATCCCGCAGTGTTTTAAAAAAGTCCTGATTCTTTCCAAAAATCGAGACTTTTTTAAAATGCCACGGGACATGGGACAAATTGTTAAAAATCGGGACTGTTCCATCAAAAGCGGGATGTCTGGTCACCTTAACTTAGTCAGCTCACGCTGCTCTAACAAATACTATAGCCTGGGAGCTTAAACAACAGACTTTTATTTCCCATAGTTTTAGATGCTGGGAAGTCCGGGATCAACATACCATCATGGTTGGGTTCTGGGGAAAGCTCTCTTCCTGATTTTCAGTCATGTTCTTGCTATGTCTTCATATGGCAGAGACACAGAGAGAAAAGTTATCTCCCTCATGTCTCTTCTCATAAGGGCACTAATCTCATTCATGAGGACTCCACCCTCATAATCTAATGACCCCACCTGAAGGCCCCACCTCCAAAGATCATTATATTGGAGATTTAGCTTCAACATACACAGTTTGGAAAGTGGAGAATTAAATCTATAGCAGGAATCATAGTATTTGTGACCTTTTGTAATTTTCAAAGTTAATTCATGTTGTAGCATGTGTCAGTACTTCATTCCTTTCTATTGTTGCATTATAGTCCATTGTATGGGTACATTTGTTTTGTTCATCCATTCACCAGTTGATAGACATTTGGACTTTTCCCAGATTTTTACTATTAGGAAAAATGCTTCTATAAATATTTGTGTACATTTTTTGTGAGTACATATATTTTCATATCTCTTGGGCATACACCCACGAGTAGAATTGTTGGATCATATATTAGTCTATGTTTAATTCTTCCAGGAACTGTCAAATTATTTTTTCAAAACAATTTTGCCATATTACATCCCCACTAGCAATATTTGAAGATTCCAATTTATCTACATCCTTGCCAACATTTGTTACTTTCTGTCAGATTAAAGCCATTCTATTGACTGGGAAGTGGCAGTTCATTGTAGCTTTGATTTGCATTTCCCTAATGACTAAGGAAGCTGAACATCTGACTATTGGTCATCTATAAATCTTCTTTGGAGAAATATCTATTCAAAACCTTTGCTTTTTTTTTTTTTTTAAATGGGTTATCTTTCAATTGTTGAGTTGTAAGAGCTCTTTATATATTCTGGATACTAATCCCTTATCAGACGTACAACTTGCAAATACTTCCTCTGATTTTGTATGTTATCTTTTCACTTTCTTGATGGTGTCCTTTGAAGCACCCCCAAAAAATTAATTTTGATGAAGACAATGTATCTATTTTTCTTTTGTTATGTGTGTTTTTGATGTCATTAAGAAGTAGTTCCCAAACCCAAAGTCAAAGATTTATTTCTATGTTTTCTTCTAAGAGTTTTATATTTTAACTACTACATTTGGTCTATGATTCATTTTGAGTTAAATTTTGTGCATGGTGTTCAATATCTTTATCCAGTTGTATAAGTATTACTTTAGTTGAAATGACTATTCTTTCTTTATTTTATTATCTTGATATCCTTGTTGAAACCAATTGATAATAAACACGTTACTTTTATTTGTAGGTATTATATTGTTTTTTGTGTAATTGTAATTTGAATTGTTTTCTTAATTTCATTTTAAGGTTGTTCATTCTAGTGTATAGAAATATAAAAATTGTATATTATATTAATCTTATATCCTACAATCTTGTCCAACTCATTTATGAGTTCTAATAGTTTTAGTCTGTGTGTTCCTTAGGGTTTTCTACATTCAAGATCATGTTATCTATGAAAGAAAATAATTTTACTTCTTTCTTTCCAATATGGATGCCTTTGACTTCTTTATCTTGCCTAGTTACCATGGCTATCCATCCCACCCCCAAACAAGGTTCACAGTGCTTTCTATATAATGAAGACTTATTTCCAATAAGCACACAGCTGGGCTCTCTACTTGCCTAATGTGATACCAGGAACTCAACAAGTTATTAGGAAAACCAAGGCCCTGCAGAAATCTTGAGAAGTTGAAAACAACTGGCTCACTTGAATGGACTGTTTTTCTGCCCGGTAAGTGCCAGCAAATCAATATTCAATTGTGCCACCTGGTCTGGTGGCCCACCTCTCCACTCAGGGCTGACAGAGAAAAACAGTCTTGATGAAATCTAAATAGAGGTTTCCTAAGAAACCTGGATAGAGACATGTGCAGGCAGCTCCTGAGGAGTCCATAAATCTGGGGCTGATGAATTACCGAGCCTCTGTCACCAGCATCCCGGCTCAGGACGGGAGTGGCATAATTACCTCTCGGGTGGTGGTTATCTGGAGTGTGCTGGTCCATTTTTCTTTTTTTATTACCATTGCATTTCAGAAAAGTGTCTGCTAAAAGCCCCTACCCGCACCCCTTTCTAAATGTTGGATTTATTTGATGACTCCAGTCCGCCTTGGTGATGGGGGCCAAAGCGAGCTCTGCAGTAAGGAAACTTGGTCCCTGAGTCCACCTGTCTGGAGGGTTCGCCCATGGGTGTGATGGGTAGGTGTCTGGACAGCCAGCTGTTCACAGCCATCACTCCCATCAGTGGTGCGGTCCATTTATTTTCTGTTCCATTCCTCTGCTATGTGGATGAATGTGCTCATTGTGGATGAGCTGGGAGAACGGGGGGGGGGGGGGGGGGGGGCGAGAGGGCATCTCCAAAGGAGACCCCAAATTTCCTGAGGGGGTGAATAGTTTATGTCCACCCAGTTGAGGCTCCTAACTGCAAACGAGAACATGCTGGGTCTCTGAGTCCTTAACACTCACGACACTAGCGTGGCCAGAGCTCTCCTCATCCTTGGCAAAGTGTCCTGTGCTTCTTGCAAGTGTTCTTTGCGAAGTTGATGACATTTCTTGACATTATACGTTTAAAGATGAATTCACCATGACCAGAGAGGTGAAAGCACTTTCCCAAAGTCACACAGCCAACACCCAGAACAAGAACCTTGATTTCCAATCGCCACAACATCATCGGCCACAGTAACTGAAGCCACCTGGCAGCTACAGGCACTGCGCACTCAGTGTGTGCTGGCCCTGTGCCTTGTGCATGGTATCGTCTCATTCAATTCTCATGACAATCTCCGTTTGACAGATGAGAAGCCGAGGCATAGAGAGGGGGAGCACCTTGCCCAAGGGCACAGACACAGAAAGTGGGATTCTTTGAGTTCCAGCTCAGGCAGAGGACTCCATACACCATTGTCAAATGCCATTCAATGGTCTCCAGTTCCCCGGCAACCTGGGCCTGCTGAGCGATGTGGTCCTGATCCTTCCTGCAGCTCTGGCTTGTCAGCTAACTCTGAGTGCTGCAGGCTGTGTTCCTGTGATGGTGAGCTCCCTATTGCAGGACCACACCTGTGTTCTGCCCACTTGCAAAGGCCAGCACATAGTAGGTGCTCTATAAATGATTACTGGACTAGGACTGTGGAAGAACAAATATGTGAATGAAAGTTTCTGAGTATCGGTCCTCACAGCCAGAACCACGGTGTATCCACAGAGGAGAAGGTGTGGCCAATCAGCAGCACCTGTTCCTTCCTTCCTTCCTTCCTTCCTTCCTTCCTTCCTTCCTTCCTTCCTTCCTTCCTTCCTTCCTTCTTTTCTTTCTTTCTTTCTTTCTTTCTTTCTTTCTTTCTTTCTTTCTTTCTTTCTTTCTTTCTTTCTTTCTTTCTTTCATCGATAGCTCTGGGCAAACCCCTGGGGGAAACCAATGGTAAGAAAAGAAGGATTCTGCATTCATCAAGAAAGCAAGGAAGAGAAGACTGAAAAAGCAGTAGTAGCCAAATGTAAAAGGTGTCATGAGAAGGGCTGTCTGGAAAGTCTGAGGACACATGATAGGGAATGAAGTTAGATCATGAAAGGTCTCCAAAGGAAGTGATGTATAAGCTGAGATCTGAAGACTGAGCCATAATTAACCAGGTTAAGAAGTTCTGGTAGATACACACTGAGCAACAGTACAATGCACCCACCACAAACGCTTAGGTTGGATTAATAAAAGTATACTATCTAGAACTGGGAGGTGAAAGGCAGCTGTCTAATGTAGGCTGGTTGGAGGTCACCTATTTTATAAACAAAGGCACTGAGGCTCCGAGAGGTGAAGTAACACACAGGGTCACTCAACCAGTGAGTGACAGAAACAGTGCCACCGACTTACCTCTGGGGAATCAGACTCAGGGCCACTAGAGATGCCCAGTGGGCAGGGCTGTGTCAGAGGAGAGAGGGCATTTTCCATAAAGAGAGCAGGCCCTCTGTGGGCAGGATGGTTGTATGGACATCTAGAGCACTTGGTGGATTAAAGGTCTGGAGAGGGGCTGGACAGCCTCCGAAGTTCTTCCCAAGACTGGGATTCTGGAATTCCACACCCAGAAAGAAAGGAAATGGGACAGTGGCCGGCAATGTCACCGACCATGACCCACTCGGACTTCCTCTTCACAGCCTTTGGCACTTGGTGCTGCAGTCCAGAGCACCACTGGGAATGAGATTTGAGACAATGTCCTAAGTGAATGTTTCAGAGCCCCTGGGCTTTCAGGGCCCTAAACTCCATATAATATTAGACACTAACCCCTTCCAGGTTGATTGCAAAAATAGCCCCAATGTCTCTCCCTTCCTTACATCCCTATTCTTTACAGCTCCTCCCACCAAGAGGTGGAGTCTCTGCCTTATCCCTTGACTTGCTCTGGCCAACAGAATGCAGTGGAAATAGTCACATGCCAGAGCCCTGGAGCCCTGGTACTTGTCTCCCTCACTCAGAACCCACCCTGCATTCAGAACAAGCCCAGACTGAGACACCACAGCACCCAGTTGTCCCAGCCTGCAGCCAGCCATCCCCCAGCCAAGACACAGAGGTGTGTGTGTGCGCGCGCGCGCGCGTTGGCTCGGGTGGTGGGGGGAGGGCGAGGGACGCTAGCTAGCCAGCCACTGACCAAAAAACCATGAAGAAGGTCAGCCAGAAGAACTGCTCAGAGGAGCCCAGCCTACACTGAACCCCAGAATTATGAACTAAAGAAAAGTTTTTGTTTACACTATAATAGGTGACTGATATGCAGGCTCTTTGCATAAGAAGCTTAACTCAGAGACTTCAACCACCATGAAGAGCTGCCAGCTGCCTTCATTAGCATGGTATTAAGATACAGGAATTAAGTACCAGTATAACAATGGCTTAAGCAATTTGAAACAACATTTATTTCTCATGGAACAATCCCTGTGTCCTGAGCTAACATGTTAGACACCAGCTCTCCCCCCCTCCCCACCCCCATCTTGTTGCTCTGTGTTTCCTAAGCTATTGCTCCATCCACTGAGAAAATACAGCTCTTCTCTGTGATCACATCCCAGCTGAAAGGAAGGGAAAGTGGGAGGATGTGGAAAGCATGGACTTTTCCTTTAGGGCACCGTCCAGAGATCACACACACACACACACACACACACACACACACACACGGGTTCTACTCACATGCCATTGGCTGAACTTGATCACATGACCACACCTTGCTGCAGAGCAAGCTGGGAAATGGAATGTTCTTAGCTACCATGTAAACGCATGCTATTGGAGGCTGCCTTACCAAAGGAAGTAGGGAAGAATATGTCGGGAGCAACTGGTAGGCTCTGCTGCAATGCAGAACATATATTAGGGCAATGTTTCCGGGAATCATTGGGTTGGGGCTGGCAGTGCAGGGAGGCGGAAGGATGCAGAACCATGCCATGGCATCTCCATCTCTCCTCCCTCATCAGGGCCCCCTTTGTGCGCTCTCAGCCTTGGCACCAATGTGTAGTTCCTTTCCTGCCGTAGTTTGGATCTCCCTGAGTGTCCTCTGGACCACTTCTTAACTTTTTTTTTTTTTAGACTTGTATTGTTTATAACAACCAAAAAGAAATAAATCCAAGTGTCTATCAACTAATGGAGGGACAATCACAATGTGGTGTGTCTGTATAATGGAATGCTGTCAGCCATATAAGGAGACAACTGGTATGGTATGCCCCAACTTAGGGAGGCCATCTGAAACTAGAGAGCGTTTAACTCATGAAGACGCCACATGCTCCTGATGGAAGCTTACCCGTGTCCAGAAACCACTGTGGAAACTCTGCGTCCATACACTCAGCCTGTCTCCACTGGGTACCTGCTCTGTGTTAGCACTGTCCTGGGTACTGAGGATGCAACTGTGAGTAAAAACAGGTATGACTCTGGACTTCTCAAAGAATAGACTTGAGCAAAGAATTGTGCCCCTAAATTATGCAAATATATGTGAAACTGCAGCTTGTGCTGCATTGCGTTGTACATAAGGGTTCTCTGGAGAGGGGATAGTTGAACTGGAAGATGAACAGGAATTTTCCAGGTCAGAACGGGGAAGGGAGAGCATTCCAGGTACAGGGAACTGTGTGTGCAAAGGCCGTGGGGTGGGTGGGCAACGTGATCAGCAAGCCCGTGTGGGTGGGTCAGATGATGTAGGAGAGAATGAGTGAGGTGAGGCTGAGGTGGAGGCTGGGGATTAGTCTGGGAAGAGCCTCATCGTCCATGTTGGAAAGTTCCATCTCTCTAGTAAAAGCACCAGAAAATTTTAAGGGGTTTGAGCAGGTGTGTTTAGTCTTACAATCTGGGAGGTCTTTCACCTCGCCTCTAAATGCAGTCACCGCTGAGACTGCCGCCAAAGACATGTCTGTGTCACCTTGGGACATTGGCTTCTTGGCTATCTATTCTCTGGGTGCTTGAATTCAGGGAGTCTGTGGGCAGATTTGGCACAACCTTGGGGATATGAAAAAGGAACCGGAGTAGGGCATGTGCCACTATGATCAGCCCTGTGACAGCCATCCAGGAGGTTTGGCAGCGCAGTGGTTATGATCTAAACTCTTGCTTTGGAGTCAAGATCCAAATCAAGCTTCTGCCACCTACTAGCTGTGTGACCCTGGACATGTTACTAAACCTCTCTGTGTCTCAGTCTGCTCATCTATAAACCGGAAATAACAATACGCACCCTACAGTGTTGTTGTGAGGACACATGAAATAACACATGTAGAACACAGAGAGCAGGGTCTGATGCAGGTAAGCTGTGGGTGTGCTGACTCTTACGACCTGTTGTTATTTTTGGTCAGATCAGCCTTTTCCCCTAGGGATCAGGCCCTTCTCTCACTCCCGTCCACGTCACCCTTGCACTGACCACTCAGATGAACAACGCACTTCCCTTTTGGTTCAGCCACGACGAGCTGGGCTTTTTGTCGCTTGTAACTACTCAGGCAGGTCTACTCTGGAGCTGTGCTGGCCCTCTCCCCCTCCTGGCCCCACACTCCCCACCTCAGTGGCCTCTCCAACATGCCAGGCAGTTCCTGCCTCTGCTTTTGTTCTTGTGATTTCTTCTGCCTGGTGTTGTGTCCTCTCTGCTTTTGGTTTTCCCAGATGCCGCATGTCCTTCAGTGCACCCCCACCCATGGGGCTTGAAGGCAGGAGGTGCACTTGGAGTCCGAGGGGTGTGGCCTCATCCCTGCACCCCTCTCATTTGCTGTATGACCTTAGACTTGTTATTTAACTGCTCCATGCTTCGGCTCATTTACCTCACACAGGGAAACAGTAACACCAGCTCCACGGGGCTCTCAAGTGCACTGAATGCAATAATTCATGAGAAGGGCCTGGGGCACAGTGGGTGCCTAGAGGTGGCTGGTTGACACCACCGGTGCTGGGCTGGCATAAGCCAGCTCTGCTCCAGCACTTCACCTTCAGAAGAGCAAGCGGAAACCGGGAGAAATCTCACCCAGCAGCCTCGCTCTGGGAAAGCGAAATAGAAAGTATTCTAATTCCGAAGAGTAAATGTCAGAGGTTGGGAGGGCTTCTGAGATTCTGAAAACAAATACTCAGTATGGATGGAAAGGAGGGAGGGAGAGAAGGGGAGCAGGGAGAGGCCAGGGAGAGGGGCAGAGAGGGGGTGCCAAGCCTGGGGAGACAGAATGTGATAGTGGGGGTGAGCTGTTCTGCAGGTGCTTCCTTAAGACCTTGGGTATGGAATACAGGCATTCTCTGAACATTCTCTGGGAAGGGGGGTGGACAACCTGCCCCTGATGAGGGGACTGTGGTGTCACATGAACTGTTAGGCCGTGTGTGTGTGTGTGTGTGTGTGTGTGTGTGTGTGTGTGTGTTGGGGAGTAGGGAGACATGGGAATATAAATAGAGTGTCCACCCTCAGCAGCTCCCAGGCCAACGGGGGAGGCAGGTACCCAAATGGCCAAGCATGGTGCAGACTAACATGCACCACAGGGGAGAGGAGAGTGGGCCTTCATTTCAGAGGCACTGAAGCGATGTGGCTCCAGGTGGGAGGCCTGTTGGCTTGAAATCAGGCTCTGCCACCCGCTGGCTGTGGGACTGAGTTACTTACCTCCTTGAGCCTTGGTTTTTCCCTCTTTCCAATGGGTATCCTGTTGGGACACCTGGAGGAATGATTAGTTGATGTAATTGAATGCCTGGTGCACAGTAGGTACCTACTGTACAGTAGCTATTATTCACGCACCCAGTGAGGAAGTTTAGTGAGCACCTGCCATGTGCCAGGCCCTGCTCGCGGAACTGAAGATTCATTGGCGGAGAAATGCAGATGCAGCCCTTGACCTGAGGGATCAGAGTGTTACTCAGAGGCCCGAATGCAAATCACAAACACGTCTTCTCTAAGGGGAACGGGAAGGTCCTAGGGGTGCCAGGAGGAAGGAGGGAAGAGATGAATGCAGAGACATTAGGGGATAATGAGCAGAATTGGATGCTAATTTGGGTGATGGGGAAGAGGAGCTGTCAGGGATGAAGTCCATGCCCTGGCTGGGTAAGTGGGCGGAGGAGTCACTCATGGGGGGATTGGGGAGGAGGTGGGAATACAGGGGGAACATGACACTGGACTTGCTCCTGTTGGGTTTGTGGTGCCTTTGGGGGTCATCATGTGATACAGAATTGGGAACCCAGTCTTACTCTGCTGACCCCACATTGAGATGTCCTGAGGGATCCAGAGGAGAAGGCTGGTGCTGCCCTTGGGCTCACACATGGGGCCTGCAGACAATCACAGGTGGAAGATGTCATTGGATCGAGAGGACCCTGATGGGGTGTGAGGAGGAGGTTGAGTCCACTCTGCAGGGCCGCCTCTGGGCTGAGTCCTAGAGACAGAGATCCTCTAGACAGAGAAGGGGAAAACATGGAGGGCGAGGGGTTGAGCTGCAGAGGCCTAGGTGCAGGGGAGAGCGCACCCTGTCATCAGGAAACAGGAGGAGCATTAGGGACGCTATGGCCCTGACACCTGGGAGGAGGAAGCAGCAGGGGAGGCTGGAGCCACAGAGGTCAGAGCGAGAGGCTTGGATCCAGGTGTAAGGTTCACATTTCAAGGGCGGGCCCCAGAGATGCAGTGCCCTTTCTGTTTCAGCAGCAGCGCATGCTCAGGAGCCTGTACTTTGGAAAGATGCCTGTGTGCAGAGACTGTGGCAGCGAGGCAGTCAGGTGCAGCTGAGAGCAGGGTGGCCACAGTGGAGATGGCGAGAGGGCGGTGGACATGAGCACTTTTGGGGGGACTGAGATGACTTGGGGCCCAGGAAGGTTGTGGCATTATTTCAGGTGACAAGGTTGGCAGATGTGAAGGTGCAGAGGAGGGACAATATAGGACACAGGGGAGCACTCTTTGGAAAGGAACAGAAAGATGAGAACACAAGCCTCTGTCCACGTGTGATTCAATACCACCATCAAATGCACTGAGGTGTGTGTGTGTGTGTGTGTGTGTGTGTGTGCGCGCGCGTTAGGGAGTATGGGGCATATGTGTAAATATCCATGACACTGTTTTGCCCTCTGCTGTTTCCTCCATGAATTTTGATGTCTGATTCTGGGTAACAGGTGCTGAATGCTGTCTGTGGTGCTGATTACTGGCATTTCTGGGAGGTGGCACAGTGCACTGGCAGCCTTATATCCCAGTCAAGCTGCCTGACTCCCCAGGGGCTGGTGGTTGGCTGCCTACTTGCTCTCCACCCAGTTTTTTAAGCGGTAGAAACCAGTCCTGCCTCTCCCCAGGCCAGGGGAAAGCAGGTGCAGGACAACCCCGGGGGAATGCTGTCTGGGAGGTATTGGGGTGAGTGAAGTCAGCATGAAGTAATCTCACGTTCATCTATATCTGGGATGTCACATGATCTTAGCTCCCAATCACTCGTGCCTTCTCTTACTAATGTTCATTGAGCATCTACTATGCACTGATGTCTCTGTTCCCACTGTTACCTCAAGGACACTGGCTGGGAGACTGGGTTCTGAGCCTGGCTCTGTTGCATTTCTCTGTACTCAGGCAAGGCCCTGACCTCTCTGCCCCATGTTCTGGTGTATGAAGTGGGACTGGAACCTGTGCTCTAACAAGTGTATTATGCACTTTTTCACTGCTGCCTCACCACCCCATCACCATGAACCCAATCTCACTACTAACTCCAACCAACCTTCCCCAGTTATTCAGGGTCCCTTCTGTCTCTCAGCCTGTGACTCTCAGCTCTTCACTGCCCCCTGCAGGAGGAATCCAGGGCTGGCTCTGCCTTTCCACAGGGCTCAGTGGGCACTTGGATACACAGCAAGGGATGTTGCTCCGAGCAGCCACAAAGCAAATCACAGGCCCAGCGGGGCTGGCAGACTAATGTCCTAGCACAGTGGTCGGCAAACACATTAGTCAACAGAGCCAAATATCAACAGTACAACGATTGAAATTTCTTTGGAGAGCCCAATTTTTTAAACTTAAACTTTTTCAAAATAGACGCCACTTCTTCAAAATAGACTCGCCCAGGCCATAGTATTTTGTGGAAGAGACACATTCAAGGGGCCAAAGAGCTGCATGTGGCTCATTAGCCGCAGTTTGCCAACCACTGTCCTAGCACACCGAAGGCACAGTTTTAAGGACCTGAGCTGGGCTTAGCACATTTGGCTTGAGCAAGGTTACACCACAAATTCTTGGCAGATTTGAGCCTAAGTGTCCTCATGCCCAGCCATGCTCCCATCCCCCACAGGCATGTTTAGATGTGGACCCTGGCCTGGTCCCACAGACCCTCCTGGTTTTGTGGGGAGGGGGCACCTGACCTGACAGGCCCTGAGTCCAGCTGAGCTTTGGGACCTCGGTCAAACCACTTAAACTCTCTGGGCCTCAGTATCTTCCTTATTAAGAAAAAAAAAAAAAACTGGTGCCCTAGCCAGTGTGCTCACTGGATAGAGCGTCAGCCTGTGGATTGAAGGGTCTCGGGTTCAAGTCCAGTCAAGGGCACATGCCTGGGTTGTGGGCTCGGTTCCCAGTGGGTGGAGTACAGGAGGCAGCCGATCAGTGTTTCTCTCTCATTATTGCTGTTTTTATCTCTCTCTCCCTCTCCCTTCTTCTCTGAAATCAATAAAAACGTATTAAAAAAAGAAAAAAGAAAAGAAAAAAAGCTGGCTTTATGCTCCCTTTCACACTAAGATTCTGTGGCTTATTAATAAGAATAACTCAAAAATATGTTGATTATTTACTATGTGTTAGGCATCACACTAAATACTTACAAGCTGTATGTCGTTTAATACACATGCAGAACAGAAATAATTCTGTTTCTGTAACTGCTCCAAGTTGCTCTCAGATCAGGAAACCAAGGCTCCCGGGAATGAAATAATGTGCCCAGGTTCACACAGATCATTAACGGCAAAGCAGGCGCTCCTATGCTCTGCTGGACCCGCCACCCTCACCTCGAACTTCAGCACATCCGGGACCCAGATTGTTCTTGGGCAAGGCACTTGAGGTGACAGGTAATAGTGCTGGTTCCTGGCATTTCTGGGAGGTGGTAAAGTGGGATGGCAGTCTTATAAACACACACACACACACACACACACACACACACACACACACACCACTGCCCTAACCTGTTTGGCTCAGTGGATAGAGCATCGGCCTACAGACTCAAGGGTCCCAGTTTCGATTCTGGTCAAGGGCATGTACCTTGGTTGCTGGCACATACCCAGTGGGGAGTGTGCAGGAGGCAGCTGATCCATGTTTCTCTCTCTCATCGATGTTTCTAACTCTCTATCTCTCTCCTTTTCTCTCTGTAAAAAGCCAATAAAATATATTTTTAAAAAACCTCCACTTCCCCAGAGAGGGAACCACTTTATTACAAAGCCCCCTTCACAAAGACAGAACATGGAGGCCAATGAAACTCACTCGATTTTGACATTGCTTTGGAAGTCGATGGGCTATGATTGTGAATCCAGCGTCTGTCGCCGGCTGCCTAATTTTAGCTGGGTCTTGGCAGGCTGCTCACCCAGCACATCCACCCCGTGGTCTGGCACAGCGGTTCTGAGAGCATCATTGATCTTTAGACTCAAGTGTCCTCACGCAATACAAATCCGCTGGTGCTCAGAGCGCCGCCTGCCATGTGGCACAGCAGAAATGCTACCAGGAGAACGATGGCCGGAATTTCATTGGAAAGTCTGCCCTCCACCTCTCCTCCACTTTGATCTTGGCCTTGAAGCTCAGACCTAGAAAATATATGACTTTTACTGTCTCGACTTTGTCATAGAACAGTGGAAGGGGGTGTTAGCCATCGATAAGGTGTTAAGGATATTCCCGCTATGGGCAAACATCCTATTTCAGAGGGCCTTGGAAGTGAGTTAGCACCCGTTTGTTTGCAGGAAGGGAGCTGTGGCAGGGTGATTCATTGCTCCTGTCCTGGGTCACTCTGTCCAGTGATGTGGCTACAGCCACGGCAGGAAGAACCTAGGGCCTCAGAATAAAAACACTGTCCTCCAACAGCAATGGCTGCCACTGGGCAGAGTGAGCAGAAGGTGTGTCATCACACAGCCTGTCCCGGGAGGGGCCTTTTCAGGGAAGCAGTGGGGAGAAAAGCACCGGCCACCTTAGGGACAGAAGCTCCTTTGAGACTGGACATCAGATCTGAGTGGGGACAGCTCCCAGGGGCCAGTCTCTCATATTACAGATGGGACCGTAACCCCCCCGGGGCTGTGGTTGGCAAACTGCTGTTCACAAGCCACATGTGGCTCTTTGGCCCCTTGAGTGTGGCTCTTCCACAAAATACCACGACCTGGGCAAGTCTATTTTGAAGAAGTGGCGTTAGAAGAAGTTTAAAAAATTGGGCTCTCAAAAGAAATTTCAATCGTTGTCCTGTTGATATTTGGCTCTGTGGACTTATGAGTTTGCCGACCTCTGCTCCAGGGGAAAGGCAACTTGTTCTAAGGCCACACAGCAGGGTGGTGGCAGAAAGTAGATGTGGATGCCCCTTGCTTCATGGTCATGCCTCAGGGGCAAGCCCAGAGCTTTCAGGCTGCAGTGCCAACGTCTATCACAGACTAGTGAATGAGGGAGGAGTGAATGAATGGGGCAGTCAGTGTAACATAGACCCAGGCGGTGATGTAATGTGTCAGGCGCCACATGGTCTGGGCTTAAATAGAACAGGAACTTCACCACTTAATGTGTGGCCCTGGGAAGGTGATTGGATCCCTCTGAGACTCAGTTTCCTCAGCTGTAAAATGGGGTTATGCCGCATGAGGTTGTTGGGAAGATTAACTAAGAAACGGCAGCAAGTCCAGCATTTAGCACAGCGCTCTGAAAACGCAGGAAGGAACTAAAATAATAGTTATTCATACGGGAATCATTTTTCACCAAAAACCCATTTGTTTTATTCTAAAATGTCATCTATCAGAAGATAGGCCATCGGTTAATTTGGTAACAGCTTCTGAAGGGGAAAGAAAGCAGAAAGAGAGATAAAATTAAATGTCTAGATCAGTTGAAAGGAGTATTTTGTTTTGGAAAGTTTAAGATGTATGTTACAGAATCGAAGGGATGCACTGGTCATATCAAGAGGCTCTTTCAGGATTCAGCTCCCACAGAAGGATGGACTCAGTGCCTCCAACTGGCCCAGAAACTCCAGGAAGTCCCACCCCTCTCTGGCCTCAGTTTCTTGCTGGGACAATAGGAAGTGGGATTAGATGATCCTTTCTAGCCCTGGATCTTGCAGAAGAGTGGATTCTTTTGCCTGACCAGATGCAAAGATGAGGGTTCCCTGGCGGGGCCTTCTTGCCCCATTCATGGGGAGTGGACATTGTCAAGATCAACCCCTCCCAGTGACTGGCTTTTTCTCTCAGGCTCCTGAGCAAAGAGCTTTGCAAACAGAGACCACATTCTAGGCCTGAGACTTTGGGTCTCCTGGGGGCAGCAAGCCCCCACCTGTGTGTTTTCTGGAGGCTGCTGTCCCCCTCCTGGTGCAAACCCACCCCCTGGTTTACCCTCCTCCCCCTGCATCCTGGACTTGCTCATGGGGTTTCTGGAAGGCAGACCCTGTGAGCAAACAGATTCCGGCTGACTTAATGCCCCACACCAGGAGCTCCCAGGGAAGCCTGTGGGGGGGGGGGTGAGAAGAGTGGAGAAAGGGGAAGGCAGGATGGGAGGAACCAGGATGGAGAGGGAGAAGAGATGATGTACTTCAAGTGGGTTTGTTTACTGCCATTTGCTTCAAGTTACTTTAAATAGGAGAAAATTACACTCTAATCCCCTTTATCTCTATGCAGCACTGCTAGGAAAAGAGCACCTTGACATTTTAGGAGGGAAAAAAAAATGGGAAAAGATGAGACATGGAAGATCCAGTATAAACCGAAGATGGAGACATTTCAATGAGCTCGTGGGCCAAACCTCCTCAATGTCTTGAAAACTAAAACCATGACAGGGTTTGGGGGCGGGTATTGCAGGGGGGAAGCCCAGGGCTGAGGTTCTGCGGAGGCAGGGGGTCTGAGACATGCAGTCAGGGTGGGGGTCGGGGGAGCTGCTGTAAGAACTCTGGGGCCCCAGCTCCCCAGAATCTGCATTTGTTAACCCCCTCTCTACTTCCTAGCCCTTAGCAAATTGGCTCCTGGCCCACCTTGCTAGCGAACCTCTCTCTATGGCAAGGTCTCATCAGCAAATCCTTGCCTTGGCCCTCAGCTCCTGACCCGGTCCCATTCTGTGATGCCCTGCCTTGCTGAATTGGGACACTGGGTCCCTTGTAGCCTGTCTGCACGCTCACCTGTCCCAGCCCCTCAGAAAGTCACTGCTAGGCCTTTCAAGGACATTCACTGCGGATACCCTATGTTGGGCTGCCAGTTGCGAGTATCCCCCCCCACATCCCACATGGTTCAGGGTTCAGGTTCAGGGTTCGGGCTCTGGAGGGAGGCAGCACACAAATGAAAGAGACTAGACAACAAAGTATAAATTTGGGAATTGGGGGCCAAGCGGGAGCCCAATTCAAGGGGAAGGACTCCACCCCGCTCTGGCCTTGCCATCCCTTTTATTAAGACTATGGGATACGCCCATAGCTTTTAGGCAGGCAATTCCAATAATAGCCAATCAGTAAGGATTTACATAAAGTGGGAGTTGCTTTAGCTACTACCACTGTCTCAACTAAACAGTGGGTAGTTGGCTCTGACCTTTCAGAGCTTCAAGGTTGACCAGGCTTCCAGGTTTCTCCTAATGTCTCTGGGGGCAGCCGCATGCCCCCTCCCTCCTGGTGGAATGAGTATTATCTTCTCTGCAGCCACCTGAGCTGGCTCTCACTTTGAGTCTTCATTCAAGCCTATTCGGGAATCCAACTTACTACCCATGCTGGGCACCTAATGAACCCCGAGTTTGGATGACATCAGAGGGCCAGTCCCCCTTCCGCTGCCTCTCACTCTGCTCTGTAAGGTGAGCCCTGGTTCCAGTTCTGTGTAACGGGCCCACGCAGCAGAGAAGGAGTGGGAAAGCAAACCAGATCCTGGACCCCAAAATACAAGGAGGAAAGGCAAGAACCAAGCAACGAGTTGAGTCTGGGCTGTGGTGTGGCTGGCACTCCAGGGCCCTTGGTTCCTCCCCGAGCCCCTCTTCCCCTCTTCCAGGTCAGCACACACCCAACTTTCCTGGAATCTGCCTGCCTCTCCCATCTGCATGGCCATCATCCTGGTCCACGCACCACCATTCTTCTCCTGGACAGCCCTGTGGAGGTCCAGCTGCCTCCTCTGGCCCCTGTTGTCCATTCTCTGCCCAGCAGCCAGGATGGACAGACCCTCCCCTTTCCTCTGAATGCCCTCCAGTTCGAGGCGTGTTCACCTGTGGCTGTAGCTTCAGAGCCTGCGGTGGCCTGGGCCCCTTCCGAGGCCCTGGGAATAGAGAGGGGCAACAATGTGGTTAATAAACATCATCAATTCACAGATTAATTGGGGTCCACGGTTGCTCAAGACGCTTTAAAAGGCCCAGAAATCTCACAGCTTCTGTATGAAAAATAACCTGAAATAGGTTTTCCCGGGTTTGACAACAAATCCTAAAAATTTATAGTACGGTTCATCAGTAATGAATTGCGGTGACAAAAATAAAATGTTCCTAAACCATCAATAATAAAAAAAACAAATTCCATCAAATACTCTTGGAGGAAAGGCTAAATTATCTTTCTGTCCTCTCTACAGAAAATGATCTCATAAATTATTGCCACGAAAAGTGTGATCTGAGAGGACGCAGCCCTGGGAGGTGTGTCAGGATGCTAATTCAAAAACATACTGTTATTTTTCTCAATTCTGCAATGCTTTTGGTAATTTGCAGCTTTTTAAGTCTGTCACTTACTGTGATTTCTTATTTGAAATAAGTATTAAACCATGTAGCTAATTTTGATTCCTAATTCTGGGCTCTTCTATAATAAAAAGCGTTTGCCTAATTGTATGTTTCAGGTCTCATGAAATGTGGGCCCGTGGCCTTCCAGAGCTTCCTACTGCTCTTAGAATAAAAAAAATCTCCACCCCATGATCCGATTCCTCTCTGCTCATTCTGATCCCCACCACCCATCCTTTCTCCCCAATTCATCACACTCTAGACTCATGGGTCTTCTTCCCACTGCTCTAACTGCTACACCTCCTGCCTGAAACCTTTTCTCCTAAGTTTCCCTTCTTGTTTTCAGGGTTTACTTAAGGCCACCTCCTCTGAGAAGCCCTCAGGGATAACCCTACTTAAAGTGGAACCCCTGCCCATTCTACCCCATCTCACCACCGCTCTCCCTCTCTGCTTTGTTTACTTAACAATGCACCATTCTACCTACCTGAAAGTATAATGTCCCTCTGTAACTCCTGTCCCCTCACCCCCGCCTGGGCTCAGGGCCCTGTGAGCCCAGGAGGGTGAGGCCATGTTGTCCCATGGATTGTGGCCCCCAGCACACAGACCTGTGCCTGGATCACAGTAAACACCCCCCGGATATTTGATGAATTAACAGACTCTTGTTTGAAGTTTGAACTGACACCTTCTTTCTGGAAGGTGTGTTGGCATTCTGCCCCAAGAGCCTTGAAATGTGAAAACCCTTTGACCCATGATTCCCACTCCTAGAAATTAATTCCAAGGCAATGATCAGAAACCGGTTTGGCTCAGTGGTAGAGCGTTGGTCTGCGGACTGGAAGGTCCCGGGTTCGATTCTGGTCAAGGGCATGTACCTTGGTTGCGGACACATCCCCGGTAGAGGGTGTGCAAGAGGCAGCTGGTTGATGTTTCTCTCTCATCGACATTTCAAGTTCTCTTTCTTTCTCCCTTCCTCTCTTTAAAAAAAAAAATCAATAAAATATATTTTTAAAAAAAGAAAAGAAAAAAGAAAGACACGCAGAGAGGGAGGCTAGCTGCAGGTAAAAACCATGGGAATCAATACTATCTGAGTTACTGTGTCGGCTCCACCCACTGAGTAGCTACTGTGAGACCCTGGGCAAATTCCTGTTGTCTCTGACCCCTGATTTCCTCATCTGTACACAGGAATAATAAGCACATTTACTGGAGAGGGGAGCGTGAGGCTGACATGAGTTCATGCATGGAAAGTGCTCAGCAAAGAGCCAGGCGTGTGAAAAAGTTCAATATATGTCAACGATCACTGTAGTCCATGGTGCTCATTATAATGTTGCTTAGAATTGAATTAAATCTGAGAGAGTCTAAACATCTAACTGGAGGGATTGTCTAGGTCTGTGCCGCCATCCACCTGAAGTGAATGTAACACAGGACACAAAGATGAGCCACAGATAGGGTGGGCAAAAGAAGGTTTACAGTCGTGAGTACATGAAACATAGTTTATTCTTGTATTATTGCTTATTAATTGAATTATTTTTCCATATGAATTGTCAATCTGCTTTTGCCCCACCCTACATATAATTTTATTTTATGTGGTTAGTTTTTTAAATAATTTATTGCAATGAATTAAGGTCCCCATTCTCTTTTTTTTTTTTCTTTTCTTTATTGATTAAGGTGTTACATTTGTGTCCTTAACCCCCATTTCCTTCCTCCCTCTTCCCCCCCTCCCTGCTCATGCCCTCACCCCCCTGTTGTCTGTGTCCACTGGTTAGGCTTATATACGTAAGTATGCATTTGGTTGATCTCTCCCTGTTACCCCCACCCTCCCTACCTTCCCTCTGAGGTTTAACGGTCTGATGGATGCTTCTCTGTCTTTGGAACTGTTTTTGTTTATCAGTTTATGTTGTTCATTATATTCCACAAATGAGTGAGATTATATGATATTTATCTTTCTCTGGCTGACTAATTTCGCTTAGCATAATGCTCTCCAGGTCTATCCATGCTGTTGCAAATGGCAGGAGTTCCACTATGTAGATGTACCACAGTTTTTTAATCCACTCCTCTGCTGATGGGTTCTTAGGCTGTTTCCAAATCTTAGCTATTGTAAATTGTGCTGCTTTGAACATAGGGGTGCATATATCCTTTCTGATTGCAAAAAATGAAACTAGACCACCAACTTACACCATACACAAAAATAAACTCAAAATGGATAAAGGACTTAAACGTAAGATGGGAAACCATAAAAATCTTAGAGGAATCCACAGGCAGCAAAATCTCAGACACATGCTGAAGCAATATCTTCACTGATACAGCTCCTAGGACAATGGAAACAAAGGAGAAAATAAACAAATGGGACTACATCAAAATAAAAAGCTTCTGCACAGCAAAAGAAACCATCAACAAAACAACAAGAATATTAAAAAAAAATCTGAGGAACAATATTAACTGTTGAATATAATAGAATCAGAGGTATGGAAGGGGAGTGAACTGATGATTCTTGGGGAAAAGGGAAGAGGGGGATGTGGGAAGAGACTGAACATAAACTGTGCACCTATGAATGAGGACAATGGGGGGTGGGGAAATGGGAAGTGGAGGGGAAGGAACATTTGTAATAATATGAACAATAAAAATTTATTTAAAAAAAAAAGAATATTTCTTGGGATATATTCCTAGAAGTGGGATCACTGGGTCAAATGGGAGTTCCATTTTTAGATTTTTGAGGAAACTCCATACTGTTCTCCATAGTGGCTGCACCAGTCTGCATTCCCACCAGCAGTGCACGAGGGTTCCTTTTTCTCTGCATCCTCTCCAGCACTTGTTTATTGATGATCGCCATTCTGACAGGTGTGAGATGGTACCTCATTGTCGTTTTGATTTTCATTTCTCAGATGATTAGTGACTTTGAGCATGTTTTCATATGTCTTCTATCCTTCCTTATGTCCTCTTCGAAAAGCATCTACTTAGGTTCATTGTCCATTTTTTAAATTGGGTTGTTTATCTTCCTTTTGTTAAGTTGTATGAGTTCCCTATAAATGTTGGAGATTAAACCTTTATCAGAGATAACATTGGTAAATATGTTGTCCCATGCAGTTGGCTTTCTTGTTTTGTTAATGGTTTCTTTTGCTGTGCAGAAGCTTTTTATTTTGATGTAGTCCCATTTGTTTATTTTCTCCTTTGTTTCCATTGCCTTAGGAGCTGTATCAGTGAAGATATTGCTTCGGCATGTGTCTGAGATTTTGCTGCCTGTGGATTCCTCTAAGATTTTTATGGTTTCCTGTCTTACGTTTAAGTCCTTTATCCATTTTGAGTTTATTTTTGTGTGTGGTGTAAGTTGGTGGTCTAGTTTCATTTTTTGCATGTATCTGTCCAATTTTCTCCAACACCATTTATTGAAGAGACTGTCTTGACTCCATTATATGCTCTTGCCTCCTTTGTCAATTATTAATTGAGCATAATAATTTTAAATTTTCTAATAGGCACATACAAAAAAAATAAAAAGAAACATGTGAATTTATTTTCATAGCATACCTTGTTTAACCCAAAATATCCAAACTATTATTTCAACATGTAATCAATATAAGCATTATTAATGAGATGTTTGACTTTTTTTGGTGCTAAATCTTTAAAATCTAGTGTGGATTTCACAATCATGAATTTGAATTCCGACCAGCACATTTCAAATGCTCAGTAACCACCTGTGCCTGGCAGCTACCACATTGCAGAGTGCAGGTCCAGGTAACTCATCTTATAACTTCAAAATATTGCACAGCCATGGGGAAGCTTGCTTTAAAATTACTATTTAATCATGCAAGAAAAAGATCACTAAATGAGATTAAGTGAAAAAGATAGCACACAAAACCAAAAAAGGTAAGATCCCACTTTTTATACATAACACAGTGAGTACCACCCTATGGATGGTCCCCTCTTGTGTCTCTATATGCTAATGTCCATTTGATTGCACAAATTGATGTGCACACGGTAAGGACATGCAGCAAAATCCTGCAGGACCACCTGAAGAAGTGGGGTTACAGTGATGTTACTTCCCCCTTTTGTGCTTTTTCACCGTAAGTGTGTGCTGCTTTTAGAGTCAGTGGAGGAAGTGTTATTGTGACCATATTAGGATTGACCTCACCAGAGTAGTCATTTGTGAATGTGTGGTGCTGGATTAAAGAACTGGCCCAAGCCCTGGCGGGTGTGGCTAAGTGGTTGGAGCATCAGCCTCAAGGGTCGCAGGTTCGATTCCTGGTCAGGGGCACATTTCTTGGTTGGTTTATTCCCCACCCCAGGTCAGGACATGTGCAAGAGGCAACCAACGAATGTGTCTCTCTTGCAGAAGTGTCTCTCTCTCTCTCCCTTTCCCTCCTTTCCACTCTCTCTAAGATTAATGGTAAAAATAAAATATATATATATATATCCTCCATTGAAGATCAATAAAACAAACAAACAAAGAAGAACTGGCCCAGATCTCACCTTATCCTTACCCTGTGACTGTAGCTCCTTCCACAGATGGCAAAGTGAGCCTTGGCCTCCTGATGTGGTGCTCAGTCCTTGACTTCTTTTGGTCAATGGAATGTGAGAGGAAGAGACAAATTCTGCTCTGAGTCTAGGCCTTAAGGAAGAGGCATCACACAGTCCTGTGTGCCCTCTTGTACCTCTGCCATTGCTATGAAAGACGATGCCTTGTCCGGCCCACTGGTCCCAGGAGGGTGAGAGACACATGGAGCAGACCTGCATTCAGTCTGTAGTTAGACCATCAGCTCTCACACTGTAAGCATGTACAAAATACATGCTTGATGCTATATGTCACAGATGTTTTTTGTGACTGCTTGTTACAAAGCTCTAGCTGACTAATATAGTACTCCTATGGATTCAAACCTACTGGGAAGGCAAAACTTGACTGGAACGAGAAGTTAAAAAACTGAAATCAATTAACACTTTTAAAAATTCAAAAATGCAGTTCCTCATGATCTCCAAGGCACAAGAATCCAGCCATACCCCTGGCACCCTGGCTTCATTTCAACATTCTTGCTTATTAAAACCTAAAGTCACGGAGGACAGAGTATCCTTATTCTTAGGTATGATCAATTCCGAAGGGATGCTGAAGAGAAAACCTGTACATTTCTCAATTTGAGCATACATTTCCCCCTCTTAAAAAGATTATGAAAAAGCATTGTAGAAAATACAAATAGAAAAAGAAAAAAAAACCCATCTTAATCCCACCTCCAAGTTTTAGCCTGCCAAACACGTATATACATATATGCATGTTGTTGCACGTTTACATTTTTCCTACAAAAAGGAGAGCCTACTGTACATTCTGTTCTTTGATTTTCTGTTTACACTTACTGTCAAAAACCTCTTCCCTTGCCATTTAATATCCTCTGCAGGATCATTTTTCAAGTGTGGAATTCTTGCCTACATTTCCATTGAGTGGATGAACCATAAACAACTTTACCTAACTCCTGTGGTAATATGTATACATTCTATCCCGGGTTTCGCTATCATAAGCCTATGTATTAGCTCTCCAGGTATATCTAATTGTTCCTAAGGGTTCATTCTCAGAGGTGAATTTCCGAGTTGGGTTTATACATATTTATGAGGCATCCTGTCTCCAAGTGTCATTGTCCTCATCTGTCTGACAGGAGGAGATTGAAATTGGTGAACTGTGATCATCTTCCATCTCACAGGCTTCCTTGGGGTCTAAACACCTCTGGGAAGGATGCCCCCTGGAACCAACACCATCCCTAACTTGAGGACATCAGATCTGCCCAGCAGAAGAACAGGTCCCTGAGAGAAAAGAAGATGGAAACAGAGACTTGCAAGAGTGTCATTGGTTGGAAAGAGCCAGAGAAATGGGTTAAGGATTATGCACTTAGGGCTTATAAAGGCAGACCAAGGGAGAGATGAAAGGCAAGAATCCCAAATCCATGCTTAAAGGACACCTAAGGCCTCCCATTGGAACTTGCCCCTCTTGTTCTGCTTCTCTGCACCCTGAGGCTGGCCTGGGACATCAGTAAACACAAACATAGGCTTGAAATGCCCTGTGCACAAGGGCTAGTGCTTTCCTTCTGCTGGGAACTCAGTGAGCACCACCCTATGAATAAACCTGAGCTACCTCTTAGAGGATGGGAGACCATGGGAGAGAGGCACCAGTTATCCAACTCATCCCAGCTGAGGTCCAGGTAGGTGAGTGAGGCCACAATGGAGATATCCAGCCTCAGTTGAGCCTGTCTAAACAGTACTGCCCAACCCAACCAAAAGTCATGAGAAAGAATGCATATTTTTAGTTGTAAGCTACTACATTTTAGGGTGCTTTGTTATGCAGTGGAAGCTGACTGATACATGAGAGGCTGGATGAGCTGGATTAGAAAGGGGTCTTCTGTTTGGCTAGGGAGTCTGGGGGTTAGCACTGTGAGTGTAAGAAAAGAATCAGACCCAGGCTCAAATCCTGGCTGTGCCATTTATCAGCTGTGGGACCCTAGCCAGTTCACCTCAACGTTCTGTGCCTCCATTTTCTCACATGCTAAATGGGGACAATGATACCTGTGATCCTTGACCTACACAGGGGTTAGTGACTCTGATCCCCAGCACAGTGGCAAATTCTTGCATAACTACAGTAGGCCCTTTGCACACACAGATTCCCAATCTTGGATAGAAAATACAGTTGACACTTGAACAGCAATTTTTCAAAACCCACGTGTAAGTGGATCCTCACAGTTCAAACCCATATAATCCATGGCTCAACTGCACTTCAGAGGCTAAGAGGATTGCATGCCTAACTAAATACAGAGTTCTGAGGAGGATACCATATACAATGTGAGTGCCCAGAATTGCTGGCTTCTTATCATAAAACTCGTGACTTCTCACCTACAGCTCAGGACCACATCAACTGATACAACTCCCTAGTCTTGACTCAGATGATCCCTGACCTGGGCTATTGCCCTATCACCCTAGTGTATCCCAGACTGTCCTGATTAAAGCACTCCGAGTCCCTTTTCAAGGAAATCCCTTGGTCATGGCAGATAAACTGGGATGGTTGGTCACCCTACCTGCCAGGCTACCCCCTGGTCCAAAGACATTTCTGTCCTGGCCCCTCAGCTTGCCCAGTTCCATCCAACTGCCATTAGACTGCAGTCTCCTCTCCTTCTTACAGCTGAGACCTCCCCCCACCCATCCCCTGTTTGCAAGTAAACATGTGTAACATGTTCAGGGCTCCAGGGAGAGCACGATTTCACATGCACACCAGTCAGGAGCCATATAGTCGTTAAGTCGTTTCTCCAGATACCTGAGCCTTTGGGGAATGGCTGTGTGTAAATGGAGCATCAGAGAAATTAGATACAGCACCAATGTTTCTACGACAGGCTGTTGGCTTTATGAGAAGTCAGCACAGCACCAAGCCAACTCCAGAAACGGGGGCCTTCTGGTCTGCTCTGGGGCACAGCCTGGAGACCCTTCATCTTTGTCCCCCTACCTTCAGAGCATGGGGCTCCCAAGGATGATGTGACTGAGGGTGCCTGCCTCCCTTGGGGACCCAAGAATGGGGGACACGAGACAAGTGACAGGCCAGACTATACTCCAGGTCACAGGGATAGACTCCACCCGCTAATAAGAGGAGTTGCCAACTACTTGGGTCAGTTTTGCCCTTTTCACACCCGAGTCCACCGACAACACTATTGAGATTTTTTAAGCATCGGGCACTGATGGTCATCAATGGTTCTCTCTCGCAGCTCCTGACACCACGAGAGGGTCTTTGATGGAGGAGCCACCTTGGCTGGGAGCACTAAGCCTGCGGAGCCCTGACCCCAGGTGCCAACCCCCCTATCCCCACCCCCTCCATCTCCTTCCCATTGTGTTGCAATATCTTTTAAAGGGAGTCACTGGCTGTCATAGAATCACCTCTGAGCAAACACTAAATTCTTATCTGGTACTAAGGACCCTGCTTGTCACAAGATGGAAAGGAAAACCAAGTTGTGTCCTCACCTGCTGAAGATGGATTTCAATTCATTTGTAGTCTTGGGGACACAAAGCTACATTTCCTTCCAAGCCTACTTCGCTTTTTTTTTTTTTAAACATAACCACTATACCATTATCATACCACCCAAGTGAGCAATAAGTCCTTAATTTCATCAAAGCCAGACAATATTCCATTGACCTCAGAGATGCTTTGTTTTTGTCTTTGTTTTAGTGGGTTTGACTCAGGATTCAAATAAAACCTGAGTGATTGGTTGATAAGCCCCTAACATTATTTTTAATCAAAATTTTCTTTCTCACCCTCTTTTCATTTGTTCTTACCATTTCTTTTTGTCCCGTAATCTTTGGAACAGCAGTTCTTACCCTGCCCAAGACAAACCCCAGTGATCAAACCTGGTGATGCTTCCTCAGCATACAGAGCTTTAAATATAGACTATAAATCAAAAACAAAACAAAATCAACCTTCTCTGTTGGGAGCTTTGGGGATTGGGGGATTTCCAGTCAGGAGTTGTTCTAGAATAAATATTTGTGTCCCTCTCAAATTCACATGTTGAAACCCTCATCACCAGTGTGATTGGATTAGGAGGTGGGGCCTTTGGGGGGTGATTAGGGTTAGTGAAGTCAAGGGGGTGGCACCCCCATAATGGGACTAATGTCCCTCCTGGGAAGAAGAAGGGAGACCCGAGCTCTCTCCGTGCTCACACAAATAAGAGGCTCTGTGAGCACACAGCTCCATGGTGCCCTCACCAAGAACCCTGACCTCGGACTTCCCAGCCTTCAGACTGTCTGTTGTCTAAGCCACCCAGTCAATGGTGTTTCGATGCAGCCGCCGAGCTGACTAAGGCAGGTTGTGAGCCTGAATCATTCTCAGATGGGTCGTGCAGGAGGCTGAGGCAGCCAGGGGACAAGTGGCTGTGAGGTCACCCAGCTGGTAAGAGGCAGAGACCCGGTTCGTGCCAAGCAGTCTGGTGCATGTCCGTGTTCCAAACCCTGGCACTGAACTGCCTCCTCCCTGGCACCCACTGGGTCCAGGTGCCGCCACAAAGATGGGTTCCCATCCTGACTCCACCCCTTGTTAGCTGCGTGTGACCTCAGGTTGTCCCTATGCCTCTCGACCCCACTTTCTCCACCTACCCTTGGAAGGCAGGAGGACTCCCTCAGGGAGGGTGGGAACGGGCCGCACCTAAGAGGAGCCCTGGAGATGGGCCTCACCCTGTCACTTGTAGGGACTTCACCCCTCTCCCCCTCCCCATCCTACCCCTGCTCAGGCCTCCACTCCTGGGGCCTGACTTGCGTGGGATGCTCTAACTTGCAGCCTCCCTCTGCCCTCTCCCAACATCTTCCCCTTACGTACTCACACAGGCAGTGTGGGCTGCTGTTGGGGCAGGGCCTGGGAGGAGGCCTCACAGGATCTGCAGTGGGCTGAGGCATTTGGGATGGGAAATCCTGGAGCCTGGACAAGCAGGCTCAGAGAAGGAAGGAAGGTGGGCCCATCTGGGCCCCAGGGAGTTCATATGTGACTGGAGCTGTGGGGCCACATGCAGGCAGAGGATAGCTGGAGCAGGGCCCTAAAACGTGGGAACTCAGGGCAGGGTCCCCTCGCACTGCAGCTAAGGGTGGGCTATCTTAAATGTGTGTCCCCTCCCTCCCTGGCCTCCTCACCCCAGGGCCACCAGAACCACTCATCTTTCCCGCACCCCTGCCTGGCCCGCTCGCCTAGCCCAGCTCAGAGCACCCGTCTGCTCAGCTCTGCTCTGCAGGGCGCGTGGCTGAGGGGACTTTATCAAAACATCTAAATATGAGTTTTTCCTGCACGTCAGCCCTTCATCTTCTCCCTGCACACTTCCTGCGCATTTCATAGCGAGGGGAGAGGGAAAGGAGAAAAGGCACCCTGGCGTTTATTGAGATAAATTGTGAGAGTCTGCAAGGCTGGATTGTTAAAAATGCATCTTCGCCTGCTGCCAGCGCCATAAATACAGCTGATAAGTCAAGTTTTCTTTATCGTCTCCAAGTGTCTCTGCACACAGGGGGCTCTCTCCCCACTTCCCCCTGCTCGCTCACTCAGCCCCGAACAATCGGCAGCCCCTCATCCATCCTGAGATCCCGCACCCGAGGGCCGCCGCTCCTCCCGCACTGTTATGAGCAGAGCGCTGGAACTCTTCTGATTGATTGTTCCTTGTGGCTTCTCGTGGGAAAGAGAGAGCGGAGGGAGTGACACTCGCTGAAAGCCAACTACATCCGGGCGCTGGCCTGAGCTGTCCGTGAGCTGTCATGAGTAACACCTCTTAAGGTGCAGGGGCCTCAGGCAAGAAGCACCGATTCTGACCATGAGTGGGGGGAGAGGGGGGAGCAATTGGGGCTGTCTGGCCCAGGATCACATGGCTCACTGTCTGCAGTCAGCGGTGGTCAGCAAGGGTGGGCTTTGTTGGTGTGGCTCGGCTCTCTCCTGTGTCTGGGGCCTCAGCTGCTGGTGATGGACTGTGGCTCTGGTCCACATGGTAGGGCCTGGACTTCCATGGAGGTCCTGGGGTTCCAGGGGAGAGGGGGGAGCAAGTCCCTTGAGGTGCCGGTGCAGAACTGGCACAATGCCGCTTTTGCATACTCACTTGGCTGGAACAAGTCACAGGCTGGATTTCAGAGGCGGGAAAAGGACTTCCCCTTCAGTGGGAGGAGACCCGAAGTGGCATCGCCCAGGGCCAGGCTACAGGACAAGGGCGCCAGGAAAACGGCAGCCATGTTTGCAAACAGCCTGTCTCACTCACGTTGCAGCGCTGGACCCTGGAAGCTACCCTGTGAGGGGGAGTTACAAACCTCCTTTCTCAGATAAGGACATGTCATTGATGCTGAGGACATTTGCTTTGCTCATTCCTTTGTTCATTCTCTCTCAATTGGGCATCCTTGTGTCCTGAGTACTCATGGTGCTGGGATGTGGCTATGACTCAGAAACAGTCAGCCCAGCACAGGGATGGCAACGGGGGAGGGAAGGAGCTGAAGACACATAAACAGACCCAGGAGATGACTCCAAGGGCAGCAGAGGTCACGGGAAGGGCATGGGGCCGGAATCTGACTTGGGCCTCTTGGGCTAACTGTGTGTCCTTGGGCAATACAGCTGACCTCCCTGAACCTCAGTTTCCTCATATCTATGGGGAAGCAGCTGCACCCCTCAGGTGGGGCGAGGAGAGAGGAACAGGAGGTGATTCAATGCCTCCCAAGCCTCCGAGCCCAGAACTGTCTCTGCTGTTGTCCTTCACCACAGAGGTTTCCAGAGCTCTGACGATGCATGTGTCCTGTGTCCCTGGCTCTATATCCAGCGCTCTGATTCAACCACTCCTGGGACAAAAGACAGAATGCTGTGGAAGCAGGGGCCCCGTCTCTCCCTACCACTCTGTCCCCAGCAGCTAAGACACCTCCTGGCATATACACATTCACTGAATGAATGAAATATAGCTGTGTTCTAGACAAGGAAACCGACAGCAGACACTCGGAGCAGCCTGAATTCATCCAGGCTCGAAAGGCTTTAAATCCATCAGGACACTCACTGAATATTCCTTGGGTGCTTGAAGGGCTCTCAGGGTGGGTTTGGGTAATAATATCTGGGGGGCTGCTGGGAGGCAGTGCCCAGGGCTTCCCGGCCGGCCCTGGCCCAGCCCTCACCTTAGAGGGGAAGTGGGCCCGGGAGAGACAAACAGGTCACATGGGGTTCCTAGGAGATCATGTCCTGGGGCAGAGCTTTAAGAGGGGGTTGCCGCTGGGGTGGGGTCCCTCTGCTTCTGGGAACTCAAACCCAAACCCACTGCCTCAGCCCGGCGTCGGGGCCTCTGCTCTTTCCCAGGCGGAGGGATGGAGACCCCTTCTGCTCCCGGCATCAGGAACGCACCCAGCTTAGTGTGAAATGGCCCCAGTGAGGGCCGACTCATCCCACAGAGCTCTTCGGAGAAGCAAACTCTGACCAGTTCTTACATCTACCCGCGGCACAGAGCAATTTGTACTTGATTAAGTAAAATGTTACAGGTCACAGTGTGACCATTTTAAATCTTTCATCTTTTCTGCTCTCCTCGCTTCTCACAACCTATTAATTTCCAATTTTCCTCGCTGCCTCCTGTCCTCACTCGGCAGCGTCCGTGGAGCGAGTCCCCCGGTGTCTCTGGCCTCCCTCCCTCCCTCCTTCCCTTCCTCCTAGTACCTTTGATCCTGCTGTGAATCCTGCAGCATCCCACGCCCCAGAAAAACAACTCAATGAGGCTGAGAAATGGGCCCTGCACACAAATCACTGATGACAGTCCAGAGACCCTCCCAGGTCATCCGTGGGACCACAAAAGAGGGGTGACTCATCCTCTGGATCAGGGAGGCTCCCTGGAAGGGGTAGCGCCTGAACTGAGCATTTTGAGAACCAACGGGTGTGACCATGGGGAAGAGTGGACAGATGCTGGGACAGAACACGTCAAGGTCACATTTGCTAAGTGGATGATTAAGCGAAGGAGTGAGCAGAACCCAAACTCTCCTTTTTGGCCCCACCACTTACACGCTCCGAAGGCCGCTACTGCTTTGAGGATGAAGACTCAAATCCTGAATGTGGAATTCGAGGCCACCCCTGGCCTGGCTTGTGACCTCTTCTCCAGCCTCCTATCCGCTCATGGGTCTCAGAGAGCTTCATGGCGCTGAGAGCCCACCAGCCGCTGGGCCTTTGCATGGGCTGCTCCTGTGGCAGACAGTCCCTGTTCACCCCTCAGACCCTGCAGGGCATCTCATCCTCAGGAAGCTTTCTCCAGTCTCCCGTGACCCCCACTCCCTAGAATATGCTCTCATAGCGCCAAGAGCCCCATCTTTACAGCCCGTAGTGTGACTCCAGGTTAACCTCCATCTCCCCTCTACACCTGGAGCTTCCTGGAGCCGAGACCAGGGTAGATCTGGTTAATTCCCCTGATGCAGCAGCTGGAGCATAGCAGGTGTTAACAAATGCATTGAATAAAAAAATACATGAATATTGCACAGCCAGCATGGCTTAGGGGTTGAGCATTGACCTGTGAACCAGGAGGTCACAGTTTAATTCCTGGTCAGGGCACATGCCCAGGTTGCAGGCTCCATCCCCCCAGTGTGGGGCGTGCAGGAGGCAGCCGGTCAATGAGTCTCTCTCATCATTGATGTTTCTATCTCTCTCTTTCCCTCTCTCTTCCTCTATGAAGTCGATAAAAATATTTTTTTTAAAAAATATGTCAATATTGTCACTGCAGAGTCTCCCTTTGTTAGTTCCCTTGTACCAAGACAGTTGTCCACCAAGGACCGAACTCTGCCTCAGTTGTCACCATAGCCTGGGTCCTACCTCAGGGTCTGCACCTCACTGGCACCAATATCTATCTGTGAAGGATGGTAGGGAGGGTGGCAGGAAGCAAAGGGGACTAGTGATTTGGAAGAATCGCTGACTCAGCTTCTGGGCCAGTCGAGGAGGTGATGGAGCAGAGACTGGCCTCGCCTCCCACCCACACAGGCTTCTGGCTCCCACAATAGTTAGGTCTTTGCTCCCCGCCTGCACTGCGAGAAGACCCACAGAGCCATAAAGCTGATGAGCATTTTCATGCCGCATGGAGTTGTTTCTGTTGCTCATTATGGGGAAATGGGCTGTCAACATGGCTTCAGAGGAGACCAGGAGGAAAAGGGACCAATTTCCTGATGGCGGACATAATGGGGGATTCTTACCTTCGCTGGGTGCTGCTCACACGCACAAGGAATTTGCAGGGAAACCCCAGGGCCCAAGGGCCATCAGTTCTCAGGCTGAGGAGACACTCTGTGGGGACTGTGTCTGTGGGGCTGCTTAGCTGAGGGGATGTGGGCTCAGGGCCTCCTCAGAGCGCTTGGGGGATCTTGTCCCCTACAGCCCCCGGGCAAGCGCACCGCCACCCTTGCTCCCAATCAGGAGCACCTGGCACAGAACCAAGAGGACAGAATGTTCCCAGGAGCCCCTGCTCCACCCTGCCCACCACCCCCACCCAGGAGCCACCTCCAACCCCCACCCTGATCGCAGCTCCCCCAGCTCTGGAGACAGGTCCCCCGGGCACCTTCTCCAGGAGGACCCGGAACCTCCTCCTGGGGAGTTCCAGACCAGAGCCTGCGGACCTGGGAGCAGCAAGTGCGGGCTGCTCCTCTCTCCCTGCATGCTCTCCTCTGGTTCCCCCTTCAGCGCCCAGCTTGGGCCCCCTCCTCCAGGAGGACGCAGGGCTGGGGTCACAGTGCAGGTGAACAAAGTCAGTGGCCTAAACCCCGGCTGGGACAGACCCCCTGAGAGCATTAGAGGGACCATGATCCCCCGTGTCCCTGTGGCTGGTGCTTCTTTTCCAGTTTTCCCCAGTCCAGTCTCGTTCTGCCAGGTTACGGAGCCTTGGCCTGGGTAAAACTCACCCCTCAGGGCCGCCCATTCACTTCAACTTGTCATAAATGTTTCATAATCTAACTAGTCACCGTGGGTCTCAAAGTGAAGGGTTAAAGAATTGAAATGCTGCTGCAGGGCTAGTGCATTAACACAGTCCACGTTCCCTGCCTGTTGTTTTGAGTTAATTACTTGGTGCCTAAATGTAACTCTTGTGAATCTCAAGTAATGCTCTTCTAGCCCACGCGTGCTTAATTAACTCGCTGAATGCAGTGGCGTGCTTGTGTGGAAGGAGGTGTCTCCCGCACTCGGGGCTGGAGGAGGGAGTGGCGGACAGCCAGAGGGAGCGGGGGCCTGACAGCCTCCTCACAGGACGGCTTCTCCGTCAACCCCACAGGCAGATCCAGGTGAGAGAGCCCAGAGTGTGGGGGTCCGTTCCCACACTGCCACCCGGCTGCCAGGGCCTGGGGCCTCAGGAAGCAACAAAATCTTTGTGATAGGAGTTTTTCTAAAATGGGGTAATGAACCAACACCACTGGGTTGGTCTTCCCACCCGGAATCTGACTTAAGAACAGAGGCCAAACTCCGTGGATACTGCCAGAAAGAAGGGACCTGTGAACAGAGGGCAGCAGGTACTGAGGACAGGATCCTTTGCCCCAGACTGCTACATGCCATAAGGGAGGGTGCAGGGATGGGGGATGGCGAGATGGAGGGATGGGGGCGCAGAGCTGTCATGGAGGATGTGATGCCTGGCCTGGGCCTTGAAATGTGAGGAGGGGTTTCCCGAGTAGACAAGGCGGAAGGGAGCTGCAGGGAGAGGGCACGGCGTAAGCCAAGGCCTGGAGGCGCCGCTGTGTCTCACTGCTGCCCGGGCATAACCTGAACATCTTCACAGCGGAAGCACGAGGGTCAGATCCGAAGGCATCTGTGCTGAAATATGGCCAGTTCCTAGGCACCTGGCTAGCATGGTTGTTGGAAAAGCTTAAATGGATTAACCCCGTTCACAGTTTTTAGAGCCGACTGCCTGACGATGGGCACGTTACTTAACCTCCCTGGGCCTCGGTTTGCTCATCTGTGAGATGGGGATAAAGCCGCTGGGCCGCGCGAGGAGTCAGCCAGTGTGCAATGCTTTGGGGGTGCCTGGCCCCCAGGCTAGGGGAGCGGTGGTTGGGATTGAGGCTCCTTGGGTGCCCCGCGCCTGTGTGTCCCTCCAGAATGTCAGGTGGGTGGGCGGGAGGACCATCGGTCCCTTTGACAAAGCGGGATCCCAGGAGGTGAGGCGGCTTCTTCGAGGTCACAGGGCTGAGCCGGTGAGCGGGGAGCGGAGCTCTGTCCTGCTGTCTGACCAGACCCCACCCCATGCCCAGAGCAGCGTCTGCCCTGTGGTGGGAGCTGCCCTCCCCTCCCAGCCCCTGTGAACCCAGACCCAGGGGTTCGGGCAGAGACCCCCAGATGCTCATGGAGAAGGGCCATTGATGCCTCAGGCCCGGGGGGGACGCTCTCTCCTGCCTTGTCCCACCTCCCCGAAGCCTCCGCTCTCTAAGGCCCTCTCACTGGGTCCCTCCAGAGGGAGGCAGGGCGGTGTCTGTGGGCCCACAGCAGTCAGTGGCCCTGCCCTGCAGGGAGCGCGGGAATGGCGCCGGCTACCATCTGCGTCTGGAGGAGGCTTTGCTGGAGGATTAATCCGTGTGCACATAGGAAATCTCCAGCAGACTTGTCTTCTAACATTTATTCTGGAAACTGGAACATGCAGATAAGGCCTCTCCTGGCGCTGGAACGGCAGAATAAATTTGCATTCTCTAAGCCACAAAGAGCTGCATATGCATCCGCTTTATGAGCCAGGAAAAGGGAGAAGCTCACACCCAGCAGATAGAAGGTGCTGGCAGGTGCTTCTCCCCACAGTGAAGGCTGCCACCTGACCCTCCTCAAATCCTAGCCTTAAATTCCCAGGTCCTCGCTTAATACACTCTTAAAACTATACACGCTTGAGTCGGAATTCCAGGATCTTAGAATCTCAAGTCTTAAATGTTTTTACTTGAACAGAATCTTAAAAACACAAAATACGGGGTCAGCATCATAGAAAATAAACCCTCAGGTCAGGTCACAGAATCTTAACATTTCTGGGATGTTAACCACCAGCTTGCTCAGATGTCCAACCTGCAGGTAAAGTCCCTCCATGATGTTCCAACAAGTGGCCTCCAGGCCTCAGATCTTGTTCCAGGCTCGCCTCCCTCAGGACGCCCTCCCTGACCAGATCAGAGCCCCTCCCCGCCTCAGGCTCCCTTGGTTCCATGTGCATTGCCTTGCCGGCTCAGCGACAGGTGCCTTTTTACATCTGTGTTCATGATTGTGTCATGGAGCTTGTCTCCCGGCTCCACCCATTTCTCAGGTGCTGAGCCTCACAGGGGTGGGTTTGGTCTTTTTTTTTTTCTTTAAATATATTTTATTGATTTTGTACAGAAAGAAAGGGAGAGAGTTAGAGAGTTAGAAACATCGATGAGAGAGAGCCATCAATCAGCTGCCTCTTGCACACCCCCTACTGGGGATATGCCCGCAACCAAGGTACATGCCCTGGACCGGAATCGAACCTGGGACCCTTCAGTCCCCAAGCCGACGCTCTATCCATTGAGCCAAACAGGTTTCGGCAGGTTTGGTCTTCTTGACTCATCGCTGGATCCCTAGCATGGGGCTTGGCCCACAGCAGATGCTCAATCAAAACCTGTCTAATGAGTGACTAAACTAATGAATGACTTAAATGAAGGGATGGATGGATGGATGGATGGATGGATGGATGGATGGATGGATGGATGGATGGAAGGGTGACTGAATGGCTGCTAAAGCCTATGCTCTTCAAGTATCAAAGACCCCCTACCCCCACTGCAGCACACCTGCCCCAAAAGGCTGGCTGCAAGGCCTGTGCCGTGGGAGCTCAGTCAAGCTGCTGAGCCACTCAGACCCTCAGTTTCCTCATCTGTTGGAAGGAAACATGTCTCCTTTTTAGAGGGTGGTTGTGAGGGTTGGGTGCTGTGATGTAGGTCGGAGGCCAAGTGTGGAGCTGGCGTAGAGTGGGCACTACACACAGCAGGCTGCTTCGTTTGGAGAAAGGACTTCTGTTCTGTTTCTGGCAGAGATTTTTTCGGCTCCTGAGTGTGCTGTGGGACAGGAAGAGCAGTGAGGCCAGAAGCCAAGGAGACCTAGACTGAGCTCTCTGCTGGCCTGGCTGTGCCCTTGGGCGAGTCATCGCACTTCCCTGGCTCTCTGTTTCCTCCTCTACAAGACAGAGAACTTGACACTTGCCCCCAAGGAGAGCCAGGAGGCCAGGTCTGAGTGAAGTCCTTCCAGCAACGCCCGGGAGGGAGCAGCAGAGCTGGAGAGTGAGGCAGGGGTGTCTTTGTCACGCTGTGGGAGAGGCCGGGTTGATATGCGGAGAAGGCACCAGGTTGGAAGTAAGCACTTCATTACTGAACAACTTTTTATTAAATTGATTGCCTTGCCTGTTTTCTGCATCTTTTTAATTACAAAACCAATTAGCTTGTTGGCAAAGAGGAGGGAAGGCAGAGCTCAGATGGGCTTGGGGAGCTCTGCCTTTCAGGGTGGCCACAGCAGGAAGCCGAGGAGGGTGGATGGTGGCCGTGGCAGGGAGGCTGTCCCATCCACAGGACAAGAAACCACCCTGAGACTCAGAGGAGCCTTGTGCTGCAGCTTAGGAGAGCGGATAGGAAAAAGTGCTTTGTAAAGGAACACACACACACACACACACACACACACACACACACTGTTCATTAAAATTCTCTCAGCACCCTCCTCTGCCCCCAGGAATGCACATAGTAGGGCCGCATCAGAAATTCTGCTGGGAAAGGGCCTGGGCAGCCAGACTCCAAAGGCCAAAGTGTACTACCCCCTCCCCCTGAAATCTCCTGCCCAAGGCAGGGGGATGGGGAGCAGGAGGCAGAGGGATGGAGGGCAGGAGGCAGGGGGATGGGGGGCAGGAGGCAGGGAGGATGGGAAGGGGTAAGTGTTCAGACCGTCTTCACCCCCTGCTGGAATTGCTGCAGCAGATCTCACATCAGGACATCTGCTCCATCCGCACAGCAGTGGATGAGAAGATAAATTCGGGTGGGGGCAGATGGGGGCGCCAGGGACTCCTTGCTGGTCATCACTGGTGTGCCAGTGAGCAGACGGGCCAGGCCTGGAGAGAGAGTTCCCCAGGAGCCTGTGTGGCTGGGCAGGGAGAGGGGCTGGCTGCTACAGGGAGTAGGGAGGGGGTGAATCAGAAAGCCCCTCCCCCCCAGAAGTCTGAGCAATCATTCCTCCTGCCAGGTGTTTGCTGTTCCCGAGTCCGAGTGTCGGAGGCAGCAGCACTCAAATGAGCCCTGGCCTGGATTACAGGCAGCCTCTAGGCTGTCCAGCCCTAGGCACGGGGCTCCAGTTTTGGGGAGACGCATGGATGAATTCTGAGGACTCTTACTGAGGCATCCCCGCTGGGTGGAGTCACTGGGCTGCCTGAGGGAGGCCTGGGCCTGGCCTATGAGGAACACAGCACAGGGCCCACCCACTGGAGCAGGGTCTTCTCTCCTCCCCAGGAGCAGGTGGGAAATCCCCAGGGGCCTTGGGCAGGGAATTTTCCAGGGAGGCTGTCAATGACCTATGTCCGTGCCTGCCCCTCCACCCAGCCCCGTGCCAGCAACTCACAGTAGAGCTGAGATTGTGGATACAGAGGTGACAGACCTGGGTTCAAGTTCCACCTCCATGACTTACCTTGAACACAGAGACACTACCTCAACCTTCTTATCTGTAAAATGGGATTGATTGTTAGCGGCCTCAGAGGTGGCATGATCCACGATGACCACCCCCCCCAATAAAGCTTCTCCCAATAAACCAGTTAAATAACCCTCAGCTGACTAAGTGCCCCAGTCTCAGCTCTGCCTCAGTTCCCCCAATATAGCAAATAGGAAGTCAGCCGGACCTGAGTTCAAGTCCTGGCTCAGTGTCTTAGCTTTGTGACATTGGACATATCACTTCACCGCTCTGTGCCTCCCTTTCCTTTCTGTGAAACGAAGAAAATAGCTTATAGATGCTGAGAAGCAAATTGTGTCGGCATGGCAATGCCCATCCCAGCCCAAGGGATGCATCGTGGCCTCTCTCTCAGCCTCCTCCTCCCTTTTCTCCCTTTGCTCCTTCCCCCCTTCCCCTCTCTCTCTTCTCCCCCTCCTCCTCCTCCTCCTCATTTCCTCCTTATCTTTCACTCTGCACATATTGAATTTTATGTAATTGGGATCGTACAATCTTTTCAGCTATTCAGGTTTTTTTTTTTAACTCACTATACATCATCAGCATTTTCCCACATCACTGACAATTCCTCAAAAGCTCGATGTTAATAGCTTTGTAATTGTACCTCATTCAGATGCACCATAATTTACCTCCTCAGCCTGCCTGGCAGATACTCAGCGATTGCAGTCCCTTCCTCCACATCAGGCTGTGATGAGCACTCCGGGCCCCATTTGCCTGAGTCCCTGACAGGGGCCCCGAGAGCAGCGATGTTTCTCCAGAAGCAGCCTGGGGTGGCACCTCGGGCAGGGAGTCATGGGTGGTTCCATCCCACCTGCCCTTTCCTGCCGGGTGCCCTGGCAGAGCCCTTCTCCTCTGGCTTTCCACTGAATTCACCTGCTGCAATAGCCCCCAGCCAGTCTCCTCCTTCCCGTCCATCCAGAGCCCAGATAAGGGCCTGACACCCAGTAGGTGTTCAGAATAAGTGTTGAAGCCTGAACTACCAGAATGCTTAAGTACACACACACACACACACACACACACACACACACTCACACACACACTCACACACACATACACGCACACACACACACTCACACATACACATACACTCACACATACACATTCACACACACACACATGCACACAAACGCGCGCACACACACACACTCACACACACATACAGGCGCGCGCGCGCGCACACACACACACACACACATTGTGCCACAGCTCCTCTCCTTCCTTGCTGGAGCTCCCCCATCATTTCTATTTCTTTCTCCTCACTGTCTTGAACACCAAGGCCTGTACAGATTCAATCTTCTTAGCTGGAAAGCAGAGTTGATAATGATGCCATCGCCTTCCCCTGGAGACAGTATAGAACAGCAGTCAAGAATACTCCTGAGCCAGGCCGTTTGGGTTTTGAAGTTACTTAATTTATCTTTGCCTCAGTTTCCCCTCAGTAGAATCGGGATGGTCTACCTCACAGGGTCCCTGCGGGGATCCACTGAAGTGCTGCAGACAATGTATGAGAATGGTACCCGCAGAGAGAAGCTCTGAGCGAGTGAATGTGAGGTGCTGCCTCCTGCATCCAGACCACCGCCTATGGCTCAGGGTAGAGCATCCTACTCCTGCTGCTAGAAGGAGTCCACCTGTCCACCTCCTGCAGTTACTAGGGCTCATGCAGAGGAGATGTGTGCTGCTCCCAACTGGAGCACTCAGTTCTGGTGGAGACCCACAGCCTTTCTCTTTCCCTGTCCCGGGCAGCACAGAGCAGGCCTTGTGTTCTGACAGGGGGTGGGGGGTGGGGGGGCGTTGGGGGCATGGTGGCAGCCTGAATCGCCAAGTGTCTACAAGGAAGACAGCTGCCCTGGAGAGCCACCTGGGCCTGCGCTGGCTGTGTTGTGTGACATCAAGAAGATTTGGGGTTGTCCCCGCAGCAGAGCCCTGCTTACCCTGACCCCTCACCCTGATGCTCCCGTGCTGGATCGGCCCCTGCAGGTGGTTG
Organism: Pipistrellus nathusii; assembly: GCA_963693515.1. Taxonomy (NCBI): domain Eukaryota; kingdom Metazoa; phylum Chordata; class Mammalia; order Chiroptera; family Vespertilionidae; genus Pipistrellus; species Pipistrellus nathusii. Next base: position 17,610,709 of record OY882859.1, read on the forward strand.
CAAGCCGGACAACACCCGTCCTGGGCTGAGTGGCAGCCACTTGGTTGCAACCTTCTGCTGTTGTAACAGGGACCCCTGTGGTCCTATTTTCCATGGTTTTGGGAGAAGCCAGAACGATGATTCTTATTTAAAAACCTGGCAGCTTGTCAGTGTTGGTAATTAAATCGAGGTGTGTTAAACACACACACACACACACACACACACACACACACACACACACAAAAAAAAAAAAAAACAACCCAGACTGAGCCAAACAATTTCTGCTTGTAGACTGGATATGCCCAGAGGCCACTTGTCATGCCTCTGGCCTCCATGTCCAAGTTTAAGCTCCTTGCCTGCCATTCAAAGCCCACCATGATCTGTCTCACAGCTTCTGAACCCCAACCCCCAACTCGGGCTGCACTTATGGAGAGCCGGGCCCTGGATACCACTCAGCAATAACAATGACTGAACTACTATATTTGCAACAACTTGGGTGAGTATTGATTATGTCCAATGGCAGAAAAAAAAAAAAGCCAATTCAAAGGTTAGAATATGATTCTACTTATATACTAGTATTGATAATTCATGCACCAGTGGGATCCCTTGGCCTGGCCTGCAGGATCGGGCAGAAACTGGCTCTCTAACATCCCCTGAGGGGTCTTGGATTGCAAGAGGGTGCAGGCCAGGGATGTGGGAGGTTGGCCAGCTGGAGAGGGATCACAGGAGGGTTCCAGGGCATGCCTGGCCCATCTCACTCAGTCCCTATTGGCTGGATCCAGCAGCAAGCTAACCTACCAGTTAGAATGTCTGCCCCCTGATGGTCAGTGCATGTCATAGCAAGTGGTTGAGCGGCCTTAACATATTATTAGCATATTGTGCTTTGATTAATTGATTGAACAGCTGACCAGAAGACTGACAGTATATTAGGCTTTTATTATATAGAATTCTTAAGATGACCAAATTGTGGATCAGCAGGCGCCAGGGGTTAGGAGGAGTGGGAGATGGGGAGGAAGGTAAATGTGAACTCAGAGGGATAGCACACGGGAGATCTTTGGGGGAGTGGAGTGGTTCTGATCATGATTGTGGTAGAGTCTCCAAAAATATACACATGTGATAGAAGGGTATAAAACTATACCTACAAATTGCACCAATGTTAGTTTCCTGATTTTGAGATATTGTACTACAGTTATGAAGGCACAACCATTGGGAGAACTAGTTGAAGTTTATATGATCCCGCCATACTATTTTTTTTTTTGCAATTTCATATGAATCTATAATTATCATAAAATAAAAAAGTTTTTTAAAGACAAGAATGGAGTGGGAGGCTTAAGCAGTCACCCCAATAAAATGTAATTACTTGCTCAGCTAGCACACCTGAGCCAGTTTTCAGATCAGGAACCATTGATGGATGAGGTGGCCAGGTTGCTAGGAAGGAGCCTTCAACATCATGGCAATTATATACAATGATGGTTTTCCCAGTTCCTCCCCAAAGAGCAGCTACTTATCCGGGTGACAGTCTACTGGGGGAAGGGGATAACCAGACACTCTGAGGCCTATTGGGCAGAAGGTCTGAGTTGCACTGGTACCTAGCGTCTCCATGACCCCCTTCTTGCAGTGGGGCCTACAGGAAGCAGGCAGGAAGGGTATTCTGGCTGAAGCCCGGTTCACAGTGGGCCCACTGGGTCTTGGGACCATTCAGCGGCCCTTTCCCCAGACCCAGAGTGGATTATTGGAACTGATACACTTAGAAGCTGAGATAATCCCAAATTTGGGTACCTGACCTATGGAGTAAGAGCTATCCTAGTGAGGAAGGCCAAATAAAAGCCTGTAAAACCATCTGTACACTCGCCGGGATTACAGTCAAATGCAGCGTCACATCTGGGCTGGAGGACGGTGAAGACTGGTGCCATCATTAAAGAGTAGTGCAGATAGTGTCTTCATTTCATCTGGGAGCCTGGTCCCTGCAGAGACGGATGGGCACTGGGAAACGGCCTCCGACCACTCCAGGCTCAGCCTGGCAGCCGCTTTTACTGGAGACGACATGCTGGACACGTCACCTCACTACCACAGATTACGGAGGCCTCATAGATGGTATGTGCACTGTCTTAGGAGATGTGTTTCTTTGCACTCCTAGTGGGAAAGGGGATAGGAGCAGCTCATACACACACATCACAGACAACATTTGTTTATAGCTCAGCCACGCTGGACTCTGCAGCTTCAGAGGTGCTGGTCCCTATGTACCCATGCTCTTGCCAGGATTCACAGCAAGGGTCCACTGAACTGCAAGTTACAGCTGATCACCCCCTCAGGCGGGGAGCGCAATTTGGAGCCAGTAGGCAAAAAGGGGAGTCACTTTCACCAACAGGAGGAAGGGAGACAAGAAGGAAGAAGAGGTAGAATCCAGGTGATCCCTTCTAACCCCATTATAATTGTGAATAAACATGCACAGCCCTCATGGCTTGAGAAGAGTTTGCAGGGTTCAGTACCCCTCCCCTGGGAATAAGGAGTGCCACACTAGGCGGGCGGGGGCAGCTGAGAGCGCGGGGATTTCAGAAAGCGCAGTGGAGGAGGGCAGCAGACATCAGTCACTAACCCTGGGGTCAAATACAGGAACTGGAGCTGTGATTGGCACCACAAGCATTCCTCTCTTGAATTTCCCTTCAGGAGGGGCAGCCATGGAAACCAAGGAGGTGCTGATTCCCAAACCTCTGTGAAGAGGGAGCGCTCACCGCCCAAGGGGTGGACTGTTGTGGCTGCGAAACGCATCTCTCAGATCAGCTGCCTGAGCATGATTGACAGGTGACCTGTCTGCTGCCCTCTGAAATCCACGGAAAGGAAGTGCTTCTTACAGCTCCTCAGGCCCAGCTCAGCAGGAGGGGCTGGCTGTGCCACTGAAGGAGGAGGAGGCGGCAGGAAAACCATGAAATGCGGAGATGGTAATGGAATCTACCCCGGCTCGCTGACGGTGACGGCCATTTTCTCATCCCTCTTTAGGGACTTGCCTTGGGACCTTGTTCAAACTCCTGCCCCTTCAGGACCTCAGTTTCCCCATTTCTACAAGCTTGTTGTAAGGATTTAGTGGGCGGATGTATCTAATGTACCCAGAGCAGGAGGATGAGAGTTCAAAATCCATCAGCGGTCTTAACTGGGACTCGCTCCCTGTGGGCCTAGCTGAGCCTGAGGGTCTCCATCCTGAAACCCCCCCCCCCCCCGAGCCCCAGCATGCTGGCTCCTGCCAGACCCCCGTCCGCAGCGGCTCCTCCCCACGGCTCCTTTCTTCTCCCACTTAACAAACAGCTTCACTTAAAAAGCCATCTGGGAGGATGGATGGCACAAGTCACATTTTGTAGAATAAGTTTTCAGGGAGAAGAGCCAAGAAATTAAAGGCACAGCACTTACGATTCCAATCTTATTAGGCCCCATAACTCTGACCATTGGAGAATTGTGGTTCTGTGTTATAAACTCCTCCCTCCCCCCACCGCCCAGTGTTCTGGGCTCCATCTCCATTTGTCTCTGAGTGGCCTGTCCCCATGTCTCCCTGGGTATAAACGTCCCCCCTCCCAGCAGGAGGGGCTGCCGTAGGGCCTCCCTAATCCGGGACTCTTCTCCCTGTGCCATGGCTGTCCCACCTGGGGGACATGTCCCCTCTCCCTACTGGAGTCCCGGCTGAAGGTTTGTCCTCTGTGGTGACAATGAGCGATGCTCTGTGAAGGAGAGATGTGTCCTCAGTCGGGATGGGTGGGTGTCCCTGGGAAGGGGTAATGACCTCCCTGTCACTGGAGGTGTGCACAGTGGCAGGTGAGCACTCCACAGAGAGGCCTCACAGGACGCAAACCAGCTAAATGGGCTTCTGAGGCTGAGAGATCTGGGCTGAGTTCTGGCCATACTGCCTGCAAGGTGCCTGACCTTCAGTAAGGACTCATACTCACTGAGCCTCAGTTTCCTCAAGGCCCTCACCCCAATGCAGCGGAACTCTGCCAAGGTTATCAGCTGGGAGGGCCCGAGGGGCAAAGAGAGCAGCCACCCAGAGGCACTGGTATCATGACTTAAGACCCTGTCTGCTGGGGGTGGAGGAGGGGGCAGGGGGAAGAGTGAAGCCCACCAGAGCAAATGGCCACAGGGTGAGGGGCCGCTTACCCGGAGGTCACAGGTACAGGAGACGCAGGCTGTGGCCAGCCCAGGGTTCCATTTTCAGCTCTGCCCTTTTACTGCTGTGTGCCCTGGGGAAGTCACTCACCCTCTCTGTGCTGCAGTAGCCTCACCTGTACAATGGGCCACAGCTGCTCCTCACAGGAGTGTGGGTTAATTGTATGTGTGTCCCACCTGCCCTGAGGGCTTGCTGCTCCCTAATCAGCACCCCTGCCTCACAGCCCTTCCCTCCCCAGCCTTTCTGGGACTGCACTGGCCCCTCCGGACCTCTTGCATGGACTCTGGACGGGCCACTGCTCTCCTGTCTCCTTTTCAATCCCAGTTGTCACAGTCCAGCAGGAAAGGGATGGTACACGCAAACAATTTTCTGGGGGGACTTTGGCAGGGGGATGTTGACAGGTGTAAAAGCCGGGTCAGACAGCCAACCAGGGGGGTGGCACCCCAGAAACAAACCATCCAAGGTCTCAAGAGGGTAGGGCCATGTGAACACATAAGCATAGGCACCTGAAGAAGGGGGTGGGGTCATGTGATCAAGCTGCGAGGGCACATGAACAAGGGGCAGGGCCACATGAAGATTGAGGGAATGCGTCCAGGAGCCCCCAGAATCTGAAAAGGCAGGAAGGACCCTCTTCTGGAACCCTCTGAGGAAGCACAGCCCCAGACACTCTGTTTTCAGATTCTGGGCAGAAAGGGGAAAGCACCTGTTCCTGTTCGTTTCAAAATAATAGTCCCACTCCCCATGGGTTGTCATGGGGACTAAACGACGTAATGTGGGCAGAACACTGAGCGCAGAGCACATGCTATCAGTACTGGGGTGCGGGGGAGAGTGGATAATGAGTTGATATCCTAAGCCAGTGGTCGGCAAACTCATTAGTCATCAGAGCCAAATATCAACAGTACAGTGATTGAAATTTCTTTTGAGAGCCATATCTTTTAAACTTAAACTTCTAATGCCACTTCTTCAAAATACACTCGCCCAGGACGTGGTATTCTGTGGAAGAGCCACACTCACGGGGCCAAAGAGCCTAATGTGGCTGGTGAGCAGCAGTTTGCCGACCACGGCCTTAAGCAATCTAAGATTCCAAATGGCTATGGTTTTAGAAACCTAAGACTGAGATCCAACAATTCAATTACCATAAGATGATAAGATTCCCTAGGAATCTACGGCCTAATGAATTCGTGATTTCATTCTCCTACCTTTCTAAGGCTTATTAGTAATCTGAGGCTGCATGCTTCAGAGTACCACGCTCTGACCCATGCCCCACCAGCTGGCCAGGCTCAATGATGGACAGGAGTGCTTATCTCTTCCCTCCCCCAACTCCAAATCTCTGTCTCTATTCCCACTAACTTTTCTGTTCCGTTGGGGTCCACTTTGATGAAAACAGCCTTGACTGCTGGCTCCTTTGTCCCCTCAGTGATTCTGACCCTCGGGGCCCCTGCTCTTCTTCCCCACCAACTGAACCCCATATTTGCCCATTGAAACCTCCTTCAGGTCTAGGTTGCAAGTAGAACTTCTCAGAGAATTCTCTTCCCAATTGAAATCGACAAGCTACGTCCTATAGGTATTTCTGGTGCACTTGGTGTAAGTCACTAACATAGCAGCTCTCACAGTCTGACTCACTGTTGTTGGGGAGAAAAATCTCTGATCTTCATTCCATGTCAGACTCACCTCTGTACCCTTCCAAGGCCCCTCCATGCCCTCAAGGAAGGAAGAGGTGTGGGCCTGATGGTCAGAGGCAGGGCACTGATTGGGACACACTCACCAGTGGACAGAGTCAGTGCATAGAAGGTGATGGTGCCGGACCAGCTCTCTCCCTCCCCCATCATCTCCCACTGCCCGCAGCCAGGAGGCCAGTCAGGTGTGCAGACCCAGTCGGGGTAAGGCCAGGGCAGGAGGAAGCAGGAGGTCTCACTCCAGCTTCCTTTCGACCTGCAGGACTATATTAGTCATGGTGCTGTCAACAAAAGAGAATCCATTCTAGCGATTCAGACAAAGAATTCAGTGCAGGGAACTGAGCTGACGAGCTACAGGAGATGAGGCTGCAGCAGCGGCCACCCTGCACTGGAAGGTCACCAAGATGAGGAGGCGACATCCCAGAGCTGGGGTCATCACGGGAGTCAGAGCCCTGGCAGGGGCCACCCGGGGGGCTCTGGGACCATGGGCGAGAGGTTGGCCAATGGCAGTTGGGGTCACAGTGGAGAGGCAGCTGTTGCTGCAAATGCCACCTGAAGTTTGCCTCCACACACAACTTTTAAAGCTGTTGGTCCATTCATTTGTTCATTCGACAAGTTTTTATTGAATCACACTGCTAGTCTGAAACGACATCCTAGGTGCTGGCAATACAACAGTGAATGTGACAGACAGAAACCTCTGCCCTCACTATCTAATTGGAGGAGACAGATGTACCAGGGCGGGATGTACCAGGTTGCCAACTCCTACTCATCTTCAAGTCTCAGGGCGGAAGTGGCTCCTCCAGAAAGTCCTCCCTGAACACCCCACTCCACCCCACCCCACCCAGACAGACCAGAGTTCTGTGCGCCCAGCTCTCCAGTGCTTGGTTGGCTGGTGGTCCACAGAGTGGGGGAGGGGGTCGACAGAGTGGGGGGGTCCACAGAGTGGGGGAGTAGGGGAGCTGGGAGACAAGCCATAGCGGCCCCAAGTCTCCCTTCAGCCAGGCCCCTTCTCTTCCTCTCCTGAGGTCTCTGGTGCAGCTGAGGGCTTTTCCTGCCGAGACCTCAGTCTAAAACTGGGGGTGAGGATGGTCTCCTCTCCCCGTCATGGCTTCTTCTCCTCACTCTGCCTCTCTCCACAGGAGGGTGGGGCTGCAGTCCCCTGCTGAGCCCTCAGGGTGCCTCCAGGTAGGCTCTCCCTGCTCTCCCTGGGATGTCCAGAAGCCTCTACCCCTTTTCTCCTTTCTCTGAGGATAGAGCTCAGGAGCCACGCATCCACATACCACACTGGCCTCTCATCCAGTTGATGCAGCTGGCTTGTCAGCTGGAATCCGGAACTTCTGGACGAATCCCTTCCCCCTTCCCCAAGATGGGATGCTTCCACCTCCAGGACACCTCCTAGGTCCACCCACTGCTGCCCACTCCATCAGCCTCTGCTCTGGTCTGAGCTGCCATTGGCTCCTGCCTAGATGTCCCCCTTCATCTCCTCACTAGGCCCCCACTCCACTCCAACCCCCATGGAGGATCTGGGGGTTGTTTTAAGAAACCAGTCACATCAAGTCACCCACCGCCTTACTTAAACCCTTCAGTGCTGCTCACAGAAACTCAGCCCTGCCAGCCAAGGCCCAGGAGGCCCCATGAGGTCTGGCTGCTGCCTCCTTCCCCTCATTATACTCTGACCACCCCAGGGCCTTTGCACATGCTGTTCCCACTCCCTAGATCACTCTGTCTGCTACTCTTCAGGTCACCAGCTCTGCAGGTCTCAAGTTATGTGCCATCTCCTAAGATTTCCCCATCTGAGTTTGTTCTCATCATCCTCCCACATAACCTATGTGCATGGCTGCTTGGCCCCACCCCAAGGTGTCATGGTCTGTGTGACTTTTTCCAAAGGCCATGTTCCACTCTTGACTGTGAGCCCCAGGAGTGCAGCACCTTGTTCAATGGGTTTATTCCCCATCCCTGCACCCAGCGTGTGCTTGTCACATAGTAGGTGCTCATCAAATGACCTGGAGGAGCACCTGAACCTACAAGAATGGGAAGGGAGTAAAAAAATAAAAAGCACATGTCCCTTTAAATAGAGTAGAAATAACTGTGAGTGTTGTTAATTGTTTTTATTTGGAGGATGTTGGTTTTCATTTTATTTGATCTTTTAATAACTCACACAGCATAATCAGCTGGTAATTACAGCTTCCATCTCTGGCTTGTGCCTCGCCGACTTCGGCTCAGAGCACTGGAACCATTTCATATTTAATCAGTATTTGAGCCAGAATGCTCTCAGGGGAGCTAGCTCATGTCGCCGTGTGGAGTTTAATTCTCAGTGATGTTAATTAGAACAGGAAAACAACCTGAGCTCAGAGCAGAGCTACTGCGGGGTCCCCAGTGACAAGAAGGACAGGCTCCGCCCACTTGCTTGCCTCATCCCAGCACACAGCACCTGTGGTCCTATCCCCCTTCCCCCTAACCCTGGGCAAGGCAGAACCAACTGCCCCTCCCAGGCCTCCAGGCCTTTGCCAAACAGGAAGCTCCCAGTGGCTGAAGAGCCCATCAGTCCCCTCCAGTCCCCTCAGGGGCTTTCTGGAAGGGGCCAGGTGGTGAGGGGAGCAGAGTTTCCCAGCAGATTAGGGCGATGCTAGACAGTCCATCCTCCCTCCAGGGCAAATCGGATCTTTCCCTTCAACCATCACCTCCCTCATTTTGTGCTCACCCTCCTGCCTGGGTCTGCTGCCTCCAACGGAGGGAGAGGGAGGAACGGGCCCACTTGCTGGCCCGAGACACCATCACTCACAGATTTGACCCTCCTGGAGCATCCCGACCCCTCCTTCCTGGTCTAATACATGTTTGTCCGTGTATTAGAGAGTGAGCTGCAGCACGCACGCTCTCCTCTCCTTGCCTGCCATCCTAGCCCTTAGCGCAGCGCCAGCACATGGCCGGGCTTTGGTAAGTGACGGGCTAAGCAGAGAGCAGAGCAGTAGCTGGCAACAAGGAGATGGCATTGGGGGGCCAGGCCCACACTGGTGCCAGCAGCCGGTTAAGGGGGAAATAGTGCAAACCCCTCCGGCTGAGACATTTCTAAAGCAGCTTCTGGAAGGTGGGCCCCAGCTCACTGGCTGAAAGCAAACCTCAGTCGATGCTCAAGCATTCTACGTGCGTTCCCCATTTGTGAAAGTAACTGACATGGCATTTGGAACATGGAATGTGTCACAGGAGAACCTGGGGGAGCCATGGAGAGCTTTTCCTGCCAGCTTCGATGTGTCTTCTTGGTCGCGCATGCAGGGGTTCTCAGAAAAGCTGAGCATGAGGAGGGCGAGCCTTTATTGAGCACCTGCTGTGTGCCCAGTGCTGGCCCTGCACCTCACACACATAAACCCAGTTAGCCCTCACCTCAGCCTTTGGAGGGATGGATGTGCTATTGTGCCATCCCGTTTTTAAAACAGGGAAACTGAGGCCCAGAGATGCCACAGTTGCCCAAAGCCTTGCGGCTGATGAATGTGTTTGAAACTGGGGCTCCGGAGGGACTCCCCTCTGATTAGTCAGCAGCCTGGTGACGCCGGGCCTCTGTCTGACACCCCCCCTCCCACCTGGAAGTGGTGGTCCAGGACCCGCCCCGGCACTGCTGGAGATGGCGTTTGGAAAGTCGTCAGCTCCGTCCTGGCAAACAGAAGCTGCTCCATAGAGGGGGCCCATCTCTTTCCAGCTGAGAGCTCACACTGGTCCACAGAGACGGGGAGGCCTCCCGGCACCGTGAGGAAGCCATGCTGTCAGAGCCAGGGGGACTCCCTGTCACCGAGCTCCAAGTGCCCACTGCAGAGTGGAAGACAGGCCGAGCTGGGAGCCAGAGAGCAGAGACTGGAATCCCATCTGTCCATGATGGAGGGAGAGCTCCTCCCCACAGCTGGGGTTCAAATGCCTCCTTTTGACACTAGTTTTAAGTTTTCAAGAGCAGGAATCATGGCCCCTGGGTCCTAGCCCACCGACCAGCCCCTACAGGGAGGAGAGGAGCAGGATTCCTCGCTGGGCACCAGGGCCGGAGGCCAGGACACGACCAGCAGCTTTTCTACCACAGAACTGCTTTCGGGGGGAAGGCAGGTGGTGGGGGAGGCAGGAGGGTCCGTGTGGCTTAGGCAGGTAGTTAGGGTGAGGTGACCATTAAAAGGGAAGGCAGGCTGAAACCGGTTTGGTTCAGTGGATAGAGTGTCAGCCTATGGACTGAAGGGTCCCAGGTTTATTTCCCGTCTGCACAGGAGGCGCCTGATCGATGTTTCTCTCTCATGGATGTTTCTAGCTCTCTATCCTTCTCCCTTCCTCTCTGTAAAAAATCAATTATATAAATATAATTTCCCTTAAAATATATATATATATATATATATATATATATATATATATATATATATATATTATTATTATTATTATTATTTTTTTTAAGGGAAAGCAGGAGAGGCAGCCGGGAGGGACTGGAAGGACCTTGGGAGTCACGTGGAAGAGTCTGGCCTTGACCCTGAGTGGAGTGGGGAAGCCTGTGGAGCCAGAAGCCTTGTGGTGGAAGCGGGGGGAGAGGGGGGGGGCGGGGCAGCAGGATATGCATTTAGGATGTTCCTGGTGCTGTTATGGGGAGGGCGCTCCACGCAGGACCGATGGAGACAGGACTAATGGAGGCAGGAGGATGCTGCATGAATTCAGGCCAGACATAGTGGCACCTGGACAGGAACAGCCAGAGAGGGAAGGGCCCTGCTTGGAGATAAACTGAGGGCAGGCTGGGGAGAGGGGCTGGCTACCGTTAGATGTGGGTGTGAGGGAGGGCAGCAAGGCTGTGAGGGCCACGCTCCAGTCTGGGGGAGGGGAGGCCACCTGGAAGCCCCTTCCCTGGACCCTGCATCTGAGGTCCCGGGAGCCAGAGCGCAGCCCAGCCGGCCCTCATGAGCCGAGGCGGCTCTCCGAAGGTCCCAGCAGCCCATGCTGAAGGATCATGGGACAGCCGAGGACCACGGAAGCCCGGAACCTTCCCAGCGTCCCTGGGCCCCTTTCTTCCCTCCAGCCCCCACGCGGCAAAGGAAAAGCCTTTGAGAATGAGACTGTGGCTTGAAGTAAACAGTTTGGAGCGATGATGTGCTTGCACTTTATTAATTACACGTCCTCAAGTCACTTAAACCAGGGCCTTTATTTAGATTTATGGGGATAATTGAGATTTATAGGTCTAGTTATTATGCATTAGGTACAGAAAATGCCCATTGGGTTTCATGGGCAATATTTATTGGAGTATAAAAAGGAAAATATGTAAAATCTAATCGCCCTTGTGTTTCGCTTCAGAGCTGACGGGACTCTAGGAAGGGGGCGGACACACTTCAGCTCACTAGGCATTCTCACCTCTCCTCGGGCACAATTTCCTCTCTGTGCCGTTCATTTAAATAAAAGCCAGACAGCGCACCCCGACTGAAACCCACAGCTGCCTGCCATGAGGCTGCTGCCCGGCCTGCGTCTTTGCCCGTTGTACAGTGAAGGACAAATGGGGGGCAGCGAGGCATGGTGGAAAGAGCACTGGACAAGGAGTTCAGCAGGGGGAGCCCTGAGCCGTGGTCTGGCTCACACACTTACCTCTCCGGGCAGGTCCAGGAATGAGGGAGGCCTGGGGCTGGGGGGCTGATGTCCTTTCCAGTTCTGGAGTTTGGCAGATCTGGAGAGGGGGTCCCACCTCTGACTGCGGGGTCATCGTTCCATTCCCACCAGCTGCCAGGAGCCATGCTGTGACCTTCCCAGCATCTCTCTGCCACATACCGAGCCTGCTAGTCCCAGAACCATGGCTTTTATGAACCCGAGGGCCAGCCTGGTGGCCTGGTGAGGTGGTGTTGACAGGCCTCCCTCCCAGGGGGTCAGGCCTAAGCCACAGGGCAGCATTGGGGGGGGTGTGAATGAGAGCAGCAAGGCCAGGCTCTAGGCTAGGGGCCTTCGTGGTCCAACTGGTCAGACAGGACGCCCGGCTCCCAGAAACAAGCCTTGGTGGAGTCTGGGAGGCTATGAAGGGTGCCTGGAAACTGCTATGAGGAGGGCATTGCGACCCCTCCCTGGCTGATCTGAGGCGGTCTCAGAGAGGTTAAGTGCCTATCCAAGGTCACACAGCTAGAAAGAGGCAGAGCAGGGTGAACACTCAGGTAGGCTGAGCCCAAGCCAAGCCTCCTCCTGCCCCACGCTGCCTTTCCAACAGGTCTCCCTGCTCCTCATCACATTCCCCTGCAACTCCTTCCCTAAGTACCCCCAACTCCACAGGCTGCAGTGGCTCTCAGAATGAGTACCCTCAGAATGAGTCTTATCCCACCTTGAGGTGCTAAAGGCCCTTCCCAGTCTGGCTCTGACCCTTTGAGCATCACCAGCTTCCCTTGCCTCTCCCCACACACTAAACCGAAAACCATCCTGTAGCCTAGAGTTTCATGGCTCCAGGTCTCTGTCCAAGCTGCTCCCTCCCCCTAAAAGCTGCTCCCCTAGAAGTGGTCTCCCTTCTCCCCCCCCACTTCCATCCCCACCCTGTGCTCCCAGTTCACACCTCTGAGCTCTCACCTACCGTCCCTGTGTCACTTGGCTTCATCCTCCCATCCAGGATTGGCCCTCTCATAATTGCTACTTTCTGATAAAGGGCCAGATAGTAAACATTTCAGGCTTTAACCCAAATCGTCTCTGTTGCAACATAACTCTGCCCACTGTGTTGCAAAATAACTTTTATTTATGGGCACTAATATATACATTTCATATTGTTTTCATGTTTTACAAAATATCCTTCTGTTGATCTTTTTTTTTTTTCCAACAATTTACAAATTGAAAAATTATTCGTTGCTTGCAGGCCACAAAATCTCGGCTGGCTGGATGCTCCTAGACCCTAATTCGCCTGCTTCTTCTTTACACTGTGAGCTCCTCAAAGGCAGAAATCATGTTTCGTTGGGTTCTGTGTCTCAGCAAGCACTTGTTGAGTGGATGAATTAATTTACTCTCAGTCTGCTGGGGAACACACCTGAGGACTCCACCATGACCCTCGGCTGCAGAGAAGCCACCAGCGACAGCCTGGAAGGACAATGACTTCTCCCCTCCTCCACCTTCCCTATTGATGCCTCCCATTGGCCAAATGGAACAGGAAGGCTGCTGGCAAAGGATGCTGGGCAGTGCAGTTTGGGGTCCAGCCCCACAAGAAGGACTAGAGGAGGGGAGAGTGGGAATGGAGATGATAAGCAGGAAAATATCCTGTTTGTCACCCCTGGACTGCTCAATGCATTCTCACCCTTCCACCCCTTTTCATGACTTGCAGCTTCAGCCTCCTGCTCCCACCTGTATGATTACCCTCCTGGATATGAAGCATCCTGATTCCTTCCAGAGAAGGAAGACACTAAGTCCCACCCACCACTTTCTTCAGCTCTGGGTGATGAGAATTCTTCCAGTTTCATTACCGTCTCACCTAGATATTCTGTTGACTGAAAAAACTCTAATGATTTAGATCCACATAAGCATATCCTATATAATAAAAGGGTAATATGCAAATAGACTGAACAGCAGAACAACCAACCAACCAATCGAAGCATAATATGCTCATGATATGATAAGGCTGCTCAACCACTCACTATGACATGCACTGACCACCTGGGGGCAGACAGTTGACCAGTCAACAAGTCACTATTACGTGCATGAGCCAGATGGGACTGACATGTCCTGGAGTCCTCCCATGGTCCCTCCCTGGCCCGATCATGCACTGGTGAGGTCCCTCAGCCTTGCCTGTGCCCTCTTGCAATCTGAGACCCCTCAGAGAATGTTAGAGATCCCGCACTCCCCTTGGGAGAATACCAGACATAGGGCTCATGGCTGGCAAGCACTGTTGTGGCAGTGTGAGCCTCTCCCAACTGGGACTGATTGGGCGTGAGCCCCTGGCAGGCCCAGTGGGGCCAGGATGAGCGGGAGCGGCAGGTAGGAGCTGCAGGACTGTGGTTTCGGCCACCCAGAGGGACCCTACTCTTGCATGAATTCTTGCACCAGGCCTCTAGTCTAATATAAAGCAGTAGAGCAAAAGAATGGGAAAACGTAACGGAATCTTAATTCATTTGTTCCACTGTAACAATAGACGGGCTGACTACAAAAACGGAAATTTATCACAGTTCTGAAGGCTAGAAGTCTAACAAGGTGTGAGCAAATTCCATGTCAGTGAAAGCCCCTTTCCTGCTTCATCAATGGCCTGCTCTCCGTTCCCACATGGTGGAGGGGAAGACCCTCCACCATGTATAAGGGCACTGATCTCTTGTATGAGGGCACTGATCTCTTGTATGAGGGCTCCCCCGTCTGATCTAATCACCTCCTCCAGGTCTCACCTCCTGATACCATCACACTGGGGATTAGGTGTCAACACAGATTTTGAGGGAGCACAAACATTGAGTGTCTGTAAGAAAATGTCTCCCATGTATAAATATGAAGCAGGAAAGTAAAATGTTCATAATTGCTACCGTCCTTATTTCCATAACTGAGCAGCAGGTTATAGTTCATATTTAAAACTTTCTTCTACCATCCTTTGACCCTCAGAGAGCGCTCTGTTTGGCGAGTGTGATTTAACTCGTGGGTCATTTTAGCCGTTGTCTGAAGAGGTTGGGGTCTCCGGTGGGCCGGCCTTTATGGGGTTGAGATGTAGTTTCCCCTCACATTCTGCTAAGGAAGGCGTTCCAGAGAACCCCCTGGGTTTCAAGCCTGGGTACCTTGCCCTCCTTTGTGCAACCCAGTTTGCTCTTGATCGTCAGGATGCATCACCCAGCGGGTTCAGAACCCTCGTTGCCTATCGGCTCAGTCACACGAGGAGCCCAGATTGGGCGAGAGGCCATCTAAGCATCAAAGGACCCTTTGCCATGTTCCTGAGGGGAAACATTCTCTCCTTGGGGAGGACTATAGTTTAATCCTCAGAGCCCACACTATGAAGAAAGGAAGCCAATTTTGTAATAATTGGGTATAATTTGGGTATTGGGTGTAAGAGGGAGAGGACACACTCCCACCTCCACCCTTTGATTCCTGGATCCCTGAGTCCTGGCTCAGGGAAGGCAGACCATGTATTAGAGGCTGGTTCACAGGATAGACTGCATCCTGTAGGACCCCACCCAGAGTTGGTGAGGTGCCCTCTTTCAGGCGGACCTGAAACTGAGCCATCAGCGGGCCATGCGCCATTCAATCAGGGCAGCTGCTTCAGGAAGTGCTGGGAGTACTGTGAATTCCAGACATGACCCCCTTGCCCATGACTTATTCTGGAAAAATCAATTCCTGAGACAGAGCAATGCTGCATAGGACATCATGATAGTAAAAAGGGTATCCTATAGATTCACAGTTAGAGAAGCTAAAAACATTGGTGTCTACTCCTTAGAGATAAATGCCTGCCTCCTCTTTGAACTTATGAGGACTTCTCCTCCAAGCACCTGGGCTGAGGGGTCTGGGGTGGGGCTGGGACCCCTGCTCCTTACAGGAGGCCTCCATAACCAAGATAACTCTCCTGGTTAAAAGCATGCCACACATGGGTGTCGGCCAACCTAGTCTGTGTCTCTGCCCCTCCTACCAGTGTCCATGTGCTTTCCTATTTTTTTTTCTCTCATTTGTAGGAATTTCATTCAGCCAGATTTCAGGTGGTTCTGAATAAGAGTTGTTCTGTACTTTGGTTGTAATTTGATATGGTAAGTACTACTTATACTTACACTGCCATCTTGGTTGATCTCCAGGAACTTTTCTTTCTTCTTTTTTTTTTTTTTTTTAATATATTTCATTGATTTTGTACAGAGAGGAAGGGAGAGAGATAGTTAGAAACATCGATGAGAGAGAGAGTCATCGACCAGCTGCCTCATGCACACCCCCCACCGGGGATATGCCCGCAACCAAGGTACATGCCCTTGACCGGAATCGAACCCGGGACCCTTCAGTCCCCAAGCCAACGCTCTATCCATTGAGCCTAACCAGTACTGCTCCAGGAACTTTTCTTTCTTAATGGATGATGATACATCCCCAAGTTCTCCATATCACTGGATTCTCGAAACTTCACCAAGGTGACAAGCCACAAACAGTAGCTTAGTAAGACATTTAAAGTGCTGTCTACTTCCTGATTAATATTTTCTTTTTATTATTATTTTCTATTGTTGACACTATTACAGATGTTCCCCATTTTCCACTGCTTTGCCCACCCCCCCCCCAACTTCCCCTCCTCTGGCCCTCCCTACACTGTTGTCTATATCCATGGGCTATGCATCTATAGTCTTTGGCTAATCTCTTCATCTTCTTTCATTCATCCCCCCACCCCACCCCACACTCTATCTTCTTCCCTTCTCACCGCTGTCAGTCTGTTCCAGGTATTCATGCCTCTGGTTCTATTTTGTTCATTTTATTTTATTCATTGGATTCCACATATAAGTGAGGTCGTATGGCATTTTTCTTTCTCTGACTGGTTGATTTCAATCAGCATGATGTCACCAATCTGGGGAATCAATGTAATGTTTCATGATATTCCAACATGATCAAGCTGCCTCAGACTAGATTATGACAGGCCAGGAGAGCTGAGAAAGCCCCGGTACCAGCCACGGTGGGACCCATGTCTTCCAGGTTAACATTAACTGCTTCTGGTTGTCATTGCACATGAGTATAGAGAGCAAAGCATTTGCCAGCTCAAGAGTGCAAACAGTGCCCGAAACAGTGTCTGCTTTCCAAAGGGCTGGAGGCAGCGTTGACCTCAGCAGCACCGGCAATTGGACCCACTCTCTGATTCATTTTGTGATCGCTGTTTTCTAAGGTATAACTCCCTTTGGCACAGCCCAAGTCCCATTCTTACTGGTTTGTTTCCTGCAATTACTTCTGTGGCCCAAATGCTGTAACATTCAGGATTCCTTTAGGGAAACCACAGAGAAATAGCAAACTTAGGAGATCTGTATCATGGAACTGTCTGCAACTGCCGTAAAGGAGCTGGAGGAGCCATAGAAGAAGGCAAGACAACACAGAGGTGATCCGTAACTTCAGGAAACTGCCACCATTCCTAGGAATGAGATGTTGTTAGCAGAGCTGAGGGCCACGCTTCCTGCTGACTGGGGTTAGGTTGGGGGGGGGGGTGGTCTCGCTGTTGGAGTGTTGCTGCTGTAATCACTGCTCGGGCAGCTGCCAGAGTCACCCACGCCACCCGCAGCTGCCCCTGGAGCACCAACGAAGAGGAAACTTCTTCCTTCTGGACATGCCAGTTCACAAGAGAGAAAGAATGTCCGAGAAACCTCCCTTCCCAGCCCCTTCCAGTTTTCTTCAGGAGCCTCCTGTGGGCCATGGTGACTGCAGTCCAGATGACAAAGGAGCCTGGCATACACAGTATAGAGGACACAAGAGAGCAGAGGTGGTGGGAAGAGACACCGCACATAGATGAGTGATGTGCACCGTGGTCCATGGCTTGAATTTTTATAACAAAAACAAATATGTTTGAAAAACCACTCTGTTACTTACTAGGTGTGCGACCTTGAGCTGGAACTTAACCTCTCTGAGAATCCATTTCCCCAGACAGTCACATCCACTTCACAGGGTTATCGAATGAGGATTAGATGAAATGCATTACATGAAAGTAACTAACGCGGCGTCTGGCATTGAATAGGCCCCATCGTTCCTCAGTGACCTTGAACTAGAGCCGGGGCCTCCCCGGGCTCTGTTTTCTCATCTGGTAAATGAACGAGGGTGGACGGAAGGCTCCCTAAGGTGCTTCCAGATGTGATGAGCTGTAAGGCTATGAATCACCCTTAAATAAAATGAACAGATTGGGGCTGGCAGGAGAGGTCGATGGAGGGGTCTGGCTGCTGAGAAGGAGCCCAGGGGAAGAGCCACAGGGTGGAAAGAAAGGCTTTAATTGTGTCTGAGTGTTCTGGGCTGTGCACTTTGCTGGAGTGCATCTTCAAATGACAAACGGATCAGACTTCCATGGCCTTAATGTGTCTTATAACTCCTGGCTAATGTCGCCCTTGGCAGTAACAACGGTGGTCTCTATTCCCTTTGATAGCGCACTCTTTCAATACAGCTCAGACAACAGGAGGCTGCCTGGAGCAGCGTGTTCTGCACCTGCACCTGGAAAGCAGAGAGCCTTGCGTTAGAGGCAGTGGGAAGGCGAGGTCTGCAAACCCGGGAGCCTTTCAAAGACCAATACACCTGAGTTTCTGGAGTCTTCCTGTCTGGATTGGATTCAGGCCTCCTGGGGCCCAGGTTCCAAGGATGGTTGAGTGGTAAGAGCATGATGGTTAAGAATATGAAGCTTTGGAGGCAGGCAGCAGTGGATATGAAGTTCTGCTTTGCCACCTGCTGACTAATGTCTCTTATTGAATGCTTTCCTTGAGACACAGTTTTCTTATTTGTTAAGCTGGAATAATAATAGACATTGTTTATGCCCACTCAATAGCTCCTCCTTCAGTGTCTCCTTCTGGACCCCCTTCACCTTGATTTTAGGAGACTACCCTCCTCCTCTGTTCAGATGGCACAATTCCAACAAGATGGCCAGTGACAGTCTTTGCCCCATCTCTCGATAATCACACAGAAACTTCACTTCTTTAATCTATTTTTTCTCTTTCTTTATGTTTTTTAAAAAAATAAAGATTTTTTAATTGATTTCAGAGATGAAAGGAGAGGGAGAGAGAGATAGAAATGCCAATGATGAGAATCATTGATTGGCAGCCTCTCACCCCCTACTGAGGATTGCACCCCACAACCTGGGCATGTGTCCTGACTGGGAATTGAACCACAACCTCCTGGTTCATAGGTCAATGCTCAACTACTGAGCATGATGGCTGGCTGGGCTCTCTCCCTGTTATTCAAACTGGCCTCATCCAACTTAGGAGTACCCTGACTCACCCACCTCCCTCTCCCTTGCAAGTCATAACCTCAGGAGAGTGAAGTTCTGGTTGGCATCAAACAATCTCAGGAACAAAGCCTTGTGTTTCTTGACCACAGAGACAGTTTTAGTCAAACTGAAGATAATATCTAGGCTCCATTGTGTTTCAGCTCCAGACCCGGAAAAGCAGAATGACCCCACTAACCTCATCCTTGTGAAACCAGACAGAGCGACGCCGTAGCTGGCATCAGGACCAGATGCAATGATCAACCACCTCCTACCCCAGCACGGAACCAGCAGGAGAGACCATGACCTTGAATTGCTTCGTTACCATGAGTAATGATTTTCCCGTCTATAGCCCATTCCCTAGAAGCTGTAGGGGAGCCAGGTCTAAGAGCAATAGCTTACCTGTGACTCTGGGTTTGGCACCATTTCCTTAACTAATAAACCTGTGCTTCTTAATTGCAAGCTCCTGTTTGCATTTGACTGGGCTTTGATACGTGGAGGCAAATGAATCCCTTCAATTCGGTGACATATCTACTTAGAGGAGAGTAGAAGGCCAGGCTGGACCAAGCACAAGATTCAAGGAGTGAGAAGGTGACTGATCAGATTCCCTTCTGGGAGAGAGCAGCTCTCTCTTCCCTTTAGAGTCACCAAGTGGGACAAATGGGAGCTTGGAGCTGCCAATGGTTGATTCTCATTTCCTCTGCTGCTTCCTCTTGAAGAAGTCCAGCCACTAAGGGAGAGAGGGGCCCCCACAGAAAAAAAAAAAAAAAAAAAAAAAAAAAAAAAAAAAGTCCAATGAGCAGAGGCAGAGAGACAGAGAGATAGAGAGACAGAAACGGGGGGGGGGGGGGGGGGGCGCTCTACTGACCTAATTGAAGTCCATGAACACAGCTCTGCCTGAAGCCATCCGTCCCCATTTCCCACTTCCATGAGCCACGCAATGTCCTATTTGGTTAAGCCAGTTTGAGTTGGGTCTCTGTGATTTTCAACCAAAGGAATTCTAACACAACTACTTTGGTTTATTGTCAAGATTAAACAAAATCATTTTAGTAAAGAAGTTAAAACAGCTTAAAGTACATGCTCATTAAACATAGGCTTTTACTATGTTGTTCCTTTTTTATATATATATTATTAATTCTTCCCTGAGGACATTTTCCCGTTGATTTTTAG
The DNA here is from genome assembly GCA_963693515.1 of Pipistrellus nathusii. NCBI lineage: Eukaryota > Metazoa > Chordata > Mammalia > Chiroptera > Vespertilionidae > Pipistrellus > Pipistrellus nathusii. The sequence continues at coordinate 17,630,516 of OY882859.1, forward strand.
AGAGATGGAAGGAAGGGAGAGAGACAGAGAGAAACATTGATGTGAGAGAGACACATCGATTGGTTGCCTCCTTCATGTGCCTCAATCTGAGGCCAGGGTTGAGCCTGCAGCTGACGTACATGCCCTTGACCATAATCAAACCTGGAACTGGCTAGTCCTATTGTTGTTCTTATAGTCATGTGACTGTTTGTCTCATTCATCTTTGCCCAGTGAGTCCCTGTGACACATGACCTTTCACCTGCTATTTCTTGTACCCCAAACACTCTTCCCAGCTCTTCACTTAGCTTCTTGTCATCATTCAAGCCTCAGCACACATGTCCTCTCCTCTAAGGGGCTCTGTCTCTACCCACCCAACATGGGCCTCCTCTTAATCCCTGGGGCACTTCCCAGTACATTTCTCTCCTCTTAGGTTTCACAGCCTATTCCTTAGTGCTCTGTTCATTGTCCGCCTCCCCAATCAGGCTATGAGCTCCAAGAGGGCAGGAATCATGTGAATCCTACCATTTCCATGTTCCCTGTGCTAAACACAATGCCCAACACATGCTAGGCCCTTGTATCACTCAGCTACTGCTGGTCACAAACCACCCAAAATCAGTGTTTAAAAAAATGATTGACTCTCCTCTATATCTCACAATTCGGTTGGAGGTCAGTTACCCTAGACAGTGTTTGGCTGGCTGGCTGTGCTTCAAGCTGAAGGTCTGGCTGAGCTTATCTGCTTGCTATGTAGTGAGATCAGACCTGCCACATATGTTGCTCATGGAAACTCCATAGCAGCACCAGCCAACCTAAGCTGGACCACATCAGCTGCTTGATCCCCTTCTTGGTCCTGAACCAGGCTGCTGTCTCACCCCACGCTAGCCAGGCTCAGCCCCACCAAGTTCCACCATCAATCATCTCCCCAGCCACAGGGTCTGCACACAGTAGGACTGCAGAAAGCATTGTTGGGTGCTTCATTGCCTGCTCAGTTCTCATGTGGTAGAGATGGTCTGAGTCAGCAGGACCCCAGGGACTGAGAAGTTTCTTCAAGGAAATGGAAGCATGCCATGGCTCTAAGCTCACCTCCTCTTCTCTCTCTGGGGTGAGCAGCGAGAGCCTGCCCAGGCAGGGCAGCTTCTGCTCATTTCAAAGTAAGCACTGCATTTTCTTGGGCTGTGCTTTTTCTCCAAGTGCATTGTTTGGCTCCATCATAGTCAGGCTTTTCATGCACATCCAAGTGTCTGTAAATTGCACACTCCACAAGCCCTGGAGAGCCTTCACTCTGTTGTCCCATTCTATCACCATCCATAACACAATCACCTCCATTCAGCCAGGACATCCTCCCGCTAGGAGAAGTCCTCAGACTAAACAGGAGGACTAAGTTACATAGAGGGCATAAAAAAACAACAACAGAGTAAAACACTACTATAATATGATCTAATTCAATGCTGCCTCCCAGAAAATGTCACTCTGGAGAGACAGATTCGGCCGCGCTGGACTCCAGGGCTCACTCAAAAGCGCTTGGCAACTGCTTATTCACAGCTGATGAGAGCAGCCCCAGGAAATGGTAATTTTAACATCAATTTATTGAGCCCCATGCGTGGGCTGGGGTTTCCAGGAGGAGGAATTAAGTCATTGTTGGAGAACTGGCAGCTGCCAAGCTGAGATCAGCGGAGTCGCACAGACCATGTCTGGCATTGATGTCCCTGAGGATGGGGGTTGGTGGGTATTCTAAGCACATCCAGAATCACACCTTAGAGACTGGCACTGGGCACCTGTTCCAGCAAAAGGACGTTCTCCAGGAGAGAAAGCCGAGGCCACACATGCTGAGTCAATGGCAGACCTGGGTCTCTGAGCCCGAATCCAGACAGCTCCCATCCCACTCCTGGCTTCTTTGAAGAGCAGGCTGGCTGGGAATCGTGATGAAAAGACAAACAAACTAAGAAACAAAACCCTGGACCCATTCAGACTGTGTTACGGAAAGAGGTGGTCTGATACTGGGCACATTGCCAAGCCATAACCCTGTTTTCTCATCTGTATAAGGAGGAGGTTGATAATTTTTGAGATTGCTTCTACTTCCAAAAATATGTTACTATGGACCTCAATTTTCCGTCTTTCAAGTGAACATGATGTTCTACTTCCCACCCTGCTATGAGGATCACACCCACTTCAGAAGCTCCGGGGCACAGTGGTGTGAAATACACCCTGGGACCATGCTGTCATGCTTCACATAGCAGCAGCAAATGATGCTTGAGGCAGAGTCAGAGCCACATCTGAACTGCTGGCAGGAGCAAAGAGCCAGAGGAGGACTCTCAGACTTGGTTATAGTGCTCAGAGTCCCTGGAAGGCCCCCTCTAGAATGAGGGAGATCTTTAAGGCCAATTCCCCTTAATTACAAGTCTTGGGATGTCTGTTCAAGGAAGACTTGGAAGTCTGGGCTGTGGGCAAAGACCTGGGGGTGGAGGTAGGGGAAGAAATGTAAAGAGGGAGGACCAGGATGAAAACAGGCTCCTTCTTGTGGTGCAAAATGTCCAAAATATGGGCTCTTGCATTGGGAACACCTGACATCAAACGCTGCCTCCATCACTCACTAAGTACATGATTGAGGGAAAGTCGGCTTTTTTAAACTTCAGTTTGCACATCTATAAGATAGAAAATGAGAATGACACCTCTCTCACAGGAATAATGGTGACACACCAGCCCAGGTCATTTCCTGTATGGCAATAATAGTAGCAAGAGCAGTTGTTGCAAATCTACAAAGTGATGCGTCCTCTAAGGAGGGGATACAGAATCCATCCCACTGCCTGTGGGGACAGAAGGAGAAAAAAGAGGAGCAAATGGCTGGGCCTTGGCTGAGTGAAATCCGGAGAGGCACAGACACCCAGACCAGGCGAATGAAGGAGTGCAGTTAACAACTTCTGATTGTGTTAATGATAGCAGGAATTATTCATATCAGTCTAACAGCAATTATATTAGTGGGAAGAAGAGTTATGAATTCATGTTCTAATGGTGGCTGTAATGAGTATTGTAATATGAAGCTGAAGGCAAATTTCATCTCGTAGATCAATCAAGAAGAAATTTAAATGGAGAATTATGACTGAGTCATTGCCCTGTGTACAATTGCAGGATAAATGGGTGCAAATGTTAGAGCAATGAGAGAGGGAAATTCACATGGCTCAGTCTGACTGTGAATGACTAACCAGTCAGATAGATATTCAATAGCCTGTGAGGCTCAGAAAATAAACGATGCTTCTAAAATTCTATGCAGAGTGAGTAATGGAGCCCAGGCCCACACTCAGTCCTGTCTGACACCAAAACTCCATCCACCTGCCAGAGTCAAGCAAATCTGAGTCTTTGTCTATGATTGTTCCTGGCCTCCTCTGCCCAGCAAAACTGGGCACTATAGGGTTGTGAAAGGGGATTGTGGACATTCAGGGTGAGAGGAGATTGCTTTCAGTATGGATGAGCTATATAGGATATGTAACCAAAACTATGGTTTAAAGGCTCTAAGACAAGGTTATCATCCAAGTGGGAGAAGCCCCCACATATACTGTCATACCAACATTTTAAAGTCCTTATGTAATGGGGGTTATTGATAGCATGGCCCTTAGAAAAAATAGCATGCATGCCCTCATTTTAAAGATAAAGAATCTGAGGCCTACATGGGAAAGATGACTTGCCCAAGGTCATGGCATGAGCAAACTGTAGAAGTCAGGGACCAAAGCCATATTTTTCTGAACTTCCCCCCTGTGCTTTCCCCAACATGGCTTGATAACATTCTCTAGACATTTGTGAATATGTCCTGGTCTAAGTAACATTGACTAGATGCAATGACCTGAGCTTCCCACATGTCTTGATACCATTAGCCAGAAGGTACCAGATTATCCTTCCTGGACCTGAACAATGCACACTCTCCAGCCATTCTTTATTGGAGAGACTTCTGTCCTTGGTACTGAAACTGAGTCAGCATTTCAATAGATGAGTTCTCATCATAAATTCCCTATTCTGTCCCACTCTGTGAGTATTTCTGAGGATTGGCCAGTAAACTTTTTAAATTCCACATTATACATTTTAACTTACAGGCAATAACAATGGACACATTTTAAGAGTGCATGTCAATGGCTTTTGACAAACCTATATACTTATGGCTTATACTACTCCAATTAAGATACGGTAAGTTCCCCCATACCTCTTGTCCAACAATTGCTTCCCATCTCTCCTTGTTTGGTATTGTAAGATAAGCTGAATCAGGACAGGCACAAGAAATAGTGGAACCACAGGATGGAGCAGAAGGGTCGGAGGAGACTCCCTGGGGAGAATGAGCTTTAATTCAATGTGAGTAGGAGTTAGTTATCTGAAGGTGTGGTGGACAAGAGAACTCCAGGTCTGTATTTTGGGTTTGTATCACTTAGGTGCCTAACTATTTTTGGCTTTGTAGTTTGGAGGAGAAGAGTACTTCTTTACCTCTCTGAAAACATATCTCAGTTAGATATTACTATTTTCAAGCCATCCAAGTTCACATCTTTGCTTATCAAAATAATAGCCAATCCTTCTTTCCAAGGGTCATTATTTTATTCTTCAGTGGCTACACTAATGAGAAGATGAGAAAAGTAAAATCCTATCTACCCTGTACTTGAGGACAGGGAGGTGAGCTGATCTGCTGAAAAGTAGAATAAGTTATATCTGCTCAATAAACCCTAAAAGTTTCTTGGAAAATCAGATCCAGAATAGTTCCTGAGAAATTTAGAAGGGTTGTATACACATAAGTACACATATACATTCATCAGAACATATATATAGAAGCACAATGAGAAGGTGCTTACATGAAGATACATATTCCCACACTCACATATGGCCATACACATACAGATACACATATGTTAATATACCCTTCATCTCATACCAAGTGAATAGACAGATGGAAGAGTTAATGATGTAATCTAACTCCCTCAACTCCATAAACTGTTAGTTCCAGGTAGGAGCAAACCATAGGAAGTAAATTAAGTCATTAATTATGAGTTTGGGCAGCCACTTCTACTTTGGGTTCATCATCTGTCAAATAGAGGTCAGACTGGGTGAGGGTCGAGAGATTGGATTGGTTAATTTCCTAAGGCCTCTCCAGTTCTCACACTATAGGGGTTAGGACTTCCTGTCCTGTAAGTAGAGGATAATAATAAAATCTTGCTTGGCTAGAACATTCTATGTAAAATGTTTAAAGCAAGGTATGATTAGTTTTCATAATTTTAACCATTTTATTCGGTGAATTTTAATATCTCAGCATCCATCATTTAGTATGAATTTGCTTAATGACTACTATTGTTGAGCATGCTTTCATGAGCTTATTTGCATCTGCTTTGATAAGGTATTAGTCTTTAAAAATTGCCCTTTAAAATCTGGATTGTTTTTCTTATATAAAAGTCTGAGAATTCTTTGCATAGCATTCTTTGCAAAAGATATGGATACATATTTTTTAGCACACATATTCTTAACAAATATTTTCTTTCAGTTGGGGGCTTATTCTTTTATTCTCTTCAGAGGTGTCTTTCAAAGTGTAGAATTTTGTCTTATGAAGTCAGATTAGCTTGTTTCTTTTTAGATTGTGCTTTTTATATTATATCTAAGAAATATTTGCCTAAGCCCGTGGTCTGTCAACTGCGGCTCATGAGCCACATGCAGCTCTTTGGGCCCTTGAGTGTGGCTCTTCCACAAAATACCATGGCCTGGGTGAGTCTATTTTGAAGAAGTGGTGTTAAAAGAAGTTTAAATTTAAAAAATTTGGCTCTCAAAATAAATTTCAATCATTGTACTGTTGATATTTGGCTCTATTGACTAATAAGTTTGCTGACCACTGGCCTAAACCAACATCATAAAAACTTTCTATTCTTTTTTCTGAATCTCTATAGTTTCAGTTTTTATGTTCAGTATGGATCAAAGTTTTTATTTTTTGCATATGGATGGCCAAATTTGCATATGAATAGCCATAACTATTTGTTGGGGAGGGAGAACTAACACTTTTCAACTGAATTGTTTTATACCACTGTAAAAAATCAGGTGTCTGTATATGTGAGATATGTTTTCAGAGAGGTAAAGAAGTACTCGTCTCCTCTACTCCATCGATCTATTTATCACTCTTGATGCCAATATTATCTATATTATGCTAATATCAGTTTTGATTACTGCAGTTTTATAAGCTTGTAAAGATTGTGTTAGTCTTCTAACTTTGTTTTTCTCTTTAAAGATGCTTTTGAATATTGTAGTTTTTTTTCTTTTCATTTACATATAGATATTAGAATCAGTTTGTTTGAGCACCAACCTATGAACCAGGAGGTCACCATTTGATTCCAGGTCAGGGCACATTCCCTGGTTGTGGGTTCAAGCTTCAGTAGCGGGTGTGCAAGAGGTAACTGATCAATGATTCTTTCTCATAATTGATGCTTCTATCTCTCCTATTCTCCCTTCCTCTCTCTGAAATCAAGAATTTAAAAAATATATATATATTAGAGTCAGTTTGTTAATATCTGTAAAAACACTGTTGAGTTTCTAATTGGGATTGATTAAATCTATAGAACAAGTAGTGGAAAACTAATGATGTTTTGCAGTTTTCAGTGTATCAGATTTGTGCATCTTTTATTAGTGTGAGATCCTCCCTCCCCCCAACTGGTGGGCGGAGTTATGCCATTGCTGGCATCTGCCACAGAGACATCCCCAAGACATTGAACCACCAATCAGCACATGCCAAAGTGCCCTGGAGCCCACCCCTTCCTGTTCCACCCTGGGTCCAACCCCTTTCCTGTTCTTCCCCTCAAATGGCTCCCCCAGCCCTCCATGTGCTGCTCTCTCCATCTCCATCTGTAGAGGCAGCCCGGTTGGGTCCTTTCTCTTCACCCCACTCCTTTCATTCTGATTTCTCTACCTCTATAATGAGTCCCACTCATTACTGGGGAACAAACTTTACTTTAGTATGTCTTGGTGGTCAGTTTCCTGCACCTCAAACCTTACAATCAGATCCTTCCCTAAGAATTTCATATTTTGTGCTATTGTAAATGGTTTTGTTTTTCTAATTTTTATTTGTTGCTATCATAGAGACATATACCTGATGTTTGCATACCGATCTTGTATTCTGAAACCTTTTTAAAATGACTTATTAGTTTTGGTATCTTTTTATAGTATAAATTCCATCAGGTTCTCTACATAAATGATCATGTTGTATTTAAATAAAGGCACTTTTGTTTTTTTCTTTTATTACTGAGTGACTTTTTTTTTTCTTGTCTAATTGCTTTAGCCAGATCCTCCAGTACAATATTGAATAGAAGTGGTAAGAGCAGAAATCTGCTTTCTTCCTAGTTTTCAGAGACAAAGCATTGTCTTTCACCACGAGTAGGACACTGTAGGGTTTTTGTAGATAACTCTTCATTCCATTGAAGAAGTTCACTCCTCTTTCTACTCAGTTTTTTTTTTCTTTTTATCAGAAATGAGTGTTAGATTTTTGTCAAGTGTTTTTATAGACCTTTTAAGATAACACATAGGGTTTTTTTCTTTTTGAGTTTGTTGATATGATCAGTTATTGATTGATTTGAAAATGTTAAACCAACTCTTCATTCCTGGCACAAATCTTACTTAATCATAATGCATTATCCTGGATTTGAGTTTTTATAATTTTGTTTAGAATGTTTACAGGCAATTTCATGATAAATATGGGTTACAGTTTTGTTGTTGTTGCTGTTGTTGTTATATCTTAGTCAGATTTTGGCATACCGTATTTTCTGGCGTATAAGACAACTTTTGAAACAAAAAAAAGTTAACCGAAAATCGGGGGCGAAAGACCAAAATTGCACAAAAATTACCTGCAGATCTTGACAGCAAAGTAAGTCTTTTCTTTGAAGTGGGGGGTAGTCTTATACAGCAAATATAGGCCTAAACCTATGTTTTAACTGTAAAATTAGGGGGTCATCTTATATGCCGGAAAATGCAGGTAAAAGAAATGCTGGCCCCATACACACACACACACACACACACACACACACACACACATGAGCTGGAAAGTGAGAGGGCAGGGTGGGGTGAGGATGAGCTCCCGACTCCACCCCACAGGACGGAGTTATCCCTAACCCTCACCCAACTAATCAGGGTTAGCCGAGGCAGTGACATCACCACCGACTGGAGTAAAATCCCTGGACTGGGCGAAATTCGCTCTCTTCCGCCATGCTGCTGGCGTGAGTGGGAGGAGCCCATGCTAGCATGGATGAGGTTCTTTTGTTTATTGCATCGGACTCGGCTCCCTGGTGGTCCTTGGGTATCACAAAGTCTGGGTGTAACAGAAAGTATTTACTCATCTCCATTTTGGGGAAGACTTTGTGTAGGATTAGTTTTCTTCCTTAAATGATTAGTAGAATTCACCAGTAAAGCCATCTGAACCAGGATTTTTCTTTTGGGGAAGATTTTGAACTTCAGAATGTGATTTTACTACTATTCACATTACCTATTTCTTTCTGAGTGAACTTGGTTAGTTTATATCTTTTGAAAAATTAGTTCACTTCTTTTAAGTTGACAAACTTATTGGCATAAAATTGTTCATTATATTTCCTTATTCTTTTAATATCTGGGGAACCTGTAGTTATGTCATCTCTCTCATTTCTGATATTTGTGTGTTTTTCCTTTTTTTTTTTTTTTCTTTCTCCTAATCAGTTTGGCTGGAGGCCTATCAATTTTTATGATCCACCAGTTTTTGTTTTATTGGCTTTCTCTGTTATTTTCCTATTATTATTTCATTGATTTAGACTCCTTTTTTTCTTTATTGTGTTTTCCCCCAAAATCAATTCCCCCCCCTTACTTCCCCCTTCTCCTTAATCACCACACTGTTGTCCCTGTCCATGAGTTCCTACTCTCTTTTTTATTCTCAATCCCTCCACCCATCCCCAACAACCCTTCACCAGAGCTATCTATCTGCTCTCTATTTTACTTGTTAGTTCAGTTAATACTCTTAATTATCCCCTTTCTTCTATTTACTCTGGTTTTCCTAAGATTGAATCTGAGAATTGATTTGGGACTAGATAGATAGATAGACCAATAGTGCTACAAGAAAGGTGTTGGTTGAATGAAGGAACATAACTTATTTTGGTTGAATACCTGGTTGCGTTACAGGTATTTGCATTTTTACAAAGACCAAGCTGACAAGCCAAAGAAAGGAAGCTCCTAAGGTGGAATTTCAGGCTCCAGTGAGCTGGGTCTAGAAGTTTCTTCTATTGTTTAGTGCCTGGGGGAGGAAGTGACTGTCACAGCAGGTAGAATCTTCCATTCATCGCTTTCCAGTGCAAAATTAGGAAAACAATCACATTGTCTTCTGAAAGGACATGGCTGTGTCACAGAGACAAATGTGCTTCCCCTTGGCTTTCTAGAAGTGGGAGTGGGGGGCGGACACTTCTTTAGTCCTGTCAGGTTTTCCTGCGGTGGGTTCAGTCCACAGAACACTCCTTCCCGACATGCCTGTGGGTTAGGCCCGGGCTGACTCCAAGGTCATCTCAGCTCTGATCTCACAGCTGCCTGTCTTCCCAGCATGCCTTGGTGGGAGGAGTCTGATGTTATCTGGGAGTTAAAAGAGCCAAGGTTACAAAGAAGAGGGATAGAAAGTGCTGCTGCAGCTTCCTCCTCTAGAATCCCCCTCTCTTGGGAAAGGGTGAAGAGCCCCCTCAGGCATTGGTATTGATTTAGGATTGGTATTGATTTAGGATTATCAATAATTATAAGTATTGTTATCTTGGTGGAGAAGAGACAGCTGGTTCCCCTACGAAGTGGGAAAGAAAAGGGGGTGGGGGAGCAGCTTTGAGAGCAATTGCTTGACTGTCAGTGCCTCACTCTCTCACCCTGATTTCAAGTCTCAAAGTTTCAGCCATGCTGGCAGCCTCCCTTCCCTAAAGCCCCAAGATCCTCTCTGCCTCAGGGCCTTTGCACTCACAGTTTCTGCCACCAGGAAAGTTCTTTCCTTGCCTTATGCCTCTCCTGGACTCCGTTTAAACTGAATCTCTGGATCCCCACCCAAATAAGATTCCTGTTCGCTTCCCTCATGTTGCCCATTCTCTCCCTTTCTAACAAGCACCCCAGCATCAACGATGTGTTCATGTGTTTGATTATCTATGTCCACCACTCCCCTGGACTATAATAAGCTCTATGGAGAGACGGAGTATCCTATTGCATTCGTTGTGTCTCACATCAGAATTGCTAAATGAATATCTGGGGAATGAGTAAGTGAATGAATGAATTTGAAAGTCTTATGCATGACATATATTATAAAAGAAAAAAAATCAGTGTTATGATTTTTAATTCAAATAAATTAAAGCTACAAGTCCTCTAGAACAGCAGAAACAAAAAAATCTGACAATGCCCAGTTTTAGCAAGAATGTGGAGGGGCAGGGATTTCATGGACTGCTGGTGGAATGTAAAACTGTACAATTGCTTTGGAAAACATTTTGACCCTTTCTTGTAAGGTCACACACATACACCTACCCTATGAACCAGTCATTCCCTTCCTAGGCTTTTACCTGAGATAAAAGGAAGCATTTACTCATGCAAAGGTGTGTACATGAAGTTCATTACTCCTTTACCCGTAATTGCCCCACGTGTCCACCAACAGGTGAATGGATAAACAAATGGAAGTTTATCTGTACTTATAGAATACTACTCAGCCATAGAGAGGAACAAACTACTGACACACACCAACATTGATGAATTTCAAAATACTATGCTGAGGAGCTCTATGACTCTATTTTTCATATATATATATATATATATATATATATATATATATATATATATATGTTTTGTATAGAGAGGAAGGGAGAGAGATAGAGAGTTAGAAACATCGATGAGAGAGAGTCATCGATCAGCTCACCCCCTACTGGGGATATGCCTGCATCCAAGGTACATGCCCTAGACCAGAATCGAACCCTGGTCCCTTCAGTCCCCAAGCTGACGCTCTATCCATTGAGCCAAACCAGTTTCGGCTATGAGTCTATTTTTCATTCTAGAAAATGAACACTGACCCATTGTGACAGAAATGGTTTGGAGTGGGGTAGGGTAGAAGGCTGACAAAGGTGTACAGGAAATTTTTGAAACTATGAATATATTCATTATCTTGGTGGTGATGGTTTCATGAGTGTAGACATTTGTTAAAATTTGTCAAACTGTGCACTTCCAATATGTGCAGATGGTGTAATTTTACTGAAATAAAGCTACTAAAAAAAAAAAAAAAAGCCAAATACCCTCAGAGCCTCTGAACATGGGGAAGGCTTCTTTTCCACAATCCACGTGTGACCTGTTCGTGACCCTGTGGCGAAGGTCAGGTGTCTCCATGGTGACCTACTGAGGAACTTGACAAATATTTAACTCTGCTTGATTCCGCTCAGCACTTCTCCTGGGAAGATCATAACATTTTGACACCTCTGACAAGCTTGAGGACTCAAGTATCTATCAAAGTGCCACTGAAATGCCAGCAGGACCTCACCTGTGTGCCTTGAGCTGAGGGTACCACACGTGGTCAGGGTATTTGTCCTGAGCTTGTCAAAGAGCCTGTTCCCCCTGGTGGGAGAGGTGGGGAGACCCCTGGAGGTCATGGAGAACTGGAAAACACCACCAGTTCCACTTATCTGTCTCTATAATAGGAATGCTTATCAGTGCTCCGAGTGTGATTGACTAAGCAAATGAATTTATCTGATTGGTCCAGCCAACAGGAAGCAGCTGCTGATTGGCTCCTTCTGTGATTTGCCTGCAGCAACCAAGAGAGCTATCCAATTGGTTGGCTGTGGTACATACCCTCTTCCCCAACCCTGGGTTGGTCTAAGGCATCCACCATTCCATTGCTTATTCATTCTGTCTGTAGTCCATAAGGCTGCCTAGCAGTACCCTGGAGATCACCTGGGCATTTATCTCTTCCAGGGGCGATGGCAACTGTAGGGGGTGTTCCAGTCCTGGCCTCCAGTCCCTATAATCTTTCCTTCTCTTCCCACCACACCAGAGAACCCGAGGAGCTGATGAGGCCGATCCAGGCTTTTTGCTTCCTTTGCGAGGCCTGTCTCCCAGCCCTTTCATATGGCTTACCCCTGGCCTTTGCCTATGATGCGTGGCCAATAGCTCAAGGATCTCACTCTCATAACTTAGGGGAGCTGCAGTCACCCCAGGGAGGCCCTTGTTTCCTCTACATCATGTCTAGCACCCCTAGCCCCAGCCCACAGCTCTGGGTGAGGGAATCCTCTTTGTGAAGAGGAAACAATCATGTGCAGGGCAGTGGGCACTGCCCACCGGGGCACATGGTCGGCTCCTGCCAATCAGAATCTTCCCTGATATCTGACACGTGAACACTGGGAGGGAGATCACAAGCTGTAAGAACCACCTGGGCCTGGGGCACTGGTGGCCATCTTCCCCACAGTCATTAGAAAGCTGGTGAGAAGGACGTGACAGAGGGAAGCAGAGCTCTGAGAAGGGAGGAAGGATTCAGCCCTGGGGAGATGGTTTGAGCTCTTGCCTCCAGGCATCTGTGAAACCAATTCCATGCCCTCATTTTCCAGTTATGCGGGCCAATTAGTCTTTATACCTTTTGTTCCAACTCTTTGTGTTCTGCCCCTTGCAAGATAAGGTTCTTCCTTAAACCAGCTGCAATTAAGGAGCAGAACACAACTTCAGGAAGGAAACAATGTCTGGAATGGAGAAGCCAAGAAGCCACGGAGCTGAACTGCCAGAACAATGGGTCGTGTCACCAGTGGGGGCAGCGGCTGTTAGCGGGGCTGGGGGTAGAAGCATTGGCCATGCTAATCTGCAAGGCCTCCTGGATGCCAGCTCCACTGGGCCTGGGCAGCTGCATTTGCACGTAAGTCTAGCTGTTTCTCTCATACACGTTCCCTGCCTGACCTCTATTGGCATTTGGGATTGGGGTCTTTGGTAAGTGAAAGATGAAACAGAGAGTCCAGAGATGGGATGCCAGGACACAGGCTTTATTGAAGAGAAGGGTACCACTGCCGGCTGCTTCCAGAGGAGAAAGAGAGAGAGGGCAGGGGTTCAGGCACCTTTTAAAGGGAGAAAAGAGAGGGGATGGGGCTTAGGGCACTCAGCACACACTGATTGGTGGTTTCATGTAAGGCACATGATTAGGGACCTAGGGACTTGGGAATTGGGGGCTTAGGGTTTTTGGCAGTTGCTGATTGGTAGTTCAGTGCTCAGGAATGTCCAGCTGCAGGTGGAGTTTACATCATTCTCCATAGATTGGTTGGAGGAAGGAAGGATCTATCAGTAAGATGTCATAGTGATTTAGAATTCTGGAATCACAGTCTTAGAAACTTAGAATTCTAGAATCTTAGAAGAACTCATTACTTCAGTGAATATTCTCTGAATGACCCCCTTTGAGCCAAGCACTGAGCAGGGTGCTGGGAGTCAGGGCTGAACAAGCAAGGACAATCTCTACTTTCATGGATGGTCCATTCTAGAATCCTGGAAACTCAGCGTTGATGGATCAAAGGGATTTGTCAGCTTCACTCTTCACTCCTCACTGCTCCCCACCCTGAAAGGAGGAAGGAGAGGTCAGGCTTGGGAAGGGGAGGCCGTTGTGGAAGGTGACCTTCTAGAAAGCCACCCTGCTAAAGCCTTCTAGAAACAGGCTTCCTGAGGCAATGAGGGACCTGGACCCCTGCCCTCCCCCCATGCCTCTACTTCCCACCATTACTACCTCTACCAAGTCTGGGGCACTCACCCGCAGGCTCAAAACCACTCAGGTGTGGGCACTGATGGCCTCTCCCTGGGCCATGAAAGGGGCCTTCAGGCTATGGCTCTCTTGTGTGGCCCCTGTGAAAGGGGCCTTCAGGCTATGGCTCTCTCGTGTGGCCCCTGAGCAGCCCTGCTGCTCAGCCTCAGTCCTCCGGGAACAGGCTCCCTGGGAAGGTTCTGATAGCCAAGTCCACCTTTCTCTTTAAACACTGGAGAGGGAGCTATCCCAGGTTCTATTTTTAAACTTTAATTACACAATCACCAAAGCAAAATAAACTATGTGGTCTTTAATGCTTACCTTTCATAGTGATCAGCGTGGGATTTTATTCTTATTAAACAAGAAGGGAAATGGGCTCTGTCAACCAAGTCAGCTTCAGGGGCTGCAATTACGTTTATGTGCCTTACTTACTTTTGTATATTTCATTTTGCAGAGTGGTTCATGCATATGGTTGGGGAAAATAATACAAAGAGACCGGTAATGAAAAGTAGTGGTCCCTTGAACTTCTCACCCTGAATCCTGCTTGTCAGAGACAACCAATTTCAACTTACTTGGCTGTTTCTCCTCCTGGTTTTCTCATAAAGCTAAATAATATGTTTGTACCACCATCTCCTGGCTCCCCGCTATGATGAATAAGGCATTAGCTCATTTCTACGCCAGCCTGTCTCCCCTTCTGCCAACATTATTATATTGTTAGTTCTTTTTGTCTTTCTTTTGGTTGCCTTGAAAACTTTAAGTATTGGACTCTTACATTTATTTCTGTTAAAGTAGCATTAACGTGTTTTGAGGTAAAGGAGATTAATATTTATTGGCCCAGAAGATACAGAGGTTGAATTCATTTCATTGGTGGTTGGAGCCAGGGCTCGCACCTGACTGCAGTTTCTTATCTCTGCTTTCCTCGGTGCTGACCTCACTCTCAGGCAGGCTTTCTCCATGTTGTGGGGAAGATGGTTAAGATATTTGGGTCCCTTGCAATGCACGGTTCTGCCTAAAATAAGCCATACTCAAGGAGCAAAGCCCAAAGAGAAATGAGTCATAGAACTGAGCAAGTGCAGTTTGTTTGCCAAGCCCCTAACCACACAACCTTGTTACTAAGTTCTTTGGGCCAGGCCCTGGGGACTACCATGTGGAGTCAAGACCAGCACAGTCTCTGATCTCATGAAGCTGACAGTCTAGCTCAGCAGATAGATACTAAAGAATAATTAATGTGAATTTGCAGCTGCAATAAATATTATAAGGGGGTGAAGTGCTAACAAGGCATATAGATAAGGGGTTTGACATCAGAGAGGACATCCTGAGGGTATGATGGCTGAGCTGGAAGAAAGGGGTGAGGGAAGGTGAAGTTGAGAGAGCACTATAGGCCCTGTGATAAGAAGTACTCTGACCAAATGCTGGCTTCTTTTTCCTTTAATCCTTACCTAAGAATATATTTTTAAATGATTTTAGAGAGAGAGAAAGAGAAAGAGAAATAGAGAGAGACATCAATGTGAGAGAGAAACATTGATCAGTTGTTTCCCATATGTGCTCTGACGGGGTATCAAACCCGCAACCTAGGTATGTGCCCTGACAGGGAATAGAACCTGCAACCTTTTGGTGTATGGGGTTGATGGTTCAATCAACTGAGCCACCTTGCCAGGGCCTGACTTCTAATAAGAAGCAATGGAGGCAGAGGGCAGTGGAATTGCATATTTAAACTGTGGTCAATCCAAAATTCTATCTCCAGCAAAAATATCATTTAAGAGCAAAAGTGAAATAAATACATTCTCAGCTAAAGAAAGTTAAGGAAATATGTCACTAGTAGAACTGAACTATAAAATAATAAAGAATGGTCTTTAGGCTGAAGGAAAATGATACCAGATGGAAATTCAAATATTCAAGGAAGTAATGAAGACTGTCAGAAATGATAAATGTGTGGGCAAATAGAAGAGACTATTTTTTTCCATTTTATTATTTTGAAGATATATTCTCAAAAGCAAAAATAATATGTTAAGGCATTGTGGAATTTATAATGTATGCAACGTAATGCATATACCAACTATATCATAAGGATAGTAAGGGAGGGCAGAAAATGGACTTACACAGATGCAATGTTAAAAGCCAAAGGTGTATTTTGTAATCTTTAGATCAACCACTTAAAAAAATTAATACAAATAGGTATAGCTAAAATACCAATCCTATCTAATAAAGAGGGAATATGCTAACTGATCATCACACTCTCACAAAGATGGCAGCAGCCACAGCCACAAGATGGTGGCGCTCAGTCCCCTCAGCCCAGCCTCATCCAGCCTCAGTTCCCCAGGCCTCTCAGCCCTGCAGGTGAAGGCAGTTAGAGTTGATTGGGCCAGCAGGGGAGGGTAGTTGGATGCAATTGAGCCATAGAGGTGGGCAATTGGGGATGATCATGCCAGCAGGGGGGCAGTTAGGTGTCAATCAGGCTGGCAAGGGAGTGATTAGGGGGCAATCAGGCAGGTAGGCAGGTGAGTGGTTAGGAGCCAGCAGTCCTGGATTGTGAAATGGATGTCTGAACCAACAGTCGAACATCCCTCAAGGGGTCTCAGGAGAGGGTGCAGGCGGGGCTGAGGTATACCCCCCCTCCCATGCACAAATTTTGTGCACTGGGCCTCTAGTAGATAAATAAAAATTAAACTCTAAAAGTAGATTCAATTAATTAAAAAAAAAAGGCAGGAAAAGAGTAGTTGAAAAACAAATCATCAACAAACATATAAGAAATGAACATAAAATCAAGAGTAAAATTCTAAACCTGACCCAACCGCATCACAGTTATATTTAATTTTAATAGACTAAACACTCTAATAAACAGGACCCCTTTTATCTCTCTCTCTTTTTTTCCCATTTGTTTCTCAAAAATCATTCCTGTCCTGAGAGGTGGACATGGGCATGGTTCTGTCCCACTGATGGGAAACATCCACAGCTCAGAGAGATACAGTGACCTGCCTGAGGTCACACAACAGGTGATAGGAAGAGTCCAGAATGGGGACCTCCTACTGCCCTCCAACTCTGATATGAGAGGAACTGGGAGCAGTCTGAGGCTTCGTGATTCTACCTGGTACCTCACTGCTATTGGGACATAACACTGATGGGACCGAGTTCCAACATCAATAACAAACAGAAAATAGTAAACCTCAGGCTGGTAAAGGTGGGTTGAGCTGGTTGAGGGAAGTCCGGGTCCAGAAGGGGGAGGATATGAGAGCAGGGACCAGGTTCCTGAGGATGAGCTCCTACTCCAAGAGAACCCACAGAGGGGACAGTGGGGAAATGACAAGATGCCAACAGTCACGGAATCATGGGGACACAGTGTTGGGGCTTATGAGGAGCCCTGGCATCTTTATGTGTCTGCATCACCACCAAGCCTGGGACATCGGGACAATGACCCCATTGCATAGATGAAGGGGGTGAGATCTGAGAGGGAAGCAGTTCCTGAGGGATGCAGGGCCAAGACTTGAACTTGAGCCTCAACCAGCACCCCATCTTTCCCACATGCAGGGCTAGAGCTCAGGGGATGGGAAGGGCCTGTCCTGTGGCCTGGAGACTGGGATGGGTATGCTGATGTGTTCCGCTCCACACAGAATCTCCGTGAAATGTGCTGGTTTGCATGGGAGGTCATGAGCGCCCTGTCTGTGAAGGTGTACGCTGGTGGCTGTTAACTATAATAGACATATTGCAGTGACATTTCACAATCTAAACAAATATCTCACATTATGTTGGACACCTGACACTAATATAATTTTACATGTTAATTACACCTCAATAAAAAAGAAATTGATGAATCACATTAACAAACCAGTAAACAAAATATATCTTATCCTTCTACTAGTACATTGACAAATACAATGTTCTAACAACCTGGGAAAACAGGTTTAGTTTCATATTCTCAGGCCCCTCCTTTGGGGAGGACTACCCCCTTCACTTCCTATCTCTGGGTCTGCCTCACACCTTGAGGGTCTCAAATACATGTGGACACCCCAGCACACACGCTCAAATTGCTTCTATCAACCCATGAACAGTTGGCTCTTGGCACCCTCAGCCTGGAGTTTTCATCCCACAGTGCATCCAGCCACAGGAGGACAGACCCAGGGAAGAGACCCACCCAGGATCAGGAAGTGGGCTTTGGGCCATTTGAGTGGGGAATTCTGGGGTCCTGGATACCAAACAGTCTAGAATACTGGATGTGTCAGGCAGCCTCCAGGCGAGCTCTTCACCCCTTTGGCTACATAGATTCCTTGTGCCACAGACAGAGCAGAATCTTCCATGCTGTGGAACTCATTGCACAGCCTCTTGTTCTGGACTGAGGATGGTATGAAACCTAGCCCCAGCTCACCTGCCAGGCTAGATGCCTGGTTCTTCAGTGGGAAGGACCTAAGAGCAAGCCATCAGGAAGAGCAAGATTCACAGACGCAATGCCAAAACCATGGACAAAGGTCCAAAGTTAAGACCCAGATCCCTAAGGAGAAGTTGGGCAGAGAAAGTGAGAGGTGCAGGTTGGGCCTTACCTGGCTGCCTGTCAGGACTGAAGCAGATTTGACAGTCCCACACATGCTGCGTCACTTCTCCAAGTGACACAATTTGAAATGGAGGCCCCAAGCACCAGGTGGAAGTGGGTAATTACCGACAGCTCTAGAGCAAACAATTCTAGCCCGCACCTTCATGGCCCCATGAAATTGCCTGGGCTTACATACACACAGCCATATTTCACACATCAAATGAGTGCATTTTTAGGAGCCACAACTTCCCAGGAGTTTATGGATTTCCTGGAATCATTGATCTTTCGAGATCTTTCCTGAGAGAAAAGAATGAGCAAGTGACACTGTCATTTAAAAGGAAACAAAGCAGAGATGGGGGTGGGGGGGTGGGGAAAAGAGCAAAGGGGGAATAGCTCATACTGTGGAAATTCTTCGTTTTCCCTAAGGTGTTAAAGGATTGGATGCCCAAATTGTCAGCAATGAGCCCCTTGCTGGTGAGCGGGGAATGGGGAAGGTTGCTTGAATTGTTCAAAGAGGCAGGAAGCAGGACTGTGCCATGTCTGTGTTTCTGTCATTAACCAGGTAGAGGGAAAGAACTCTTTCAGTGAGATACTTAAGGCAAACAGGCAATTTCATGAGCACAAAGAATCATTTCTGCAGACGGAGCTCAGGTCCGACCCACTAGGTCAAAGCTGGACAGAGAGACAAGAGAAGGCAGAAGGGCAAGAGAGGGGCAGTAAGAGGTGCTTGCTACCCTCTCTATCTCCTGCTCACTTGTGCCCTGGGACAAAGGACTGCCCCTCCCCCTGCTGATTCAACCCCACCCCTAGTTTCTTGGATCTGTAAGTAATAAATCTTGTGATTTTATTTCCTTTGTGTCAGTCTATTGAAACTGAACCTTTAATCAGACAACTCTGGAGTTTTCACTTCCCCAAAGTGGGAGCCTAGATGCTGAGAGAGTTACCTGCCCACCCCATGTGGGTAGTTTGTACCTCCTCATTGGCAGGTCTTAATCTGCATATCCTTAATTTAATGCACCAGTACAAGTCCCCAACACAGAAGCAAGATAAAAACTGTCAAAAATATTGGCATACAATGAGGCAAAGGACACAACATAATCTAAGTAATAATGCAAACCTAAAATTTAAACAAACCTAAAATTCAAAAAAACCATGGAATCTGTAAATAAAAAATGCACAATATTTTTCAGGGAAAAAATGATAAAAATTATGTCAACATGAAAACATATCTGAATGATACAATTGAGATTCAAACACAGAGCAGAGTGCTCATTGGCCAACTCACAATGATGAGGGGAAATCAGGTTGGCGCAAATTTCTCTGAGGTAGCACCAGAAGACAGTGGTCTGAGGCCAAAAAAATATAACCACACACTTTTATACCCAGCCAAGTTGATTTTCTGGATCCCAAGGCAATAGATACACTGTCTCAAGTATTCAGGAACTCAGGAAACAGCCTTCATGAGTTTTTCTTGCAAAAATACCATTAACAAACACATTTAGAAGAAAATTAAAAATTCAGAGATCTCAGTTTGGGTTCATGGGCCTCCTGAAGGTGCGTCCAAACCCCTAGGAATTGTCAAGGTGAGACTCAGCCATTGTACCATGGCATCCAATAAGGTACAGTGTCAGGAGGGGGGATCTAGAGTCAGACCTGTCAGAACCCAGCTGGGCCATAAAGACCTGGGCTGGTCCCGGGCAAGTTTCAGCAGCATTTCTGTCTCCTGAGTCTCAGACTTGTTCAGTGAGAGTGATGATTCCTCCCACTTAGTAGTACTGCAGGTTAAGTAATATGAGTATAACTTCTACAGGTTACCCACCACATAGTAGGTCTTCAACAAATACATGTGACTCTATGAAAGTTCCATGAACCCAGCTTTAGTGAAGTGTGTACTTGGAAGCCAGCCTGCCAGGATTCAGAGCTCTCTTCAGCCACATCCCAGCTCTGTGTCCCTGACACACTAGCCTCCAGAATCTGATTTCCTAGCTTTAAAAATGGGGTAATCTCCACCAGGTCATTTTGAAGATTCAATCAGATAAATCACGTAAAGTACCTAGAACAGAGCCGGCACACAGAAATCCTTAGCAAAACTAGCTTTATTAAGATTGTCTACTGTTATTTCTTTTAAAAAAATACATTTTATTGATTTTTTACAGAGAGAGAGTTAGAAACATTGATGAGAAACATTGATCAGCTGCCTCCTGCACACCCTCTACGGGGGATGTGCCCACAACCCAGGTACATGCCCTTGACCAGAATAGAGCCTGGGACCTTCCAGTCCCCAGGCTAATGCTCTATCCACTGAGCTAAACCGGTTTTGGCGACTATTGTTGTTTCAATGGTCTTTGCTCCAAGTGGAAACTACTACAAAGCCTTTCAACAGGTGAATGGAAAAACAAATGGTGGCACATCCATACAGTGGAATACTATGCAGCTGTAAGGATGGGCAAGTTATTGATTCACACAAATATATGAGAACATTGATCTTTTACACAAAAAATAACAATATAGTATGGAGTATATAACATATATTTAAGTATAATGTGTGACATCAATAGCACAACAGTAGGACAGAAGCCTGGCTCCTGTAAGGTTCTTCAACTACATGCGAAATAGTGTAATATCATGTGGGTAGACTGTGTTAACGATCCATGCTATAAACCCTAAAGCAACCATTAAAGTAACAAAAGAAAGTGTTATCCTATATAATAAAAGCCTAATAAGCAAATAGACTGAATGGCTGAAAAACTGGTCACTATGATGCACACTGACCACCAGGGGGGAGATGCTCAATGTAGGAGCTGACCACTGGTGGTCAATTTCTCCCACAAGGGGTGCGCCACTCAGCCAGAAGCCAGGCTCAGTTGGAGAGCGCAGCAGCAGCAGTGGAGGGGGCCTCTCCTGCCTCCATGGCAGTGCTAAGGATGTCTGACTAAAAAACACCAGTCAGACATCCCCCAAGGGCTCCCAGACTACGAGAGGGTGCAGGCTGGGCTGAGGAATGGCTCCCCAAACCCCCGCCCCCGAGTGCACAAATTTTATGCACTGGGCATTTAGTAGCTAATAAACCAACAAGGAAGACAAAGCAGAATCATAAAATGATACTCAGTCCAAAAATGGCAGAGAAAAAAGAGAAGGTATATTAAGAACAGATGGGAGGGAAAAGGGAAAGAACATGTTAGAAGAAAACAAATAGCAAGATGGCAGATGTAAACCTAACAAAATCATGGTAATGCTCTTTTTCCAAGGAAGTAAACGAAGGCCCAGAGGTGGAGAGGAGCTTGCCCAGATGTCGAGCCAAGAAGGCGTGGGGCCAGCCTTCAAGTCGGCCTGTGGAGCCCATGCTCATAACAAGGGCTGTGCACCTGGCCCTACAGGCCCTAGACGCTTTTGTTCCTCAGACCTTCACCTCCTGCCAGATCCCCCATCTGTGTGAACACACCGGGTGGGGCCACAGAGCTTATCTGTTCACCCCCTTCACTTTATAGCTGGGGAAACTGCCCCCTGAGAGGGGAGGGATTTTGTTCAAGGTCATTCTCTGAAGCAGGGGCCCAGCTGGGATTGTGACTCAGCCTCCAACCCAATCAGCTGCCAGGCTCATCACTGCTTCCAGATCCTTTCCTCCCCCGCCCCAAGCTGCTGTGGCAACACCTGGCTCTTGATTTGCTCTCACTTCACAGCAGACATTCTGGGCGCTCATCATTGCATCATCTAATCAGCTTGCAAATGCTCCCAGGTGTTTTCCATCAGGAATTTATCTGAATGAGTCTCCTCTGTATAAAAAGGCTCAGAGTCCTGTCTTCCATCGTTGGAAACAATAGGCTCCTACAGTATCGGTATTGGTGACTTCCTCTTCAGAGAGCTCCTGGCCATTGGAGTTGGCACTCCATTAGAGATCACTGGGGGATATTGGGGAAACTGAGGGCTGGAGGTGGGGGGCTCACTGCAGGTTACACTCTAGGGTAGGAGCTGAAGCAGAACCTAGACTCGATCTCTAGGCTCCTGGGCCCTGCTCTTTCCCTGCAGCCTGTTTGCACCTGCTAAACCTCAGTTGTGATCTTGAGACCCAGTTTCCGGGAGGTGGTGTGTCATGATGTCAAGGTCACCTTGTTTCTGCCCATGAACAGGAAGTCATCTGATTTTCTTTTAAAAATAGCTTCATGAAACAAATGAGTCACATTCTTTAAAAATCCAATTGACATCGAACTATAAAGAAGCTAAAAGAATCTAGAGAGCTCTCTGAAGCAGCACCATTAGCTTCAGGAGAGTAGGCTGGTTTTTCTCAACATCCTGATTCCCTGTCCAGCTCTGACCCAGTGCGGCGGGCCTGTCTAAAGCACACTAGGGCCTCCTGCAGGCTGTCCTTTCCTGGGTTCAGCCTGTGGGAAGCACTGCAGGCAGACAGAGGATGAGAGGAAAGAAATGCTGAGATATTTCTTCCTGCTCCCTCCTAGGTCCAACTCTGTTTTGCAGCTCTAGAGCCCAAGGGCAGGAGCAGGGGCAGGGGCAGGGGCAGGGGCAGGGACCAGGCCGGTTCTGAGAAAGGTGCCCCCAGGAGCCTGGGCTACCAGCAGGGATAGTGCCTGGGTTCTGCCTGCGATGCAGACTGGCCTCCTGCATCCTCGCTTGGGTACTGGGGTTCTGCCTGCCTGGGTCCCGGCTTCAGGGGTGGGGCTTCAGCTGTCTCCCTGTTTCTCTAACCTCACCCCCACTTCCCTCCAGCCCTGTTTCCCTCTTACAGGTCTCTGAGAGAAGCTGACCTGCCTACACGTAACTCCTGACTCCACTCATTCTCTGGCCATCACTAAGCTCCAGGCTGTGCAAGGCACAGGCAGTCACAGTGGGGAGAAGTAGTGACAGAGGTGGAGTCTCCTTCCTGCACCAGCTCTTCCCTGACCAGCCACCCCTCTCCCTGTTCCCTGCATTGTTTTCCAGGGCACACTTCAGAATTTTGTATTATGGAGCACGTCTTTATTTTCCATAGTCTCCCTCAATAGAGTGTAAATTCCACAAGGATGGAATTGCATCTGTCTAGTTCGCTTTTGTATTCCTAGTGCCTACAACAGTACCTCTAAGATGCTTGATAATAAGTGCTCAATAAATATCTGCTACCTAATCCCGAATAAATGCAGAGCTCCCAGGCCAGAGGAGGATGCTGGAGGGGGACAGCAAATGCTCAGGTAACCATGGTAGCAGGCTGTTTAAGGAGGTGTGAAGGAGGAGGGGCCTGGGCAGGATGAAGGACATGAAGGAGGAAGAGGAGTACCTGGTCAGCATCCACTCAAGCACTCCTGCATTCATCAGACATTTCCAGCACCTTCTATGCACCAGGCCCTGAAATGGGCATAAGTGCTGGGCACATCAGACCTTGTACCTGCCCCGAGGAGCTCTCGGGCAGTGGAAGGAGACAGACACTCCCCAAGTGCCTGTGATCAGGGTGTTAAGTGCCAGGATAGGACGAGCGGTGACTTCCACTGGAGTAAAAGCCAGCATTCATTGAGCTACTGAATCCCTCTTTGCTTAAGGCAGCTGGAATAGGAGGTTCAATACTTCCAGCCCAAAGAACCCAAGCTGCTTCAACCCAAGAGGGAACTGAGCAGTTTGGAGAACTGGGGACGGTGGTGGGCAATAGCCTCAGGCACGGCTGGATTCAGGGGCCCCAATGCTGCCACCAGATCTCCCATGCTCTCTATCTCCACATCTCCATTTCCCTTCTGATGGAGTGCCCTGGAAATAGAGCTTACACATCTTTCTCTTACTCATGAGCTGGGGGAGGAGAGTCATAACCATTGGCAGCTCCAAGCTTACATCCTCCCAGCTAGTGGCTTCATTGGGAAGAGAGAAGGCTCTCTCTACTAACCATACAAAGTCCCAATCAAGCGTTCTGATAGGCCTGCCTAAGGTCACATGTTCTCCTTGGACCAATCACTCTTTCGTGGAGTGGATGGAGTGATATGATTGGTTCAGTCTAGGCTTGTACCTATCTCTAAGGAAACAGGCAGGATAGGATCCCTGATGAATAGTCAGGCCAGAATATCAGGGGCTGGGGGTGTATGAGGCTTAGTTTCCTGAAGAAAGGGTAGTGGGAGTGATGAGTGCTGAAAACAGAGGAGGAAAGGGATGCTGATGGGCTGAAACAGCACAGGACCCACTGGCAGGAGATATTCTTATTCCCTTTTATAAATAAAGAAACTGAGTGTCAGGGGGGTTAAGCAATTCATATAAATTAGCAGGAGGCAGAGCAGGAGCCCTGAACCCTTCTCTCTGCTGGGCACGAATGTCCTATGCTCTCAACTATCAAGCTACAGTGCTTCCCGGGGACCTGGCTCCTGCAGCATCCAAGTTCCAACAGGTTAACACTCCTAATTCCAGCTCAAACAGGAAGATTCTCTAAGCTCAGACACGCGGGCCTCTCCCAGGCCCCAGAGCTTACACATCTAATCTCCGTGATGGATTTAATTGGAGGCTCCCTCTCCTTCCGGACCACGATGTGCAGAAAATCGCTGCTCCTGGCAATTCTGTCCACTGATCAGTGCCGAGAGGGAACGCATCAAAGGGAACAGACACCGGCTGGTGTTGCCGGGGGCAACATGCGCCCGGAGATACAGGGAACAGGAAGGCGGCTGCGGTTTGAGCTGTTTGACATGTGAACAATTTCTCCAGCTCAGACGCTCACACAGCCAGAGCCTCCCTAAGCCTCCCTTCCTGGGCTGCTTCCCAGCACTCAGCCTCCCTTGGCCTTCCCGCCAGTCCAGCCCCCAGTCCAGCCAGACCATTTCATGTCAGGGGTGATTCACAGCCTTGGAGATCCTCGGGGCCGGAGGAGCAGATGAGGAAATGCAGCCCGAGGGGCTCAGGCACTTGTTCAAGGTCAAAGGGGTACGTTAAGGATGATGCTGATCCTGGTGACATTAACCCCCAGTGGCTGAGAGCCTCTGTATTATATGAGGATTATATAGGCACTTCCAGGTGCATATACAATGAGTGGCCAGATTGTTATGACCTCTGAATGCATCATAAAAATAAAATCTGGCCACTCAGTGTATATCCTATATAATAAAAGGCTAATATGCAAATTGTCCCCTCTACCAAGGAGTTTGACCAGCAGGCAGGCCGGCCAACCGCCCATGTCCCCTCCCCCTGTTCAGGCTGGCCGGACCCCACCCATGCACGAATTCATGCACTGAGTCTCTAATATATATAGATATATATACTGCATGGCCAGATTATTATGCGTTCAGAGATTATAATAATCTGGCCTCTCAGTGTATATATAATCCTCATATAACAACTCTGTGGGGCAGAGATTTTTATCCCATTTTGCCTGTGGGTAGAGTAAGGCTCTGACAGATTAAACGACATGCTCAAGGGCACAGAGCTGTTTCCAACTGCTTTGCCGAGCACCTAAGTCTACGCTGAACTCTCTCCACCACTGTGTGCTCTGCCCAGGACACCACTGTGGGATGTGGGAGCCGGGCCAACTCCAGTTCCCAACCCCCCAACCGCGCTCCTGCCGGCTCCCTGTTAGCCCTGGTCTTTGGGAGGTGCAGTGGAAGACTGACAGATGGGAGGGGAGAAGCTGAATCCCTCTCCCTGGTTCTGGCTGCACCAGGGGGCTGTCAGCTCTGCCGCCTTTGGTGGCTCCAGCAGCAGTGGGGTCATCGGTGACAGCAGCAGCAGCCATAGCAACAAGGCCCCCCACGGCCAGCAGGGAGAGTGGCCTGAGCTCTGTGGCACTTCCTCCTCCCTTCCTTCCCCAGCCTTAGGTCTCCCTCATCTTCCCTTTCTGCTCCCTCATCACTTCATAATCGGCTCTCCGCAGTAACCCCCCTCTGTTTGCATGCCTAGCGGAGTTTCTGGTTTTTTATTTTTCCTAAATGATACAGCGTTGGCTATCAGCAGTGAGAGCAGGAGACACACCCTCGCTGATGGGGTCTGGGGCTAGGTTGCCTGCCTCGATGAAGTGGCCAGTACCACATCCATTGCCAGGGGAAGGGGCACCGTGGGACCGCATGGCAGGCAGGAGCATTCAGCCACTGAAATCACCTCCCGTGGTTCGGGGGTACAGCGCCCATTGACCATGGGGCTTTGTCAGGCCCGGTGGCTGCGGTGGTAAGCATGGCATTTAAACCGTTCACTCACAACGTGGCCAGAAACCCAGCGGTCTTCCAGCAAAACCCTCAAGAAGCGGTCGGGTATTGTAGCCACAAGGCAGATACGAATGAAAAGCAGACCTCACGTGTAACCCTGTGGGCTGTGGAATGCAGCGTCCATTGAACTCATCGGCTCACTGCCTCCCACGGGAAGGTGAAGGCACTGGTGGGGAAGGAGAGAAACAGCCTAATATGGGGTACAAGTATTGGGTGACCTCTTTGAACTTTGGCAACCAGCTCATTTCTGGGATAGAGTACCCTGTGGTTTGGCCTAAGCCCCTGCAGGGAGGCCGGCCCATCGCCCTGCCCTCCTGCCACCTGGCAGGTGTGGTCCCTTCAGAATCATGAAAAGGGAGCTCCCAGGACTTCAGCTGTATGCAGGGAGACAGGGAAACAGAGAAGGGTGGGGAGTTAGGGCAGCACCCAATGCCCCATCCAGATGTGGCACAAAACCTCAAAGGTCATCACCCATGGGCACCAATAGGGCACCCAGACTGCTGGCCCTGCCCATCCTGGTCCCAAGCCCTGGAAACAAAAGTGCACAAGAGTGAGGGGAGCACCCCAATGTCACAGGAGGGACCAGAACTGGGATCCAGACTCCATCCTGGGCCCTCCCGTGGAACCTCTCCCCTCCCCCGCAACCCCACACCTGTCGGCTCACAGGCTGCGATAGAGTGGTCCAGACAGAGCCTCGCAGCATCATACAGAAGGCGTGTCTCCTGCGCGGTGCGATGCCTGGCTCTGTTTGGAATGATTAATGAGGAGAAGCTGAAATTGCCATCCACACAAGAAAAAGTTAGACACCCCGCCGCCACCACCTGACTCTCCCTGCCAGTGCCTACACTCAACACAGGGTAACTAAATGGCACATGTTTTCTTTTTATAAGACTTCAATAAATATTGCCTGTGAAAATCAATTGGCATTTTTTTTGTCCTTAATGCACAATAACTGGCCTTATAAATTTAAATTATCCCTATAAATCTAAATTAAATGCCCAAGTTTCAATGTATTGAGGATAGTTAATTAATAAAGTGCCAGCACATCACCGCTACTAATCTGTTTACTTCAAGCCAGCTTTCATTTTCAAAGCATGTCTTGCTCCATAGTGTGGGTGTGGAGAAGGACGGGAGCCCAGGGCCTTCGGGCAGTTTACCAGCTGTTGTAGGCACTGCCCGCTTCTTAGCGCCCTCCAGAGCTGCCTGGGCCTCCCGGTGCCCAGCCTCCTTCAGCCTCTGGGTCACCTCCCTGCCAGTGCCTGGGAAGAAGGTGGGCAGAGTGGCCTGTGGGTGGAAGAACCCTGGGCAGGAACCAACAGGCCTGGCTCAACTACCATGTTTCCCCGAAAATAAGACATCCTCTGAAAATAAGACCTACTTACAGGTTTCCTTCTGAGTGAAATATAAGGCATCTCCCCGAACATAAGCCCCCACCCCACCCCAGGCTAAACATGAGAGATTTGGTCCACTGATTCTGAAAGAAATGGAGTCACAAGAAATTCACCAGGAAATTCAGGAATTGGATTGTTATGATGATGTTCCAGAAGATGATGACATGATTGTCATTGAATAAATGAGTAAATTCTGGATACTGTAGGATTCACAGTTTGTCTGGTTTGTGTTGACAACTACTGTAATACCGTACCGTATACAGGTAATACATTTCCTTCATTTTCATTTAACAATAAATGTGTACCATATTCTTCTTCATGGAAAAATAAGACATCCCCTGAAAATAAGACCTAGCGCATCTTTGGGAGCAAAAATTAATATAAGACACTGTCTTGTTTTTGGGGAAACAAGGTACTAACGTGCTGTGTGACCTCGGAGGAGTTGCTGGCACTCTCTAAGCCTCAGTTTCCCCTTCTTGGTAAGAGCCAAAACACTAGATCCCACAGAGGGCCTCTGGCAGCGGTGGGGAGGAGTTGCAGGGTGTGGGTGGTTGGCCTATGACTTATAAGCAGTGTGACCTTGGACAGGCGACTTCACCTTGTCTTGCCTCCATTTTCTGGGCCATACACCGTGGATGGTAACAGTGCCTAACTCACAGAGTTGTGGGGAGTCTGAGATGAGGTAATGTATGTGATGGGCTCAGTTCAGTGTTCCGTAAATGTCAGCATCCAGTAGATACTCAATAAGTAGTTTTTGGGTAGATGCATGAACCCGTAGCAGGACTTACTCAAGGGCACATGGGCTCTTACTTAGTCCAGCTTCTGCTGCCGCTGCCTCAAATTTCAGGGAAATGCCAGGCCAGGATGTGGGTGGAACCCCTGAGCTTGTCCCACCCCTCGTCCCATTCACCCCTCTGCAGGCCCCACCTCTGCCAAGATTCCTGGCTCCCTGGTACGTATCTCGGCCAATTTCTGATACCTTCTCAGGATCTGTGCTGGAGATAACATATTTTCCCACAGGTTAACTTTTACTTATTCATATTTCTGGCTTGCTTTAGTGGTGTCTATTTTTATTTGTTTAAAGTAATAGAGGCTATTTGGAGGTGAATTAAGATGTAAAATCCAGAGCTCTGTGCTCACATGAATGGGCCACCCTTTCTGAGGCAGCAGGAGCTGGGGCCTCCATCGCTCCAGCCGCCATGGAAGAAAGCTGGGCACAGCAGCAGACACCCAGTGAGTCTGGGTCTGGTAAGCAGAGGCAGAGGGTTCTGGAAGTAAATGCAGGGCCATGTCCACGTGGAGGTAAAGGGAAGGCTGGTGTGGGTGCCCCAACGTGCCCAGGTGGTCCAGGCAGTGGGGCCGCAGCTGGGTATGCCTGGCTACCCCTGGTCACAGAGAATGGAGGACAGCCCAGACGTGCCCTCCTTCTCTCTCTCTGTTGTTTTTGCTGCTTCTTGCCACTCTCCATGCCTTTCAGGGAAGTGAGCTTTTCTTGCCCCTAGATTTCAGCACCTTCACTCCTAGCTACCATGCTACTCTGTGCCAGACATGCAGATGCTCAATAAATATTGCTAAGTAGATGAACAAGCACAGCATGAGTTGCCCAAGGACGCATGCCCCAAATATTTCTGACAATTATTGGTAGATTATTGTGAGTTTATTAAACCTCTACAGATTAGCTTTTAGAGCATGGGTCATCCGAGAAGCTGGATTCCAGAGGCAGATTTTCCGTGATGTGAGCAAACCCTGAGGAAGAGCAAAGCACATTCAGAGAAGGATTGGGACCTGGTGGGATGGGGGTGGGGGCAGGGCATGCTGCTGAGGAGGAGGCTGTGAAGGCCTGAGCCAAGCTGGCCTTTGCGTGGCTGTGGGGAGTCCCTGTAGGCCCAGCCTCAGCCTCCCCGCTAGGACAGGCAGGGCAGCACCAGCCTACGCCCCCCCCCCCCCCCCGGGTCTGTTAGGAGCCTCAATCTTGCTCATTCTTTAATTTTTATTGATTGTGTTTTATTAAATTTAGAAGCAGCGTTTGAACCACAGCTGTGGGACTGCAATAGTGAGCCATCCCAGGACCCAACCATCCCTGCTTTCCCAAGGCAGCTCGCAGTCAGGGTGGGGAACGCAATTATCTGATAGTCACACAAATGAAAAGAGAAATGTGATGTGTTTGTGTGCACAGGAGTGTATAAATCTGTGCGCAAGGGTGTTCACATGTATACCCATGTTCACATGTGTGTGCACATCATATGTATGCATGTGTGTACATGTCTGCATGTATGTGTATAGGCTGGAAGGTCAGAGAAGCGCTTTCTCTCTCTCTCTCTCTCTCTCTCTCTCTCTGTCTTTCTCTCCCTCTCTTCTTACACCATACACAG
The DNA here is from genome assembly GCA_963693515.1 of Pipistrellus nathusii. Lineage (NCBI taxonomy): Eukaryota > Metazoa > Chordata > Mammalia > Chiroptera > Vespertilionidae > Pipistrellus > Pipistrellus nathusii. The sequence continues at coordinate 17,660,650 of OY882859.1, forward strand.
CCTCTTTGGACTGGCTAATGGAGTAAGATCAGTGTCTTCCTGGCCTCCGCTGCTAGCACAGTCCCCTCACTGCTCTCCCCGCTCTGCCACCGGCCCCTGCGAGGGCCACCTGGACACTGGGACACTGCTTCCCACCTAGCAAGAGGGTAACTAGGATGAAGCTCTTTGCTAACTAAGCACCAAGGTCTAGGCTGGGGGCATGCACACTCCTCCCTGCTTTCCGACTCCCTTTTATTGTGACAGTGGGACATGGAACCCCGGGGACCTTCACATCATCACGTCAGTGTGGCAACACGTCCATGAACCAATTCTAACTCCTGCCTCCACTGTCCCCCATGTGCTTCCTATGTGCTTAGCTCTGTCTTTACACAAATAAATGCCTTCTACTTTCTAACAGCCCTTGGAGACCGGTGCTAATATTGGAGAAACTGAGGCTCGTGGCAGGGGAGGAACCCACCGGGGCCTGCAGAGGGTCGGTGGTGCTCCCTGCACGTGTGCTTCAGCAGGACAGGCCCTGGCCTCTCTGGTTCTGTTCTCTGCCCCCTTCATGGCACTGGTCATGTGCACAGTAAGCATTCACTTCCTGCAAAGCCCTGACTGCCCTGGGGGCTGAGTGGGGCTGGTGTGAGCCGACCATGCCCTGCAGCACCTCCCCACCTCTTTCCCCACTGCAGGACATGCACATCCACGAGCTCTTGATTTTACAACCAGAAGTATCACAAAGGCTTGAGAATCCATTAGAGTTCCAATAAATAAAGACAGACAGAAAAAAAAACGCTGCTGTTTCCCTCCTGGTTCTCTGTTATTGACCCAAGCATTGTTCCCACGTCCCCCATCTTAAATCTCCACCTATCTGTCTCCTCCGGCTGCCTTTCCTCCGTGATCACAGTGCCCACCTCTTACAAAAAACAAAGGGATGATTGAGGAGCCAATAGTGGAGAAAACATCACCTGCCTCGGGGTGGGACACGAAGCAACTAAGAAGAGAGGCGCTTGGCTGGGCTGCAGATGGAGGGCTGAGCTGAGCTGCGGCCAGCAGACCGCTGCGTGCCCTCAGTGTGCAGGGGGCACCGTCTACTCACTGGAGGCCCAGGCAGTTCCTCCCCTGCCTCTAGCCTCAGTTTCTCAAGTGTGCAATGGAGCTGATATTGGCACCTATCTCCAAGGGCTGTTGTAAAGGTGGCATGCATGTGTTTGTAGTAAGCTAGGGCTAAGCACCCAGGAAGCATGCAACAGTTTGGTTAGCATCCCCACCTCACTGAACCTTCACAACCACCCGCTGGGACAGGTGTTAGCACTTCCATTTTACAGATTCAGAAACTGAGGCTCAGAGGGAAGTCACTTACCCTAAGTCCCCATGGCTCGGAGCTCATGACTATCATTCGCATGTGGATGTGGGAAACATGCTTATTGAGAGCTCACTGCACCTTAGGAGCTGTGCTCAATCCTCTAAAAGCCTGTTTTAGACTGCAGTCCCATCTGGCGAGGTCAGAACTATGACTGATGGCTCCATGAGGGAGATGGGAGCATGGGGACGCACAGAGCGGAAGTCCCCATGGGGCCCAAGGGAACTTGGGAGAAGAGCTGAGGCTTGTCCCCAGATCTCCTGACTCCAGACCCCGGGGTATTAACCATCGATCATTACGCAGTTCGCTCACTCAGCAAGCACTCTTTGCGCACCTGTTGTGCAGGTACCCTTCTAGGATGGGGATCCCTGGTGAACTGGAGAGAACCAGGCCCCAGTCCTGCTGAAACTGACCTTCCAGTGTGAGGCAAAGGAAGTAAACATCTAAATATGCAGCATCTGAGCTGCTGCTAAGAACTGAGAAGAAAATAAAGCGGAGAGCGGAGAGGAGCAGGTGGTCAGGGCATTTAAGTGTCTTTGCAGAACAAATAAAATTATGCATTTTTTCATCAGGAGGGCTTTTTGGAGTCCCGGCTCACTGCCCAGCTCTGCTCTGCAGTATCCAAGGGCCCGGAGGACTCAACAGGAGCCAGCCCTGAAAGCCTTTATCACGAGCTTTGCGGAGATTGGCAGGTCCTGAGTCATCTGGTCTTCAAACAGAGGAGGGTGGACTGCCAGGGCTCCTGCCCAGGTTCCGGGACCCTTCCCTGGGCTTTGCCTTTTACGCAGCGAGGCCTCTGCTCCCTGGCAGGATCTGAGCACGTGACCGCGAGCTCGCAGGGGACTTGTGCTCTGGCTCCGTCTCCAGCCCTGGGAGTTGGCATCATCAGAATCAACACCATGCTCAATTTGAGCTCCATGTTTTCCAAGCTCAGCAAAGCAGACTCTTCCTCATTAATCTGCATTTCTGCTTAAAGCCAATGCACCCAAGTTCCACCCCTTTGGCTTAGTTGAATGAACACGAAAAGGTCAAAAGACTCCATTGTTCGAAAGCATCTCCCTTTTGCGCTCTCTCACCTCTCCACCACGCCTTCCTCCTACTCCTCCAGGCCTTCTCTTTGGCAGCCTGGGGTTAGACAGACCTAGATTTGAGCCCACACTTTTCCACCTCCTCTTGGTAGAACCTGGAGCAGGAGACACCGTATCTCTGAGCCTTGACGTACACATCCATAAAATGGCCATGAATGCTGCACTTACCTCATGGGACTGTTATAAGGTTAAATGAGATCATATGCGTGAGGTACTTAGCACAGGGGAGCTGATCAATAAACGGAATGGGGTCAACTAGAATCGGGGTGTTAAAGAGCTCTCCGCCGAGTGTCAGGAAACAGGAACTCTAGGTCTGCCTTGGCACGGATCATGAATTATGTAATTAGCTTTTGGGGGAAGAGAGAAGGGAGTCTAGTCTGATTTTTCACCCAGGAAATGAGGGGATTAAACTGAGCCTCATCAGAATTCAGTGGAGCTGGCAGGACCCCTGGGAGCGAGACATGTGATCAATGGGAAAACAGAGGGCTCCAGACCTCGCTCACCAGAAAGTGAGGGATGGGCTACAATCTCAGAAAGTCACTCTCCCAACTCCACTCATGGAACAAAATGACTCGGAGACCCTGGAAGCTGGAAGGGACCCCAAGGATTATTTCAACCAGAATAAACATGATAACATGACATATCAACATTTATGAAATGCATCTAAAGCAATAATTAAGAGAAATGCATACCACCAAATATTAGAAAAGTGGTCTCAAATCCATTTTAAGAAACTAGAAAAAGAACAGGAAATTAGCTGAAACCGGTTTGGCTCAGCGGTCGAGCGTCAGTCTATGAACTGAAAGGTCCCAGGTTCGATTCCGGTCAAGGGCACGTACATTGGTTGTGGGCACATCCCCTGTAGGGGGTGTGCAAGAGGCAGCTGGTCGACGTTTCTCTCTCATCAACGTTTCTAGCTCTCTATCCCTCTCTCTTCCTCTCTAAAAAATCAATAATATATATATATATATTTTTTTAAAAGAATAGGAAATTAAATGCAAAGTAAGAAGAAAAAGAGAAGTAATGAAGGTGAGAGCTAATTTCAGTGGCATTGAAAATGGGAAAACAATAGAGAAAATCATGAAACAAAAAGCTGATGCTTTGAGAGGATTAATAACAGGATAAACATATACCCAGAGTGATCAGTTAAAAAGAGAAAGAAACCACTAATTACTAACATAAAAAAATGCAACCAATAACATCCTACATATTCTACAGATATTAATAGGATAATAAGGGGATATTATTAACAACATCATGATAATACATTTGGCAACTTGGATGAAATGGTCAAATTCCTTGAAAGACTCCAACTACCAAAGTTCATGCAAGAAGATATAGAAAACCTGAATATCCTCTGTCTCATCAGATTGATTTTGTAGTTTAAACCTTCCCATAAAGAAAACTCCAGGACCAGACAAGCCTCCCTAGTAAATCCTACCAGACATTTAAGGAAAAAATCATTTGAATTCTACAGAAATAGCACTAATCCTACATTTCTAAACATAATTCCTTCCAACTCATTCTATGAGGCCAGCATCATCCTGATACAAAAACTGGACAAAGACGTTGCGAGAATGAAAAGCTACAGACAAGAACGTAGGTGTAAAAATTCTAAACTAATTCTATTTTAACAAATAAAATCCAACAGCATATAAAACATAAAATGCATCATGCATCATGACCTGGTGGAGGTTATATGGACAAAGAACTTAACCAAATAATATATACAGATGCAAAGGGACATATGAAAAGTACTCAATATCATTCGTGTTTAGAGACATTTAAATCCAGTCAGCCATTGTGGAAAACAGTATGAAGTTTCCTCAACAATTAAAAATGGAACTGCCTTTTTACCCAGAATGTATTCTAAGACTCCCAAAGTGGGAATATATTCTGAGAATCCCGAAAGACAAGTCAGAAAGAATATATGTGCCCTTATGTTCACAGCAGGGTTATTTACAGGAGCCAAGATCTGTAACAGCCCAAGTGCCCATCGGTACCTGGGTGGATAAAGAAATTGTGGTACATTTACACAATGGAGTACTACTTGGCTGTGAAAAGAAACTCTTTCCTTTTGTGACAGCATGGATGGACCTGGAGATTATCATGATAAGCAATAAAAGCCAGTCAGAGAAAGACAAATAGCATATGATCTCACTTATATGTGAAATCTAATGAACAAAATAAACGGACAAACAAAATAGAACCGAGGCATGGACACATGGAACAGATGGACAGCTGTCAGAGGGGAGGTAGATGAGGTGGACTGGATGAAAGAAGGTGAAGGTATTCGCCAAAGAACATGTATACATAGTCCATGGACACAGGGAACAGTGCTGTGAGGGCCAGAAAGAGGGGAGGTTGGCATTTCAGTGGAAGTGGGCAAAGGTTGGGGGGAAGGGGACACCTGTAATAGTGTCAACAATTAAAAAAAAGCAAGCAAACAAAAAATGCACAGTCAGACCCCAATGCTGCTTCCCTAAACTTAGAAAGACTGGCCATTCCCAGTGTTGGTGAGGTTATGAAGGAATTGGAACTCTCATACCCTGCTGGTGGGAATGTAAAATATTTTAGCCATTTTGGAAAACAAGTTGGGCAGTTTTTAAAAAAAGTAAAAGTTAACATTTACCATAAAACCCAGTCATTCCCTCCGTAGGTATTTGCCCAAGGGAGATGAAAACACACATGTTGTATGTGAAATGTTCAAAGTGGTGTGTAATATCTCCAAACTGAGACAACGTGAATGTCTGTCAACAGGAAAACAGACAGATAACATTGCATAGTACTTCATTATTAAAATACTGCTTCAATACAAAAGCGAATAAACTCTCCATACACACCATAAATGAATCTAAAAGAAGGTGTGCTGAGTGAAAGAAACCAGGCAGATCAAGAGTATCCTGTTTAGTTCCATCGATGGACCATTCCTTCCAGAAATGTAAGCTAACCTGTGGTGACAGGACGCAGACCGGTGGTTGCCTGGGGAGAGGGGCAGGGCCTTCAGGGGAGATGACGAAAGAGCAGGAGGAACGTTGTGGGGGTCGGGGAGGAGGAGGCAGGGGAGATGATGAATATTTTCATTATCTTGATTGTGGCGATGGTGCCATGAATGTGTACACATGTCAAAACTTATCAAGTTGCCACTTTAATTATCTCTTTGAGCATGTCACCTTAAATATGTTCCGTTTATCATGTGTCCTTGACTTCACCACGCCATTAAAAATAGCCACTGCAATGGATGAACTCACAGGAAAGAGCAAGTCTCCCGCCCCAGGAGCCAGGGGAAGTCAGCCTGAGCTGGAGGTGAGAAAGGGCAATGGCAGGGAAAGCAGATGCTGTCACAGAGACAGTGTTTCCAGAAGGAGGGGCGTGGCTCCACCTGTCACAGACCTCCCAGCAGGGCTAGAAATGGTCATAAAACGAGCTACGTGCAGGCTGCTGGGGTCCTTGACAAGGCGAGAAGCAGCACTCGGTGAGGTGTGGGAGGTACCAGGCTGGGAGTGGAGAGAGCTGTACAGGCCACTCGCTTGGGGTGGAGCCGGAAGGGGGTTCTGCCAGAAGGGTCTGTCCGGCTTAGCTGTGTCCGAGCTCCAGTGTCCGGCTGAGGTTGCCGTGGAATCTCGGCCTTCTTCATAGCTCACTGCCCCGGTCCCAGCTCACTGCGGGACCCTGTGCTGGTCTCCACCTCCCTCCAGAAGAGAATTCCCTTGGCAGTTTATCACAGGGGCTGGGATGATGGTCTCCAGGGCCCTCCTTTGCCTCTGCCCCTGACCTTGAGGCAGCCTCTGGGCCCGTGGATAATGTCTAACTAGAATAAATACTAGTTCCTCTAATGGGAAGCACCCTGGGGCCTCCCTCCCCTAAGGACAGCGGTGGGGGGCCTGTCACTCTCAGTGCATGGAGGGTCAAAGAGGAGGTGTCAGATCTGTGTGGGAGCACTGGCCCTGGAAATAACCCACTGGCCCATCCGGGAGAGAGAAATGGAAGGTCACTGAAGCCACTGCCCTGGGCAGGGCCTGCAGCCGCCAGACAATCCTGCGTGGCCCCGGAGTGGAAGAATGGACGCGTCTGAGATTCCAATTATCCTCGGATCAGTCAAGTGACCTGGAATGAAGAGCCGATCGATCGTTAGGCGCTCTGTCCTGTTCAGGGAGTGCCGGGTAGTGCGCTCCTCGGGTTGCCATCGCCAAGCCTCCCTGCAGAGCTGTCCTGAGCACTCCCTCAACTCTCAGCCACTCAGCTCCCCACTGGCCTGGGGCGCTCTGCCCGGCCTCAGCGGGTGGGCCCCGGTGGGAGGGGCCTCAGCAAGGACATCCGGACCCTGGCTCCTACCCACTTGCATTGTGGTTCTGTGATGCGTCCCCAGGGCCATGGACAAAATCCAGTGCTGCTCCAATGACCCTGGCCTCGTGATCTGAGCTCACCAGGCTCAGTTTTGTTGCCTGTGAAATGGGAGACTGGAAAGGCCCACGCGGGAGATCTGAAAGGGCGCCCAGTGCAGCAATGAAGTGCATGGCCCAGCAGCGTGGCCTCTGGGCCTGGACTGGCCAAGACCCAAGAGGTGTGTCAGGCGGAAGGAATTAGCTCCTATCAACCGGGGTGGGAGGTAGGGGAGTGAGGGGGGCTCTATAATGGCCCAGGACATCTCCAGAACCTGAGGATGAGGCACAGAGTGGCCTTGGAAAGGAGGGGAGAGGGAGTGGCCATTCTTGCTGAGCCACCAGGACTCTGGGGAAGAGGCTAGAACAGAAGCCTGATAGCTGCCCCCAGAACCAGAGCACACCCATGCCGAGCAGAGAGGACAGTGCAGGCAAAGCCAGAGGCCCTCAGTCCAGCCTGATTTCTGGGAGAGAGACCCCACCTGGTTCAACTTGGGTTGTTTTCCTACTCGTGTGCTCTGCTCTCTCCTGCTCTAGTCAGAAGCAGGCCAGCCAGCTGAAGCGTGTCCTCTAGGAGCCCCTGTGCATGAAGAGGGGCTGAGGGTTGGGGGGGGGGAGGGGTTAGGAGCTGGATGATGCTCTGAAAAGCACCAAGCCCTGGACTCGCTCTGGGAATGCCGACCGAGACCTTGAAGGCCCTGTCTTGAGGAGCCCACACAGGTGGGGACACAGACATGCATCTGCGTGTGACCAGCACAGGCCCAGGGAAGGTGAGCGCCAGCAGGGCTCAGCGGGCTGAGAACCAGGCTGTGCAGGCCTCCTCCTCCCCTGCCCTGTAGACACCGTGATCCTCCCGGAAAGGCAGAGGGAGCCACGCAGCGAGGACCTGGCAGGACCAGGACTGGACACTAAGCCTCTGGTCCAGACGTGGCTTTGGGTTCCGGCCTCAGGGTGGCCAGGGGGCAGCTATTCGGTAGCTCTTGCCCAGCAATGAGACCCCATCCACCCAGATCTCTTCCAGCTGCTCCAAAGACCCAATCCTGAGTTCGGAGGAAAGCAGGAAGTGATTCATCCTCTTACCCAGACATGAAGGCAACCCAGTATTATTAATACTTATCAGGGGTGGTGGTGGGGAGCTGGGGGCTTCTCCGAGGGCCCAGACTGCACATGAATCACTGGGAGGGAAGGGCAGGGGTCCCCAGCCTTCCTGAGGTTGTCAACTGCCTCCAAATGGACAAAGGGCCCCCAGTGTCAGGAGCTGAGAGGAGGGAACAGAATCTGGGAGCGGGTGGGATGAAAAGAGCCCAGGCAGCGAGCCTCAGCCCTTCATCTGTAAAGTGGGTTGCAAGGCCCCGTCAGGTGATGTTTGATTAAGGTAAGACATGGCCCCTCCGAGTGCTGGGCAAAGAGCAGGTCATGCACGCATGACAGGAGAGTGGGACCGAGATGAAGATGTCAGTGGCGCTGTCTGCCCCTTTTCCCAGCGTGCTGGCACCGCCCCCAGCACCCTGCTGTGCTCTGGGACCTCCCACTTCCCAAGATAACTGGATCAGGGTGGACACCTGCCCAAGATGGGCCAATCAGGGTATCTGTCTTATGAACCTGAAATTGAGACTAGTTGGGTCAGTTGGTTATTTGAGCTGGAGATAAATAAAGTTCAAGTCTGTGGGACACTGAGAAAGGTAGATAATGAATGTGCTAAAGCAGGGAAGGAGGAAGGGAGGAAGGGATGGGAGGAGGGAAGGAGGTAGGGAGAGAGGGAGGAAGAGAGGGTGTTTGAGGGAGACCACAATCTGGATCTGGACGCTCCTCCTCCTAAGTTATGGTTGCATTCCTTGACTTTGGCATCTTTGAGACTTGAGTCCTCCTATTAACCCCCTTTTCCTCTGCAGCTGAGCAGGTTCTGCCACATGCTGCTCCCCCAAAATGAGCTCCAGATGGTCAGAGGGTTCCCCGACGCCCTTCCTTGTCTCCCACACTCAGCCCTCCTTCGACCATGCATTCCTTTCTCCGGCATCCTCTGTTGCCCACCTGGGCCCATTCAGCCCTGGACCGGCCGTGCCGAGGTCACCGTGGGATGAGGTGTTCTCCGGGAGCTCCCCGTCTGGCTGGGGAGACAGGTGAGCGGATCACAACGGAGTAGTCAGTGCTGAGGTGGATGAGATGCGGGAATAGGGAGCCCAGGGACGGCTCCCCCAAGACATGGGGTCGCAGGAGGCCTGTAGGAGGAGATGGTGTCTGTGCTAAGACCTGAAGCAGAAGTGGGGGCTCCAGGAGGAGGGGTGAATAGGGGAGAAGGTGGGTATTGGCAGCAGCACCCAGCACCCAGCACCCAGAACCTACACAGGCCTGGTGACCAGGGAGAGCTGGTGCCCTTGGAAGTGGCAGGCTGCTGTGTGGCTGGGGCCTGGGGTGAGAGGGAGATGGGAAGTGGGGGGGTGGGGAGGTGGAGAAGGGGAGTCATGGAGGGATGGGGTGTTAAGGGAAGTGTGAGGGTTCTGTAGACCTGGGAAAATGCCAAAGCACCCAGCTCCTCCAACCTCTGATGGAGAGAAGCCTTCCTCTCCCCCTCTCCTCCTCCCTCCCCACCCCAGCATTTCTCTCATTCCCTCCTGGCCTCCCTGCTTCTCTCTCTGTCCTCTCCTCCAGTCAGCCCTTTCCATTCCCCTTCTCCCCATCTCTCTCCCTCTCCTCCTTCCCTGCTCTCTGTTCTCTCCAACCCCTTCCCTCCTACAGACCCCTGGCTGCTCTCTGCTGAGCCGCACTTGTGAGAGCCTGCAGCGCCACCTTCAGGCCAGCACAAGGACTGCCGCGGGCCTCCCGCACCAGGAGGAAGATGCTTCTCTGCCTCCAGAAGAGGTGCCCACCCCCCCATTTCCCCCACCCCCCATTTCCCCACCCCACCCTCCAGGTCCCAGTGGCCCTGCTCCGCCTCCCGCAGCCTCAAGTCTGGCTGCTCTGGGTCTACACTGACATCAGTACCAGCCCCGCCCCTATCTCCCCTAACAGCCCTAATTACCAGCCAAGCTCTTCTCCCCAAAGACCATGAACCAGAACTGATGAGCTAATAACAGAACCTCCCTTTCACTGCCCTGCTCCCAGCTCCGCCAGCCTGAGGAGGCCGTGGTCTTTGTTCTCCTGGGAGGGAGGGCCCCACAAGGGCGATCACACCCATATTACAGATGGGGAAACCGAGGCTCGGACAGGGGGAGTGAGGGGTGAATCCCTCAGGACCCAGGAGGACCTGGCACTGAGCACTTGCTTATTAGTTGTTCAACAATCAGCCATGGACGTGCCAAATGGACTAGTCCTGGGGCCAGGAACACAGATGAAAAGATGGTAGAGGAAGTCCCTGCTGGGGGACGTGCAGGTGACAGCTCAGGGCTGGGTGATGGGAGATGGATGACATGGATGCCAACTACTGCGGGAGCCAGAGAGGGTGCTGGCAGCCCAGGGGGCTTCCAGAGGGGGTGGAGGAGGGGAGGTCTGACTGGCCACAGGGGAGGTGGCATCTGAGCAAATCCAGGTAGAGTGAAAGTTTTCCCGGGAAAGATGATGGAGGGGCCTTCCATGTGCGAAGGTGTAGAGGCCTGAAAAACAGACCTGGAATGACAGGTGAGGGAGGAGGAGCACTAATGGGGGTAGGGGGAGGAGGGTGGGAGGGCCAGACCAGAAAGGGCTTTGGGAATCTTGCTTGCTCTGAACCACAGGCAGCACTGACACAATGAACGAATAGCAACACTAAAAAATGACTACAGTGGCGATTACTACTGCAGCCTTGGCACCTACGGAGGCGTCCTGTCTGCCAGGCCCTGCCTCAAACACTGTACGTGTAGGCTGGAGCCACTTCTATGGCCGCCACGTGAGGCCAGGACAGCAGACTCAGAGAGGCCCAGTGGCCTGTGGAATGCTGCTCAGCAAGGAGTGGCCAAGCAGCCAGTGCCCAGGGCTTGATTTCCTCATTGCCATAGGATGACGTGATGCTGCGATTCCACCTCATCTCCCAACCTAATGGCTCTCAGATCCTGCCTCCCAAGGAGAAGAAAGCAACCACCCACCTCCCGCGAGGCCAGAGAGAATTTCATTTTGGAAGAAAAGCCGAAGAGCCAGGGAAGGTAGGGTTAGCCTAGCATTGACTGCTGAGGGGCTGTGGCCTCAGCTAGGGACACACTGGCTGGCGGGCAGCTCGAGGTGGCCCTTCCCCCAGGGAACGTCCCTGTGTCCAGGCCCAGGTTGTCTGCCTCCAACCCCACCCCCGCACCCCTGTACCCTTGCAAGCTTAGGCATTTCTGGGAAAGAGGAAGGACGGCCCACCTGCTGCCCCGGTGGCGACACTGGCAGGCACCTGCCCAGGACGCTAGGCTTGCCCTCCGCGAGCCCCGGGAAGGCAGGGGTGGTCAGGGCTCCTGACACTGGCCTGGAGGTTTCCTCCGGCTGGGCAGAGAGTGGGCATCACCATAAACGGGCTTGACACTGCACGGCGCCCTTAAGGGACATGCGGACGTTTCCGCTGAAACACTGGCCAGGGAGAACCAGGTACAGGACAAAGGCCCTGCATCTAGCAATGAGCCATGAGACAAGCTGGGAGTCTGTTTGTGCTTCTGCATTGTTTTCTCTCTCTCCCCTCATGTTTACAGCTGTGCTCTGCCATGGCTCACCAAGGTTGGGGCCTGGTGTGAGCAGAAGTGGGGTCATGAGCCAGGCCCTGGTGACCCAGCCAGACTTGGGCTTCCATGCTGGGATGAGGGCAGAGCAGGGCTTTTGTGATGGAGAAGATGTAAGGATGGGGAGAGGTTCAAGAAGCAAAAGAAGAGGTGAGCTCCAGCCCCTCTCCTCCCTGACCCTCCCTCTTTAGGCTGCAGGGGCAACGAAGGGTCCCTGGTCCTCAAGCAAGCAGCCTCCGCCGTGCCCTGCCTTTGCACATGCTGTTCCCCCTCCCCCCCAGCATCCTTCCAGCCACATGCCCCTCCTCTGTGACGTCTCTGCTCTCTGCTCCTCTGGCCCCCAACACCCACACTTGGCTCTTATTATAATATCTTTCCAACCGTAGACACTTACAGAACCTCCTTCCCCCGTCAGATCAAACCTATTAAAATGCCCCACATCCCACACCAACTACAAATTATGTGTAACTAAGCAAAAGCTGAGCCGGGAGTAGAAGGTGAGCAGTTGATAATGTTATGCTTGGTAGATATTTGACTAAACATTTATCAATTTCAACTTTGCGGCTTTCCCTTTTCATTCCAGGGCCAAATAAATTGTTTTCCTGGGCCCTCCGCGTTTTGCCAGGCCCTTAAGAGCTCGGAGGTCCTGGCACTCTGCCCAGAAGAGAGAGTCTGATGGAGAAAAGCTCTCTCCCCCGGCCCCCTCTGCCCTGGCGGAGCCCATGGCTGCTGGCCCTGCGCAGTGTCGCGCAGTGAGTGTGATTACGTTGGTCTGTGATAACACTGAACGGGAGCTCCTGAGGTTGGACAGCACGTCTCACTCCCAACATTTCTCCACGTTGGGCACGCAGGCCCAGAGTCATGCGCAGAGAAAACTGGTTCATGTTCGTGAGGGAAAGAAGTAAGAGAGGAAGGGAACGATGAGATGAAGACAGAGCTGGAGACAGAGCTGGAGAGGGAGAGACAGAGGAGGGAGGGAGAAGGGCGAGTAGAACCGGGCAGGAGAAGGTGAGAAGGGAGGGGTGAGAAGAGAAAGTTCGGAAGGAGCCCCAGCAGTGCCAACATGCAGGAAGGACTGTTTGGAGGCTGTGCTAGGCTCTCTCTGGCCCTCTCTTCTCCTCAGCAGTCCCCACCCTGGGTCTCAAGGACCCTCTGCTAGAGGACCAGGCAAGGGGGATGTCAGGGGACTGGGAGTTACCGAGGCCTGCTATGAGCCAGGTATGGTGAGCATCCGCCTCTCCCTCTCACGCTGGTCCTCTCTGCATGTGGCATCCTTCGCAGAGGCCTTTGGCTGGCCTGCACAGGTCCTGGTGTGCTCTGACCTCTTCCGGTGGATGTGTCCTTGGCCATCCTCTCTCCAGCAGGCAGGATAGTAGGCAGGAGAGTGAGAAGAGCAGTTGGGGCCTACACAGTCTCACCGTCCTGCAGGGGAGTGGGCGTTCCAGCACTGGCTTGGCTGACTAGACCTAGGATGGGATGTCCTGAGGTCAAATTATGTCTGACCCTTAAGCAAGTGACATCCCCCACCCACTATCACATTTCCCCATCTCCACCTCCTTAATGTCCTCAGGCCACCAGATTCTTCCTGTCTGCTCTGCCCACCTCCCCACCCCTCTCACACCACATTCTGTCACTCACTCCACGCCAGCCACACCAGCTTCTTGATGCACCTGGACACTCCAGGCACACACTCACCCCAGGGCCTTTGCACAAGCTGTTCCATTTGTCTGGGAGGTTCTTCCCGCAGGTATCTGTGTGCTCCACTCTCTGACTTTGCCCATGCCTCTGATCAAATGCCACACCCTCAGAAAGGTCACCTTCTCCCCTGACCTCTCCCTCCCTTCCCCTGAGAGACCCACAGAGGGACTGGCTGAGGTTCAGTGAAGGACTCTAGGCACAGAGGAATCTCATGGAAGAAAAAGTCAGTGTGTGCTGAGCACCTACTGTGTGCCAGGCCTCTGACTGGTCAGTGTCACAATTGTGACCTTATTTTATCACAGAGGACCTTTAAGAGAGGAAGGTATTGCCCTAACCCCATGGTCAGCAAACTGTGGCTCTTTGGCCCCTCGAGTATGGCTCTTCCACAAAATACCATGGCCTGGGCGAATCTATTTTTAAGAAGTGGCATTTCTAAGTTTAAGTTTAAAAAATTTGGCTCTCAAAAGAAATTTCAGTGGTCAGGAAACTCATTAGTTGATATTTGGCTCTGTTGACTAATGAGTTTCCTGACCACTGCCCTAACTGGGTTTGGCTCAGTGGACAAAACGTCAGCCCGTGGACTCAAGGGTCCCAGGTTCAATTCCAGTCAAGGGCATGTACCTTGGTTGTGAGCACATCCCCAGTAGGGAGAGTGCAGGAGGCAACTGATCGATGTTTCTCTCATCGATGTTTCTAACTCTCTATCCCTCATCCTTCCTCTCTGTAAAAAAATCAATAAAATATGTGTGTGTGTGTGTGTGTGTGTGTGTGTTTTAAGAGAGAGAGAAAGGAAGATATCATCTGCTCCCCTTACAGGTGGGGGAACCACCTTTCCAAGGCCTCATGGTTAGAAAGAGGCAGAGCCGTCAGTCTTGGGGAGCTTGGGGCAGACAAACTGCTCCCTGAGACTGAGCTGGCACAGGGGGGCAGGACAGCAGAGAGGAGGACAGCACCAGTCAGGCCGGGGCCCAGTCCCAGTGCCACCATGTCCTTTCTGTGCAAACATGGACAAAGCTCTCTCCTCCCCCAAGCCTCAGTTTCTGCCTCTGGGAAATGAACGCCACATCTAACCAGCACCTGGTATTGCTGGGGACACTCGGACAAGATGAGACGGAGAAGGAAATCTCTGCTCAGAGATGGTAAGGAAACAGGCCCGAGGTAAATAGCGGAGCCAGGATTCAAACCCACATCTGTCGGATGCTGAGGCCTATGTTCTAACCATTAGGGACTCTTCCCTCTCTGAGTACTTCCCCCCACTCACCAGCTTTGGGGCCTGGCCAGGGACTTTTCTTTGTAGGCCTTGGTTTTCTCATCTCCAAGCTGGGGCCAACTACACTGCCTCTGGGGCTTTCCATCTGGGTTTTGATCATGTATGTGAATTGCCTGGCAACCAGGAAGTACCATCTGAGACCAGGTGGGTCGGATGGAGATGGGGATGACCGTGAGCAGATAGGACTGGGAGAAGAGGGGAGTGTCCTATCCCATGTGTAGAGAAGAGGAAGCTGGCTTTCCAGCAAGGCCCCAACCTGCCCACCACCATCCCTCCTGGTCCCCTCACCCCTGGTGAAGGGGAGGATCCCGGGAGCCCCTGAGGAGGACATGGGATGAGGATGGCTGAGTCCTTCCCTGGCACTGGCTGCTGTCCTGCCTTCTGGGCAGGGTCTGGGGTGGTGACTCAGGAAGGATGTGGGCTTGGCTTTTCTGGGGAACAGGGTTTGGGAAGCTGTGAGTAGACAGGGCCCAACAGGTGGGTCTGGCTTCTCTGGCTTGTTAGAGGGAGACCCTTCCCACCTTCTCCCACCCCTGCAGCCCTGCCCCTGCAGCCCTGCCCGGGTCCTAGTCTGTTTTCCTGGTCTCATTAGCATGGCTGAGAATGTCACTCCACACTCAGGCACATTCTCCCCGGAGAGCACGCAGAACTGACACTGCTTAAATATGAAACGGTGCCTGCCCTGGGGGCCTAAGTCGAGGAGGCACGAACCAGAAACAAGAGTTGTAATTACTAGCTCTGATTAAGCAGTGTGACCTACAAAATCTAAAATAAAAACAAGTTTCTCCCCTCCTTCCCCTCCCCCCCCCCCACACACAAAATACAACAATTAGCAGCACTTTGAGTTATTTTCATTCCATTTAAGGAACAGGCTATTTACTCTTTACTTCCTTTCCATTCTTAGGGTTCCACTAATTCACCAAGGTCATTTGGTGAGCACCTACTATGTGACAAGCACCCACTGGGTGCAGGGTTGGGGAATAAACCCATTGAACAAGCTGCCTGCACTCCTGGGGCTCACAGTCAAGAGTGGAACATGGCCCTTGGAAAAAGTCACACAGACCATGACACCTTGGGGTGGGGCCAAGCAGCCACGCACACAGGTTATGTGGGGGAATCTGAGAAGATGGTACATAACTTGAGACCTGAAGGAGCTGGTGACCTGAAGAGTAGGGGACAGAGTGATCTAGGGAGTGGGAACAGCATGTGCAAAGACCCTGGGGTGGGTAGAGTATAATGAGGGGAAGGAAGCCAGACCCCATGGGGCCTCCTGAGCCTTGCCCAGCAGGGCTGGGTTTACTCAAGGTCCTGTGAGCAGCACTGAAGGGTTTAAGTAAGGGGGTGACTTGATGTAACTGGTTTCTTTCATATATATATATATAATATATATATATATATATATATATATTTTATACAGAGAGGAATTGAGAGGGATAGAGAGTTAGAAACATCGATGAGAGAGAAACATCGACCAGCTGCCTCCTGCACACCTCCCACTGGGGATGTGCCAGCAACCGAGGTACATGCCCTTGACCGGAATCGAACCCGGGACCTTTTAGTCCACCGGCCAACGCTCTATCCACTGAGCCAAACCAGTTTTGGTGTGACTGGTTTCTTAAAGCAGCCCCCAGATCCTCCATGGAGGCTAGAGTAGGAGCAGGGGCCCAGTGAGGAGGTGAAGGGGAACATGTAGGCAGGAGCCAATGGCAGCTCAGACCAGAGCAGAGGCCGATGGAGTGGGCAGCAGTGGGTGGACCTAGGAGGTGTCCAGGAGGTGGAAGCATCCCACCTGGGGATAGGTGGGTGTGGGTGAAGAATTTATCCAGCGGACACCCGGGTTTCTATCTGAGGGACCACATGGGTGGAGTCAAATTTCCAGAAGTACCAGAGGCCAGAGTGTGCGGCTTGGGATCTGCTTCCTGGAAGGGCTGGGAGGCAGCTGATGTCCCAGGCGCACACAGGGGAGAGCCCACCGTGCCCCACAGAAGAGGGGGCGAGACCTGGAGAGGAGACCGTCCTCACCTGCCCCCACGCTGGGCTGTGGGCTAAGGCCATGTGGTGGGAAGAGCCCTGGCTGCCTTGAAAGTCCCCCAGGGAGGCTGTGGTGGGGCCCACGCCGCAGGGAGACTGGCTGGGATTCCTTTCATTCTCCCTCTTTGACATGGTCAGCCTGCTGCAAGGCCTAACTAAGGCTCAGGGTCCCGCCCCCACTCCTGCTCAGACCTCAGGACAGCCCGGTGGGCTTTCATCACACCCTCCGAGGCAGGTGGAGGGGAGCCCAGCACTATGTGAAGGGGCCCCCTCAGCCAGAGCCCTGGGCCTTCGAGCCCCTGCCTGAAGCTGCCCTGTGCTTCCCAGCAGAAACACGAACTCCCTCACCCCCACTCTCCGCCCTGCCCTGAGGCTGCACTTCCAGGGCAAGAGGGAGCCCCTGTCCATTGGGGCCACTTGATGTGCTGCATTTATTTTTAAGCTTTCTATTTCTTGAACCTGAATATCCCCCTCAAGCGGCTGAAATCGGCTCTGCCAACGACGTTTATAAGAAGTTACAAATGACACTTGGGAGAGCTAAGAGCAGGTTTATTTTTAAACCCCGGGCTCTCAGTGACACCCTGTCCACCCATCCATCAGCTCCTGCACTTGGGCAGAAGGAAGCACTTGCCATTGCTAACTGGTGCCCGGACCCATGCTGGTGCCGGGTACAGAGATGGCAAGGCCTGGACCTTGCTCCAGTCGAGTGCATAGAATGCTTAGGTGGCAAAAGGCAGGTCAGAGACAGAAACAGTGTATGCCAGCGCAGTGTGATCGACACCATTCATTCATTTTTCTATTCCACAAATATTTTTGATTGCTGCATGCTGGCACCATCTTAGCCACTGAGAAAACAGCTGTGAACAAAGCAGACAAAGAAAGTCACTGTCCCTGGAGCCCACAGTATAGTGGGATATCTATACTAATAAAAAAGAGAAAAATGCAAATTGGCCATGCCTCCATGATGCCCACCAGCCAATCAGGAGTGAGTATGCAAATTAACTCAACAAAGGTGGTGGGTTAATTTGCATATGCAGGCTTTGGACATGTTAATTTGGACATGTGGCTTTGGGAGGCACAACTCAGTCCGAAGCAAGCTAAGACTGAAGACTGAAGGCTGAGGACTGAAGGCCAGAGTGAAGGCCTGGGTCCTGGATGCTAGAGGAAAACCACTACCAGCAGCCAGGGGAAGGAAGGCCTATTGCACAAAGATTCATGTTTATCATCTGCCTCTAGTAGATGATAAACAAGAGCCAATCAGGCAGGGAGTTATGGGTTTGGGACACTGGAGCTTATTCCCTTGTCCTCTAAGATTCCTGATGGGATGGGCCTGGCTGGAGCAGATTGTAAGGGGCCCCTAAAGCATGGGCCTCGGCAGGGCCCCCTCGCTCAGGCACAGGGTTACAATGTGGATGGAGTGAAGGGGTGGCAGTGGGGCTGAGGGACCAGGCAGGAGGACATGGGTTGGTCTGGGCCAGAGATGACCAGATCCTGAGCTGGGGTGGGGTAGAGGGAGGGGGGAAGGGAGATTCCAGAGGACTGAAGAAGTTACAATTGGCAGGACTTGATGGCCCTGTGGGTAAGGAGAGGGCAGAGATGAAGATGCCCCCTTGTTCTGACTTGGTGAGCAGGTGCCGCTGGAAAAACACCAAGATGGGAATGGTGGGGAGGAGTAGGTCTGATGGAAAGATGAAGGGTGTGGCTTTGAACATGCCAGAGGCTGGAGGCCGTGAGCCACCCAGAGATGGAAGCCTCAGGAGCCCCAGATGGAAAGGCCCGGAGGCGAGTCAGCCTGTCTGGCTCAGCACCTGGCACAGCTGGGACATGGAAGACCCTCCCTACGGGTCCCAGCTCCTGGAGTTTGGCTGCAGAGAGAGATCTGGGGCTGTTCGGGTGTGCATGGGAGGTGGCCCCCCGGGCAAGGTGGGCTCACACAGGGAGGGGAGCGGAGAGGAGGCCGACGGGGAGAGCCGGGGCACTGTCCTCGTCAGCTCAGCTGCCAGACACACACCACAGGCTTTGGCCTCAGAGTTCTGGGTGCCCTGATGAGGGCCCTCTTTGGGTTGCTGTCTTCTCGTCATACCCTCACATGGTGGAGAGAGAGCAAGCTGGCTCTCGGGCATCTCCTATGGGGGCACTGATCTCGTCACAGGGGCTGCATTGCAACCTCCCAAAGGCTCCTCCTCTTAATGCCATTGCAAGTGGGGGTGAGGGGGGGTGGGGGGGAGGGGGCAGTCAGGGCTTGGACATGTGGCTTTGGGAGGCACAATTCAGTCCAAAGCAGGCACCACGTGTGAGAACAAGACGACAGAGGAGGTGGGAAGGCAGGTCTGAGGGGAGGCTCTGGAGGGGGCTTGGAAGAGCCCCAGGAAGGGATTTCCCATGGGGACTGGGGAAGAGTCTTCCTCCCACAGCAGTGAGGAGTCAGACTCACCGCAGGGCTGAAACAGGTGCCCGGAAACACTGGTTTCCACTGGGAGTGAGGGAAGCCTCGCGAAGCTCTCCTTTTGACCTTGGCCCTGAAGGCGGCTTAGAGGTGGGGAGATGGCTGGTGGGGTGGGTGGGGGACAGGTGTCGGGGTGAGAAATGCAGGCACCAGGCTGGAACTGAGGGGCCTGTCTCCCTGGGGCAAAGATGCAGGAGAAAAATAGTCGGAGACAGCAGATTTGAAGAGGGAAGAGGCGGCCCAGGGCTGGGTCCAGCTCTGTGGGTGAAGGATGGAGCGGGAATCTGGGAATCACGCTGCTAATGAACGGTGGGTGAGAAGAACAAGATCTCACTGTCTTAAAGCCTCAGACTCTTCTTATCGAGTCTTATCATCTTAAGATAATTGAATCACGGAATCTCAGAGACTTGGGTTTTTTAAATTACAGAAATGTTGAATCTGAAATTGCTTGAGTGTCAAGATCGCGGCCACCTCCCCCTCCCGGTAATGAGAATGTACAGTGTGTGCTCAGTGCTCTGCGCACATTATGTCATTGTGTCCCCATGACAACCCCGGGGAAGTGGGAACTATTATTTTCCTGATTTTCCAGATGAAAAAACCCGAGGCTCAGAAAGTGTGAGAGTTGTTGCTGAAGGTCAGACACCTTGAGGACAGTGTGGCTGGGACTCAGGCCCAGTTCTCTCAGCCTCTCTGCTGAGGGAACACCCGTCTGCTGTGCACACCTCCAGGGACAGGGAGCTCACTCCCCCTCTCCAGGCTGGTCATTCATTCTGAGTGTGAACACATGTCTCCTTTACAGGGCATCCACCCATTGTCCTCGAACCTGCCTCAAAGACCACCAGAGACTCCTGTAGCAGGGAGGGGGGTTATCTCGAGGGTGAGGGTGAGCTGGGGATGCTGGGAGCAGGCCCACTCAAAGGCAATTGGAGACAGAGTCCAGAATTTGGGAAGGTGGCGTGGCTGCAGGGGGGGAAGGGGGGCGGTATAGAGCACAGCATGTCCAGTGCAGAAATACAATTCTATTCCAAGGGTCAGAGCCACGAGCCCTAATAAGATTGGAATCATGAGTGCTGTGCCTTCCTCAGCTCTTTTCTCTAAAAACTTGTTCTGCAAAATGTGCTTCACACCATCCATCCTCCCAGATAGCTTTTTAAGTGGAGCTGTTTGTTAAGTGGGAGATGGAGAGAGAGATTGATCAAGAGGGGCAACCAGGCAAAGCGGCTACAGTCCGAGGGGAAGGGGAGGGCATGCAGTGAGTGGGAGGGCCGGACAGGGAGAGCCTGTGTGGTCCAGGTGAACCTCAGGCCCGGCTGGCCCATGTGGCCAGAGTCCCAGGGACAGTCCCTGACCACGCCTGACCCCACTATGGGCCCAGATCTGGGTAAGCACGTTGGGTAGGTCCTCACACATCCTGTGCAGCAGGTCCTTGGCTGTCTTGGTTGGAGCTGCTATAACGAAGTACCATAGACCAGTGGCTTGCAAACAAGATTGAATAATCTGCCCAGCAACACATAGTTACTGAGTGGCAAAACGGAGCCCAGGTGGTCTGCCTCCAGCACCTGTGTCTCTGGCGTTCTGCAACATGTGGTGAAAAGCAAAGAAGCACCACCACGTCAGTGCCACACAGTTGGAGGTGGGAGGGGCCTTTAGAAAGTGCACTTGGAGCTCAGGCTCCAGCAGATAGTCACTCAGCACCTACTGGGCATCAGGCCCTGTTCCCGGCACTGGATGGACTGGAGGGAGGAGACCAGCTGGGCACCATTGCAATAGGTAGGCAAACCCAGAGCAGGCGGAGGGCCAGGCCGAGGCACCTGGCAGGCAAGGGCAGGTGGGATGGAACCAGCTCCTCTGACTCCCCTGGCTGAGCCGCCACCCCAGGCTGTTTCTTGTCCTTGTCAGGAGGCTTCCAGACACCTGGGAACGGATGTGATTGATGATCATGCAGCTGGGAAGCTGGCACCAAGGGCCAGGACTGTGGGTGGTGAGACAAGCGTCCTTGCGAGCTGCCAGGGGCTGCCCATCAGGGCCATTTTCAGGAAGGACTGAGTGATAAAGACTCGGAGTCTGAGAATCATCACCTGCAGGCATCTGTCCTGAGGACGTGTCAGAGAGCAGGCACATGAGGCCGAAAACGTTCGTCACAGCCTCATGTGTATAAAAGACTGTAATCTTCTCAGGATCTGCCAGGCAAGGCTGGGGAGGTAAATCATGGTGTATCTGAATGAGGTACAATTACAAAGCTATTAACATCGCACTTTTGAGGAATTTTCAGTGATGTAGGAAAATGCTGCTGATGGAATGAATGATAAGAGAGAATTGAATACAGAGTATGGCCCCAATTGCATAATATTTCACTATGTGCAGAGAGAAAGCTCAGCTGCTGATGACGATGGTGATGATGATGGTGATGAAGGAGAGATGGTGATGATGGTGATGACGTGAAGATTATTTATTAAGCACTTGCTGTATGCCTGCTTTACTTCTGTTATCTCATCCAAACCTCCTCATAGCCCTGTATGTGGGAATGCTTACAGTCTCCAGTGATGGATGAGGAAAATGGGGTGCGAAGAGGCTGAGTGCTTGCCAAGAGTCACACAGCTTAGAGGACTTGAGCCCAGGTCTGCCAGCATGCAGAACCCTCTCTGTACTCTCTACCACCGTGTGTGTCTGCCGGCTGGAGTGGCGGCTGTAAAAGGAGTCCCAGAGCATTGTGGGGAAGGTGCTGGGTACCAGCCACTCCTCCTTCTGAGTCTTGCCATCCCTGTTTTAAAGGAAGTGGCTCAGGAGAGGTGGTGATGGGACTTGGACCAGGTCTGTGAACTTGTCCTCCCAAGTTCCATCCACCTGTGCTGTGGGCAGTTGGAGGGGCTGCGGAGGAGCAGACACAGGCATGGAGCCCATGCCCTGAGCCCGGGTACTGAGCCTGGGACTGTGAGTGATGCGCAGAGCCCTAGCCCAGCCCAGCTCTCGGCCACGTGTGTCCCTGCTGGGTCCTGAG
Organism: Pipistrellus nathusii; assembly: GCA_963693515.1. NCBI lineage: Eukaryota > Metazoa > Chordata > Mammalia > Chiroptera > Vespertilionidae > Pipistrellus > Pipistrellus nathusii. The sequence goes on from OY882859.1 coordinate 17,682,572, forward strand.
TTTACCCAGGTGTCCCCTTGGGGGCCATCGCAGCAGTTGGAGCTGGGTGGGGACAGATGTCTCTGGCTGCCTCGCAGCCTACCCTCGGCTCATTAGAGCTGCTGTCACATCCATCACCTTCAGAGAAAGGCAAACACTGAAGGAGGCTCCAGGAGCCGTCACTCAAGGGCTCCTCGAATGCAGAAGCCGCAGATCCTTCCTGATTCATGATGAATTATGGAATTATTTCCTTTCACACGGATTTCTGCCAGACACCCCCTCCTTCACTATGCCACCTGATGCTCCCCATGGCTCCTGTGCCAAACCCAGCCTGACAGGACACCCTGCCGAGGGCTCTCCATCCGGGCCCATGAGCAGCTCCTGCACACACCTGAAGGGGAATGGAGCGAGGCCACCTGGATTCTACCCTCCACCCCCGAATGTGCGAATGTCTCTTCAGTGCTGTGCTGATCCAGATGTTCCTCCAAATGTGGTGCAGCAGGCCCAGCGGAGGAGCAAGGCTCTGTCAGGAAGGAGGGAGAGGGAACAGTGCACCCCTCCCTCGCCACCTCCCTCTCTGCCACCCCCTGTGGCCCACACCTCCCTCCTGGTGTGCTTAAGACTGACCATGTTACTGTGGCCTTGCCTGCTGGAGACTGGCTGTGTAGGCCTCTTTCCAGCAGACCCCTGGGCATCCAGACCCCTCTGTAGTTGTCAGTCCGGGCCCCTGAATTCACAGACTCTAGGAGCTGGGGCAGAGAGGTGAAGTGGGGGGGGGCCTCTGGTGGGGGGCTGACTCTGCGTGTTCATTTTCTTCTTTACAGTTTATTTCCTCCCCATTCTCCACAGCCCCAGGTCCCAGAAATGACCAGTCCGACTTACAAATGAAAACACTGAGTCACAAAGAACTAAGCTGGTCTCAAGCTGGGAAAGTCCCCCTTGTTGGATAGTCCTTACTCTCTTGGTGACCTTGTGACCCAAGATCACACAGGGGGCCCCTGACAGAGTCTAAACGTGAGTTCTGGCCTGTCTGACACCCATTCTCCTGCCCACTTGTCCACAGCCACCCAGGGCCTCCACATGCAGCCCACCCCGTACCTGCTGACAGCCCCTCTCTTCTCCGAGGGGAACATCCTGGACTTTACCTGCTCCTCCGTAACCTGGCTTCTCTAAACCCCTTACACCCAAGCCCTTTCTCCGAATGTGCCCAGAGTCAAGGTCCCGCTGGCCACTTGGGGCCATGAACTGAACACATTTAGACTGTGATTTTACACCACTGTGTGCCCAATGCCTGCCCTCCAGCTGCCTACCCCTGGGGGAAGAAGCATCCCCTTCCTTATTCCTAATGTGCCCCAAGGTCTTGGAGTCTTACAGGCTCTTGCTGTTCCTCAAATACACCAAGAGCCATTGTGCCTCAGTGCCTTTGCATGCATGGCTGCCTCTGTTGGAAGAATTGCCCTCACATATCAGAGTGACTTGGGTGTTGTTTGTTGGGTGTCTGGGCAAGATGGTTGAGGTCCCTGAAATCTTAAAATTCTATGATTCTGACATCTGGCCTTAGGTGTTATCATTTAAGATTCTGTTAAAGATTCTAAGACATCTAACCTAATAATAGAGCAATATGCAAATTAACCAACATTCTGCTATACAAGTCACACCCACCAGCCAATCAGAGCAAGTATGCAAATTAACCCAACAAATATGGTGGTTAATTTGCATATGTGGAGGGAGGCAGGAGTGAAGACTGAAGACAGCATAGAAGGAAGAGGGAGGAAAAGTGGAAAGCAAGATGGCTGAAGCTGCTGGAAGGGAAAGCACTGGCAGCTTGTGCAGGGCAAGACAGGGTGAGGTGCACAGTGGCCAAGGAGATGGTGGCGATGGTGGTGGTGGTGGCCATGGGCATGGTGGAGCAGGCCCACCAGCCCTGCCCTGCCTGGTCCTGCCTGCTGCAGCTGGAGAGGTGGGAGGGGGTGGGAGAGGTGGGGGTGGTGGGAAGGAAGCCCGCTGGAAGTCTTGCAGGAATATTCCTGCAACAGGTGCCTAGTGGTAACATAAGATTCCAGGTGTTGATGCCCTCTGGGTTCTAAGATGCTGAGATTCTCATGAGAGACCCTTTGCCACTGGAGAAGCATCCATCAGTACCTCCTATCATCAGGGAGTAGGTTTCCCCCAGTGAGGCAGCCCCATCATGCACCGCATGAATATGGCTTTTCGTGCCTCCGACACTGTGAATTTATGGTGCATTTTTAGCACTCTCACCTTGTCTGCGTGCTCTGGTCTCCGGGATACACACCAGAAGAGGGGCCCTGGGAGATGTTCTGTGTGTAGAGGACATAAATCTTCCGGGAAGGAATTTTGACAGCGGGCATTGCTTTCATGCTCTCTGTGAGGCAGGCTGGTGCTGGTGCTGTAGGGAGCCCTGATGGGGACGGAGAGGGGGAGATCCCTTTTCTCGCCAAAGGGACTGACAAGGGCCTTTTGTCTGCAGGGGTGTTAGGCTGCTGTGGGGACCAGACCAGAGAGCACTTTCCACCAGGTCTGGGAGGTTCATTCTGAGAGGGGGAAAAAGTTACTACCTTATTGTAAAGAAGAGGAAACTGCCCCCCAGCTAGGCTTTACAGATTGCCTGAAGCCACAGCATAGCCAGGAGATAGCTGTCCAGCCTGGCAAGCTCGCCTCCAGGGAGTTAACGCAGAAGCCATTCAGAAGCCGAAACTGTGAACGTGCCCAGGCCCCTCTCTGACATCAATCACGCGTTCTCATGGACGCTCCTCTCTATGACACGTGAGCACATCCTTCCCATTCAGCCAACCTGTGATATTAACTAAACGTGGGCTGATCGTCGAGGGATGTACTTAGGCACCATGTAATTAATTCCAGCAGTACAGGAGGTGAGCGCGGGGTCTTATTAATACAACAACCTCGCAAGCATCATGGGAAGCTCTTCTTCTCACCCCTGCACTTGGAGCCTTGAAAGCTATTTCCCAGTTCTCATTGACTGGCGAACCATTAAAAATTGATGAGAAAATAAATGGATGGAAAATTTAACTTCATTGGCCGTAATGAGAGGTGAGCTGGACCCAAGCCACGGGCTCTGTGCTGTGATTCAGGTGAGCTTGGGATGGGAGAGCCGTAAGGAAAGAACCAGCCACAGGGACACCCACTGGGGTCATTGCCCCTGAAATGGCTCTCCAGGATCTCCATCCTGGCCAGAGTTCAAGCCGCTAGCCTTGCTTCCCTGCTCCCCTGGTCTGTGCGCCCCAGCCTCCATCTTGTCAGCTCTAACCCCGCTTCCAGCCAGGCCACGTGAAAGGTCATTCTAAAAGGCCAGCCTCACTGAAAAGCTGCCATGGCTCCTTTCTTCCTAAAAATGCCTTAGCCTGGCATCCAAGCCCCTCGTGAAGTGAGCTGGCCTCTCTCCCTGTCTCATCTCCTTCCATGTCCCATCCTTGTCCCCGGCCACACCGAGTTACTGTCCCAGTTTCCTGCCCTACAGTCTTTTGCAGATCTCTGCTCTTTCTTCCTCCCCTCATCTTTCCTCTGGCCAGTTCATGCTCACCATCAAACCCATCTCACTCTACTTCCTCCAGGAAGCCTTCCCAGATAACCCTAGGCTTTTTCATATAGGGCCTGAATCTGTTATCTATTGCCACAGTTAGACTGTCTAACAGGAATCAGAAAGCCTCATTGGCTAATATCCAAACATACGCTGAGTGGCCAGATTATTATGATCTCTGAACGCATAATAATCTGGCCACTCAGTGTATATTCTATATAATAAAAGGCTAATATGCAAATTGTCCCTTAGACCAGGAGTTTGACCAGCAGGCAGGCCTGCCAACTGCCCATGTCCCCTCCCCCTGGCCACCCTAGCCAGGCTGACCGGACCCCACCCATGCATAAATTCATGCACTGGACCTCTAACACACACACACACACACACACACACACACACACACACACACACACACTGAGTGGCCAGATAATTATGTGTTCAAAGATCATAATAATCTGGCCACTCCGTGTATTTACTGCTTGCTTCTCTGGCAGCTCTGCTGATCTTGGCTGGCCTCGCTCACCTATCTGGGGGTTCCATGGTTGTTGGCTGATATAGGCTGACCTTGGTTGGAATGACAAGAGCAGCCTGGCTCCTCTCCGTGTGTCTCTCATCCTCCCGAAGGTCAGCCCAGACTTGTTCTCACAGCAACGGTAGAGACGCAAGAGGCAGCCCCGTGCACGGCCTCAGCTAAATCACAGTAGCTTCACATCTGTTGACATCTTCCTGCCAAGAGCCAGTCATATGGGGAGCCATATGCTTTCTGTCGAGGGCGGGACAGCTTCCCATCCACAGCGGGTGAGTATTGCAGAGTTCCATGGCAAAGGGTGCTGATGTGGAGAGCGGCTGAGGAATCAGGGCCAAACAATGCCCTTCGCTACGAAGGCTGTGCATTCATCTTCCGAAGCTCAGAAGACAGTGCCATGTGGAAACCTTTCTGAAGATTTTTAACAGCTTTATTGCATTATAGTTGATATACAATGAACTGTGCATATTTCATGTGTCAATTTTGATAAGTTTGACATATGTATATACCCATGAAATCACCACCACAATCAAAGAAAATAAACATTCTTGTCTTAGCCTGTTTGGGCTGCTGTAATAAAAATACCATAGACTGAGTAGCTGGAACAACATTTATTTCTCACAGTCTGGGGGCTGGGGAGACACCGGCAGATTGGGGGTGTGGTGAGAGCCTACTCCGTGATTCATAGACAGCCAACAGCTTCACTGCTGTGTTCTTACGTGGCAGAAGGGGGAAGGGATCCCTCTGAAACCTCTTTCATAAGGGCACTGATCCCACTCATGATGTCTCCACCCTCATGACCTACTCACCTGCCAAAGAACCCACCTCCTCATACTAGCATATAGGTAGTTAGGATTTTAACATATGAATTTGGGGGGATGCAAACCCCCTCAGCCCGGTGAATGCCCATTACCCCTTTGCATCTCTCCCTCCCATTCTCACTGCCACTCTCACCTCTCCCCTGCCCAAGGCAGCCATTGGTGCGCTTCCTGTTACTTTGCGTTAGCTTTTATTTTCTAGAATTTCAGCTAATGGAATCATACAGCGTGTGCTCTTACTTGCCTGGCTTCTTCCGGTTAGTGGAATTATACTGAGATTCATCGGCGATGTATGTATCAATGGTTCGTTCCTATATATTGCAGAAGAGGATTCCATTACACAGGGTGCCACGATTGGTGGTGGACACTGGGTTGTTGCCAGTGTATGGCTAGTCCAATAAAGCCACCATGAGCATTCGTACACAAGTATCTGTATGGCGAGTATTTGTATGAACATGTGCTTTCTTCTCCTGTATGGTGGTAGGTGTTAAACATTTTATGAAACTGCAAAACTTTTCAAAAGTGATTTCACTCCTTTTTTTTTTAATCCTCACCAGAGGCTATGTTTTTATTGATAGTATTTTAGAGATAAAGGAAGGGTGGGGGGGGGGGGGAGAGAGAGAGAAACATTGATGTGAGAGAGAAGCATTAATTGGTTGCATCCCATACAGGCCCTGACAGGGGATGAACCCACAACCTAGGTAGATGCCATGACCTGAAATCGAACCCGCAACCTTTTGATATATGGGGTTATGCTCCAACCAACGAAGCCATCCGGGCAGGGCTGTCCTCACTCTTTTGCATCCAACAAGCAGCGCATGACAGTCCGGTTGCTCCTCATCCTCCCAGCACTTGGGATGCTAATTGCTTTCCCATCTCAGCGGGGCGAAGTGGAGTTGCATTGCGGCTCCCACGGGGGTTTCTGTAACAACTAACACGTGGGGCATCTTTTCATGCGCTCACTGGCCAACCGGATCTCTCCGTGCAGTGTCTGCTCAGAGGACAGCTTTTTAAAATTGGTTCTTTGTTTTCATATGATTGAGTTTTGAGAGTCCTTCGTATGTTCTGGATAGAGACCTCTATTAGATATATGTTTGGCAAATATTTTCTCTCTGTCTGTGGCTTGACCTGGGTGAGACTTTTAAACACATCGATCCCCTCCCCTCCCCTCCCTTCCCGCCCCCCCCCCCCCCCCGCCTGGCAATCAATGATTGGTCAGAGCTTGGCCACGAAGGCCAGCCCTGATGGGATGTGTCAGGGTCTGATCCATTTCCTCCATAAAAATAAAGCAATTGCCAAAAATTTACAAGGAAAGCAGCTTGTGAGGCCTCATCAAATCCATCTTCCTGCCCCAGATTACCCTAACTCTGTGGGAATGTCATCCTGCAAATCACGGTTGCTGCTGGGGGACAAGTCTAGCAGATGAGAGGGGGATGAGGCCCCTTGTAAGGCACCATTTTGCTGGTCCAAGATCGCCCCCTAAAGGGCCAGGCTCATCAGATGCTGAGCTGGGTCCTCTCTGGGCTCTGGGAGAGGCTAGAAGGCAGAGAAATGGAAGCATCGGCTTCAGCTCCCAAGTTTCTGATGAAAACAAGTGTTTTCATTGCTGAGCAAATATCTTATGGAGATGGATGGAAATAGAGGTGATGCAACTGGGGTGAGTCCATTTTTGCTTCTGCAGACAAGGCTGCTGAGGGAGGAGAGGCCAGAGGGAGGGTGGGTAAGGGGGAAGCTTATGCACACACAGGGCACAACACTCACATCCCAGGCCAGGGGCTTCCTGAGGACTCCCTTTCCTTGTAGCACAATCCTAGCCAGAACCCCCGAGCCAGGGGGATGTCCAGCCCCATCCCCACAGCTCCACCTAAGGATCCTGGTCTTGGGAGTGCCTTCCCCGCCCCCCCCTTCAATCCCCCCTTCATCTACTTGCTCTGAGGTCCAGCTCCACTCCTTGCCTCCCAAACCCTCTTCTCCCCATCTGGCCGCCTGCACCCAGCAGCCTATCGCTGCCCTTCATTGCCCAAGCCTGAGAAGCCTGCCAGCCTCCTCTACTCCTGCAGGCCCCACAGAAAGGCTGCTAACCCACCACTGACCTTCCAGAAGGTTAGGGCACAGTGCAGGGCCACAGCAGGACAGACAGACTCCTTGCTCCAGGGCTCCAGAAACCTCTCTGCCCAGATTCTCCCTTCTTGGGCTCCAACCTACTGCTCTGGTTTCAACACCCCTCTCCTCGCCCCCCCAACTCCCCTCCCCAAGCCCAGGATCCCTCTGCCACCTGTCACCCGGATGCCATATTCCCCTCCAGCCACTCCCTCTCTGGCTGTCAGGGCCCCTCCCTGATTCCCTAGTGCTAAATTCTAGACACCGAGTCTTGCCTTTGCACATTTTTACTGGCCCAGGAATGGCTTTCTCTTTCCCCATCTGCCCTCCTCCTCTCACCCCACCCCCAAAAAAAAGACTTCTCTGATAAAGCCTGGGTTATGAAGAGCAAAATGACCAGCCCAAGGCTCTCTTAGGATCTTCCCATTCCAGCTAGCACTGAAATGTCCCTCGACGATTTTCCTGTCGCATCTGGATGAGGAGGGCGTGGATCTACCACTCAGTGCTCTCCCAGGGTGATTTACGGCCCCAGCTGGCAGAGTAGACACGTGCTCCCACCCCCTGGCACTGAGCACAGACTTCCAGGAAAACACGGCGCAGTTCTGTGAAAGTTCATTGACGAATCACACCACTTGCTAAATGCCAGCTTTCCCAAGTTGAATTTAGGGAAACACAAGCTCTGGGTGGCGGTAATGGCTCTCAGGCACAGAGATGGATTATGCGGTAGAGGAACACTGTATACAGAACACATCAGTGGTCTAACGGGCCCGTGGGCGCTCAGAGTCCCACGGAGAGGACACTCTCTGACAGTGGCAAAGGAAGTTCCAAAAGCAGCCACCAAGATTGATTCTCACGGTCCTTTCCTAAAAGAACGGAAGGCTTACCCACAAGTAAGAATGGCGCTGTTTCAGGGCAAACGGTGGGATTTTCCAAAAAGCATAGCTGACAAGTTTATACTGACAGAATGCACTGACCTGATTTTTCTCATTTCACTGGGAGCCTGAGACCATTTCATCCAGGTTGCCATGCCATCAGGTCCAAGTCTGTCCATGGACCCCAGTCAGACTGGGGAGACCCTCATTCACTGTTCCCTCCGGAGCCTTAGGGGGCCTCAGGGTGGGACAGTTACTCCCTGGGCTTAATCTCATCACCTCCACCTGAGTCCACACCTCCTGCCCCAACTCACACCTCCCCTTTCTGTTCCAGGCTTGGGGTTCTGGACCACCACCCGGCCTGAGATCCGTGTGACCAGGGCAGAGTTGAGAGCATCAAATACAGGTCAGGAATTCAAGTCCTGGTCTCTGTTCTGCCCTGAGCCAACTCACTGTGTGACCTTGGGAAGGTCATCTCCTCACTCTGGGCCTCAGTTTCCCCAACTCTACCATGAAGGGTTGGACCGAATGATCTCCTGCTTCCTCCTTCCTATGGTCCAAGAACCTATGATTCTGTGCAGGACGGTCTTGCTCAGATATTTATAGGAAAATGGCACAAGTTCTGTTTGATGGTTTCTCCTTGGGAAGTGAGAAATGAGAAAACTGTGAAGACCACAAACCAGAAACCAACAAATACAGCCTTAGGCTGGTCCCCGCAGGCCTGGCTGCAGGCAGCTTTTATTCCCAGGATGTGCTGAGAGAGACGAAGCCCTGAGCCAAAGCAATGTGCCCCTCTTCTGAAATGTGGATTTTAGGATTAAGTCAAAGGGAAGGAGTGAAGTCCCTCCTGAATGACAGCGCCTTGGGGGGAAGATGGACCAGCGAGAAGGGAGCAGATGCCTGATGGCAGGAGAGAGGATGTGGGGATGGGGGAGGGAGAGTCACCACCATCACATCTTCATTGTTTCCATCATCATGATCAGAATAACAGCTAAAAATTATCATGAGCCCACTATGCACCAATTTCTCTGTAAAGCTACAAGCCCAGGCCCAGCACACAGTAGGTATCCATGCTGGCTCACTGAGTAATTCAGGGGCCAGCAGTGAGGTCTGTTTTTGTTCTTGCTGAAATAGCATCTTCTCACATTTCTGACTCAGACCCGTTCTCGCTAAACTTTTGAGAGTGAGACCAAAGGAAAAAGTAGACAAGGCCGCCCACCTCCCCAGGAGGGAAGTGGCATTCCTGAAGACTCCCACTGCTGTGAGTGGGGGGCTTCCCCTTCATGCTCCCAAGGCCAGTTGGCTTCTTCATTGCCCTGAACACAGTGATAAGGCAGGTGTGTCTGAAAGGCCCTCTCCACCACGACTGGCATGTCTCCGTTCTTCTCAGGCACCTCCCAGGCCCCAGTGGTGACAACTGGTCTGTTCCAATCAAGGCCCAGCTGTTTTCATGGGGACTTTAAATAACTCCCTCTGCTGCCAAGAAATGCATGTCCTGCGGAGACACAGGCGGCTAGGAACAGATGTCCCAGAGCGGTTCCACACCCAGCAGCTGTTGGACAATGATACAAAGCGCTCTCCCTGTCCTTCCATCCTCTGGGATGTCAGTCTCCAGTGACTCAGCAGATGTCACCATGGAGTGCCTGGCTATAGACAGGACTCTGGGCACTGAGAGAAAGATCAGACAAGTGTCTCTACTCAAGGAGGTCATGGGCAAATGGGGGAGATAGATCTGTTGACAACACATATCAAGCTACCTGCAAAGAGCCAGAGTAGAGCCAAACCCGGTTTGGCTCAGTAGATAGAGCGTCAGCCTGAGGACTGTAGGGTCCCAGGTTCGATTCCGGTCAAGGGCATGTACCTTGGTTGAGGGCACATCCCCAGTGGGGAGTGTGCAGGAGGCAACTGATTGATGTTTCTGTCTCATCGATGTTTCTAACTCTTTATCCCTCTTTCTTCCTCTCTGTAAAAAAAAAAAAAAAAAAAAAAAAAAAAAAAAAAAAAAAAAAAAAATCAATAAAAAATATATTAAAAAAAGAGCCAGAGTAGAGGTCACAGCAGTGGCTGCCATGCCGTGAGGACCTCCTGTACACAGTTGTTTATTTAGTACCTCCTTCGTGCTGAGCCCAAGGCCAGGTGATCCATAGGTGTTGTCACCAAGCCTCATAACAATCCTCTCCACCGTAAGATTGCTCAGTCACTTCCGCTTTAAAGATGAGGACACTGAGGCTCAGAGAAGTTGAAGAATTCTCTGAGGTCACACAGCAGGTTGAGTCAGTGCTTGCTCGATGGCCATTGCAGTTCTGCCCACCCACACCCCCTTAGAAGGAGGCCAGGTCCACTGGGGCAGAGCTAAGGCAGGTGTGGTCACCAGTCCAGGTGGTCAGAGTCTAGAGTGAGTGCCAGATGGCAAGTGCATTATCATGTTCTGATTGCGGACATTCCTCAGGTCATCACATTAGCCCAGCTGAGTTTAGTGGTCCCCGCCCAGAAGCCAAGGAAAAGGTAAGATATAGGTTCACTTGTACATTAGTATTGTTTGCACTTACTCGCAATCCACCCCGCTGTCCCTCCCCTCTCCCCCCCCCTCCCCACACACACATCTCACTTTCCTTTGGAGCCATGCCCCTCACTCACCCACCATTTACACTTTGTCTGGGTGTCATCATTGCTCTAAGGGTGAACATGAAACTTGAAAGTGGCCAATCAGTGAGACCCATTCCCCTGGACTTAGTGATTGGCTCAGAGTTAATCCAATCAGAGTTTGCCCTTGATCTTTGGATCAAGACCCAAGTTAATCCAATCAGAGTTTGCCCTTGATTTTTGGCTGAACGCATAAAAGAGATTTTTCTTTCTTTCAGGCTATTAAGCTGGTCAGATGTAGGACACAAGTTTCTGGTGGTCGTTGTAAGAGAAGCCTGTCTAAAATTAAGCCATAAGGGATGAACAGACCTCTGAAAAATGGGGTGAAAGAGGAAAAAGGAGAAGGTCAGGGCAAACAGAATGTGCGACCTTCATCTGTTTGGCTTCCCGTTGTACGCTCAGTGCCAGACGCTGCCTGGGACACTGGGGCAACGCAGACATGAATCCTGCACCCTCCCTCCCCCTCAGATGTTTCAGTTTTATTAGCCATTGCATGTTTCTGTCTCAACCAGTTTGTGACATGTTTCTATCACTCACAGCTCAAATGATTCCTAATCCGGCTCTATAGCAACCAACAGGAAACAGTATCTTGTATATAATAGTTGCTAAGTAAATATTTGTGACGTGTAGAAACAAATCAATGAACCTGACCATTTCTCCCTCTCTGCCTCCCTCAGCCTCCTCCTCCCCAGCTGCAGACTGCCTAGTTGCAACCACCACTCTAAGAACTAGCAAGAAATGACACTGCAACAGCAGTGTCTGCTTCTTGGGCCCTTAGAGGAGAAAATAAAGGCTTCCAGAGGGGTGACCTGCCCAGAGAACTGCAGCAAGTTCCCAAGAGATCAGAGGTCCTGAACCCAGCCTGGGTTTGGGTATCTGGTCTACCTAGCTTTGTGACCTCAGGACACTTAAACTTGCTGAACTCCACCTTCCTGCCACTCTGAAAAGACCTCGCCGATTGAAGTCTTCCCTTCCCTTTTTTGCTGTTTCTCCAATACCTTCCCTGGCCTTAGGCTCAGGTCAGACCCCACCTCTACCAGGAAGTCACCCAGATTGTGCCAGGCTATGAGGTCAGCCAGATGAGTCCAAATCCAAGTTACTCTCTGGTCTAGAACTTGCTGCTCAAGTGGTGACCAGCAGTGACATTGATAGTTGTAGAAACTTGGTGGCCCCACCCCAGACCTGTAGTGAGCCTGACTCTGCACTTGAGTGTGAGAAGCCTTGATCCTGCATGTGGGGAGAGACAGGTATGGGCGTTCAGCAACAGGCCTGCCTTCCCCTTGGGTGGCCTTACCAGGGTGGCTCAGTCCTCACAGACACATCTCCACAACAAACACACAGCCTGCCTACTGTCTTGGTCCCTTCACTTCACCTTTCTGGGGCTGCAGTCCCCTTCCCTGTAAAACAGGATGGAATAAAGTCATTTGCATAAAGCTGGGAGCCCATGACAAGGATAGTGGTGGCTATACCTGCTGTTCTATCTACAAGAAGCACCTCCCACCTTGCCATTCCAGCCTTCTCAGTCAATATTAACCCATCTCCCAAGGTCCCCCATACAACCTCCCAAAACAGATGTCTTATCAGCCCATTGCTTTCCTTCAAAGAAAGTGTCACAACATGTAATATTTTGTTGTCATCATTCACTCACTCTTTTGTTTGTTTCTCCAGCCACACCCAAGAGCTCCTGAGGGCAGGGGCCTGTGGGTCTCCCTTATAGCCATATTGGTGCTCAGCCCAGAACTTGGAACCCAGGAAGCCTGATAATTACCTGCTGGATGAAGGGTTGGATGAGGAGAGGGACTGGGTTGTATCAGGATGAGTGAGGTGCTATAACAAAGAGCTCCAAGTCCCAGTGACTTTGTCCAGGAAGAGTTGATTTCTCTTCCACATGAAGTCCAAGTATATGTTGCTGGTCGGGGATCTCCTTCAGGGAGGCATCTCCTCTGAGCAGGGACACAGGGATCCAACTCCTTCCATCTGTGATGACACCATCTACACATGACATGTGGCCAGGGAAGGAGAGTGAATGAGGGGAAGGTCACCAAGTAATCATCCAGATCATTTCCGCCCATATTTCATTGAGGATGCCCAGAGTACTGGGCAATGTCATCCCAGGCTGGGCAGCAGGCTGTCCCTGCCCCTCTAGGGTGGCCATGGATGATTCCCATCACTTTGGTCCTCTTCCCGAGAGCCCTGGAGCATGAGTTCTCCCTCTGCCTCTGGACTGGCATGCTGCCTGGGTCAGGAGGGCAGGAAGGGAGAGGCCAGGATCTGGGCAAGGACGCCCAGCGCTGCTCCCCACACTTGTCTGGGGAGGGGAATGTTCTGAGCTGTTTCGAGCTGATGGTGTTTGGAGCCTTCTGTGCCTGCCAAGCTGCTAATTCAGGTGCCATCTGCCTGTGTTCCCAGCATCAAAGCCCTGGGATAGACAGTTTTCTTTCTGTGGTTCTTAAAGGAAGTTTTAGAGCGAGGTGGTAAGAGAGAGGAGGGGGACCTCAGAATGTTTTGTTCTCTAAAAAGATGGCTCTACCCTGCAAAGGGACACTGGAGGGACTGGGATGTCATGTAGCTTTGAATCCTGCTACGGGGGCTGAGTGAAGTGCATGGTGGGTAGAGGAGGGCTGAGTGGCTGGGCCAAGAACCCCTAGTTCTCCCATCCAGCCAGCAGTCACCAGCAGCCAAGACCTGAGGCCCTCGGTTCATCCACCCTCACGGAACAGACCTGCCAACCACTGCATGAGCTGGGGGACGGAGGGGAGGAGGGAGGGCAGGTCCTCCTAGTTGAGCCTTTGGACAACATTCCAGCCTCAGCCAACAACTTGATCACAACCTTGTGTGAGCCGCTAAAGCAGAGGACCCAGCCAAGACATAAATTTCACCCCCAAACCCACAAGGAACAGGAAAATCTAAAACTTGAAAGAATTGTTTAAATATGAGCCACACATTTCTCTCCCTTGCCTACGCTCGCCTTCCTTCTTAGCTCCACGGGCTCACAATGGGGAGGAACCGTGCCAATAATCTAAATGCAAATCACCTTGGGCAGCGGCACTCCTGCCGCTAGGGCTGGGGAGTGACTCGGGCAAGTGCCGAGAAATGCTACCGTGACTGTCCGGTGGGAGCAGTTTAGGAAGCGGTGCTGTCGTGTTCTTTTTCTCCCCCTCCCATTTTTAAAGGGAAAGAGACCTATGAATGCCCACTGAGCCAGCTCCAAAGAAGGGCTTTGCAGACAACATCGGGCCCCAAGGTGGGTTGGTGGGAAGGTACTTGGTGGAAGTCCTAGAAAGTTAGGAGTGCAATGAGGCTTTAATAGGATGACCACCCGGACCCCCTGGGAGATCACTGCCCGGGCAGGTGCCAGGGGGAGACATTTGGCCACTCCCCGTGGAGAGATGGGGTGCAGCAGCCCTGGCCTGGGAGTTGGGCCCGTAATGCTGTTGCTGAGTCCTCCAACCCCCAGGGTCCCCATCTGCAAACCGCAGGGTGGGCTGCGAGGATGTGTCACTCGTGGCACCTAAGCAGGTAAAAACAGAGGCTCCCAGTTTTGTTCCTTTAACGTTCTTCCCTCTAAGCACCTTGCAGGGTGAGAGAGCATCAGGAGTCACCGTAAGCCCCCAGGGCAGGAGACATGGCCCCACCGCACAGCCTGCCGGGCTCATGCTTGTGCTGACTCTGCAGGGATATTCCCACAGCCACCCCAGAGATGTTCTTGGCCAGCAGGGACTCCTATGAGCCAGGCCAAGCCCACCTGCCTTCACCCTGCGTGCTGTCTCTGCAGGCGAGAGATGTCGCTCCAGGTGCCAGCCCCATGCTGGCTGCTGTGGCTGTGGGTTGGAGGGCAAAGAGGTAGGGGTGGTCACCCAAGCTCTCCAGAATCTCAAGATCAAGATCTGTAGAGCCCTTCACATCACGCAGCTGGACTGATCCTGATCCTGAGATTGGTAAGAACACTAGCAGATGGGAGCTGGCATGTATCAAGCACCTACTATGCTTGGGTACCATGCTCCCATTTTCCAGGCGTTATCTCACATAGTTGTCAAGTTGTTATCCCTGCCGGGGGAACAAGGGGGACAAGGAAGCTGAGGCCCTGGGTGGCATGAAATGGTCCCAAAATGGCACATCAAGGAAGTGATTGAGCTAGAATTTGAACCAAGAGCCCCTTATCCATTCTGATTATATCCCTTCCGTGAGACCCCACCACAGACCCAAGTTCTGCTCCTGCCAACATCAGGGCAGAGCCAGCCTCCAGATCACACGGTGGGTGCTCAGGGGTAGATCAAGCTCCCCAGACCGCAGGACCCCCCAGCACCTCAGCCCTTGGCCTCATGAGCTGACCTGAGCCCGGTGGCCACGTGCTGGTGACGTTATAAAGAGGCTCAGGGTGAGAAAGAGGCATCTCCGAGGAGCCTGGTCAGCTGGTAGCTGAGGGACTGCCTTGGGGTGCCACTGCCATGGTGAGAACCTTTGTTACTCACCGTGGTTGGAGCTCCCCTTCGCCCCACCTCCCACTAGAGAGAAGGGCACTGCCAAGGTCACCTCTGTTTCCAATAGAACCTGAGAGGACGCACAGGATGAGCTGGGTGGGGTCCCTGCTCCCCGGATGGAGGAGGCAGCCTCGTCCTGCGGGTGCATGCCGGGAGGCCAGGCAGGTGCGGGACGGCTCCCTTCTCCTCGTTCAGACACTTCAGGGAAGATCAGGGGAGCCGGACCCATCAGGCAGCTTTGCGGTGTCGACAGCTTTTAACATCGCAGCCTCTCAGACACTCACTATTTATCTCAGGAGACTCAAGTGTTTTTCTTTCTCTCCCCTTTTCTCTGCTATAAAATGCTCAGTGAGTAGCACGGTGAGAAAGATGAAGGGTTGTCACGTGGGGAAAACTTGTTTTTAGAGGTTTCAATCAAGTTCCATCAGCTCCAGGCTGAGCTGAGCTGAGCTGAGCTGAGTGGAGGGTGGGCTGGGCCAGGCCAGGCAGTGGGCAGGGGATTGAGCTGAAGGAGGCGAGAATGGAGGACTGGCAGCTCTGGCAAGGGGGCACCCACCAGCTGGGCTTGTTTGGGTCTTCAAGCTTAGGGCAGGGGCTGGAGAAGGGGAGTGGCAAACATTCAGGGCAGACATTCTCTTAAATCAGATTATAAGAGGCCTCTTCATGAGCTCAGGGCAGGTGGACTGTGGGCTCCTTTAGATTTCACTCTAGGACTCTGGGATTCCCCCCCCCCCCAAAATAGTCCTGAGCCCACCTCCAGGAGCCTGCCTGCCCCTCTTGCCCAGGTCTGGGCTCCAGGGGTTCCCCACCCTGGATGCAGGGGCAGCTGAGGGGCAGCCAAGAGGCAGCTTTTGCAGTAAGTGACTTACAGAGTCTACAGTCTAACCATAGCCCTGCCCCAAGTATGGTGGCCTCTCTGCTTTGGTCCCACAATCAGAGATCGTGCTCCTGGGTCCTGGCTCTTCCCCTGGACCTAACACAGGCCTGACTCCAAGCGAGGCCTCAGCGAGGGCTTTCTCAGTAGTGATCAGAGAGAAGCAGTGACTCTCCTGAAGACCCACAGCATTGGGATGGACAAAACCTGTGTCCAAGCGTCGGATCCTGAGCGGGATCCCTGTGGGACTGTCAGGGACCCTCAGGAAGACCCATGGGGAGACCCATGGATGGAATGAATGTGCGGTTGTTTTGAACAATGTTTGCACAGGCAGGGCCCCTCCAGCTGCTCCGGCACAGGGGCCGCTGTGTGAGCCTTCCCCTGAGTGGTTGGCATTGGGCAGGTGCCTGGACCTAGCACCATGTTGGTTCTGAGGTGGACCCACCATAGCGTCTCTCAGAGGGCTCCCATCCTAACAGCCCCCCTTCTCTCGTGGGGGTTGCAGAGGCCTCCACCAGCCCACCAGGTCTCTGAGGGACAGGGGCCTCTCTCCCTGGGCCGCTGCCTGCACACAGCCCCAGGGAGCAGGACAGAGACTGGCCCTCGGTCAGGCACTGGTTCCTCCAGGGGCTCTGAGCCTCCCCCGCCTGCAAGTTCTATTTGGTTTGGAACTACATTAGCACCTGCTCAGCAGTATTGGCAGTGGCAGTATCTGAATCAGCGCTGTTACTGAGCCACTCACCCATGGCAGTGCCTGGCCCCCGGCAGGTGCTCCCCAAGGGTGAGCCCCGAACCCCTGCTGGGAGCTGAGCACAAACAGTTCTAGAGCCTAGCCCCCGCTTCCTTCTGCCTCCCACATCCCCATAGCCGCCTCCACTCTGCCATCTGGACAATCAAGGCCTTGCGGGGATGGCCACCACGGCCCTTTTCCCTGTGGACACTGTGGGGCCCTTATTCTTTACTGAGCAACAGCCTCACGGCCTGGACTCTAAGCGCTGCACCCCCAGCCCCATGAGCCTGTAGGATGCCCTCAGGAGGCCCTGCAGCCCCTTCTGACCTCCCGAGTGCAGGCAGGAGAGGAGACCCCCACACCCTGAGTGTGGACCCACTGTGCCCGGCCTGGCTCATGGAGAATGGACAGGCCCAGTCACTCCCTCTGAGGCCGCACATCAGCAGGAGGGAGGTTGGAAGCCTGGGA
Source organism: Pipistrellus nathusii (assembly GCA_963693515.1). Taxonomy (NCBI): domain Eukaryota; kingdom Metazoa; phylum Chordata; class Mammalia; order Chiroptera; family Vespertilionidae; genus Pipistrellus; species Pipistrellus nathusii. Next base: position 17,699,619 of record OY882859.1, read on the forward strand.
ACAGACATTGGACTCGCCAGGCCCCCTCCCCGGGGGGCAGGATGCTTACCTGGGAGACCCAAGAATAGACCCGCTGGGCACACACGTGAGTGCTGAGCAGGGCGGCTGTGAGCTCGCTCAGCCTGTCAGCACGGGAATAATTAGAATCCTAAAAAAGCCTCATTACTGCTCCCGGGGCCGCGGCGCCCTTTGGAAAGGGGGGTGTTTCCTACCAGATCATTTCCTGGAGATGCGTTTGTCACAGGCTATTGTGTAAATCCATGTTTGGCCCATTTTAAAAGATGTGATTTATCCAGTTGACTGGGCTGAACACTCCTTCCCCAGACTCTTAAAATGTGGCTGCTGTCAGGGCCCAGGGCAGAGCCATAAACCACAGGGCGAGGCCTGGCCACTGCCTGTGGGCTCTGAGCCCTCCTCTGCAGAGGAGAATGGGGTGGGGGTGGGGGGATGGGTCACACTGCTCAGGAGTTGCAAGCACTGGGGACACTGGTCAATCCTCAAGGACAGAACCTGGGATGCGGAGAAGGGCCAACTTCAGGTTCACTCATTGGCCCGGGCTTCTGAGGCCCTACTATGTGCAGGCCTAGGAGGGATCTGGGCGTGCAGCTGTGAATAAACGAGATCCCAGCCAGCAGGAGTCGATCTCTGGACTGGGGAGGCAGGACAGGACAGGACAGGTAAGCAATACAACAACAAGACTGCCAGGTGGAGAGGTGTTGGGAAGAAGTAACACAGCAAACAGCGAGATGTTACAGAGTCTGGCTCTGGGCGGGATCAGGCAGAGGCAACCTCAGGTGCGGGACAAAGGAGGTCTTTCTGGGAAGGGGGCCTTTGAGATGAGGCGTGAAGAGTGAGGAGGATCAGGCATTTGAATGTGAGGGGGGTGACCTGCCAGCCTGGGCTGAGCTGCCAAAGCCCTGAGGGAAGAAGGAGCTTGTGGGGGACCCCTGATGCTGAGCAGCTAGCTCCACCTGGTGGGACCTGGGAAGACTTCTGCTGGGAGGTGGCACCTGAGCTTCCCACGGGTGAGTGCTGAGACCTTCCCCCGTGGAGGAGCAGAGGCTTTCCAGGTGAGAGATGCAGACAGAGAGGCGAGGGCCTGGGCAGGAACACAGCGAGTCAGAGCAACCAGCGTCGGGCCAGCTTGGTTTCCAGGCAGCGGAGGTGCCTCTGCCGAGTGTGTGCCGACCGGAAGCAGAGCGAGGGCACCAGACTCTTCGGAGGCAAGGGAGGTCCAGGTTTCAAAGTCATATACCTCCAAGGACTCTTCCAGCTCTCAAATGCTTCGAGCCAGCAAGGCCAGGATGGGCTTTGATTGAATACCATTTAATAGACTTGCTCCATTTGGCTGCATGTGCTTTCGGTTTCCTGTCCTCACCCCAACCGCCCAGAAGAGGGAGGTGTGTTCGTGCCCAGAATGCTCTGCACAAATGCAAAGGCGTGACTGGGCGCCGAGTCCCCGAGGCTTCCTCAGGTGGGACCTCAGCAGATAACCCAACCGAGACCAGGGATTTCCACCCTCCTCCAAGCAGCCCCTGCACCCACCCACCACAAGTGCCAGCAGCACCCGGACCTCCCGCTGCTCCGGCCCCAGTCCTCGCCCTGCACCCTGGGAGCATCCCGGAAGGCCAGCTCCAAACAGCCAGCCCAAACCGGGTCAACATTCCTCCCTTCGATCTCAGTTCAGCCCTCCAGGCTTCCCCTTGGGAATAGCAAACTCCGATTGCTCTCCAAGGCTCGCTGAATTGGTAGGACCCTGCATGCGACTCTCCCAGCAGGTGACAGAGGGAGAAGTTTTCTGGAATTTCGGGCTTTTTGATGGAGGAAGTCTGCCTCATAAATAATGGAGAGCATTCAGCTTCCCAAGAACTATGTCAAGTAGCCGTGTCCCAGTTCCCCCAGCGAAGGGAGCTTCAGAATGCTCCAGCAGAGATGAGGAAAACAATTTCACTAAAAGATGAGTCAGGAAATGCAGAAGGGCTGAGAGGAAAGAGGCTGGAGGTGGCCAGGGGAAGGGGAAGGTGCATGGAAGGGGCCTGTACCAGGGAAGGATGCACTCGGTGCCATCTTCAAAGCCACACTCAGTGCCAAGTGCCTTGTGATCAGGACCTCCTTTCACCCCAAAGGATCCCACATTGTGGGACTTCTCACTGCAGCCCCATTTGACAGATGAAAAACTGAGGCCTATATAAGTTTTTACCTGAAGCCCCCTTTGGTGGAAGCCTGGACCCTGGCCTGTCAGTTCCAACCTGCACACTCTTCACCTGTCCATTCACCTGGAGAGAATCAGGGACCAGCAGAATCCTGGAGTGTTAGGTCTGAGGGAATTTTAAAGCTGCACTAGTTATGGGATCAGAGTCCAGAAGACCTGAGCTTGAATCAAAGCTCATTCACTGCTCTTGAAAAATGGGGATAACAATCCCAAGGTCATGGCCCTATTGTGGGGTTAAAAGGGCAGATGTTTGTGGTATGTGGAGCTTAGGATCTTGCACAAAATAGATACTCAGTGAAGTCTAAGTGTTACTGGAGATACTGCTCACTGCTCAAAACCAGTCAACCCTAAATTGTATAATGGCCCCAATGCAACCCAAGTTCTATGTCAACTCCAAAGCAGCTGTCCTTGACTAATGGTGCACAAAGTGGCAGGTGCCACAAAGTGACTTCACTGAGTATCTATTTTGTGCAACATGTTGTCTTGTGGCCTGCAGGAACCATGGTGAGGGAAGGGGCTATGAAGTTGGACCAGATGCAGAATTGGCCTCAGGGCCCTCTTGGAGTCAGCTTCCTTATCTGTCAAATAAGGTGCCACAAAGTGAATTCACTGAGTATTTTGTGCAAGACCCTATGTTCCACATACTACAAACATCTGCCCTTTTAACTCCACAATAGGGCTGTGACCTTGGGATTGTTATCCCCAGTTTTCAAGAGCAGTGAATGAGCTTCAATTCAAGCTAGGTCTGGAATGGCTCTTTGGGGGAGGCACCCAGCACGCAACACCTCGTTTCTGTGTTGCTGGCCTCTCTCTCTCTTGCCTTCTTGGTTTACATGCTTTGATGAGGCACGCTGCTATGTGGGAGAGGCCCCCATCGCAAGGAGCCCAGGGCAGGTGGCCCTTTGTCAGCATCAGGCTGGCAAAGAGGCAAGGAGCTGCTGAGGAGTTCTCAAAGGCCTGAAGTGGATGTGACATGGGTCACATTCTACTGGCTGGAATGCAGTCATGTGATCCCATGTGCATGCAGAGGAGGCTGGGAGAGGTAGCTGTGTGTGTGCCCAGGGTGAAAAAACAAATTTGATGAAGAGCTGAACAATCCCTGGCACTCCTGGCCAGGTGAAATGATGTCCCAGGAGACCCCGCAGGTGAGGAGCAGAGCCGTCCTGAGAGTCCCCAGCTTCCAGGATGCACCAGGGCCCCAGGCTCTTTCCTCTCCATGTTGGACCAGAGTCCCATGGTTGGCCAATGGGCCCGACACAAAGGTCCATCTTAGCAGGAGGAAGGGAGGCTGCAGGTGGTCAACATGTTGTCTTGTGGCCTGCAGGAACCATGGTGAGGGAAGCGGGAGGGGGGGGGCAGAAAGCCACAGCTGCAGGGCTCTTGGCTATGAAGTTGGACCAGATGCAGAGTTGGCCTCAGGGCCCTCTTAGAGTCAGCTTCCTTATCTGTCAAATAAGGCTGCAGTAAGGGGACTCATCATGCAGGGGAAGTGAGACCTTTGATGGTTTCATAACATACCTTCTCCATTTCTCTCAGGGTCCTGTCTCTCTGCTGCGATATAGTCAAGCCATAGTACTTTGGATGCTGTTGGTTCTAGGGGTACCTCCTTCCCAGGGGTGTTCAAGTACAACAGGAAATCTGTGAGGTGGAAGATGATCACACAGGTCACTGATCTCAAATCCCTCCCATCAGGCAGATGAGGACAATGACACTTGGAGACAGGACACCTCATAAATACATATACCCCAACTCCGGAAATCCCACCACTAGGAATTTAACCATTAGAAACAATCAGAGGTATACATAAAAAGTTTTTCATATAGGATGTTTCTTATAAGAACTAAAAATTGGATATAATTACAGATGTTACCACAAGAGTTTGGTAAAGTTATGTATGGTATATCCATTCATTGGCCTGGCCAACTCAGCCACAATTCCACAATTCAAAATACTTGTGTAGAATAGGTAAATTGGCATAGGAAGATTTTTCTGACACAATAAATGTAAATAAAAATTTTAGAACAGAATGGATTGTTTGCTCTCCTTTTTGGGAGAAAAATATAAACACATATATGTACATAACTAATGTTTGACAGAGATTATTTTTGGTGGTGGTATTAAGAGTGGTTTCTTTCTCTTTTTTCTATCTGTATTATCCTATATAATAAAGAGCTAATATGCTAATTAGACTGAACGGCAGAACAACTATCCGGATGACTGTCTAGATGACCTTCCCGATGAAGCCAGGCCTGTGAAGGCCAGCTGAGGCAGCCAGGACTGCAAGGGCCCAGCCCCTTGCATGAATTTCATGCATTAGGGCTCTAGTCTATGAAAGCCTCAGCGACTGAACGACTGAACAACCAAACAACCAAATGACCGGTCAACTGGTCACTATGATGTGCATTGACTACCAGGGGGCAGGCGCTCAATGCAGGATCTGCCCCCTGGTGATCAGTGTGCTCCCACAGCCAACCTCCCACAGTCCCTCCCCTAGCTGGCCCCGATTGGCCCCAATCACCAACCAGGCCAAGGGACCCCACCCATGCAAGAATTTGTGCACCAGGCCTCTAGTATATAATAAAAATGTATATTTTTTTAAAGAGGAAAAATTATTCTTAAAATGAAGGTTAACATTTTTTTTGTAAGACTAGATGACATCTAAGGACAAAGAGATTCCAACCTTTTGTGACTCTAAATCTCAGACACTAATAACAGAACCTGAAAATGAGCTGAGATCATTGGGGGAGGGGGAGAGGACTTCTTTGCCTTTGAGTTCCTTAAGAATCAGTTGTTGATTTTTAAATGTTTTGGATCTCAGCTTTCTTCTGGTGCAATCTAGCCATCCCTTCCCAAGATAACAGAGACATTCTGTTGATTGATTTGAGTACATGAAGCATTTCAATCCCACTGCATCAGTCAGCTATTGCTGTGAAATAAACAACCCCACCCTCTGGGTGACATTCAAGAATAAGTATGTGTTTTCCACACTTTTCCAGGTTGGCTGGGCAGTTCTAAGCTGCAGGTTTCGAATGCAAGTCTGTACCATGTGCCATGTGCAATGTGCCAGAGGCACCTCTGCCCACATTCTATTGGACAAAAGAAATCACGGGCCAAGCCCAATGTCATGAGGCCCCGAGGTTCACTCTAGCTTCTGAAGGAGGAACTGGACAGTCACCTGGTCAAAGTGCAGGGAAAGTACAGGGAAGGGCGAAGAATCGGAGTGGATAACTTAACCTCCCTCCTAATGTCCACAAATGATTGCTGTGGTCAGATAGTAGTGTGAAATGGCTGGACATACCATGCACACTTTAGAAATAACATTAATCCTCTACTGATTTGAAAGTAATACTTTTAAAATTATAGTTACTAATAAAAAGGGGAAATTAAAATAACCATAATCCCATTCTCCACAGATGGTGTTAGGATTTTGCCGCACAGCCTGGCAGGATACACACCCATTTGCACACACAAACAAACATGGGCATGTATTTGTATAACAAAAGTGGCATCACGCTTTGTTTAAATTGTATCCTGCCTTTTTCACCTAATCGCATTTTGTGAGCTTTTACTCACATTATTAAGCATCCTTTAAAAACAAGCTTTTCACACGTGTACAATAATTTATTCCAAAGATGTAGCCTAACTTATGTAAACAATCCCTTTGGTTAGATATTTAGGCTCTCTTTTTATTCCATTACAAACAAAATTGTCTTGAGCATCATGGAACACAATTAATAGCTGACATAGAGTGATCTTTTCCCTACACCTGGCTCTGAGCTAAGCATTTTCTTTCTTTTCTTTTTTAAAAAATATATTTTATTGATTTTTCACAGAGAGGAAGGGAGAGTGATAGAGAGCTAGAAACGTCGATGAAAGAGAAACATCAACCAGCTGCCTCCTGCACGCCCCCTACTGGGGATGTGCCCCCAACCAATGTACATGCCCTTGACCGGAATCAAACCTGGGACCCTTCAGTCCGCAGACCAACGCTCTATCCACTGAGCCAAACCGGTTTCGGCTGAGCTAAGCATTTTCATGCATGACCTTATGTGAGCCTCAGGATTCCCTCTCCAGTAGGTACAATTACTATCCCCATCTACAGATGAGGCAGCCAGGGCTCAGAGACAATAGGAACTTGCTCAAGGTCACACAGCAGCTATTTATTGGCAGAGATAAGACAATAACTGAGACCTCACCTATAATAATAAAAGCATAATATGCTAATTAGACCAGACAGCTGAACATCCTTTGAACAAAACTGTGGGGGCTGTAGCAATAGCTTTGAGGTCTGATTGGCCCAGTCGCCTCCCACAGAGGGAGGCCAGACTGTGGCTTAGGCCCTGTGAGGAGTGGGCCTAAGCCGTCAATAGGACATCCCCTGAAGGCTCCTGGATTGTGAGAGGGTACAGGCTGGGCTAAGGGACTCCCCCACATCCAATGCATGAATTTCGTGCACTGGACCTCTAGTTGGTTATAAAATCCATCGTGTTAACTATCAGCTAACCTCCCTTTCTTTGTACCTCCCTAATGATTCCTTTGGGATTCATTTCTGGAGTGAAATTAATGGGTTTGCCCACTTTAAGACTCTCAAGGCATTTTGCCAACACACTTTCTAAAAAGGAGATATCAATTTAAACTATAAACAGAGTCTCTGCTGTGTTAACCGTGTGCTGGGCACTGTTGTTGGTGCTGAAGGTAGTGAAGGACTAGACAAGCATAACCCCTACTGTCCTGGGGCTGGTGGGGCACCTAACCCCAGGATGGAGGAAGGAGATAGACGCTGAAGAAAGAGCATTATACTTTCTGATAAATAAACAAAGCCAAGGGGTACAGCAGGGACTGGAGTAGGAAAGATGGGAAGGGGTCTCCACGTTAAGTAGAATTATCCTGGAGGCCTTCTCAAAGGAGGCAGCCTTGAGCTGGAGCCTCAATGCCCAGAAAGGAAAATTCAGGGAAGTGGGTCCAGGCAGGAGATACATTAAATGCAAAGTCACCAAGGTGGGACCAAGCTCAGTAGTTCAAGAAACAGAGAGAAGAAGGCCCACCAGTCTGCAGTGTAGTGAGTGAGGGTAAGAGAGCTGGAAATGGGGCATCAGGAATCAAGGCGGTCAGGGGTCCTTGCAAATCATAGGAGGAGATTCAGTTTATTCCAAGTTCAGTGGGAGGTCTCAGAAGGCAACAGATCCAGTGCCTTGGGTCTGAAAACAATGCCATTTGGAGCATCCTCCTAAAGAAAAGCACATCGAATTAGGAATAAAGTTTAGCTGTGCAATTTAACCTTTATCTAGAATGAGAAAAGAAATCACAATAAATGGCAGATCTCAAAAAGTGGACAGTCATCAAAAGCATCACCAAAGGAGGAAACCCCCAGTTTCTGACTGAGTGCCCTGACACACTTCCATAGCTTTCTTTCTCCCCTGAGCTGTGCGGGTTGCATTCTCTTTACTCACTTTCTCCTAAAACAGCGATCTTGGAATATCACTTTTGGTGCAGAGAACAGAAAGTTCAACCAGGCTTCCCTCCAGCAGAGTCTGATCGCAGTGGTGTTCAACACCAACAGAGCGGAAGTGCTTTTCTCACCTGCACAGTGCACTGTGTATGATGCCATGTGCGCATGTTCAGAGCAGCTGTCAACTGAGGGAAAACTCCAGTCCAGGCTCTTCACATCGGAGCAGGAAGACTTCACAAGCTCCCGGCAGTTATGCATCCTAATTAATCTTTGCGTTGACAATGCTCATTAACCACATGCTGGAGGCCCAACCAGGCCCTGGGAGGAGGCTGCAGACAGAGAGGTTCCCTGAAGCTTAAGCTGCTTTAGCTTCTGGTGCAGCCTCCTCTGGCCAGAGGCTCCTCACAGCGGAGGGAGGTGCCCCCTCCTTGCTAGGGTTGCTTGGCAGAGAGTTGTAGCTTGTGGGGGCAGTGAGGAAGCAGTGAGTCTATTGCAGGGGTGGCCGGTGCAGGCTCCAGGCAAGCAGTGGTGCAGGTGCTCAGAGCGCTGGTCTGCGGAAGGAGAAGGGAAGCCTTGAAGATGATCTCAAGTAGCTCTGTTGCTGGATTTCCCTTTTTCTCCCAGGCTCTCTGGGGACTGAGGCCTCGGCAGGCTCCCCTGCCCCCACCAGTTGTGCCCCTCACCCAGAACTGGAGCCTGCCCCACTGCCACAGCGTACAAATGGAGCAGCCAGCAGGGAGGTCATTCTGTCTGAAGACATGGCAGGAGGTGCTGAGCAGATGACGTAGATTAGTCCTCTAATGGGCTCCAATGGAGGTTCAACACAGGAGAGACTTCCTTCTGCCCGTGGGGGGAGAGACAATGCAGCCAGCACCCAGGGACCAAGGCCCTGGTTGGCAGTGCCCAGCAGGCCGTCACTGCTCTGCCAGCCACAGACAGCATAAGGAGGCAGAAGCTTTAGAAATGAATTTGAAGGCAGTGGACAAACTCCCCCCTCACTCAGGGGTCATGGAAATAAAGGCACGTATTTTCACCAGGCCAAACACGATCTCATTTAAGGAGGAAAAAACTGTAAAATTGACCAAGTAGAGGGTGGGTGTCTCTGCATTTTGGCTGAAGTTGGGGGTCATTGAGGCCCATGAGTGCCCTCTGTCAGCTTTGAAGCCAGTGCCCTTTCCACCTTGGGCCCCTCAGCCAGGACCACCTGACACCAGAACCCACTCATCTGCACACACCATGCAAGTTGAAGCAGGCCTGATGGGTGGGGTGAGGCTGGCACTGGATATGCCAACATGAGAGGTTCTGGGCTGGGGAGATAGTCCTGAGCCACATGGGTAATGCTTATTTTAGTCTGATTTAGGATGGAAACACTGAAAACAGCAATAACAATAATAATAAATGGAAGGAAAATTCCATCTTCTGTGATATAAGTAGAACCAAGGGTTGGGTGATGAGGGATGAGGGGCAGGGCCAGTTCCACAGTGTTATATTGGGAGGAAAGACTATGCCCCATTGAAGTGACTGTCATGGGTTAAATTGTGTCTCTCTCCCCTACCCTCTCACCCCCAATGTATATGTTGAAGCCCTAACCCCCGGTGCTCCAGAATGTGACTTATTTGGAGACAGGGTCTTTACAGAGGTAATCAAGTTAAAATGATGTCATTCGGATGAGCCCTAATCTAATATGACTGGTGTGCTTATGTAAAGGGGAGATTTGAGACAGACACATACTCACAGGGAGAACAATGTGTGAAGAGGAAGGAAGAGATTCGTGGGATGCATACAAGCCAAAAAACAGCAGAGATTGCATCCATCAAACCACAGGGTGGGGTCCAGGATGTGCTAAGAATTCAGGACCACAGGACAGTAGGAAAGGCCAGCAATGAGGGGGTGGGGGCGGTCAGCTTCCAGAGAAAAAAGGGGAGAAATAAGAATACGAAGAAAGAGCCATTTGAAGACCATCTTGTGCTGAACTGAAGAGAGATACAGACTGTCCGCCTCTGCTTTAAGTTGTCCTGGGGGGTTTGGCCACTCCTGCTCAGATTCTGTTACAGCCACAAGCACAGAATATATACTGTAAGAATTATGGCACTGGAGCTGTGAGTGGACACAGAAGCATAATATCTGAGAGTTTTTTGAGTCCAGCACTGAGTCCCTTGGTGTTCATCCAAGAGGGCTGAGGGGGAGGCATCAAGTTCTGGGAGGCTGTCAGCCAAGGCGAGGATTTGGATATGGGAAGCCATCATTAAGAAGGCAGGATCAGCCCTGACCGGTTTGGCTCAATAGATAAGAGTGTTGGCCTGATTTGATTCCGGTCAAGGGCATGTACTTTGGATGTGGGCACATTCCCATTAGGAAGTGTGTAGGAGGCAGCTGATCGATATTTCTCTCTCGTGGATGTTTCTAACTCTCTATCCCTCTCTCTTCCTCTCTGTAAAAAATCAATAGAATATATTTAAAAAAAAAAAAAAAAAGAAGAAGAAGAAGAAGAAGGCAGGATCAGAAGCCAGTTGGCAAAAGGTTAAGGAACAGGTGGGGATGAACAAATATGGCTTCTCAGGGAGCCCAGGGCCCCTCACTCCTGCATCAGCCCTCTACCTTCGCCCCACCCCCTGCATGTCTCAGACCCCCTGCTCCAGTGAGACAAACCTGCCCGCTGCCCCTTCCCTCCCTGCATAGCCCTCATTACACCTCTGTGCTTGGCTTTTCTTCTGGAACACTCTCTCCCCACAACACTAAACCCTGTGTTGGAACCCAGAACCTTAGTATTCGAAAGAGACCCTAGAAATCACTCAGTTATCATCCCCTTCATGCCACATTTAAGAAACTGAGACCCAGAGAAGAATTTGACATGGACAAGTTCCCACAATAAGACAATGACAGTGTGTCAGTCATCTTTTGTCACAAGAGGGCTGCATAACAAGCCAACCCAAACTTGGTGGCTTAAGAACACAACCACTTATTGTGGGCCAGCAGCTGTGGTTCTGCTGATCTTGCTTGGGCTGGGCTGTAGGTTTGGTTCCAGACCATGGGTTTGGGCCAGGTCCCTACATGTATCTCTCACTCCTCTGAGGCCAGCGTCAGCCAGGACATCTCTTCATGGGGTCGGCACAAGCAAAAGAGTGCAAATTCAGCCCCACTAAAACCTTTACCTTCATCACAACTGCTAACATCCCATTGGTCGAGGCGAGCCCCATGGTCCAGGGGCTGCAACACAGTGTTACACACAATGTCCATACCCAGAGAACTCTTTCAAAATCCCTGGATGAGCCAAAACCGGTTTGGCTCAGTGGGAGAGCATCGGTCTGCAGACTGAAAGGTCCGAGGTTCAATTCCGGTCCAGGGCATGTATGTTGGTTGCGGGCACATCCTCGGTAGGGGGTGTGCGAGGCAGCTAGTCGATGTTTCTCTCTCATTGGCGTTCCTAGCTCTCTATCTCTCTCCCTTCCTCTCCGTAAAAAATCAATAAAATATATTTTAAAAAAATAATAATAATAAATAAAATAAAATCCCTGGATGAATGTAATACCAATACAGCAATCCACAAGAAGGAGATTCAAACAGCCAATACACAGATGATTAGGTGTTTCATTTCACTACTAACCAAAGACATGCATATGCAAAGAGAGCTTTGTTTTCTGCATGTGGATAGATAACGATTAAGGAAATTGACAAACCCACTTAGCTTATTGGAAAATGGGCACCCTCCTGCCCCCATGACGGCAGTGCTAATGGATTCAGCCTTTCGAGGGAGGCAGTTTGGCAATAAGTGTCAAAATGTAAAACGAAGGTGCCTTTTATCCTGATAATCTCACTGCTGAGGAATGTATTGATGGAGGTGGTCACATAAATTAAACACAATGAGGTGAGCCGCAGTGGTGCGTCAGAGCATGGTTTATTGTACATGATCAAGCACACATAAAAAGGAAATTGATTTGATAAATTAGTACCACTCTTTAGAATGGAATATAAAGTATTGTCATTCCGCAACTGTCAACATGGGAAGACACCCACGGCATCTTGTTGAGAGAAAACAAAAAGTGGACACAAACGCAGAAGCCCATTTCTTGGTATTTGGGTGGCTCCATTGGGTGGACATCAGCCCATGCAAAAGGTCGCCCATTCAATTCCATGTCAGGGCACATGCCCAGATTGCAGTGATCCTTGGTAAGAGGTGTGCAGAAGGCAGCCCATCAATGTTTCTTCCTCAGATCGATGTTTCGCTTTCTCTCTCTCTCTCCTTCCCTCCCTCTCTAAAATATTTCTTTAATGGATTTTGGCCAACATGTTAGCAACGGTGCTCCTTCACTGCTATGATTTGGGGAAATTTCTACTTTTTTGTAACTCTTCCCTAAAGTTGGAAATGTTTATAATAAAACATGTATTGTTTTATAAAAGCAAATATGACTTTAAAAGCAATGAAGCTTTTTTAAGCATTGTTGCTTGAAAAAGGCTAGAGGAAACAATTATGGTAATAAGTCACACGAAATTTTGAAGAGAAAAAAAATCTTTACAATTAATTTTCTTTTAAAGTTGGTTATCTGTTAAATGAAACAGAATAATTTGAAAAGATAACAATTATCCCTACTTTGGGATACAATAGACGCTTTGGTTCTAACATCTAGTTTGAAAATGCTTTATTTCATGCTCTTTATTTTGGAAGGGGAGGGGGAGGCGCTGTCTGCCAATTACTTACCCGTCTGACCCATTTCTGCTCGGGGACTGATGCAAAGCACAGTCAGTGATGTTCAAGTGCACACACATTTAGAAACATGATTCCAGGATGGGCTAACATTTACCCAATATTTACGATGTTCTAAGGGTGTCACATTCTTTATTGTGTTCGCTCTTCATGCCTGCTCTGTGGTGGAGGTGTAATTATTGATGAGGAAGCTGAGCACTGAGCCATTTGCTAGGATCCTGGAGTGCCTCTGTGGCTGAGCTCCAGCAGGGTCCACACCTCACCCCGAAGTTCTACCAAACGATAGAAGTTACCAGGAAATAAATCTAGTAAACTGTGTGCAAGACCTTTAAGGAGAAAATTATAGAGCTTTAATGAAGGACATAAAAGAAAAACTGAATAGAGGGAGCGATAGAACATGCTCATGGATGGGAAGGACCTATAGTCGAAAGATGTCAATTGCTCCCCAAGCTAGCCTACGAATGCAATACAATCGCAGTGTCTAAATCCCAACAGGCTCCAAGGGAAACATGACAGGCAGATTCAAAAGTTCACAGGGGAAATCATTTTGCAGAACCAGGACAACTTACCCTCCCCAACACCCAGGTCTGTGATAAAGGACTCATGTTTCAGACTGGGCGGTGTTAGCATAGTGCAAAGCAAGAGAGGTCAACAGAGGGACCACAAACAGACTGGGTTGTGCATGGGAAACCCTATATAGGAGAGAAGATGCTGCAAAAAAATAGGAAAGATCAATGCCATAAATAATACCAGGAAACTGCCTGTGTGTAAGGAGGAATACTTATGTCTTACACAAAAGGTAACCGTATAAATAAAACTTTACTGTTGAAAACTAAAAAAATAAAATAAAACTTTAAAACAATTGGAAGAAAGGTCAAGTATCTTTATGACTTTGAATGGGAAAGACTGTCTTGAAACAAAGCACAAACCATCTAATAGAATTCAATACAATATAAAATAAAATTATAAAAGACATCTTATTTAAAAAAATGTTTAAAGCAAGACATGGACTAGGAGAACTTGCTATGCACATCATCAATTAAGAATTACTATCCAGAATATGTACAAAGGTTCCTACAAATGATAAGAACATGACCCAATAGAAAAAGGTACACAGAAAACCCTGACCAGTGTGGCTCAGTTGGTTGGGCATTGTCTTGTGCACCAGGGGTTGCTGGTTCCATTCCCAGTAGAGGGTGTACAGGGGCAGCTGATTGTGTTATGCTGTCACATCGATGTTCCTTCCTTTCCCTACCTCTCTCTCTCAAAACCAATAAAAATCTATATATATAAAGAGCCAGGGTCCATAATGACTAAGGATCCACCAAACACTGGAAGTCACTGAAACAACCCAGCACTGACTGCAGCTGGTGCTGGCACAGTGACCCAGCACTGCCTGCTGAGGGAGCTATGGATCAGGCCCAGAGAGAGGCCTGCAGAGAGAGAGAGAGGATCTGATCCCCAGCCTCCATGGCAGCTGTTGATCAGCTGTTACCTCTCTCTTTCTCTCCAGCTTCATTGGTAGCCACCCTGCTGTTTCTCTCTGGGCCTCCTTGAGGGCTGCTGATCAGCCCCACCTCTTTGATCAGGCACAGAGACACTGACTGGCATAGTAACTGACCAATCAGAACCAAAACTGGATGAAGTGCCAGGAGCCAATGGCTGCCTAGGAGTTGAAGCTTTTGATGCTGACAGGCATAGAAACTGACTATCAGAACCTAATCTGGGTGAACTACGAAAGCAGAACCTAAGGTGGTGGGGGCTGAAAAGGGATTTTAAGGGCAACAGCTGTTTGGTGTAAGGTGTAAGAAAGCGGTTCCATTTTTTCATGACCAATTTGGTAGTATAGTGCCTATGGCTGGCTATCAGTCCAGATATGGAGATTATGTGTTTTTGTCTGCTAAGAGCATCTCCTCTGATGAAAAAGGTTCCTCCCCTCCACTCACTCCCTCAAACACACACACACACTTAAGCAATTCTATCCTATATAATCTATCTATACTACTAAAAAAGGTAATATGCTAATTAGACCAGGAAGACCGGCCATCTTCCATGTCCGACTTCCTTCCAGAAAAAGCCATGGTGGTGGGGGCCAAGACAGAGGTAGGTAGGGGTGATCAGGCTGGCAGGGGAGAGCAGTTGAGGGCAACCAGGCCAGCAGGGGTGAGATCAGGCTGGCAGGGGAGAGCAGTTAGGGGTGATCAGGCAGGCAGAGGCAGTTGGGTGCGAGATCAGGCCGGCAGGGGAGAGCAGTTGGGGGCAAGATCAGGCTGACAGAAGAGGGCATTTAGGGGCAATCAGGCAGGTAGATGGAGGCAGTTAGAGGAGATCAGGCAGGCAGGCAGGTGAGCAGTTAGAAGCCAGCAGTCCCAGATTACAAAAGGGATGACCGATTGGAGAGGGTGCAGGCTGGACTGAGGGAACACCACCCTTCCCCCCCGATCCCCACCCCCCGAGCATGAATTTCATTTATTGGACCCCTAGTATTTTATAAACTGCACAAAGAAAATGAAAAGACCTGGCCAATAGTCAAGAAAGATGTTCACCATCACTAAAAATCAGAAATGCACAATTAAAATAATTGGGATATGTCATCTATATTGAAATGTAAATTGCTGCCACATCCTCCAAGGTTGGAGGCACAGGCACTTAAGAACTCAGCCGTTTCATGTGCTGGAATAAACAGCAGAGAAGCTCAAACAACCGTGACCAAGGAGACACAGGGCAGGGGTTCCTGCACCATGGTGTGTAGTAGTAACAATTGAACATCCTAATAGTCATCACAAGGAACATGGTTCTATAAATGGTGGTGTAATTACAAAAGAGGAAAAGACAGAGCAGTTAACACTAATGACTTAGGTTCAGAGAAATCAACATGCATGAATCTCTGAGACATCATGGTGGCAGGAGTATGAGCCTGTGTCCGTACAGAATAGTGGCTATGCTGGCAAATGCAAGCCCCGGAACCAGCACGTCCTGCCCTGAGTCCTTGTGCAATTTACCTTAATCTCTTTGTTCCACGGTATCCATCCTCGCTGGGGATAACAGTGCGTGGGCTGTGGTGAATAGTGAACATATTACAGCATGGAACTTAGGATGGTGTGCAGCACACAATAAGCACTTGGCAAATATTAGCTGTTTTGAACACATACATATTTGAAAACTTGAAACTGTGATTACCTCTGTGGAGGGAGGATGGGGAATAGGGTTGGGTTTAGGGTTCCACGACACCTGAAATAATATATTTCTTGGGGGAAAAAAATAAGAATAAACAGGTAGCACGAGAGAACACTTTTAATGTGATGTAAGAGTTTTATATCTTACTAATTGTGGTGGTGATCATATGATCTAGACATGTGATAAAACTGCATGGAACTTCATACAACACACACACACACATATACGAGGGCACATAAAACTGGTGAGCTTGGAATAAAGCTTGCAATCTAGTTAGTAGTGTTGAGCCAACATGGTTGGAGGCCTGGCCCTGATGCTATTAATATAATGAGTTACATAAAATGTTACCAATTAGGGAGTGGGGCTGGGAGAGGGGACACCGGATCACTCTGCCCTATTTTTGCAACTTCCTGTAATTCTATAGTAATTTCGAAGTTGAAAGTTATTTCAAAATAAGAAGAAAGTCAAAAGAAATCTGAAGCAAATAAGCAAACTTTAAAATAGTCTTCAGTGGTTAGTTGAGGGGTCACGGCAGTAATAATAATAAAAGCAATTATTTATGTATTGCCATGTGCCGGGAGGAGATTTACATGCATAAACAACACATGAGGCAGGCCAGCAGCGGAGTTCTTGGGACAGAATCCCCTTCAGCTTCTCCTCCACTCAGACCTGCTTCATTCCCTCCTTCCCCTAGAGGGTGGGTCCTGGGGATATGTCCTAATACATGCCCTTCACCCTAACAGCCTCGAGTCTGCTCCCCAGGACACCAGCAGGAAGAGGGGTCCCAGAAGACCTGGCTGGAGGCCAAAGGGTTCCTGGAGAGATGTAAGGAGGCCAGCTGAGGCGTGAGGCTCCCCATGGCGCCCCCTGCCCCAGGCAGGAGTTCTGCAGACTGAGAGCCTCGGGGAGAAACCTGGGAAGCTGTACCAAGGGGGGCTGAGCAGCCCAGAGAGAGAGCTGCCCTGGTTGGTGAGCCAAGGCCATGGCAGAGCCACTTCCGGTTTGTTTCTTTTTATAGCCCAGGTGCCTCTGAACAAAGTCACTTTATATGAAGCATTTTCACTGCCTTGCCTCTCAGTTCTGCACTGCAGAATTTTTATAAATCGGTTGCTTCTGGGTTTTCCTCTTTCCGTATATGTGACTCCTTTCTCCAACTGTGAGAGACCTGGTTCCCATTATCCCCATTGTTAGAAATCAATCTTTCATCTCAATCATTGCAGACCTCCTCTATACCGCCCCAGCATGGACTCCCACCTTACTCCTCTGAGTCCCCCCAGGTGGACACCTCGTACCCCATCAAGTAATTTGTTTCCTGAGTGTGGTAGGCCCTTTGGTAATTGTTCGTTGGATAAATGAAAACGGAGTGAATATACATTCATTACCCCCAACCCCTATCACAGTGCCCATGGCAGTTTATAATAATTATTATTAAATGAACAAATAGTCAGGGAAGAACAGTAGAGCCCAATAAGTCATAATTTATCACCAATCAGGCATGAAGTGTATCTTTCATGCATCTGTGAGCAATATTTTGCTGAACCGTTTGAGAGTGTCAGGGAGATTATGAATGGCGTGTCTGTCCTATTTATATTCATAAATTCATAAATCCACAGCTCCAGAGTTGACTTCAGTGATGATATAAAACTAGGAGGGAAAGGCTGGTGTGGGGTCGTCTGCGGTATCAGAAGGTCAAGGTCAAAATCGGCCTCTTTCTCTGCCCCTCGGAGGTGCCCTCACTGCAGATGGCCATGAAATTAATTGTCCAACCTTTGTGGAGAGCCATCCCAAAACGACAATAATAATTGATTCCGTTTTTTCTGGTGTGGACTTAAACCTAGGAGGTGAGTACAATTGTCACCCCCATTTTTCAGGAGGACACCAAGTTTTGTAAATGGGGCTGATTCTAGTTTCCCCTTCTTCATATTTGCCACTCCTTTCCCTGATGGTGAGACCCTGACTCCCATTAGCCTTTATATACTTGCTCCTGTGATCAGAGAGATGGTATCTTCCTCCCACAGTCACGCAGATTCACAGTGGAGTAGTCAGGCATAAGCATCCAGAACCTTGTTTCTGCCAAGGGCCATTTGCATATTTATGACATCATTCGTGGGCCATACCAAATTATCAACTTAAAAATTAGCCTGCTATGTTTTGTCAAGCATTTAATATACTCACCCCCAATGCCTTGGCAGGGCCAGACCAAATGATTTCTCAGGCCTTCTATGGCCCACGGGCTGGCTCCTGAGGTGAGGTGAGGGCGGTAAATGTGAGGAGCACATGAGGGCCAAGTCTGTAGGGAAACTAGACATGGCGGGGAAGGAGGGGGGATTCTGGCACACTTCTCCACAGGGGGACAGGGAATGGGCCCCACCTGGATTCATTTTTCAGACAAGAAGGAGGCATGTACTGCAAGTACCCTGAGATTTCTCCATCCTACAGTGTCCCCTAGAGATCATGAACCTTCCACTTTTACATGTTTTTTTTATGTTAAGTGGCTCTTCTCTAGAGGCACTGAACAGAAGTGAGGGGGGTTTAGAGGATAACTTTATATCATTGAAAGGTAATCAGGAGCAAATAGGAGTCAACAGATCTACTTGGAGGTCTACCCACATCTTTCTCCTGGCCCCTGCCCTTCTGCTCCCCTCCCCACTCCTCAAAAGCACCTGGAAGCACTCACACTGGGAGGATTAACATGCCACCAGGGCACCTTCCAAAGCCTGCCTTCCCAAAACCTGATTGTCTGGAAAAATAAAGGAAACAGCCTTGATCCGCAACACTAGCCACAGCGGCCTTGTAGCAACATCTAAGGAATCCTCTGTGCTTCCCAAGTCACAGGCACTTTAATGCCACTTGAAAGGATACCAGGGTCTGGTCAGGTCAGCAGTGGTTGGTTAAAACCAGAAACAACAGAAGTGTTAGCCTCTGATGCAGAGCAGCCATGGCCTTTTAAAATCAAAAGTGCACTTGCCCAGCCGCCAAGGCCCAGTGGTTGAGCACCAATAAATGGGTTCAATTCTGGTCAGGGCACATGCCCAGGGTGCAGGCTCAATCACCAGTGTGGGAAGTGTGCAGGAGGCAACTTTTCAATGATTCTTTCTCATCACCGGGGAGGGGTGTGGCCTCCTTGAACCTTTGGTACCTAGGCTTTAGGCTTTATAGCATTTATAGTTTAAAAACAGTCAAATGCCAATAATTTTATATATTTTACCTAATGCATACTTTATTTCAACTCTACAAGATCTTTGTAAGGTAATCATTATGATCCCTTTTTATGAAAAAGAGAGGCTACATAATGTGCCCCAAATCATGTAGAAAGTAAACAGAAATGGAAAAAGGTAAGCAGCATTTTTTGTACCTCCCCATTGTAGCAAGCCCCTCCTTCTCCCTCTGAAGTGAATTCCAGAAGAATTCAAGCACTGGTGATCTTTTTTACTTTAATGTTCTTATTTTCTCCTTTGGGGAGACAGGCATTAAAGACTAGGGCATTCAAAACAACTATAAATATGGAAAAACATAGAAAGTGTTCAGATATGCCCAGGAAAAGGCTCAGAAAATATCTGAGAAGATAATAAGTTTATACTTATAACTCAGATTGATTCTTGGCATAGAGACAGTCTGTAATAATAGAAACAAATAAATGAACAAATAAAACAGTAACAAAAACAGAAAATCCTGGGTAAGGGGGAGAACCTGTTTCCAGTTATCACATTATTACATTCAAGTGTCCGATTTTCAACAACAACAAAATCACAAGGCATGCAAAGAAATAGAAGAATGTGGCCCAGTCAAAGGAAAAAACAAACAGGAATTGTCCTGAAAAAGAACTGATGGCAATCTACTAGACAAAGACTTTAAAACAATTATCTTAAAGGTGACTAAGAAACTAAAGAAAGACATGGAGAAAATTATTTATAAACAAAATGGAAATGTCAATAAAGGGATAAAAATAAATCTATCTTTTTTTTATTCTGGAGCTGAAAAGTATAATAAATGAAATTATTAAAATGTATTAAGGGATTCAAAGGCAGATTTGATAAGGAAGAAGAAAAAATAAGTGAACTTGAAGATAAAATAACAAAAATCATTAAGTCTGAGGAACAGAAAGGAAAAAGATTCTAAAGAGAACAGAGCCAAAGGGAACTGAAGGATGCCATCAAGTGAAACAACATATATTCAGAAGAAGAAGAGAGAGTGTGAAGCCATGACCCCCATGACCTTGGGATCAGACTTGGAGAAAGGGCTGACATGCAAATTAATACACAAGACAAGAAATATAAATTTGGAAATTATGGGGGAAGCCAGTTGTGATCTTGGTACAAGGGACCAAGTTCCACTAAGTCTCCATTCACATCTGCTTTTATTTACCAGAATACACAATTGCCTTTTAGAAATGCAAACAGAGATATCAAAGGTGATATTTGGTAAACAGTAAGATTATCAGATTGGGAAGTTTGATTTAGGTCAGTGGTCAGCAAATTCATTAGTCAACAGAGTCAAATATCAATAGTGCAATGATTGAAATTTCTTTGGAGAGCCAATTTTTTAAAACTTAAACTTCTTCTAATGCCATTTCTTCAAAATAGATTTGCCCAGGCCATGGTATTTTGTGAAAGAGTCACACTCACAGGGCCAAAGAGCTGTATCTGACTCATGAATTGCTGTTTGCCTACCACTGCTTTAGGCCATTGAGTCATCAGTAATAGGTAATAAAATGCAGATATTCAGCCCTGCGAATATCAAAGAGCCCCATTCAGCCTTCTGACCAGATTTCTCTTCTCACATTTATATTAATTACTGTTGATTTTGGTTCCCAGCAGGAGAGACAGAGGCAGAAGAGAATATTTGAAAAAATAATGGCTGAAAACTTCCCAACTTTGATGACTTTACATGAAGATAAACATCCAAAAAACTCAATGAACTCCCAATAGGATGAATCAAAGAGACCTACACTGAGATACATTATACTCAAATCTTCAAAAGACAAAGAGAAAATCTTGAAAGCAGCAAGAGAAAAACCAATCATCACACATAAAAGATCCTCAATAAGATTTTTAGCAGATATTTCCTCAGAAACTTTGAAGACCAGAAGGCAGCTGTCAATCTGTTGGGTGACACAGAGCCAAATCAGTTTCCCTACCCTGTGTCTCCAAGTCTCCCCTTAGAAAGATGAAATGGTTGGATCCTAAGAGAGTCAGACCTGAGGACCGCGTTCTGCCTGAAATCGTGTGCCTCTCACCCTTCCTGCACACAGCAGTCCTTCCCTTCTCCCTGGAAGTCCCTTCTGCCTGGGCTGTGGGTGCAAGACAAGAATCTTGTTTTTCTTATTCTGACTCCTCTGCCCAGGAATGGTCCAATGCTCTGTAAGGTTAGTCCTTACATTTCCTGGGACCACGAGCCCCCTGAGAATCCTGCACACCTGTCACCTCCTTAGCTACTCATCCCAGACAGAGCGCCCCAAGGACGGGAGCACTGAGTCACCCTTGGCTAACTCCCACCTCATGCAAATCTGTGCGAACTCTCTGCAAGAGGCCAAGGACCCTTGTCACCGGGAACTTGCACAATAATTGGAATATCTTTAACAGCCTATTGATGTCTGTTTCCCTCCTGTTCTGTGACAAAATGAAACGAAACAGTAAAAGGTATTGACTTTTTCCTAGCAGGGAAAGGGGGAGGGAGGCTGGGCCTTAAAATAAAATTATGGTTATTGTTCTCCCGGTAGCATGTCTCCTGCGCTACCATGACAGATGGCTCTGTGAGTGACAACAGATTTGTATTTCACTAGGACACCGTAGTCAAAAGACCAATGCTGTTCTCTGTTCTCAGAACCACGGTGTCAGGCCACCGGGGTGGACGCCAGGGTGAGAAGCCTGCGAAGATGCAGCTAAAATAGGGCAGCAGAAGACACAGAGGCTGGATTTGCAGTCATAGCCCATCGATTTCCAGAGTGAGGCTGAAGTCCAGGGAGTGTTATTGGCCCCAGTGCTGTGTCTTTGTGGAGAAGGGTCTTCTCTCTAGAGTGGCTCTTCCTCTGGGGAAATGGAGCTCTTTAAAGGCAGGATTCATATGTGGCAGAGCGAAGAGGGTCATCAGGGCATCGTGATTGTAAGCCCATCCCCAACTCAGCTGCCAGGTCTGCATCATTGCCATTATTCTTAGTTACTTCGTGAAGTGCCCCCGTCCCCATAGTTACTCTGAGCCTGGGAGCTGAGAGGGTTTCGGGAGGCATCACAACCAATGGGTGGGCAGACTCTGAGAGGCCAGAGGGGGGAAGGGCCACCAGGTGCCCAGGCAGAGGTGAGAAGGTCTCGGGAGATGGAGGAGACATGGAAAGATGGCATGGCTTGTGCTGTAACCCCTCCTTAGTGATTGAGATGTCCACCACCCTCAGAGAAAGCTTTCAACTGTAGGGTCTGTTTTATAAGGAACTCATTTAACATTCTTGTCCATATGGATGTCTCTTTAAGAATTCATTTTGGGTCGAAACCGGTTTGGCTCAGTGGTAGAGCATCAGTCTGCAGACTGAAAGGTCCCAGGTTCGATTCCGGTCAAGGGCAGGTACATTGGTTGTGGGCACATCCCCGGTGGAGGGTATGCAAGAAGCAGCTGGTCGATGTTTTTCTCTCATCGACGTTTCTAGCTCTCTATCTCTCTCCCTTCCTCTCTGTAAAAAATCAATAAAATATATTTTTTTAAAAAGAATTCATTTGGGTTAGAATATGTGTAAAAGTCTGCTTACAACATAATATATCAATTAAAGCACTGCACAACACTGTTATTTATGAGTACATACATGGTAGCTACTTTAAGTGTTAAGAGCACAAAAACATGTATGAAAATATGTAAACAACTTCATGATCATGGTTTACAAGAGCCTTAGGAGATGTGGTTTTCACCTCACAGAGAGGAAACTGCGGCCCTGAGAGGTCAAAGAGCAGCATCTCTGAGCAAGTGGCAGAGTGGGGTCTCAGGGCCAAGGTCAGCCTGACAGCAAGGTGCACATGGTGGTGAGCCCATTCTTTCCCTGTCTGCTCCTCCCTCCACTCTCCTTGCCTCTTCCTCCTCAGCCAGGGGGTTGTGGCTCCTCTGTGGCTCCTCCATCTCATCTTCTCACCTCTGCCTGGGCACCTTCCTCTAGCCTCTCGGAGTCTGTCCACCTGTCAGGGCACAGCATCTCTCTCCAGTTCTCAGGCCCACAGTGGTCTTGGACTGACTGGCCCAAAGCCTCTCACCTGTCTCTTTACCTTCTCAACAGCTTTTCTGACCGTTTTTGATGGGCATCATAGGTCAGGGAGAGGAGGGTCAGTCAGCTTTAGAGCCAGGTAGACCTGGTTTCAGATCCTACCTAGCATTTTCTAAGCTCAATAACCTCAGAGTCACTGAGCTGCCTGAGTGAATGAACAAGCCTACAGCGGGACAGTTATCCCCAAGCAAGGATTTGGGAACCAGATTGCCTGAGTTTGAATGCTGGTAAATCCACTTACAGACAGGTGACAGGGAGTCAGTTGTTGCCTCTCTGTGCCTCAGTTGTGTCATCTGTGAAATGGGGATGACCATTCCCCATAGTGAACCCTCAACAGATGCTAGCGTCTGTGTGTAAGCAGTCGCTCTGCCACTTCCTGGCTGTGCATGCTTGAGGAAGTGACTCCACCCCCTTCACAGGGATCCTGGG
Source organism: Pipistrellus nathusii (assembly GCA_963693515.1). NCBI lineage: Eukaryota > Metazoa > Chordata > Mammalia > Chiroptera > Vespertilionidae > Pipistrellus > Pipistrellus nathusii. The sequence goes on from OY882859.1 coordinate 17,722,828, forward strand.
AGAAGGGGATGGACCCTCATGTGAAGCATCTCAGCCAAGGCTCAGTCCTGGTGAGCCAGCCCCTTTCTCAGGGCCTGCAGGGCCGACAGGAGGGAGGCATTTATTAACAAGAGAGATGGTTGGTTATTCCAGAAAGGATGTGGAGGGAGGAAAATTAAATCACAGCCCTCCCACCCAACTCTGTAAACATCATTGATTTGAGGCGGGAGTCACTTCAGGGCTACAGATGCACTGATGGATGGGGCCTCTCATGTGATCTGTGTGCTGCTCATGCAATCCATTCTGAGCCTTCCTCCTGGCAGGTCCTGGGACGAGAAGCATGGCTGGTGAGTAAGAAGCTGGGGATAAAGCTGCAGCAGGAAGGCTTTAGGCTAACCTCCAGGAGGGACATCCTCTCTGTTGCCATTTATCGGTCATTCTCATACTTAAGGGTTCCAGAAACCCAGACAGTTCTTTTCCTAGTTAGCATTTACTGGGTGTTCATGATGGGCCTAGATCTCAACAGCTCTGAGATAGATGCTATTATTAAGTATTCCCATCTCACAGATGAGGAAACTGAGGCTCAGGAGACAAAGCATACAGTAACTGGGTCGAGGTCGCAGCTACTAACTGACAAAGACAAGATTTTAACCCAGGCTGGTTCTAGAATCTGCCCTCCTAACCACCATGTGGCATTCCCGCCCTTGCTCTCTATCCTGTTCATCCATACATCCATCCATCCATTCATCCATCCATCCATCCCTTCCCTCATCTATTCATTCATTCATTCATTCCATTTATTCCTTGGCCATTACAGAGGAGGAGACCCAGGACCTGCCAGGGGCTGCTGGGCAGGGATGTCTAAGAAACCTGTCTATGTCATATGGCACGTGCTTCTCCTCCTTTCTCCCTCTTTGGTCTGTGTTCCTGGGGCAGCTCAGAGCAGTCTGCCCAAGACCCCTGCCCCTGACTCCCAAATCTTCTCTCCTTTACCAGTTACACACTAACCTTTGCCAGGTGCACCAGAGCCTCTTACCCCATCCTGCAGATGCTGAGGTGTAGCTGCTGAGCGGTGCACATCCCTGTGGCAGCCATAGCTTCCAGAGAGAGCAGCATCCATGCCACCCACTTCCTAGGATGGTTTCGAGAATCCAGTGAGGTGTATGCCCATGGTATCGCTTTGTGGACAGTGCATGCCACATGGTGGTTAGGAGGGCAGATTCTAGAACCAACCTGGGTTTAAATTTGGGCTCTGTCAGTTATTAGCTGTGACCTCGACCTCGTTACTGAATGCTTTGTCTCCTCTTCTGAGCCTCAGTTTCCTCATTCGTGAGATGGGAATAATTAATAATAGCATCTATCTCAGAGCTGTAGTGAGAACTGCAGGAGTCAATACATGAGCTCTTGCCTTTGCCAAGTAAACTCGCGGCATTTTTTTCCTCATCTTTCACTACTCTTAAGGTCACTCCCCATGGAGGCAGAATCCAAGGAGAATCTACCTGATACTTCTGCTGCCCAGTTGGTCCTGAAGGGTCTGGGAATGGGGAATATCCCACGGGGAGATGCCACATAGGGGGAGTGGCATCTCACTATCCAGTTCTCTGAGCCACAAACCTCCTAGCTCAGGGGGGATCATTTTGCTTCACATACAACAGTTGTGAAATTAGTCTCTCCCTCTTCACTGCTGCTGTTCTTGTCAAGGCTCCTTGTTGTCAAGAGCCAACTCCAAGAGAAAAAGAGTTCTTAATAGCGTTGGCTGCTGCCTCTTATGGAAACAGCACCATTAAGCATCCTAGCACTAGGCATGGGAAGGCATGGGAATGGAGACAGGATCTCTTCCCTTCCTCTCTTCTCTCCACAGGGTCATACGTGCCCTTTTCCCTACTTCTCAACAGATTTTCTATGCTCACTGGTCATTTTTCATCCTACCTGCACATGGCCCTGTGATATGCTTAAAAGGAAATGTATCCAAAAGACTGTCAGGGGCCCACCCTTGGGCCGGTCAGTTACGATCAAAGGAAGGGCATCCTGCCAAAATCAGTTTGGCTCAGTGGATAGAACGTCCGCCTGAGGACTGAAAGGTCCCCGGTTCAAGGTCATGTACCTTGGTTGCGGGCACATCCCCAGCAGGGGGTGTGCAAGAGGCAGCTGATCAGTGATTCTCTCTCATTGATGTTTCTAACTCTCTATCCCTCTCTCTGTAAAAATAAATTATATATATATATAAAGGAAGAGCATCCTATGAGCAGGAAACGGTGTCACACCTTCAGTAGGTGAACGTGGGAAGCAGTGCTCGGAGAAGCAGCAGTCCCAGACTGAGTCACTTCACCATGCCTCCAGAGTGCTCTGTCCTCATCATCCATCCATCCTCCAGGTATTCATCCACTCCCTACCTGTGTCTCTTGTCATCTATCTTCACAATTTCCCTCTCAGACATCCCTTCTACCCACTGTTCCACTCTCCATCCATCCACCTGTCCACCATCCACCCAACCGGCCATCATGTTGTCTTGGGCCTTGTCCCATGTGCTTGTGCCAAAAAGAATCCAGTTACCTCTCTCCACCCCCACCCTACCGCCCGTCCCCCAGGCATCTGGAGTCTCCCTGAAGAACATGTGATACACCCCCTCATAATCCCTGATTTGGGGCCCAGGCCCAGGTCCCTGATAGGTCTGGTCAGCTTTCCAATGATCTATTCAGTAGAACCCACTGTGTACTTCCAGTTTTTCTACCCATCACTACACACACACACACACACACACACACACACACACACACACACACACTGCTTCTACAGGGCACTTAGAGTTTGTCAAGCTCCCACTGGGCACCAAAGCTGCCTCTCCTCTGCGCCCCTGCACCCTGCCAGCCCTTTGCCCTCACCCTGCACTGGAGCTCAAAGCTATACGGCATCCCATGGGAATGCGGTCTCCCCTAAAGGCTGTGCTTGTCCTGTGGTTGTAGTTATTTTGTGGAAAGACCTTTGCTGATGACAAATACCAGAGACAAGGAGCTCCTGGGGGCATGGGGCAGAATAGACACTCAAATATCAGCTAAATAGTGACATGAGTGAGTGGGGAACGCAGGGCCTGCGACATTCCAGAAATAAATGTACGTGGCTGCCTCGGGTTCAATTCATCACACTGGCCATTTATGGAGGGCATTTTCTGGGCAATGGTTGTGCCCTTGTTTTTCCCTGGCCTGAGGAGATGGGGAGGTGAAGAGTCTATTTTTGTACCAGGGAGCAGGGAGAGCAGCTGCTGGCTGGCTGTCAGCACCTCGAGTGTCAGGCAGCCTGATTAGGGGAGGAGGGGACAAGGTGGGCTTCCACCTCTGCCCCTGTCACTGCCCAGAAAATGCCAGTTAGCAGCATCATCCTCACCTAGTCACTCAATCCCAGACATCAGAATTCAGAGGAAATATCACAGGGTGAGCCAATTTCATTCCTACTATTATGCATAGGTGCTGTTATAATATATATACACTAGAGGCTCCAGTGCACAAAATTTGTGCACTCGGGGGTGGGGGAGGCCCCTCAGCCCAGCCTATGCCCTCTCACAGTCCAGGAGCCCTCAAGGTTGTCCAACTGATGGCTTAGGCCTGCTCCCCGAGACAGTTGGATATCCTTAGCACTGCTGTAGAGGCAGGAGAGACTCCCACCACTGCCACTGCACTTGCCAGTCATGAGCCCGACTTCTGGCTGAGTGACACTTCCCCTGTGGGAGCACACTGACTACAAGGGGGCAGTTCCTACATTGAGCATCTGCTCCCTGGTGGTCAGTGCATGTCATAGCGACCGGTTGTTCCATTGTTCAGTCAATTTGCATATTAGTATTTTATTATATAGGGTATACATACTAAATATGCATATAGATCTACATCTACATATATGTACACACATGCACACAAATGTAAATATTTTATCTTGGCGACCACCCAGCAATAGAAATTCTCATGATCCCCACCGTAGTGGGGAGAACACTGAGGCTCAGGGAGGTAACTGATCCAGAGTCCCACGGCCAGTTAGTGGCAGAACAGGTCTCAAGCCGACATTCCTCTGACCTGGAGCCACCTCACTGAGTGCCTCTGACACAGAGTCCCACTCTTACCCCCACCAGGTGTGTATGAGTCTGCATTACACTGTCCTCTTGGGCAGCTGCATTTACAAGGACTAGAGCCCCTGAGGGTGCAAACCCTGTTTGTATTCCTGTCCCCCACCCTGGCTCAGGCCAAGGCCACTCCACCAGCCCAATGACGAATAGAAAAGAAGAGAAGGAGCCTGGAATCCTGGCTCATCGATACTTGTCGACTCAAAGAGCTCAGTTGTGCCTAGGGCATTGCTGCATGAAGGGTGTAGGAGAAATCAAGGCGGGCAAAGAGCTCCCAGGAGCCCAGTTCCCATGGTTCCAGTGGACTCACCAAAGCCCCTGCCCAGTGAGCAGGCTGCATGACTGCCTGTGCCAGCAAGACTGCCAGGGGTCTCTGTTCCCTCACATGCACAGAGTGTCCACATGCTGGAGCCTACAGGCCTCTAGAGACCCAGCAGAGGGAACCGCAGACACGATGGCTATGCTGTCGAATGAAACCATCAGCTCTTTAATGAGAAGCTGGGGGAGCATCCTCTGGACCTGGGCCTGGGCCCAAATCAGAGGTTATGAATCACTAATTCCCTCATAGACTCTCCAGTTCCCCCTCATGTCAGCAGGACTGATCACAGCCTCTTAGTGTCGCTCTCAGATTCTCTCTAATCAGTAGATTCATACCTGGGGCCGGGGTGGGGTTTGGGGGGCAAATCAGGGAAGACCGGGGCATGGACCCAAATGCATCAGGAGGTCTTTGCATGGGTGAGGCCGTCCATCCCTTCTGGCCAATAAGCACCCCGACTCCACAGGGTTTACCTGTCTTCTGAGCTTCTGAGTGCTGTGTGATCACCAAGCCCACACACAGGGGTGGAGGCTGCCTCTGTCATTTCTGCCACTGTGGGCATGTACCATCCGGAGGCGTTATTTCTGAGAGGCATGTAGGGCGGGCCAAGCCCAGGGACCAACCCCCGTAGGCCTGGCTCAGCTGGTCCCAGGAAATGGCATGGGAAAGGAGCAGGTGAAGTGAGACCTGACCAGCAACGGCTTCAGAGAGACCCTCCCTATCTGCCCCACCTCGAGGGACAAAGTGGAAACCCTCCATCGTGCAGGTGACGCATCTTCACAGACCCATTGAGGAGGGTGTTGTTACCACCCCATTTCACAGAAGGAGAAACTGAGGCTCAAGGAGGACTCAATCCTAGAATGGAAGGGACCTTAGAGACCACTTCTATTTTATAGAAGAGGAAATTGAGTCCTGGAGAGGAGCAGTGATTGTCTATGATACTTAATGGTGGGCCAAGCCATAGTCAGGGACAAGAAGCAGGGAAGTGAGTCAGATATGGCCCCAGACTTACTAGTAAAGATGCTCCTAGTTATTGTGTGTGTGTGTGTGGGGGGGAGGTGGGGAGTTCTAATATAAATTATACGTTTATAATTACCATGATATGAGCAAGAAGGTTCAGATACAATGCTGAAGATGAATTAGTGAACTCAGTGTAGGTTGTAGTGATCAAGGAAGGCTTCTGGGAGGAGGTATCAGTTGAGAAGAAAATGGGATCCCCCCCAGCCCACCTCTTTCTGCTTCTCTCCAACCACCTCTTAAATGATGTTGGCATTTTCTGTGACAAGTAACCAAAGACTAGTTCCAAAGCAGGCTCAGGACAAGTGCCCAGGACCAGCCACTGCAGTTTCGCTGATAACTGGGAAAATCAGAAACAACCTAATATCCACAGCTCAGTGGTGGCTGAAGCTTCTATGGAGCATTTGTACCCACACTAGTCATGAAGCACATGGTGGGAGGTGGGCGATATACTCAGGTGATTTTCTTTCCTGAGTGAAGGGGTCAGGTTTGCCCCTGGGCTGAAGGAGGGGAGCAATTGCCTGTCCCTGTGTCTGTTCTCCGTTGGCCCTCGCCACTTCCCACCCCTGGATCCTGGCACTGCAATAAATAAGGGGTTACAATAAGCAGGGGTCTTCTCTCTGCTTCCCTGGCCCTGCCTGGCCACTGTCACAGAGTTCCAGCTGGTGAACATCCTTCAAGCACCATCAGGAGGCAACTGAACCCCGGATGGACGATACTAGGGCAGTCAGTCCTCCCTGTTCTGTGACCCGCAAACTTCTGATGTCCCTATCTGCCCATAGATTGATGGAGCTTCTGTGATTGACAGCCAGGCCATGCTCCACTGGCTCCCAGTGCCCAGATGTCCTCTGAGACCTCTGAGGGCAGAGCCAGGCTGGGCTTCCACCCCATCCGGGCCCAGAGCCTAGGGAGAGGCAAGTGTAGCAGGGAGAGACAGAGGGTTGGGGGCCTGGCTGGGAGCAAGGAGGGATATTTCTTCCCATGTGCACAGGGCACTGAGAATCCAGAGCCGGGAACAGGGGTGGCGAGGGGCCAGGGAGCCAAGTCCGAAGAGCCAGGCTGGTGGGCTGTGGAAAGCAAGGGTGCTGAGCGAGGATGGTCCCAGGGACCGGCCAGGACCACAAGGAGGACTCAGAGGTTCATAGCATTAGGTTCCCTGGAGTTTTGAAGAAGTCTCACTAGTTCACACTCTGCTCAGCGGACCCACATTCCCAGGTTGGGCAGGCCCTGGGTTCCCACATCAATGCTCTGTGGCCCCTGATTGATTTTCTCAAGAAAAGAGCATCCTATGGAGTCTCCACAGAGTCCCTCTGCCTCCCCATGCCTGACACCCCATCTCTACCTCTCATCCTGCCCGCCTCTCTTTCCTTTCCCTTCCTCCTTCCCTTCCATACCCAGTGCTTATTTTCAGAACCTCAGAAGCCCTCCCAAGCCTCTGACATTTACTCTTTGGAATTAGAAAATTTTCTATTTCTCTTTCCCAGAGCGAGACTGACGGGTGAGATTTCCTGGGGGCTCCTTCCTGCCCCTGGGAAGTGTAATACTGGGCGGGACAGAGGTGGTTTATGCCAGCCCAGCACGATGGTGTCGACCAGCCATTACTAGGCACCCACTGTGCACCAGGCCTTGGTGTGAACTATCACATTCAATGGGTGCAGAACCCTGTGGGGCTGGTGTTGCCACCTGCACAGGTCCGCCGGATGGACCCATTCTTGGAGCAGCTACTTAACAAGTCTAAGGTCACACAGCAAGTGAGGGGGGGTGTGGGATGAGACCACCCCTCTCTGACTCAAGTCCACCTCCTGCCTCTGTGCTCTGCCTCCAAGTTCCATGGGCACTGATGCACCAAAGGTCATGTAGCATCTGGGAGGACCAAGAGCTTAGGAGACCCAGCAGAGGGAACAGCAAGAGCAAAGCATCTGAGTGCCAGCCATGGGTAGGACGTCAGAGGTGGGGAAGGCCTGGTCCCAGAAGAAGAATGTGCTGTTCCCACTCTCCTCTCCCCCAATTAACCAATGGGATCGCAGGATGTGCAGGCCACTGAGAACTTACCATGTATCAGGCATTGTCCTCGGTGTTCTACACACACTAACAACTAACATCCCTGCAGCAACTCCACGAGGTAGCGGCTGTGACAACCCTTGTTTTATAGAAGAACCAGAGGCTCAGAGGGTTAGGTAACTGACTCAGTAAGTGGCAGTCAAGGTTTGGACGGCCGCTGAAGAGCTACCTACCACTCAACCCTACCCTCTTGCACATCCTTTTCAGGAGGATCAGAGGCAGCCTCACAGGCTGAGCGTAGCAGCCTCCTTCAGTAGGCAATGGGGAGTTGTCGAATGTTGCTAAGCAAGGAGATGTGGGGACAGGGCGATGCAGGCCTGGGGAGGAGGATCCAGCAAGAGCCAGGGAGTCAGGAGGGAGAGGTGCTTACTCATTTCCCTGGTTTTGTGCTAGTTGAGTGAGTGGTGGGCACAAGGAAGGGACTTGTTGATATCGATGGCCTGGCTCTGTGGTGGTAGTGTTTTTTCCAGTGAACTCTGTCTCCCCACAAGTCTGCATATCCTGCACTTCATCTCCATTTCTGTGGGTCAGGAACCCGGGCAAACATACATGTAGTTTTATTTTCCTGTGATGTCTTTGTGGTGGGCACAAGGAAGGGACTTGTTGATATCGATGGCCTGGCTCTGGGCTGGTAGTGTTTTTTCCAGTGAACTCTGTCTCCCCACAAGTCTGCATATCCTGCACTTCATCTCCGTTTCTGTGGGTCAGGAACCCGGGCAAACATACATGTAGTTTTATTTTCCTGTGATGTCTTTGTCTGCTTATGGTATCGGGATAGCATGCTTCCTGCACTACTAAACTGCTCAAGGTCAAGAGGAAGGAGAGGTGCAGGACAGAGGAAATTTTCCAGGTATCTTGGTGCTATTGAGTTCTACTTTATTTTTATTATAAGCAGACAACATACTTTGACTGGAATTTTTAAAAATTATTGGGACTTGGCTTATGCAACATCTGTCTTGGTAAATGTTCTCTGTGCAGTTGAAAATAATATGTATCCTGCCATTGTTGAGTAGGGAGTTTTATAAATGTCAATTAGATCAAGTTGTTTGATAGTGTTGTAAAAATCGTCCATGCTCTTATTTACTTTCTGTCTACTTATTCAGTCAATTATTCCGAGAGTGATATGGAAATGCCCCACTATAACTATGAATTTGTCTATTTCTCTTTGCAGTTCTATCTATTTTTGTTTCATTACTTTGGAACTCTGCTTTCAGGCACATAACTGTTTAGAGTCTTACTTTCTCTTGATGAATTGGCTTCTTTATCATTATGAAACGACTTTTCTATCCTGGGTAGTATTCTTTGCTCTGGCATTTCCTCTGATATTAATATCGCACTCCAGCGTTTTATTGATTATTCTTAACATGACATATCTTTTGCTATCATTTTACTTCTAACCTATTTGTGTCTTACCACTTAAAGCGGATTTTTGTTTTATGAGCGGCATATAGTTCCGTCTTACTTTTTTATCTAATCTGACAATCTCCACATTTAATTTAGACCATTTACATTTGACACCATTATTAATATGGTTAGTTTTTACACATTACCTCTCTCTCTGTTTTCCATTTGTCATGTCTGGTCTTAGTTCATTTTTTCTTCTTCCCCTGCCTTCTTTTTGAACAACTGAATGTGTTTTAGTTTATTCCATTTCATCTTTGTGTTGGTTTACTCCCTATAACTTTTTGTTAGGGTATTTTAGTGGTTGCTTTGATGTTTATAGTGTATAGCCTTAATTTATCACCATGCACCTTCAAGTGATATTATAACACTTCACATATGGGAGTTCTATGGTCATACATTTCACTCCTCTACACGTTATAAACCCACTGCATTGTTGTTACTGGTCTCCACATAGTCAATGATTTTTTTTAAAGAGATTTGAATAGTAATACTACTTTATATTATCCCTTGAGATTATTGTTTTCAGTGCTCTTCATTCCTTTGTGAGATTCATATTTTTATCAGGTGTCATTTCTCTTTGCTTAAATGGCTTCACTTAGCATTTCTTGTGGGGTGACCCTGCTCAAAATTAATTCTTTCAAGACTGAAGGGGGGAAAAAGAAAGAAAAAACAATGCCCAAGAATGTTCCAAATTTGATAAAAAGTATAAACCCACAAGCACAAGAAATTCAACAAACCCAAACACATAAAAATAAGTCACATCGTAATCAAAGTGCTCATAGCTAGTGATAAACCCTTAAGGGAAAGCAGAGGGAAAAATGAAGACACTTCATTTGCAGAGAAACAAAAATAAGGATGACAGCAGATTTCTCCTCAGGAACAATTGAAGTGAGAAAGCTCTGGAGAACCATCTTAAAAGGGTGGGAGGGAAAACCCTCTTAGCCTAAAATTCTAAACTCCACAAGAATATGCCTTTTAAGGAGAATGAGGAGGAGAAAGAAGAGGAAGAGGAGGAAGAAGAGAAGAGGGGGAGGAGGAGGAAGAAGACTTTTTTAGACAGACAACCTTGAAATATTCATGGAACCAGTCTTCTCATGTCCCATCTTTCAGGGATCACTGTATCTTTTCTACTTGACCCCTGAAAATTTGTGTTTAATATATTTTACCCAGTTTTTCAATTGTTTTGAGGTTAAACCCAGTCCCTGTTACTCCATGTTGGCCAGAAGTGGACATCATAGCTGTAACTTGATGCTATTTGTGTGGTTTTCTCCTGCTGTCATCTACATTCCAAGAAGAAAGGCACACATCTCTTCATCTCTCTGCTGTGCCCCAGCCCCTGGCAGAGTGCCTGGCACAGAGTGGGTTCTGAAGACTAAATTATCTCGTTCTGCCTTCCCACGGAGGAAACATGGACTTGAAACATTTCACAAAATTATTAGGGCCAGCCAATTAGGAACAATGCAAAAAAAATAAAAGCAGTCTGAGTACCCAAGACTATGGAGACACCTTGTGAGTCCTCGAGGGACAAGCCAGAACTGTTAGGTGAGAGGGTGTAATAGTTTGTCGTGCAAGAGCCTCTGTGACATCGGGTCTTATGATCTGATTCTCAATAGTACTCAGGTCCAGGCCCGTGGATGTTTTTTAGGAAAGCTGACATTGCTCAGAAAAGCCTGTGTCTGGAAGAAAAGCCACCTAATTCTGACATGCAACTTAGGCCCTAGAATGTCAGGCTATCTGGGACAGTTTGTTTAAAAAAGGACACCTTGGCATCAACGGCTTTGTGGGTTGTAGCCAGTTTCCTTCGGAGCTCTGACTATGACAGAACATGCCGAAAGGAGGTGGTGAAAGCCTGGCAGAGAAAAAAAATGGTCCTGCTGGCCAGTTATCCCTTTCCTCCATCCCTGTGTAAGCGGGAAAATTCTCCCCAAATTCCTGACTCATTCTCAGCCTCATCACACTCCATTGCCTTGAACTGGGCACATCCATGCACAGCGCAGGGAAGGAAGGGAAATTGGTACCACTGAAGGGGATGATGGCTATGAACTGTCCAGACACCCACCCATGACACTCATGAGAGACCCTCCGGGCAGGCAGGCACAGGGACCAAGTCGTATTTACAGCACAGCAGGATCTGGGTCTCGCCAAATAAATCCAATATCTTGGGATATTGGGAAGGGAGTGGAGGTGGAATTTAGCTAACACTTCCTTGAACTCCAGCAGCAATAAACAAGAAAAATGGACATCTTGCTCCAGATAACCAACAGCAGAGCCAGGAAGCAGTGGCAGAGGCACCTGCCCAGATAATTCATCAGCCACCCACTTATGAACTCCTCAAGAGCTCTAGGCACATCTCCTCTCCAGTTTGTTTGACGCTTGTGTTTAGAATTTATAAGATTAACTAGAAGTCTGATGCACAAAATCCATGCACTGGGGAGGGAGGGTGGTTGTTTCTCAACCCAGCCTGCACCATCTCCCATCTGGGACTTCTGGCTCCCAACTTCTCACCTGCCTGCCTGCTTGATCACCCCTAACTGCTTCTGACTGCCAGTCTCATCACCCCCTAACCACTCCCCTGCCAGCCTGATTGATGCCAAACTGCTCCACTGATGGCCCTATTGCAGACCTGATGACCTCCAACTTCCCTCCCCTGCCGACCTGGTTGTCCCCAACTGCCCTCCCCTGCAGGCCTGGTTGTTCTTCCCTGCTGGAATGGATGCCCCTAATTCCCCCCCACCCTGCTGTAGGCCTGGTCCCCCCAGCTGCCCTCCCTCCCATGCAGACCTGGTTGCCCCCAACTGTCCTCTCCTGCAGACCTGATTGTCCACAACTGCCCTCCCCTGCTGGTCATCTTGTGGCTGTCATCTTGTGACCACATGGGGTAGCCATCTTATGACCACATTGGGGTGGCCATCTTTGTGCAAGAGTGTATGGTCAATTTGCATATTACCTCTTTACTATATAGGATGATTTTCTCTGTCACTTCTTAAAAATGGGAATGAGTACCACACTGGGTGGCACAGTCAAATATTGATTTGCCAGCAATGATTCAGGAAAAGATAACTCGTGTAGGTGAGCCAATGGTCTCCAACTGCCCATGACCATAGCATCCTGGTTTCCCATGCAAATCCTTGAGCTCTTGATATCACAGTCAAGGCCAGTGGAGATCCCACCGCTACATGGAGAGGGATTCAGGCTGCAAATAGAACAAAGGTTATAAGCCTTGGTCTTCTCTGCAGAATGGGAATAAGGAGAGGGCTGCCTGAGTGGTTCCTGAACCACTTCATGGAGGAATGAAGGAACAGAGTCTTGGAGAGAGGAACAGGGTGCTCCAGATCATCCCAAGCCCCTCTGACAGTTAACATCAAAGCTGCCAGCCCAGCCGAACCACGGCAGAGATACGGCAGCTGGAGATGGCGTTAACAGGTCTGCCAGCCCATCTTCCTGCTTTCAGACTGGGGAGAGGGCCGTGTTCTGATCTTCCTGATGAGTCAGCCACGGTGTGGAGGCCACACAGCAAAATCCTACCAGACCCTTGATGTCCAACAGCAACAGCCACAGCCTGACTGCTCCTAGGTGCCAGGCACTGCGCTGTGGGCAATGTTCTATCTCATTTAATCCTCACCACAACCCCGCGAGGTAGGTACTGTTACCTTCACGTTTCATTGTTTTTATTGTGCCCTGGTTTCGCACTTCAAAAGGAATATAATTTTGTTTTAAAAGGTTTTTATCAATAGAGAAACTCATTGCAGGCAAGGGCAATATAATAAAAATTCAATGTAACTGCAATCCCTCCCAGGGCTTTCAGATTGCCCCCTCGCCCGACATCAGGGACACTGGCAGGTCACAGAGTGGGGCTGTGAAGGAGACTGCACGGAGGTCTCCTACAGGGCTGGCGGGGAGGATGGAGGACTCAGGACGTCACGCCTGTGTGTTCCCTGCCTTTCTAAGTGTAACTGGGACGTGTTTACACAAGATGCCTCTAATTTCTTTCTCTTGTAGCCTCAAGACTGTCACTCACCAGATTGTAGGGCTCCTTTTGTGGGTTCTGTGCTGCATGGGCAGTAATGGAGAGGCAGAGTGGGTGCTCCTCGTTCACCATAACCCCCACCCCTTCTGCCTGCATTAGAGTCCCAGCTGCCCCATCACCCTGGGAAACCAGAGGTGCCTCTCCCGGTCTGGGCTCCTGAATGGGTTTATGGACAACGCGGAGGGGCTTGGGAAGTCCCTCTGGCAGCAGCTTCTGGGGAGCTGTCCTTCCCACGGTCTCTCTGGGAGAGCAGGCCCTCTCACCTTTCCTCACCACACGCTCAGCATGGTGCCTAGCACAGCGCCTAGCACATGGCTGCCGCCTGGGAAATGCTGGTCAGTTAGATACAGCTTGAAACAGGACTCTACCTTGTGTTTAAAGGTCGCCTCAGTGCGTGGTTTATAAGCCTGAATCCTTTTCTATAGGCGCCTGGGGAGCAGAGCGCTTCAAAGAGGCTTCCTCCAGCAAATCCTTTGGTAAACTGTTGAATCCCTTCCCCAGTAAAAGCCCACACTCCGGAAGCTGGTACACACACACCATGTTAATATCTACACACATATATGTAAATCACACATGCACACACATACACTCCAGAAGTAATATGTGCTCACACAGCCCAGAGGAGAAAATGTGAAATGTTAGCCTTTCCTTGGTGAGCTCTCCACGACTCTCATCCCAGACACTCACGATCAAATTGTGGGTGTGTCGCCCTAACAGGTTTGGCTCAGTGGATAGAGCGTCGGCCTGCAGACTGAAAGGTTCCAGGTTCGATTCCAGTCAAGGGCATGTACCTTGGTTGCGGGCACATCCCCAGTGGGGGTGTGCAGGAGGCAGCTGATCGATGTTTCTAACTCTCTCTCCCTCTCCCTTCCTCTCTGTAAAAAGATCAATAAAATATATATATTTTTTAAAAATAAATAAAAATAAAATGTGGGTGTGTCTTAAGAGCTGCTCAGATTAGAGATGGTGCCCTGCTCAGCCTCAGTCTCAGGTAGAATTGATTTTTTAAGAAATGTCAGAACAGGCAGAGACAGAATCTGCTCAAAGGGTTTCTCTGTCCCCTATTCCATGGGAAACACAGGCCCCTACTGCTCCATCCTCACCCCAGGGCACTGTATCTTGTGGTTCCTGAGGGCTGAACTCCCCTTCGGAGCAGCCTGTCTGAAAGATGGGGACTTTAAGGGGCAGGGATGGGGGTGGGTGGGCATGGCTGGGTTCTAATTCTAACCCTTCTCCTGACACCTTCAGGGTACAACCTGTGGCCATGGGTGATACCCGGTTGCGACTTTCTCATCTCATTCAAGACATAGCTCCTAGAAAAACCTTCCATAGTTTAAAGACAACATTAAAAAGGGGGAGACAGAGTTTCTCCCCCGGGGCAGGCTGGACTCTGGACCATGCAGTTTGCTCTGCCTGGTGTGAGTGACAGTGGGGCTCACTTTCTAAAGAGTTCACTGTGGTGGGGCAGCAGCTCCGAGTAGGAGGATGCCTGCTGGGAGATGCTCTCTCTGGGAAGGCCCGGGTCTCCCGCTCACCAACTGTGGGATCCTGAGTTAAAGACAGGTTGTATGAAAGTCTGATGTCCTTGAAACCATTTTTGCTCTCGTTGGGTTACTGTTTGCATGGACTAACTTTTTCCATCCTTCCACGTTCAACAGATTAAATCTTTTAATCTGAAGGCTGTTTCCTGTAAATAGCATACAGTTGGGTCGTGTGTTTCTAACCATTCTGCCAACTTGTCTTTTGATTGGAGAATTTAATTCACTTATATTTAAAATAATTACTGATATAGAGGGACTTAATTCTGTCGTTTTGCTGTATATGTTATCTATGCCTTAGAACCTATTGCCCTCGTTTGCTACATGGCTGCCTTCTTTTGTGTTTGGTTGATATTTTGTTAGTGAAACGTTTTAAGTCTCCTCATTGTCTTTTGTGTATGTGTAGCTGTTTTCTTTATGGTTACTATGGGGACTACTGTTAACATCCTAAAATTACAACACTCTAATTTGAGTTTATACCAGCTTCACTTCAAAAACATACAAAAAAAAATCTGTTTCTACTAGCTCCATCCCCACTCCCTTTCCTCACTGAGGTCAATAAATTACATCTTTACACACCATATGTCCAAAAACGTAGGCTAAATAATGTTATAATGCACTAGACTCTTAAATCATGTAGAAAACAAAAAATGAAATTACAAACCAAAGTTGAAATAATACTCCTATCATGGGTATGTTGCTTCTCCTGAAAGTGTGCCACAGGTCCTTAGGTTCTGCTCACTCTTCTTTAACCTTCTTTTCTTCTGTTCCTCAGACTCCATCATTTCCATTGCTCTATCTTCATTAATTCTTTCTTTTGCCTGCTCAAATTTGTTTTGAATCTCTCTAGTGAAATTATTATTTTAACTATTGTACTTTTAAGCTCCAGGATTTATTTTTTATTTATTTTTGTTGTTTACTTCTTTATTCATATTTCTGTTTTATTCAGACATTATTTTCTTTACTTTCTCCATATCTGCCTTTAGTTTTTGAGCATCATTAAGACTGTTGTCTTTGTCTAGTAAATCTGCCTTCTTGTCT
Organism: Pipistrellus nathusii; assembly: GCA_963693515.1. Lineage (NCBI taxonomy): Eukaryota > Metazoa > Chordata > Mammalia > Chiroptera > Vespertilionidae > Pipistrellus > Pipistrellus nathusii. The sequence continues at coordinate 17,738,319 of OY882859.1, forward strand.
TTCTCTAGGACAGTATCTATGGTGTGTGTGTTTTTCCTGTGAATGGGCCATAATTTTCTGTTTCTTAGTAAGTTTTGTAATTTTGTTGTTGTTGAAAACTAGGCATTTGAATCCCATAATATGGTAACTCTAAAAATCAGATTCTTCTCTCCCTTCCCCAGCAGTTGTTGGGTATTTGTTCGTTGTGAGTTTATTTGTTGTAGGCTGTCTCTGTTCCAGGGGTCAGCCTAAGGTGTAAACCTAAGGTCTTTTTGGGTCTTTCCCTTGTACATATGCAGTGACTTTCTAAGTTGCCCCTATATATGTATTGCATTTGAATGTCCTGGTCTTTCAATGCCTTGCTCTCAAAGGGGAAAAAAGAGAGACATTAAGAGGGGAAGCATGCACTAAGCCTGGAAGTCCCTTCAGCCAAGGACATGATTTTGGAGGGGAAGATGCAACATGGTGATGAGAGTCACAACAGTGCTGCTCACATCTCTGTCTGTACCTCCACAGTCAAATCCAGAAATCAGGGGTCAGAGTACAGATTCCGATATTTGGAGGACAGAGTCCTTATTGCCCACCCTTTCCCCCACAAGCTGTGTACAAGGTGCTTCAGGAACATATGCACTGCTGCCAAGCTAAGGGCTGACATTAACCAAAATTCACCACAACTTACTGGCAATTAAGGAGGGAGTTGTAAGCCTTATAATAAAATCCAGACTTTCAAAATGTTACCTCAGACAGATTCTGCCAGCAGAATTTTTGTGTAGGTGGGAAGGTGGCTTCCTAGTGGATCGTCCCCTGAGCTGTGTGACCTAGAGAGTCACTTAATCCCTCTGGGTCTCTGTTGCCTTGTCTGTGAATGTAAGGGGGTTAGACAGAGGGATTTGAAGGTCATTTCAACTCTAAAAAGCTAGGATTCTATCCCTGGAAAAACAGTAATTCCAGTATCATTACACTACTGGAAAAATAAGATGGGATCAGCCATAATGCATTACTATCTGTATCCCACCCCCCTTATTTCATTACTTATATGTTAATATGTTTTCTTTTATTGCCCTCCAACCCATACTCATTAGAGAACATCTATGCCTTAGTTCCATGTCATTCTTTTACTGATAAGGTTATCTCCCTTCTCCACTCTCAGCCCATATGGCTTGGGTGGGGTTAACCACACTCCTATCTAGCCTAAAACTGTGATCGGCAAACTGCGGCTCACGAGCCACATGTGGCTCTTGGGCCCCTTGATTGTGGCTCTTCCACAAAGTGCCACAGCCTGGGCGAGTCTATTTTGAAGAAGTGGCATTAGAAGAAGTCTAAGTTTAAAAAATTTGGTTCTCAAAAGAAATTTCAATCGTTGTCCTGTTGATACTTGGCTCTGTTGACTAATGAATTTGCCAACCACTGGCCTAAACCAGTCAGCACATTCTAACCCGCTGAGCTTTTGAGTACAGGTGTAGGGTATATCTCCTAGAATCAATGGGCCTCTTTGTCTGCTAGACTTCAGTAGGAAAAGAAACCATCTAGCCATAGGAAGGGGGACCTGAGAGTGGTCTTGTAAGGGGGGAGAGATGCTAGAAGATGAAGAAAGAGCAAACAAGTCCTGGTGTCATCATTTAGCCCCTGGAGACCACTTTGCTTCTGAGTTTCTCTATTTGTACACACCTGTAAATCTCTTCTGAGCTCAAGCCAGGCCACACCGAGGCTCCTGTCATAGGAAATGAAGGAGCCTCCTGGCTGCCTCCCTTCCAGCATCAAAGTCTCCAAGCTGAGACCAGCACAAAACTTGGCTGTGTCAGCTTCTTCCTCAGGGGGTGAGCCAGGTTCAGCTCCTGCTGCCCCTTCTCTCCATTGCCTTCACTCCCACAGAGGAAGCTGCTCAAACCACCCCATAATGGCCTCTTCACGGGCGAAGCACATTATCCCCAGACTCAAATGGACCGAACAGCCCTGTTACTGCCAGACCCTGCATCACGCAGTGGCCGTGAGCACTGCTGACTCAGCACTATGGGTTCCTGGTGCTGACTCACCTCCTTTTGGCTGAGGGAGGGCTGGAGGTGGGAAGCTAGTGCCAGATTTATGGCAATAGATTAGGATGCAAGGGCAGAATTGGGGGGTGGAGAATTGCATAGGACCATAAAAACAGTTGAGATCTGACCTGCTGTGTCTGCACAGCTGGCAAGGAGAAGAAAGAAAATAAGCAAAAGAATGATGGGTTCTTTGTCCTCAACCTTCTTTCTACTGGAGTTTCTATGCATGAATGTGTGTAACAGTTTTAATTATTTTTCATTATATTTTATACTACTACTAGAAGCCCAATGCATCTTCATGCTAGAATGGGCTTTCCTTTTCCTGGCTGCTGGCACTGCCTTTCCACTCGGCCCAGTCCCTTTCTGCTCAGGCCCCAGAGCTTCCTTTCCTTTCTTTCTGCTCCAGCCCTGCCTCCCACACTGTCCAGAGGCCCTGAGAGACTGGGGGTGGAGCAGAAAGTCTGTGTCATCACCATGGCCATGACATAGGCATCCCATCCCTGTCACTAGGCACCTGTGTATGCAAATTAACCACCATCTTCGTTGGGTTAACTTGCATATCACTCCTGATTGGCTGATGGCATAGCGGAGGTACAGTCAATTTACATGTTTGTTGGTTATTAGGTAAGATTATATTCCTTTTTATTTTGCACATGTCAGAAAATTCAACCTAAACTACGTTAAGCATAAAAGGATTTCATTGACTCATAAAAACTTTTCAAGGTTAAGAGTGGTTTGGCTGTTTTTGGTGGTGCCTTTATGATGTAGCCAGCTCCAGCTCAGTCTGGGCACCTCCTGGCCTACACAGACCAGCAGCAGGGACACTGCTGACATTGGGGCATTGTTCTGGTCCAGGCTGGGGTGGGGAGTGGAGCAGAGACACACTGCTTCCCACAGCAGAGAAAATGACCCAAGAAGAGTTCAGCCGCACTCAGAGTCTCACTCCTCGGCCTCCCAATCAATGCACAATGCACAGCAGACCTTTATTTCCCTCGTAGTTAATGCCTCAAGTGGATTATTATTCTTCTTTTGATGAGAGTAATTCATTTAAGGCTCTTTGATGGCTATTTTATTTCTCCCAAGTATATTCTGTATAAGAGGATCAATTCCCACAAATTAGATCCATTAACAAGCTCTGAGCGGCCAGTGGTTAGAGGAGGTGCTGTTAGACTAAGACCAGAAGGAGGTGAAATCTTCTGCCTGGGCTACTCTGCAGAGAGCCCTGGAGTGGAATTCACACCAGGCTTTAGGAGTCCTCAAGAGTGAAATTAAAGTTCATTTTGGAGTCCAAAGGTGACGATTGAGAATTCATCGGCCAAAACACCAGCTTTGTGTAGCAGACTGAGGAGACTCTGAGACCTCACCCTGGAGGTGTATCTGCTCCCAAAGGCGATGACTATGGTAGTGAACAGCCTGCTTGCTGCACCACCCCCTTCAGCGTGAATATCAACTGCTCTCCACATGCCTGGGCAGTAAGGAGGGAAGAAACTAAGATGCCACCACATCACTCGTCTGGGCCAGGCAGCAGAGCAGGAGGTTCAATCTATTAGAGAACTTTCTGGAGACAGATAAGAAAGCTTGGAGGGAGGTTGAGAAGAAGAGGAAAGAGTGATCCCTGTGTCCTCATCACAGAAGCTACTAAGGGGTCAGGTAACCACCAGTGAAGTTCCAAGCAGGGTTTTTTCAGAGAGGTCCCAGGAGCTGGTGTCCTCCTGTGGTGGCCTTGGTCAGGACCAAAGTGCTCCCTGTTGCTCAGATAAAACCCCCTGGGATGCTCTCCGCCCACCCACCCTCTGAATAATTCATCCTGGTGACCGGTATTTAACTGGAAATTTAGTCATCATGTCCGATGATAATGGAAAGAAAAATTGAATGTCAAGTCCTAGATCAGGGTAGGTGATCAAGTGTGGCGAGGACCAAATGCCTGGCCTCCGAGCTGGGCTTTGTTACAAGCCCGAGGAGTTAGGCAAGTTTCTGTTTCCATAATTTCAGGATCAAGAGCCAGGGATGTTGGGGTGGGGGGTGGGGATCATGGTGTGTTGAAGCCAGTTCAGTCCAGTTCCTGGAGCTGATGTTACATTTTCAGGGATTCTGTTAGTCAGTTGTTAAACACAGCCACAATTAATATTTCATGTATGTAATCTTTCAATAAGAAAATTACATTAAAAGCAAAGGCAATAAACATTCAAAGTGCCTCAAATCCTAATTACTTTATAATATTTTACTATTGTGTATGTTTTTGTGATTACTCACATTGTAGCTGTGTGGCAGAAAAGCTGTGTGATGGTGTGTTACTCCACATCTCTTTCAAAGTTTGTGTTTCAGCATTGGTAGCTTGAAACTAATCCCGTGGCAATATTTACACCACAGAGATTGGCAAATACCACAAACTGGGGTTAGTTCAGAAGACAGAAATCGCAAAAGTCATTTGGACTGAGAAAATTCAATGCAAAGGATTATTAACTAGTCAAAGATGGTTAACTACTAAAAGGAGTAAACTAAAATTGAAGAATCCAGAAATATAAAACGTAGGGAATAGCTACCACTACCTCAGGGGCCGGAGAAGAGTGCACAAGGAATGAACACTGTTCAAGATTCAAACATTGCTGGAAATGGTATAGCTGAGGCCCGCTGGATAAAGGAGAAGCTCACGTGGGACCATGGGCTGGAAATGGTCCATAGCCAGTGAGCCAAAGCCAGTAAGTCGGAAGCAACTCACTGGGTGACAACAAAACCCACAGGATAGTGAGAGTCACATGGTCATGCTCATGCCACTGGCAGTCATGCCACAGGAGCAAGAAGAGAAGAAAATCAGAGCCTGCATGAAATATTATTTTATAATATTTTTTATTATAATAAAACTAGAGGCCTGATGCACAAAGTTTCATGTAAGAATGGGCCTTCCTTCCCCTGGTTGCTGGCACTGCCTTTGTTTGATCCAGAGCCGCCTTTCTGCCTTCCCATGATGTCCAGAGGCCTTGAGTGGCTGGGGTGCTGTGGAACACCTGTGTTGTCACCATGATGACAATGCAAGCATCCCACTGCTAGCCTCTAGGGGCCTGTGTATGCAAATTAACCCACCATATTTGTTGGGTTAATTTGCATACTCATTTCTGATTGGCTGGTGGGCATTGTGAAGGTATGGTCAATTTGCATCATTCTCTTTTATTAGTGTAGGTACACACAACATACAATTTACAATCTTAACCATATTTAAGTGTAGAGTACAGAGGTATTAAATAAATTCATATTATTGTGCAGCCATCACCACCATCCATCCCCACAGCCCTTTTTGCCTTGTAGAATTGATACTAAATAATAACTCCTCATCTGTCCCCCTCCCAGACCCTGGCAACCACCATTTTACCTTCCGTCTCTATGAATTTGACTACTCTAAGTACTCGTATAAGGGAATCATACAGTATTTGTCTTTTTGTGACTGGCTTATGTTACTTAGCATAATGCCCTCAAGATCCATCCCTGCTATAGCATGTATTAGGATTTCGCTCCTGTTTAAGGCTGAATGACATTCCACTGTATGTATATACCACATTTTGCTTAGTCTTTCATTCATTAATGGGTTGCTTCCATGTTTTAAATATTGTAAATTATGCTGCTTTGATCATGAGAGCACAATTATTTCTTTGAGCACCAATTTCAATTTTTTTTGTGGGATCTACCCAGAAATGAAATTGCTGGATCATATAGTAATCTATCATATCACTTTCTGTAGCAGCTATGCCATTTTACATTTCTACAAAGGATGCACAGGGTTCCAATTTCTCCACATTCTCACTAATTTTGTAATTTTGTAATTTTCTGCCTGTGTGTATTTTTATAACAGCCATCCTAATGGGTGTGAGCTGGTATCTGGTTGTAGTTTTGATTTGCAATTCCTCTAATGATTGGTGATGTTGAGCATCTTTTTATTTGTCACTGGGCATTTGTACATCTTTGGAGAAATGTTGACTCAAGCCCTTTGCCCATTTTTGAATTGGGTTTTGTGTGGTTGTTGTGTTTTAAAAGTTCTCTGTATTTTGCTTGCTGTGTTTTAGAAGTTCTCTGATTTGCAACTATTTTTCCATCTTGTGGGTTGTCTTTTTGCTCTGTTGATAAAGTCATTTGATGCACAAAATAGTTTAATATTCATGAAGTCCAATTTGTCCATTTTTTCTTTTATCTATGCCTTTAGTGTCATATACAAGAAAGCTTTGCCAAATCCAGTGCTGTGAAGCTTTGATATACGTGTTCTTCTCTTTTAGTTTTGGATCCTACATTTAGGTCTTTGGTCCATTTTGAGTAAACTGCCAACTCGACACAGACAGTGGGCCTGGCCAGGACCATTTCCCCCTTCATCAATGTTATGACATGATATTAAACAAAACAATGTTATTCAAGTGCCTGTTGTATTTTGACACTCTGTCCTTCGATGCACAAATATTTGTAATTTTTATATCTTCTTGCTATATTAACCTTTTATTTTATTTTTTTAAAATATATTTTATTGATTTCTCACAGAGAGGAAGAGAGAGGGATAGAGAGTCAGAAACATCGATGAGAGAGAATCATCAATCAGCTGCTTCTTGCACACCCCCTACTGGGGATATGCCTGCAACCAAGGTACATGCCCTTGACCGGAATCGAACCTGGGACCTTTCAGTCCGCAGGCCGACGCTCTATCCACTGAGCCAAACCTGTCTCGGCAACCTTTTATTAATATATAAAATTCTTTGTCTCTTGTAACCATTATTTAAAGTTCATTTTGACTGATATAAGTGTACCCACCCCTGCTCTCTTGTGGTTGCTATTTACATGGATTATCTGTTTCCCTCCTTCTTCTTTTCAATCTATCACCCTCTTTTATAATAAAGCCTGGTAGTGTCTCCATAGCCCCCTACTGACAATGTCTGACATTGCATCACGTGGCATAGGAGAGAGAATTACAGGGTTCGGCTTCAGTATAACAATGCAGGACAAAGAAAGTAAACTCTTAGCTGAGGCAATAAATCAATAATGGGGATAGTCCCCGAGCCGCAAGAGCATTAATAGAGAGGTCTTTTCTAAAGGTGCTGAGTTCTGAAAGTAGGCCGAAGTCCAAGGCCTCACAGCTGGTGCCAGAATCCACTCAATAAAAATAAAACGTTGATAGTAAACACAACATCAGCTACCAGGTGGGCATTGTGTGTAATGTATTGCATAGACTACTTCATTTATTCTTACAATAACCCAAAGAAGTAGAAAGCAGCCCCCACCCCCCTTTACAAAGGAGGAAACTGGGTGAGAGATGTGAAATAGTTTGTTAAAAAACAAACAAAACAAAAAAACGCAATAGCTGTCATTCAAATGCAGGAGGTCTGTTATTGTGCCTTCCATCAAGTAGCATCTAATTACTACTTGTGCCTTACCATCTCTGGGCAGCTTTGACTTTGGAAACCCTCTCCCTTCAGCTGCATCAAGAACATGTATGCCTTCCACAGGGAAGCCCTTTGTATCTACACTAACAAAAGAGAAACATGCAAATTGACCATCACTCCGCTACGCCCACCATCCAATCAGGAGGGAATATGCAAATTAGAGGGACAAAGATGGGGGCCACCCAGCTACTCCAGGTTCGGAGTGGGTGGATGGGGCAGGATGCCTGCTATGAGAGGGAGGACAGGGGAAGGGGGGGAGTAGGAGGACACGCGAAAGGATCTATAGGAGCGGCAGTCCAGCGCAGTGAAGATGAAGACTGCAGACTCCGGAGTCTGCAGCAAAGACCAAGAAGGCAGACTCCAGCCTGAGCAAAGGCCTGGGTCCCAGGTGCCCGAGGAAAACTGGTGCTGGGAGCCAAGGGAAGGAAGGCCTATTGCACGAATTTCTTCATGTAATGGGCCTCTAGTTTTAAGATATTTCTTTTGTCTGTATGGGAACTTTCCTCCTGCAGGTTCAACAGCGTGTCTCCCCTTAGCATCTGCATCTTGCTCTTCCAACCACACTCAAGCTTTCTTTTCTTTTTTTTAATATGTTTTATTGATTTTGTACAGAGAGGAAGGGAGAGAGATAGAGAGTTAGAAACATCGATGAGAGGGAGTCATCTATCAGCTGCCTCTTGCACAACCCCTACTGGAGATATGCCTGCAACCAAGGTACATGCCCTTGACTAGAATTGAACCTGTGACCTTTCAGTCCCCAAGCTGACGCTCTATCCACTGAGCCAAACCGGTTTCGGCCACACTCAAGCTTTCTCTCTCCTTTCACACTGGGGTACAAAGGTGGATGCAGTTCTCCATTGATGGTCTCCCTAGGGCAGGGCCTGCTGTCTGCCTCTGCCTGTCCCAAGGGCCTAACACAGCCAGACAGGGCATGTCTCTGAGCCCTGGCTTTCCTCTTCCGGGGCAAGAATATATGGCTAACTGGGTTTCTGTGGGCATTCAATAAAATAACAGATGAGGAAGTGCTGAGCACAGTGTTTGATTCCGTTAGGATTGGAAGAAACGAGGTGGAGTCCACTGATGTATGGAGAAAACCTGAGCATTGTTCCTGGGCCTATTGAGTGGCAGAGCCAGAACTAGAACCCAGGCTTCCTAACAGCCAAGTCTGATCTCTCCTCACATTTTAGAGGCCAAACCCAGCTTGCACGGGGAGTGGCCACGTGCCCCTTCTCAAGTATCAGAGATTCCCAATGAATCAGGGCAATACTCAGGCGGCTGGCGGCCCTGGTGCCAGGATCAGCCCTTTCCCTTGGCCTCTTTTCCTCCTCTCCCTCCCTCTCTCCGCGATGATTCCACATCCTACAAACTCCGACCGCATCTGCAGAGAATTCCTAATGGCTGGTGGGGCTCCTCTGAGGACTACAGCACATTCCCCGTAATGACATTCATTAGTCCGGCTGACATCAATGCTGTTCTCAGGTTAATATGTTTAATTAAATGAGGCATTTATTTTCTGTTAGAAAACTACTGATGAAGCATGTTTGCTCCTGATGAGTTCAGCTGATGAATAGATTAACGCTGGCCTTACAATAGTTGATTAAGAAAATGAATCTAAACAACATCTTCCTCAAATAGAGGCTGTGTTTGAATGGTGTTATGTTAATCTGCCTTTTTCTTTAGGGGGAGAAACAGACAGAAAACCCTCACTTGACTCTGTGGCTTGTTCTCCAGTTGCTTGTCTGTGTCCTCTCCCTCTCCCACAACCCACTCTCCCAAATCGGAGGACATAAAAAGGCCAAGAACCAGTGTATGATGAGGGGAGGGGAGAATGTCTGCAACTGAGCACCCCAAGAACCCAGAGCATGAAAAGGGTGCTCTCATGGGGGGAGGGAGGACCAGAAGCCACCAAGATGTGTTCCTGTGGCTGGGAATCAAGCTGGCCTGTCCATGTCACGTAACAGCTTTGTTTTCAGAGAGAGAGAAACACCAATTTGTTGTTCCACTTATTTATGCATTCATTGGGTTGGTTCTTTTTTATTTGAGTCCTCACCTGAGGATATTTTTCCATTGATTTTAGATAGAGTGGAAGAAAGAGGGAAAGATAGAGAGAAACATCAATGTGAGAAAAACACATCGATTGATTGGCTCCTGCACGCACCCCAATTAGGGCCCCGGCCGGGAAGGAGCCTGCAACCAAGGTACACACCCTTGACTGGAATTAAACCTGGGACTCTTGGAGCAGGCCGATGCTCTATCCACTGAGCAAAACTGGCCAGGGCTGTTGGTTGATTTTTGTATTTGCCCAGACTGGGAATCAAACCCTCAACCTTGGTATATTGGGACTATGCTCTAAGCAACTGAGCTATCTGGCCAGGGCTGGGATTTGCTGTTATAGTACCAATGTCCTGCACCTAGTTGGCACTCCTGAAATATTTGTTAAATGAGGGAAGGGGATACTCAACAAATGGTGGTTTTTATTGCTATTCACAGAATCACCTTATCTAAGAGGGAAAAGATGCTCATATCCTCGACGACACATCCAGCCAGTGAGCCAGAGTACTTGTCTCCCAGCCCTAGGGTCAAAGATAAAGTGTCTTTATCAAGGGTCTTATGAAACATTGGGATGTCTTCCAAGTCAAGGATGCAGCTCCCAGGTTCAGAGAATGTTCCAGATGGAAAGGCTTTCACAATTGCTCCATCTGAGTGTCACATTTGTTCAATCTGTTGTTTCTTTTTCCACTTTCTTCTGAGTGACTTGGTCATCTATTTTTATTCCTCTTCATCTCATCCATTAACTTATTATTTATACCTCTTATTACAGTTTCACTGGTTTTCCCGAGGTTTGCAATATGCATCCTTAATTAGTCCACCTCTGTTTCTTTGCATAGATCCAAGATTCTCTTTGATATCATATTCCTTCTGTTTAAAAATTTCCTTTAACACTTCTTAGAGTAAATCAGCTGACAATGAATTTCTTCAATTTTTGTTTGAAAAAGTTTTCATTTCTTTTTCATTTTTGAAACATATTTCCTCTGGTATAGAATTCTGGGTTGACAGTTTGTTGGGGTTCTGTTTGTTTGTTTGTTCGTTTGAATGCTTCAAAAATGTCACTCCATTATCTTTTGGTTTGGATGGGTTTTGATGAGAAGTCTGGTCTGATTCTTCTGTCTGTTTCTCTCCGTAAAATATTCTTTCCTTTCTCTGTCTCCAAGGTGGCCCCCTGCCTTTTCTTCTCCAGCAGTTTGAACATGAGGTGCTTGAGGGGGAGGGGTGGCCGGGGGGAGGGAGTGGCGTTTATGCTACTTGATCATATCTGAGCTTCTTTGACATATACTTTTTGTGTATCATTCGTTTGGGAAAATTCTTGGTGATTATTTCTTCCAATGCTTTTCTGCTTCATTCTCTCCTGTTGTTCTAATTACATGTCTACTAGGCTGTTGATAATGTTTCACTGTTCTTGAGTGTTATATTCTCTCTCTCTCTCTCTCTCTCTCTCTCTCTCTCTCTCTCTCTCTCTCTCTCTCTCTCTCTCTCTCTCTCTCTCCTCTTGTGTTTCGGTTTAAATAACTTCTACCGACCTGTCTTCATGTTCCCTGATCTGCCCTTAGCTGTTCCAGGTCTGCTGTGAGAGGCGTTCTTCATCTGTTCCTGTATTTTTCACTTCAAGCACTTCCACTGATTTTTCCTCACAGTTGCCACTGCTCTGCTGAAATTACCCATCTGATCTTTCACATATTAATCACAGCTATTATAACTTCCTTGTCAGGTGTTTTCATCATCTGTGTCACGTCTGAGTCGGGTTCTGCTGATTGCTTTGTATCTTACTTGTCTCGTAATATTTCTGCCCGAAGCTGAACTTCTTAGCTCAGGCAATAGAGACTGAGGGAAATTGTTTCTGTGCCTTAAAATGGGTGCAAGTTTCCTTCTGCTAGGCCTTTAGGGATGGGATTTGAGTTCATCTAGCCAGGAGTTGGACTGGGTTTGAGATTTATTGTTGCTATGGTTACCCTCATGCACCACAGGCTTCAAACTCCTTGTGTTTAGGATGGAGACTGGTTTTCCAGAGCCCTGTTTGAAACTGTGCCTTAGGCTTTCCCTATGCATGGGCCTCAGAGAGGGTCTCTTTACACCCCCCTCACTCTCCTGATCCTTCCCCAGCATTATCTTGGTCTTACGAGTTATGCGAAGCTTGTGAGCTTGACAGTGGGGTGCTAGGTGTGCATTTTCTGTTCTGGATAAGCCTCAGTCTTGGGCCCTGTTTCCCTGAATCTCAGGGTAAGGCCTTCTCAATGTCCCCCATCCCCGCCCCTGCCCCTGTGTGATTCTGCCCAGTGAGTATTCCCTCCCCTCCCCGCCCCCAAGAGGGATTCTCCTCCTTCCTCCAATCAAGCTGTGTTTTCATTGCTTGAAGAGCAGATGTTCTTATTACACTTTCTACTTAGATGAAGGCTTTTGCTTCACAGGAGACACAGAGGAGAGCATTCTGAGCAGGATTTCTTGCAACTCCCCATGTCTGGGCCCCAGTGGACACTTGCTCAGGACTCTTTCTGATCTTTCGTGTGAGCATCCACAGGGGTTCCACAGAAATCCAGAAAATTCGGGCAGATGCCCCAAAGTTGGGGGATTGTACGCTGCCCAGAAAGTCTCACTCGGCCTCTGCCAACGCAACTCTTCTCACCTGTTTGATTGCACCTGCCCAGGTGATGGAGTGCCTCGGTCTCCTCCTCCTTGCAGGTGCCCGTCTCTGCACAGATCTGGGCTAGTTGTTCGCTCCTTGACCTCAGCTCTTCAACGCGTTTGAAGCCTAAGTTGTGATTTGGAGTTGGTCTAGCTCTCTGCCATGTAAAGGTGTCCCCGTGTCTTTCCGGGTTGAGAGAACCTGTAACTCCAGGTGCAGAGCATCATCTTTATATCATTTGCAACCAGTGACTGCACAAGTCCCGCCTCTGAGCCATCTGGATTCCGTTACAGTGGCCAGGGCTCTCGGGCCTCCTCCTCAGCAGGGTGTCCCGTAAGAGGGACCCACAGCAGGAGTCCTGGGTTCAAGTCCCAACTCTGGCCCTGATTCACCAAATGACCTTGGACAACTCCCTGCCCACCCTGCCCTTCACTTTCCCAGGACCTCTTACAAGGGAACATCCCTCTATGCTTGGAGGAAGGAGGAGACTTGTCACGGGAAAGGGAACTGAGCCTGGAGCAGATGAGCTCCAGGCCAGCAGGTAAAGTGTGGGTTCTTGCCTCTGTGCAGGAAAGATTTCACAACACGAGTCCAGGTGCTTTTGAGAGTACATTTATGAAAGTTAGGACAGTGACACCAAGGAAGGACTCAAGGTAGAAGAAACAAGAGCGGGCCTAGGCTGTGCCCTGGTTTGGCTCACTGGAAACATTACAGGGAAAGAGTGAGCCCAGGCAGGGCTGTGTGAGCTCATTGAGAAGTCAGAGAAAAGGAGGGCCTTCGAGACAGGATCAGGGGTGAGCCCTGGATGGATTGCCACTGCCTATTGCTCCACTGGTTGCAAGTCTCCTGGGGACCCTTCAAGAGAAAAGTAAAGATGCATGCCTGCAGGGGAAGGGAGGCATGGGCATGCTCCCAAGAGAGCACTCGCTGGGCCTTTGTCTTGAGAGTTCTTATCTGTTTTCTAAAGATGGAAATTTTAAAGAAGATCTTAGGGGAGGATCTCAATAGAATATTCATCTGCTTTATGCAGATGTACCCAAATGAGATTCCTTCACCTGACTTCATCTGTCCTTGGGTTTGGTTGGCATGAATGGCGCTAACTGGATTTCTGTTGCCTGTCTCCCTGAGTGGGGTGATTTACGCTATTTACCCTCTAGCTGGGGAAAAGAAGTACAAACCATTTTCTTGGAAGTGTCCTTGGTTAGGGAAGAGAGGGTTTTGCGATTTACTAGATGGCTGTGAAATGCTTGGCCTTTGAACTATCTGTCTCAGCTTCCCTATCCCACTTACCCTGATTTACTAACCTATCTCAGACCCTGTCTATTTTGGGGGTTCCGGAGAGTTGCCTGGGGGCGGGGCACACCTTCCCTGTGGCCTTAACTCGTGCTCCCCAACTCTCCACTTACACGGCCTTGGGCAAGTCATCTCCTCCCTGGTCTGTCAAATCCAGGCCTCAGCTCAAATGCCCCCTTCCCCAGGAGGCTTTCCTAGGCCCCATCCTAACATGGCCACACAGTCACTTTCTTCCTAGCACCTATCACTGTCAGAGATTAGGTGTTATTGTTTGTCTGCACTTGGTTCCTGTCTGTATTCCCTGATCCTACACACAGCAAATATAAATCTCTTGTTCACTCATACAATATGTATTTAGGTCTTAGCCAATGTCCTAGGAGCTTGGTGTTTAGCGGTGAACAAAAAAGACCAAAATCACTCCCTATGTAGGTAAATAAATAACGTCTATAAAGGACATCATATGATGGTAAATGAAGAGCAGATAAACTAGTCAGGAAGGAGGGGTGAGAAGTGGGTACAGGGAGTTGGGTGCAATTTTATGTGGGTGGGCCTTACCGGGAGCACTCATTTGAGCACAGACGAATGGACATAAGGCTGTGACCTGTGCGTGGACAGGGGAGAGGGCCCCAGGCATGGGAACCAGAGGGCAGAGGGGGTGGGAATAGTGTGCCTGGTGCACTGGGGGGTCAGCAAGGAGTGTCTGAGCCTGAGTCGGGAGGTGTCAGGGGAGGAGAGGTCACAGGGTCCTGGGGGTCCCACAGACTCTGGCTCTCCCCTGAGGAAGATGGGAGCCCTGGCAGGTGTGAGCAGAGGAGAGAGGTGGTTGCACTGGCATTGTTAAAGTCTCTCTCCTGGTGCTCAAGGGAGAAGAGACCACAGGGCAAGAGCGGAGTCCAGAGACCGTCGAGCGAATAATCAGGGCTGTGGGTGGTGGACCTAACCAGAATAAAATCGTGAGGCTAGAGATGAGGAATTTAAAAAACACCGACACAGCACCGAGCGCACAGTAGGCCCTCCGGAGAGAGCAGCTGCGATGATCAGAATATGGAAGGTGCTGAGAAATCCTAAATGAAACCTTTCCCAGGTCTGTCATTAACTACATTCATTCTCTCTCGAGAGCTGAAAAGACAGACCCTCAGGCTACACGGACAAAATGACGGAGAAAGTCTCTTGTGTTGAAGGAAGACCAGAGGGCAGGTTACATACGTGGTAAAATGCTAGCATTTCATATGGTGGACACAAGCATACATTACAGGCATTCCGATATTTCAAAACGATTCTTTTTTTTTTTCTTGGTTACAAATATATAGTATGTAAAAGGTTGGGAGGCAAAACGTGTGGTGGCTTGAATTTTCCCAAATCAAACCTTTTCTTTTTGTAACTCATTCGTTTGACGGGTCTTTTAACGCAGTGTAAGGCTCTCTTCAAGCAGGGGCCAGGTCACGTGAAACTGATTGCCACGCAAGGTTTTTATGAAGTGATTTTAAGCATTGGGATAATTCTAAGAAGAAAACAAGTTCAAAAGCTGCCCCTGGCCAATTAGTCTCCAGCCGTGGAAAGTGGGTTTCACAGGTTTCATGCCCCTTTGCTTTGGATCTTGGAGAGAGGAATTGCCAAGGAAGGAGGCTCAGAGAGGTGACGTCACATCAACATCAGAGGTGATGTCCCTTTGCTAAGCACCTGCCGTGTGAGAGCCAGCGCTGAACAAAGTTCCTGCTCCCCTGGGGCTGGCGTGGAGCTGGGGACATAGATCAGAGGGACAGAGGCATGAAGTGTGTCAGGTGGCGATGTGCGTGAAGGAGAATAACCCAGCAGGATGCCAGGTGGCCTCGTTTGTCCTCACCTGGGTCCTGCTGGGGGCACGTTGGGCATGAAGATCATTCTTATGGGAAAAGGGGATGTGTGGCATAGGACCCAAGCTCACTTCATTCATTCGTTCACTCATTCATTCACTTATTACCCAGTCGGCCCTGGGTATAAGTCACCAGATCGTCCAGGTGGTGGCAGGACAGTCCTGATTTCTAACAATTTTTCCCGACATTTTAAAAAAGTCTCAATTTTTGGAAAGAATCTTTCCAATGTTTCCAATCTTTCCAAAAATCGGGACTTCTTTAAAACACCGCGGGTTGAGGAAAAAATTGTTAGAAATCAGGACTGTCTCACCAACAGCTGGATGATCTGGTCACCTTAGGGAAACCAGGCAGACAGGGCCTCTCCCCAGAACTCACACTCCAGCCAGGCCTGCTGCCTATGGGTCAGCACAGGTCAGTGCATGGACCATGTAAGCCTCGAACTCCTTGCCTGTGCCGTGCAGGGGACACAGCCTTTGCTGACCTGTCACCTGCACTGGGAATGTGCTGAGGGTTCCCCTGCTCGCTCTCTGCCCAGGTTTCGACTGCCCTGTGACCCACGGCGCACAGATTAGGAAACTGAGGCCCAGAGAGGTGACGTCAGCAGCTCAGAGCCACAGAGTTAGTATCATAGCTTCAGGGTCAGAGGACGTGGGTTGGTGTCCTGGCTCGGTCCCTCCCCTGCTGTGTGCCCTTGGCAAGCTTCTTATCTCTGAGCTCATTGACAGCAGAGCCTGCCTCTCGGAGCCATGGGGAGGGCACGTGAGACAGCATGGGACACACTTGGGACTGAGGCCGGCACAGAGAGACTGTGAAGCCGGCACAGAGACAGCCACTTCCTTGGGGCACTCCTCCTGGCAGCCCGGGTGGGAGCACGCTGTCAGAACCCTTGGACTCAACCTGCCCTTGTCTCCAGTCGGCAGGTGAAGAGACCGAGGCAGGGGAAGCGATGTCATCATGGACCCAAACTCACGTGCAGACATGAAAGGCGGGATCGGGGTCCGCCTTCGCTCTGCCTTCATCCTCAGCACTTCCAGTTGCAAGGATTTTTCTGTTTGCTTTGCTTTTTGATTCTCTGTTTCTGTCTGAGCATTCTTTGCTGCCCCTTCACATCGATCAGGCTGTTTACACCCTCTCCTCCCTCTGCTGGTTTGGAAATTCCATATTCCATTCTCTTCTCTAATTGTTTGGCCTTCAGATCATAATAAGCCCACGGCCTCAAGTAAATCGATATCCCACCTCCCAGCAGCAGGCAGACCTGCGTGTGCTCCCCCGGCCTTCCTTTCCCTTCTGGGGGCTGCGCGTTCCAGACGGGAGCCCGCCTCCCTTTCTGTTTCCCCATGGTTGTTAGAACTGTGGCTGATTTCCACTCACTATTCCTGGGCGGATCCTCTCCCTTCGCGGTTCAGTGGCCACCTTCCTGAGTGATTTTTTTATTGGTTCTTTTAACAAGAGCCTGCCAGCGTGTCTTTGCCTGGAAACGTATTTCCTTCTCTCTCTCTCTCTCTCTCTCTCTCTCTCTCTCTCTCTCTCTCTCTCTCTCTCTCTCTCTCTCGCTTTGAATGCTAATTTAGCTGGGTCCTGAAGTCTGCTCTGCCCATTTCATCGGGCACACAACACATGAGCCTGGCCCGGGGGTCTCCGGGGCTGCTGGGAGCCTGCTCCTGCGTGCCCGTCCCTGGGAGGGGAATCCTTCTGGCTGCTTTTGAAAAATCTTCTTGTTTTGTATTTTCACTGCAGTGTTTTGAGTTTATGTATCCTGCTCGGAATTCACAGAGGTGATGTAAGGGGCAGGGGACTGGTGCGTGGCTTGGAGGAAAGAAGTTCGCGGAATAATATCAGCATGTTGTTGGTATTATCAACGTTTTCCTAGTTCTTTGGGGCTGCTGGAACAGAATCCTATAGTCTGGGGGCTCACACACAGCAGACATGTATTTCTCATAGTTCTGGAGGCGGAGAAGTCTGTCAGGGTGTGGACAGATGGGGTGTCTGGTGAGTGCCCACATCCTGGTCATAGGTGGTTATCTTCTCTCTGTCCTCACACAACAGAAAGGGGAAAGGAGATCTATGGGGGTCTCACATGGACACTAACCCCAATCATGAGGGCTCCACCCTCATGACCTAATGACCTCTCAAATGCCCCATCTCCTAATATGACCACACTGTGGATGTGATGGGGTTTCAACATATAAGTCTGGGGCGGGGGGAGGTGGGGGGGAAACAAACATTCAGTTTTTAGAAATAAAGTATTGGTAACAATCAATAAACATTATCACGCCGAAACCGGTTTGGCTCAATGAATAGAGCGTCGGCTTAGGGATTGAAAGGTTCCGGGTTCGATTCGATGATTCTCTCGCATTGATGTTTCTAACTATCTCTCTCCCTTCCTCTCTGTACAAAACCAATAAAATATATTTAAAAATAAACATTATTACTGATACTGAGGGTTTCCCAAGTGGCTGGCACTGTTCTAAGAGCTGTATCCGCTTATTTCATCCTCACGTAACCTCCTAAGGAGAGTACTAGTAGTGTCCCCATTTTACAGATGAGGAAACTGGAGCACAGATGGTTGAGTTCGTTAGAGAAAGGGAGTTGGAAGTAGGGTGGGGGGGTCAGAGGTCACATCTTACCAGCTGTGTGGCCTTGAGCAAATGACTCCACCTTTTTGAGACTCAGTTTCCTCCTCATTCAAATAAAGGAAGGGCTAAGACCGCTGCCGGCCAGGCATGGAGGGGCTGCCGAGATGCAAACGTCCTCACTCCCACCACCCCCACCTCCCCATCCCACTCCCTACCCCCACCCTGCACCCAAGCTGCAGTCAGTGCCCAGTCCCTGCTCTGACTCCTGGCACATTCAGGGAGGAGAAGAGGATGGACTCTCAGTGAAAAGAGCTGAGGGAGCCCCTCCTGGGAATTTTCCCCGAGTCTCGTCCTAGCATCACCTCTGGGGCCCAGACCCCACCTGTCAGGGCGCACGGAGGAGACCACGCTTCCCAGCGTGAGGATCTCTGATTACTTTCTAATGAAAAACACGTTTGCATCCAAGCTGAAATGATATGGTCGGCAGTTAATTATCACTTGTCAGACAAGCGTGTGCCCAGACTGCAGGTTTAATTTCCACATAGGTTTGCGAAAGCCTCCTTCCTCTTGTTTGATGAGGCCTCTCTGAGGGGGGGGTGCAGGGAACTCATTGCTGGAAAGAGTGCCTTTTCAAAAATCAATTTTTAAATAAACAATTTTCCTTGGTGTCTGTGGCAGAGCTCTTTGCAGGGGACAAAAATCCTCCGCTTACGTTAGGCAGAGAAATAAGCTGGGCTGGGGAGAGATCCCTGGTCCGGGGGCCTCGGGGCCTGAGTGGGGCCTGGACTGGGAAAGTAGAAAGCACTTTGGGGTGAAGGGAGAAAGGCATGGAGGCCACCCACCCTTAGGTGATAAGAGCAGGTGAGGACCTGGGGGGAGCAGCCAGGGGCGTGGGCTGTCAGCACATCTACTGGTCTCCAGAAGCCGCAGTGTGGACCAGCTCAGAGCCCAGCGGCAAAAGGAGCAAATGCAAATGGAACCGCACTGGCACACCGTCTCTCCCCATGCTGGCATGGCCTGGTGAGAGGTCACCTCACACACCACTGGACAACCATGGCCTTTCTGGAACTCTCCGGAACGTGCCACCCTGCACGAGAGCCCTCTGGGGCAGCTGCTGCCCTCACCCCTCCTCAGCAGCCAGGAGCCAGGCAAGGTGCTAAGCCTCCCACGTGAAGTAAGAGGACAATCCTACACGAGGCAGCATCCTACACATGAAGGTAACCGGCGCCCAAGGCTCTCACGTCTCCTGCAAATGTCCCCCCAGAGAGCCCACTGTGGGAGGCGCTGATCCCTGCCACTGGGAGGGACCCTGATTCTAGAATGAGGAGAGGAGACCCGAGAGGCATGGATGGTGACAGGAGGTGTGAAAGCAGGAGAAATGGAAGCTGGGGAGGGCTTGGGGTCACAGTTGTAAATAGGGGGCAGGAGAGGCCTGTGAGAGCAGGTGACACGGGGCAAAGACCTGCATGAGGAGATGGTGGGAGGGAGGCAGGAACATGCTGGGGTCCAAGTCCCAGAAGGCACCAGGGCTGGAGGGGGGTGATGAGGGGGATGGGATGGGGGTGGGGTTGGAGGTGGGGCCAATGTCCTCTTGCATTGTCCCCAGGAGAGACAGGCACCCCAGGCATGAAGCAGAGCAGGGACAGCTCCTTTCTGAGCCTCACAAGCTCACGGGGCTGCCGCTGAGAACGACAGGAGCAGGGCCAGGGCAGAGGCAGGCCCAGGCAGGAGGCACAGCCCAAGCGAGATGGGGTGGGACCAGGGCAGGAGCCTATGGAGCCGGAGGGGGTTCTGGGTCTGGAGTGAAGGCTGAGAAAAAAGGAGCTGCGAATTATTCACCCCAGGAAAATTAGGATTAGTCTTGAAGCTTCATACTGCCTCACCCAGTATCTCCTCAGAGGAGGCTATTTTTTTGTGTGTGGTTTGTTGTTGTTGTTAATCCTCACCCAAGGATATGTTTCCATTGACGTTTAGGGGGAGTGGAGGGGAGAGGGAAAGGGAGAGACATATCGATGTGAGAGAAACACATCGATTGGTTGCCTCCTGCATGAGCCCTGACCAGGGCCCGGGCCAGGGAGGAGCCTGCAACCGAGGTATGTGCTCTTGACCGTAATCGAACCGGGGATCCTTTGTTCCACAGGCCGACGCTCTATCCACTGAACCAAACTGGCTAGGGCTAGGAGGCTGTTTTAATGGTTGTTATTTTGAGGGATTGCTTGTTTTCTTATCATATCCTAATATCCCGAGAGTCACGCCGATGTGAAATGAGTGATGAAAATGTACTTGTATCTGAGAAGAAAAAAAATGAAGTCAAGTCACTGGCTCTGGGAGGTGAGCTATAGTGACTTATGTCCTCTTTTATATTAATGTGTGCACTGGCCCAAGCTTCGCTGTAAGGATGCATCACTCACATTTAAGGGGAAGATCCCTGTTTTTAAGGCGATACCTGGGCCCTGGGCCCTGGCCCCCATCCCCACCCCAGGCCACACTTCTCTCCCCGCACCCCCAGCTCTGGGTGCACTGGGCATGTTCTGCCCAATTAGCCTTCTATCACAGGCCATTTTGTTCTCTAATTGTCCGCCCTGAATAATTTAGCATGGCCGCCCACTGTCCTTTTCTCAGACGTTTAATTTAGTGTCTCTTGGCCTCAGTTTCTTCATCTCCAAGTGCAATGGTAGCAGAAAGGGAGAATTGTAGAGCCTTCCGAGGCCAGCACGCTTTGGGGCCTGGAACAATAGAGCCAGCCCTGTGTCCAGGCACCACGCTAAGCTCTTCACGTCACATGCATTGGACCAAGTGGTTATTTCAACAGCCCTCTGAAGGAGGCACTGTTGTCCCCCCTTCCCCTCCCCACTTTACAGGAGACGATGCTAAAGCTCAGAGATGTTTAGAAACTTACCCACGTCCACACAGCTCAGGTATGTCGGAGCTGGGCCTTGAACCCAGGCCTCACCACACAGATCCTGGCTCTTCATCCACACCTACCTCCCTCCGCCTTCCGGCCCTAGAATCCTGGAGGCGACAACTGTGTCTTGTTGGCCCTCGTTGCTCCCAAGTGTGTCACACAGGTGATAGCCCATAATGAATCCTGATTCCCACGGTATAAACCAGTGATCCTCAACCTTCCTAATGCCACGACCCTTTAATACAGTTCCTCATGTTGTGGTGACCTCCAACCATAAATTTTGTTTGTTTGTTTGTTTTTTAATATATTTTTATTGATTTTTTACAGAGAGGAAGGGAAAGAGATAGAGAGCTAGAAACGTGGATGAGAGAGAAACACCGACCAGCTGCCTCTTGCACACCCCCTACCAGGGATGTGCCCGCAACCAACGTACATGCCCCTGACCGGAATGGAATCTGGAACCTTTCAGTCCGCAGACCGACGCTCTACCACTGAGCCAAACCAGTTTCGGCCACAAAATTGTTTTCGTTGCTACTTCATAACTGTAATTTGGCGAGTGTTATGAATTGTAATGCAAATATCTGATATGCAGGATGTCTTAGGCGACCCCTGTGAAAGGGTCGTTCGACCCCCAAAGGGGTCGGACCCACAGGTTGAGAACCGCTGGTATAAACAATCTGAAGGAAGGGAGGAACAGACGAAAGAATAGTTAATAAACACATGATTGCAGTGTGTGTGAAAATGCCTGGTAAATGGTGAAGTGCCGGGTCCAAGTGCTGGATTAGGTTCTAGCTTGTGGATACATGTGGAGAATGGAGACAGGTGCAAGGTGGAGCCAAGGAATCAGAGAAACCCATTATTTGGGAAAATGAGCCTCTGCCATGCTCCCAGCTGTCCCCTGCCTCTCTCTTGGTCCTGCCACATGGACGTCAGGAGTGTCAGACCCCGCCCACCCTGTGCAGCCATCCCCTGGGCTGCCGGGCCAGGGACAGACAGAGCCTCTCTCCCTCCCCCAGGGACACTGAGCAACAAGGCTTTGTGCTCTGCCATTTTCTCGCTAGAAAATTGCTGTGAGGAACCCAATAGTCATCTTCCGCCAGCTGCAATTTTTTGCTGCTTTATTTTTTAAAGGTGAGAATGGGGTGGGCACCAGAAAAAGAGGCAGCGAAGAGAAGCTGTTGAGGGCAGAGGGCTTTCAAAGGTTCAGCTCCAGGTTTTGCAGACTGGTGTAGAGCATCAAATTACATACTTTTTTTTTTTTTTTTTTTTTTTTATCAGACTAAGAGATCTGTCTCTCCAAAAATACTTTACTTGGACAGTTGGTTTCAAGAAATTTAACAGATTTCATTTTTTTCAAAGTTAAGGGAGATCAGGTATTACACAAAATATATTCCACCATGTGACATCTGATAGCTACTTAATAGAGGAGAGTTTGAGACAACGCTGGGAAGTCATTTTCCCCTGGAAAATTGCGTGTAATGGAGGAGAGGGGAGTGGGTGGACAGGGAGGTGGGGGTGGAGGTGGCTGAAGCTCCTGTCCAGGCCTCCTGTGACTGCCCCCTTGTCCTCAGAGGCGCCCTAGGGAAGGGGACAGTGGAGAGGTCTGACCTTTCAGGGCTTAAGGCTCTAGGCCAGCCATTTGTCTCTTCCCAGCCTTAGTTTCCGCTCCATCACCTTTTCTGGTTCCTTTTCCTTTAAAAGCTGCCATTTCTTCAGCAGACACATTTCCTGCGTCATCCTGTTTTGTCCCCATAACAATGCCTAAGCCCTTAAAGGAGTCTGGGATTGTCATTAGTCACTTACCCACTCTGTACCTCAGGTTTCTTGTCTGTAAAAACAGAAGACCTGATGAGATGTACCTCCAGGAGGCGCTGCCGGTCCAATGAGCCCACAGCTGTGAGAGCACACAGATGTGAGCACACGGATGATAGGAGAGCACACAGTAGGCCTTTAGCTGGCAGTGTTCCCAGAAGGCTGCTCAGGGGGGGTTTACAGAAAAGCAGGAAGTTTGGAGCTCCTGGTGGACACATTGTAGCACCTGAGGCATCCAATGAGCAGTTGCTCTCCTGGCATCATCAGTTGGGGATGAAGCCACTGGCTCTGAGCAACACAGCCTGAGTGTAAATCCCAGGTCCTTTCCTAACTTGCTCTGTGCCATTGGGCATGTCCTTTCTCCTCTCCGTGCTTTCACCTCTCCATCTGTGTCCCAGGAATGAAGTCACACCAACATCATGGTCTGGGCCAAGATGATGCTCATCAGGGTTGGCCGAGATGGTAATGATGGTGACAATGATGATGACGATAATGGCTACAATAATGCCCAGGATAATGTGGTCATGACTATAACAATGACAGTAACAATGATGAGGACCAGGACAGTGATGAGGATGGCAATGATGGTGATGGCAACAATGATGATAACTATGACAATGATGGTGACAACTGTGATGACAATGTGGCAACAATAATAATTCTGACAACAAAGATGGTGATACAATGAGTATAATGATGAAAACCATGACATTGATGACTGTGACAATCATAATGGTGACAACAATGGTATTGACAATAATACTGCTGCTGCTGCTGCTGCTGATGATGATGAAGAAGGTTCTTCCCCCAGGAGTGATAACAACAGTAATAATGGTTGGCCCTGACCAGAAAGTACTGTGCTTTGTCTCAGTCCCTCAGAGAACAGGTGTCATAACTATCCCACTTTGTTCTCCATAAGTATTCCTGCCCAATCCTGGGAAGTGAGATGTTTGTATTAGTCTTATTTGATAAATGAGAACACCAACTCAGAGAAATGGTGTGCAAACCACACAGCTGGTAAGGGACAGTGTTGGAACTGAAACCCAAATGTGTGTTACTACAACACCAGGTGACCCCTGTGATACCAGCTCAGGTGTAGCCCAGGCTGGGTCTTTCTTTCCAAATGGAACTGTCCGGGGCATTGCAGACCCCACCCTGACTGTCCCTGCAGAAGGGTGTCTGCAGGGCTGGACAGTGAACTCCTCCCCACGTCCACCTGTTCTAGATCAACCCCGCCCCCCCCCATCCCTGCCCCATCATACCTGCCAGCTCCTATCAGCCTGCCTGCCTCCCACCAATCCAATCACTGCTTACCTGCCTCTTACCTCCAACCAGCCTGGAGAAAGACTGTGCATTCATTTGTTCATTCATTCAGCAATTCTTAAAGGACATAGGACATGGCCTTGGTGACCATGCCCTTTTGCCAAATCTGGCTCCTGGGTTCTGACCGCACTGGAGCCTTCATTCTCCACCAGGGACTCTCCACCTGGGGTCATCCTACACCCCTCTTACAGCCTCCTAAGAGGAGTCATACTATACCCCTCTTACAGAGCTTGTGCCAGGCTCACCACTAGACTGTATGCTACTGGAGGTGACAGTAGGTTTGATTCTTCTCTCCCTGATGCTTGGCACATGGCCAGGCACGTAGTACTTCTCAAGGTGGGCTGATGAATGAATGAGTAAATGGGTAGATGAATTCATGTGACTAGCCTCCTTCTATTCAGGACCCTCTGACATTTTACCAGCACCATTTCATTGAATCTCTCCTACAACCTCTGTACTCTGTGCTGACACAGGCCCCTATGATGGATGGGGAAACCGGCTCAGGGTAGGGTCACTCTCCCAAGGTCACGCAGTAACCCTCCTGGCAGTAGAACCCTTCCTGCCCACCTCTGTCTCATGCCTCTCCCTCTCGTCCTGAGCTGAGGCCACACTTCATGGTCATGTCCAGGGTGTCCCTGCTGACCCCCCCCCCTCCCTGGGACCCATGATGGCTGCTTCGGCTGAAAGTATGATCGCAAACATCCAGCCTCAGTTCCAGAGCAATAGAGAAAGAACTGCCTTTTCCCAGTGCGTGTGTAGGGACGAGAGTGGCTGCCCAGGAGGGTCCCTGCCTGAGTCACAGGTGCAGCCACAGGAGAACCACCCCCTCTCCAGTCCTGCCCACAGACACTCTCCACGCTCCTCATCAGCAGAGACCCCTCTCCTCTCCCTGCCAGGGGCTGGCAGCCCTCCCAGGCCACTGTGGACGCTGGCAGGGCCCCTCTCCTCAGCCCTGGGAGCATCATCTATCGACCACGGTACTCGGGCTGTGAAGCCAGGATCATCTGTGTATCTGCAATGACAGAGGCCACGGGGCCATTCAAACCCCAGAGATGGTGGGGAAGGAAGGATAACCCACTCAGAGAAAAGGCAGAGGGAGCAAAGAAGAATCGGATGTGCCAAGGGGGATTAATCCGCTGCTCACACATGAAAGAAATATTCAATTATAGTTTATTGCATTGCATTTCATTGTGCACATTTGTAGTTAGCTGCCTGCAAGCCTCTCTCTGGATTATCCAGAAAGAAAGCACAACAAAAGAGGAGAAAATAAAAACACAGACAACAAAGCTCCTGAAACTGAAATCACCGAGAGACAAATAAAAGCCAGACTTGAGACAAAAGCAGCTACTTGGCACCCAGGCCTTCTCAGCACCGATACCCAGTCCCCGAGGCCACCTGGCCTGGTGCCAACTGCCCACCAGCCTGGCAGCCTTGAGCACTGGCATCAGGGAAAGTCCCCAGCCAGTGTCAGGGGGCCTTGCTGTCCTCATAGAGCTGTTTCTTATTTTCTGTGCATCCTGGGACCGCTCACTGGCCCTCTCTGAGCCTCACTCTCCCCGGGTGAAATGGGAGGCCTGGACCAGACACTCTTCAGAGGTAATGAGGGAAGTGGGAAGATGCTAAAGTAAGAAAGGGTCACACTGGACCCTTCCTGGGGCTCAGGGGATCCCAGGCATTCTCTGGAGATTGTGACCTCTGTTGTGGGCTGAATTGTGTCTCTCCCCTCACCCCCCAAATTAATATGTTAAAGCCCCAATTCCCAACGTGGCTTATTTGGAGATAGGGTCTTTAGGAGGTAATTAAGGTTAAATAAGGTCAGACCGGTGAGGTCCTAATCCAATTTGATTAGTGTCCTTACCAGAAGAGGATGAGATTCCAGAGTGTGCACAGAGGAAGAGCCATGTGGGGACACAGTGAGAAGGCAGCCCAGCTCTCCACAAGAGGAGTGGGAAGCCCCTGACATGCGCTTGGGTACCTGCAGAAGAGACTGGGAACCGCAGCATCACCAATACCGGAAACACCAAGCAGACCAAGTCTCCCCAAGACAACTCCATGCCACGGGGACCACAGTCCACAGGAGCCGGCCAAGAACCCACATGCTAAACCCAAGAGAGGGACTGGCTGCCGAAATGAAAGATTTAAGTAGGGCCCAAACCGCCCTAACAGAGTAGACAAGCACTTCAGGATGCAATAATAAAAAATAAAAAAAAGTATTCATCTCAACAAGAACCAAAACAATTACCATTTAAATGAGCAAAGACATTCAACTGATGCCAGACACTAAGCTGATCAGATGCTGGAATCATTCGACAAGGATTTGAAAGCAGCCTTCTTAAAATGTTTCAAAAATCAATGACAAATTCTCTTGAGACAAATGAAAAAAATAGAACATCTCAGCAAAGACGTAGAAGTTACAACAAAGCATGAAATGATGTGATAGAGCAAAACTATCTAAGGTTTAAACAAAGCCACATATAGTCATACAGAATACACCACCACACATTCGCCAACATAGACCATACCTGGACCCTATGGCCCATAAAAGGAAACTCGGTAAGCTTTTAAAAACTGAAATAATTTGGTCTCTGGCAAAATTGGCATTAATTATAAATCAGTAACAGAGAGAAAAACAGGAACAACATACCTCTCAATAATCTATGGGTTCAAAAAGGAAGTTTGGAAGTTAATTTTTTTAAAACTACAGAGAAGAAATGAAAACAAAAACACAACAAATCAAAATATATGGGATGTAGTTAAGTCAGTGCTGAGGAGACAGTTTATAGCACTAAATTCTAACATTAGAAACGAGGAGAGGTCTCAATCAGTAACCTAAGCTCTTACCTCGTGCAACCAGAAAATAAATAAATAAATAAATAAATAAATAAATAAACCCAAAGCAAGTAGCAGAAGGGGGATTATAAAGATAATAGCAGAAATTCATGAAATGGAAAGTAGAAAAATAATCGAGGAAAAAAAAAACAAAGAAACTAAAAACTGCTTTGGAAAGAAAATCAGTGACATGGCTAAACCTCTAGCAAGAATGACAAAAATAAAAAGACAATATGCCAGTTCCAGGAGTGAATTAGAAAATATCACTACAAATCCTGCCGTCATTAAAATGCTTTCAATAAATACAGCCAATGACTTTACCCTCATAAATTTGACAACTTAGAAGAAATGGACCAATTCCCTGAAAACTCTAAATTACCAATCTCAACCAACATGAAACGAGTAATTTGAGTAGCCCTAAAATCATTAATAAAACTGAAGTGATCATGTAAAAACTCCCCCTAAAATAAATGTCCAGACTTAGATGGATTCATTAAAGAATTCTACAAATTTTAAAGAATTACCACCAATTCTACACAATCCTTTCTAGAAAACAGAAGAGAAGAAAACTCTTTCCAATGCAATATATGAAACCAATATTAGCCAGTTACCAAACCAAAGAGTAGAAGAAAAAAAAAAAAAAAAAAAAACACACAGACCAATATCTCTCATAAACTTAGACTCCAAAATCCTCAGAAAATATATTAACAACACAACACACACACACACAACCTCTTAATAGAAAAGAAATAGAAGGGAACTTCCTAAGCTTGACAAAGAGCAGCTACTAAAATCCCAGAGCTAACTAACATTGTACTTAATGGTGAAAGCCTACATGCTTGCTCTCTAAGATCAGGAGCAAACACTCTCCCTGCTCATATTACTGTTATCAGTAGGGAGCTCTTTGTGCTCACTAGTTGCTGGTGGAAATGGAATTCTTGTGATGTCATGAGAAAAGGAATTTTGGAGACTCATACGGGAGAAAGTGTGGCATTTATTTGCATAGAATGAAATCTCTGCGTTCCCAAGGTCCCCTCTCCCTCTGTCCTGCCATCGAAGAAATCCCCTCCCCCACACCTCACCAGGTCAGCGGGGCTCCCCTGGAATATCAGCTAAAAGAGCTGCAGCCTCACATACTATGTGAGAGAGACCCAAGAGAGACAAAAACAAGGACATGGTTAGAAATGTTAGCCTTGGATACCGCATCTGCAGCAAACATAAACACAGCCGCCCGAAACATCAACGCTGATTTATCTGAGTTCCTTTGGCCTGAATCATCGGGTCCGGCTATCAACTAGAAAATGCATGGTGTGCTAAAAGGCACAAGCACGGTCTGGAGATAAAGCAAGCATCCCCCGGAGGAGGGTACACAGAGATCCCTAGTGAGGTACGAATGCTGTTTCTATAGTGAGACAGATTCAAATGAGAACGTTCTCACCTGGTGCGCGGACAGCAGAACAAATTCTTGCTAAAAAGGGCATCAAGGGATATTTCAATATGGAAATCGATGGGCGCTCATGGAGAGTATCACCAGCTGAATAACGAGGAAGGGCACGTCAATAGGCCCTGTAAGTGCAGAGAGAAAAAGCCACCGCTTACCCCTGATTACAAGGCTGGAGATGCTGAATTGATAAAACAATGACATTGAATTATGGGCAAACATGCAACTTCTTAACAGAGACAGAAACCAGCTAATGTGCCCTAACCAGTTTGGCTCAGTGAATAGAGCGTCAGCCTGAGGACTCAAGGGTCCCAGCTTTGATTAGATTTGTGTTAGATCACTTGAGATTTTCCTACATGCCTCTGAGGCTCTGTTTTTCTTCAATCTTGGTTCTCTCTTTGGATTGGATAATTTGTATTTGTTTACTTATCTGCACATTGCAATCACTTGGAAAGCTTTCCAAAAGACCCCACAAAAACTATGGGATGGGTTTAGAAATTTGGAAAAGCTGCTTAAGTGATGCTAAACGCATAGGCACATTTGGGATCCGCTGCCCTAGCTAAGTCTTTAAATTAGCCATTGTTTCTCTGCATAAGTAGAATATTAGGAGTCTCTTTCCAGACACAATTTTTTGTTTTTGCAGTCTTTTTGTTGGGGCATCTTTGTGAAAGAAATGTACCTTGGTTGTAGGCACGTACCTAGTAGGGAGTGTGCAGGAGGCAGCTGATCAAGGTTTCTCTCTCATCGATCTTTCTAACTCTCTATCCCTCTCCCTTCCTCTTTGTAAAGAAAAAAAAATCAATAAAATATATATTTTTAAAAATTAAATTAAATTTAAAAAAAGAAAACAGCTAATATGATAATGAACCATGCAGAGGGAACATCGGAGCCTGTGGCAGGTGGGGTCTGAGCATTTTCTGGCCACATAAGTGATTCCTGGAACCCCGCCTCACCCTTCTGCATCCCAAAGTGAGCCCTGGGGCTGGACCAGGTCCTGGCCCCACCCTCACTGCACTCTCTGAGCTCAGTCTCCCCAAGACCTTGTCAGGACTAGAGGTCAGTCAGTCCTGCCCACTTCCCCACCCTCAGTGCATAGTTCACCCCCTCCAGGAAGTCTCCCCTGATTACTCCAAGCCCCCTTCACCCTGACTCTGATCTCAGCCCACCTTCCCCCTAAACAGCTGGTGGTCTCAGCCGAATGTCCTGATCCATCTGTTGATATTCAGCAATAGCGTGGGTATTGGCACTTCCTCGCAGGTAAGAATTTGGATTCTGGAGCCGGAGAGACCTGGGTTTACATCCCAGTTTGCCGCATAACCGTGGCCAACCTGTGCCATCTCAGCCTCAGCTTCCTCATCTGTGAGGTGAGGGTCATACCTTCCACCTCACGGCAGATTCAACAAAATGCTGGATGCCAAGTGTTGTCGAGATGCCAGCCACTGGGGTGGTGCTCAAGAAACCGGAGCACTGAACAGTTTACAGAGCACAGCCACAGCTGTTGGGTTCGAAGTCTCCATTAGAAAGGACCTCACAATGTTTGCAGAGCCCAGGCACATCCTTTCTTTTAGGAGACACTCAGAACTCCAAGGAGCAGCCAAGAGCATTTGCTCTGGAGCCAGAATCCCTGGTTCAAATCCCGCCCCCACCGCTTCCTAGTTGGCCTTAAGCAAGTCATTGCCCCTGTCTGAGCCTCAGTTTGCTCGCCTGTGGAATGGGGCTAACAAGGATTTCTCCCTTGTGGGGAAGCATGTGGAATGGTGCGGGACCTGTGAAAGTCTATCATGTCCGAGCTCTTTACCATCCTCCCTATTTTACAGGTGAGCAAACGGAGGCTCAGAGGGGCTCAGGCACATGTCTGGGACCACACAGACAATGGAGTCAGCTTTTTACCTCGAATCCATTATGCCCTCCTCTGTGTCTCGCCCACTGCATGCAAAGCATTGTGCTGCTCCCATTACACCTCATCTCATCTCAAGTCATCCTCAGGGGGAAGTGTCCTCACCTCCATTTCACAGCCGGGAAACCGAGGCCCACAGTGTTCATGGGACTAACCCAAAGTCCCATGGCCCATAAGTAGGAGAATCCCATAGATTCTTCTCTTCCCAGGGCTCCCTGTTCCCAAACCCTCAGAGAAGGAGATTTTCTCCTCCCTTCCTGGTTCTGCCTGCATGGGGACTGAATAAGCAGGGTGCAGGGACAGGGGCCCAGCTGGGACCTGTGGGAAGGGCAGACAGGACAGCCAGCCCCCAGGTCTCTGGCGATCTCCCAAGTTCATGATCGCAGACTTCAATCCTTTGCAAAGCCAGAGCCTCTTCTGAGAGCCCAGAGCTGGGAGAGGAGGAGAAGCTCACATTCCCTCCACCCCTCTCCGGGCCTCTGCAGAGCTGCGCATGTGCATCAGGAGAAGCTACATCTTCAAGGGCCCGGACAAACCCCACACAGATGGATTTTCTTGACCTCATTATCTTTCCCTCTCAGGGTCCCAGGCCACGCCAATAACCTCCTGCCCACTGCCTGGGGCAGGTGGGCGGCCAGGCTGCGAGCTGTTTTAGGAGCTTATGGCTCCATCCCCTCCCCCTGGAAATCAATGGAAACCCGGCTGTTAAATCCGCCTCAATCCAGCGGCTCCTGATTCAAAGGCCTTTTCTGGGCTCAAGCAGACCTGGTTTCTGTGCGGGGTCCGGGCAGCAGCCGGACTTACAGGGACAGAATGACCCCAAACTGGTGACCCATGCCATCCCAGCCTGCCAAGGAAAGTTCCCGGCGAGCCTTCAGGGAGAGAAGCCACCCGGAGCTCCACCCTTAAGCAGGTCTCTTGCCTCAGCACAAGCGCGGGCTCCAGAGAGCGCCCCTGTCCTGAGCTCGCCCAGGACTTTGCCTCCAAGTCCCATCACTTTGCAAGGCCAGAGGGCTTAGAGCTCATTTCCAGCCCCCCTTCCCTGAGGCTTCTGCAGAACTGGGTGGTAATGGCCGTGGACACTGAAGATTAGGCTCTGCTGGCCCTGCCAGAGGTCACACATGGAGTGAGGGGCGGAGCTGACTGGCCCAGGACTCAGCAGTCCGCAGAGTCCCAGGAGGTCCGGGGCGTGCTACAGATTGGAAAGGCCAGGCCCAAGAGCCCCAAAAACCTGACACACTTTTTGGCTCCCAGGTTGTGGGGAACGGGGCTGAGGACCAGTCTGGAAGCTTCCACGCCTCACAGTGGAAGCTGGTGTGGAGTAAATTACTCCTAGTAATGGACCCGTGTGCCTGGGGGACCGGGAGGCAGTAAGCAGAAGCCAGAGTCATTCACCAGGACCTGCCAGGTGCCCCGCCCTCCAAGGCCAGGGCTTCCTCCTGCAGTGAGGGGAGGCCCCGGAAGTAGGTCCGTGTAGTGTTGCTACCCGAATTAATGTAATTCATCACATGAGGAGACATTTGAAAAGCATGTGGTCACCGGAATAGTTGCAGAAAAAGCATTTGCTAAAAGCTGGCATAATGCGGGTAAAGCTCTCACCAAACCAGGAATGGAAGGAATAAAAGAGATTGCACCGAAGAGAGCCTACAGCAATCATATTTTGTGGTGAAACGCTGTAAGCGTTCCCTTTAAGAGCAGGAACAAGACAAGGACGGCTGCCACCATCATTATTATACAGCATGGGGGTCTTTTCTAGAGCACTCACCGGAAAAGAAATGAAAGGTATGCAGATTGGACAGGAAGAGGAAGAGCTGTTGTTATTTGCATATGCTGTGTCTGCCTCTTTGGAAAAACCCAAAGGGCCCACAGATAATAAAAGAGTTTCGCACGGTTGCTGGGTTCAAAAATCAATATATGGAGATAAAGGCGCCGCTGACAATAGAATAATTTTTTTTTTTTTACAAACTTTCTAAGATAAATAATAAACCTCCCCAAAGTTGTGAAGTTCTTTATGTTAAAAAAAAAAATCAATATTTGGATCTACCTGATAAGAGCTTGGCACATTGTAGCATTTTCATTAATCGTGTATTTCTGTTTCCGCTGCCCTATACCCGAGATGTTTGCATTTTCAGCCTAAAGAAACACTATCAGACTTGTCAGAACAATTTATGCATGCTGCACCTTGCTGAACCCCTGTTACTTTAAAGATTAATATTTGCATAATGCAATTGCCAAACATTGTCTCATTCATTATCTTTCCCCCAAGAGAACTGGGTAATAACATTCGAATTTGCATGGAAAGAAAGTGACCTACAGGATATATTTAGTTTGGCATTAGGTTTTGGTCCCAGGTCTGTCTTATTTCCATGGCTGTGGGGTGTCACCCTGCCCTGGGCCTGTTGACCTGCTCAGTCATTAAGTAACTCGAGGATACTTACTGAGCCCGGTGCCCGGAGCGAGGGGCACAGTGATGTACATGGCAGACACAAAGCTTGCCCTCATGGAGCCCAGCCTGCTGGAGTGTTGAGATCCTCACACATCTGCAGGGTGCTACCTAGGATGCTGAGGTCAGAGGAGGGGAGCAAGGGCGCCCCCTGGGGGGAGGGGCATTTAATTTAATTCCAAACCTGAAAGATGCGCCATCTAGAAAGCAGGGGTGCAGGTGAGGTAGAAAAGAGGAAGAAAGGGGACAGCATGTGCCAAGGGTTGGAGGAGAGTATGGCCACCATAGAGCAGGTAGAAGTCTGTTCCAGCCAGAGAAACAGGGTGAGCAGGCGTGAGACACCCAGGAGCCAGCCCACCCAGAATTCACACACCAGGCTGAGCATGACCTTCACCCTAAAAGCAAGGGGTCAGCAAGGGCATGACAAGTGCTTGAAAAGACAGAGCTGGCAGATTGGAGGATGTGTCATAGAAGGGGACCCTGAAGTCAGGAAGCCTGTGTCACAGGATACCCACTCTGTCCAGCTGAGGTTCTCACAGCCTTGGGAATCCACTCCCAGAATTTGCCAGGACACTGGGCTGAGGGACAGACCCCAGGCCAGCAACTGGAGCCTTGAGAAGGGAATGGTTGGCCGAAGACTGGGGTGGGGGCCCAGGAGCATTTAGGACAGAAAGAGGAATGACCAGAGTCAGGATCTCCACACGCCAGGACTCTCCTCTATGCAATGGTGTTCATCTCTGCTTGGCTTCACTCTTTCTGCTGAGTGGCCTCAGTTTCTCCCTCGGTGCCTGAGGCACACACCATGAGGACAGCAAGGTGGCCCCTGATGTTTCCAACCCCATGATCCCAAAGGCGGTAGGGAGCTTTCCCCAATAGAGAAAATTCCAGGGAGGGAGCCAAAAGGCTTATGGACCCTAACTGGTTTGGCTCAGTGGATAGAGCATTGGCCTGCAGACTCAAGGGTCCCAGGTTCGATTCTAGTCAAGGGCATGTGCCCTGGTTGTGGGCACATCCCCAGTACAGGAGACAGCTGATGGATGTTTCTCTCTCATCAGTGTTTCTAGCTCTCTATCCCCCTCCCTTCCTCTCTGTAAAAACCTCAATAAAATATATTTTTAAAAACACAAAAGGCTTATGGGTGGCATTCTGTCCAATGACTACACAGCCACAAGTTGCCTTATATAAAAATAAGCCTACACCCCAGAGTTGGCAGTGCCCCCAGGAGCCGTCCAAGAACATGGCTTCAAACAGTGGACTGGTAGGTAGGTCAAGGATAGACCCCTGCCCAGTCGCCTCATGCTGCCTGCAGCTAGCAGCCTCCTGGGACCCACAACCCAGACCTCTTCCAACCTCATGTGGCCTCAGACAAGACCTAACCTGGCAGGCCCTTCCAGCCAGCAATTCCAGGTCTAGGCCAGAGAAATGCTCCCCCGAGCAGAGTGAGGCACACACAAGGAAGTTTATTGTAGTACAAGGATGTTTACACAGAGAACAGAATGGAAACAACCTGAATGTCCATTAGTAGGGAATTGGGGAATGGTGCAAGGAAGGATGAAAGCAAAGGAAAAGAAGAGAGTGGAAGAGAAGGAGACTGAGAAGGAGATGGGGAGGAGGGGAGGAAGGAAAAAGAAATATCGAAGCATTTGAGATGAAATACTGTATTACAAAAACCAATGTTGTTCCTCTATATGTACTAATATAGAAAGATGTCTATGATATTGTTAAATGATTTAAAAAGCTAGAGGCATAAATGCAAATTATATGATACTTTTCATCTGTTTAAAAACAGAGCAAGACATATACAGCTAAGCATGCATGTGTGGGGGGGTACGTGTGCGCACACACACACGTGTGTAAAGGTATGACCCTGGCCAGTGGGGCTCAGTTACAGCCAGAGGCATGGTGGTCCCACCCCAGGGAGACCCCCAGGGCTGAAGTACGGGTGGTAAGGAAAGATGGGAGGCTGCTGAGAGCTGAGCAGCCCCAGAACAGGTCAGCCATGGAGGGGCCAGAGTGGACACCACTAAGCCAGGTGCTGAGGAACAACCAGGAGATGGTGGGGTGCGCGGGGGGGGAGGGGGCGTGCCCAGTAAGGCATAGGCCGTGTGGGACATGGTGGGGACCACTCAGTGATCATCAGGGAGCTCTGTGCCCTGATGACACTGGCTTGGCGTTATTCTCTTTTCCTGCGCCCCATTTTCTCCTTGCCTTCCTGTCCCAGCCTGTAACGGTTTCAGTCATGCGTCTGGCGCCTTGACGGTGGTTGGAAATGTCAGTCCCGGGAGGCAGGAGCCCGTCTGTTCCCCTCGCCACAGTTATCCCGGGGGATGGGGTGCACACAGGGCCCAATGAGGCGCCCGGTTCGTGTGCGTGGAAGGAATGAATAAATGAATACATGCTAACGGAGAGCAGAGTCTCAAAACAGTAGGAAGTAACAACCCTGGCTTTATATTTTATTCAGGCAGTTGTTATAAGTATAATCAGTATTAATAATAAAAATGACTATTCATAGCACATTTTGGTACCTGCTGGGCCCTGTGCTGAGAGCTTCCCAGCTGTTTTCTTATTTGACCTCCAACTACAGCCTTCCAGGAGGTGGGATGCTCTCACCGTTGACAGGAGGGAAGGAGGACCAGTCACATGGCCAGGAAGGGGCAAAGCTGGGACTTGCCCATCTGACTCCAGGCCCATGCTCAGAAGCACAGGCCATCTGCCCTACTGTGAGCAGACCCTGTGCTGAGCGCTTCCTTCTGGAGCTCACGGTGAATCAGGAAAATGGATGGATACATGGAAAACCGAAAGGGCGTGGTTGGAAAGGGGAAGCTCTGGGTGGCTGTAGGAAGTGGGGTGCGTGCTGAGCGTGGGCCTCGCTGCCCGAGGTTTGAACATTAGAGTGAAGGCGCCACGTTAGAGCTCACCGGGCCTCTGTCTGGCTGTGTGCCAGCGAGTGAGCTTGGGGCCTTTCCCTGACTCTGGTCAGACTCTGGGCGCAGGTTTCCCTTCTAGAATATTCTCGTGGATGTTGGGGAGGCCATGCAGGGAGTGGGCCAGTTTCTTCTTCTGTGAGATAGGCACGATCCTAATCCTGCTCACAGAGTGGCCGAGAGGTTAAAGGACATGAGTGAGAGCACTTAGCTCAGAGCCGGCACGTGGAGAACAGGAGGGCCGGGATTCACTCCTGTCATCGTCCTGATGCTTGTCCAAGGTGGAGCTGTTCCGTCCCTGGGGCCAGCACTGGCCTGGCACATAGTACGTGCTCAATGCTTAGCCTGGAGCATCTCAGAGCAGCCTAAGGTCCCTGTAGGCTCCTCCCGGTCCTTAGGCGAGCCCTGCTGACAATGACATTGAAGAAGGCAGGACCCTCCTCCTCCCCTTTGGGCATGTGGGCACAGAGCCAAAAGAGTGTCAGGGCCCAGGCTGAGCTGCTCCTGGAGATAGGACTGAACACACCTCAGAGTGCATCAATGTCTCAAGCCACCAAAACATTCAAATCCAGATGTACGGATGGATAGACAATAAACAAATCAAAATTTAATGGCAAAGGACATAATGGAGGAAGTTAGATAGTTCAGAAGCAAACAGAAAAGGAGACGATTTACTCTGCAGGGATCAGAAAATGGCAGGGAGAAGGGTTCCACTCTGGGTTTTGAGGGATGAATAGGAGCTTGCCAAGTGGATGAGCTATAGAGAAAGGCATCTGAAGAAGAACTGAATGAGCAGCAAATGCCAAATGACTGAGCCAAGAAACAGCATGGAGTGTTCTAGAAGCTCTAAGTAGTTTAGTGATGTTAGCAAATTGAGGGTGAGGCTGGGCCAAGTGGATAAGGGCTTTGAATGCCAGGTTAAGGGATCTCTGGGGCTGTCTCTTCCCCATAATTCCCTGGGACTCCCGGGGCTCTTTGGCTGAATCCAAGCCTGATTGGTCTGGCCTGATGATGCTGATTGCAGCCTGTGTGGGACTGTGGGCCCATGAGTCTGGTGAAACCATGGCTGGATTCCTGACCCACAGAAACTGAGATAGACAACATGCCTTAAGCAGCTGAGGTTTGGGGTAGCATGCTGCAAGGCAAGAAAGAACTAATACAGCGTCTCCTAATCGGGCTCCCTGACTAGACCTTGAGGAATTCCGGGCATAAGTCACCTCTGGCATCTCAGGTGAAGTCACCCCTTCACCTCTCAGCGTTGCATGCCCGCACCATGCAGAGGGGATGATCACACTCCGACTGTGTAGGGCTGTGGCCATAGGAACCAGGGGCGCCATACAAAACTCACATTACTCCAGGGAGAAGCTGTTAGAAGGAAAGAACTAACATGGTGTCTGTAATATGAGTAAGTACATGCTGTGAAAGGAACACAGAGGTCAGTTCCCACACCCCTGCCTTGGCTCACCTCCATTTCCTGGGAGCCACACACTCCTTCTCGCTGAGTACCTTCCCAACACAGCCCTAAGAGTCTTCCTAAGCAGGCCTCTTCCCAGAATATTTCTCTGCGCCTCTGTTCGGTGCTTGCTTCCCTGGAGTCCTCAACACACACACACACACACACACACACACACACACACACACACGATGCACATCCCCGGAGGACCTGCCTCACCTAGTCTCCCTCCAAAGTGCCCGCCAGTGCTTCACAGGAAAATGCTCCGTGTTGGCTGGATTGAATGTGGACTCAGCCCACATGGGTCAGTGACAAGCCCCGCCCATGTCTGGGTCCCAGCTCCCCAATGTACACATCCCCGCGTCCCTGTGCACAGGCCCAGGGAGAGAGAGGGATGTGGGACCCCAGGCCTGGGCTCCCCTCCCCTCCTGCCACGGACAAGTTCAGGGACCTGGGGCAGAGTGAGGGCTGCTGGGGTTTAGCGTTCACTCACCCTGCACATAGTAGGCGCTCACTAAATGCCAGCCCCTCTCCTGCAAAGGTGGCACCTCTGTCAGCTGCATCCGACGCAGAGCTCACAGTCTGAGAAGCTTCTGAATGAGTCCTTTGTCCAGCAGCCTTCGAACCCCCAGCTCACCCCCCTCCGAGGCCCGGCCCGGCCTCCAGCCCAACTCACCCCACTTCTCCTGACATAACTTGTGAGGAATTCAGAAAATTTTTGCACAGTCACACTTCACATTCATTATATAGACTATAATTTCCAGACCTTTCAAATTTCATTTTTTTTATTACCCCCCAGGGGACGGGCTGTGCTCGGCAAAGGTCACACATAAACCCCCTATCAGGCAGGAAGAGGAGGCGGGAGCTCGAGCAAGGAGCAGCTGCCGCTGATGAGGGGACATCGCGGTCCCCCTTCAAGGAGCACACGCGCTGCTGGGGCTGCAAAGCCAGAGCGAGCCCTGTCCTCCCACCGCCTCAGAAATTCGTGATTTAGCGCTTCTGGGGGGACCACTCCTGAGAGCAACAAAGTGGGTCCTGTTTACTGAGCACCTGCTTCCTTGCCTCTACCCTCAGCCCTGCACAATTGAGAGTAGTATCATCCCTGCTTTGCAGTATGGGCCACAGGCCAGGGAGAGGTGAAGGGACTCCCTAAGATCACCCACAGCAGCAAGAAGAGGGCTGGGATTTGAACTCAAGTCTGGCTGGTGCTAGAGCCCCTGCTCCTCTCGCCCACCTCCTGCTCCCCGGGAACCTGACAGGATCTCAATGGGAGAGGTGAGCAGAGAAATCAGCCCAGTCCAGGTGGCGCTAACCAGGCTTTGGGGTCAGCCGTGGCGCCTGAGGCCTTAAGTACAGGCCTGAACAACAAAAGCATCAATTAATCAGTGCGACCAACTGTGCGTGTATCGGCAGGATGCCCAGAGCATGGGTCTGAAATGGCCCTCATCACCTGGGGGGGAGGGAGGCAGGCTGGCCCACCTGGCTGAGGCCAGCCACCCCCTCAACCCCTCCCTCCCATCAGCCTCTCTGTGCAGGAGGCGGGGCTGGGGGACAGGAGTCCGTGTTTCCCTTTGCTCTCCGTGTTTCTGTCTCTGGGCCTCTGTCAGTACCATGAAGCCAGGGACACAGATAGCAGCTTGGATGACCACCTCTGTTCTCTGCACACGCCCCAGAGGTGGAACCTCCTCCCGCCCAGAGCACCTGGTGCTCAAACCCACAGGTGAGAGGGCATCCTGGGACAGAGTGAGGGCAGGTGGCCTGGCCTGGGTCTCAGAAACCCTGAGGGGCAGTGGGCACCCCTCCAGATGGTTGCTCTGACCAGCCCTCCAAGGTCCATTAATGCCCATTCATTAATGCAACATTGGCCCCCAACTTTATACATACGCCTCCTCTTTCTGCTGGAGTCCCACCCAAGGCCTACCTGTTCTCCCACGCCATCCTGCTGCTGGCATCCAGTTGTTCAGCTATACCTTGAACCGCATCTTGCAGGTCATAGTAAATGTAATTAATCCAATCCACATTCTTGTTTACATGGACCAACAGAGCAGGACAGACTCAAATCCTGCAGCAATCTGATTTCCAGCCTTGAACTCATTTGGCACGCCTCCTGGCACCCCTGTGGAGTCGGTGTATATGTGAGGATCAAAGGAGCACCCTGGAGTCTCTCTCTTCCTCCTTGTCTGTCTGTCCGTTGAAAAGGGTTAATGAGCTGGGTGACCAGGGGCGAGAGGAAGGCAGAGAACCTGGGGGACATGAGATCCAAAGGAGTCACACTCTCGCTCTTTAAACTTCCCGGCCACCTTCAGGGGAGAGAGAGGGGCCATGGTTGTTCACAGCCGAGGTGGGAGGCATGCACAGGGCTCGGCATCTGTCCCCACACTGGGGAAGGAGCAGACAGCAGCATGGAGCCAGCCTGGATGCAGGAATGAATGAATGCACTGGCGAGGAGGAGCAGAACTAACAAGAGAGCAAACCCACACCTGAACAGACAAGGATGTGAGGGGAAAGGGGATTGTGTGTGAATGTGAGAGCAGGAATGAATGGACCCCTGAGGAGTGGGAGACAGAGGGATGTCTGCAGCCAGAAGAAGCAGAGGTCTTCCCACCCTCTCTCCTTCCATCTGTGCTGCTGCCCCGTGGAGCGCTCCACCATCCACCTCGCTGCATCAGGAGGGACATAGGCACAGAGAGGTTAGGTAACTTGCCCACATCACACAGCTCCTGGGGGCAGAACTGAGATCCCAGCCCAGACCCTTGGCCCCCGCAACGTGCCTCAGGCTGCATTCCCAGATCTACTATGGCTGCTGCCTTGGCCCAGATTTATCCGGATACTTGGCCTCCTTCACTCCCCAGATGACATTTGAATCGAACTTAATGAAATCCAGCTCTTCATGTCAGAGTGAAACCTTGCCAGATCCTTCTAAATTGCTCCAGTGTTCCGGTGCTGGGTTTCAGCTTCAAATTGATCCATGTGGTCAGGGCTGGGTGTGCTTAGAGTGAGTGCATCCCATCTTTTCTTTTTCTTTTCTTTTTTGTAATATATTTATTGATTTCAGAGATAGGAAAGGAGAGGGAGAGAGAAACATCAAGAATGAGAGAGAATCATCCATCGGCTGCCTCCTGCACGCCCCACACTGGGAATCAAGCCCACAACCCGGGCATGTGCCCCATCTGGGAATTGAACCATGACCTCCTGGTTCATAGGTTGGCACTAACCACTGAGCAATGCCAGCCGGGCCATCTTTTCTTATGAGTTTTCCTGCCATGTCTGACTTTCTTGTCCCTTCCTGGCTGAAGGAGCCCCAGGAGACCAGGCTGAGGCCCGATGCCCAAGGGGCAGGTTGGGGGCAGGGTCTTCTCAGGAGGCTGCCTCTGCCTTCCACACTCCCTCCCCACCCTCCTGGACCCAGGGCCCACTGCACCCCCACCCTCCCCCCGACCATGCCGGGGGCATTCCTTTCCTCAAGGTCAGCTCCTTCCGGTCCTCCGTCAAGAAGGGGGCACTTGGGAGAGCTGAGGGACCTGATTATCAATGAGATACCGTGTGGTCAGAAGCCAGGCCATCCATGGTCCTGGGCTAGTGTCTGGCTGGATGCCAGGTGCCAGGTTTTCAGACTCGGGGAGGGTGGAGGTGGGAGTCTCTAAACTGATCCCTCTCAAGGGGTCTCCAAGTGTGGGCTCCACTGCCCCAAATCCCAGAACCTGGCCCTGAGATCCTAAGTCTTCAAAGGGGCAGAGGCCCCCCTGGAACCTGCATTTCAAAGAGACCTGAGTTGGGGAGTGAAATCTGAGTGGTCGCCCTGCCTCTGCTCAGGCCAGGTGTGAGACCCGTCCAGCACCTGCACAGGGACCCTGGGCGAGTCCCTCTCCTCTGACCTCCTTGTCCATCTGCCAGTGGGGTGATGCCTCCAGCTTCCAGGCTCCTACTGAAGGCTCAGGGGGACGCTGCCAGGGAATGCGCCTCAGCTGATGACCTGCACACAGTAGGCACATTATCAGTGTGAATGCCTCTGAAACCCCAGTGTCAGCGTGCGTTAAGTACCACAAAAACTGTCACAGTTGACACATACTGAGCACTTCCCGTGCTCAGCATTGCATTCTCACAACTCCAGGACAGAGGCACCATGATAGCCCATTTCACAGGAGGGAGAGGTGAGGCTCAGAGGGCAGGAGGGGCTTGCCGTGGGAAGAGCTGGGTCTGGGCCGTAGGCCTGGCTGTCCCACATGGCCCAGACGCCTTTTCTCCTCTGGGTGGGAAAGTAGTGTCCCGGGAACCTCTGCTGTCTGTGTGGTTACTATGGCAGCCGCCTCCGTTCCCAGCGAAGGGGAGAGGAAATCAGGCCGGAGGGCTAATGAGGCTGCCGGGGTCTGATGTGTCCCTGGCGGCTCGGCTTCACAAGGTGTCTGTCTTCTCACATCAGAGGCAGCCCCATGTCTAAGCCCTGGATCAAAGGCCAGCCGTCTCTGAGCCCAGACGCAGGGCCGGGCTCGGGCCTCAGAAGGCCCCCCCTGATCTTCCCACATTGGAATTGATCTCCCAGCCTCGACCTGTTTCCTGAGGGGGTCATCTGTCGTCTATCGGCAATGAGCAAAGGTCCCCGAGAAGGGCCTGTGCCCCAAACAGCTCCCCTGGGGCTGCCTGAGGCCCCACGTGGTGCTCATGGCTTTAAGTGGCCGCTCGTGGAGGACCAGAGCTTTTCATTTCGGGGAGCCCGGGATCGAGTCCCGGCTCTGCCACTCCACACTGGCCCTGGTCCCCGGCTCCATTTCCTTGCTGGTTATGTGGGGGTGACCATGTCCCTGTCTCAGTGTAGGTGCTAAGAGCCCCCTCCCAGGGAATGCCTGTGAGGGCTCCGCATGAGGGACAGAGTGGATAGGAGTCCTGCCTCTACCTCACGCTGTGTGACCTTGGGCACATGTCCAGCCTCTCTGAGCTTCTGCCTCATCATGCTGTCAAGGTGAACCAAGAAGATAAGTCGTTGCTCAAACCTCCCCTTCTCAAAGTCTTCCTCAGCCACCTTATTTCATTCTAACCCTGCCCCCACTCTCCCACGCCCCCCATGACTATATATAATTTCTTTATGCATCATATTTACTGCTTATTACCTGACTGCCCCATGGGGATGCCAGCTTCCTGAGGGCAGGGATCTCTGTGTTGTTTTCCGATGTAGCCAACACACCAGCACAGTGCCCTGCGCACAGTAGGCCAGCACTTACTGAATAAACACCTCTCCTCCCTAGCACAGGCCTGGCCTTCACTGTAGGCACGCCATCAGAGA
The DNA here is from genome assembly GCA_963693515.1 of Pipistrellus nathusii. Taxonomy (NCBI): domain Eukaryota; kingdom Metazoa; phylum Chordata; class Mammalia; order Chiroptera; family Vespertilionidae; genus Pipistrellus; species Pipistrellus nathusii. The sequence goes on from OY882859.1 coordinate 17,780,450, forward strand.
CCTCCACTCTTCCCTTTGGCCACCTTCTCCCTTCCTGTGTGCACCTGGCCATACCTGCCACCCAGAGCTGACTCAGCCACACCTCCTGCCGCCAGGCATGGTCCAAGCGGGGTACGCTGACTCTGTCCTCACACAGGTGTGCCCGTGTTTACAATCCATGACTGCTCCTTCTTTCTCCCTCTGTAGGTCTGCTGGGCCTGCATGTGCTCAGCCAGCATGTTTTGAGGACCTGCCACATCCATCACATGAGCCTGGCGGGGCGCTGTTGAGGGAAGCGCATGGAAGAATTCATTAGATTAAAGAGGCGCTGGTGGTGCGGGGCTCCAGGAGGGCGGCCCCTCTGTGAGGCTCATTCTGCCAGGGGTGGGTGAGGGGATGGAAACAGGCAGGTGAGAGGTGAGCGTGGCCTGGGGGAGAGGCACCAACGAGGTGCAGAGTGTGGACATGGCCTCGGTCCCTTGCGCCGAATCCTAGAACTCTAGAATCACAGAATCATTCATGGGCTCACAGGCCCGAGAGTCTCAGAATGAAGGAATCTCTCCCCCAGCTCCCTGGACCCATGGAATCCCAGAATCAATCCTAACAAACGTGCAGATGAAATAGACGCCCTGGAGTCAGAATCCTAGCACAGGACACGGCCTTAGCCCAACGCCCCCAGGTATGCAGGAAGCACCCTTTCACTGTCCTCAGTAACTAGAATTCTTGGAGGGATGGGGAGCTCACCACCTGCGGTGTGTCTGCCCCGCTGTTGGGCACAGCCAGCTGCTGGTGCTGAGCCTAAATCTGCTCCCACATGACCCCCCTCTCTCGGCCCCTCCTGAGAGCTGAACTGTGTGAACTGGAATCAACACGGAGGCTTCACCTCGGCAAGCACAGCTCCATCCTTCTGGGCTCTGTCTCCCTGTGGGCAGAGCAGGGCCCTGGGACATGGGAATGGGATGGGGCTATTTGTCTCTGAGCCTCCTTAACACCTGCAAAATGGTCCCCACCTATTCTCCCTGCACCTAGCCTGTGCCCTGCATACATCTTTCGGCCTTAGTTCTTCCCTCTGCCAGATGGGTCTGTAAACTGTGAGGTTTAAGTTAGAGAAACATTTTAAGCCCCAGCACACAGTAAGTACCCAAGAAATGGCAGCTTGATAGAGGCCTCAGCCTGCCCTGACCCAAATGCCCAGGTATTTCCTCCCAGTGAGCGGAGTGGTCCCTCCCAGGCCAACTTGCTGGATGGCTGCTGAGCTCTGGTGCCTAAGCCTCTGAAAAGGAGGGAGGTGCTTCCTTCTAGCACAGAAGCCATGCCCCCAAGCCCACATTCTCCGGTATAGACTGCATTTGTATATGGAATAGATGAGGCAGCGGGGTCTCTTTCCCCCCATTTTTCCCAGAGCATTGACGCAGGAAATAATCATGCAATTAGAAGAGGAGAAAAAACAAAACAAAACTACCCTCTAATTAGGACTGCAACCTCCCACCCCTTCTTCCCTCCCTTGTAAATCACTAATGAACTGTAATTGCAGAGACACCTGCCTTATTGAAACCTGGTAACCAATTCATTGTGGATCAAGAGACTCACATTGTCATCTAAGACCTGAAAAAATAAGAAAAGAAAAAAAATCCTAATGAGTTTAGTCCTGTTTATCTATTTAAAAAAAAAAAAAAAAAAAGTATTTTGGTTGCAAAGCAATTTGCCGTCTGCCAATAGCCTGGGCATGGCTGCCTGGGGAGATGCTGGCTTCCCTTTTTTCTGGGACTTGTTTATGACCTTCTGTTAATCAAACCCAGATCTGAGAGAGATGTGGGATTTACATGGAGAGGGCGGATTACAGGAGGACCTGGAGCAGATGCGGGAGAATTGTAATGAGTTAGCGGCAGGACTTGGGGTTGAAAAACCCCCAGACACCAGCCCCTGCCTTTCTCAGAGCCAGGCAGCATGATTCTTCCGGACTGGGCCCCTCTCGAAAAAGATGTGGTCCCAGAAGATCCAGGCAGGGATCCAGGGCAGGATGGCTTCCCTAGAAGCATAGTGAGAGGCGGACCCGTGGGCAAGCGCTTACAAAGGGGGCCCTCTCAGGAGAGAGGGCTGGTGGGATGCAGGGGAGGGATGCGAGGAGCCAGCAAGGTGTGGCCTCAGCCTGAGCCCTGGGAGCCCGAAAGAGCACATGGCATCACATGGCTGTGTCCTCGGGGCAATGAGCCAGACCTTTGAACCTGTGTCAGCAGTTTGCCCCAGTGGGAGTGCAACCTGCCAGGCCTTGCCAGCTAGTCAGCTGTCTTCAGCTGAGGACAATCCTCTGAAAATGGTCCCACTGTGAACTGGCACAACCTGAGGATGGGTGCACTGACCTGGCGAAGGGCATCTGGGAGGAGCCAAAATTCTACAGTCCCATCTCTGACTCCATTCATGGTAGTACCATCTGATGGTTCTACTCACCCAGCTTGTGGACCTGGCCTTGGTACGTCTCCTTCATTCTCCCTGGGGAACCACCGCTTGGCCTTGCCATTCCCAGGAGTCCTGCGTAAGTCACTCCACCCAGAGAGAGGGGTGGGCTGAACCACAGACCTAGCCAATCAGAATCTTGCATCCTCCCTGCACAATGATGGACACAGAGAAGACCCAATCAGAGCCAAGGAGTTCTGAACTGTGGGAATGTCTACACTTGGAGCTGAGGGTGTGAGTGTAGAGTTGTGGGCAGTAGGAAAGGACCTGTCTGGACGCGGTCCCGCCGTGAGAGAGACCAAAAGGCCATTGTGGTGAAGACCAAGTCAAGAGGACAGAGAAACTGAGGCCTGACGATATTGATGAGCTGAGCACCTTTAGTCATGGGGTCCCATTAACCCCTTCCTGTGCTTGAGCTGGTTGGGTGGAGGTTCTATCCATTGCAACCAAGAGCCGGAGCTTCGCTGTCTGACCTCTGCCTGTGGTCCAGGCTCCTGAGCTGCTTCTCCCTCCAGCTGTGTCTTGCAGGCTCCTTTGTGTCCTAGAATTCCTCCAGGAGGGGCAGGGAGCCCCAACATGCCTCTCCAACCCCCACCCCAGCAAATGAGTGAGTCCTGGAAATGTGCACCCCCAGCTCCTCCCCACCCCCGCCATTTGTTGCTTTCATGGAAATTCCTGAAGCTCAGCCTCATAGATCCCCTAAATCCTCAACCATGCACAGCCCGAGACAGCCCTGGGTCTGAGCCAGGCCTGTCCAGCTCAAGGACACAATAGCAGCCTACCCGTTCTGACCCTCGGAGCTGTGGCCTCCCCCAGCCTTCACCCCGTGCCCCTGGGCCAGACCATGCTCCTCTGTCCAGGCCCTCACTCCCTGCCTTGTGCCCACCAGTCCCTTCCATAGGGTCCAATCTTGTCCCTCTGCCCTCAGGACTGGCCTAGCCCATGGCCAGAATCACTGCTGAACTCTGAGCCTGCTGACGGCCTGGAAGAGGGTGGGGGAGGGAGAGGCACGAGGAGGAGCCATGAGCTTCGCCTTCATTCTCCCAGGCTCAGGCCCACCAGGCTTGTTAGTAATGACCTTGGTGTGCAGTTGACTCAGGAATCAGACTCCACTGTTCAAGGCTAGTTGCTTCCCCGGGGTCGGCTGGTACACACTCTGAAGCGGATTCTATGGCCACCTTCCCACTGGAGTTTCTGCAGAAGAACTGCAGGGGAGGCCCTCTCCTCCTCTTTCTGGGCCCTGTAGACCAGAGGGGATCTGTGGGCACACTCTGGCACCCGCCCCTGCCTTCCCACCCCTCCTCCCCATCCCATCCCCTCTCCCTCCCAGGCGGTCCCAGCACATTACATGATGGAGCAGCCTCATTACTGAAGCCTCCGGCTCATTAGCAGGCAGCTGGAGGGGTGGGGGGGCCCTGAGGAGGGATGGAGCGGGGTGGGGGGGGTGGGGGGGAAGCAGCAGAGCCCGGGCAGTAATAACAGCTGCGTGGCGCTTTATGCTGAGTTTGGGGTATTTGGATCAGTGTAGACATCCTGGGCTTTGTCTCTTTTCAGTCACTCAGGGTCCCATTCTAGCGGCACAGTGACCTGTGGCTGTGGATATGGTGGCGAGATGGGGAATGGCTTCCTCAAGGGCAGACAGCTGGAGGCAGCAACCCCGGTCCTAAGAGCAGCAGCCACACTTACCGAGCCCCTCCTGTGTGCCCGCTGCTGCCTGCAATCCTGGGTGCTAACAACTCTACCACCGAGGTCCAGAGAAGTCAACGTACTTACCAAAGTCCCCCAGCTCCATTTTCTTACCCTCAGACCCCACTCCTACCGCAGAGATGGAATTGGGCTCTTCTGGGGAAAGGCCCAGCCTCACAGACGTGTCTGCATGACCCCACTGAGGCTGATCTGGCCCCCTCCCCCCATCCCAGGAGCCCTGGGGTCAGGGTGGGAATGAGGGCAGGGTTGATGGTGTGAGAAGACAGGTTTCCAGCCACGAGGAACAGGCAAGCCAAAGAGACCAAGGCCCAGTGGCTGAGTCCAGGCTCTGCCACTCGCTTGTGACTTTGGGAACACCCCCTCCACCCCTACCCCACCCCCACCCGGAGGACCACATAGTCCTGCTTTCCTCCCTGCAATCTTACTATGCTCATGGCAGGAGAGGAGGCAGGGGCAGGCTCTCTCCTCTCTTCTGTCCCAGGAGTGGGTGGCCCACAGTGCAGCTTCACCCACTCCATGATCCTTCTTCCATCTCTCCCCTGTCCTCCAGCCCCACGCACCTCTTGAGGCAATCACTGTCTTGTATTCTGTGTTTTCCCTGTGGTTTGCTGGTGTCTGATCTGTACCTCCCTCTCTGTCCCTTTCCCCATCTCTCTCTCCCTGTCATTGTCATTTTATTCTCTTCTCCTCCCTTTCCACTCCTCCTCCTTCATGTTCACCCAATTCTCTCACCCCCTCTTTTTCCCCTCCTCACCTCCCCTTGTTCCCTCCTTCTTTCTCCTCTACCTTCTCTCTTAGGTTGATGGTCAAGGTCATAGCCACAAAATGCATCTTTGGCTCTGCCCTGGGCACAGAGCGGCCTCACCATTTAGTGAGTCCCTGCTGTGTGAGAGGTGGGGATCCAGTGACTGAGAGGGACTGATCTGGAGTCATTCAGACCTTAGTTGAGCGACCTGGACAAGTATCTTAACCGCCCTGGGGGTCTGCCTCCTAGAAAAGGGGTGTACATCATACAGCAGCCATGAAGTCTGAATGAGCCCATGCATGTAGATCACATGGTGCCATGCCCAAGTTTAAAAAGTGTGTGGACTCAAAGGTTCCCAAATTTGATTCCGGTCAAGGACACGTACCTTGATTGCGGGCACATCCCCAGTAGGGGGTGTGCAGGAAGCGACTGATTGATGTTTCTCTCTCATCCATGTTTCGAACTCTCTATCCCTCTCCCTTTCTCTCTGTAAAAAATCAATAAAATATATTATAAAAAAAAGTGTGTGGACAATCTTGGCTGGTGTTATTAGAATGTGCTGGGCCCTGTGCCAGCAGCTTTTCATATATTATTTCACTAAATCTCTTCTATTTATGGTGCAATTTTCCATATGCACAGCAGCATCTGTATTACACATCTGCCTCGCTGCCTCTCCATCTAGCTGCATATGTTCCGAACCATCAGCACACAGCAAACACCAGGGAACCGCAGCCTGAGATTTATGGCGTCACCAACACACAGAAGCCCCCAGGGCCCCTCGCCACCCACACCCCCACACCCCTCCAGAGGCAGCCACTGTCTTGCGTTTTGTGTTCTTCATTTACATGCTTTTATAAAAATATAGACTATTCTTATGACGTGGGTAGGAAAGGAAGCATTGACCAAAAGATAAAAAATGCCAAATACAAAGAAAATGATTGATATTTTATTCCATTTATGACGGGAGCTTCTGTTCCTCCAATGTCCCTGTAAATAAACAAACTGGAAAATAAGCCACCTGTGGGACCATACGTTGTAACACATGATTTTATCTTAAATATATGAAGACTTCCTAGGAGACCAAGACACCAATAAAATAAAAAAGCGATAGAAAATTAGGAAAAAAACACGAACAGGTATGTGGAGAAGAAACCTGAATGGCTAATGAGCATTTGAAATGTGTGCAATCTCATTAGCAATCAGAGAAATGCAAATTACAGAACACCGAGCATTCTCATCTTACACCTGCTGTAGGACAAAATGAAGTTGCGGGCAAAGTGGGGAGCAAGGGAAACTCCCACACTCTGTAGGCAGGGGGAGGATGTGGGCCCTTTGACTATCAATGTGGTGCTGTCATGTAAATCTGAACACACACACACACACACACACACACACACACACACTGCCTAATTCAGCAGTTGTACTTGCAGAACGTGCCCCAGAGCACCTTCGTACCTGTGCGTGGCAGACTGGTACAAGAATGTTCACAGCAGCTTCGTCTGCAATAACAATAACCCAGAAACAACCCAATCGATATGTGTGAGTAAGTGTGTGAATCTCTGAAGTCTCGTCCAACTCCCAGACAGAAGTGTCTAAGACCCCACCCCAGCCCCGTGATCAGAGAAGGTCATGGAATCCGCTCCTACATGCAGGCAATCCATGGGGCTTCCTGCAGACTTGACCACTCAGAACAGACCTCGGCTGGCCCCTCCGAGACGAGTTCAGGGGGGCCAACAGGACCCACATGGCTGGGAAATGGTGTCAAGGACCCCAGGAGCTGGCAGGATGCCCCCAGCAGCTTCTCCACTTGGGTCCACTCCTACTCAGGTCCAGGGAACCCTAACATGACCTTCCTCAGCTCAGAGACTCACAGGGCACTCAGAGAGCCTTCTCCCCAGCCTCCCAATGTGCAGATGGGCACACTGAGGCCACAATTGGGCTGGGAGGGAGGTTCCAGGTTCCTAAGTCTTCCCAGTACCCCATGCCACCACTGTGAGAGCCTCAACACTCTCAGCAGGCCCAGATGTCCCCAGGCAAGAATGTACCTCTACATACACACTGATACTCACACACACACACACACACACACACACACACACACACACTCACACACATACACATACACACACTGGTACAGACACACACACACACACACACACACAACCACCACCCCAGACTGAGTTATAGTGACAGTTGTCCCTCCACCCCCCATCTCTCTACAGAACCTCCACTCCTCCTCCTTCTTCAGTAACTGAGGAAGCTGGTCCCCCTCCCCCCACCTCCAACTCATCTCCGAAAGCCCCTTGGAAACAATTGTTGGAGTTCTTCCTCTTGGGGGACCACCCTGTTCTTCCACGTGAACCTCCGAAGGGCTTTTGGCAAGCAGCCCAGCCAACTACCTTCTGCTCTGCTCTCCTGTCCCAGGAGTGGGTGGCCTTCACACTGGCTGGAGAGGAATTAAACTGGGAACCTGCCACAAGGAACAGGCAGGCCAATGAGATCAAGGCACCCTCCGTTACCCAGAACAAGCTCCCTGGCCCAAGTCCCAGACCCAAACCCTTCCATCCTCCCAGCCAAAGCCCCCAAATCACTTAGACTTCTTCCTCAGGCTCTGCTGGACCCGATCCTGGAGAGGGCTGAACCGCACCACCCAGACCCCGAGTCAGGCTGAGAGTAACATCTGAGGGGAACCCTGCCTTTGGTGCCACTGGGACAGATCACCCATAGGTGTGGTCATGGAGGACAGGGAGGACCCCCCGCAGGGTCCCCAGACCTTCCCGGATGTACCTCATCAGGCAATGGCTTTATCCTGAGACTTCCCAGGGCCACAGAGCTGCCTCTCACATACAGGGTCCTGGTTCCAGGCTGGGTTGTTTTGGCGACAGCATGGGAAGCTCCGGCTCTGGTGTCAGGCAGATATGAGACCCTAGGAAGTCAATAGCCATCTTTGGGCCTCAGTTTTCCATCTGTAGCATGGGGATGATCCCGTTAAGATCAGATGATGATGGCAGTGATGATGGTGATGATGGTGGCGATGACATTGATGATGATGATAAAGATGTTATCAGTCATGATGGTGTTTTTGTGTGGGCTACATTTTATGAAAGATGTAAGACTTAAGATTATTTTGGGTGTTTGTTTTGCCTATGGATACCAAATTGATCAAGTCCTCATAGTATTATTTCTATTTGCAGATTTCTCTGCTCAGTTCATCATAGCCCAGGCCCAGACCCTTGCTCCAGTAGAAGTTACTATTTTCTTGCCAGTTTCACTGGGATTTCTATGGGCTACCGGCTCTGTGTCATCTCTCTGCCATCCTTGACTGTCCCCCAGTGCATCTTTTAGGAATTGCATCCAACTGCTAATAACAGGAATCTAAAAAAAAATAATAATAAATAGGGGCTTAAACAACTTGATCGTTGTTATATTTTCTCTTGTTTAAGAGAATTTTGGACCTACGAAGTCCCAAATGCTCTGTTCGTCCCACATGGTTTGTCAATATCCCAGCTCCTTCTCTATTTTCACTTTACCATGCACAGCAATGACCTCATACTAAAGGTTGACTACCAGTCAAAGGATGGCTGCAGGAGCTCCAGAAATTACTGTAGCATCCCATACAGGAGAAAAGGAGGGGCAGGGGGGCTGTGGGGAGACAAAGGAACAAACAGGGCTGAGACTAGTAAATGCAGCTTTTAAGCAAAACACAAATTCACCTCCATAGCTCTGGTATCTGCTAGTAAAGAATAGGAGACAGTGGAACCTAATGAACAAAATAAACTGACAAACAAAACAGAAACAGAGGCGTGGATACCTGGAATTGACAGAGATGTCAGAGCAGAGGGGGTGGGGAGACTAGAAAAAGAGAAGGTGGAGAGATTAGCCATAGAACATATATGCATGGCTCCTGGACACAGGCAACAGTGTGGTGAAGGCCTGGGATGGGGGTGGAGAGGCTGGGGGAGGGTGAGCAAAAAGGGGGGATATGGGAGACATCTGTAATAGTGTCAACAATTTTTTTTAAAAATAGAGGAGACAATATTCTGAATGGCAATCTGCAGCCTGGGCCCCACCCAGCATCTGAGTTTTAAATAAGGACCTAGAGATTCTGAGATCAGGCTCTGGGCCCAGAGCTGAGCCCAGGAACTCTCTGTGCAGAGAGGGGTGGAGAGGTCCTTTCAGACTTACGTCCATTTTAAAACAAATTAAAAATACTTATTTATCAATAGATGCACGCTGCAGACCATTTCCAGCATAAAAATGTTTAAATATTGAAATTCTGTATGATGCCCTGTGCAGAGATAACATCAGTTGGTATTTTTGCATACATCCTGCTGGGTTTTATTTTTCCTTCGCTTATATTAGCAAAATTAGGAATTTACTTTATGTTCCGTTTTAGATGCCGCTTTTATTTCTTGCCTTTGTGTGTGTAAGCACTTTCCAAGCCGAATTACTGGTGGAAGGTCTCATTTTTAATGGCCATACAGCAGGGGGCTGTTCTGTAACTGACATCGCTTACCCACTGTGGGGCATTTAGATGCTCCCAGCATTTGGCTGCTGTCCGTGCCAACTCTGCACACAGGTCTTTGTCTCCATCTCTGACTATCCTATATAATAAAAGGGCAGAGGCCATAAGCATCATGACCTGAATGACTGCATGGACCAGTCGCCATGAGGTGGCATTGACCATCTCTCGGTCCCTCCCCCCAGGCCCGGCTAGCGGTGGTGGGCAGGACTGGAGACTGGCGAGCAGATTGAATGGCTGACCTCTTGGTCCCTGTCCCCCACCACCACCCACCCATAGGCTCTGATGAATCAGCGATGGTAAATGGGGGAATTGGGGTGGGTGGCAGGAGGACCGGGCTGGCTCTCAGGCCGTTGGGATGACCAGCTCATCCAGCTGCTCAGGAACTCGGGCCTGTGGGAAAGCAGGCACCGGTGACTTCATCTCCATGAGCATGTGCCAGGCAGGCCACTGATGGAATGCTCTGCCAGCCTGAGCCATTCACACCAGGGCAGGTAGGTTGCGGGCACACCCCACAGCTTCTGTCAGTGCTTTAAGCCCCAGCAGCAGCAGCAGCAGCAGCACCCACGTGAGCGACCAGAGTAGGCAGCATGTTCCATCAGCAGTTGGCCCGGCACACACACACGGAGGTAATGTCGCCAACGCCCACTTTCCTGCAGGCCTGAGCCCCTGAGCAGCTGGGGATGAACTGGTGGTCCTGGGCACTGGCAAATGGGCAGAAAATGGCCCTGATCACAGGAGGCCAGGCCCAGGAACCCTACCCGCATGACAGATTTCTGATCTCACAGGGCCAAGGGGTGTGGACATTTTAAAGGCTTTTGCTAAAATGTTGTAAAATTTCCCTCCTGGGAAGCTGGCCTGGGATCCTCTTCCCACGAGGGGTCTCAGCTTGTCCTCAAATGTGTTTCTGATGCCCCCTCCCACTTCATTCAGCATCTCCCCAATTCAGCCTTCTGTCTCCCTTAAAAACAATGGGAAAGTTTACATTCTGAAATATCTAAACATGTATTTATCTTTAAGTACTTTTTAAAGTCAATATAATTATTCTAGTCCCATTAAGTTTAATTTGCAGCAAATTATGCATTTAGCGTGAAGTGGGGGTGCTTTGCTGGCTGGGGCGGCGATGGGGTGTGGCTGTTGATAGAGAGCCATGGAGAGCAGCACAGGCTGGGAGGCTGCATCAGGTCCCTTCAGAGGAGGGGCATTCCCAGCCGGAGCCTCCGGGCCCTGCAGCTCTGGGACTGTGCCCATGCCCCAGCCAGGCAGGGAGTGCCAGGGGCCTGGGAGAGGGAGGAAGGAGGTCAGGGGCTGTCTGGTTTACTGGATGCACCGGTGATTGAATCCCCAGGAGTCAGCAGAGCTGAAAAGCGGCCCGTGTGGCTGCTGCACAGGTGGGCCTGTGGCACATGTTATACCAGGTCCAGTCCTGGTGTGACACCAGGTCCAATTGCTCCTCTTGGCTTCCGGTTCTTCTCCCAAAGCCAAGAGGAGCAATTGAAAGGATTTAGGCAGGAGTCAGCTCTCGGGCCAGCCTTCTGACTGCCTTGGGGAGATGGATGGGAGGGGCACAAGGGCTAACAGGGAATTGGGGGGCATATACTCCCCCAGTGAGGGATGATAGCTCTGCCAGAAGCTCTGAATACCCACCCATGTTCCTGGGCCAGCTCTACATTCACCTGCACCTGTGGTGGGCAGTTCACGGGGAGGGGGGAGAGGGAGGGTTAAACCACGCCCCCCTCAGGCCCTGCTGCCTTTGTTTTGCTACCCAGGAGCTCTCCAGGGTCCTGGGGGCTTGACCAGCCGTGAGCAGGACAGCCTAGAGCTGCCAGGGATTTAACACCCCAGGGGCACCTCTCAACCAGTGAGGGGTGGAAGTGAGTGGATAAGTACCCAGCTTCCCTGTGAGGCATGTCCCACACACTTTCTCAGAGGGTCCCCAATGGGACTGAGCTCACAGCGCTCTCTAATTCAGCCTTTAGGATGTTCCTCTCCTCACTGAGCTTCTGGGATCAACTCCCACATAAGCCAAAGTCCGACAGCACTGGGCCACTGCAGAGCAGCGGATGGACAGAGTGCAGGGTCTGAGAGGTACACAGGAGACAGAGGGTAGGGCTGTGGTGGGAGTGAGGAGGAGGCAGAGGTCAGTGTGACTCAGATTGATCAACTAGTGAATGATGCTCCTTTCCTAACTTGTGTGTGTGTGTGCAAAAATTGGATACAGCTGTCTAATCAACACCTTATTAAGCTGTCTCATTTCCATTACCCCAATAATATCTCCTGTGCAACTAATTAATCCCCCTCCCAGCCCTTTTCTGCCATTGTACATTAATTTTGCATGCCCCAGAATTTCATACAACTGGAATCCCATGGTAGATATCTGGGGTCTTTTGTTCACCATGATGCTTGAGATTTTTTATCTAGGTTTATGGTCCTTTATTTCTCAGTGCTAGTTCATTATGCAATATATATGTTTGTTTATCCATTAATCTATTGATGGACAATTGAATTAATTCCAGCTTGGGGCTATTATAAATAAAGTTGCTATTAAAATACTTATGCAGTCTATTATTTATAGACCAAAGTTTTCATTAATTTTGAGTGCTCAAAAGTGGAATTCTTAGGTCATGGAGTGGACATGGATTTTATGTTATAACAAACTGATGATCTGTTTTCCAAAGTGGCCATATTTTTCCATAATCCCTTCAGAAATGTATAGCATTTTTATTTGCCTCACATTTCTCGCCAATACCTATTGCCAGTCTTATTAATTTTACCCAAATGCAGATGCCTGATAATGAATAACATTGAGCATTTTTCATGTGTGTTTGGCCATTAGTACCTTTTCTAATGTATGTTTAAGTCTTTTGCCCATCATTTGAGTTTTCTTTTCATGATTAATTTCTGGGAGTTCTTTATACATCCTGAGTACAGGTTCTTTGTCAAAAATATGTCTGGTGATTATTTTTCCTAATCTATGGTTTGCATGTTCTTATTCTTCATGATATTTTTAAAGAACAGAAGGTTCTTATACTGATAAACTCCAATTTATCATTTTATGGCTATTATGAATAGTGCTTTTTTTTTTTTGCATGTGTCTTTAGAAATCTTGGTCTATACCCAAGATCAAAATGATATTTTTCTGAAGATTTTTCTCTTATCTTGGTTTTTTGTTTTTATGTCTACATCCAGTTCATCTGAAATTCATTCCTATAGAAGAGATGATTGAGGGTCTAGGTTCCTAATATTTCACATGGATACAGTTTTTACAGCACTGTTTATTTAAAAGATGATCCTTCTCCACATGGAGGTGCCTCTCCATCTTAGTAATAAATGTATGTGTGGATCTATTTTGGGTCTCTATTCTGTTTCATCGATCCATTTCTATTCTTGTTTTGTCTTGATTATTGTACCTTCATAATCTTGAAATAAAAACTTGGCCTTCAAGTTCTTTTTAAAGATTGTTTTGGCTAGTCTGGTTTTATTGCATTTGTGTGTAATTTTAGAAACAGCTTGTGATTTCTATTAAAAAAAATATGCAACAAACAAACTTACCACAGGCAGTGTGTAAACAAATGATCTTTGGCTGTGTTCCAATAAAAGTTTATTTATAGACACCAAAATTTTATTTTTGTATGATTTTACATGTCCCCAATACATGGTTTTCTATTGGACCCATTTGCTCTTGGTTTCTTTGTTCTTCCATCCCTGTCTTCTTTGGGGTTACCTGAGTATTTTTCAATGTTCCAACTTATCTCCTTTATTTGTGTTTTGATTATACTTCTTTGTGTTATTATTAGTATTTGCTCTGATGATTACAGTGTATTGGTTTCCCCTTGAGCTTATTGAACTCTGGGCTTGCACGTGCCAGTTCAGTGGTCAGTAAGCATTCTTAGCTTAAACTAATGCTCCAGTGTTTTTTTATATCCGAACCTTACAACAATGCAATTCCATTTACACCCATTCTCATTCATTGGCTATTGTAGTTATACATTTTATTTCTGCCTGTGTTGCAGACTCCACAATCCCTTGTTTTTATTTATTCTCTAAACCATTAACTATCTTCTACAGAATTGAAGAGAAAATGATTGACTACTTACCATTTACAGGGCTTCTTCTGATTTCCTGCAGCTCTGAAATTTCATCTCACATTATTTCCCTTTAGACTGAAGAACTTAATTTAGGGTAGTTTGTCATATGAGACCGCTGACAATGAATCTTATCATCTTTTCTTTATTTGATAGTAGTTTTAATTCATCTTAATGTATTAAAAAATGTTTTTGCTAGATAAAAAATAAATAGGTTAAAAGTTGGATTTTTTTTCCTCTCAGAACTTTAAAAATGTTGCATTGTCTTGAGACCTCCATTCGTCTGATATAAAATCAGCTTTGCCTTATTATCCTTGTTCCCCTGTGTTAATGTTTCCTCCCCTCTGACTGCCTTCACAATCTTTCCTTAATCTTCATATTGCAGCAGTTTGATTATGATGTGCCTGGTGTGATTGTCTTTGTAATTATCCTTCCTGGAATTCATCTGTGGGTTGTGGTCTTTTATCAATTTTTTGAAATTATTTTGCTAATACATCCTCAAATGTTTGCTTTTCTGTTCCATTCTTTCTCTCCTCTCAAAAGTCATTAAAGTCTCTTTGTTTTCATCAGTTTTACACATGATTCCCCCCATTATTAATGTCTTAAATTAGTATGGAACATTTGTTATAATTAACGAAGTCATATTGTTATACAGTATAGTGATTGCAGTTTGTACCTTATTCAGATTTTCTTATTTTTTCCTAGGGTCCCTTCTCTGTTCCAGGACCCCATCTAGCATACCTTACGTTCAGCAGTCATGTCTCCTTGCACTCCTCTTGGCTATGACAGTCTCTCAGACTTTCCTTGTTTTAATGAGCTTGACCATTTTGACGACTACTGGTCATATATATCATTGGATGGCCATCCATTGGAATTTGTCTGATATTATTCTCATGTTTAGACTTAAGGGCATGGGTATTTTGGAGAGGGAGATCACAGAGGTAAATTGTCACTCACATCATATTAGGGCTTCAACTACCAACAAGACTTATGACTGTTGATGTTGACTTTGATCCTCTGGCTGAGGTTTCTCTCCAATAAAGCCACTCTTTCCCCTTTTTCCATTCTGTACTCTCTGAAAAAAATTACTAGGAGCTGCCCATGCATACTCTCCTTGAGGTTGGAGAGTATATGGAATTATGTGGAATTCTCTGCCAAAAGATTTGCATCTCCTGCACAATTTATTAATTTATTCAATCATTTAGTTGTATCCTTATAGACTCATAGACATTTATCTTATACTTTGTGCTATATTCCAATATGACTTTATTGCTTTTGTTCAACATTTCAAGCTTTGACCACTTTGTCCAAACTTTGGCTATCTTTTCAAGCTACCTGTAGGTCATCTCTATAGGTCAGCTTATTTATTATAATTACTACAGAGTCCTTTTCTATTCATTCCAACATCTGAGTCATCTGTTTTATTTATTTATTTATTTATTTATTTATTTATTTATTTATTTATTTGCCATTGGCTGATTTTTCCCTTGGTCACATTTTCCTCTTTCTTCACGTGTCTAGTCATTTTTTTTTATTGTGTACTAGACACTGTGGAGACACTTTCTAGAGGTTTGATTTTATTATCTCCAGGAAGAGTTAAATTATTGTTGGATAATCATGAACTTATGACTTCTTGGTTTTATGTTTTTTGGGGGGCAGGCCTAGTTCTGTTGTGTTCCTGTTCTAAGAATGGACATCCCTGTCATGAGATGTGGCCTTTACTCCGATGTGTGGCCCCCTTCTGGGAAATCAGTGGAATGCCCTCATTCTTGGTTGAACCCATTCTCCGAGTTCTGTTTTCCCTGTATTGGGCTGATGTGGAAATTTCTTCCCAGCTAGTCCATCTTTCCAGTTATTGTTTTCACTTTGGGTTCTTGGAAGTCTTGCCTGTAAAACCATAAAAAAGAAACATCTGGTAGCCTAAAGACTGGAAAGTAGAGAACTCCAGAAGAGAGCAGGCTGGGCCCTGAGTGTGGGGTGAGGGTCTCAGGAGACGCCTCGGGGTAAAGACATGTAGGATGATGGGATGGTGGTGACTCAAGGCATACAGCAAAACTTAAATTATACTCTATAATCCCAAATCTATAAATAAGGGAATGTGAGGTACATTTAATTTATTTGTTTAAAAAAATAGATTGATCAAATTTAGGTAAAGTTTGCAGAACAAATATAAATCACCAATCATCTCAGAGAAACATCTTCTTGGGGATTGTGTGGCATATGTAGGTGCCTTTTCCTTCCCAGGTCATGAGATGTGCTTCACAACTTGGCTGCATAATATTCCACCATATGGACAAACACTATTTCACATAACTGTTCCCCTATTGGCCAATTATTCTGAACATTGGCTGTTATCAATACCCTGTAGTGAACGCCCTTATGTGTGAATTTGTATGCTCAGCCCTGCCTATGTTTCCAGATGGTAGATTTGCTGGCACAAAAATATTGGCATTTTAAAGCATTTTTAATATACACTTTAAATTTACACTCATAAGTTAGGTATTAGGGTCTTTTATTCGTTTTTTATTAATATATTTTATTAATTTTTTACAGAGAGGAAGAGAGAGTGATAGAGACTTAGAAACATCGATAAGAGGGAATCATCAATCAGCTGCCTCTTGCACACCCCCTACTGGGGATGTGCCCACAATCAAGGTACATGCCCTTGACCAGAATCAAACCTGGGACCCTTCAGTCTGCAGGCCAATGCTCTATCCATTGAGCCAAACCAGTTTCAGCGGGTATTAGGGTCTTTTAAATGCAAAAGCTCATTATAGAACAGCCCCTTGCATACCTTTTCATCCTTGGAAAGAAACTGTGTCTCCTGGGTGGATACAGTTGAGTTTGTATGTGGGTGAACATTTTCCAGGCACCATTTCACTTGTACTAGCCAACTAACCTGGGAGCTATACAGGATGTGTACTGTTACTCCCATTTTATGGATGAAGAAACTAAGGCTCAGCAGGCATGTATAGTTGAGTAAAATGAGCAGAGACATTCTGAGTTTGAACCTCAGCTCTGATGCTGGGCAAGCTTTACCAGCCTCTTAAGCCTCAGTCCTCTTGTATATGAAGAGAGGAAAGACACCTGTCTCACAGGAAGAGGAAATGAGAGGACAGATGGAAAGTGTCTGGTATACGCTGGGCACATGGTAGGTGCTCAAGCGATGACATGTGTGGTCACTGTTAGGGCAGTCACACGTCAAGGTTACAGAGGCAGAACTGAATCCGCACCTCCTAATCACAAGCCAAACACGTATTCTGAGCACCATCTGCCTTTGAACTAAATGCCTAAACTGAGGAGGGAAGACTTTGAATGAATCTCCGTGTGGGGTTATCATTGCTGGGTCCCCAGAATCTTGCCTGACTCCAAAAGGGACAGAGGTCCCCGCCTGAGCCAACTTTAAGAATAATGTAACCTGCAGAGTGCACGGCTGTCAGTGGAAGTGGAAGATCTTTCTCATGTTGAGCTAAACGCCAGCCTGTGCCTGCGTCCTCTCAGCCTGGTTATCTGGGGATCACCCTCACCCCCTAGATCCCTGACAAAGGAACCAGGCCAGATTTGCTGACCATAGGGCCTAAGAAATCCCTTCCTCACCTGGTCATGGCTCCAGGAAAGTTATTCCAGACCATTTTGGGTAATGAATGGGCTCCCTTTACTGCTTTCTGGGAGACTGACTGGCCCTTCCTTAATCTGTTGTGGTGTCATTGGGAGATAAAGTGTTTGCTCTGTGGCGCTCCCGATGGCCTTTAGAAACTGCAAGTTCAACACCAACCAGGAAAGGGCTGCTTAAGGTTTACCCCTCCCCTTCCCAGCACAGGCCCAGGCCTCAGCCAGATGGGTCTACAGATCACTGGCCTGGGTCCCCTTCCTGGCTCTTCTCAGCCGGTGAGCGAGTGGGTGTGAGGGCAGAGAGAGGAGGAGGGGAGAAGAGGAACCCGGGAGGCTCTCTGTTCTGTGTCTGTGAGCAGAGGACCTCCCCCTAGGGTGGCTAGAGAGCAGAATACTGGGAGGTCCATGGGTGGGAGGTGACTGGCCCACTCTCTTAACCTCCCTGTGCTGGGTTCCTACAGGGTGGAGGGGCTGGAGGGGTCTCCCAGCTCCAAGGTTCTAGGGTCTGTGTTCCCTGCATTGAAGCCTGCTCCCCGCTGGGACCACATGTGACCAGGTCAGGAGGCTACCTCTGGGAACAGAAGGGGTCAGGTGACCTGAATGAACTGACACTGGGGAGGGAGCCCCTGAGAGCCCAGCACTGTGTTGGGACCACCCTTGCCACACACACACACACACACACACACACACACACACCAGCTTCATAAGAGAGAGGTCTCACCTTGACCCTTCCCTTCCCACCTCCCTGCTTTGACACATGCAGGCTCCCATCCCATCATACCTTCCCCTCCTCTATCCAAATCCTACCCAGCCCAAGGCCTGCCTGCCTCCTCCAGGAAGCCCTCCTTGATGTCTGACAGTCAAACCCCCAATGACTCCCCCAGCGGGTCCTCTGGTTATTCAATTTCCCAACAGTTTAGATCTTGCTGCCGGGAGGCCCAGACACAAGCATGAGCTCGTCTCATTATCTCACCAGGTTAATCAGTATTTCCTGGACTTGGAGCCAGGCACTGTGGGGGCTGCAGAAGGGACAGAACAAATGTCCAGGGAGCACTGCAGATGCCCCCTACCCCATGCCCAGCGGGAAGCTGTGTGCAGTCCCAGCAGGCTCCTCACCCTGTTGGGAAGATGGGAACCCAGGGCAGAGTCAGGGAGGAGGCTGCTCAACTCCTGCAGAGTCAGTGGCTGGAATTCAAAACCAGGCCAGACTCCAAGTTCCAATACTCGCACTCCCTGCCCCAGATTTCCACCTCCTCCCAGCTGGAGCAGGGTTTGTCCATTAGCCTGGGGCCCTCTTGTCACACAAGCAGGACTCAGGAGGCCACAGCTCTGCAGAGGAAGAGGACAATGGGAACAAGACAGAGCCATTGCACCCTGTCAGTGACATGCTCACCACCTCTGTTTACTCTCAGCCTGGCCTCCAGGCTGTGCATCCCCGGGGGACTCTGCCCACCCTTCCTCCAAGCTGGCCCCAGGGCCCTGCTCCAGCTGAGAAGCCACAGGGCATAAATCAATCCACCTTCAGGCTTCTGGCTCCAGATGCTCTCTCCCCTTCTTTCTCGGGCTGGTCCCTCACCAGCTAAAAGCGGAGAAATATTCAAGGAACAGATGGCGCTGCTGGTCTGGGACCAGGACAGTGAGGCCCAGCCCTGAGACTGGTGCTGGGTGGTGCTGGGTAATACAGTTCATCTTTGGAGCTATAACAACGTGCCTGAGTGTGAAAGGTGTGTGTGTGTGTGTGTGTGTGTGTGTGTGTGTGTGTGTGTATCTGTGCAGGGGGACAGGAAAGCCCTCTGGGCCCCCAGACCCTTCACTGGAGGTTGGGGCTGTGCAGGTGGCCAGAGTGGGTTCCTGGTCTGCTAACAGAGGCCTTGTTGATGAGTGTCAGCTGATGAGCATTTCTGGGTGACCTCATAGACTTTATTTTCTCGGTCAGCCTATATATATTAGGAAGGATGAGGGAGATGCTGAGAGAGGGGAATTGAATTCCAAGCTTTCACAATTGCCAGTGGCTCAGGAAATGGAGTCTGCCTCCCTTGTTACAGATGAGGAAACGGGCCCTTGGAAGGAGCCCAGCATTCACACAGCCAGTTAGTAGCAGAGCTGGGACTAATATGGGACTAACCCAGGGCTGACCATCTGTGCATCTGTGTGAGATGGTGTGCATGTGTGTGAGTGTGCTTGTGAACCTGCATGTGTGTGTCTATGTGTGTGTCTATGTCTGTGTGTGCGCCTGTGTGTATTTATGTATCTGTGCCTGTAGGCGTGGTTGGGTGTGCCTCTATGTGTGTGTGTGTGTGTGTGTGTGTGTGTGCACGTGCACGTGTGCCTGTCCATGGGTGTGTATGCAGGCTTTATTAGGATATGTACATGACTGTCTTAAGTTGTGTGTTCAACAGTCTCAGGGCAGGCATGTGAAGTACACATTTGTCCCAGGTTGGGGTGTGTATTAGTGTGAACAGGTGTGTGAGAGTGGGAAGTGGAAGGGCGGTGATCTCGGGGCCCTGCTGGAGGGTGTGGGTGCCTACCTCAGCAGGGCCACCGTGCACCTGCCCCACCCGGAGTGAAGGTGGTCCTCTCTCCTAGATGGCGCTTCCACCCCAGAGAATTCCTGGCTCTGGGTCAGAGGCACTCATTGTTTCTATTTAATCTTCAGATTATGAAAATTAAATTTAAACTCTTTGCAGGGAGGTAATTTTTCCTAATCATTCATCCTGCTACACAGATCTCCATAACTTGATTACGTCTAATTAGATTTAATCGATGGAGAGTGATTCCTTTTCTCAGAGAAGATGAACCACCAAGAAGGGCACCATTGCAGCCCAGTGAATCCCTACTCCCAGCAAGACGCCCACCAGGGTTCCAGAGCTTGGGTCTGGTGAGGACAGGCCAGGGGGCCTGGCATGGAGGCCTCATTTGAGGCCTCCCCTCTCTCTGCTTCTCTCCTGGTCACTTGATCTTTTTGTCACTGAGTCCCTTTCAGTGTGTCTGTGTCTCCCATTGTCCCCAAATATCCCGCTGTTTGTGCTTCTGTGGCCTCTGATATGAGTCTTGACTGTGCCAAAGGGTCCCCCTCCCTGCACTCCTCTCTCTGCTGGGAGATGAACCAGGCTTTCCCCACATTCCTGAGGAGTTATGTTCACAGGGTCTTCCCAGTGTGTGTGTGTGTGTGTGTGTGTGTGTGCACGCACGCCCTAATCTCCTCTTCCTATAAGGACCAATTGGATTAGGGCCCACCCATACAATCTCATTTATTCCATTAATATGAACTATTTTTAATTACCTTTTTAAAGATCTTCTCTCCAAATATAGTTAAGACTTCAACACCTGAATTTGGGGAGGTGATACAATTTAGCCCATAACAGAATATATCCAAGAGAATTGAGTGTATATATCTACAGATCACTCACATGTCAGTGGTGAAACTTTATTTAAAATAGCCACACACAAAAAAGGAAAACAACCCAAATGTTCATCTATGAGAGAATGGACAAATCATAGCTGGGATGGTTATTATAGTTTCTTTAGTAAAATCTCTATTTCCTAAATTTTAGCTTCTTATTTAAATCTTTATTATCTTCTCTCTCTCTTCCTCTCTCTCTCTCTCTCTCCTTAAATATATATATCCCTAAAATCTATACTGTTTATATGATAGTGTAATAGCAGAACGTATTTTTTTTAGGTTTCCCTACTTTCCAATTTATTTTAAAATGGTAGCTTTGAAGATATGTATTTAGAATACATGACTATGTTTATATTCCCCAGGTAGTTTAAATTTTGTTGGGGCAGTCTACAGATGTCTGAGGTAGTCACGTGTTCTTAAAAGGCCTCTTGTTATGGATAGTGCCTAGAGGAGAATGTAAGCCCTCCAGGCACACAATAAATATTA
Source organism: Pipistrellus nathusii (assembly GCA_963693515.1). Taxonomy (NCBI): domain Eukaryota; kingdom Metazoa; phylum Chordata; class Mammalia; order Chiroptera; family Vespertilionidae; genus Pipistrellus; species Pipistrellus nathusii. The sequence continues at coordinate 17,801,443 of OY882859.1, forward strand.
TCTGATGAATCTGAAAGAAAATAAGAAATGGCTTTATTTTACCCTTGTTATTCCCTTGCTCTAATCTTAAGTCTTGGTTTGAAATCTTTGAGTAGATTCATAATGTATACAACAGAAGCAAGTTTCGTGTGATCACTCACCTTCCTTTAGCTTTGGAAGGTTTTCCTTTGCCTTAGTTTTGGAATTAAATTCTAATATTTTAGTTGTTGTTTGTAATGAACACAGTAAAGACTACATTGAAAAAATAAACAAACTACCAATACAACAAAACATGTATGAATATCGCAGATATAGTCTGGGGGGGGGGGGGAATAAGCAAAAGACACATACTTTATGATCCCATTAATATGAACTAATCTATCTTGATAAAAGTCAGAATAATGCTCTCTCTCAGGATTGGGCAGATTAACTAGAAAGGGAAACAAAGACACTTCTGGGTACCATATTGCACTCTATCTTGACCTGGGTGGGGTGGTTACTCACCCTGACTTAAGAGATGGAGAAACATAGTTTGGATCATGATAAGAGAATCTGAAATGACAGATCACAAAAGTGCAGGCACAGGAAGAGAAGCGGTCTGTGTTTATTTTTACAATCTTCCACGTGTACACTTAAGATATGTGTCTTTTACCATATGCAAGTTATGTCTTACTTAACATAATCAACCAAAAAATATAAAGTTGGGGTCAGATGGTTACAGAAGGTAAGAGTGGACCTAGTATGTATCTAGGTTTTCTTATATCCTACTAGAGGCCCAGGGCACAGATTTGTGCACTGATGGGGTCCCTCAGCCTGGCCTGCGCCCTCTAGCAATCTGGGACCCCTCAGGGGATATATAATAGTAGTGCACGAAGCAGCAGGCAGCCAGGAAGAAACCCAAGCCCGGGCTGGGCACTGCACCACTCCCACTCATCCCAGCCCCACTGCACCTCTGGCTGCCAGCCACTCAGTAGCACTGCCTGGAGCTGGGAGGGGCTTGCACTGCCACAGCTGCACTCGCCAGCCATGGTCCCAGCATCTGGCACCTGTGGGTCAGCTGAGTGGCATTGCACTGTGGGAGCGCACTGATCAGCAAGGGACAGCTCGACCAGCCGACCAGCCGTTCAGCCATTTGGTCATTTGGTCACTTAGGCTTTTACATATATGGATTCTAAGTAATACCTTCCTTCAGAAAACCAGCTTTCTGTGGAGACAGAAGTTGTTACGTGATGTGTGTGTGGCAGGGGGTGTTATCGTAGCTACACCACCTGTAGCCTCAGTCAGGTTTCGCTCAGGTGGAATGGAGGGAGCAGATATTATTGATGGACTAAATTGGGAGGAGCTGGGCTAGGGAAATCAGGCCAATAAATGGACTGAGGAAGAGTAACATCCTGGATCCACTGGCAGAACAGACGATAGATTGATTTTCAGCACCATGGAGAGTTCCCGTAGCAGATGGAAGGCTTTCCTCTTTAGGAGTCCTGGGACCACTCATTTCCCTTTGTCTTACAGGTAGAATTATCTGGTTAGCAAATAAAATTTGCTCTTACAAGCTGCCAGAAGTGAGTGTCTGGGCTCTGGAAACAGACTGAGTTTCAAGTCCTGGCTGCCCCCCACAGCAAAGACTTGTGACCTTAGAAAAGTTTCTTAAATTAACCTCTGTTTGTCTCTCAAATGAAGAAGATAATGGTAGCTGCCTCACGGAAACGTGGAAAGATCTGAATCAAAATGGGGAAAATAAAGAGCTTAACAAAGTAGCTGGCACATGGTAAATGCTAAAAAGTTGGCTATTATTATTGTCCCCCTTTGTATTATTATCCCCAAAGCTTTTTTTTTTTTTTTTTTTTTTAAGTAAGATGGAAAGTATTCAGAAGGATTCCATGACCTCAGATGTCTGACAACTTGTTATCTGACTTTAGGTAAGCTAGCTCACCTACCTAGCCCCATTGCCATTCTGTAAAATGAAACTATTTGCTTTTTTTACATTATTAGATTTTATCTTCTTACCAAGAGAACATACTCATTTATCACTTGGTAAAGTAAGTAAAACAACAAACCAAAATACGAAAATGAAAGAGAGGATTTTACTCTCGGTGGCATTTGTGGTCCCTCTAAGCCCTATCTGTTCCGGGCTTTGGATTCAGGACTTGGGGGTGAACAGAATCGGTGTGGGGGTTAAATGAGCAGCGATGACAGTGTAGGGGCAGGCTGAGAGAGAATTCTGACTCTAAAGAATGCTCAAAAAGAATTCACTGACCCACTGACCATGCCAAGACCTCTACCTCTTATATTACCATCCCCCTAACTCCCACCCCCTACACACACACACACACACACACACACACACACACACATACACACTTGCCCAACTTACACTGGGGCTTTTGGCCCCTCTGAGCTCTTTCCCACAGACACTCACCCTTCCATGCTAGCCTTGTGTCAGCTTCCTGACCTAACCACATTTTCTCTCCCCTCAGAGCCCGCTCACATGCTGTGCCCTTTGCAATGTCATTCAGTGTCTTGCAACAGAAGTAATAATAATAATAATAAAAACTGAAACCAGTTTAAAATAAAAATAAAAAAGGAGAATTTCTGGTTCATTCACCTGACAAACCAGAGTGGATAGCGTCAGGCATGGCCGGGTTCCCAAATGACATCACTCAGAACATGGCCTTCCCATCTCTCCATCTTGGCTCATCCACAGTCACACTGACCCTGAGTGGGAAATGGATACTGGTGGTGTCCGGTGTATGTCACCCTGGCTACACACACCTCTTTATTTTTTAAAAATATATTTTATTGATTTTTTACAGAGAGAAAGGGAGAGAGTTAGAAACATCGGGGATGTGCCTGCAACCAAGGTACATGCCCTTGACTGGAATCAAACCTGGGACCCTTGAGTCTACAGGCAGACACTCTACCCACTGAGCCAAACTGGCCAGGGCCACACCTCTTTCTTGATAGTTTTAGCAAAGCCTCTGGTATGAATCTCATTGGCCTGGATTGAATTGTCTTGCCCACTCCTGAAAGGATCTTTGTGACGAGCAGGTGAAGTGAACTGAATGGCCAGGCTTCGGGGGCAGGAGCCAGGGGATGAGTCTACCCACCTGGAGGGACTGAGAGTGGTCTGAGAGCTGTTTTCAAAGGAAAATTGAGAGTGGTCTCACTGTCAGAAGAGCAATGGATGTGGGTAGGTAAACAGAAGCCCACCACACGTTCTCCTTGACTCCTTGGTCTCAGCATAAGAGGCACTTCTTCAAAGAAGACTCCCTGACCCCTCTTATGTCAGAGCCCACTATCCTTTCCCTTTGCTTTTTAGCTCTTATCATTCTCGACAGTACTATCTATGTACACAATTATACACATGTTCACTCACACACCTACACACACATGCACTCAAATAAACATTCTCATAAACTCATTGGCAAACACTCATACATGCATATACTTGCACACACATACACTCACATGAATATTCTCATATATGCACATTCATACATGTACATGCTGTCGCATATGGCAGATGCATACATACATAATCACATAACCACGTGTTCACACGCATATATGCAAAGTCACATATAAGCACACACACAAGCACAAATGTCTGACTAGGTGCTCAGTGCCTGCCTTCTGCACTTGTCTGTGAACACACAGAGGCGGGACCTCGTCTGTCTGGACCATTGTGGGATCCCAGGACCCATCAGGATGCACCATCACATGGTGTCCTCACTTTTCAAAGGGAGGAATGAGGCTGCCCAACCCTGTCTTCCATAAAGGGGCTTTGGAAAGTCAAATACAAACAAATAGCCCCATCTCTCCTCTTCCCTCTTCTTTACTCCCTCTCCTTCCCTCACTCTGTCCCACCTCCCAGCCTCTCTCTCTCTCTCTCTCTCTCTCTCTCTCTCTCTCTCTCTCTCTCTCTCTCTCTCTCTCTCTGTACCCCTCCCCTAACTCCTGATTTCTTCGCCCTTTCCTCTTTCTCTGCCTCTGTCCCAGGACATCTCCCCCCTCTTGCCACCCCTCTCCACCTCCTGAAGCTAATTAAATGTTACCATGGAATTAATTCATTTGCATTTGGTTCTAAAGAGCCACAGAGCACCGGTGCGTGCTCATTAACTGGCTCTGGGCAGAGGGCTGTAATGAACCGGTTTTATTACAACCATCATCTCGCCTCTCCTGCGAGGCTGTGAGGCTATTATGTATTTGCTGGGAGGAAAGGTGACCACAGACCTGAGTGCCTGGGGTTGGAGGGGTGAGTGGGGGTTCTCCTAGATTTGGGGAAAGTCTAGGCTGCCCTAGCTCTGGCTGGACTGTCGCTGAGCTGCCACCATAACTGTGAACGGCAAAAATCCCAGGAGACTCTGACTGGAGCGTGGGCCAAGCTCCCCAGCCGGGGTTTCCGGAACTCCTGGGGATGCTGGGCGCAGGGTCCCGGAATTTACTTGTGTACCAAGGGTTATCTCTAGACGGGACAGTTGGCCTGGCCTGTAACTGAGCCTCATTTTATTCTGTGTGCTACTGCGTCCTGTGTCAGAGAAACTCACTGAGAGGCAGTTCTGCTTCCCTTTGTGTTCGGGGCCTCATAGCAGTGATAGGGCCCCTGACACAGTAACAGCAGCCACCAACTCTGGAGCACCGTCTGTGCGCTCAGCCCTGGGCTTGGCTATTTGATCTTCACAGCACCCCCTGGAGGCAGGTGTTGTCATTACCCCCACTTTATGGGTAAGAAACTGAAGCTCGGAGAACTACATGCTGTGCCCGGATCCTCAAGGCACCCTTACAGCCTGATGTGGTGCATTGAGGGTTTGATCCCAGGTCTGCCCGACAGCACAGCCTCACCACTGCCGTCTACCACCTGTCATTTAGGACAGCTCTCAGCCTGCAAGGCTCCCATGCTGGCATTAAAGATTTTAAAAACCTGTCCTTACATCCCCAATAATCTGATGTTGTGAGTTTTCTGTGTGCCCAGCTGTATTCTAGAACTTCACACGTGTTATCTCATGTAATCCTCACAACAACCCTATGAGGGAAGTACTATTATTACCCCATTTTCCAGGTGAGAAAACTGAGGCACAAAAAGATTAGTTCACTTCCTCAATCCACAGTGCTGGTATAGGTGGGGGAGAGATCGAATCTGCCATGGGGCTCCCACGTGCACATCTGACCCAGAATATGGCTCCACTTAGGTACTAGTTCATGTTGCTGCTGTAACAAATTACCTCACCCTTAGTGACTTACACAGTACACAGGTACTATTCTATAATTCTGGAGACCAGAAATCCAAAATGGATCTCCCTGGGCTGAAATTAAAATGTCCACAGGGCTGTTTCCCTTCGGAGGTTCTATAAGCATTCCCTTGCCTTTTCTAGCTTCTAGATGCTGCCCTCATTCTTCAGATTGTCGTCCCTCCCTGCATCTTCAAACCCAGCAGCAGCCGGTCAACTCCTCCCCATTGCTCTGACCCCCTTCTCCTGTCCCTTCTTCCATGGTAAGGCTCCCTGTGATTAAAGTGATGACATGGGTCCCCCGGATAACCCAGAACAATCCCCATATTTTAAGACCAGCTGATTAGCAACCTTCATTCCACCTGTAACCTTCATTCCCATTTGCCATGTGAGGGGAAGTAACATGTCACCAGTTCCTAGGATTATGGATTATAGGACAGGGGCACTTTTTGGGGGAGAGGGGGCAGTTATTGCTCTGCCTACCTCAGTGTGATCACAGCTATCCTCTCTGGAGGACCCACTATGTGCTGGGCACTGTGCAAAGGCCTTATTCACCTCCCACACAGCAAGTGAGGGACAGACTACCACTCCCACCTGACAGGTGAGAAAATGAAGGCTTTGGGACAGAGGGTCTGCCAGGATTTTTCAGGGGACAGCCACTGGCTTTGGGCCCTCTGGGCCTGACAGGTCTGACTGTGGAGCCCTCTTCCCTGCACCGTGCTTTGAGAATGGAGTAGGGATTTATTTAGCTTCTGATCAGATACGGGGATGCCGAAGACGCCTTCGGAAAAGAGTGGCGCTGGCTGAGTCCCTAGGCTCAGTTACCATACCTCCTGCTCACCCCCACCCTGGTGGTCAGGCCCAGCCTAGTTGGACCCAGGTCATCTGAGCTAACCAGGCCAGCACCCCTCCCTACTCCTTCCTCCTTGCTTTATTAGAAATTAGAAGCATTAAAGAATTCTGCTGACCCCTTGTATCACAGCAGAACTTTGGGCCCCAGAGGCCCCTTACGCTGCCACGGGCCTTTTCCAGAGGTGAAATGTGTTAACTCATTAGCCGGGAAGCAGTCGCACTGCTAACAACCCCTGCGTGGATAAACTATCTGTGCCTGGCATCCCGGTGCAGGCAGCTGGGCCGTCATGCCAATAGGGCCTTCTTTTCCTGAGCCACAGGAAGGTGGAACCTGCAGGATTGACAAGCTCTAATCTCCCTGAGGATAGAGAGGCAGGTACAGGTGGCACTTGGTGGGAGGTTCGGAGACAGACCTGGCGGGGGGGAGGGGTGATCTGGGCAGGGAAAGGGGGACATCAAATGGCCAGGAGGGGGAATTCAACTTTTCTGAGCACTTCCCTGCGTACCAGGCATTTACATGCACCCCTTGCCCAAACCTCATCACCTTGAGATACAGATGTTGCCACCAGTCCCATGCTGTGATTATGCCCATTCTACAGATGAGGAAACCGAGGTCCAGAGAGGTAAAAGGATCTGCCTAAGGCCTTATAGTTTAGTCCTTAGTGACCCCTAAGTCCATTTTCTTCTTCCATACCATCTACACTTATTCTTCATTCTGTGAGGGTCCCCATTGTCCCCCCACCTCTGTTATCCCCCAAAACCACCAGGAAGGTCCTTAGGAAAGAGAAGCTTCTATAAATCCCAGCCTTTAACAAGGAGGGGCCGAGAGGATTCCTCCTGAGAAGCAAACATCTCTGGCAGGTAAATCACCAGCCTCTTCGGCATGCCGGTGTAGACCCACCCTCCTTCCCCAGGCAGTTTGTCAACCAGAACTTAGACCTGAGCTACAGAGCCTGCTGAGGGGTGAGTGAGGCAGGAAGCAGGGGGAGGAATGCAGAGAGGAGAGCAGCACCCAAGTGAGGCCTTGGAGGAGCTCTAGGATGGAAGGCAGGGGACAGTGAGAGACTATTGTTCCCACCTGCACTTCCAGGGGTTAGACAAGATGCTGCCTGGGGTCCCTGCCAGCCCTGACATCCTGTGGGTCCCTGACCTGGGGGTCTGGGAGCAGCTGGAGCAAAAGGCTGGGCTCAGGGGAGAGGGTGGAGAGGGGGGTTAGGACTTGGTAGGAAGATGGGCCTTAATCATTACAGAGGACAGGCCCAGGGTGACGTGCACAGCAGGACCCTGGGCCAGGGAAGCTGGGAGAAAACCATAGGTGTGAGACTCCTGGGCGATAATCTAGGGCTAGGTCAGTTCTGGTTCTGCTGCTCCTGGCTGTGTGACCTTGGGCAAGTCTTATGGCCTCTCTTGCCTCAGTTGCCTCATCTGCACAGTGGAAATGATTATCACTGACCTGGAGGCAGGGCTGTTGGGAGGACTGAAAGAGGTGAAGGTGAGAAAAGCCATTCAAGAAGGGTCGTCTTATACACAAAGGGCAGTGCCTGGCCACTCACCTGGGCGGGGCCTAGACTAGTTCTACCTGCCTCTGCTCCCTGCCTCTGGTCATGGGCCAGTCCCCGGAGGCCCAATGCTGAGAGCCCAGCTGACTGGAGGAATCAGGGTCTTTATGCAAATGAGGCTGCTCTCTCTCCGCCCCCTCCTCCTCCCAGGTCACCAACACTGGGGCCTCACATTTGCTGGCCTGAGTTTCTCCAGGAATGGGTGGGGCCTGTAGCATCCTGGATTTACTGTCTAAATGCTCTGATTGTCTCTCCCCAGGACTCAACCTGCTCCCCAGCCCTCCCACTGACCCTCCCCATCCTAATCCCTGCCCCTTCACTAGCTGTGTGACTATGGACAAGTGCCTCACCTCTCTGAGCCTCATATCCCCCTGTTAACTACAGATTATGTGCACTGTGTATTACACACTCTCGTAGTTCTCAAACCGACCTTTCTTGGGAGCCTCCTGTGTGCCAGGGCCTGGTCTGCACACAGAGGGCATGGAGGTAACAGTGGAGATGAGTTCCTGCTCTCTTGGACCTTCCATCCTAGTGGGCTTCCATCCTGAGGAGCTGGCTGGGAACGTGTTTGTAGGTGGCTAAGAGCTGAGGCCATGCAGAGAGGGTAAGTCGTCAGCAGAGCCCAGGTGTGACATACACTGTGAAGGGCGTTGCCATGTGGATATCCAAACCCACAGCCCATGGAGGTCACTTCCCAGTGCGGGGAGTCCCAGTCCCCGGGCAAGACTCAGCTCCTGGTGGGAAGCCAAGACCTCCTGGGTCCCCTTGTCTCCTCAGCTCCCCTCTCCCCCACCCCACCGGGCTCCCAGCCACACAAGTGAGGTTAGCCTGGTTACGTGAGGCCCCTGGAAGAGTAGCCCTCACTATCCTCCCGTCCAGTTTAAGACCATCCAGCAGAATCACCTTGGGACAGGATTGCAGTGGGGAGGCGGGCAGGCAGGCAGGAGGGGAGTGAGGAGGCTGGGGGGCCAGGGGAGCTGGGAGCAGGGAGATTGGAGCTTGGATGGGGATGGTGTTGGAGTGGGGAGGCTGGGAGCTGAGTCTCCTTATCAGAAGACTCTGCCTGCTCACTATTCCGCAGCCTCTGTGGGGGCAATGCCTTCCCCACCAGAGCTGATAACAGAGTTTTTAATGATTATGATTATCACCTGAACAATTGGAAAGTGCCACAGGTAATTAAAAAGAGGCTTGGATCCTCCTTGCCCATTTCTGCTCTCGGCTTTAAATCTGATGGTAATTTCACGGCGCACCTGGAAACAAGAGTTACTAAGAAGGACATTCTTGCAGAACGGAGCTGGGAGGTAAATGTGGATGCAGGCGCATAACTGGGGATGAGAGGCACATGTGTGTGAGTGTGTGCATGTGAGCACATGAGGGTGCATGAGTTGGTTGTGCATGTGTGACCATGTACCTGTGCGCATGTGCAATGATTGGGAAGAAGGGGTGTCAGGGACCAGGCACCTCATAGGGCAGAGCACAGCAGGTGGGGTCAGGTGACAGAGGATGGCCTGAGGGTACTGGAGAGTGGGTGACGGGCTGCAGATGCAGGTCTGTCCCTGGATGTAATGGCCAGGGGCCTAGCGGCTGGCTGATCCCCCACTTCCTGGCTGTTCAGTTCCCTTCTCTGAGCCTCTTTTCTCACCTGCAAACTGGGCACAGTGACTGGCCTCCAGCACAGCACCTTAGCCCTCGAGAGATACATGGATGGGCTGTGCCTTCAGGAGTGCATGGGGTGAGGCTCATGGCGGGTTAGTTATTAGATCCATTCACCCCAAGGTGGCAGGGTAGGGGACCGTGTGGTGCCCACACAGGTGACAGAGCATGGCCGTGGGTGATGAGGACACAGGTCCTGCAGTCCAGGCAGCAGGGTGCAACCATTAGGCCTCTGCTATTTGACGCTCCTAGGAGACCCATCCATCCTGGGGAGGGGGGGGGGGGGGGGGAAGGGTGGGGAGGGGGCTACAGGCTGCAGCTTGGACAGACAGTCCCCATCTGGCCCAGTGGTGCCATCCTGGGTCTACCCACAGGCTGCTCTGCCCCAGGCACCCAATACAGCCCTAAGCCTGCTCAGAGGCCTGTGCAATGGCTGGGCAGTGATGGAGGAGGCCACAGGGAGGCTGAGGGCCCTTTTGAGCCAAGCGAGGAGGAATGTGCTCTGTCTGGTTGGCCAAGACCAACCAGCCTCTTCTCCACCCCCAGTGTCCCCAGCCCGAGCTTAGGACCCCACACAAGGAACCATCAGGCCCCAGTGCAGAGCCCAGCCTACTGGAGTCTCAGCCCAGGGCGGATGGGAAGGCACAACTTTCCTGAACACCCACTATGCGCTAAACACCATGCCTGCCCCTGCTCCCACCCTCCCAAAGGCGTTACAGAGGAGGAAACTGAGGCCCAGGGCCACAAATCACGGAGAGGCAGGGTGGGGACCTGAGCCTGGGCCTTTGGGAGAACAGGGCCTGCTCTTCTCCCAGGGTCCCTCCACTGACCACTCAGTCAGGGACCCGGGGTGAGCATGAGAGCCCCTCCGCTAAAGCAGGGGTGGGATGTCCGGCCCGTGGGCCATATAAGGTCCTCAAAATCATTTGGTCTGGCCTAGCCAAGGCCTTAGCGGGGAGTTCATTGAATGTCTGACCGGAAATAGCGGCTAATTTTTAAATATAGTTTTGCATGGCCTCGAACGATGTCATAAATATCCAAATGGCCCTTGGCAGAAAGAAAGTTCCCCACCCCTGCTCTAGAGTGTCAGGATGGTGGAGAGAGTGCAAGGAGGGCCGGCACCTCCTCCCGACCCGGGATTCAGGTCTCCCCCTCCCCGCTCTGCAGGGATTTTCCATGGGACCCCGAGCAGGCCCCTCCCCTCTTCTTAGCCTCCGTCTCCTCTCCTATCCAGTGAAGACAAGGACGCCACAGGGGCTCCATGGAGAGCTGCAGGGCACCGGTGAGGCAAGGTTCCAAGATGGCCTGGGTTCAGAAGCACCTGTGAGCTGCATGACCTTGAACTAGTTCCTTGACCTCCCAGTTCTCTCATCTTCCAAACAGGAAGGCTCATGAAGAAGTGACCCTGTGGAAGGTGTGCTGAGGGTCATTGTTGCAGACAAACTGCAGGGCCTGGTGCAAGAAAGGATGTCCTGGTTTATCACGATAAGTTCTGCTGAAAAGTAGAGCTGCCGAGGGGAGTTGGCACCTCTCTAGCACCTGAAAGGACATGCATGAGCTGATTCAGGACCAGCTCAGGGAATGCCACCGTCCCCCTTTCTCCTGCCCACCGAAGCTGGCTGTCCCCAGGCCTGGGTGCTTTCTGCTGACCCCACCTCCCTCAGCAACCCCCTCCTCTGCCATCCAGGACTCAGAAACCTGCCCTGTCTTCCCTGGACCCCACACCATAGATTCTAGAAACAACGGACAACTGTCAGTCTGAGCTCCCTTCCACCTCCGTGCTAATCAGCTCTCACCTCCGCCTACAGCAGCCCTCCACTCACCTGTCCAGCCTCAATGAGGCAGAGTTTTCCGCCTGAGCTGGTTCTTGGGGCTGGAGACAGCAGGTGAGGGTGGGGAGGAGGAGGACATGGGGCCAGCTAGGCCAGGCTCCAAGGTGAAGGTATTTGCATCAGAAGGAAGCACTTAGATAATCAAGTCTATTCACTGGAAAAACCGAGGCCTGAAGAGGGCAAGGAAATCTCCCAAGCTCACACTACAGATCAGCGCCTCAGGCCACCCTGGGCGGGAAAATGAAAAGGTTTGTTAAAGGAGAACATGTGGACAAGTTTCCTACAGGGTGGACAGAGGGCCGGAAGGGGTGTGACAATTAGAACTCGAGGTCCCTAGTTGCCAGATTGGGGAGTTTCATTATGAAGACTGGGGGCCTGATGCACAAAATTCATGGCCCCAGCCCCTGCCCGCCGCCTCCGCCACTACCGTGGCCTCCACCTGCTGTGACTTTGTCCGGAAGAAAGGATGTCGGGTCTAATTAGCATACTACGCTTTTATTATTATTATAGATAACTGGGAATTATGATGTGTCCAGATTTCATCTGCTTCTCTCCACTTGCACTGCCTGCACCCTGTGCAGCCCCCAGCTCTGACACCTGCAGTGGCCCTGCCAGGTCTCCTGCTAAAAACCATTCAGGGGCTCTGCTGCTCCCAGAATCAACTTCAGAGTCCTCTGGGGCCACAGAGGTTGTTCAGGAACCGACAGCCATCTCCAGCCACTTCTCTCCTCCTGTCCCACAGCTCTGCATATGCCGTGGCTCGGCCACCTGGACTTGGCTCATTGCAGGATGGTGTGAGGTCTTTATGTTCACTGGCCCCGTGCCTGGGACATCCCTCCATGGCTCGTGGCCGGGGGACACCCTTCTCATCCACAGATGTCAGCCTCGAGTCTTAAAGCCTTCCCTGGGGTGAGGAAGGACCCACCCCAGGCACTCTGCAACACACCATCCTGCTTCCTTTCCTTCTCTGCAATGGACACGTTCAGAAATCACCCTCATTTGTTCATTGGGCACTGATTATCAGTCTCCCCACAAGGCTGCAAGCTCTGTGGGCTGGGACTTTGATTTTTTTGTGGGTTTGGTTTTTTGGGTGTTTTGTTTTTGGAGGTGTGTGCCCTGATGTATCCCAAGCCCACTGCAGGTTGCCAAGCACATATTAGGTGCTCAAGAGACACTTGATGCATGAATGAATGAATGAATGAATGAACGAATGAGTGAATGAACTGGGCCTGGAGCCTAGGCCTCCTCCCTCCCAGCATAGGGCTCCCCTGCTCCAGGTTGTTGGGGGGAGGGGCAGTGGTTTAAGAGGAGTCCTCCTGGCTGGAGGATACTGTCTCCTAGCACCCTAGGGTCCTGGGCCCCCAGGCACAGAGCTCCCCCGTGTCACTCTCAGCTCCCCTGAGACCTGGACAGACTCTGCGCGCCCGGGATCCGGCCAGCACGCTGGGAGGATAAAGAGCGATGGCAGGGCTGCCTGTCCATGGGCCCACCCTAAGGAGTCCCCAGTCGCAAGGGGGAGTCAGGGGCCTGTCCTTACATGACGCCGGCCAGCTGGAGGGGACCATCCTGCCTTTAAAGCACCCAGACTGCAGGGGCCGTCCCAGTCCTGTCAAAGGTCAGGAGCCCTCTAGGGCCATGGTCGGCAAACTGCAGCTCGCGAGCCACATGCAGCTCTTGGCCCCTTGAGTGTGGCTCTTCCATGAAATACCACGGTCGAATCTATTTTGGGGGAATCTATTTTGAAGAAGTGGCGTTAGAAGAAGTTGAAGTTTAAGAAATTCGGCTCTCAAAAGAAATTTCAATCGTTGTACTGTTGGTATTTGGCTCTGTTGACTAATGAGTTTGCCGACCACTGCTCAAGGGGAAACCAGGCGGCCCCTCTCACAGGTGGGAGCCCCCTCCCTGAGCTCTGGCACGGGGCACCGGGGCAGACTGCTGATGAAGGGGCAGTGCCTGGCGCCATGCACAGCTCCCTCCAGCGACACAGACCCCAGCAGTATCCTCCCCTGACCTAGTGGCAGGATGGGGACCTGCATCCCAGCCTCACTGAGCCCCCAACGACCTGTGTCAGTGTGGCAGACCCTGCCCCGCGCCAGGCCCGGCTCCTCATCTGTGACTTGGGGCTGGACCGGGAGACAGCTAAGCCTGCCTCTGCCTCCATCCCGGAACCTTCTCTCTTGTCTCTGCACCCCCTCGCCTCCGGCCCTCGTACCCCTGGTTATTATCTTACAATGTTAGAAGCAAACTTGGCTAATTTCTTAGCTAATGTCACCCAATGGGGAGGCCAGGTGGACGCCTCGCTTCTACTCCATCACCCATCCTAATGCATCGTCTGACACTTCCCATTTGTTTTTCAATTCCTCTACCATCCCAAATGACGATTAAATTTCCAGCGTAAATACAGCTTTACCGAGTGAATTAATCGCGGTGAGGAGGGGCAGGCTGGCAGCAGCTCAGGCATTAACCCCTCCACGTGCACTGAGACCCCACAGAGCGTCCCATCCATCTGGGGCCTCTGGGCAGCTGTCACTCAGAGCCTCAATGGGGTTGCCTGACCCAGCCCCCTTGCCTCCTTACAGCCCTCCTCCTGTGAGGTGTCTGGGAGAAGAGTCTTGACCCAGTCACCTCCCCATCAGGGCAGAATCAGGGGACACCAGCCCCTTGTCCCCACCGTGTTTCCTTCCTGACCCCCCTCCAGACCTTCCAGGGCGAGTGCTCCATGCCGACATAGGGCATAATGTGGGGGTACCCAGGGTCTGACATTTTCCAGGTGGCATATGGAGCCAGAGCTCCTGCAAGTGTGAGGGCAGTGCCCCCCGCCAAGATCACAGAACCAAGAGGGGCAGCTGGCCGCCCCCTCACACACAACCATCTCCATCACCCCTGGCTGCCACGGCCACTCTTATCAACCCAACCAACAGCCACACTTGACCTTGTCACCCTTTTCCTCATCTCAACCACCCAACCGTGTTCCTGCACCCACCCGCATGACTGCCATGGCCTTCCCCATGGCCTCCCCTCTTCTGCACCGAACCCCATCTGTCCCTCACTCACCGGCATCAAAACGCAAGTATCACCCCGCCATTTCCTGGCTCAGGACCCTTACATGCTTCCCTCTGCTCACAGATTAGGTCCCTGAGGGCTGGGGTGATCTGACCCCCAGGGGTCCTCAGCCCCCCTCTTCCCGGCTGGGTTGACTTACCCTTATCCTTCAAGCTTTTCGGTTTCTCCCGCCCCCGCTCAGAGAGCCTTCTCCGATCACTGATTCCAAATCTAAATTAGTTAAATTAGTTTCTCCCTCCTAAGATTTTCTCTCAAATCCATTTCCTTTCCCCTAGAGCTCTTAACAGGAGTTATAATTACACACTAATTTTTAGGTTTGTTTAATAGAATCCTCCGGGGAGGGACCTGAGCTGACTCAATGCTGCAGGCCCTGGAACTCGGCCTGGGCTGTAGCAGAGGCCAGTGTGGGCTCCTGAATGAATGGATGGGTGAATGAAGGAAGGAAGGAATAACAAAGCCCTTTTGTGACCTCCTGTGTCCGGCTGAGGCTGTCCCCTGGCTCTGGAGTGACGGATGGACATGGCCTCCGCTAGCTGGGCTCTTAGGGTAAGGTGACCAGATGTCCCGCTTTTTAACAATTTGTCCCACATCCCGCAGTGTTTTAAAAAAGTCCCGATTTTCGGAAAAAATTTTAAAATACTGCAGGACGTGGGAACAAATTGTTAAAAATCGGGACCAACCCGCACCTTATCTTAGGGACCAGTGGGAGTTTGCCCGGCGTTGACAGCGGGGCTGATATGCGGGTTCTGAGCAGCACACCTGCCTCTGGATGGCTCCTGCCCAGCCTCGCTAAGGGGAAGCCCTCGCCCTCTGGAATGACTGATTGGCAGTTCCGTTCTGGGTGTCACTGTGAACAGGTAAGAGCCCGAGCCTCAGGGTCAGCCCACCCTGGGTTGAACCTATGTCTGTTCTTGGCGCTGGCCGATGCTGAGCAGGTCTCTCAGACTGAGCCCCCACCGCCCGTGCTGGGAATAGGTGCCTTCTTCCAAGTTCCATCAGCCACGGGGAAAGTGGACATGCCACAGTGTCACCCCTCCAGGAAGGAGAGCTTCACCCAGCCACAGCCAGCCAGCTGGGAGCACAGGGGTCCCACAGGAGTGGTAGCTTGTGGGAGTCCAAGGTGAGGTCAGGGGAGGCTTCCTGGAGGAGGCAGCCAGACAGTTCTCTGCCACTCACTCCTATGCCTATGTGTGTGTGTGTGTGTGTGTGTGTGTGTGTGTGTGTGTATGTGTGCACACGCACACCTTTCCCCTCCTCCTCTTGTTTCTCTCTCTCTCCAAGGTCCTGTTCTTCCTATTTCCTCACCTCAGTATCTCTCTGCAGGAGGCCTGAGAGACACAACCTCCATCTGAATGCAGCTCTGAGCCCTGGATGCAGGTCCATGGAGCCCTCTATAAGTTCCCAACTCACACACACCTTGCAGGCCTCCCCCCGTCCCACCCCGGCCAGCCCAGGACTGCAGCCGGTGTGAGGGGAAAAGCTGGCTCTGGGGATTAACTGCAGTGTCACAGCCAGCTTCTGTGCTGTGCGGGGCTGCCTGGACCGCAGCAGGGATCCTGCAGAACTTGCCAGTCTCTCCCTGCCTCCAGCCCTGAAGCTGTGCCTCTCAGCCACCTGGGGCCACAGAGTGGGTTTGTCCCTTCCCTTCTCTGAGCCTCCCTTTCCCTAGCTGTCAAGTGGGCTCAGCGATGCTTGTCTGAGGGTTGAAATAAGACAAGGAATAACACGGTTACCATGGACAAAAACCATTTGCAAGCTGTTGGGTGCTGTGCCCACGGCAGGGTATTGGTGATGCTGAGGGATGGGGGTTGAGAGACCCAGGTCCAGGCCCAGCTCTGTCACTCAGCAGCTGAGTCAGATCCCCCTCAGTCATTCATGAACTCACCAACCTAGTCTACAGAGCTTACTAAGCACCTACTGTGGGCCACGTTTTGCCCAAGGGGCTCGGACAGTGGTCGGCAAACTTGTTAGTCAACAGAACCAAATATCAACGGTACGATGATTGAAATTTCTTTTGAGAGCCGAATTTTTAAAACTTAAACTTCTTCTAAGGCCACTTCTTCAAAACACACTTGCCCAAGCCATGGTATTTTGTGGAAGAGCCACACTCAAGGGGTCCAAGAGCCTCACGTGGCTCGTGAGCAGCAGTTTACCGACCATGGGCCTAGGACATTGTGGTGAACTGAGCCGTCTGTGAGATGGGGGTTACCTAGACAACCAAAGGCCCATCCAGAATGGCTCTCTGAGGCCAGTCTGGGGGCAGGGCCTGGGCAGGGCTGGGCAGTGGTTTGAGAAGAGCAGGCGGGCTGCATGGCATCTGGGTGGGACAGTGAGAGTTTCTAGAGAAGATGGCATGTCCCCACCCCAGCTCTCCTGCTCCAAGTGACCTCCTGTTGGTGGCTGCTGTGACCTCATCTGCTCTGGGAGCCCCGGCTGGGGAAGGAGCCATGGAACTCAGAGCCAGAGCCCTGTCTGAGCAGCGAGCCCCCTTACCCCTCTGTGTTCAGTGGGGAAACTGAGGACAGGGAGGGAAGCAGCTTGCTGAGACCACACGGCAAACCGGTGATGACTGGTTCCCACTGATATGCATGCTTCTGATGGAGAAACTTGAAGTGACAATCATGACAACGGTGATCATTAAGGTGCCGGCCAGGCACGTGCCCAGCACTTACAGGGGAGATGCATTTCGCCCTCGCCACCTCCCCTTGGGTGGGTGCATGACTGGCCCCGTTTTACAGACCAGGACACTGAGGTGCAGAGAGAGAAGGGGCTGGTCCAAGGCCACTCCACTGCAGCCCCTCCAGCCCCGCAGCACTTTCCCCAGCGGGCGTGCCTGTGGACAAGCGGTTACTTTACTCAGTGCCCAGCATGCACCAGGCGCTCAGTAAAGATGTATGAGAGGGTATAATGAGAACCCTTAGCTAGGCATCACCTCCGTGGCGTCAGTCCTGTAATCCCCCGGAGCAGAGTGCTGGCTCACCAGGTGGCAAGGAAGCCACTGGGATGCCATGTAGGTGGAACTTGCCAGAAGCCCCTCTTTGGACGCCAGGGAAAGCTGTTTATAGGGAGGCGACTGCTATGAAACTGCTTTTGGAGTGGGGAGGAGGGGGCGGTGCTGGAGAAATGGCTGGCCTCTGGGTGCGGCCAAGCGCTGTGCACTGCAGGAGGGGGGTGGGGTGCTGGGAGCTGGTCTGCAGCAGGTGGGTCCATGTGCATAGGGGACCCGGGCTCCCCAGAGCTGAGGCAATGGCCTGCTGAGCAGGGAGTCCCCAGCCCTGGGAGGAAACGGCCCTCCTCCTGCAGTGTGTCTCCACTGCCCCCTACTGACTGCATGTAGCATTGCGCCAACTGGACAAGGGAACACTATTCAGAGCGCGCGGGTCCATTTCCCCTCCCACAGATCAGTCAGCACAGGGTGAACTGGCCCTGACAGGCAAAACATCGTGTGTGACCAGCATGGTACATGCCTTCGGACACAGAAGGGGGTGGAGCCAGGGGGTGACTGGGAATGGGGCCAAAACTACTTCAGCAAGTCATCAAGGGGGGCTTGAGCTGAGGCCTGGAGTGAATGAGTCAACCGATTCCTGGAAGGGGAGGCGCGGGAGGGAAGGACAGTGCAGAGCATCCGTCACTGTCCCAAGTGTCCCACGAGACAGGTCACGGCCGCCTTCGTCATTAGGGTTAAACATGTTCTTCGTCATTAGGGTTAAACATGTTCTTAGAACCTCGGTTGGGCCCGGCCCGTGGTGACACTCAGCACAGAGAGCGGTGGCATCATTGCCCTCAAACTCGGTTACTGTTGTCTGAATGCACAAGCGCTTCCCATTCACCTCCTGCCCTGAGTCTCAGAGGCCGTTCCTGGGGGCTGTGGGGTGAGCTGCCTCCCTGGATGGAGCGGCCCCACCTGGGGCTGTCACAGCAACTAAGCGCCTTGTGCTCCCACAGGTAGGGGGCACCCCACCCCCCCCACCCCCATCTTGCCGACTCGGCAGGCAGCACCTGTGTCAGGACCTTGGCAGGTCTAATGGATTACTGAAGTCAACACCTCCACCAGATGTCTTCCTCGGGAAGTCCGCCCTGTTGAGAAAGGGCCAGGGATTCCATTTCCGAGCAACTGGTCTTCGCTTGGTCACCAGGAAGACGGTCTATTTTCGAGGACATCCCCTCGGTGGACTGGCTGGTGCTTGGCGCCCCTCCTGTGTGTCCCGGAGGGTCCTGGAGCTGAAGGAGGGCCGGGTAGTCCCTGGAATCGCCCCTGCCTGGCTGCCCAGTGGAGGGAGGGCGTTCATGGTGGAGCGGACACTGACGGAGCACGGACTGAAGTGAGTTAAGGGCGATGGGTCTATATTCATTTCATCGTCACACCCTGTGAGGGAGGGTTAACCTCACCTCTCGCTGCTCGGGTCAGGACACTGGGCCCTCCTGCCTCTCCCCTCCCTGTCACATGCGGACCCTAGGCCCCCAGTCTCTCCACCTCTAGCCCACGGCCTGGGATGCACATCTGCCCCCAAAGTGTGGGCAGCCGCCTACTAAATGGGGGAGAAGCTTGTTAACATGCAGGTTCCCAGGACCCTCCCCCCACCCACCCCAGACCCAGAACCAGAACCTCTGGGGGTGCTGTGGGGGCCGAGGAGTCTGCTCACCCCCACCCTGGATGAGGCTGCCCCATTCCAGCCTCTGGGAGCCAGGGCCCTCGTTAGTTCACCCCTTTCCCACCTGCCCCCAGACCCTGCTGCTCTGTGCCAGCCCCAGCAGACCCCCACCCACCTGCCGGTGCCCACTCTCAGCACTATGGCCAGCATCCACCCCACTGCCCCTCTGCGGGGCGTCGGGTGAGGCTCCTATGGGATGGCTTGTCCAGTTTGCCCTCAGCTCTGGCCCCATCACTCATCCTCCATCCCTCCCCCAAACCAACCCCTACCCTCAGAGCCAAGAGTGCAGATGGGCACAGCTTCTGGGGGTCCTGAGAGAGAGGCCCCTGCAGACTCTCACCCGGCTCCCCAGGAGAGACTGAGGGCTGGGTGTGAGCCCTGAGCCAGGGGCCTTCAGCTCCAGGTCCTGCAGCCACAGAAGAATCTGGAAACCCCTCAGCTGCCTGTCACTCAGCAGACCCGGCAGCGATGACCCGTCCGCAGCCCCTCTGTCCAGCCCCAGGCCCCTCACCCAGCAGACCTGTGGGAGCCCGTCAGTCAGGGCCCCACGGGTGGCTCTTCCTTCCAGGACACTTCCCGGCCTCCCTCAGGGCTCCAGTCCTGTGTGTGGTTCGGTGAGAGACAAAACTACCCGCCAGTATTTGCCTCCTCGTTTTCCATGACCAGGAGACTGGGGTCTGATGGAAAGTTCTGGAACCCCTGAGTCCAAGGTCCCTGAAAGCTGCCAGGCACACAGACTTCATCCACGTCCCCTCGATGCACCCTCACCACAGCCACCCGGGGTGTTGCTACTCACCCATGTTGTGGATGAAGAAACTGAGGCACGGAGATGTTGGATCTGGCCCACAACCACATGCAACTACCCTGGGTGTAAAGACAGTGAACTCTCGCCCTCCTTCGTCCCCACCCCATCGCCTGTCCTCTGGCGCCTCCTCTGCCCAGGCCTGGAGCCACCGCCAGCTCCTCAGGGATCACCTGGGGGAGAGGAACCCCGTCCAACCGCCCAATAGACGCGTCTGCAACGTGGGTCCCGGCGGCTGGGCCCGCTCCAGGGAAAGGCATTTCAGAGCCGCTAAATCAGGGCCCGGCTCCATCTGAACCCGTGAACTCGTTCTAAAGAGCGCACTGTACCTCCTCTCCGCTGTGTACATTCTGAAGTGGCCTTTGGCCAAAAGCAATAACACTCTGACCTGGAGAAGGTAAAGGACTTTGAAATTAGGAGCCAGAGCACCAGCTGACGTCTGGGTGAGGACAGAGCACCGCGCAGCAGGAGGAGAGAAAGAGGAAACATAGCAGCAATTTCCCCTCCAGGTTTCCATTAACCTCCCAGCCCCAGCGGGACCTGCGAGCGGAGAAGGAAACGGGGAGGCGGGTGGTGGCAGGAGCGCCCAGCACCGGAGGGCACTCGCAGGCCACTTTGCCCTTGAGCACTCCAGCCCCCTCCAGCCAGGTGGCCGTGCAGCCAGAGCGGAGGAAGGGCAGCTGCCAACCCTCCAAGGTCCCCCTGGATGAGACGCCCCGAGTCCCCTTGGGGGGCTCGCTGGGTCCCAGAACTTCCAGCCAAGCGTTTTGGATAGTCCGATCACATCTCAGACATTGATCCTGACAGAAATAGGCCTGAGGAAATCTGTGTGGATTCTCAGCTCCTCATTTGTTCTGGTCTAGACTCCGCAGTACCTGGCAGAAATGCTTCCGAGTTTATGGATGGAGCTGTAGCAGTTCTGGTCTAAGCAACAACGCAAACAAACACTCCCCTCCCCGTGTTTCATGCCGTGCTGTCTTCCACTTGTCTGAGAGAGAAAGGAGCTGCGTTTAAACAACTGCCCTCCATCATCTCGCCTAGACATCAAGTGCTCTCTCATCCAAGAGCTCTTCCCACCCAAGCCAGGCGCGTGGGGCAGCGGTGTCCCCGGGAGCAGGGACCTAGAGCCAGAGAGCAGGACGAGACTGCGTGGCCAGGGCCCTGCCCCACCCCAGGGACAGTCCTAAGGTGTGACGCAGTGGGTCTTGGTTTGTATGAGCCTCGGCACACTGACAAGTGCAGGGCACTCACAGGCTCCCTGTGCATTCCGGTGGCAGACGCCATGAACCCCTCACAGTACTCCTTCTCCCTGACCTTGAACTCGGCCAAAAACTCCTTTTGGAGGCTGCATGTCAAGCGGTCACAGCCCGCCAATGAGCATGGCTTGTGAGATGAATTTGATCAGAACTACAATAGACTCTCCCATGACACGAAATGTTGGCTATGGAGTCAGAGTCTCGTGCTTGAACTCCAGCTCTGTGGGTGCCCAGCAGAGAGGCTTCGGCCAAGCAGTTTTGTCTGTGCGAGCCTCCGTTTCCCCAATGGTAAATTGGGATGATTGGCATCAAGCAGGGCTTTGAGAAGATCCCATGTGGAAACCCTGACCCTGCACATGGCACACACGGATGTGTTAACTAGATGAGACTGAGGAGGGGTTCTGGTGCCCCATGGATGTCTCTTTATCACATGATGACCAACTGGTGACCACTTTTATCATTAAAGCTTCGGGGAACCAGGACTCCCTGTTGGGATGGGAAGGTCACTGGACGGAGTGTCAGAGGCCCATGTTCTAGTCCCAGGTGTCCCAGGGACCAGCTGTCTGGGACAGGTCCTCTCTTTCCTGGGGGTGGGGGTGAGGGAGGGGTGGTTGTGGTGCAGGAGTGTGGTCCCACCTGAGAAAATGAGATTAGCCTACATCTCCTATGTTCCTTTTGGACACTTAACAAATCGGGTTTTGAAAGATGGGCTGCCACCAGCTTGCCACACTGAACCTCACCCCTTGGCTCCTGAACAAACCCTAGAAGGTCCATGTCGGTCCCCGTGGGGTTAAGGGGCTCAGACCTGCCTCCTAATTGAATGCAAATCCCAACCTGCCTTAGCGCCTTAGTCTGCGGAAGTTCCGCTCATCAGTACTTTCTTGGTGACACAATCTGTCCCCGTCTCCAGTGGAGTCTCTAATCCCTGCAATTTCCATGGTGCTAGTAATTACGGAGAAGTGTCTGAGGCACAGCAGTGCTGCACCCCGTCTATGAGACCGCACGCTCTGGTGGAGTCTAGTGAGTTTATTTTGCTGTTACTGCGGAGATTAAACTCACGGAGCGGCTCCAGGGGTAACACGAGGCCCAGTGCGAAGCTCCAAGAGGCAGGCTGGAGCTCAGGGGGAAGGAGCACTTCCTGAGGGCGGGAGCCGGCTGCTGAGGGCAGGAGCCGGCTACTGAAGGCAGGAGCCGGCTACTGAGGGCGAGACCAGCAGGTGCAAGCCTGGTGTGGTCACTGTGGAGGCAGCGAAGGGCAGGAGCATGGGTGACACCTGGGCCCATTTCCTGAGCCTCACTGTCCAGGGGGCTGGAAGAGGGAGTGGGTTTTTCTAAGCCTCCGATGGTGACAGCCATGCCATCATGCTATTATTTTGTTAGTTCAAATTGGAGGAGGCTTCCTTCAACTGCTCATGTCCCCAGGAAGGGATGTCCCCAGACACCAGGGCCTCCCCCTCCACAGAGCTGGGTGGGTGTGAGGAGGAGAAGCAGGACCAGCTGCCTGGCCCCCGGACTTTTCATGCTCTCCTGGGGTGGCTGCCCTGCTCTCCCGCATGCCAGGGGGATATACCAACCATCTGAGCACCTGACCTTGGGGAGGCCTGTGGGAGGCCAGTGCTGCCTCTGAGGCTGTCGCCGATCTAATCCTGAAGTGTGCAGTGGGGGCCACAGGCCCGCAGGTGTGAGCCCGCCTCCAGCAGCTTCATCAAGGGTAACGGGCAGGTGCCTTCTCTCTCCGCCACGTCCTGGAGCCTCTGGTTGGTTCAGAAGCAGGGCCTGCTTTATTATCCGCAAGCTCAGGGCATCATCAGCCAAGCAGCTGACGTGAGGTCTCTGTGTCTGGAACATCCACTCCCTAATGGCAGAATCCATGACACACATCTTCACCGCTGTAACTCTGGCCCCAGCACATAGTAGATGCTCAGTAAATAATGATGAGCAAGTTTGTTTTACCACCGAGCCTGGGACATGGAAAGGGCCCTGGGAACACAGAGAAGAAGCACATAACTCATAAACGGGGACGGATGAGGTCTGGGATGGCTTCCAGGGAGGCCAGCTCCTGAGCAGAATAGTCAAGGAGATGCAGTAGAAACCGGTCCAGTCAGAGGTGACAGTGAGAACAGGTGTTTCAGGAACTCGAGGGTGGCTGCAAGGTCAAGTGTAACTTCAGAAGTAAGAGGAATGAATGAAGCTGGAGAGTCTGCAGGAGCCATGTGAAAAGGAACCAGGAAAGGGTCTGGCATGTTCCTGAGGCCAACAGAGAATATCCCCCTAATGTTTATGGAACATCTACTCTGCACCAGGCACAGTCCCGGCACTGGCCTACCAGAATTCACTCAACAAGAAGCCATGCAGTAGGGGTCACTAGCCTCTTCGTGGCCGATATGGAGGAACCTAGCTGAGGAAACCAAGTTCTCCTTGTCTCAGGACCCCTTGCTTTTTATTAACATGAATTGTCCTAAGGCAAGGTGGAGATATATACTTCAAAGGCCAGGGTTAGTCTACAGAGTCCATTGTCAGATTGGGGAATAGCCTATGGCTGTTCAGGTGTTTGGCCAGGAGGAGGCAATAACATGTAGATTAAGATGCCCTGAGCTATCTGGCAGCAAACAATCAATTTAATGCATCCTTTTCAGGTATGGGAAAATGCCTTCAGCCATTTCCAACAGGCGATAACATATGTGACTCAGCCCTTGTTGAGTCCCCAAGTTCCATCAACTTTTCAATGAAACTCTTGCAATTGTGACATGCTGGAACTGGTTTCCAGCACCAAATAAATATCTTCATTGTCAAAATAAAAGAATTGGACCAACTCCTCAAAAACCCCAAACTACTTGAGCTAAGTAAAATAAGATGAGAAAAAATAATCTGAATAACTCTATAGTCATCAAACAAATTAAATTCATAATTTTAAAATTTTCTGAGAAAAGTGGTTTCAGGAGAGTTCTACCAATTTTTTAAAGAAGAATTAACACCAATTCTATGCAATCTTTTTTTAAAAAAAATAATGAATATTTTCACAAAACCTACAGCTCACGTACTTCACAGTGAAATATTAAACACTTTCTGCCCAAGATTAGAAATAAGACAAGAATGTCTGCTCTCATCTTTTTTATTCAACATAGAACTGAAATTTATAGCCAGTGTAATAAGACAAGAAAAAAGAAAAGGCATATAGTTTGGAAAAGAAGAAATAAAACTATCTCTATTTGCAGATATATTGTCTATATAGAAAATTCCAAGGCATCTACAAAATATCTCCCAGAAAAGAACTTAAGTGTATTCAATAAGGTCTCAGGATACAAAATCAATGCATAAAAAAACAATCACATGTTTATATTCATACAAGCTAATAAAGCATACAGAAACCAAAATTAAAAGTGCAATGTCATTTACAATATCAAAGAAAATGAAATACTTCACTTAGCTAGACACTTAACAAAATATGTACAGAATCTATATATTGAAAATTATAAATTACTGATTTATGAGAAAATTTAAAAGACCTAAATACATGGAAAAACAAACTGTGTTCCTGGATTTGAATACTCAACATAGTAAAGATGTCATTTCTCACCAAATTGACATGTAGGTTTAACACAGTTCTTATCAAAATCCCAGCAATGGTTTTTTGTTATTATAGACAAGCTTATTCAAAAATTGATATGAAAGAAGGAAGATCCTAGAGCAGCTAAAACAATCTTGACAAAGAAGAAAGTGAGAGGAATCACTCCACCTGGTGTTAAGGCTTACTATATAGCTACATTAATCAAGAAACTGGGGTGTTAGTGGAGAGATAGGCACATAGATCAATGGAACAGAAGAGAGAATCCAGAAATAGACTCGCATAGATATGCTCAATTGATTTTTGACAAAGGTGCAAAAGCAATTTAATGGAGGAAGGATAGCCTATTCAACAAGCCTCGCTGAAGCAATTTCACATCCATAGGCAAAAAAAAAATTAGCCTTGACACATTCATGTATAACTCAGAATGGATCATATACATAAATGCAAAGCCTCAAACTTTTAGAAAAAAATAAATATAAGAGAAACTCTTGATGATCTACGTCTAGGCAAAGAGTTCTTAGACTTGCTACCCCAAAGCATGATCTATTTTTAAAAGTGATGAATTAGACCTCATTGGAATGAAAACTTTGCTTTTTGTGAAAGCCCATATGATGATTCTCTAGCAATGTAAAAAAAAAAAAAAAAAAAAAAAAAAAAAAGTCTTTGTTGTAAGGAAGCAAACTCAGGAGACATGAGAGTGTGAGCAGGGGCAGCGGGACTCTTCGGCAAAGGGTTCATGGGACTTGAACCAGGCAAGACAGGAAGACAAAATACTTTTCAACCCACAACTGGAGGGAGGGTTTTCTCTCCATTGCTTACTGAAGAAACATTGGAAGTTCATGTAGAAACTTCATTCATTCATTCATTCATTCATTCATCTGTCTATGCATCATGTGTTGCCTCCTGCTCTTCTATATGCTGGGACCAGAAACGGACAATGTAGATATGCAAGGTCTGCCTCCTTCCTCTGGGACAGGAGGATCCTGAGCCATCACTGCAGAAGAAGAGGAAGGAAGGCATCACACACACTCTTACCTGCCTTGGGCCAGAAATGATTCCTGTTACTTCAGCCCTTAGTCCATTGGCCAGAGCTAGTCACATGGTTACAACTTACCAACAAGGGATGCTGGAAAATACAGGGATATTTGGTGGATTCTATTTGTTGGGCGCAAACCCTGCTGACTATCATTCAAAGTTTATTGCACTAAATTACCAGATGGTGAATGATCTAGAGTTTTCTTCTTATAGGTTGACTAGACATCATCTTCCTCAAGAAATTCTTCGATCCTTTCTTGAAAGTATGACTCAAGAAGCAACTGCAGGTAATGCCACATGCAGCCATGCAAATGGGCAAGGTGCCACACGGTAAACACAGGTACAGGTACGGTTCCTCAGAAAGACAGCCTGTTAGAGCATTTTACCTCAGCAAGGCTGGCTGCCAGACACCGTGAACACCAGTTTCTCCTGGATGTTACAGGAAGTGCGAAGAGAAACAAGATTGGGGTGAGGACTGGAGTCTCTGGGAAGAGCCTGCATTCGATGTGACAGCCAGCAAACAAGGAGACACTGCCAATTCATCATGTCACCCCCCTGAGGGTGTCCACATTTCTGAGTCACCAGGCCACCTTCCCAGGAGGCTGCAGGGACCAGGGAATCAAAGGACACAGAGGCAGGGGCTGGCAGGGACCCCAAAACAGTAGCCAGTCCAGGCTCTCCATCTTGACTAGTAATCGGCAAAGTCACTAGTCAACAGAGCCAAATATCAACAGTACAATGATTGAAATTTCTTTTGAGAGCCAAATCTTTTAAATTTAAAATATATAGGTAGGTACATTATTATTAACTTAATTAGGGTACTCCTAAGCTGGCCTTTGTTAAAAACTCAAGGGCCCAAAGAGCCGCATGTGGCTTGAGAGCTGCAGTTTGCCGACCTCTAATTTTGACAATGGTCTATGATTGTGCCACACTCTCACATTCACTACCTAATTATCTTAAAACCTCAGTGGAGGAGTGTTATGGGTCAAATTGTGCCTCTCAGAAAGATACAGTGAAGCCCTAACCCCGGTCCCTCCCTATAAATGAGGCCTGATTTGGAAATGGGATTTTTGCGGATGTGATCAAGCTAAGATGCAGTCATTATGCTGAGTCCTGATACAACAGGATTAGTGTCCTCGTAAGAAAGAGGAAATCTGGACACGGGGACACGCAGAACACCATGTGGAGCTGTTCAGAGACTGGAGTGAGGAATTCCCAAGCTAAGGAATTCCCCTGGCTATGGCAGCTGGAAGGGGCCAGGACAGTCCCTCCCCTGGAGGCCTCGGAGGGAGCACAGCGCTCCTGCCTCTTTGATTGCCGAATCCTGCACTCCAGAACCGAAGACCACACATTTCTGTTGTTTTAAGTCTCCCGGTTTGTGGTGCTTTTGTTACAGCAGGCCCAGGAAACTAATACATCATGCTACTGTCCCCACTTCATCAGCAAGGTAAACGGAGCCACAGAGAGGGCAATGCCTGGCCCAAGATCACAGCTGTAAATGGAGGTGCTCTGGTCATCCTCCCTCTAGGGCTCAGCAAAGGCGTGGGCTCCTCCAAGGACCCGCAAGAGATTTTGTCTCTGTCAGAGTCACCTCACTGTAAGGAATGGATCTGCTGCTGGATGCAGAAGTATATTCTAGCCCAGTTCTGAGGCTGACATCTGATTGACTACTCAAGTGGGGATAGCATGGGGGTGAGGAGGAGAGAGAGGCTGAGAATTGAAGCCGCCTGGAGGGTCCTCAGATGCCTGGAGCAGAACCTGGAGCACATAGAAGGAGGGAAGTGGCCGGCTGACCACAGGTCTCCTGCTGAAAGTGTCCCATGTCAATGTCCCTCTTCCCCACACCACTGCCCGGTGCAAGCCCTAATCCTCTGCCTTCCGAGCATGTGCCAATTTCTCCTAACCATTTTCTCCTTCAGCCAACATTTATTGAGCACCTACTGTATACGGGAGCCTGTGTATCCTGCTGAGGGCCCAGTGGTAGACAACACTGAGCAGGGTGGGGTGAGCATCTGGGAAGAGGGGGCTGACTGGATTTTGACGCTTGGGAGTACAGATCAGAGGTGAAAGGAAAAGGGGCGTTCCAGGTGGCAGGAACCACATGTGCAAATGCGCCTAGTCAGGACCAGCATGCTGTGTGTGGGAACCAGGCCACAATAATAGGTCCCGGGGCGGGGGGACACCTGACTCAGGCCTGACCAATGAGACTCATCCTGGAACTATGTTGAAATACTGGGCAAGTCAAGTGCTCTTTTCTGCGAAAGTCGCTGGGGGCCTCCAGCAGGAAAGGGGCTGCCCACGCAAAGGAAATAGAGCCAAGAGATGGGGTATGATGGATGCCTGACAGCCTGGATCCAGCCATACCTGAATTCCCTTGAACGTCTCAATTACATGAGCCTAGAAATTCCCTTTTCTGGCTTTAGAGCGTTTGAATGTCTGTCCATAGTAACAGAAGTGGACCCACTTAAAACGCTTATTGTCCCCAGATTCCCACACCTCCGTGCAGGAACCTGCTGGTGGTCACACACCAGGCAGTGACTGCCCGGGGATGCGAACCCCGATCCACTGTCTCTAACGGTGATGGTCTCAGAGCGAGTTTTCGAAGATGGAGTCTGAGAGAAGCACAGTGGCAAGTCCTGCTGAGGGTCAGGGGAAGAAGAGCTCAAGATGCAATTTGCAGAGTCTGAAACCGCTCACCAAGGCGATCTCATTTGAGGTGGCGCGCGCTGCAGACAATCTCCACAATTTCCTGGAACCCTTGCCGCTCGCTTCCCGGGGCCCGTCTGACTGTGACAGTTCTGTTATCAGGGTTGGCAGGACGGAGATGTTCTTGCCCACCTGTTAGCTCAATCACAGGGAAGGGGGGGGGAAGTAATTTGTCTTCCGGCGCCCCTCAGCTGCCAACAGGACTGTGATGGCGGTTCGGGGTCTGGACTCAACAGGTAATCAGTCCCCAAAGCAGCAGGAGAGCCGTGATCATACCTCCTTCTAGCTGGAAAAGGAAATGGCCCGACTCTGCCATCCCCCTAGGATTTCTCATTGGAAATTGTTTGAACCAACATAGGTGAGGTGAGGCAGAATCCTCCTTCTGTTACAGCCAGGATCCTGCACCAAAAGTCTCTTCTAGATGGGTCTCTGCTCATTGCTCTGGGGTTAGAGGTCAAGGTGAAGCCGATATCTCTCCTATCCCAAGAGCTCCTGGGAGCGGAACTCCAATCGCATTCACGTTGGGTCCCCGCAGCCTAGTACAGTGCAGGCACATTGTGGGGCTCACTGCATAGTTCTCACATGAGTGCATCCATTATATATATAACCAATAGAGGGCCAAGGTGATGCATGGGCCATGGAGGCCCATTCGAAGCCTTCAGAGCACAGCATAGGGAGGAGTCACCCTCTGCAGAGGGGCACTGTCGGTAGAATGGCCCAGAAGTGCCAATGATCTAGCTAATTTGGGGCAACTTCCTGGAGAAAGGGTTTCTGGGCTGGGCCCTTGAAATATAAGGAGGAACCAGAGGGAAAGAAATGCAATTCTAGGCATATTCTAGGGATGTGTGTGTATGTGTGCTCTGTGTGCTGTGTGTGCATGTGTATGCATGCATGGATGTGCACATGTGTGTTCATGTATGTGCGTGTGTGCGTACAATCTATGCATGGATCTGCATTTGCTTAAAGACTGGTGAACTTGACCTGTGGGAGCAGAAATGAGACTCTAGGATTTAAAGGGACCCACCAGGTTCTCACAACAATCCTGGGAGAAAGATGTAATTACATTTGCTCTGCATCTGAGGGTACTGAGGCTTAGGGAAGTGGGGTGGTCCCCTGTAAGTCACAATCTGGCTAAGGCCTGACCGAGGTCTGTCCAGCCCGTCCCACATCCCCACACTACCCACCCTCGCCCCAGTTTATCCAGGGAAGGCCAGTGCCCTCCCACAGAGGCCTGTAGGAGTCAGCTGCTGTGCAGTGCAGGGAGCAGGGTTGAGGCTCAGCAGATGGGCCCTTGGGGGCGTGAACGTTGTACTGTGTACAACAGCAGGAAAGGCAGCTTTCAGGATCAGCTCACAGGACAGGGATGAAGGGTTGGAGTCCCATGGGCACATGCCTTGTTTCAGCTTCAGGTGGATTCACCAGGGTTCCCCTCTTTCACCTGGGCAGGATGCATGCTCAGGCTCCATCTGCCTTCTGCCATCCTCTCTGCCTTCTGCCATCTTCATGGACAGATTCTACGGGCCATCAGTGGGGCCTCCCACCACTGCCACCAATGCCAGTGTCTCTGGGAGCCTGTGCCTCTGCCGAGGGCTGGAGTCTCTCAGGAGGCTGAGGTGGTGCTGGGCCAGCGGCCTGCTCTGGAGAGACGCCCATCTCCTGGCTCGGGATGCTGCCTGGGCCGCTAGCAGCACGTTTGGGCTCTGAGCCCCACACAGTGTCTCTGAATGCAGCCCCTCTGCCCCTGGATGAGAAACCTGTCCCTGAGATGGGGAAGGAAAGCACGTGATACATGCATCCCTTCCTTATCCCCTCGTCTTCATTCTTCTTCCCTTCTTATCCCCAGGCACCTGCCTCCAGAATAAATACTTCTCTTCTCTAATCCAGTGTGTCTGAATAACGCAAAAAGATCTGTATAGGAGGATGGCACCTAAGGCAACATGCCAGAGGAAGCTGGACCCCGGGTCCCCTTCACCCTGAACACCTCTGCCCATCTTCCAGATGAAGAAACTGAGGCTCAGGGAGGTGACACAAGATGCTGAGGCTGCACAGCAGCTGAGAGGCAGCGATGGGGCCGCCCCTCTCCTGTGCTTCCAAAACCTGTTTCTGCCGGTGTTTCTGAGCCTTTCCTGGGGAAGAAGCTTGATGTTCACTTCTTAAATGTCTGTGACTCTTGTGAGCTATTCCATGATATCTCTATCCTGATTCTAATTCAAAAATACGTTCTATATCCCTTGCCACCTGAGACCAAAATAAATAAATAAATAAAAATGCAGCTGCTTATTCTCCAGCTTCACATACTGTCTGGAGCAGCACAGACCCCCAGGGTGAGCTAACCCCAGACTGAGGGTCCCAGTGGCCCACCACACACTGCAGAGGGTGGTGAGAGGGTGCGCCAGGAGCAGGGGGCTCAGGAGAATCTGGCTTAGAGGGAACAAGGAGATTCTGCCCAGCCCAGAGGCAGAGAACAGGGAATTCAACCTAGAAAACCAAAGAATGTATCCTGGATATCTCCATTTTATAGATGGGGAAACTGAGGCCCAGAGAAGGGAGGTGGCCTGCCCAAAGTCCCCCAGAGAGGAAGCTGAATCTAGACCTGAGTCGGGTCTCCTCGAGCCCAGTCCCTAGAGCTAGAAGTACGGAGGTGCCCTCCGTGGCCTGTGGCTCCTGGCTGGGCCTCATGGCCTTGCTGGTGTTGGTGTCAGCCAGAGGGGAGCAGGATGAGCTCTGCTTTCCAGGCCCTGTTCAGCTGCCTCTCACTCTGTCCTCTGGGGCAGTGACCACCTCTCTGAGCCCGAGTCTCACCAGCTCTGAAGCAGGGACAACAGTAGCCGTGTCTAGTGGGGATGCAGTGAGATGAGGCAGGCGGGCGTCGACCACACGTTATATTCCTTGTGATTTTGACTGTTGTCCTCATAGTCGTTCCTGCAGGCAGATTCAGGCAGATGGAGAGTCTAGGCAGAGCTTCAGACCCAGGCAAAGGCTCCTCTGCTTGGGGTCCAGTTGGGTGTAGGGAAGGCTGCCTCTGAGCCGGCCCAGGGCACACTGGGCAGGAAACAAAAGGTCAGTTGAGAGGGCAGAGGGCCCAGCGGTGAGGAAAAGCCCCGCCTGGAGCTGGAAGGCGGGACCAGCAGTGCTGAGGGTCTGCCCAGGCCCTGGCTGGGATCCTCCTGGAACAAACCTGGAGGAGGCAGGCAAAAGGGAGGGAGCGGCGAGGCTGCAGAAGGAGCCAGAGAACATTCAAGAACATTCAACATTCAAGAACATACAAGCCTGTGCTCTGGAAGTGGAACCCTGCCTTCCAGGTCCAGGCAGCGCTGCCCACTGGCCCTGGCTCGCTCTCTGCCCCTCCTCCTCCCAGCACCAGCTCCTGTGGCCTCCGGGGCCCTGGACCAGCCCAGAACACACACCTGGAGGCTGCCCACTGAGGAGCTGCTGCCCCAGCTGGGCCAGGTGTGTGTGTGTGTGTGTGTGTGTGTGTGTGTGTGTGAGAGAGAGAGAGAGAGAGAGAGAGAGAGAGAGAGAGAGAGAGAGAAACACACAGATTAGAAAAACAAAGAGATTTCAAGAGAGACTCAAAGGGAGACAGAAAGTGACTCAACAGCAAGGGAAAACAGAGAGAATAGAATGAAATGAAGAATCCCGGAGAAAGACAGATGATGGGAGGCCTAGGAAGAGAGAGCATCTGAGTGAGGAAATGGGCCTCAAGAGAGAGAAATTTAGAGAAGTGGTAAGAGAGGTGAGAGAGGGAAAGACAGTAAGACCGAGAGGGGGGAGGAGAAAAAGCACAGAGACAGGAAAGGAAAAAAAGAGATAAATGAACCAATTAAGGAGACTAAGACTTCCCTCTGGAGGGAGGTGGCAGAGCAAGAGCAAGGGCGAGAGTGCACTACCCCATGGAATAGAGGCAAGTACCAGGGTGGTGAGGGGCAGAGAGAAAGGTGAGGACCAGCACAGACAGGAAAGTGGGGAGAGAAAAGAAAGACATCCACAGAGTGGGGGGGAGGGAGGGGACAAACAACAAAGGAAAAGAGACGCCTAGAGGGAGATATGCACCCACAGAGCAGGGAAGAGACCTTGGAGAGGTGCAGAAACGGAGTGTGACAGGCAAAGAGGGGATGAGAAATGCCCCACACACGCCCACCACTGCCCCGCACACATCCAGACAGGGATGGAGGGAGAGAGGCGCCGTTCTGACAGGTGGGGGGAAATGGATGTGGGAGATGGAAGAAAAAAGGGCACAGATACCAAGACGGAAAAAAGATAGAGATTAATATGCACAGGGCGAGAGGCAGTGAGAAAATCTGGAGATGAGGGAGCTGGAGCGAGAAGGAGCTGGCAGCCGAGCATAGAAGCTGGGAGCTCACAGCCTTCTCCTCTCCCCCCGACCCCTCCCACCCCCACCCCCGCACTCTTGCCTCCACCACCTCCTAACTTGGCTCTCCAGAGCCCCAAAGAGAAGCTAATCCTCCCAGGTCCAGTCGCCCAGCCGCCCTCTGCCTTCCGCCCATGTGTCCTTGATGCGGAGGGGCTGGTGAGAGTCTGTCTGCCTGGGGCACAGGTCCTTCTCCTCCAACTGCACCTTGAACCAGACGCCCTGGCGGAGGGAGAGACACCTGCCCAACCTCTGCTCGCCAAGCCCAGGCCTCGGAGCCCCTTGGTTCTCTCTGCCGCTTCGGAGTCCCAGACACTGGAAGTGGGCACGACCCACATCTCCTGAGCAAGCCTCTGCGGGGCACCCACGATGGGCAAGATGCCCCCCTGCCCGGGGAGCCACGAGGGAGGCAGATGGCCCCAGCTCAAAAGCCCCACTGGCTGCATGACTCTGGTGGATGAGTGACCTCGCCAGGCCTCCACCTCCACCTCTGTGACATGGGGACAGCGGTGCCTGCCTCTCACAGACGCTGCTGCCCTGAGGAAGCCGACAGGGTCACAGTAGCTGACTCCCCTCCTCTCCGGGGAGTAAAGGAAAAGCAGAGACAGGTGTCCCATCCACCGTGCCCACACCGCATCCCCAGGGGGCTGGCGGCCTGGCGTTCTCCAGGGCAGCAAGCCTTCTGGACGTAGGGAGCCAAGGCTGAGAGCATGTCAGACCCCCGTTATGGCCAGTTCCGTCTATGCCATCGCTGTGGAATTCCTCCCCGGAGAACAAAGACGGGGAAGACAGTGCTAACTTGATTTGCCGGAATGAATAATAATAGGACGGTAAGAGCATAGGATGAAGTGCCGGGAACATCCTTCCCATCCCAATGTCCCACACAGAGGCGGAGGAAACCAGAACCACCTCCGTCTGCTTTCTCCCTCTGACAAGGAAGGCTGGCTTCCTGGCCAGGCGGTGGGTGAGAGAGGGTTTGCAAACAGGCCACTGTGATCCAGGGGCGGGAGGAGCCGAGGTCAGGGGTCCTCTGGTGCGTGGTGACCGTGTGAGGGGCGGGGCACTCGAGGGACGTGTTAATTACTGGTCATTTCACCAAACAGCCCCCTGGGCTTGGAGGGGCACAGGTCGGAGGTGTTGGGTGTGAAAGGAAGGGGTGTGCTGGCCCCTCCCTGTCAGCCCTGAGCAGACATGGACATGGTGGCAATCGGTGGGCAGCCGGTAGCAAGCCCAGGGGAGGACTGGGCAGCAGCACAGGAGGTGGTCCCTGAAGGCCAGGAGGCCTGGTGGTCATGCACCTCAAGGTCCACACTCCTGCAGGACCAGCTCTTGGGTGTGGAGTGAGCACATGGGACGGACGGCAGCCTGCTCAGGGCACATGGCCTGAATGTGCTGAGCTAAGGAGGGGACAATAACACTGTCCAGGGACTGCAGAGAGAGCCAGTGCCTGGCAGACAGAGGTCCCTGGTAGACAGGGCTCCCTCCTGGCCCTGCCAGTCACACAGACCAGGGCCATGGGCTGTGGTAGGAAGGCCTCTGGGACCCCCTGCCTGCTTCACTGCCTCCTGGGATGGCGACCCTGGGCCAGCCCCTCCCCTTCCCTGAGCCTCAGTTTCCTTATCAGCAAAATGAGAATCCTGACAGCCCCTCCCTGCAAGTCCAGGTGAGGACCCAGTGGATAATCCTCTCAGAGAGCCTGGCACAGGGGCTGGCACCAGAGAGGCGCTGGGCCAGAGGCAGCCAGTGTCACCTGAGATGGCGCTCTGCAGGGCCTCTGAGTCAGGGACCGCCTGGGCCCACAGGAGGGCTGTTATCCCCGCACCAGCATCAGCTCCAGTGTCCTTCCAGGAGCCCGCGTGGGGCCGACCCGCTCCTGTCCTCCACCTTCTGGTGTCTCTGCCCTGCGTTGGCGGGCGGTCTGGCCTGAGCTCAGTCTGCAGCCGTGGGTTCTATGGGCTCATGGTGAGACTGCCCCTTTGCCTTGAGGACCTCCTAAAAGCATCCTTCTCCTCTGCCTGCTTAACGACGATGGGGCCAGAGGCCCTCGCTCTTCCCTCTGCTTTTATGAGCAAACACTGGTAAGAGGCCCATCGCCAGCTATTTGGGAAAATGTAGCACTTCCTCTTAAGCCCCATTATGTTAAAACCAGCGTTTCCTCTCTGCTGGCTGGTAACTTTCCCCTCCTTCTTTTCTTTGAAGTGAGAGTGTCTCTGTGTATTCTTACAGACCATCCATTAGGGGAGAGGAACCCGGAAAAGCCGTGAACTCCTAAGATGTGGCTCTTTGCAATGTATTTACTTGCGCCGTGAGTGAGGGTGGATCAGGCCTGGGGTGCTCGCAGGGCAGGTTGAATGGTTCTGCTTTGAATGGATTGCAGATCTGTCTGCGACTACCTGCTCCCAACAGGGGCCCAGGCTTCTGTCTGCAACCGGGACGCTCAAGGCAGTGGCATGGGTCTCCATGGGCCTGCCAGCCCTGCTCTGGCCCCAGGCAAGGTAGTCAGTGAGGTACACAGTCCTGCCAGGCCCCTCTCATCTGTACGGGTGGGGGACCGACGGGGGCTTCGTGCTGGATGCTCCCCCCTAACCCCCATCTGCTTGAGCACAGACCCTTTCTGACCAATTCTGTCCTTAGTCTGGTGACCAACTGTCTCAAATTGCTCAGGACTGAGGGCATTGTGGGAAAGCCAGGAAACCAGGATGCATGGTTCACCCTGTTTCTTGGGGCTCTGGGCCCTACGTCTGGTGCTGGACCTTTGTCCATGGTGTTGGCTTTGGGTCTGCATCTCAGTCTCCCTCAGGGCTTGCTCCAGCCTCGTGGGTCCTTCCCACTGCAGACCTGGGCAGGCTGTCTGGATGGTGAAACATGGCTGGAGTGCATCCCATCCTCAGACCAGGGCCAAAGGCGGTACCCTGGCTCTGCACGCTGGTCCTCCTCCTTCTGCACTACTTCCCTGGGGCCAGAAGCCTGCATGGCTAGCAAGCTGTGCCCATTGGTTTGAGCTCCACGATTCCAGAGCATCATTTCGAAGCACAGGTCCAGTACCCAGGACCTGCAATCCACACCCAGGCTCGAAGAGGCTCCCAGCCTGCCCGAGTCACCAGATACAGCGATGGGATGGTTTGGCGGGAAGCCCATTGCCCGGGCCCTGGCCGGCCTCCCTGGTCGCAGGTCTCTCTCTGCCTCTGGACAGCCCCAGCATCTGTCCAGCTGATCACTCTCCCTCTTCCCCAGCAATTCCTCTTTCACCTTCCACCTAGGTGGCTAAGACCATTTCTCAATGTCCAGCCTAAGGGGGAATACTTACTGGATGTGATTTCAGTAATAAAACACTTGCTGGTTGAGCCGGTTGGGTCAGGGGGAGCTGGGAACAGCAGGGCCCGGCTGCAGACACGGGCATCAATCTCGCTGCCTTCCCGAAATGAGACCTCAGACGGGCTGACGGCCAGGAAGCCCTGAGCACGGATCTGCCGTTTCCAAGCTGTGGGAGCTGAGAGCGTCACCTCACCGCTGGGAGCCGCAGCGTGTTCCCGGGTAAAGCGGGGCACAAGGTGTACCCCGCAGGGGTCGTTGTGAGGACTGAATTCACTGGGAATCCGGAGCACTGCCTGCATGGGGATCAGCGTCTCCCAGGGCCTCGGGGCTGCACTGAGGCTGCAGCTGCTCCAGGTCTGGCATCTGGTTGGCTGGGAGGTCATGAGACTCAACACAGAAGCCCTTCAGCCAGAGGGCGAGATGGTCTGATTTATCATGAGAAAAGACCCCCTGGAGACTCAGCCTCGTCTTGCTCTGAGGCAGCCTTGACTGGGGGGTGAGGGTGGGAGAAGCTGACCCCCACCGGACGAGGTGGGAGTAGACCCAGGCCGTAGATCAACACAGCGTGGCTTTGGGTGAGCTCCTGACCCTCGGAGCCTCAGCTCTCCCCTCAGGGAGACAGCCTTTGTAGAATGGGGCTACCTGTATTGACGGTGGGGTGAAGGACCAGGGCGTCCTGGCACCCCCATTTCGTGCTCAGTAAACGGTGATGGTGGCGCTGGAATCTGGGACTGGGCCAGTTGGCCCCAGGATTGGCTCAGGAGCAGGGGCTGAAGCCTGGGAGGTCAGTCGATCAGCAGAATGAGGCAGGTCTCAGACCTGAGGGAGGAGAGAGCTTCACAGAGAAGGGGATTTGGAGACTGGGTTTTGAGGAGTGAATAAGAGCTCGCCAGGCTGACAGGGAGGGGAGAGCATTCCCACAGAGGGAGGGGACAGCTGCTTGCCGGGAATGTACCTGGCGAATGTCTGTGCCTCGGTGTGGCTGGTACAGGGCTGAGGATCCAGGCTGTGACCCAAGGACGCGGTGGAGCCTGGGAAGGGTTTCCAGCTGGGAGGGACCCCGTCACCTTCATGCTGCCAAGGGGCAAGCTGCAGAGGACAGGCCGGAGGGCAGAGAGGTTGTCAGTGCACAGAGCTGGGGCACAGGGGGCTTGGCAGGAGGACCAGCGTGGGCCCAGTGGGGAGGATGGGCCTCAAATTAGCCTAAGAGAAGCAGCCAGTTGACATGGAAATGTCTCAGCTGCAGAACAAGGCTTCTTCAACGCTCAGCTCATGTCAGGGTCTCCCTTCCCCCTCCCCCCCCCCGGCCCTCCCCAGGTGGAGCTGCACTGACCGTGCTGTGCCGCCCGGTGGCTGTGGGGTCGGGGCTGGGACAGAGGGGAGGTCAGCTAGGGCATTGCCATTGGAGGGAGTGGAGGCAGCCTTGAGGATGGACCATGCTGCCAGCCCGAACCCGCCCAGGGAAGCTGACAGGACTAGAGGGACTTTCCTCCCACCAGAAAGGCAAAGGGGAAACACATTTGTTTTCTTGACACTTTTGCATGTTTCCTGAGACCAAGCCTCACATGGAAAATTCCACCTGCCTCCTCCACACACGGAACAATAGAGGCAGCTCTACCCCAGGTTCCGGGGCCTGGAATGCTGCCATTGAGCTCCATGGCTATGGCTCGAGGCTTTGTTCTTTGTTCAAATACAATTTCGCCGAGGCAGGTCTTGTTCACAGGCTTATTTTCATTAATGCAGCAAATATTTATCGACAGTACCTAGAGGCTGGGAATAGAGATTAATGAAGGCTTGGCCATACCTTCCAGGAAGTGGCAGGCTGTGTGGACGGGGTGGCGCTGGGGTCGCGGTGCTGAGGGAGTCCCTCAGAGCGGACTCACTCCACAGTCCGAGGTCGGGGCCTGCTGAGATTGGATCCTAAGTGCTGTGCCTTTCATTTCTTGGCTCCTCTTCCTAAAAACTTATTCAAAAAATGTGCCTCGTGTCATCCATCCGCCAGGATGGCTTTCTAGGTGACATGAGAGAAGAAAGGAGGGGAGGAGCCGCTGCAGGCCCCAGGGAGGAGGCAGAGTGGGAACCAGGAGCGGAGGGAGGGACCGGAGAGACACTGCGGTTCAGGAAAGACGCAGGGCACGGCCTCCAGATGGGACCTCAGGTGCAGCTGCTCCAGTGACAGTCGCCGATGGGGTGCTCAGCTCCGGGGTGAGCACCCCCTGTGCAGCGGGTGCCAGAACTGTCTTAATTCCACAGAAGAGGCGCTCAGAGAGGTGCAGACACCGGCCCAAAGTCACACAGCTGGTGACAGGCAGACTAGAATTCAAGCCCGAGGCTGTGGGACTGCAGAGCCCCAGATCCTAATCAGGATATCACTCAGCCCCTTCCAGAGAGCCCTCTGGCACGGCCTTGGAGACCAGCCTCATG
Organism: Pipistrellus nathusii; assembly: GCA_963693515.1. Lineage (NCBI taxonomy): Eukaryota > Metazoa > Chordata > Mammalia > Chiroptera > Vespertilionidae > Pipistrellus > Pipistrellus nathusii. The sequence goes on from OY882859.1 coordinate 17,839,739, forward strand.
GAGGCGCTGGGGCCCCAGGCCTCAGTTTCTCCATCTGCACAGTGAGGCGGTTGATGTGGCTCAGGGCTCCTCCAGCCTGACCCCGCATCAGAACCTCCTGGCGTTTCAGCAGTACTGAGGCCGGGGCCCACCCAGATTGTTTAAAAGGATCTAGATTTTTTTTCAAAGCCCCACCCCATTCGAGGGCATTCTAACTCTCAGCCCACTGCTGCCGAAGGGTCTCCTGTGAAATCTCGAGGTGCTTAGAGAACCCATCACCCGAGACCGATGAGGAGACGGGACCGGCCGGCTGTTCCATGCGGGCAGCCCGAGGGAGGGCCCACGATGACTTCCTCTGTGTCTCCACCGGAGGGCTCTTCTGCCGCCTCCTCCTTCCTCAGTGTAGCACACCCCCTCCATGGGACAGTGATGGGTCCCCTGGCTGCAGGCGGCTCGTCCACCACCCTGTGCCAGCCACCCCACTCTCTCCAAATGGGATGAAGGAGAGGGTGTGCCAACACAGGACACGTGCCAACCCAGCGCCCTCCTGCGGTCCTTGCCAGGTCTGGTGCCATGCTTTTCTAATTAGGTAATGAGCAACACACACACACACACACACACACACACACACACACACACACCCTTCTGCTGCCTTGCCTCCCCCAAGGGCAAAGTGGATTTGCCAGGAAGGAGTTTACCCCCTGAATCCACAGGCCTCGCATCCAGACTCTCAGGAACAGACGTCCTGCCCTGAGACCTTCCTGTGACCCTCCTGGTCCCCAGGGAACTGGCCTCTGGCCCCTCATTCCTCCGGTGCCAGGCCTGGGGGCCTACCTGGACCAGGACTGTGGTCCAGAATATAACAGGAGCATATTCTACCCTGGGACCCTGGGGAAAACTAGGGGTGAGAGGGACGGGGGAGGGAGGGAGGAAGGAGGGGAACACAGAGGAGGAAGTGTGGCTTCAGTCAGATAGATGTCTGTTAGTCCTGACTCAGTCTCTGGTCCGGGGTGTGAGCAAGCCAGAGAGTCTGAGAAAAGCACTGAGGCTGGGGGAGGGGGGGCTCAAACCACCCCTGGGCACCTGATAATGCCGCTGGGTGACAAGGACGGAGATAAGCATGGGTGCAGGCGCTGTCCCAGCTTCACGGTCTCTGTCTCCCCATCCTCCCACCTGCCCCAGCAGGAAGGCTCCATCTCAGAGGAGGAGCGTCAGACCCCAGAGGAGCTGTCACTCGCCTGTCCCCTCCGTGTGTCCCTCTTGGCTCTGGAGTTGCCTGCAGCTCCCAGCAGCTCCCAGCAGCTCCCAGCACTTCACCTGTAAGATGTGAAGCCGCCGTGTTCTGAGGGTGGCATGAAAAGGGCGAATCTCCCTCTTAGAGAAAGTGGGGAGGCAGTGTCGGCAAGGATGGAGGCCGCATCCTCCAGGCCAGCCTCGTCTGAGGTGCCATCAGGACACTCGGGAAACTGCTCGGGAAACTGAGGACAGCGGAGTGGAGGGGGGACTCCTCAGCCTGGGCGGGGCTGGCTGTCCACAATCTCACAGCCCCGCTTCAAGGGGTGAGGGGCGAGGGGTGAAAGGGGGCTGGGCCCCTCAGCGGCTTTTCCTAAGATGAGAACTGTATTCAGAAGTTTCTCCTGCTTGTCCCATCAGCTCTGTGCTTGCTGCCAAACTGAGCACCTTCTGGGCCTGTAAATCTGGGCTGGGGCGGCTCCACAGCTGGAGAAAGACCATCACTCCCGCGTCCTGTCCTGCCTCCCTTCCCGGCATCTGGGGCAGAAGTGCCTGGCCTCAGAAGGAGCTCCAGCCGCAGCAGGCCCCGCCCCTGGCTGAGGGGCAGAGGTGTGACTGACTGCCTGTCCAGAGGGGTCCATGGAGGGTCATGAGGGGCGGTGACTCGCCCAAGACGCACAGCGAGAAAGGCCAGGGCAGAGGAGAGAGTCCATTCCCCAGTTCCTCGCCCTCCTCACTCCCCCACGGCTCTTCCTGTCCCTCCGCACATGCAAAAGCCAGGCCTTGCTGCCCTTCAAGCACACCAAGTGCTTTCCTATCTCAGCACCTCTGCACCGGCTATTCCCTCCACCTGGAAACTCACTCTCTCTCTCTCTCTCTCTCTCTCTCTCTCTCTCTCTCTCTCTCAATGGCTTGCTGGCTTGCTCCTTTTCTCATTCAGGTCCTGCTCAAAGGTCTCCTCAATAGGACAATGGGCTATCCTGGAGGGCTGCCCTGAGGAGGTGGCCCTGGGGTAGATCAGAAGCCTGGAAGCCACTTGTGGGATGGGACTCAGGAGCCCGTGAAGATAACTAAGTCCTAAAATTCTGTGGTTCTGACTTGAAATATTCCGGTTTTAATTTTATCAAGGGATCATTTTAAGGTGGTGGGGTCTAAGACTCTAGGATTTTAGGACCGTGGAGCGCCAACCGGATTCTCGTGTTACTGAGAAAGGGCCCATCAGACCTTCCTCGGGCAGACACAGGCATCCCTCTTCCTGTAATCTCCCCCCCCCCCCCCGCCCCCAGTGCTGTGTGAATGTAGCTCTTTGTGGCTGAGAGAATGCAATTTAGTCTGATTCCAGCACCAGGCGTGGACTTATCTGCATGTTCCAGTTTCCAGAATAAATGTTAGAAGACAAGTCTGCGGGAGATTTCCTATGTGCACACGGATTAATCCTCCAGCAGAGCCTCCTCCAGACGCGGATGGCGGATGGTAGCCGGCGCCATTCCCGCACTCCCTGCAGGGCAGGGCCACTGACTGCTGTGGGCCCACAGACACTGCCCTGCCTCCCTCCGGAGGGACCCAGTGAGAGGGCCTTAGAGAGCGGAGGCTTCGGAGAGGTGGGACAAGGCAGGAGAGAGCGTCCCCCCGGGTCTGAGGCATCGATGGCCCTTCTCCATGAGCATCTGGGGGTCTCTGCCCGAACCCCTGGGTCTGGGCTCACAGGGGCTGGGAGGGGAGGGCAGCTCCCACCACAGGGCAGACGCTGCTCTGGGCACGGGGTGGGCTCCAGTCAGACGGCAGGACAGAGCTCTGCTCCCCGGGCACCGGCTCAGCCCTGTGACCTCGAAGAAGCCGCCTCACCTCCTGGGATCCCGCTTCTTCAAAGGGACCGATGGTCCGCCCGCCCACCCACCTGACACTCTGGATGGACCCACAGGCTCGGGGCACCCAAGGAGCCTCAATCCCAACCACCGCTCCCCTAGCCTGGGGGCCAGGCACCCCCAAAGCATTGCACACAGGCTGACTCCTCACCCCGCCCAGCGGCATTACCCCATCTCACAGGTGAGCAAACCGAGGCCCAGGGTGGTTAAATAACGTGCCCATCGTCAGGCAGTAGGCTCTAAAAACTGTGAACGGGGATAATCCATTAAAGCTTTTCCAACAACCCTGCCCAGCAATGGGTGCGATGAGAGACCCTCCCAGCCCCCTCTTGTCCCTGCCTGAGCCTCCTGCAGCCCCCTCTGGCCAGCAGCCAGCTCAGTCTCTGCTTAGTAAATATATATATTTTTAAAGAATGATTAATAATGAGCAAATCCTTCATAAGCATTCTCCCTTTCAAACTCTCCTCAGATGCCTGATCGGATGGCCATGTCGTCTGTCCCTGCAGGGACCCGGCTGATGCACAAACACTCCGCTCGCTTCTGCGTCCCCACCCCACAGACCTCTCCCGGCCCGAAAGTTCTGCTTTCTCACTACCCGTGTCCCTCCCGTCAGAACCAGCGCCATCGGAGATGGGCCGGGGGAGGGGGCGGGGAGGGGGGCAATTGCATCATATGTCAGAGGAACAGACACAGCTCACACCACCTGACGCTGCGCTCACACTCTCACGGAAGTCCAGCCAAGTCTGAAAGATCTTCCTCAATGACTTTTAAATGCCTGCGCGTGACATTTCCCAAACTGGATCCAGGGACGCCCTTTCAGAGGCGTTAGCAGTTGGCAACCTTCTACTGACAGGCGATTTGGACCTGATTTTTCTCATTTCACTGGGAGCCTGAGACCATTTCATCCCAGGCTGCCATGCCATCAGGTCCAAGTCTGTCCACGGACCCCAGTCAGGACTGGGGAGACCCTTATCCACTGCTCCCTCCGGAGCCATAGGGGGCTCCAGCGTGAGATAGTTACTCCCTGGGCTTAATCTCATCACCTCCACCCGGGTCTACACCTCCTGCCCCAACTCCCTCCTCCCTTCTCTGTTCCAGGCTTGGGGTTCTGGACCACCACCCAGGCCTGGGATCCGTGTGACCAGGGCAGAGTTGAGAGCATCAAATACAGATCAGGAGTTCAAGTCCTGGTCTCTGTTCTGTCGCCAACTCACTGTGTGACCTTGGGCAGGTTGCCTCCCCACTCTGGGCCTCAGTTTCCCCAGCTGCTCCTGGTGCTCCTTCTACTTGGGATCCCTTCCAGTGAATGGGATGGAGCTCTGCTCGCCTAGCACCCTCCCCACCCTGGTGGGAAGGTCTTGCCCAGAGACAAGGTCCTGTGATATCCCTCTGGGAGGGAAACCAGGAGGAAGCATGTCAGCCTATGCTGTTTAAATACTCAGAGCCATCCCCCCGCCCCTCAATCTAATTCCACTCTAAACCCTACTCTTTGGGCATCCTGCTGGTCACTATGTGAGTAATACACTTTATTTCGCATCCTTTAGTCCCTGTGTGTCATTTGTCCCAAGAGTCCTAAATTCCCGTGAGGGAGCATCCAGTGCAGAGGGCTGAGTGCCTAAATAAAACATCACTCGATTCAATCTGAAGATTCACTCCGGGACATTTTAACTGTATGGCATTCCGACCCGTAAACACGATAGTCTTCTCCATTTATTTGGTGTTTCCTTTGAAGTTCCCTTTTCAGCGTTATAATTATTCCCCTGTTGGAGTAGATTATTTTCATATTAAACTTCCCCTGCTTGAATTATCGTGTGGGCCCTGGCCAGGGAGCTCAGTTGGTTAGAGCATCATCCTGATTCCCCAAGGTTGTGGGTTCGATCCCTCGTCAGAGCACATACAAGAATCAAACAGCCGAAACCGGTTTGGCTCAGTGGATAGAGCATCGGCCTGAGGATTGAAAGGTCCTGGGTTTGATTTCGGTCAAGGGCACGTACCTTGGTTGTGGGCACATCCCCAGTAGTGGGTGTGCAGGAGGCAGCTGATCGATGTTTCTTCTCTCATCAATGTTTCTGGCTTTCTATCCCTCTCCCTTCCTCTCTGTAAAAAATCAATAAAATATATATTTTTTAAAAAGAATCAAACAATGAATCCTATATAATAAAAAGCTAATACACTAATTAGACCGAATAGCTGAACGACCTTCCGGGTGTCCTTCCAGATGAAGCTGGGGCTGCGAGGGCCTGCAAGGGCCAAGCTCCGTGCACGAATTCCAGGCATCGGCCCTCTAGTGTATAAATAAGTGGAACAAGAAATCAATGTTTCTCTCTCTCAAAAATCAATAACGAAACAAAAATAAGTAAACAAATTCCTGTGTGGGTTGTCCTCTGATTGAACCCAAACTGCTAAAGGTCTCTCCCTCCCAGTGACACAGTGAGGAAAGAATGATAATGATAGAACTGTGCACACCACGAGGCTCCTGGAAATCAGCCAGCAAATACTTGCAATTCTGACTCCGAGCGAGAAAATCTTTTTATTTATGCTGCAGTGCATCCAGTGGGCTTGAACTTCACTTATTTTCTGTTTTGTTTTGCTTTCTGGCAGAGAGACCATTGAACCATGGACATGAAGGACAGTGCGGTTTTAGAATGGGTAATTTCCCTAAGTAGCCCAGGGCCTTCTGGAAAGGAATGAACAAGCAGATGGATGCCTGTTCTCTGAGATTCGAAGATCTGAAAATACATCAGGAAGGTTCAGGTCGCTCTGACCGAGGCCCAGGGGGTAGGGAAGGCAACTGGGCCTGGTGAAATGAGACCTCCATTTGGGGAGGAGGAGGAGGAGGAGGAAACCCAGGCTTGCCTGAGGCAACTCTCGACAAAAAAAAAAAAAAAAACAACTAGCCGAAACCGGTTTGGCTCAGTGGTAGAGCAACGTCTGCGGACTGAAAGATCCCAGGCTCGATTCCGGTCAAGGGCATGTACCTTGGTTGCAGGCACATCCCCGGTAGGGGGTGTGCAAGAGGCAGCTGGTCAGTGTTTCTCTCTCATCGACGTTTCTAGTTCTCTATCTCTCTCCTTTCCTCTCTGTAAAAAATCAATAAAATATATTTAAAAAAAAAAAAAAAAAAAAAAAACCTAAATAAAAACGCTGAGAATGATGAGTGTGTTTGGGAAGGAGTTGGGAAGAAACCCAAGGCCCCCATGCTGGTAACCTTGTGTGTTCTGAAAGGTGTCATTAGGTGGGACTGAAGAAGGGGAGTGGGGAAGGCAGTGAGCACCCCAGGCAGGGCAGAGCACCCCTGCCCTGAAGGACCCTCGGCCAAATGTTATGCCCAAATTTCATGATCCCCAAGGACCACCAGGGAGCCGAGTCCGAAGCAAAGAGCAAAAGAGCTTCTTATCCATGCCAGCATGGGCTCTCACTCCACCAGCGGCGTGGCGGAAGAGAGCGAGCTTCAACAGATCAAAGGGTTTTATAGGGTGGGGATGTCACTGCTTTGGCTGACCCTGGTTGGTTGGGTGAGGGCTACGGTCTAGTTACAAAATGGAGGATAGCTCTGCCCTGCCCCACAGTACCAAATGGAATCAGGCGTTAGCCCCGCCCCACCCCACCCTCTCAGGCCAGGCAGTTGGGACCCCCAGGCAGAGTTGGGCGTGGCAGATGCCCTTTGCCTCTTGCTCTCAAGGGAGCATTTTATGGCTTCGAGACTCTTGTTTCTCAGACTCTTGTTTCTCAGGGTCAGGACCGAAGACCTTTCTCCCAGATCCCAGCGCTGTCCTCGGCCTCAGGCGACGGGACCCTCCACTGCAGCCTGGCTCACCTGCACCCCTCCTTCACCCCCCACCGCCCGCTCTCTGTGGAAAACGAACACAGACCAGGAAGAAGGGGTGGTGGGAGGAGGCCCTTGTGAAGGATCTGTTTTGCAGGCGGACAGTGCATGACAAAGGGGGGCTGAGCTGGCGGGTCCAGAATGGCAAAGTGGCTTATAAGGGCATGTGGCAGCCCTGTTGCTTAATGGGGGGAGGTGCCAGGCCTGAGGACACGAAGGCAAAAGTCCTGCTTTCTCCTTCTCCCTGAGACAGGGATGGCCGGCAGCCGGCAGCCTGGAAGCGCCTCCCAGCAGGAGGGCCGGGAGCTGGTCTCGCCTTCTCTCCTCATCTGGCTTATTATGGGAGACATAAAGGAGGCTCCGGGTGCGAGTGCTCTGGAACCTCTCCATCCTGAAGTTTCCACGGACTGTGGTGTATCTCTCCTATTGGTATTTCCCCCCTTTGCCTACCACCTTAAATGTCAAGTATCTCTCCTCTAGAAGCACTGAAGTGATAAAGAGGATTAGGGGATTTTTTTTATCCCATTTAAAGATAACCTGGATCGAATGGAAATAAACAGAGCCATTGGAGGTTTCACCTCATTTCACTTCTCTCTCCTGCTCCTCCTTCCACCCTAAAGGTGCCCTGGGAGCTGCTGGCAGGACCGGAAGGAGGGATGGGGGGGCGGGGTAATGCCTCCCCCAGGCTTGCCCTCCAGAAATCTAGTTCCCACGTTAACCCTGATCAGAAGGAACTTCACAGGAAAGGCTTCGATATTCTGGAAAAGGGGAGGGAGGGGCCTGGTGGACAGAACATGGAGGCCCTTCCGCCTTGGAAGGAGATTCCAGAGACAGCTCCTCTGGGGTCACACGTGGGAATCCGCCTGCAGGCCCCGCGGTGCCCCCAGAAGATGCGCGCTTTGAATGAGTCAGCAGCAGGATGTTCCAATAGCTACAGCAGCTCAGTGGGCACTTGCTGACCTTTCACACCGAGCTGCCCGGGCTGCTTACATGTTTAAAAGTCCAGTTCATCGCTCGAAAGGCCAGCGAGGGCTGCAGAGAGATGCCAGTCCTCTGGGATCGCCAACGTCCACACTTTAAGTCTCTTGCACCAAATACTCCTTCATAATAACACTTTTTACCTATTGAACACCTACTGTGTGCCAGGCGCTATGTGATAAACTGCACATACGCAAGGTCATGTTATCTCCACAGTAACTCTGAGAATCAGAGTCTGTGTTAACTGTTTCATACGTTAGCCAGGCAGGCCTGAGTCCATGCTACAGGTATACCACCCGAGTCCATGCACAGGTTATACCACCCAAGTCCATGCACAGGTTATACCACCAGAGTCCATGCACAGGTTATACCACCTGAGTCCATGCTACAGGTTATACCACCAGAGTCCATGCAAAGGTTATACTGCCCGACACCATGCTACAGGTTATAATGCCCGAGTCCATGCAAAGGTTATACCACCAGAGTCCATGCACAGGTTATACCGCTACCGTCAGAGTCCATGCTACAGATTATACTGCCAGAGTCCATGCTACAGGTTATACCGCCAGAGTCCATGTACAAGTTATACCGCCAGAGTCCATGTACAGGTTATACTGCCAGAGTCCATGTACAAGTTATACCGCCAGAGTCCATACTACAGGTTATACCGCCAGAGTCCATACTACAGGTTATACCGCCAGAGTCCATGTACAAGTTATACCGCCAGAGTCCATACTACAGGTTATACCGCCAGAGTCCATACTACAGGTTATACCGCCAGAGTCCATACTACAGGTTATACCGCCAGAATCCATGTACAAGTTATACCGCCAGAGTCCATACTACAGGTTATACCGCCAGAGTCCATGTACAGGTTATACCTCCAGAGTCCATGTACAAGTTATACCGCCAGAGTCCATGCACAGGTTATACCACCTGAGTCCATGTACAAGTTATACAGCCAGAGTCCATACTACAGATTATACCGCCAGAGTCCATACTACAGGTTATACCGCCAGAGTCCATACTACAGGTTATACCGCCAGAGTCCATGTACAAGTTATACCGCCAGAGTCCATACTACAGGTTATACCGCCAGAGTCCATACTACAGGTTATACCGCCAGAGTCCATGTACAGGTTATACCGCCAGAGTCCATACTACAGGTTATATCGCCAGAGTCCATGTTCAGGTTATACCTCCAGAGTCCATGTACAAGTTATACCGCCAGAGTCCATACTACAGGTTATACTGCCAGAATCCATGTACAAGTTATACCGCCAGAGTCTATGCTACAGGTTATACCGCCAGAGTCCATGTACAGGTTATACCGCCAGAGTCCATACTACAGGTTATACTATCAGAGTCCATGCACAAGTTATACCACCACAGTCCATGCACAGGTTATACCATCTGAGTCCATGTACAAGTTATACAGCCAGAGTCCATACTACAGGTTATACCTCCAGAGTCCATGTACAGGTTATACCGCCAGAGTCCATGCACAGGTTATACCGCCAGAGTCCATGCTACAGGTTATACTGCCAGAGTCCATGTACCGGTTATACCACCAGAGTCCATACTACAGGTTATACCGCCAGAGTCCAGGTACAGGTTATACCGCCAGAGTCCATACTACAGGTTATACCGCCAGAGTCCATGCTACAGGTTATACCGCCAGAATCCATGTACAAGTTATACCGCCAGAGTCCATGTACAGGTTATACCGCCAGAGTCCATGTACAGGTTATACCGCCAGAGTCCATACTACAGGTTATACCGCCAGAGTCCATACTACAGGTTATACCGCCAGAATCCATGTACAAGTTATACCGCCAGAGTCCATGCTACAGGTTATACCGCCAGAGTCCATGCTACTGGTTATACCACCAGAGTCCATGCTACAGGTTATACCGCCAGAGTCCATGTACAGGTTATACCGCCAGAGTCCATGTACAGGTTATACCGCCAGAGTCCATACTACAGGTTATACCATCAGAGTCCATGCACAAGTTATACCACCACAGTCCATGCACAGGTTATACCACCTGAGTCCATGTACAAGTTATACCGCCAGAGTCCATGTACAGGTTATACCGCCAGAGTCTATGCACAGGTAATACCGCCAGAGTCTATGCACAGGTTATACCGCCAGAGTCCATGCTACAGGTTATACCCCCAGAGTCCATGCAAAGGTTATACCACCTGAGTCCATGCTACTGGTTATACCACCAGAGTCCATGCACAGGTTATACCACCTGAGTCCATGCTACAGGTTATACCGCCTGAGTCCATGCTTTAGGGTTATACCACCTGAGACACTTCGGAACCCAGTACCCTCCGGGACAGAGTAGATTCAATGGACACGCTGGCTGGGACACCTGGAGGAGGCTCAGCCCAACCCTCACTGGAAGCAAGCTCCGCTGGGTGGGCCCAGCGTCAGTGTTTTCATTCCCTGGGGCCCTGAGGCCTCCCAGGCCACAGCTTTAGTGGGAGAGTGCTCCGGACTCGCCCTCTCCGTGAGGACCGAGGGCCCTCAGGACAGGGAGCTTGTCCACAACCAGAAATATCTTCAACACGTGGAACAAGGACTATCAGTCCCAAAGCCTAGCGCTGTGCCTGCTCCACAAATATCTGCTGCAGAGTGAACCCTTTTTATAGACCAGGAAACTGAGGTTCAGAGCATTCTGTGGCTCAGCCGAAGTCTGTGGTCAGAGCCTCTCAGACTTCTGGGTCACCCTGCCTGAGCCCAATCCCAGCTCTCCCACTTAACGGCCGTGTGTCCATGGACGGGTCAGCTCACTGCTCTGTGCCAGTTTCCCCTTCTGAACCGGGGGCAATAGCACCTGCTAACGCCAGGCTTGGCACAGAGAAGGGGCTCAGAAGCTGGTGGGGCAATTGTTGGTCCTAGGATTTGAACCCGAGTTCACCTAGGCCGACCTAGGCCTGTCCCGCTGCTCGGTTGCCTTTGCTCCACTGCAAAACCCATGCTGTGACAATCTCCCCGAAACTTCCAAATGATGAAGTGTGGTCATCATTTGCATGAGAATGTGACCAGGACATCTGACCAACAGCCTTCTTAAAAAAAATAAAAAATAAAAAATAAATAAATAAATAAAAGTGAAAGGCAAGATTTGGGACTTCTACGTGAGGAGTGATGTCCCCACGGGACAGCTGGCTCTGTCTCAGGACTGCGAGCGATGCCAGGAAAAGCCAGGCTCGGCCCACCAACCTGCTGCCCTGTTGCTGTAATAATAACCCCCATCTGCATTTTTGTTTTGTTGTTGTTTAAATAAAATCTTTTTTGTTGCAAGTATTACGCTATGTCCCCTTCCCCCTCCATTCACCTCTTCTAGGCCACCCCCACCCCAGGCCTTCGCCACCCTATTGTCTATCCATGGATTATGCATATGCATACCAGTTCTTTGGCTGATCTCTTCCCACCCACCCTCCCCGGCCTTCCTTCTGAGATCCCACAGTTTGGTCTATGCTTCTGTGTCAGCAGCCAGGGTGCCTTCCCAGGGGTCACTCCTGAGACGTAAGTGGAGCCAGAATTTGAACCCAGGTCTGCATCGCTCTATGCCTGTTTGGTCTTAACTCCTCTGCTCTGCCATCTGCATCGCCCTGCATCCAGTGCTCGAAACTCCACCATGCGCTCCTTTGTGAAGAAGTGAGAAGTGTGAAAATGCGGCTAAAGGCCTGGAACTTAGCAAAGCCCCCAAACATGGCCAGGTGGATTGGATGATGTGGACAAAGGTGGCTTGTGAGCAGCATTTGAGGTTACAGCCTCATGAACTGTGAAAAAAAGATGTGGGGGGGAGGGGGAGGGGAGAGGGAGGAGGGGAGAACACCACAGTTTTGGTTGGGTGGTTGGGGAAACTCTAGGCTGCTTGGCTGCCCTGCAGCTGGGACCCGGGGAGCCCACCTGGACAGAGCCATGACCGCCCAGTGGCTACCCCGTGGCTTTTCCGAACACCAGGCCTTCGGTCGGCAGGTCCCACCTTGTGAATAGAGATGGCATTTGGAGTGTCATTTCCCTTGAGAAATGAAAACCACCACCACTTACTTCCCTGGGGACAAGTGTCTTTCGCCTGGCACTGAGGAAGTAGGACCCCATCTGTCCGCTCCTTAAAAAGCAGCATTTTGAGAGAAATATCCATCAGCTGCCTCCCGCATCCCCCTTACTGGAGATTGAGCCTGAAACCCAGGCATGTGCCCTGACCAGGAATCTCTCTCTGAAAATTCATAAAAACATATCCTATATAATAAAAGGCTAATATGCAAATTGTCCCTTCGACCAGGAGTTCAATCTGGAGGTCAACCAGGAGTTGGGGCCAGCCAGCTAATGGCCCTTGGCCCCTTCCCCTGGTCAGCCCTACCCCTGTACCTCTCCCCCCCATCGGGGGCAGGGCCGGCTGGCCAATTGCCCAGAGCCCTTTCCCCCTGCCTGCCAGGCCCCATCAGCCTGGGCCTGCCAGACTTCACCCATGCACAAATTCGTGCACCAGGCCTCTAGCTTTAAAATACACAAAACAAATGTTTTAAAAAAAAAAAAAAAAAAAGGCAGCATTTTGAGATTAGTTGTGAAGTCAGTGGGTATCCATTCTTTGGAACCAGGTGAAGTGTGGCAGCTAAATAAATCTGGCCCACCTGTTAGATGTGAACATATGGAAAGTGCCTACCATTTGCTTTCATAAGGGCGTAAGCGAGATGAACTCACTTGGCCTGGATCTGGGGTCGTTTTCGCTCCGTCATTGCTCTGACATGGGTCAATGACTACATACAAAGTGAAGTTCAAAGACTCAGAGGAAGAGTCAGTTCCCAAGAATCCAGCAAAGCTTAACACACAAACATGTTAGCACACGTCCTGCCTCCCAGGAAGCCCCAGGAGCCCTCCCCATGTACAGAGACAATCACGGAAGCCTCACGGTATTGCCCAATGGTTTTAATGGCCTTACAGATTTGGTGAATCCAAATGAAACATTTCCATTCCACAGCCCATCTTTTTTTCCCTCTAAATTAAGCTGAAATTGATTCTTATTTTCAAGGTAGGGTTTTTAAGAGTCCATGTTCTTTAAAGCCCGATTTGTCTGATAATTTCGGCCGCTGGCTTTTCTTGCAGCCTTGTATCCCAGATGCTGGCAGATTTAAGATCTCGCGGAATTCTTCAGGTGTTCTTCAAAGCCTTCCCATTTGATGTTCCCAGCTTTGTACCGATAAAATATGGAGTAGAGTTTAAGTAGAACTTCATATCTTCCTGACCATCCAGAGCCATTTCGATGGAGTTTTTTTAGCAGATGAGCTGGGAAGATGAAAATGTTTCTCGGCCCGACGGTCTCAGAAGTGGAGACGGAGAAGAAGGGAAGAGAGAGAAACCACGAGGACACTGACCTTGGACTGTCGGATGCTGCCGCTGGAGCTAGTTGTGGTCTTGGTGGTAGCAGCAACCTTGGGGGTGCTCCCAGCTGCCTTCGGGATCATAGGAACAGTGGGGTCGACAGGAGCTGGATAGACCTGCTGGGGGAGGAGCAGTGCCAGAAGGAGCAGTCCCAGCGGCAGCGCGATCAGCATTCCTCTTCCTGCCATGTCCACGCTCTCTGTGATCGATCGGAGCTCTGGAAGCTGGGAGAGCCCCTGAGGACTGCAGGGGAAGTAGCAGGCGCAAGCCCCACCAGGGCCTTATATACCGGAGTGTCACAATGCAGTGACATGGCCCTCACCCCCCCATGTCACAATGCATGGCCAGGCACTGGCCCACCAGAATGTCACAATGTCATGACAGGATGCTCACCCACCCACCCGCCTGCCTGCCAGCCCAAGGCTTTGTTTTTGAAACAGAACCTGTGTCTGTTGTTTATTAGTGCCTGGGCTTCATTACAGAGCAATGTCAATTTCCACTTGTCCTTCTTTATTTCCTGATCATTTTCTTTCTTAATCCCTCTAAAGGATGAGTGTTGGTTGTTTAAAGTTGGTAGGATAGGGGATGGCAAGAGCTCTCTACCCGGAGACAATCGCTATTGCTATTTGGTATGTTTTTATACGGTATATATGCATCCTTCACTCAGTAGAGATTTGTTTAACATTTCACTCAATGGTCTTTTTGCTTAACATTTGTCATGAGCATGTTCCTGTCATTAAAATCCTTTTTTAGAATATGTAATTCATTTTTTTTTAAATGCAAAGCCTTGAATTGTAGAGTTTTAAGCTCCTCTTGTTTTATTTGTATTCTTCTTATGAAGAAAAAGAATATGCCGGAGTGTCCATCCATCTTGGTCGTTTCCATGTGATTAGATTTTTCTACCCCGCTTATATCTACTGGGGTTGAACTGGTAGTTTGGGGGTTTGGTTTGGGTTTGGGTTTTTTTTTTTTGAGGAGTGGAGTTGGTGGAATTCAAGCTCGAATAAACCAAAGTGGAAATTGCTGCTGCTTTTTTAAATTTCTTTTTATTAATTTCAGAGAGAGGAAGGTAGAAGGATAGAGAGATAGAAATATCAATAATGAGAGAGAATCATTGATTGGCTGCCTTCTGAATACCACAACCCCCTCATGGGGATTGAGCCCACAACCTGGTGGGCCCTGATCAGGAATCGAACCATGATCTCCTGGTTCCTAGGTCCACACTCAACCACTAAACCACGCTGGCCAGGCTGGAAATTGCTTTTTCAAAAGACCATAGAAAATTGACAGTAAAAATTAATGAATAATGACATGGTAAGTAACAGAGTACTTAGAGACTGAATGGGAGCTGATCCTTTCTGAAGGGTCAGAATGAACAAAAATAATACATTTACTGATCTTTGAAACGGGGTATGACATACATGTAATACAAGGTTTAAAAACTTTTAGCTTGGATTCTCTTACTGACTTGAAGAGAAACTTTAAATGTGTTCAATATCCTGTGTGCCCCTTGTTTTCAAGAATTCGAAGACTTTATACTCCAGAAAGTGAAAGCCTGCTTTCTCTAAACCACTGCTTCCTGTCTCTTCGGCAACCCAGTTTCTTTTTCTGGACTTTAGGGATAGCCCGGAGAATTTTCTTTCCTTGTTGCTATTGGGAATTGAGCCCCAGCTCCCTGTGGAGACAAAGAGATAAAATGCTGCCGCACAGCTTAGACCAGTGATGGCTCAGCTGCATTCCAGGAAAAGCAGCAAAATGTCAGGGAGCAGAGTGGGGGAGGAGTGTCCTCACAGCCCCAGAGAGGAGGGTGTAGTTGACCACCCCATTTTACAGATGGAGAAACTGAGGTTCAGAGAAGGGCAATGACTTGCCCAAAGAGAACTAATTGCCCTAAGGAAACAATTCAATGAAATACTGCATCTCATGCAAAATCGCCTTGTCTGGGGTCTGTCATATCCCAAGTTCAATAATGAGGGGTCTTCTCTCTGCTTCCCTGGCCACTGGGGCAGAGTTCCAGCTGGTGAGCATCCTTCAAGCACCACCAGGAGGCAATTGTACCCTGGATGGACGATGCCTGGGCCGTCAGTCCTCCCTGAAGCCCGTCTGTCCAGGTGTGAGAGGAGCCTCTGTGATTGACAGCCAGCTCCCACAGGCTCCCAGTGCCCAGATGTCCTCTGAGACCTCTGAGGGCAGAAGCCAGGGCTGGGCCTCCACCCCCCACCCCCCACCCCGGGCCCAGATCCCAGGGAGAGGCGAGTGACCATCTCAGCTGCAGAGGTTGGGGGCCTGGCTGGAAGCAAGGAGGGCTTTCTGCTCCCACGTGCACAGGGCAGTGGGAATCCAGAGAAGGGAACACAGATGGCCAGGGGCCTGGGAGCCAGGTCCCAGGCTGGGTGACTGGGAAGCAGGGGTGCTGCCATGGGTGGACCCCAGGACCACAAGGGGGACTCAGAGGTTCACAGCACGAACTTCCCTGGAGCTTTGAAAATGTCTCCCTGGTCCACGCTCTGCTCGGCGGACCCACGTTCCCAGGTGGGACAGGCCCTCTGCTTCCCCATCAACCCTCATTCCTCACATCACAGTGCCTCGCACGAGAGGCTTGTGGCAGTTCCCTCTGCTGCTGCTGCCCCTCCTCTGGTGCTGGACAGGAGGACAGACAACCTCTTGAGTCAAGGTTGACAGTAGAGAGGTGTGGTTTCTGGGCTGGGAGGGGCAGAGAGTGGGGCTTGGAGCCATCTGGTCCACCCTCCCTGGGAAATGGGCTCACCTGAGAGCTCGCCTGAGGATTCTGGGGAGGATTAAATGAGTCAACATGTAGAAACAGTTAGCGCTATGCCTGGTCTACCCCAATGGAGAGCGATGGGGAAGGGGAGACACAGACAGACAGACCATCAGAACAGAGCCAGAACCAGACCTCCTGACCCCTCTTCCTTGGCTGCAAGGGTGATGGCGTGATGATAAAGGACTGTGTGTCACTGTCAGAATCTGGGAAGGCCAGCTTGTAGAGAGGCAGGCACTAGCATCCTGCGTTTGGTGCCACTATCCAACCTTCCACTGGCATTGAAGTTCTCTCTGACATGGTGTGAGACAGCCTCCACCAGCCACTGCAAACGTTTTTCTGGTGAAGCAATGGGACAACACATGAAGTGGGTGGGCACTTTTTGTAACAGGTGGTCAAGGAAGGCCTCTCGGAGGAGGTAGCTTTGAGCTGAGATCATCATAGAATATTCAGGCTGATTTTCCATCCTGGGGTCACCACCTAGAACCCTCTGGAGGTCAGAGGGTCATGTGTCCAGGCGACAGGAACACAACAGGGCAGACATGCTCATTGCTGAGCCTCACCACTGAGGGGATGCCAGGAATGGCAGAGGCTTAGGAGACCATGCTTGTCTAGGCCACATCCAGATTGGTCATACCTCCCATGTTTTTCAGAAGAAAAGGAAATCAGATTTTTATATATATTTATATATATATATATATATATATATATATATATATATATATATATATGTGTGTGTGTGTGTGTGTGTGTGTGTGTGTGTGTGTGTGTGTGTGTTTTCTTTTTTTTTTTTTTTTAGAGAGGGAGGGAGGAGACAGAAACATCAATGATGAGAGAGAATCATTGATTGGCTGCCGCCTCCATGCCCCCCACTTGGGATCAAGCCACACCTAGGCATGACTAGAATCAAACCTGGGACCTTTCAGTCCGCAGGCCAATGCTCTATCCACTGAACCAAACTGGTTTGGGCTTCCAATTTTTAAGCACTAGGCCTCCAACTCCACTCCCTGCTTTCTCTCCCATCGTCCTTTCTTCCGTTCCATGCACAATGTTTATTTTCATGCAACTTCCCCAGCCGCTGACATTTAAACTTTGAAATTAGAATATTTGCTATTTTCTCTTCCCCAGAGCGAGGCTGCTGGGTGAGATTTCCCTAGGATTCGTGCCTGCCCTTCTGGAGGTGAAGAACCAGGGCAGTGCTGGCTTTTGTGAGCCAATTAAAGCCTCCGCTCCTGACTGAGCACCTACTAGGCGCCAGGCCTCCTTTCAGGAATGGTCAAGCCAATCCACCTTGCGAGCCCTGTGAGGTTGGTGCCAGCATCTGCACATGCCTGGTGGACAAACCCCGGCTCAGAGCCATTCTGAAACAAGTTCATGGTCACACAGCAAGGAAGGGGTGGAGCAAAGACCAAACCTTTTGCTGATGCCAAGTCTACTTTTTCCTTTTACCAGTAGTTCTCAGCCAGGGGCGGTTTTGCCCCTCCCCCAGGAGACATTTAGCAATTCCTGGAGATATTTTCATGACTCTGGGATGCTGTTTGCATCTAGGGGGCAGCGGCCAGGGCTGCTGCAAAACACCCTACACTACATAGAACAGCCTAACCTCCTGTTAACAGCCCACAAGGTAACAGGACTGAGTCTGAGAAACCCTGATCTAAGTTTCAAAGTCCTTGAGCTTACAGGTACAGTGAAGGACTTTCGGCATCTGGGCAGAACAAGAGATGTTACAAGGGCCATTCCAGACAGAGGTGATGACAAGAACAAGGCACAGTACGGAACAGAGCGTGTTGAGGGGCCAGTCGGTGGGCCAGGTCCGGGAGCAGGAAGGGACAAGAACAGCTGCAGAGACTGGCTTGGCCTCCTGTGGGTTGGGGCTCTGTGGCTGTAAGTGGCAGAAAACCCAACTCATTCTGGCTGAATTTAAAAGGAAACCCATTGGCTCAGGTGAGTTGTCAGTCCAAGGGTGGATGGGCAGGGATGGGGAGAAAAGCCTGACCAAAGGAAAAATGCTGGGCAAAAAGAAAAATGATATGCACAAGAGTCAGCACATACTGGGAGCTTATATATATACATCAGACCCTGTTCTAAGCATTCCACATATATTATCTCATTTTTCCTTACAACAGTCCTATAAGATGAATCCTATATAATAAAAGGCTAATATGCAAATCGACCCAAAGGTTGAACAGCCGGTTGCTATGAGACACACTGACCACCAGGGGCAGATGCTCGGTGCAGGAGCTGCCCCCTGCTGGTCAGCACACTCCCACCAGCTGAGCACCACTCAGCAAAAAGCAAGGCTCATGACTGGCAAGGGTAGCAGCGGTGGTGGGAGCCTCTCCTGCCTCCATGGTAGAAATAAGGCCTAAGCCGTCAGTCAGATATCCCCCGAGGGCTCCCAGACTGTGAGATGAGGAACTCCTCCTCCCCCGAGTACATGAATTTCATGCACCGGACCGCTAGTATTATTATTAGAGAAGTTAAGTACCATGTCCAGGGTCACACAACTAGTAGGAGGTGGCAGAGACCAGATTTGTATTTGACTCCAGAGTTTGGGTCTTAACCACTATATTGCCCCGCCCTCTTGCTGTCACAAGCCTAATCATGTTGGCTTGGCCCATGAAGGTTAGTGGCTTATTCCAGTAGGATATGAGGAGCCATCAAATGTAGCAGGAGTGACACTATAGCAGGATAGGAAAAAAGAGAAATTCCTGGGCAAGTGGAATGGGGAAACGGAGACAAGAAAATTAAACAAGGCCAAACATTTGGAACCACTTACAGCCAGCAAGTGAATAGCAAGGCCTTATCTTCCCTAACCAAGGACACTGGAGAGTAAGTGGTTTATACCTCCCCTCCCCAACTAGCGAACATTTAGTTTAAATCATCCCAGTCTGGGAGACAGAGAACAGAGACCTGATTAATGCCATTTGGGTCAGCTAGACCCAAAGACAGATGAAGTCAGGGGAACAAATAACAAAAGCCCCATCAGAGCCAGATGGACTCAAGATAAAAGTCAAACAGTAAAAGAGACCAAAGAATAATCCCAAACTCCCCTGTACCTCATTCTGATGCATCAGCATTTTAACAACACACCTGGAAGGCTGGTAAATGTTCTGCTGAAACCCTCCCCTACAATTCTCACCCTCAGAAGAAAGATAAAAACCCTTGCCGAAACCGGTTTCGCTCAGTGATAGAGCGTCGGTCGGCGGACTGAAAGGTCCCGGGTTCGATTCCGGTCAAGGACATGTACCTTGGTTGCGGGCACATCCCCTGTAGGGGGTGTGCAAGAGGCAGCTGGTCGATGTTTCTCTCTCATCGACATTTCTAGCTCTCTATCTCTCTCCCTTCCTCTCTATTGATTTTATTTTAAAAATCAATAAAATATAAATAAATAAAAAAGAAAGAAAGATAAAAACCCTTAAGACAAAGACCCAGCATGGCTGGCTCAGGAGCACACCCATGCCCCTTCTCAGGCAAGAACTTGTTACTTCATCCTGAACTCTAAAGGATCCCCATGAGACTTGCTACCAAGGAAGCAGCAGGCAGTGGCAGCTCGTCCAGGGCTTACTCCCTGATCCTGCCTCCAAGACCTCATTTTCTCTGACTTCCCAGTGAGCTAAAAGCAACCCCACCTTGGCTCACTTCTGTTGCTGTGAACTTCATTTCCTCGTGAGCTAACGGCAGCCCAGAGTGGCTCATTTCTTTCCTAAAATATTTCTAGGGAACCAAAGCAGCATACCACTAAGGCTCTCCCCTATTGCTTCTTTTACCCTAGGTCCTTCCTTTGTGTCTGTCCTCAGCTTTAATAGATGTACTCTCAAAATCTCCTGGACTTGTATTGTGAAATCTTTCCCGCACAAAGTCAGGAACCCACACACCACAGGCCAGCCTGAGACAGACCCACTCTGGGCTAGTTCCCATCCAGTAACACCACCACCACAGCCTGTGCTTTGGAAACACGCTCAGAGGCCCTGTGGGCAGCCCTGGGGAGCGAGGGGGACAGGGCAGTGTCCAGGCAGGAGTCTGGGAGGCCTGGCTCTGCAGGAGGGAGGGTGGGGGACACCCCTGTGAGATGCTCACTACCGTTCCTTTGGCCACTTGGCCTGTGCTGGTGGAACAAGTCATGGGTACAGGGTGGGGGGTTGTGGATGACGGATGGCCTGGCTCTGAAGGTGCCTCTGGGTTTGCATCGTTTTCCGGCTCATCCCCCTCACTCTGGCAGATGGGAACTAGATGTGTAAGTCATCCATCTCCTGCTGCCTGGAGGGAGGGGGACAGGGCCTGGTGGCAGGGAGGGCAGTGGGGGTGCTTTTCCCTGATGCACTGGTGAGCAGCAGGCTCTCACCCTTCCTCATTACTGTCTGTCCAGCAGGAATTCTGTCCCAGAAAGTCCTGGAGGCAGATATCCCCAGGGATCATTAAGGGCTATTAGCCAATGGCGTCCCTTTTCTTGGTCCTAGAGGGAATCTGGAATGCCTGGTTCTGCCTCGCTGCTGGATTCAGCTACTTATCCCATCCCCTTAGATCAGAACCCACTCCTCACTGCCACCTTTACCACCTTGTGTCTGGCTGGTGACCGAGGCCAGATTCACAGCTGTTCCACCACTGACCTACTCCAGGAGCCAGGGAGGGAAGGCAGGAAGCAGATGGGCCTGCATCGCACCACCCCTATTGCCCTGCCCCAACGCCAGGTTCACCCCCTCCATCATCCCCCCTTCCCCTACCTCCAGTCCTGTGCCAACTAACAGCCTCTCAGCCACTGACTCTGTGAGACCGGCCTCGGCCTTGCAGAGCTGCCTGTTTAAGACTGGGTGCTGCTCCATAAGCTGCATCCTTCCCTCCCTTCTTTCCTTCCCTCTATCTCTCCCTCCCTCCCCCTCCCTTCCTCCCTCTTTCCCCATCTTCTCTCATTCCTTCTTTCCTTTCTCTCTCCCTCCCTTCTTTCCTGCCTTCCTTCCTTTTGTTCTCTCTCCCTTCCTTTCTTTTTCCAGCATACCCTGGGTGAGTCCCACGCTGTGCAGAGCCCTGAGCAGCACAGGGAACTAGGCAGACAAGGTCTGTCCTCATAAGGCTCACAGTCGGTCCATCTTTACCCACAAAGGACTCAGTGCCCCACCCAGATCAAAGGACTCCTCCCCTTCTGAACCTGTTTCTCCTGTTGTGTCCCCATTCAGTGATGGCCCTGCCCCTCACCAACCCGGCCAGACCTTCAGATCCAAAACCTCATCCTCCCTCTCCTTTGCAAACAATCATGAAGGCTGCTGACTCTAAATCCTACATTCCCCTTATAGACAATTCAGTCCCCCACCATCGGCTGGTGGCAGGCAGTCTCCTCCTGGCCTCCTGCCTCCAGTCTCTCCTTCTCCCTCTCCAGAGGATTCATTTTAATTCGAAATCTGGCCACGTGGCTAGAACCCTGTAATAGCCACTGATGCACGGAGGATAATCCACAAACTCCACCATTTGGCACAAGGACCCTTAAGTTTCAGCTTCCATTCCCTTCTCCAGACCCGCTCTTGCCTCTCTCCTGAGAAAGAATCACTCAACTCCATTGAACCTCTTGAGGTTCCCCCATGCATCATGCCCTCTGCCTCGTGGATTGCCCCCTCTCCTTCTTGGTTACCTCCTTCAACCGTCAACTCAGGCACCAGTCCCTCTGGGGAGATCTTTAGATCCCAGGCTGAGTTGGATTCCCCATCACATACTCATTCACCACCACCCCACCCCCACCCCACCCCCCGCCCTGCTCACCTCTAACACTGCAAGCCAGCAGGTGGCTTTCTTCCTGGAGGGGATTCAGGGCCCAGGCTCCGCCCTCCAACTCATGGCTCCACCCACCTCTAAGGCCCCAGGGCTCCACCCTCCTCCCAGGCCCCAGGGCTACCTGCTTCCAGAGGGCAGAGGGAAAGGGAGAGTGGAGAAGACAGTGGTACACAGGAACCTTCAGGTTGTGTCCTTGCAGGCAAGGGCCTGCCACGTCCTCGCGCAGCAGCTGTCTTCTCATCCCCCCTTTCATTTGGCTGAAATGTGGGTGAAGAGCTGGGACGTATCTGACCCATTGGATGGGGTAAACACCTTAGGATGACAAGGCAACAGAGTGGAAGCAGCCTGCTCCTCCACACAGTGGAGCCATCACGTGAGCCCTTAGGTAGCTAACACTAGGGATTTACCAACGGAAAAAAACATGCTTCTGTCTTGTCTAACTAATGTTTGAGCCTTATTAGCCATCTATAATAATAAAAGTATGATATGCTAATTAGACCGGATGTCCTTCCAGACAACCTCGTGGATGAAACCAAGGCAAGCTGCCATGGCTGCGAGGGCTGAGCCCCTTGCATGAATTTCGTGCATCGGGCCTCTAGTGTCTTAATAATACAGACTTGCATACTGAAAACTACAAAACACCGTTGAAAGAAATTGAATGAGACACAGATAAGTGAAGAAATACCCTGTGCTCATGAATTAAAAGATTTAATATTATTAAAATGTCCATACTGCCCTAGTGACTCGACATCTTTTGACACTTTGCAACTTAGCTCAGCAGCTGAGCTCTCTCAGGAAAACCCAGGCCAAGGGCCTCTGTGTCAGTAACCAGCTGCTGTATGTTAGACCACCCCAAAATGTGGTGGTTTGAACACTATTTTCCTTAGTTTATGTTTCCAAAGTCAGCCACTTAGGCGGGGCTCCGCTAGGCTGTTCCCTCCTGCAGGTTGGCAGGAAGTGGCTGGGACCACTGGGCACCAAGGTTTCTCAGCCTCCAGCAAGCCAGCTGGGACTTGATCTCAGAGGGGAGGCAGGGTGTCCCTCCTGTGAAACCCTGCACATTGTACTACTATGACTTTCCCAGTGTTCTGTCTTCTTTGCTTGACTCTGAGCTCCAGGTAGGCAGAATTATCATCTTCTTCACCTCAGGCCCACCAGTGCCTCACCCAGAGCCAGATTTGTAGCAGGCGTTCAACATAGGGTTATGAATGAATGAATGAATGAATGAGTGAGTGAATGAATGAGAGGAACAAGTGCTGCTGCTTGGCTACACAGCTCCACTATGGTCACAGACAAGGGGCTGTGAGGACCAGTGCTCAGGAACTTCCATTCACACGTTTGTCTGCTCTCTTGCAAAGGGGTGTGGAGCCCTCTGGCCAAGCTGGAGCTCCAGCAAAGCCACTCCTTGTCTCGGGCCCTTAGACAAAGGGCTCCCCCTGTTGGTGCCTGAGTTCCAAACTGGAAAAGAAGTAACATGATCTGTTTGCAGATGACATGGTCTCAGCTGTGGAAAAACCTAGAGACGTGTCCAAAAAAGCAAACCTGTTCTAAGCAACGCATACATTAATCAAAGTTCCACAGTACGAAATCAACATGCAGAAGATCGACTGCGTTTTGATACACTAACAATGAGCAATCTGAAAAAGGAAATTAAGAAAACAATTCCACTTACAATAGCATCAGAATGAATAAAATACCTAGGGATACATTTAATCAAGGAAATAAAAGACTTGCACACTTGAGAGAAATTAAATAAGATGCAAATAAATGGAGAAATATCCTGTGCTCATGAATTAAAAGATTTAATATTATTGAAATGTCCATACTGCCGACAGCAATCTATAGAACTGAATGCAATCTCTACCAAAAACTCAATGACATTATTTTGTAGAAATAGAAAAACTTATCCTAAACTTCATATGAAATTTCAAGAGAGCCCAAATAACCAAAACAACTATGAAAAGAACTAAGTTGGAGGTCTCATGCTTTCAAATTTCAAAACATGTCAGTACCTGTTTGGCTCAGTGGATAGAGCGTCGGCCTGTGGACTGAAAGGTCTCAGGTTTGATTCCTGTCAAGGGCATGTACCTTGGTTGCAGGCACATCCCCAGTAGGAGGTATGCAGGAGGCAGCTGGTCAATGTTTCTAGCTTTCTGTCTTTCTCCCTTCCTCTCCATAAAAAATTAATAAAAAACTTTTTTAATTTCAAAACATATTACAAAATATAATAATCAAAACAGTATGGTAATGGCATAAAGACATATGGATCAATTTCTACATAGATATATAGGGGGGAAAAACTTAACATATATAGTCAATGATCTTTAACAAGATTGCCAAGACTACATACACAATGGGGATAAGATAGTGTCTTCAACAAATAGAGATGGGGAAAGTGGATATTCACATGCAAAAGAGGGAAGATGAACCCTTTTTTTACACTGTCTACAAAAATGAACTAAAAATGGATTAAAGACCTAAACGTAAAACTCTTAGAAGAAAAGCTTCATAATGTTGGATTTGGCAGTGATTTCTTTGATATGACACCAAAAGCTTAAAAAAAGAAAAGCTAAAAAATAGACAAATGGGACATCAAATCAAACCTTTAAACTTCTGCACCTTAACGGAAACAATCAACAGAGTGAAAGGCAGTCTACAGAATGGGAGAAAATTCCTGCCATTCATATATCTAATAAGGGGCTGGTATCCAGAATATATAAGGAACTCCTACAATTCAAGAACAAAAACAAATGACCCAATTTAAAAATGGCAAATGTGTTGAATAGACATTTCTCCAAAGAAGGTATACACACAACAAGCAGTTCCACTCCACATGGAGCTGCTCCTAACATCCTCACCTCCACCAGTCTCATCTGTACTCAATGCTGTACTCATGGTCACAAACCCACTCTCAACAAAGGAAGGAGGGAAGGAAGAAAGGGAGGGAGGGAGGGAGGGAGGGAGGGAGGGAGGGAGGGAGGGAGGGAAGAGAAGGAGGGAAAGGAGGAAGGGAGGGAGAGAGGGAATAAGGAAGGGAAAAAAGAAGGAAGGAAATTAAAGGAAGGAATTACAACCTGACCCATGGACCCACAGCCTTCCATAAGCAGGTTCAAAAATGGGGTGGGCCGAAACCGGTTTGGCTCAGTGGATAGAGCGTCAGCCTGCAGACTGAAAGGTCTTGGGTTCTATTCCGGTCAGAGGCATGTATCTTGGTTGTGGGTACATCCCCAGTAAGGGGTGCGCAAGAGGCAGCAGATCGATGATTCTCTCCCATCGATGTTTCTAACTCTCTATCCCTCTCTCTTCCTCTCTGTAAAAAAAATCAATAAAATATATACATATTTTTAAATAGGGTGGATGGCTCTGCAGGTGGGATACATTTCAGGAAACAGGCCTGCTTGCTGGGGGACCGCAAATGTCTAAAGGGCCATCACTCTTCACCTCCTTCTCTGGTGTACCCTGGACCGGCCATGGCAGGCGCGATGATGGGGAAAGAGCTCAGAAGAGCAGTGGTTCCTCCCCTCCCTTTGCAGACCTCCGTCTCCCCACCAGCCTGGGCCCCAGGGGCTCCTCTCCAGGCTCAACTGCTGGCTGGATCTGTGGGCAGCACGTGCTGGGGTTTCACAGTCACGCCTGAGGACACTGCCAGGCACCTTCTTCTTGAAGAGCCGCCTCTGGTGACAGAGTCCATCTTCCTCTGAACACCGATCCCATTCCTCTTTGTTCCCCACCAGGCCCTGCACGGGGCTCAACGCGTAATAGGAACTTGGAAAAATATTGGTTGAATCAAACCGAACTTGAAACAGAAATTGAACACGCTTTTAAGGTTGCATCGGAGCATAAAAAGAAAATGTTTGAAAACCCAAATCCTTTCCTGTTGCTCCCCAGAGAGCCAGCACTTCAAGGAAGCCTTTGGCAAATCCTTTTGTAAAGAGCAGGAGTGTAGAATTCTTTTGTACAGTAAATGCCCCTCTCTCGCGACCCTGCGAATATGTATGTGCATGCAAATGCACATCTGTGTGTGTGATGTTAATATTAATGTTGGAAATAGAATACTGATGTATAAGTTAATATTCAATCGTCCAACAGTAAATAAAGTGTTCTGCAACAGACGAAGCCTCTACTTTATATCTCTCCGCCCCCACCCCTCCAGCACACCTACTGTTATATGTAGGTTTTTAATGAATATTTTCTCAGGGTTGTCGTGAAGATGAAATGAGGTCATTTGTGTAGGAATAGTGCCTGGCAGAGAGGAGGTGTCTGTGGCAACTTCTGCCATCCCCGGGTTTTCTTCACCATCACATCGCTGTCACCATCCTTGGGTGCAATGAGGGGCTTTCACCTCGCTCCTCAGACCAGATCCCCACCTCGGACCCTTGCCTGGTCCCAGGATCCCCATGACTGGGACACTGTCTTGCTCCTGTTGGACCCATTTCTCCCTTCAGGCCTCAGTCTCCCTTCCCCAGAAGCAGACCCCGAGGCAGGGGTTTATTTGGGAAGTGGGCCAGTGGACATTAGGAGGTCTGGGGAAGCAAGATGGGAAGGAGAAGGAAGTGATAAAGGTGCTGCCTGCTCCCGTGGGAACCTGCAAATGCAGAAGGTGCTGGGGCGGAGGGGGGGGGGGGTGCATGGGCCTGCCCCTTGCCAGTCCCTGTGGTCACCACTCTCCGGAGAGCTCAGCTCCTGTGTCCTGCTCTGGTCCTCCTGGCCAAGGTGAGCAGGGAGCCAGCCACAGGAGCACTCTGGGAGGGAAGACCATGAGTCCAGCAGCACAAGGTGCGAATCCTGAATCCACAGCTTACCAGCTGCCAGGGCTCAGCAAGTCCCTCCCTGGACCTCTTTGAGTCTGTTTTTCTCTCTGCAAAGCAGGGACTCTAACTCCCATCGTGTAGAAATGCCAGTTAGTTTTTCCTTGCCCACCTCTCCTTATCAGCCCACAGGTCCGGTAAGTATCTCCCTCAACTCCTGCCGTTGATCAGGCCTGGGGTGGACTGTTCACCCAGGCTGGGAAAATCAGCTCCTCTCCTGGAGTCTCAGTTTGGAACAAGGGGACAAAATCAAACAACTTTTAGAACCATTCAAATCAGCTCAGGCAATTCCACTGCCTACTGAGCTGCCCCAACATCCTCACTTCCCCCATCTCATCAGTCAGCTATGCCCATGCTGGGTCGGTCGTGAGTGAGCAGAGAAGCCAGACTGCAGGGAGGTAAAGAAGATGGGAAAAGGGAAGCAGATGAGTCACACTGCAGACCCAGTCCTGCAGAGAGAGGCTCAGAGAGTCAGACAGCATCTCTGCCAGGTGACTCTGGGGGTCCTGTCTGTCTGGTGGAATCTGAGGCATCCCGAGAGTCTTACCTTACATCCTGTTTTTACCTGAGCTCCTTTGGATGAGTTTGCAATCCAATTAGGTCTTGTTTGTGGCTCAAGCAAAAGGAGAATTAATTCAATGGCTGGTGTGGTGAGAATGGACAAGGGTGGTGTTAAATCAGGAATGACTTGATGGGGTCACAAAGAGCAGAAGTCTCTCTATTTCTCCTCCATATGTTGTGTTCATTCTCAGGCTACCCCTGAGATGGGAGCAACAGCTCCAGACTACGAACTTCCAGGTTCAAGTTCAGTGGAAAGAATTCAGTTCAAGTTCAGTGGGAAAAGCAAGAGTCTATTTCTCAGAAGCTCCAGTAAAAGACTCATTGTTAAACAGCATCTGATTGGATCACATGCTCATCCATCTCTGAGCCAGTTACTGTGGTCGGCAAACCTTGGCTCGAGAGCCACAAAGGCTCTTTGGCCCCTTAAATGTGGCTCTTCCACAAAATACCACAGCCTGAGCAAGTCTATTTTGAAGAAGTGGCATTAGAAAAAGTTTACGTTTAAAAAATTGGGCTCTCACCGCGGTTTGGCTCAGTGGACAGAGGGTCGGCCTGCAGACTGAAAGGTCCCAGGTTCGATTCCAGTCAAGGGCATGTTCCTTGGTTGCGGGCACATCCCCAGTAGTGGGTGTGCAAGAGGCAGCTGATCGATGATTCTTTCTCATCGATGTTTCTAACTCTCTATCCCTCTCTCTTCCTCTCTGTAAAAAAAAAAAAAAATCAATAAAATATATATTTTTTTAAAAATTTGGCTCTGAAAGAAATTTAAATCATTGTATTGTTGATATTTGGCTCTGTTGATTCATGAGTCTGCTGACCACTGGTCTAAATGAATGGGTTTAAGCCTAGCGTGTGTGGCCACCTCTGAGCTGTGGGTGCTGCCTCACCCATGGACTGACAGTGAAGAAAGGGAGCCCCGAAGAGAAGTTAACGCTGTTGATAAAGAGATAAGGAAGGCACGCAGGCAGCCCTAATGGGCACACACCTCACGGGCAATGGGGAGGGTACAATGAAGTCCCTTGTGAAATATGTCTATAAAAAGCTGGGGCTTAATACATCCTGATTTCTCCTCTGCCTTCCCCTGGTGAACAGACTGCACACAAGCTCCTCCCCCGCCCCCAGCCCCCTCCCACCACCACCCTCCCAATGGGGAAGCCCTTCATTCCCCCGGTTCACGTGTGCCTCTTGAGAAAGCGTGACTCACTGCGGACTCTCTGATAGTTATCTCCTGTCTCCAAAGCCCACTTCCACGGAGGCCTCTGAGGAAGGCAAAGCCATTAACAAGTGCTGAGTGGCCAGTCCCGGAGGGGGCCTTGAACGCCATGGGCAGCAAGGCTTTACAAGTCTTAATTATTTCCCTCCAGCTGGAATGAAACTTCACTTCTGAGTCTGGAGAGGAAGATTAAGGGAGACTCATCCGAGAGCAAATCAGCCCCATGTTGCGGATGGAGGAGCCCCTCTCGTGTCACCCCCAAAGATCTCTCTGCTCCTCAAGCCCAGTGAAAACGTCAGGAACAGCCTCTGGTTCCCACAGCCTCCCCTCAGCTACCCCACCCCCACCCCACAGTTTGGGCGCCAGGCATCCTCACAATTCAGGGGCAGCGGGGAGTGAGGACCCCTGAAATGCCACCTGAGCACCACCGGCCCTCAGGAAGGGGAGGCAGGCGGGATTCTGCGCCAATGGGGATATCCTTTCCCAAGACTCTGAATTCCGGGAGCGGACATGAGCTCAGGGCCTCCTCAGAAACCAGGATGCTCTCAACAAAGAAGACACAACATGGACTGTGCTATTGCCATCAAGTCTCAGCCCCGGAGAGAGCCCATGTGCCTGGCCCACGTGCTTTGCATTGATTACATCATTTAAACCTCCCAATAACCCAGTGCCATACCCAGAATGATCATCCCCATTTTATAGAGGAGGAGACTGGGGCTCACAGAGTCCAAGTCATTTGCACGAAAACACCCAAGTTGCAAGTGATACCAGGTCTGGTGCCAAAGCTGAAGCACTCCCCTTCATTGCTAGGCCTCTCTCTAACTCCCACTTCCACACCCCTGTATCCAGGCCTCTTGCAAGTCCTCCCAGCAAGCGGTAAACTCTATTTCCCCTCTCTTTAGTCTGAGCAGGCCTTATGACTTGCTTTGGCCAATGCAGAAGTGCCAGGTGCCATTTCTGAGCCTAAACTTCAAAATGCCATGAATACTTCTGCTCTATATTTTGTAGCCTGCCTTCACTACGAGAACAACTCTCGCATCACTGGAGGGTGAGGGAGCATAAGGAGCAGGGATAAGCCATCCCAGTTGAGGACATTCTGGACCACCGGCCTCCAGCCAACACAGCAGCTGTCCTAACAACTAACAATCCCATCTAAGCCCAGCCAACCCCAGCCAAGCCCAGCCCACAGCAACAGACCCTCCCAGCAGACCTGCAGACTCCTACAAGAAAGAAACATTGGTTATTTGAAGCCACTATGTTTTGAGATCACTTGTTACACAGCAGCAGCTATCTGATACATCATACCTGATCCCAAAGCAGTTGCACTCAGCCATCTTTCAACCCTGTAGCGAGTACCTTGTCTCTTCCAAATTCTCCCTCAACCTTCGTCTTATACTTTTACTCCTGGAGAAAGAGAGAGAGAGAGAGAGAGAAAGAGAGAGAGAGAGAGAGAGAGAGAGAGAGAGAGAGAGAGAGAGAGAGAAATTTCTCCCATGTCTAGAGAGCATGGGCATGCAGTTGCTAGAACCCATGTCTCCTCCAGTCATTCCTTCATTCACTGATTCAACAAATGTTCATTCTGTGCTTATATGTGCAAGGTTATGGTCCCTGCCACCTAAGAACACACGGGGAACACGGGCACAATTAAAGGAATAATTGCAGCAATTACATTGGAATGAAATCCCGTTTCACTGAGCTTCACGAAGCACCCCAGCCTGGAATGCAGTTGCAGCCTCAGTGCTCAGAGGGCACTTTGTGAAGGCACAGGTGCTCACAGGGAGGGACCTCACACCTGGGCATGAGCAGCTGGCTTGCCCGCGTGGTGAGGACATCCGATCCGAATCACAGGAGGAGCTCTGGGCCTTGCCAAGGATTTCGGGATAGTACAGACACATGGGAGAGGGGAGCACCGAGGGGAGAACAGCTCAGCTGGCAAGGCAGGAAGAGCTCGTCCTCACCTCTGTCCCCAGGACACTTCCTGACTGGGAGTCAATACGAGGAGGAAGGAGGTCCACGGGGAGCACCACACGGCTCAGCAGAGCCTGAGGGTGTAAGAGGCGCATGGCAAGTGGGAAACTGGCCCGGGCAGCTGGACAGCCAGGGAGTGAGCAGTGGCTCTGCCACTTGAGGGCGCTGTGACCCGAGCCCAGTTACTTGGCACCATGGCCTCCATCCCTCACTGGACACATGCAGGTGATGATCACAAATGCTCGGGGTCTGGGAAAGTGTTTTGCATGAGAATCCGATGAGTCATAAATGTAAAGGAGCATATATGGGTCCTGATTCATTCCTAACAGACGTCCACTCCCTCATTAATAACTTCAGGGAAGATGGAGCATGTGGTGCCAGGGGCGTGGGATTTGGGGCCCTGAGAACTGGCATGTCCTTTTCTTCTCTTCCCTCAACCGTGGGCCAGGCCTCTGGCTGCCCAGCCCCTTACACAGAGCTCAGGGGAAGGCCCGCATGCCTGTGCACAGAGGGGCACCTTGCCAAGCTGCCATTCTCTCCCGTGCCATGCCCAGTGGTTCCGCCCTTATATCCAGTTGCTTCCCTCTCTTTCCTGCCTCACCCTTGAGCTTGGTTCTTAGGGGCCATTTTCCCATCTTCCCCAGCAGGCTGTGAACAGCCAGGTACCAGAGAACGTGACCCTCGGCATCTGGGTCACAGTAGGCCTCAGGGGATGTGGGTGGACCATGGGGCTTACTAGACAAGGAGAACAGCTCTGCTGCTCTGCAGGTCACCTGCGCGGGCCCAGGACCAAGGACTACGCCCAGATGGGTGGACCAGGAGCCATGCAGAGTGAGAGGGCAGTGCCTCCCAGGCACCCGCTGTGTGTCAAGGCCTTTCTGCCTTAACTCATTAGATCCCAGGAACTCTCCTTTTTCACTTAATAGCTAAGGAAACTGACTCATGAACTTGGCCCAGGGTTCGCAGCTGGTAAGCTCCTTAGCCATGTTCTGTGCCCGAGCCAGGCTGCCTCCTATAGGCAGTTTCCTTCACACCTGGCTGTGTTTTGTGTGGTCATAGAGGGACTCGCACCACCAGCTGTAGTCATGGTTCTACAGGCTCTTTGAGGGTGAGAATTGGGGTCAGTGTGGACTCTGAGGTTCAGTGTGGACAGTGAGGATCCCTGTAGACTGAAAGACCAAAGGCATGCCAACCTGGGTTCCAACTCAGTTGGCTCACTTAAAACTGGGGACCTTGCATGTGTCAGTATCAAAAGCTGGGCAAAAGTACCTGACTGGATGCTCAGGAGGCCTCCATATGCATGTTGTCCTCTATGTATGTTCCATGTATATGCATGTTCCATGACATGTGTGCAAGCATGTTGTTTGGCTCAGTAAAGGCTGGCTGAGCCTGGACCTGAAGGCCCAGCCCCAAGCCCTGCAGCCCTGCCCTGGTCCAGGGCCAGGGCCAGCGCCAGCTGTGACATCTGGGAAACCACGGGGAGTGACATCACAGGAGGATCCCCCTTATTCAGAGGCGCTGTGTTCAGTGGCCAAAAATATCTGCATTATCAGGTGACGTCGGTCACAGGGACAGCCACGGCTTCAGGAGTCCCCTGCCCCTCGGTCTTTCTTCGGCCTGGACAACAGCTGAGCACATTCGCTGGGAGTTCTGAAGGCAGGTCGGCCCCTCTGAAGACTGCTGTGCATTCCCTGTAATGACATTCATTAGTCCGTCTGACATCAATGCTGTTCTCAGGTTAATACGTTTAACCTAATGAGGCACTTATTTTCCATTTGAAAACTATTGAAGAAACATGTTTTCTTCCTTTGAGCTAAACTGATTAATAGATTAGTCCTAGACTACGAAAAATGGATCTGACTAGCTTATTTCTATGCTTCAGTTATGGCGAGACCGGAATTACTCTGAGTGAAGCTGGTTATTTCTGACGGGAATAAATAAGAAGTTCCCTGCTTGGCTCCTGTGTCCCCTGTTTACCTCTTTTCCCTTCTACCAGCTCCCAGGGAATAGAATCCAACACCAGCATGTAACTCGCAGGGGTGGAGGGGAAACACCTGAAATTGAGCAGCTGGAGACTCAACAAATGGCTGTTATTTATTCAAGGAATCACATCTAGTGGGCGAGCCAGTGCACAGCTCCTGCCTCAAACCAAGGCTGACCTGGCCAGGGACCATACCACGTCTCCCTCCCTGAAGCCTCTTTGGGCCGATCCCAGCCCTCCCCTAGCCTGACCCCAGCGTTGACTGTGACGCAGACCCACCCCCTTGCAGCCTCGGAATTTATCACTCATGAGACCAGCACTTCACGCTGAATCAAGTCACTGTCACTCTCTGCTTCGCACACACTATCTCTCCTCCAGGATCTTCCCAAAAAAGAATAAACACGTCCCCAAAGAACAACAGCTCTGAGAGAGCAGCTGCCAGGTGATTGGCAGGGACTGATGTAAGGGGCTCAGCGGGCAGCAGGAGGATGCGCCGCTGTTTTGACTTTCAAAGCCCTTCACCTGGACATGCTGGACTGGGCTGCAAGCCAGGTCTGCACCCCAACTCTGTCCCCTCCCCCAGACTGTCCGCCCAGCCTCCAGTCAATCACCCCCCCTCTCTGGCCTCAGGACCCACCTCTAATAAATTGTCTGGCCGAGGGCTCTCTAAGGCTCCTCCAGCTCTGGGAGACGCTGGTCAGCACTGGCCCCGGGACACAGGCTTCTCCATCTGCCCGGCTCTGGGGGCATCATAGGCAGAGCCGGGCTCTCATTTCATTTGCAGCCATGCTCCCGAGTGGGCCAGGAGCCTAACCCTCTGTGTCACCTGGATTCCTGTGTCCCGGGCCAGGCTTCCAGAGCCCTCCTTTGTCAGGAAAGTGGTGTGGGAAGGACCAGGAGCAGGAGATGGAGTTCAAGTCTGAACGCTGACACACTCAGAGAGTGACCTCGGGCATGTCCATCCCTACCTGGGGCTCACTGTTCTCCGTTTAAATAAAACAAACCCAGTTTCCTCCAGGGTTCTCATAGCCTGATAGTCCCTGAAGCTTACATCCTGCAACACACCCGCTCCTGCCCCACCTGAGGGTCATTCCAAAACCACCTGCAGAGGCCCACTGTGTGCTGGCCTGTGGGTGGCCCTGGGGACATAGGCGTTTGATGTCCCAGTAGCTCTCATTGCTGTGAGGACAAAGACCATGGGGAGTGATGACCATTGGGCACAAGGACAGGTGAAGGTCAGCACAGGGCACGGCAGGACCCAGGACTCCACCTGCACAGCCTTGGGCAAGTCAGCCCCTCCTTGGGCCTGTTGCCAGGTCGGTCAAATCCAGGTCTCAGCTCAAACGCCACCTTCTCCAGGAGGCTCTCCTAGGTTCCAACATAAAGCTGCCCCTGGGCACTTTTCCACATGATTCTGAAATTATATTTGTATTTGTTACACTAGAAGCCAGTGCACAAAATTTGTGCAGGGGGGGCGGGGAGGGGAGTCCCTCAGCCCAGCCTACACCCTCTCCAAAATGGGGCCTCTTGAGGGATGCCCAACTGCCCGGTAGGATCAGGCCTAAACTGGCAGTCAGACATCCCTCTCACAATCCAGGACGGCTGGCTCCCAACTGCTATCCTGCCTGCCTTCCTGATTGCACCTAACCACTTCTGCCTGCCAGCCTGATCACCCTCTCACCGCTCCCCTGCCAGTCTGATTGATGCTTAACTGCTCCCCTGCCAGCCTATTTGCCCCTAACTGCCCTCCCTTGCAGGCCTGGTCCCTCCCTGCTGGCCATCTTGTGGCGGCCATGGGGGCAGCTATATTGTGTATTGGAGTGATGGTGATGGTCAATTTGCATATTACTCTTTTATTAGGTAGGATGTTTATTGTCTGAATACAATTCTTCCATTCATTCGTACAATCAATGTTTATATTCCAGGGGCTGTCGACTCGGTAGTGAGCCCTTCCTTCATAGGCATTGAAGTTGGGGAGACAGACAGACAATAATCAAGGTAAAGAAAATACATAGAAGACGTCACATTTATAATTTAGTGGTAAATGATAAGGAAGTAAATGAGGCAGAAAGGAGGAGGGCTGAGGATCATCAGGAGGTTGGGGTGCAATTTTATATGGGGGGAGGAGGGGCAGGAAGGGCCTCACTGGGAAGGACTCATTTGAGCACAGACAGGATGGATGAGTGGTTCTGAGCCAGGAGCGGACCTGGGAGGAGTGACCGGGCCTAGGAGCCACAGGACGGAGGCCAGAGGGGAAGGGGGCCTGGCT
The DNA here is from genome assembly GCA_963693515.1 of Pipistrellus nathusii. Lineage (NCBI taxonomy): Eukaryota > Metazoa > Chordata > Mammalia > Chiroptera > Vespertilionidae > Pipistrellus > Pipistrellus nathusii. Next base: position 17,874,360 of record OY882859.1, read on the forward strand.
TGCTGGGCCGGAGTGGGGGAGGGGAGGAATTACAGAGATCACCAAGTTCAGAGAAGGACTCTGGCTCTACCCTGAGAAAGACGGGGGCCGGGGAGGGCGGGAGCCGAGGAGAGAAGTGGTTCCACTTCTAAGGCTCCTCCAGCGGCATTCTGAAATTTTATTTTTCAATTATAATTGACGTTCAATATTATATGCACTTCAGGTGCCCAACATCGTGGCTAGAGATTTATGTGCCTTTTGAAGGTGTATATACTTCCTGATAAGGTGAGTGCGTTTTTAAAGGTTCTTTCCTGGTGCTCAGCAGGGAACAGACCGTAACGGGCAAGACAGAACCGGGGAGACGGCTGGTTGGGTTTGTCCGGGCTGTGGGCCGCGGTGGACAGAAGCAGAGTGAGAGTATGATGTTGGGGATGAGGAATTTTTTTAAGTATCCAGCTCAGCACCCAGCCCTCAGGAGATGATAGCTGTGACGATCGGTGTATGGAAGACGCCGAGAAATCGGAAATGAGATCTCTCAGCTGCCTGCCCTCATCCCTCTGTGGCCCAGTAACTGTGCGCACTCCCTGAGCGGATTAGAAAAAGACAGATCTTCAGGCTGCAAAGAGAAATCGCCAATGACACGGTGAGGGAGCAAGCCGCCTGCCAAGGTCTCGGAGACAGTGGGGGAAGACAAGATGGCCAGATTATACAAGTGACAAAACACTAGCATTCACACACGCGACGCGTGCTTGCAGGATGCACATCCAGAGGGCGTTTATAAGGATGCAGTCACCTTTAAAAATGACTTGCTCTTTTTTTTGGCTTAAACATTTTATTTTTGAAAGATAAAATAGATAGGTGTGTGTGGTGACGTGAATGTTCCCACATGAAACCCTTCCTTATATTACATTCTGTCACTGGGAATCCAACTGGATGTGATTACATCAATAGCCATGTAATCTTCCCACGGGTGACAGATCACATGCATTTCTTTGGACGTGAAACTGACAGCAAGTTTAGATCAGAAAATCTGTGCGTGTGTGTGTGTGTGTGTGTGTGTGTGTGTGTGTGTGTCTAGTTTAAAAAGAAAGAAAATTCAATTCAGCCACTCCACAACAGCCATCCAATTTGTTGGGTTTGTTTTTGAGGCAAGTATCCGGAGAGAATTCTGAGGCAAGGTCCGAGGGGACCTCAGAGAGGGGGGATTCGGCTGCCAGCAGAGCATGAGAATGGGGCTGGGCCAGGGCTGGTGGGTGTCGAGGCTCAGCCTCAGACTGGCCCGGTGACCTTGGGCTCATTATTTCTCCCCTCTGGGCCTCAGAGCCTCCAATGTGTAAAACAAGGGGGCTGGACTATTTCATCCCTAAGCCTCCTTCCTTCCAAATTTTAATATTATTACAGGGCCAGTGCACAAAATTCATGCATGGGTGGGGTCTTTAGGCCTGGCCGGCAATCAGGGCCTATTGGGACCTTCCGGCTGACAGCCAGGCCTCCTTTCCAGTTGCAGAGGTCTTCCTACGCCCCGGGGTTGCTGGCTGTCTTTATTTCACACTGCCCCCTTGTGGTCAGCGCAGGTCATAGAGAGGGGTTGAACTCCCAGTGGGTTGAACTCCAAAGGGGACAATTTGCATATTAGCCTTTTGTTATATAAGATAAGTAAGTTAAAGAAGAAGAAAGATCAGTGAGAAAGAAGTGGAGAGGAGGCAGTAAGGATAATCTTATTCAAAGAACAAAAGGAAGGGAGAGCTAAGATCTGAGCATCACTTTCCCAGCCTCCGTCTCCTCCTTCTTAAAGTTGCTGAGTGCCCCTCTCCCGCAGGGTTGCCAGGCAAATTGAAATGAAAGAACATGGGTGCCATAGCACAGAACCTGGGACACTGGGATCATGCAAATTGTTGTTGCTGCTGCTGTGGACGGAGTGACGATTTTATTTAAAGATAGAGCAGAGGTTGTCTCGGGAGAGAGGCTTCTGCCTCTGTCCCTTTGGAATTGCCTTGATGGACCGCCTGAGCCAGATGGATCATCCCTTATTCTTCTGATAAAAAAAAAAAAAAAAAAAAAAAAAAAGCTTGAAGCAGAAAGCTTTATCACCAAAGGGAAAAAGAGAAAAGAAGGCGCTCGGACTGCAATAGCCACAAAGTCCATGTCTTACCCGAGGTCCCTGGCTGCAGAAGGTGGCGGGCAGCCACTGGCTCCCACCTATGTGGCCCGGCTCTGAGGACCCTACCAGCAGAGTCTCGCTGTGACCCCACAACCGTGGCAAGGAGACCCCATCCTCCCATGTGCAGACAAGGAAACTGAGGCTCCGAGAGGGTGACCATTAATGCCTTTGCCCCAAATCACACACTCCTGCATGGCTGAGCCAGGATTCTGCCTTCCTTGTTCTTTCAACATACCAGGATTCCTCCACCTGTTTGTTTTGGCTCGTTTCCTGCCGTGGCAATCCGCAGAAAACCCACTTCCTGCCGCACGGATCAATCAAGGTCTTGCTCCTCTCTTCTTCTCTACTGGTGTGGACATGGGACATGGGACATTCTATCTCTCATCTCTATTGGTTGTCAGTTCCTTTCTGCCTCCCAGGATCCCCCTTCTTTTCCCTGTTGCTAACAGGAATGTCCTGGAGATGCTGAAGAATCTAGAGCATTCCGGGAGCAGTGAGTGGCTCCGTGTTGCTGGTGGGAGCAGGTGAAAGGGGGTGCAGGTTCTGAGGGCAGCGAGGAAGACTTGAGGGAGAAACACAATCCTGCAGCTCGTAGCTGCCACAAGCTGAGTGTGGGTGAGACCAGAGAAGCTTTTGTGACAACAGCCTCGGGGCACTGAGCTGTCTGTGCTCAGAGAAGTGAAAGTGAGGGTCCCATGTGGCTCTTCCTTTCACGTGGACCTAGGAAGTCTGGACAGAGTCCAGAGCAGGGCACAGGAGACTGCAGGCCTAGAGTCCGCTGACCTCCGAGGAATGCTATTTATCACCTGGATTCATGAGTAAATATCGTAGCTACCTCCAAACAGGGAAAAATAAGAGACTCAATAATTTCAAGAGAAATTCAAGCCTAGCCGGGAATGCTGGATGACCGATCACTGGAAGCACATCCTGGGACCAGGAGGAAGCAGAGGGAAGATGGAAGCAGCGTGCTGAAAACCGACAGAGAAGAGACGAGAGCATGCCGGGTACCTGTGAAGACGATTCCTCTGAGGATGAACTTGAAACACTGGAAAGCAAAGCCAAAGCAGCCCTGAACGTACCAGGCAGAAATAAGCCACCAGGGGTAGAAAGATTTCAAGCCACAGAGATGGAATCTGTCACAATCCTAATAGGAATATGTCAGCAAATGTGGGAAACAAAGTGACGGCCTGCAGAAATGGGAAGGGTCGGTATGCATCCCAATCTTCAAGAAACGGGGTGCCATGGATGCCGAGTCCTCAGGGCCATTGCTCTCCTTTCCCACGCAGATCACGTGCTGCCCAACGTGATGTAGCACAGGCTCCCACCATGTGTGGAGCGGGACTGGCCCAGTGCTCCCGCTGGACTCACCGAGCAAGAGGCTGATGGCGGACATTCGCTGGAAGCTACCGTCGCCAAAGAATTTCCAAAGCAGGTCTGTGTTCACAGACTCCAGGGAAGCCTCTGGCTGCAATCTGACTGTCCATGATGAGACACTATGGGCTTCTCTGGACGAAATGGGGGCTCCTGGGCACTTGACCTTCTGTAGTGTAACCTGTGTTGTGGACAGGAAGCCGCTGTTGGGCGGAATGGTTTGTCCTCGAAGCAATGGTGTCAGACAAGGGTGCATTTTATCTGCCTGTACATTCCATGGGTACTCAGAGCGTGCCACACAAAAAGCTGTGGTGAACAGGGCACTGCGACTTCCCTCACTCACAGGGTGGCCACCAGCCAGAGACAACTCAATGGCAGGTGACACACACATCGTAGCTAAGATCTATTAGGGGATTTTTCCGTACCAGTCACTATTCTGTGTGTGAACTTATTTCATACTCACAACGAGCTTATGAGGCAAGTGCCACTGTTATTCCCATTTCACAGATGGGAAAACAGAGGCACAAAGGAGTCGAAATGATAGAGCAGTGGTCGGCAAACTACTGCTCTGTTGACTGGTGAGTTTGCAGACCACTGGGATAGGGGCTTAATCACAAGGAACAACAACAGCCTGTAATTATTGGAGTCGAGATCCTAGGTCAGTGGTTGGCAAACTCATTAGTCAATAGAGCAGTGAGTTTGCCGACCACTGGACTAGAGAAAAGGGAGGTGGGTGGGTGTGGCCTGAACTTGGAAATCGGGCAGGTCAGGGTTCAGATCTCCATCCAGCCCCTCACCAGCAATGGCCTTGAATAAGTGACTCCCACATCCTAGTTCTCAGTCTCCCCATCTGTAAAATGGGGGGATATGACCCCTGCAGGACCTGCGGCGTAGTAGAGGCTGGAGAGAGGAGAGTGTCCCCTCCATCCTTGGAATTGGGGTCAGCACCGACTGCCATCCTACTCTGGGACATTTGGGGTCAGGGATGTCCAGAGGAGGGTGTTGGGTCCTTGGCTCAGGGGCTGACGGAGCTGCTTTCTGAAGCTGCTCTGGAAACCTGATTAGGTGTCACTTTGGGGGTCCGAGTCCACTTGGGCGGGGACAGGGAGTGCCCATTGCAGCCCTAAAAGCTGTTCAGCCGAGGAGCTGCACTCCCCCTGCTGGAGGCTGGACTCCCACATGCAAGGATCTTAAATTACTTTCTAATGAAAAACACGGTTGCGTCCAAACTGAAATTATATTGTCAGCAGTTAATTATCACTTGTCAGACAAGCGTGTGCCCAGATTGCGGGTTTAATTTCCATATAGGTTTGCAAATGCCTCCTTCCTCCTGTTTGATGAGGCCTCTCTGAACAAGAGGCACTCATTGTTAGGATTGTTGCTTTTTTTTTAACCAGTTGGGGGTGTGGTTTTTTGTTTTTTTTAATAAGCAAATTTCTTTGCCATCTGAATCCGACTCTTGGCAAACAGCAGAAAAGCACTCGGTGTAATTTAAGCAAAGGAAGATGGGAGGGAGGGACTGGGCTGCCGGGTGAGTCTGGAAATTCAGCGGCACCTGGACGTAGAGCTGGAACTCCCGCTGGGCCCCAGGCTGGGCCCTGCCCACCCTCTCCCGGGGGCCGGGGCCTCTCCCTGCAGTTTTCCTGTTTCCTTCTTCCTCCTGCTTCTTGACTTCTCTCCTCATATTGCAGGAATGGCTGTCCCTCCTCCTCTTGTGGAAGAAATGGCACACCCTTTCTTTCGGTCAAGGACCCGGCAGACCTGGCTTCACATCCTGCCCCATGAGCCACGTATCCTTTGCTACATGGATAACTTGGCACCAGGCACGCAAAGCGCTTTGCACGTTGTGGTCACAGACAAGGTGTCCCAGCAGGCTGCATTCTATCTCCCCATACGTTTCATTCTCTCCCCGGCCTGTGGTGGGCTCTGTAAGGACCGGCTGCTTCTGCAGCTGCCACACCCTATTGTCGTTAGCATGATAACAACACAGTTCCTGAGCACAGGGGAGCCCTTCCTGGGGAGACAGAGACGGAGAAAGGATGTCACTGTCTGTCAGACCCCCCTCCCTGGGCGACCAAGAGACCCCAGAGCAAGTGCCATGCGACCTCAGCCCTGAGCCGAGTCTGAGCCTCTCGCCTGCCGAGTGGGAGCAGCAATGTCTACCTTGCAGAATGGTTGTGGGGGGGGGGGGGGTGAGATAAGGGTGTCCGGCAGGCACTGGCCGCTCCTAACCCCACTTTGCTTGTTGACACAGGCCCCTGGCTGTGGAGGAGACAGTGAGTGCCCATGAATGGAGGAAGGAAGGAGGATAAATCTCTCACTTTCTTAATGGGATAACAGACCACATCACATCTCGGCTTGGAATCTTCTCCTGAGACCTAAAACCGGGAGCTGGGATTTTTTTTTTTTAATTTTATTTCTTTGTTCTTTGATGGATAACTATTTTCTCCAGAAAAAAAAAAAAATAAAGGAAGCTCCGGGAGGCCAGGAAGTGAGTTCCTGCCGGTGCGGCACAGAGGAAACATCACGGTACATGAATGAATGAGACGGAGCGTGGGAAGCACTCGGCTCAGCACCTGGGACGTGCCACTTCTCCCACCAACGGCGTGCATTGGAACTGTACACTTTCCAGCACTCAGCAACTGCAGCCGAGGTGGCAGAGAGGAGCGACACTGAGGACAGGAGACAGGCTGGAGAGGTGGGCCCCCACCCTGTGGGAGGGCAGGGGAGCCAGGAGGAGGCTTGGGGAGCATGGGGTGGGCCTCTAGTTTGGGGGAAGTTCGTGGGAGGAGCCCCTCTGTGTAGCACAACAGAAAGACTAGGCCTGAGAACAAGGATCCGGGCCCAGCGCTGTGAAGGGAGACAGGCGCCTGCTCTCGGGCCTCAGTTTCCCTGTGAGCAGTCTTTGCAGCCCCTCTCCCCTTCCCCCCCCCATCCAAGCCCTGACACCCTCTGAGTCTCTTTTGCATGCAGCAGCCCAGGGTCTGTCCAGCCAGAGCCCTGGCTGTGGGAGCTGCAGTGATGCTGAGAGGTCACGGGGCCGCCAGGGGGAGGGCAGGGTGGGGACCTGGGAAGGGGGCTCATCCGCTCATTCTCAGCCTGGGTTTGGGGGCTTCCCTGTCTTCAGTCTGGGCACTCCACTGTCACCACCTGCCTTCGAAGAAGGAACGTCAGTTGAGGCAGGGGCACCTGGGGCCGGTACATAGCGCCATCCCTCTGCCTCACAGGCTCACCCTCCCCTCCGCCCGCCCCCCTACCCGACCCCGTTCCAGAGCTGCCTCAGCCTCTCGCCCGGCCAGGGCTTCTGCTCCCTGGGAAAGGGGACGCCACGATGGCCCCTCCAGCACCCGCTCCAGGCCTTCCCCTTTGGGTGGCAGCTTTGACCCCACCCCTACCTCCGGGTCCTCGATTCGGCTAATCTGTACCCCAGACCTGGGCCCACCGGCACAGGTCACTGCTTATCATGAGCCAGCCAGAGAGAAGCCCGGGACTGCCCTCCTGGCTGGAAGAGACTTCGTCTCCCATGAAAAGGAAGCAGAAATAGCTCACACCGGTCCTGGCAGTGGGCACAGATCAAACAGGTAACGAGAGGATCTGAAATGAAGCTGGATCGGGGCGAGGGGGAAGGTGGTGCATGTGGGCCCATGGGAGAAGTCATGTGTCTCTGTGTGTAGTGTGTATGTGTGTGTGTGTACACAGGGGCTATCTGTGTGTGTCTGTGCATGTGTCCATATGTCCCTGTGTGCACTGTGCATGTCTGCACATTTGTCTGCACATACAGAGGTTCGAGGCAGCGCCCTGTCAGGCTTGCTGAGGCCTGGAGGCTGGTTAGGATGCTGAGTCCGGTGCTCTCTCCGCGGCTCACGCTGCACCCTTCCTCCCCCGCCCCCCACCCCCGCCCCATTCTCAAGGAAGGTCTCTTCCCACCTCATCATCCCGAGGTCCCATCTCCAGCTGTAATTGATGTAATGCTATTCTCATTCCTAATCATTCCCTGCAATTTGCAAAATGGTTGCTTGGTGTAAAGGCAGTTCCGCTCTGCTTTCTTGTTCTCGTGGCTCAGCAGAGAGAAGAATGGGAAGGGGGCAAAGCAGCGTGGAGAGGAGGAGGAGAAAGGCAGCCACGGCCGGAGGGTGATGCGGGGAATGATGGGAGCCAGTCATTTAGCGAAATTACCCTTTAACTGGAGATGAGTCTGTTCACTTCCTAATGCACCGGCCTCGCCGCCTCCGGGGACATGGGCCCCGTAAGGAGGGCGAGCGGCCTGATTATTCACGACTGCCCACGCGCCCACCAGGCCTCTCTGCGGAAGGCTGTGGCTTCGGTTCCATCCTGACCATCCAGGCAGCTGGAGCAGAAAGGGCGGGGTTTGTCCCACACTGGTCCCCACCCCCTGTCCCATCCCCCCTTCACCCCACAGGAGCCCCTACCTTCTAGTGCCCTGGACAGACCCCAGACAGGCCAGGTCCCCAGTGCATGTAAGCACCTGCTCAGTACCAAGTACAGAGTTGGGTTCTGGGGTGGGGGACTGGGGGGGGGGGGGGGGGAGTGACTAAGGCAGACACAGCCTGTGCCCTGCAGGGTTTCCAGTCTAAAAGGACTGACTACCTGTTGTGAAAGCAATAATTACCTAAAGAACCAGCTTTCACAATTGAGGGCCAGAGGGGACCTACCCGGTTGCGGGGGAAGGTCAGGTGGGCTTCCTGGAGGAAGTGGCACTTCTGTATTAAGACATGACACACACAGAGGAGTCAGCCAGGTGAGATGTCTTAGGGGATGTTCCAGGCAGAGGGAACAACACGTGCAAAGCCTCAGAGGTTAGCATGGCAGAAGAAAGGCCTTGGTGGCTGGCCCGTCTTGAATGGGGATGCAGGTGGCAGATGTGCAGCCCTGAGCTTCCAGGCCTGTCAGAGCAGGGGACCCTGGGGAGGAAGGGAGGGATCAGGTGTGGGGCCTGAGTGTCTTCCTGCCTAATTTGATGCGCCCTCCAGCCTTGTTCTCAGACGTTCCATTCAGTGTCCCTCGGCCTCCGGCCTCCGTTCTGTCTCTAAGAGGTGACAGAAGGGACTCCTCCCCGCCAGCCCCTCCTCGGGCCTGGATAACAACAGCAGGGGCCCTGGAGGGTCTGAGCACTGAGAGCACGTTTGCCCACAGCCACACCCTCCAGCAGGGGGAGCCCGGGGATTCACTGCCCACAGACACACCCTCCTCTCCAGCAGCTGATGATGAGTGAGTGTGTGAGTGTGTGTGTGTGTGTGTGTGTGTGTGTGTGAGTGTGTGAGTGTGTGAGTGTGTGTGTGTGTGTGTGTGAGAGTGTGTGAGTGTGTGTGAGTGTGTGAGTGTGTGTGTGTGTGTGTGTGTGTGTGTGAGAGTGTGTGTGTGTGTGTGAGAGTGTGTGTGTATGTGTGTGAGTGAGTGTGTGAGTGAGAGTGTGAGTGTGTGAGTGAGTGTATGAGTGAGTGTGTGTGTGTGTGTGTGTGTGCATGTGTGAGCATCACTGGGCTGTGTTTCCGAAGGGAACACTGAGGAGGCTCTCAGAGGTCTAAGCCACCAGCCCTGTCACACAGCGAGTGGACCCGGGTCTGTGGAACCCGAGGCCATTCTCCACTCGCTGCCCCAGTGGTGAGAAGCCCCGGTGGGTGCTCCCCACTGGGCTGCTGCCTCCCTTCACCAGGCCCGGGGACCCTTACCCGGGCTGAGCCTCCTCCATCAGGCCCGGGGACCCTTACCTGGGCTGAGCCTCCTTCATCAGGCCCGGGGACCACTACCCGGGCTGAGCCTCCTCCACCAGGCCCGGGGGCTGTGACCAGAGGCTGAGCCTCCTCCACCGGGCCCGGGAGACCGTTACCCAGGCTGAGCCTCCTCCATCAGGCCCGGGGAGCCGTTACCGGGCTGAGCCTCCTCCACCGGGGTGTGGAGCCAGATGCGACCCACCTTCTGAAGAGGCCCGCAGAGATGAACCATGAGCTGCTGCCCTGAGACCAGGAGGCTCAAAGGAGAGAGGGGAGGGGGCTCAGGACCCAAACAACCAAGAAACCCCAGGCCTGGGTGAGCTCCCTGCAGGGTCCCCAAGTGACACAGGGCAGCACTGATCCAGAGGGGGCGTCCCTGCGTGACTGTGACCGTCACCGTCCTCAGGTGGAGGCCCGTGGGGCACAGCCGGGGGAGTGCCAGCCGCCTCCACTCCAGGAGCCCAGCATCCCGATGGGTCCGGTATCCGGGAGCTTCTCACCAGCATAACTGTGCTGATTGTCATGGTCACGGCTCATAACACTTTGTAACGGCCATCAACTCGGGAAGTCTGAAGCGGGCCCAGGAGAAGGCGGAGGCCTTGGATGGTTTGGACAGGATTTAAAGGGAAACGGAGGGTGACTGGAAACTTGGGGAGACAGGTTGGGAAATGGCTGCCTGTTTGGGGGAGAAGAGGAGGCATGTCACCGTCACAGAACGCTACACGTGCCAAATGTTAAGGTCAGAGACTGTTCAAGTGAAGTGATGTGACAGTTGTTGACATAAAAGTGGGAAACATTAAAGTAGAATTGTTAAAACCACCAGTTGAGGCTCACAAAACAATAGGGTGGTTGGGTGTTAGGATGGGATGTTACCGGATGCACAGAACGTCACGGAACCTTGGGGTCAGCGTGAGCATCGTGGGCTCAGAGAGAGAGGCCTGGCTTTAAGGCTTGGCTCTGGGACCACTCACTTGTTTAAAAAGTGGGGATTCTAAGGGCCTCCCCCATGGATCAGGGGGGCCCTAAATGGGATGAGACTCAATGGGAATGGTGCCTAGCAGGTAAGCACGATATATGACACAGGCATGGAGTGAGGGAGAGGCATGTACAGACTGCATTTCATGTGATAGGTGATGGGTCAGGCAGGGCTGGGGGGAATCCTCAGAGATCCTACAAAGTCCAGACCAGGCCTCTCACCTCGGCCACCCCTTGGACTCGTCTGGAAGCTTTTTTTTTTTTTTGCTTTTTTTAAATATATGTTATTAATTATTTTTACAGGGAGGAAGGGAGAGGGATAGAGAGCCAGAAACATCCATGAGAGAGAAATGTCAACCAGCTGCCTCCTGCACACCCCCTACCAGGGATATGCTTGCAACCAATGCACATGCCCCTCGACAGGAATTGAACCCGGGACCTTTCAGTCCGCAGACTGATGCTCTATCACTGAGCCAAATGGAAGCTTTAAAACAACCGCAATGCCCAGCCCCATGAGCCCAGGGCTGCATAGGGGAGTAGCTCTGCCCAGGTCCCTGGTCCCTGGCCACCTTGTACTCTCCTCACCGGCCATGAAGGAAGACTTACCTGCAGCTGGTGCATCTCGGCAGAGGCCCAGTGGTCCTCACAGAACTTGAGAGCTGGGCCTCGGGGGCAGCTGCAGGCGACAGAGCGGCAGAGCTTCCCCTGGGAGAGAGAGGCTCCTCCCCACCTCAGCACCCCACCGGCTCCTTTGACTTGTGCCGTCCCACAGGCTGTGTTGCTGGAGCCTTTCCGGACCTTGCTTTTGCTGTCCACAGAAGCGATACATCATCTGGACCTGAAAAGAACTCCCTTTTGGGCTTTTTGTTTCTTTACAGCTGAATCCATCCACCTTCCCTGACAGCCTGTGTCTGTTTCACCAACCGGAAATGGGGGAGCAGCGCGCGCCTCAGAGTTGCAGAAATGGATGTGTAAGTGGCTCTGCAGTGAAACTTGGCTTGATCACCCCAAATCAGCCCTCCTGCCAGGAACCCCCCTGAGGTAAGTGGAATTGATGGCAGGGCTAGGGCGCGGTGAGGCCGGATTCTGGGGGCCTTAAATTGCAGGATAAGGAGTCGGAACCTTCCAGCAGGCAATAGGGAGCCATTGTGTGTCTCGGAGCAAGGCAGGGCCTGGGATGTGAGCCTCCCAGGGCATAGCAGCGGCAGAACCACTGGGCGGGGGCTTGTTAGGGAGGCAGCAGGCAGCCACCACAGCTGCTAAGTAGGTCTCGGGAACCAGAACTGGGCTCCCAGTGCTGCTGATGGAGCCACGTCTCGGTCAGCACGTGGGGAAGGTGGCTGCAGGATTTCTAAGTTCTGTTAGGGGTCATCTCTTCCAGGGAAGCGGAGGGGAGAAGGGAAGGGAGGAGGAGCAGGCAGCTTGTTCACAGCAAGTGTGGATCTGATAAAGAAAAAGCAACCTGGTCACTGCTAGTGGGGGGGATATATATATATATATATATATATATATATATATATATATATATATATTTATATATATATTACTTTGGAGCGATTGAAATTGCTGTTTTATTCATCACAATGGTTAACCAGCATCAGCTGTACGTGGTAATTCAACCAAATATGCCCATCTCTGCTGCTGAGTTTGCATTTACTAAGAAAGGCAGAAGTTGCTGGGGCCCAGAAAATGAGGGAGCCCCTATCTGGTGACAGAAAACCCTCGGAAATCCCCTATCCTGTGGCACCCCCGGCCCATTCTTGCCTCCCCGCTCCCTGTCCCAGCACCCAGTTGTCGGCCTCTGCCCAGAGCCTAGGCGCGAGGGCGGGGAGGGAAGGGGAGGATCGAGAGCAGGTGCTCCTCACTCCTCCCTAATGCAGCTGATCTTCCCCCCTTCAGCCCTGACCCTGTCAATGAGCCCGAGCAATTTGCTCCCACCCCCCACCCCCGCACAAGCCTCTCCCAGCCTCCCCCTGCCCCTAACCCTGCACACATCCGACCACAGGCTTGTCTCAGGTCCTGTCACTGGCTCCCTCTGCCTCATAGCCCACAGGCTAGGTCATCTCTCTGGGATCAGGGAGGACCAGGGAGGCTGGAAAGGGTAGGGATGGACAGAGGTCTGGGTGGGGGCTAGCAGCAGGGACAGCCAGGCCCCACCAGCAGGGCTGGTGCCCACGCTTACATCACGGTGTGGCCAGGGGCCTCGAATGCAGGTATTAAACTTGATGTGCCTGTAGGTGTTTAATTGTCAGCAGTGGTTTTGCATATTTGAGAAATCTATAAATACCGAGTGTAATTAGCCATCATTAGCATATGCCTGTGTTCCGTATATTGTTTCCCCAAGAATGCACGTTGCCAATTCCTCACCAACACAGGACACCAGCCTGGCAAGAGTGTGTCCCCCAGCACCAGAAACGGAGTGAGTCCATTCATCCTCCTGGGGGAGGGGCAGCCGGACGGCGGGCAAACCTCCCATTGCTTCAGGTCCTGTCCATGGAGCTCCAGGAGGGCAGAGAGCAGGCTCAGGTGAGAGGTCATCTCAGCCACCACTTGGGCCTGGGTGGTGGTCAGCAGGGCAGGGAGGGGATACCTGAGTGCCCGCCTGTGCGGCTCCACCAGGCCCTACAGTGGGCCAGAGCAGGGCGGCTGGCATCTGGTCATCCTGGGGCCCCATCTGCCCTCCCTTGATCTGGCTCACCTCCCTGAGCCTCAGTGTCCTCAGCTGTAGGATGGGGGTGAGAACAGCCCCCGCCTCATGGGAGTAGTGAGGATGAAGTGAGAGAGTACCAGAGAAGGGCACCCCATGTGTGGACGGATACTCCAGCTACTGTCACTCAGAGGAGGCACCACAGGCCCCTTTTACAGATGGGCTCATCACTGCAACAGCTACCAGCTGTTAACACCCCTGCACCAGGTGCCTGCTCGCATGGCCCCATGGCACCTTCATGGCAGACCTGTGTGGCAGGTGCTGCTATGATCCCCACTCCACGGGGAGGAGGCTGTGCATGGATGGGTCACATACTCCCCAGGTCACATGGTCGGATGTTGGGGGGAGAGGCAGCAGGTCAGAGCAGAGCTCTCCGCCCCCAGGAGGGCCTAGGCTTGGCCACCATCCCAGAGCCTGCACGGCCTGGGAAATGCAGTCATGAGAAGGTGTGAGCATACATGGCTGCCCACCTGGCATCCGTCCCTTCCTTCCTTCACATGCAGAGCTTTGCTTCTGTCCTGCAGGCCCCGACCTGCCCCGGGGGGAAGCCAACCTGCATTCATCCTCCTTCTCCAGAGATTACGTTAGGAGTGGGCATGTGACCCGGATCTGGTCACTGACGTGTGAGGGACACTCTGCCCCCAGGAGGGGACTGCGACCAAGAGGTATCCTTTCCGCCTCAGCTCTTCCCCTTCTTCCTGATCTGAGTGCTGTCAGCGGAGCTAGTGATGTTTGGAGCTGTGGCCCCCATCTTGTCACCATGAAGCAAAAGGCTGCTGACAAAAAGCCAACACAGCCAAGAACGACTAAAAGGAAAAAGCTCTTTGCTGACCTCCCTGAGCATCTGACCACATGAGACCACCTCCCTCAAGGTCAAGATTCAGCAAGCATTTCTGTGGAGCAGTGGTTCTCAACCTTCCTAATGCGCCACCCTTTCATACAGCTCCTCATGTTGTGGTGACCCCCAACCATAACATTATTTTCGATGCTACTTCATAACTGTAATTTTGCTACTGGTATGAATCGTAATATAAATATCTATGTTTTCTGACGCTAGCGGTTCTCAACCTGTGGGTCGCCTAAGACCATTGGAAAACACAGATATTTACATTACAGTTAAGAAGTAGTAACAAAAATAATTTTATGGTTGGGGGTCACCACAACATGAGGAACTGTATTAAAGGGTCTCGGCTTTAGGAAGGTTGAGAACCTCTGCTGTCGAGGGAAAGATGGTGAATATTTCAGGCTTTGTGCGCCAAGAGGCAAAGCCAAGGATGCTTGTGTAAGTATTGATTAAACAAGAGAGAACATAAATGTCCACACATTTTTATTGATAAAATTCAGAATAGAATAATCAAACGCAATCTTTATGACACAGATCTAGTAATGAGAATAATGGCCTTCTTTTGGGGGGGGAGGTGGAGGGATAACAAATGACTTTACTTGGGATTCAAAATGAGTTTTCCCTGTCCTCAAATGGATGGCGAACGTTCGTCTGTAAAAATCACCCTCAGCTTCAGGCCATGCCCAAGCATGGTGGGTCAAACTGGCCGCAGGCTGAGGCTCAGCAGGCCCTGCTCTACAGCTGACTCGGTCAGAGCATTTCATGTCCTGATTGCTGGAGGCATTGCCGTTGGGTCTCTGGTACATGCTGCCTGGCACATACTAACGGGTGGGAGCCCCTGCTATGTGCAAGGCACACCTCTCTCATATGAGTTGTGGCCATCTGATTGCACCCCAGCCACCCCTGGAATCCTGGAGGTGGAGGATGTGTCTTGTTGGTCTTCAGAGCATCAGATGGCTTGTGAGCCCCAATGACAGAGTGTGAATAATAAGAGTGAATGGATGAAGGAACCCCATATTAATAAAAGCGTAATATGCTAAGTGTCCGACCGATCAGTCAACCGTTAACCAACCGTTGGGTCAAACTTGACCAGTCGCTATAACATGCACTGAACACCAGGAAGCAGACACTCCAGTAGGTTAGCTTGCTGCTGGGGTCTCATCAATCAAGACTGGGCGAGAGGGACGGACACGCCCTGGAGCCCTCCTATGGTCCCTCCCTGGCCGGCTGGCCCCCATTTGAGACAGGGTAAGATGACCTGATGGGCCCCAATTGCCTGCCAGGCTGAGGGACCCCACCTGAGCATGAATTTGTGCCCTGGGCCTCTAGTCCCATATAATAAAAGCCTAATATGCAAATTGTTCCACCAGGAGTTTGACCGCTCGCTATGATGTATGCTGACCACCATGGGCCCCAACAAGAGCAGGACCGTGGCAGGATGGTGGAGCAGGTGAGCAGACAGGGCCAGGCCAAGGCAGGTGCAAGCAGGGGCCCGATCACCCTGCCGTAATCCCACAGATGGCGACCAGTGGCAGCAGCAGGGGAGCCTGGCCCCAATCAATCACCCCATAGACAGAAACCAACAGCAGCAGTGGATGGGTGAGTGGGGCCGCTGCCCAACTCCCAGGCACTGAGAGATCTGGGCCGGGGGCCCAACCACGATTGATCCCCCGCCCCATCCCTGCTCCATAGGCAGGACAGTGAAGCAGGTGAAGGGGTGGCACCAGGGTGCCATGGCGGGGTGCCAGGCAGGGCTGCACAGCTATGAGGCTGGGGTGTGAGCTGTGGCCAATCCCCACAGGCCAGCCTGAGGGACCCCAGGCCACCCCATGCATGAATTCCTGCACCGGGCCCCTAGTATATACATAAGCACTTTGGAAACAAAAAAGTGCTGAGCTCAGTTGTTGGTCGGGTTCTGGGAGGGGCACAGACAAAGGGTAGAAAAGTGTGCAGGGATCAAAGAAACGGTAGCAGCCCCTGTGCAGCCATCCCCTGGGCTGAGAGCCTGGGAGAGCCAGCACTTCTCTCCCTTCCCCACAGACACTGAGCAACAAGGCTTTGCCATTTTCTCCCTAAAAACCGTGATGAGAAACCAGACAGTTATCATTCCGCCAGCTGCAATTCTTTGCTGCGTTATTTGGTAAGAGACGAGGACGCGGCCCAGGAGAGGAGTTCGAGGGAGGAGTGGGAGAAGCCATTTGGGGGGAACAGGCTTTATCCTGGTAGTTGCAGCCCAGGTTCCGTCAGGAGACTGAACTAAAAGATCATTTCAAATGAATTTTACCATCAGAGTAAGAGCTGTTTTCCCAAAGCGCTTTACTTTGACAGTTGGTTTTTGAGAGATTTGACAGATTTCATTTCTCCAGCAGACAAGAGATGGAGGAGGCCTTAGCCAAAGCCCTTCTGCCAGGGGTGCTCTTAGCATGGACGCTGATGTTTGTGAGTGAGTGACCCGGTTCTCCCCTCTCCATCCCTCTCCTTCCTTCTGCCTGCATGCACTGGGCGGGGCAGGGCGGGGGAGGGCGTAAAGGAGATGACCTTGTGCGGGAGGGGGTTGACGGGGTGAACCTGAAGGCAGGGAGGCCCCAGGAGGCTGCTGGGTGTCCAGGGGACATGACCAGGAGCAGACAAGGTGCAGGCTAAGGGAAAGGGGGGGCCAAAGAGGCAGAGTGTGGTGAGATTTTTGAGCTGAGGGCCCAAGAGACTCAATGGGAACAGAGCTGGGACAGAACAGGTTTGGGGAGGGTGTTGGAGCTGGGGGCATGGGGAGGTGGTCACATTTTCTGATCACCAGAGTAGCCTCTAATGAGCTGGGTGCCCTGGTCCCTTCTGTAAGCGCTTAGGGGTCCCAGAGAGAAGCCAAGAGCAGGAAACTCGAGCCAGTGACAAACTCTGCCCCTGATCAATGCTGTCCTCATTAGCAGTAATTAGTTGTTGAATACACTGTCACCCTGGGCATGAGGAATCTGAATAAACACTCTCAGGGGGCCAGGGAGGACCGGGCAGGCCATAGGAGGGCCCTGCCCTTTCCCGGGGACTCTCTGGACAGACCGGGGCCAGGCAAACCAGAGCCCCTGTGCTGGTTGCAGCGGTTACTAATTCTTCTCTGAGCTTCCCCTTTCTCATCTGCAAATCAGGCTGAGACCACATCTCCCCCAGAGCTGTGGTGAGGAGTGACTGAGAGACTGCCTGACCTGTGAGCAGTACCCAGAAAAAGTCTCCTTAGTCCCTTCCCCATTCCCTCTCCCCACCAGCCACCTCCTTTTCCTGATTCCAGGACGCCAGTTAGTCTGACAATAGTAACCAGCCCTCCTGAGCCCCGCCAGGCCCTGTGCCAAGCTCTCCATACCCGCTCTCTCACTTACTATATTAGTCTGCTGTCAGCTCTGCTGTTGGTCCCAATTTGCAGGTGAGGACACTGAGGCCCAGAGAGTAACACGAAAAGTCACAGGGCTATAAGGGGACAGATCCAAGTCACAAACCAAGTCTGACTGACCACAACATGCACGCTTTTCCCCACATGCCTGTCCCAGGCATCCCACCTGGCTCTGGCCTGTCTTTCTGTTCAAGTTGGGGCTGGCAGACCCTGAGGTAGCTGACCCTGAGCGGGAGCTGGACAGGGACCTTCTGAGGTCATGCCAACCATCACTAATGACTGAGCAAGGCCTAGGGGGCACCAAGGCCAGGAAGTAGACGAATCCCGTAGAATCCACACCCAGGGCTCCCCGTTCCCAAACCCACAGTGAAGGAGGCTTCCTCCTCTCTTCTTGGTTCTGAGCCTGCACTGGGACCAAAAGGCCCCGCTGAGGGGAGGGGGCTGCAGGGACAGGTCTCTGGAGACCTCCCAAGTTCATGATCGCAGGCTTTAATCCTTTGCAAAGCCAGAGCCTCCTCTGAGAGCCCAGAGCTGGGAGGGGAGAGGAGCTCACCTTCCCTCCATCCCTCTCCCTCCAGCCCCTCCCCAGGCCTCTGCAGAACTGTGCATGTGCATCAGGAGAAGCTACATCTTCACGGGCCCGGACAAACCCCACACAGATGGATTTTCTTGACCTCATTATCTTTCCCTCCCAGGGTCCCAGGCCACGCCAATAACCTCCTGCCCACTGCCTGGGGCAGGTGGGCGGCCAGGCTGCGAGCTGTTTTAGGAGCTTATGGCTCCATCCCCTCCCCTGGAAATCAATGGAAACCCGGCTGTTAAATCCACCTCAATCCAGCGGCTCGTGAATCAAAGGCCTTTTCTGGGCTCAGGCAGACTTGGTTTCTGTGTGGGTCCAACAGCAGCAAGACCCACAGGGGACAGGCCCAGAGAGCTACGGCAGTGGGAAAACCCCAACCCAGGAGACCTGCATGCCAAGGAAAATGCCAGGGGAGCCTGCTGGGAGAGGAGCCAAGTGGCTCCAGAGCTTCACCCTCAGGCAGGTCTCTTTCCTCAGAAACAAGCATCCCGCAAGCATGGGCTCCAGAGAGCACCCCTGTCCTGAGCTCGCCCAGGACTTTGCCTCCAAGTCCCATCGCTTTGCAAAGCCAGAGACTTAAAGCTGTGCCTTCTCCGGAGGGTGGGAGGGAGGGAGCGGGAAGGGGGGTGAGTGGAGGTCATCTCCAGCTCCCCTTGCCTGTGGCGTCTGCTGAGCTGTGTGGAGCAGGCAGTGGGGGCTGGATTAGGAGCGCTCTGTGCACTGGGCACACTCACCCACCACCTAGGGCCTCTAGAGAACAGAGGGACTCTTGTCTGGCCCTCCTGCTCATCCATCCAACAGGACCCCCCATCCCTCCCCAGTTCCAGCCTCACCCTCCCACAGTCCCTCCCAACACCATCTGATCCAGCGGTCACCAACCAGTCCCTGAGGTCCGACAGGTTGGCCACCGCTGGCCTGATCCGCCCTCAGCAAGACGCAGGCTGCTCCTGCGTGGGAATTCTTGTGCGTCTACTTCTACAGGAGGAGTTCCCGGAGCCCGAACCCACGTCCTGTGGGTTACAGGGTCCGTGCCCTAATCACTAGGCAGTCCAGCCCTAATCTCAGAGGTCAGAGGGGGCTACAGTGAGGCGGAACCGAGCCTGAGAGCTCCCAGTCCTAAGCTCCGCCCTGGGCTCCCTCAGCGCCTTCCAGAGCCAGCACGTCCAGGGTGCGCAGCCGGTGGGGCCATCGCGAAATCTCCATGCCTCACAGCCCACGCCCGTGTCGGCAAATTACTCCCAGCGAGCGGATGTTTGCCAAGGGAATTAAAGAGGCAGTAAACACTTAGAGTAATTAGACACGAGCAGCAGACGTGCCAGGCTTCTCAACGCTGCCGCCAAAGCACCTCCTCGTCCCCTCCCCTCCGCAGGGTGAGATGAGGCCACGGCGCTGTCCTGTTCAGCGGAAGAGGTGACTGACTGTGCGTGCCCATGGTAGCCGGAAGGAAAATAACCAAGTACGCGATGCTGACCCATGTAAAAAATATGCATTCACATGTGCACCATCTCCCCACACACAGGGTGTCTTTTTTTTTTAAAATATATATTTTATTGATTTTTCACAGAGAGGAAGAGAGAGGGATAGAGAGTTACAAACATCGATGAGAGAGAATCGTCGATCAGCTGCCTCCTCCACACCCCCCACCGAGGATGTGCCTGCAACCAAGGTACATGCCATTGACCAGAATCGAACCTGGGACCCTTCAGTCCGCAGGCCGACGCTCTATCCACTGAGCCAAACCCGTTTTGGCACGCAGGGTGTCTTTGTAAGTGTCTTCGGTAAAGGGTTGCATGTGCAGGCCAGCACCAGACCTGAGACCTGGTGGCCGGGGCAGCCCTGCCGCTCAGGATTCGGTCTTAGGAGGATGGGGGTGGGGAGGCCCAGGCCCCCCTCAGACAGAGCTGGTGGGAGTAGAAGTGGGGACGGTGTTTTAGAAGGCAGTGAGGATCAATACATAAAGGCGTATACCCTTGCACCCAGCGAGCCCACATCCAGGAACGTATCCCGCGGAAACAGACGCATACCGGGAATGTCCACCCAGGAGTGTTCCTAGCGGCGCGGCTTGTGCGGGAGGAACCAGCAACCCCCGGGTGTCCCTCAGGGGGGCTGGCTACCACATCACGCTCATCCACACCAAGGAATGAAATGCAGGGTTTTTGTGAGATGCGGTTAATCTATAACGTTGTCAGAGAGACATTTCCAAGACAAATGAGAGGGGGGAGGACGTGGAGAAACAGTACGGAAAGTATGATGGCACAAAAGAAGGGCGGACGGCAGAAAATGAGCCTGCCAGCTCTCCACGGGGTGAGGGGAGGGGGGAATCTCACTGGCTACAGAGTCAGGAGGACACACCTGTCGGCTTCTGTCACACTGAGTCAGAAAAAAAAGAAAGCAGCAACAATAACAAGACTTTTTTTAAAAATAAATTAAATCAGCGAACACTGGTAATAATTAAAAAATAAGTGGTTTTTTTTTTTTCTTTCTAATACGCATCCTCAATACCCGAAGGTGTATTTTTAATATTTGGTTGCATGTCTTTCAGTGTTTTTTAATCAGCTTCTCGGCACAGCTGTTCTGGGTCTGTACGTAGAACTTCACCTCCCAGGCTTTTAAAAAGCCTAACGGCACAGCATGAAGCACGTCCCACCCAGTAGCCTGTGGCCTCGTCCGCACGGTTAGGTAACCAAACGCTCTTGTTTTGGGTTAACTTGTTTCGGTTGCTCTTTGTGTTCTTTGTGTTCCCCTATTATCAGTGGCGCAGTGGGACATATATTTATGGCGGAAGCTTCGGGGGAGAGGCAGATGGGAATCTCCCAGCCTCATCTGAAAACACAAAATAGATACGTAACCAGTCTAACCAGGGTGGGCTGAGCTAGATGGAGGAGCACACCCCACCGCTGCCCGCACACTCCAGGGGGATCCCCCAGCGCTGCCCTGGCCGCTGGCCGCACCAAAAGGCCACACACCTGTTCCTGCTCCCTCTCGGGTCTGAGCCGGGTGCAGGAGCCACAGTGGGGAAGTGGCACGGAGGTGGCTGAGGTCCTCCCACTTCCTCTTCCCTCCTGCCTCCACCCCTGATTCAACAGCGGGCCTGGAACTCTGGTGGAGGCCCACAGGTGTGCTTGGGGCCGGAATCACCAGCACACGCTGGGACACTGCTTTCTCTCCCCGGGAAGTTGGGGGCCAGGGAGCAGCCAAGCTCAGGAGCTGCAAGGACTAAGCCAGGTCTTACTTCTCTCTGGGCCTCCTGTCCCCACACTAGCAGCTCTGGAAGCTTGAGGGCCCAGCCCTCGGCACGGACACTGCCTTCTCCACTGGGGCACAGCCAACTGGGGCACTTGAGGCACCTCCAGGGGCTCCCAGGAGAGGAGTAGGGAGGAGAGAATTGACACAAGCACCTACTATGTGCCACGCTCTGGGCGGGGCATGTCCCATTGAGTCTGCCCAGGCCCGGGGGTACCTCTGGGCACCTCCCGTGAGGAACCTGGGACCCAGTGAGGTTGAGGATGTGTCCAGAGTCACCCCTACTAAGCGGTGGGGCCCACATCCAAATGCAAAATGGCTCAAGGAACATCCTGAAGCAGAGTCCACAGGCTCCATGGCTGTTCAGGACAGGGTGAGAGCAGGGAAGAGGAGTCCCTGCCCTTCTGGGGAGCCCAGCCCCAGGGCCTTCTTGGCCAACACTGCCCTCGCTGCCACCGGACTCGCCACTCCTCACAGCCGGCCCATCTGCGGCCCCATCTGTGGCCCCTCCGACAGAGCACTGAGCTTGGTGTCTGCTGGCCAGGGCTGGACTCGCCTTAGCTCTCGGGGTTGCCTTCCCGGCCCGTCACCTCTCAGAGCGTCTGTTCCCTCCTCAGTGATATGGGGCAATGATATGCCGTGCCCACACCGCTGAGAACGGGGGTGATCCGTGCACAGAGCCCACGCAGGCCCAGCCAGGCGCCACTGCAACACAAGGTCCCGGGCGATGCTGGATTCGCTCACCTCGGACACGCCACACGGTGGCTCGCAGTTGGACGTTGATGAATGTTTGTTACATGAGTTAGTTCATTAACGGGCTGGAGTCGCGGCTCTGCCAGTGATTAGCTCCGTGACCTGCAGCTCGGGGCTGCCTCCCCCCGCTTGTCGGCGCCTCTATAAAGCAGAGTCATTGGTTCCCTGAGTTCCAAATACCAAATGTGGGGAACAACCCCGTCAGGGAGGGAGAAGCCTGCGGGGGAGGCACAGGGGGATGCTGCCAGGGAGGAGCCAGGGGTCCTGCGCTTCACGTGCCCCTGGCTGGGCCGCGTGTCCCTGACTCCCTGGCCAACAGGACCCGTTCACCAAGCTGGGACTTTCGGGATGTGAGTGCAGGGGGGGGGGGGGGGGGCGGGCGGTAATTACCTTTCTTCTGAACGGAGGGAGCGTGGAGCCCGGGACACCCTCAGAGGAGGAGGTGAGAATGGAAAGGAGTGAGGCAGGAGGAGGGGAGAAGCTGGAGTCTAAGAGCGGGCACTGCTGCAGGTGCCCATCACTGTGCCCATCACTGTGCCCTCACTGAGCCCCTCACTGTGCACCTCACCATATCTGTCACTGTGCCCCTCACTGTGCCCGTCACTGTGCCCGGGGCTGTCCGCACACGCCTCATTTTATGTCCCTGCAATCCTGGGAGGTGGGTGTCAACCCCTTTCCGCCATGAGGACACTGAGGCCCCCAGCTGGTGAGGGCAGAGCGGGCACAGAGCCATCCACCCCCAGCGCTGATGGGGCTGGCCCTGTGCCAACCATGGGGACCGAGACGCTGTCCCTGCCCTCCAGGCCTCCAGCCCCGAGAGGGACAGATGACAACAATATGGTGGGATCTGATGGGGAAGCACAGCTAGGTGAGAGCCAGAGGGGGACCCTCACCCAGCCTGGGGTGTCAGGGAGCTCCCCAAAGAGGAAGAGGAGAAGGAGAAGGAAGAGGAGGACGGGAAGGAAGGAGAGGGAGAGGGGAGGAGGAACAGAATGAGGAGGAGGAGGAGGGGAGGAAGAACTCCCTCGGGTGGAGGAACAACAACCTCAGAGGCTGTGGGTCCCCTCCCTCCCCACTTGTCACTGTGTGAGTCCCAGGCTGTCTCCCCAGCTTGATGGCTTGCACCTCAAGCAGGACTCACTCCGAGTCTCCCCTTCATCCCCGAACCTAAAGAGCAGGCCCTGGAGCGTCCCTGGAGGTTTGATTGGCATCTGCCAAGTGATTCCCACCCCAGACTTTGCCTGCCATGACCCCGCCTGGACGCCCTCCCAGGCTGGGCCGGGTCCGGGCCTCTGAGTCCCCACTGTCTCCTCAGGGAGCTCGGGCGTCCCCGGAGGCCTGGGCCTCCTTCCCCAGGTGCTTGGTTGGAGCCCGGCCCCCAGGGGGGTACAGGTTCCCAGGGGCTCAGGACCTGCCTCCCTCAGACCCCCAAGTGCTGCCGGTGCTTCACAGGGAAACGCTCCGTGTCGGCTGGATTGAATGTGGACTCAGCCCACATGGGTCAATAACAAGCCCCGCCCATTCAGGGTCCCAGCTCCCCGATGTACACATCCCCGCGCCCCCCTGCACAGGCCCAGGGAGAGAGAGGGGTGTGGATCCCCAGGCCCGGGCTCCCCGCCCCTCCTGCCACGGACAAGCTCAGGACCTGGGACAAGTCACTGCCTCCCTCAGAGCCCCGGGCCTCCCTCCAGAAAGTGGGACAGCAGTGCCACCTGGGCAGAGTGAGGGCTGCCGGGGTTCAGCGTGCAGTCGCCCTGCACACAGTAGGCGCTCACTAAATGCCAGCCCCTCCCCTGCAAAGGTGGGCACATCTGTCAGCCGCATCCGATGCAGAGCTCACAGTCTGAGAAGCTTCTGAATGAATCCCTATCCACAGCCTCCAAACCCCCAGCCCACCTCCCTCCAAGGTCGGCCCGGCCTCTAGCCCACCTCAGCCCACTTCTCCTGACAGAACTTGTGTGGCTCAGTGGGACTTGTTCCATCCACTACATACCATAAATCTCTCGGGATGTTTAAGCTCCAATCTTTTATGTAATTTTTACCTCTTCTCCCAGGAGACGGGCTGTGCTCGGCAAAGGTCACACATAAACCCCCTATCAGACAGGAAGAGGAGGCGGGAGCTCGAGCAAGGAGCAGCTGCCGCTGATGAGGGGTCATCGCGGTCCCCCTTCAAGGAGCACAGGCCCTGCTGGGGCTGCAAAGCCAGAGCGAGCTGTCCCCCCACCGCCTCAGAAAGGCGTGACTCGGCGCTTCTGGGGGGACCGCTCCTGACAGCAACAAAGTGGTTCCTGTTTACTGATCACCTGCTTCCTTGCCTCTCGCCCCACCCTGCACAGTCCCAGAGCTGTCACCTCTGCTGCACAGATGGGGGCACGCAGCACTGAGGGGTGAAGGGACTCCCCAAGTTCCCGCACAGCAGCAAGAGGAGGGGCTGGGATTTGAACCCAGTTCTGGCTGGTGCTCCTCTCCCCCACCTCCTGCTCCCTGGGAACCTGACAGGATCTCAGTGGGAAAGGTGAGCAGAGAAATCAGCCCAGTCCAGGTGGATGCTCACCAGGCTTTGGGTTCAACCCACTCCTCTGGTCATTTGCATATATTTGCATACCGTGGCTCCAGAGGCCTCAACTATAGGTAATAAAATCAATTAATTAGTGCAACCAACCAGCGGGCACTTAGCTGCAGGACACCCTCAGGCCACTGTAACACAGGGGATTGATCTTGGATGCGATCCACCTCGTTGCCTCCTGAGTCAGCAAAGCCCACCCTGGATTGGGCTCAGCCCCAGCAGTGGTCCCTCCTGTCCAAGAGGGAGGCCCCCAGGGGAAAAGACTGTTTACCGTTCTGGAATAAAGAGGCTGCTGTTTTGTGTTCTTACGCCATCACACACCTCAGTGAAGCCAGGGCTGTGCGTAACAGGAGGGACAGCAGCCCTCCTCGGCCCAGAGCTCCCTTCGCAGAGGCCAGAGGCCGTCCTGGGACAGAGCGGGGGCAGGTGGCCTGGCCCGGGTCTCAGAGAAGCCACCTAGAGGCACAGGCCCCGCAAGACCCACTAATGGGTTCCCAGTTGAGCCGCGAAGAAGAGAAGACCCTGGCGGCCACCTAGGGCTCCTGAGGCCCGAGACCCAAACAAAGTCCTTACAGTTCCCAGCAGCTCTCAGTGACATGGGAGTGGTCAGCGGTCCCCACGGCCAGAGTCACTTCTTATTATTATTATTATTAATATTATTATTATTATTGATTTCAAAGAAGGAAGAGAGAGAGAGAGAAAGAGAGAAACATCAATGATGAGAGAGAATCATTGACTGGCTACCTACTGCACACCCCACACTGGGAATCCAGTCTGCAACCCGAGCATGTGCCCTGAGCCACTTCAGTCCGCAGGCTGATGCTTGATCCACTGAGCTAGGGCCAGAGTCACCTCTGAGGGGACAGTGTGCCCACAAGTTGGAGAAAGGCAGCCAGCAGCAGGCTTGGGCATGCCAGGATGCCTGAAGAAATTAAGGTATTAAGGAGTGGAGGAACAAGGGAACCCATGCCCGAATTAATTAATTAATTAATTAATTAATGAGGAGAATGAGTGAGAGCAAGAATGAATGAATGCGCTGAGCAAATGACAGTGTGAGTGATTGGATGGAGGAAGTGAGCCTGCCTGCATGAACAGTGAGGCAAGTTGCCTTGTCAGGTGGTGAGCTCTCTGTCCTTAGAAGTGTTCAAGTTATTTCAGGGCAGCAAAGAGAAGGAAGAGGTTGAACTCAGGACACTGCTTATGCTAATGTTCAGATTCCAAGATTACTACTTCAGCTCTGAGTTTCTCTGAACGAGTCTCTGCTATTTCAACTCTTTTGCAGAGATTTCCCAAACCCTAAGACTCTGTGGGCCTGCGAGCCTGTGATTGCACCTGTGAGGCATCATGCTGGGATTCCGTGCGAAGACGGGATGCTCAGATCCTGAAACTCAAAGATTCTATAAAATGCTCTTTGAGGGTAAAAGCTGCCCTACTTCCAAGCCTGTGCATCTCAGATGCTACGAACGGTGCTGGCTTAGTCACAATTGCTGCAGCTGCGTGATGGCGGGAAGGTTGGAGGCCCTGAGCTCCTTCCCTTTCGGCATCTTTAGAAGGAGGTTATTCGGCCGTTTATCTCCAGGGGCCTCTCAGCATTACAAAGTGGAGTTCCTGGGAGTTCCCATCCCATGCTCCCATCTCTCTCCTCCTCACCTGGTTCACCTCTTCAAAAATCCAGAGTCAGGAGGCTGACCAAACATTCCAGAAGCCTGCACCCCCTCCATCTCCCCCTCCCCCTTCTCTTGACCCTGGTCCCTGCCAGTCTGCTTTCTTTTTGGATTCTCCCAAACACACTTCCCCTGTAGACCATCGCCCAGTTTGAAGAAACAGGACTGGGACACAACCATCCTATCCCCCACCCAACCCCTTCTCTCCTTCTGCACCCTCAGCCCCCAGACTCCAGGCAGGGGAGTGTGGGCTGCACCCCAGCTGCTCCACGCTGGGACCTGCTCGGTGAGGTGGTGGCCACCTGTTGGAAGGTCACCAGAAGGACCCCTGCACCACCCCAGTGAGTGAAATGGATCTTGAAGGCCGAGGTAACAAATGGGGGGAGGGGTTCCCTTTCGTGTTAATTATGACGATAGTGGGGACGGCAGTGGAACTTTCTCGGTGTCTCCCTCACCATAAGCGGCTTGGGGACGGGAAGCCAGGAGCCCACTTTCATTTCTGATTCTTCTTCCTGATCCTCTCGCCCTGCTCGTCACAGAGGTCCTCTCCCATATTCAGCATTTAATCCGTGCTCTCGGTGGCTCCGAGCAAGGGCTGCCCTTCCGGCTCAGTTTGGTTTCTCTGGAAAGGAACGGGGCCTCGGGGAGGGGAGAAATGGTGACCAGGCAGGGAGGGGCTGGGACCCTAGAGGAGGTGTCCCGGTAGGAAGGTGGAGTCCCCAACACCCCTGCCCCCTGCCTCAGAGAACAATCCGGAGCCCAGAGCCCGGGGGCCTTGGTCGTGGAGAGAGGATCAGGGTGATGGGCTCAGCCCTGGGCAGCCTGGAACCCGGCCTGCGTGCGAGAGGAGGGGGTCGCTCAGGGCCAGGAGGCAGGGGCCTCACCAATCTGCTTCCTGTGGCCTCAGGCCCAGCGGCAGGACCACCTCTGCAGCGGCTGGCCGGGTCCCTGGCCGCATGGAACAGAGGGGAGCCCCCACCCACCCAGGCCCAGGCAGGACAGGCCTTTGACTCAAGAACCAGACAGTGCCGGCCGCCCCCACGTGGGAAGACGCCTTGTGAAGCCGGAGCCACCAGGGGGCAGATCAGGGCTGTGCAGCCCCATCCCCTCTGGCCTGGTTTCCACTCTGAGTCCCGGAGCTGAGGTGGCTGCTATCGGACACACAGACAGAGGAGGGTGCACAGGCAGCCGGGACAGGACAGGGGAGAGACTGAGGCCTGAGGGTGGGCCTGGGAGAGAAGGTGGTGCAGAGGAAGGTTGTATTTGGAGCCCGCCGCCCTTCACCAGGCCTGGGAATGGTGCATCACATACTCAATCTCACAACAGCCCAGGGAACCTCTGCTCACGTCTCCACTTTATACCATTTTCCTTCAGCCACAACCAACCTTGATGGGAAATAAGCTCCAGTTACAGGTCCATCAGGCACCAAGCCCAGGAGCGCCTGGAAACAGGCTCATGCCCACTCCCCGCTGTGTGACCTTGGCCTCTCTCACCTTCCGCTTGCTCAGCTGAGGAGGAAAGGGAGGCTCTGGGAGTGCAGTGACCTGCCCCAGGGTCCCTCAGCCGCAGGCAGAGCCAGGCTGCACCCCGGGACCTCACTTGGGGCTCGTCAGTGTCTCCCCAGCTCCGGCCCCTCCCCCGGTCCTCCCCTGTTTCTTGCCATCACCACCCTCCACCTGCACGACTTTGACATTGACCTGAAATGGGCTCCCTCACCCTGAGCAAGAATTTCCACGAAATCCAGGGTTCGACGCACTACCTGCTGTGGGGGTTTCTGATGCCCATTAAAATGCATACCCAAGTGGTAAAACAGGAGATATTCATGTCTGTTCGTGCACCAGTGCAGTCACCTCTCAGACCCCCCAGTGAGGACGTCCCACTCCCCTGAGAGGCCCAGGCCTGCTGCTGGGGAGACGGGGGAGGGGGAGGCAGTGGCATCTGCGGGGGGATGTGGCCTGACCTCTCCCAGCCCAGGACGGTGGGGTTTCTCTGCCCCCAGGCCCGGCCTCACCCAGGGAAACTGTGGCAGCAGGAGGGGCTGGGCTTGTCCCGGGCCCTGTGAGCTCAGGGCCCTGTGGGGAAGGGATCAAAAGGTCATGATGGCCCGATGGCCCCTGGGCATCGGGTGCATGTTGGGGTGCACGCCGCATGCTCTCCCACCCTCCTGGCTGCTGGAGGAAGCGTAGGCTTGGGCAGTATTCTGGGCTCCGTACCACCCACAGGAGAGAGGCTGCGAGGCACTTGCTGTCCTCGGGCCAAGGGCTCCTGCCAGGAATGAAGGCCGGAAGCTGCAAGGGAAAATCTGACACCAAGGAGAGGGAAAAACAATGTTTCCAGTTGTGGCCACGAGCCCACGCAGCAGCCATGCCAACCGTCAGGGGAGGTGGGAAGACAGTTTATAGTACATACTAGTACATAGTGCATGTAGTATATTATACATACTTACATACAATACTTATATGCCATATAAGTATTATGATATATAAAAATATAATAATATAACTAGATAAATAATATATGTAAATATATCCTACATGATAAAAGCCTCATATGCTGTGTCCTGTCGACCGGTCAGCCATTCAACCAACCAAATCTTAATACGCTAATGATATACTAAGGGTGCACAACTGCTCACTATGACGTGCCCTGACCACCAGGGGGCAGACAGTCGACCAGTAGGTTAGCTTGCTGCTGGGGTCCGGCTGACAGGGACTGAGCGAGATGGGCTGGACACACCCTGGAGCCCTCCCACAGTCCCTCTCCAGCTGGCCAACCTCCCGTGTCCTCTCTGGCCTGATCATGCACCAGTGGGGTCCCTCGGCCTGGCCTGCTCCCTCTCACAATCCGGCACCCCTCAGAGGATGTCAGAGAGCCGGTTCCAGCCAATCCCACAGGCCAGGCCGAGGGACCCCCCTGGTGCATGAATTCGTGCACCGGCCCTCTAGTTATTATATGATGATACATTTACAGTATATTATAAACTAGAAGTAGTACTTTATAAATATAAACCTGTGAATGGCTAACATACATCAGTGCTTGCTATGAGTATGTCACCGTCCTCCTAGTGCTAGCCTCATTCATTCTTCACACCTACTCTGGGAGAGAGGACTACCCCCATTTTAAAGGCTGGATCGAGTGAGGCTCAGCAGAAGGGCTTCGAAGAGACAAGTCAAGGCTCTGGGACTTGAACCCAGGCCCGGGTGCCCCACATGGCCCCAGACCTTTCCTCCCTCTGCCTTGGTGCTCTGGGGGTTCATAAGTCAGTGTTCTGGCCCTGCCTCTAGACCCTCCAGCTGGGCCACATTCCTCGATCTCCCCTCTACAGTGTGGGCTGGCAGACAAGGGAGGGGCCGTTCTGGCCTGTTTGCAGGGTTCCATGAGGGAGGAGAGGAGGGCTCTTGATCTGGAGGAGCTGCTGCCTCCTCCTCGGGCCCTGGTGGGAGGCCTGTGACTGAGGTGGCACCTGGGCTCGAACCCCGGGGAAGGTGCTGTCCCATTATGGACACCAATGGGCACTCGCCTGCACTGGGCACCTACACAGTCTCCTTTCGGTCTCCATGCCCCAGCGAGGAGGGAATGGTTCTCCCCATTTCCTAGGTGAACACACTGAGACCCAGAGGGGCAGGCAGGTGCCGCAGTCACACAGCACATCAGGGACAGTGCCGGGACGCGCCCCCGCCCTTCTGATTGTGGATTTGTGTTCTCTCCGGGGTGTCTGAGGGGCCTTCCTGGGGCCCCCAAGTCACCCCAAAGCCTCCTTGCCTCACCAGACTGCATTTATCTGGACTCAGAAACAATTATCTCCTAATTTGGAGACAAAGGGCTCAGCCATTTGCCTATAGAAACAAGAGAGGAAGGAGGCAGTACTTTCCCGGGGCACTCCTACTAGCCCCCACCCCATCCCCAACATCCAGGTCTGAAGGGCCCTTCCCTACCCCACAAGGCCGCTGGTCCTGGGACACCAGCCCTGCAGCCAGCCCAGGCACGTGGGGTGGGACGGAGAGTGTGGCTGGGGTGGGGGATAATAACCACCTCTGGGGAGAGCCACAGCCAGGCCTGCCCTTGGAGAGAGGTCACTGCCCACCTTGGGAATCTTTGCGGGCGGGAGGGAGGGGACAATTTAAAGGGATTAGATTAGGTGCTAAAAGGGAAGGAGATTAACCCAGCTCAGTGACAATGGCTGAAGCCCATCCCCCAGCGGGGCTCAGCCACCCCATTCCTGGGCCAATGGTGCCACCGCGTGGCCAGATGCCTCCATAGCAGCTCAGGCCTGCGACTCCAGTCCACCAAGAAAGATGGCTGAACTCTGAGGTCCAAGGCAGTCCTAGGGAGCATCCACTCCAGCGTCAGAAGACCATTCCCGGAGAGAGAAACCGAGTCACCCCATAGCGGCAGCGGGTGAATGGGAGGAGTAAGGACTTGGAGGCTAACAGGCCAGGGCAGTGGCCAGACCATACAACCCAGGGTGTCCAACTGAGTTTGAATTTTATCTCCGTGCCGATGAGGAGCCAGAGGAGGCTCTTGAGCAGGGCTGTGACCTGGTCCGAGGCTCCCCGAGAGGCCATCGCTCTGAGACCGATGTGCACAATGGATTCAAGTACGGACAGGAAGCCAAAACCGGTTTGGCTCAGTGGTTAGAGCATCGGGCTGCCAACTGAAAGGTCCCAGGTTTGATTCCTGTCAAGGGCTTGTACCTGGATTGTGGGCACATCCCCAGTGGGGGGTGTGCAGGAGGCAGCTGATCGAAGTTTCTCTCTCATCGATGTTTCTAACTCTCTATCCCTCTCTCTTCCTCTCTGTAAAAAATCAATTTAAAAAATATTTTTTTTTTTTTAAAGAATGGGCAGGAAGGCCGGTTCACCTGCTATCTCCCCACCTGTGGGAAAAGGCTAGATTTCCTTTCAACATAATGACTGAAGCTCAGAGACGCCATGTTCTGGAAAGAAGCCTGACTTCAGAGCCAGGATTCCAGGGTTCGAATCCCAGCCCTGCCTGCACTTGCTGATTGTGACACCACCACTGACAGCCTTGGTCTCCCCTTTTTGTGAAATCACTGAGAAGTCTGACTTAGAAATGGCACCTATTCCCTGGCACCTCAAGGATGATCCAAAAATGGTAATACAGCAGGGACCTCACTCTGATTCTGACCCCCAAATACGCTAAGGTTGCCAGGTCCCCCTGCGCAGACCTGGTCTGTCCCATGGTATGCCCCCCTGAGCTCCGGTGGTGGCGCCTCCAGCCTGCAGCAGCTCAGAGGAGGCAGGCCCAGCCCCGGGCAGGGCGGCAGGAGGCCCCAAGCAGCTCCTCTCTGCCCCCTATTGATTGCATTTGCATCTGGAACAGATGGCATGCTGGGCCTCCCCCTGCACCCCGTTTTTCACAGAGCACCGGTCTACGGGAAAACCGTGTAATTAAAAGAGGAGAATGCAGAACAATTCCCGTAGTGGGCTTCGCCATCTTCCCTCGCTTGTAAACCCATTAATGAACTGTAATTGCAAAGACAAACCTCTTATTGAAACCTGGTAGCCAATTCACGGGGAGCCCAGAGACTCCCATTGTTATCCAAGACGTAAGGAAAGGGGGGGAAAAAAATCCTAATTAGTCTAATCCTGTTTATCTGTATTTTTAAAAATAAGAAATAAAAACCAACAAAAATATTGGTTACAGAGTAATGCGCCGTCTGTGATAAGCCGGCCGCCCTGGGAGAGGCCGGCTCTCCGGCTTGCTGGGATTTGCTTATGGCCGTCTGTTAATCCAGCCGAGAGCAGGGAGATGAGGGAATGGGGTGGAAAGGGTGGGTTGCGAGGGGACCCGGAGTAGCTGTGGGGATCATTACGATGCGTTAGACTCTCAGATGAGGGCTCCAGCTTCCTCAGAGCCTGGCAACATGACCCTGCCCTGGAAGAGCTGGCTCCCCGCCCCCCCCCCCCCCCCACACACACACACACAGGGGCCAGGGAGATGCTGGAATCTAGTCCAGGCAGGGCTTTCTGCCCGACCCGACCCCCACCCCACCCTCGGGGACGCCTGTGGGTCCTGTCCACCAGCGCCCAGACACTGGCATCTGATAACAACCCTCCTTGAGGAGCCGCTGCTCAGCCCCTGCTGAGCCTGTGTCTGATCCCAGCCTGGACGGGCACAGGACCCGCTGAGCCCAGGAGGCTGAATTCTGTGAACTCGGAGCTGAGTGCGGGGCTCGGGGCCATCCAGGGGGCCTGCCTGGGTGTGAGGTCCTGGGTGTGAGGTCCTGGTGGAGACCAGAGGCAAGAGGACAGAGAGACCGAGGGCTGACGGCACTGCTGAGCCCAGCACCTCCCGCGGCACCTTCCTGGGGTCCCATCAGCCCCCTTCTTGTGCTTGAGCTGGTTGGTGTGAACTTTCTGTCACTTTAACCAGGAGCCCTAACTCGCCGTTCTGGCCCAGGTGCCTGGGGTCCAGTCCCCGCGGAGCTGCTTTCCCTGCGTCCCCACCAGCTGCCGTGCACTCTCCCTGCTGGATCAGGAACATTGCAGGCAGGAAGCAGCCCTCCACTCACCACATGACAATCCTGGGCCCAGGCCCCCTCCATTTGTTGCTCTCATGGACCATCCTGAGGCTCAGCCCCAGAGACTCTAGGTCCCCACTCACCTCAGCTCAGCTTGGACAGGGGACTGAGCTGGGCCTGACCGGGTCAGGGACCACAACAGCAGCCCCTGGTCCACCTTCTGTGCTGTGGCCCCTGGCAGCCTTTGCTCCATAGGCTCCTCCTTGGCCCCTGCTTGCTGGGTGGGGCCCTCACTTCCTGCCCCGCTCCCACTTGCCCCCATTTGGGGTTCAACCCTGCCCCTCTGCTCTTGGGCACCTGAATGCAGCTCCAGGGTCTCCCAGGACCTGGTCCGCCCTCTGCTGAGCTGTGAGCCTGCTGACTGCGGGAGGAGGGGAGAGAGAGGCCACTGGGACCTGCTGAGCACCTCCTGTGTGCCCAAGGCTGGACATTCATGATCGCAGGCAGCAATGCTGGGTTCCTGCTGCAGCCGAGAAAGGCCTTGGCGTTGGGTAAACCTGGGAATCCAGCTCCTCACTCCCTCGGGCAGTCCCAGCACTTGCAAATGGTGGCACTACTGCTAGCCCCGAGGGTCCCTGGCGGGATTCGCCAGGGCCTCAGCGCCACCGTCAGTTTCTCAACTCCCCCTGCAAATGAGGATCTGATCCCAGCCAGGGACTCGCTGCTCCACCCAGCAGCAGGCTGGCCATCCTGCTCAGGACCCAGCAGGCCAGCCTTAAAGTCATAGCACCTTCCTCAGCTGTGACATGGATGGGGACCCCTGCCCATCCCAGCCGAGGCCTCTGCACAGCCTGCCTCACACCCATCTGAGTGTTTGTGGGGAAAACATGAGCCCCATTTATTTTTTTTTTCTTAATTTCTATTTATTGATGAGAGAGAGGGGAGAGGGGGGAGCGAGAGCGCCTCGCAGCCAGCTCTCTGAAAGCCAGCCACCTGAGTGGGCCATGCTGGAGCCCCCACCTGGCTCAGACCCAAACAGTTGCCAGTGTGGGTGGGCGCTGGGCCCAGCCAACCCACAGAACCGTGACAACAACAGAGGGGTGCTTTGAGTCCCCGAGTTTGGGGCGGTGGGTGACACAGCAGCAGGTAAGGGAAACACCCCTGGACTGGAGAGCTATTGGCAGCCCAGCAAAGCTGCTTTTCTCTCCTGAGGACGGTGGCCCCAGTCTCCACGCACCCGAAGAACATATAGGCCTCCCAGCTCCAGGGCCAGCGGCCAGGTCACTGGTGTCCCTGTGTCCAAACCCACTGGCCAACCAGCTGGGCCCAGAGGCAGGCGCTGTGGGGTGGGAAGTGGGGCTGATCTCAGAAGGGAAGTGTGGCTGAGCATTGCCATAGGGTGTGTGCCGAGGCCCCCTAGCCCGGGGCCAGGCACAAAGAAAGGGCTCAGCGCAGGGTGGCCGGGTCCTGTCCCAGGGGCGCGTGAGGTGGGAGCTGTGTGTTGTGGCTCCTGGGTGCTGCTGGGAGTTATTCTGCCTCCTGAACTGCCTCTAAGGAGGACCTTCCTGGGCGCTCTGAGCTTCTGTGAATCTGGCGGCAGCACTGAAAACGCCCCATTACACAAGAATGAGCTCAGAAAATGAGCTCAGCTCCCTCTGGGAGGTGTGGGGTGGGTTTTCAGAGGGACACTGACCCAGGGGGGCCTGGGGGAGGCCGGCAGGCCCCCAGGTGGGGTGTGGGGGTGGGAATCAGCAGTCTTTCCCTTGTGCTGCCCCTGAGGTGGGGGTGCAGCTGTCTGCATTGAGGGTTGAGGTGAAGCTTCAGAAGCACAAGGAGCCAACAGAGAGGACCACAGGGCTCCTGGGCCAGCCAGGCTCAGGCCGGGACCCTTCCCGTCACCTCTCTCACACACACTCACCTCAAGTACAACCTGAACCCACTCTCTTTTCTCCAGTGATATGGGGGTGGCAGGCCACCCTGATCAATGTTAAGTCCCTCAAGAGAAAGGACTATTTCATAGGCCACATCTCCCCACTGTCTGACATGGGGCCTGTGCTCTGTAAGTGTTTTTGTCTGCATGAGTGAGTGAATGAATGAATGAATGAATGAATGAAGAGTTTGATCAGGAGCCACTGCCTTCTCCATGTCCTTCTTTTGCTGTCCTGGAGTCCTGTCTCTCCACCAGACCCAGTGCTGAGCCGGTCATTTCACCCTCAGACACACGCCTTTCCCAGCTGTGAAATGGGATGAGTCACTGGGATGAGAGCATAGAAGCGAATGTGTAACCGAAAAGGCAAAACCAATGTGAGCGGGTGACGGGCTTCAGAGCAGTCGCTGTCATCCTCGTCACCACCTGCCATCGTCCGCCATCGCCCTGTCCCAGCCATCCTTCCTCCGCTCCCCAAATAACCACACTGCTCGGGCCCATCCAGCCCTTAGTTAAATCACATTTAATTGTTTTTCGAAAAGGAATGGAGAAGTCAGAGAGATTCACAGCACTCACAGTCAGGGAGGGGGACTAACAACAGGAATATATTAAGCTTTCGGTTAAAAAAATGCAAACGCAGTCCCAGTTACTTTTGCCCTTGTGTTCTCACTCATGGATAGCTCCCAGACACACATATGCGCGCAGGCACACACACACACACACACACACACACACACGCACGCACAAACATGCACACATATATGCACACACATACACATGCATGCACGCGGGCTCCAGCACTCGCACTCACACACACACCCCCTGGCAGGGTTCCAAGGCTGGTGGACGAGGGAGAGGCCGCTGCCATCCCAGGGCCTGCCCCTCCCGTACCCCCTCGCTAAGTGACAAAGCTAGACTAAACTCGGGGCTCTAGGGGGCACTCCGGACTCTGTGGGCCGAGCCGGGGCGGGAAGATGGAGAAGCCGCAGCAGGACAAGGGCCTCAGACGATCCTGTTCTCCATGACGGCCAGCCGCTTGCTCACAGCTTCCAGTGGGTGGAGTCAAGGAGAGGTGCACGTGGACCCAGCCACTTCCTGTTCCTGCAGAGTACCCCTCTTCCAGCACTTTTACCCCCCCCCCCCCGGAATTTACCATCCGCTGACCTCAGAATGGTGCTCTCCAAACACAGCTGCAGGCTTCGGCCTGCTGGTCCCCACCCGGTCCTGACCCAGCCAGGGGAGCTGCTCAAGGCCCAGCCCATCTGAGTGGGAGCTGGTGTTGGTCAATCACCAGGAGCCTGAGAAGGGGCACCATGCTTTCCTGTGTGTGTCCATCTCTAGATCCTGACCTGTGCCTCAGTTTCTCTGTCTACCCTCTAGGACCCTCTGCTTCTGATAGGGTCAGTACCAAAGCTGATGTCAGCCTATCTGGCCAGAATCAAGCCTGCCTCCAGCAGGGAGCAGGCAAGGAGGAGCCCGCCAACCCCATGACAGCTCCCCTCCCCACCATGCCTGCCCCCTCCACTCCTCACCCCACCTCCTGTCCCCATCCCTCCCCTTCCCTGCATCAGCCTCAGGGAAGGATATGTTTCCTGGTCAAGGCCTGCAGCAGCCCCTCCACTTTGGCCTGGAATTTCACAATGGACTCACATTCGCAGGGATCCTCCTCTGGAATGGACAGGAGGTAGAGAAAGATAAGGGGATGTGGGGGTTGCCAGGCAGGGAGGTGGGGTCGTCACTGCCCAGGGCCAGGACTAGGGAGTCTTGGGGGAATGTGTGGCCCAGGACTTCTGAGGGGGCAGAGATACATAGAATCCTTGAGACAGGGCCCCCAGGAGTGATGGAGGGTGACCCCTGAATGTCTTCCTGACCCCCCAGAGCCCTGATAAAGAACTCCAATAGCAGCATCACTGCACTGAGCATCTACTATGCGCAGGGCACTGCTGTCGGGAGCCTTTATGTCACCATGATGACTCCTCACCCCCATCCTTTGTGTGTAAATTCATTAACCCCGTGAACAAAGGAAGAATCTGAGAAGTAAAACAGCTTGTCCATGGCCAACAGATAGTCAGGGTCAAAGCAAAGATGCAAATGCAGAAATGTCTGGCCCTGGAGTCCACACTCTGCCCCTGGGGACCAGCTGGCAAGGTCACCAGGCAGGGTCAGGGGAGGTGGCAGGATTCAAACCCAGGCTCCTCCAGTTCTTAACAATTGTTTGATCCCTCTGGCCTTGGTTTTCCTACCAGTAAACCAAGGACAAAAATATCCCTCCCGCCGAGACCAGTTTGGCTCAATGGATAGAGCGTCGGCTTGGGGACTGAAGGGTCCCGGGTTCGATTCCGGTCAAGGGCACGTACCTTGGTTGCGGGCACATCCCCAGTAGGGTGTGTGCAAGAGGCAGCTGATCGATGACTCTCTCTCATCGATGTTTCTAGCTCTCTATCTCTCTCCCTTCCTCTCTGTACAAAATCAATGAAATATATTTATAAAAAATATATATATCCCTCCCGAATAGAAGTGCATGGTTTAATATCTGGAGAGCACTGAGGACAGCGTCACTCGTGTGATGAGCATTCAATAAATGCACGTTTGCTGGTAGGAAGAGTGAGACTGGCCAGCCCACCTCCTGGGTCTGCCAGCTCTTGGTGCCACCCCATCTCCTGCTTCTCCCCACCCACATCCAGCTGCAGGGTGGCTCCACGCCCACCCCAGGGCCCTCCGGCCCCTCCCAGCCAGGCCCGCGCTGGCCTCACTCACCCACGCAGATCTTCTTCTGCAGCTTCATGCCGATCTGGCTGATGGTCTTGAAGTCCGCCGTGTAGAAGTAGTGCTCGGCCACGGGCTCCGAGGCGATCTCCCTCAGCTCGTCCTCCACCGCGTTGCCCACGCCCACGGCGAACATCTTAAAGCCTGCGAGAGTGACCGACAGGTGAGGGCGGCCGTGGGGCCGGCAGCCGAGGCTGAGCCTCTGGGAGGATGCCTAGGAAACCAACTCCAGACACCTCCTGGTGGCAGCTGCTGGGAGTGCAGGCACGATGCCTGGGACAAGGACATTGAGGAAATAAACATTTACCGAGATTCTACTGGATGCCAGGCCAGTGCTGACCCTCTGCCTGGGGGCTCTGTCACCTCATTTAACCCCCATAGCCATCATCTGGTGGTTAGCGTTATCCTCACCCCATAGGCAATAAAACAGGGCTCAGGTTTGTCCTTTCAGCCATGGGTATGTTCTTTTTTTTCTTTTTTTAAAAAAATATATTTTATTGATTTTTACAGAGAGGAAGAGAGAGGAACAGAGAGTTAGAAACATCGATGAAAGAGAATCATCAATCAGCTGCCTCCTGCACACCCCACACCGGGGATGCGCCCGCAACCAAGGTACATTCCCTTGACCGGACTCGAACCAGGGACCCTTCGGTCCACAGGCAGACGCTCTAGTCACTGAGCCACACCGGTTTTGGCTATGGGTATGTCCTTCGGAGTACTCAACTGGAACAGTTCCAAGCCCCTCCCACTAAAGGACCATCAGAAGCAAGCCACCGACCCTTCTGGGGCCTCAGCCTTGTCACCCGTGTAAGAAAGACATGGATGAACCGGTCCTTCCTCTTTCACATGGAACCGGGGTTTGGGCCCTCATCAGAATAGACACTGAGATCCGTTACAGGGGGGGTTGTGCCATGCACCCCCTGTCATCATGGCGTTCGGGGTCCAGAGGGGCGCACCTACCGAGGTCCTTGGCCTTCTTGGCGGCGTCGTTGATGTAGTCCTGGCTCCGGCCGTCGGTGAAGACGATGCCCACCTTCTGGGCGCCGGGCCTGGCCCCGCTGGACACGGCGAAGGAGTTGTCGACGAGGTACTTGAGGGCGGCCCCGGTCATGGTGCCCTTCTCCATGTAGGACATGCCGCGCACGGCCGCCTTGATGTCCTTCTTGGTGCGGTAGCGACCCAGCGGGAACTCCTGGCGCACGGAGCTCGAGTACTGCACCAGCCCCACCTGGGCCAGCGTGTCCGACACGTCCAGCGTGTCCACGATCTGGTTGATGAACTTCTTCACCAGCTCGAAGTTCTCGGGCCGCACGCTCTTGGACCCGTCGATGAGGAAGACCAGGTCGATGGCCGAGCTGGCCCCGCCGCCGCTGCAGACTGGGGAGGGCGGACAGGCAAGGGGATGGAGCTGAAAGGTGGTCAGTCATCCGTCCGACCGCTGGCCGAGCACCCAGCACACACCACGCTCGGTGCGGAGGGTCATCCCATCTTGTCTCTAACTTAAGGTGACCAGACGTCCCGCTTTTGGCGGGACAGTCCCGATTTTACCTTACTCTAACTCTCTCTCTAAAGCCAGAGTTTACAGCTGGCACATCATAAGCTCAGAGGTAGTAGCACCAAGACATGAGCTCAAGATGAGTGCCTCCCTCCACCGCACCAAACCACCAGCCATGGTGTGAAAAAGAGGACCTATCGCTTCTGCAGATGGGTCTAGAGGCCACGTGTGGGAAGGCTCAGATGGACCGAGAAGTGGCCGAGACCCCCGTCCCTTCCTGAGCCCCCTCCCCAGGGCCGCCCAGGTCCAGCCCACTGACCGTTGCAGGTCTTGCCGTCGCTGTTCAGGGTGAAGCCCTCGCGGCAGGCGCAGGTGTAGGAGCCCGGGGAGCTGACGCACACCTGCTCGCAGTCATGGTCTCCCGTGGCGCACAGGTCTGACACCACTGCCGGGACAGGAGGGGGATCTCACCGTCACGGGGTCTGAGTATCTCAGCCACGGGGGGCCCTCACACACCCAGGGAAACGGAGGCCCCTGCCGGGCGGGGTCCAGCCCCGGAGCTCAGCCCAGGGCCGGAATCACTGCACCAGGGCTGACATCCCCGAAGAAGGTGATAATGCTGATTATAAAACCAGAACTTCCTGCTGAAACCCATTTGGCTAAGTGGATAGAGCATCGGCCGCAAACTGAAGGGTCCCAGGTTCGATTCTGGTCCAGGGCAAGTAACTTGGTTGCGGGCACATCTCCAGTGGTGGTGGTGGGGGGCGGGGGGGGTGCAGGAGGCAGCTGATCAATGTTTCTCTCTCATCGACGTTTCTAGCTCTCCGTCCCTCTCCCTTTCTGTCTTAAAAAATCAATAAAATATATATTTAAAAAAAAAAAACAGAACTTCCTGCTAAAGAGGTAAAGGCCGCAGGAACCAGGGTGCACCTTGCCCTGCTTTGCTCGCCGCTGTATCCCACGTGTGGAGAAGAGCACACGCTGCGGAGAAGGCAGCTTGGATAAGAGGTCTGACCTGCACTGGGCACCTGCCACCCGCGGAGCGCTGCACCAACCGTCCTCTCATGGGCTCCTCACACTCAGGTGCATGTTTTCCTTGCACTCATTTTCCAAATGGGAATATCCTCACCCTGGCCTCGCCCATCCTACTCGAGGCCCCGCCCCTTATGACTGTCGCGTCCCAAACCCACCTTCCCCTGCCCAGTGCCCACGCCGCTCACATCCTCCCCCACCGCAGAGCCCTGGCACCCAAACCCGCCGTCATCACACCCAGGATTTTAGTGGATTCCCGCCCCTCCTTGTCCCCACCAGGCCCTGCCACATAAGAAGGGTTCTTGGATGGTCTCTCCCCAGCTAACCTTCTGCCGGGGCTGAGGACCTGCCAACAGATCGGCACCTCCGCCCCAGAGGCTGGCTCCATCTCTGTCCTGACCTTATAAACCCTTCTTCCCCGCTCCCACCCCCCTCCGCTCCCACTCCCCGCGCACAGCAGAAGGCCTCCTGGAACTTCTTGGACAGCTTCTCGATGACGTTGTAGCTCTCCACGTAGTCCACGTGCTCCTCCTGCGGCTCGCTGGCCATCTGGCGCAGGGTGGCCTTGTCCACGCGGCCCACGCCGATGGCGAACAGCTCCACGCCGCTGGCCCGGGCCCGCGCAGACACGTCCCGCACGCTGTCCTGGGGCCGCCCGTCCGTCACCACGATGACCACCTGCGGCAGCGGGACAGGTGAAGCGCTGGGCCGGGGCCGGGCGCTGGCAGGGAGGAGGCGGAGCCTGGCCGGTGCGGGTGGATCCAGTCTCTCCCCCATCCCCCACCCCCCACCCCAGGGCTCTCCCCCGGGGGAGAGACGGAGGCCAGAGGACGAGACGGGTGTCCTCTGACGGAAAGAGAGCAGGCTGAGGTTTCTCCCGTCTGGCTGGGGTATCTGATGTCTCCCGCATCAGGCAGACAGAGGTCAGGACCGGGTCTCCCCACCCCTATCCCCACCCCACCCCCAACCCCCC
This sequence comes from Pipistrellus nathusii, assembly GCA_963693515.1. NCBI lineage: Eukaryota > Metazoa > Chordata > Mammalia > Chiroptera > Vespertilionidae > Pipistrellus > Pipistrellus nathusii. The sequence continues at coordinate 17,914,988 of OY882859.1, forward strand.
AGGCTGGGGCCTCTCAGGAGGCCCAACAAGTGTGCCCAACAGCCTGCCGTTCTGCCTTTTGGCCACCAGAGGGCGGCAGAGGGAGGGGCCTTTCCCACCTATGTATAATAGATGCCCATCGGTGGAAAGAAGGATGCCACCTTTCTCCCTCCCTTCCCAGGTGCTAGATGCTGTCTGCTGTCCTCCCACAAGGCTCCTCTGTTCTGCACCTGAGAAGGGAGACAGAGGGGACCCTGGCGCCGAGCCAGGCCCTCCCCTCCCCCTGCCAGGGCCTGCCCTGAAGCTGGGTCCTCACAGCTCTGCCAGAGTCTGGGACGGGGCATCCAGCCCCCTTGGCTGCTTCTCAGCTTCTGACCTGGATCTGCTTCTGGTTCCTGGGTCCCCACCCCTGGCCCGGGTGCCCACGCCCCGCCCTGTGACCTGCAGTAGAGTGGGGGACATTGCCTCGTGTGTCTGAGCCCCCGCCCTCTAAGGCATATTAAATAAACAATCAGCTCTCGCACAAGGGGGCTCACAAGGTGCCACGCACTGTTCTGAGCACTTGGTGCTTATAAACTCGTTTAGTCGTCCTAGGATAAGATGACCAGACGTCCAGCTTTGGGCGGGACAGTCCCGATTTTTAACAATTCTTCCAAACATTGGGACTTTTTTTAAAACGCTGCTGGACGCAGGACAAATTGTTAAACATTGGGATTGTCCCGCCAAAAGCGGGACGTCTGATCACCTTATCCTAGGTGCCCCCTGAGAAGGTGTATGTGACTCCCATTTTACAGGCGAGGAAACTGAGGCACGTGAGATGAAGTCAGTCGCTCAGAGGCTAGTGTGGTGGAGCAGGGACTTGAACCCACGCAGGCGGGTGGTGATGTCCATGCCCTTGACCATCCCGTAAAACATCTGAACCGTCTCACTCTGCCTTGGAGGAGCCCGGACCGGCTGGGAAGCCAAGGTCAACTAAACGGAAATACTCAAGTACATCCCTGGCGTCCGAAGGGTGGGGAAGGTGGGTTCGGCTCTGCCACAGCTCTGCCTGCCCCCCAACTGCAAATAGCCACCTGGCAGGGGTGTTGGGAGAATTCAAGGGTCCGAAGGCAAAGCTCTCAGCACCCAGTGGGACCCAAGGGGGGCGGGGGGTGGGGCAGGGGGCGTGTACCTTGCTGATGCCCGGGGACTTGGCGCGGCCGCCCTCGGCGTCGCTCAGGGCCTGGGTGATGGCGAACTGGATGGCCAGGCCGGTCATGGTGCCGGTGGACAGCGGCCGGATGCGGCGCACGGCCTGCAGCAGCGCGGCCTTGGACAGGTGGGCGCGCAGCGGGAACTCCTGCTTCACGGAGCTGGCGTAGTTGACCACGCCCACGCGGGTGGCGTTGGGCCCCACGTTCAGCGACTCGATGACCTGGGACAGGAACACCTTCACCTTCTCAAACTCCACGGGCCTCACGCTGCGCGAGCTGTCCACAACAAACACCAGGTCCGTGGGCCGGGTCCGGCAGAGGTGCCCTGGGAGGAGGAGGAGGAGGAGGGGGCAGAGAGCAAGGGGCAGAGGTCAGAGGTCAGAAGGCTGGACCAAACACTCAGGCGACGGGGCAGAGCATCGGGGGCTGCTTAGACCCTGACCGGAGGCCTCGGGCAGCGTAGACTGCCCTTGAGCCTTGACCAGCATGTGGACTGTCAGCCTCACAGCTCAGCTCCTGGGGAAGAGGCTCAGACTCTGGCCTTGGGTAACCCGCTTCACCTCTCTGAGCCTTGGTTTCCTCGTCTGTGCAATGGGCGGATAACCCCTCCCTTACAGGATCCTTTGAGGACGAGCAGAAGTGCACATGGGGCGCCAGCCCAGGGCTGGGCCTGCCGTGCGTGCTCAGGGAGCCGCGGAGGCTGGCTGCCCTTTAAGACCTGCTGCTCAGGTCTGTGCCCGGAGAGGCTCCACGAACAAGGAGCAGCTGTTCCTCCGAGCCGAGCCGCAGGACACCGAGGGTGGGCCCGCCGGGGGGGACGCGGCCGTGAGGCCTGACGCAGCGCCTGTCAACGTGGGCTCTTTCATCTGAACATCAGAGCAAATCCCCGGGCGGACCCGTCTCCCTCCCTGGCACAGCCCGCTGGCTGGTGTCCCAGGGCAGGGGAAGGGGCAGACCCGACTAGGAGCCGCCTTGGCGGCCTGGCCAGGTGGGGGCCCCCAGGACACCCCCCAGGAGAGAGGTCTCTCCAGCCCCCTGGGGAGGCAGCTCTAGGCGCTGGGAGAATGGCTACCGCTCAATGAGGTCACCGGCCGGGGCCTGCGGCCGTTCCCTCCCCACCCACAGGGCGTCCAGACTGAGCCCAGCTGCTCCGGAATAAGGATGCAGGAAGGTGCTCTCGGCGGCCCCGGGTCCCAGCTCCCTGCCCCAGTTCCCTCCCCAGGCATCAGCGTTCCCCACGGGCCTCAGAAATGGCCTGGCAGCCCCTCCCTGGTGCCCTCTAGCTAACGGCACAACAATGGGTAAACTGAGGCAGAGAGGGAGAGGGAAACGGCCGCAGCATAGAGCAATGATGGATCCAGACCCAGAAGGCTCTGGGGCTCTCTCACTGTATGGCCGTGGGTCCTCCCCTGGGCAGCCTCAGTTTCCCCATCTGTAATGGAAGAGTTGGGTGTTCGCGGATTTGGGGGCCACGGCTGGAGCTCTGGAAAAGGTACAGCGCGCGTGGAGCCCAATCGGGATGTGCCGAAAGGGGTGGTGACCAGACATGGAGCCCCCACCCACAGGTACACTCCTCACAGAGCCACACGCTCGGCCCTGGGTTCGGGGCGGCCCCAGGTGTCCGCAGCCCTCTGTGTTGCTTCTGTCCTCAGAGACCCGAAAGGTAGCAGTCCCTGCAGCATGAACGTCCCTGCGGGCACCCGGGGCCTGAGACACCCCAGGGAAGACCGAGGGCTCCGGGGAGAAGGTTGAGGGTCACTCCAGGCTGAGGGTCCCCCCAGCCCTGGCCCTCAGACGCGTCCCCATCTCTGTCTGCTCCCGGGCCGGCCGCCCTGCCTCCCTGCCCTCTCCTCCTCTGGGATCCCGTTTGCTCTCTGCCCACCTCAGTGCCCAGTCCCCGGGCTGCTGGTCAGGGACCAGTCGTCCAAGGCCCACCCACCTCCCACGGCCCCCTCACCTCTGGGCTGGGGGGCCAGGCCGTGCGTGCGCGGGGCCAGGGGCAGCAGCAGCAGGAGGCAGGGCAGGAGGACGGCGCTGAGGATGACCCTCATGGTCCTGGCAGCGCAGGCAGCGGTCGGCACAGCTGTGGAGGCCCAGTGGCTGCGGGTCTTATCAACCTTGCCGCCCAGCCTCCCGGCCAGGAGGCCCTGCCCTGCCCCCGGCCTCCTGGAGGGGTGGGGCCGGCTAAAAGGGGCTGTGTATGTGCGGCGTGCTTCCCTCCCTCCAGAGAGGGAAGGGAGGAAGCCGGAGAGGGCTGGAGAGGCCCCCGTAACCACAAGGCCTCCTTTGCCTCCAGCTGCAGCTGCTGTGCAGGAACCCTCAGGTGGGTGGAGGGCGGCCCCTCGTCGCTTCCCGGGGCTGGAGCCCGCGCTGACCTGAGGCCACGACTCCCCGACCAGGGAGACCCACCTCGTCCTGTGCCTTATACCCGAGCCCTGCCCTGCGGCCCTGCCCCACACCCTGGTGCTCCTCTCACCTGCAATTTCAGCCCCAACGTTCCCGTTAGACTAAGGTGACCGGGCATCCCGCTTTTGGCGGGACAGTCCCGATTTTTAACAATTGGTCCCGCGTCCCGCGGCGTTTAAAAAAAAAAAAAAAAAAAAGTCCCGATTTTTCTTTCACTTTTTTAAAACGCGTGGGGCGCAGGACAAATTGTTCAAAAGCGGGACGTCTGGTCACCTTACCTAAGACACACTTCCCCTCTCCGGCCTCAACTAGCCCCTGCCTCTCCCCATGAGCCCTGCTCTCCGGCTGCACCTTGTCCTCAGAGCTCTCTCCGAGCCTTGGCCCTCACAGGGCAATCTGCCCAGGCTGTCCTTCCTCCCACCCACCCTGCCAAACAGGCTCTTCCAAGACCGTAACCGGCGTCACGGGTACATTCGGACTTGGTGTGTGCCGGGCAGCAGAGGAGACGGCCAAAAGCACAGACCGGGGGCGGATGAGCTGGATTTGCGATATACCACCTGTGCGACCGTGGGCCAGCGGCCTGCCCCCTCTGTGCCTCCCATTCCACCTCCGGGAGCGGGACGCCAGCAGCGCCTGCCTCCTAGAGTTGATTAGAAGAGCAGAGGTATATGAACGATCTCGTTTCGTTCTCTGGACAGTCCTGTGCGGCAGCGACTGTTATGACCCTGACTTCCCGGAAGAGGGACTGGAAAACAGAGAGGTGTGGTAACGTGTCTGAAGTCACATAGCTGAGAAGGGTCACTGCCAGGACACTGCCCAGGCCGGTGTTCTCAGCCGCCTGCTTTCTTAGGTGTTGTGTGGTGGAGGGGCTTCCTCCACGCCCACCTCCTCCCCACTCCCTGGGCTTCTGCACAATGTCTGTCTCGTCCATGAGTAGGTAAGGGGCTGATGGGTTCATGTCTGCAGCCAGGCCCAGCCCAGGGTCTGCAGGAAGGAGGCAAAAAATAAAGGAACATCACCCGGGCCCGTGTGGCTCAGTTGGTTGGTTGTCCCGAGCCTCGAAGGGTTGCCAGTTGATTCTCAGATCACATGCCTGGGTTGCAGGTTCAATCCCTAGTTGGGGTGCATGCAGGAAGCAGCCAATCAATGTTTCCCTCTCACATCCATGATTCTCTTCTCTCTCCCTCTCCCACTCCCTTTCTCTCTCTCTAAAAATAAATATTTTTAATTAAAAAATAAAGAAACAATCAGGAATGGTCCTTACCATTGCATCCAGGGCCAGTCGTTGATGGGATACAGTGAAAAGAGCATGGGCTTGGCCACCAGAGAGACCCGCGTTCAAATCCACCTCTGCTGTTGACCTCAGAGCTGCTGCCTTACCCTCTCTGAGCCCTGGCTTGTCATCACGCAGTGGGAGTGGCAGTACATGGCCTGCCCGCCCCACGGGACCATGGGAGGAGGCAGTGAGGGGACAGGAGTGGACATGGGGCCGAAGAAGCATTATCTTCCCAGGCGGTAGAATCATGAACACGTACGACCTGTGCGCTTCACTCCGTGCAAACTGCACCTTCATAAAAGGAGATGTACAAACATCATCCTTACCATTGCTACCGGGCGCAGCTGACCCAGCCGGCATTCTCAGCATCTTCATCAATAACGGTGCCGGTGCTCACCCTGTCACTGCACTTCTTCGTTCTCTCCCAGGACACCTTCGATGCCAGCAGATCCGAGTATGTTAGCCCATTTGTCAGATGGGGAAACTGAGGCTCAGAGAAGTTCATGACTGCCCCCAGCCAGTGAGAGGCAGAACCCAGCCTGGAACTAGGAAGTTGGAAGCATTTCCCTCTGACTTTTTTTCATTTAAGTTTCATTATATTCATATAATTCATAGCCCTCCCCAACTTCCAAAGCCGGGCTGCTGCTGGTTTCTTTTCCCTCTGCAACTTGTATGCCTAATTGTCTCCTCCAGAGACAGTGCAGGCATGGTGCCCGGGTACTTATCACTTCCCCCCACTGTGTTATGAACGTGATACTGTCCCCACCCGGAGTGTGTCAGGAGCAGGGGTCTGGCCTGTCTCACTGATCACTGAACCTCCGGGACTCAGCGTGGTGCCTGGAACAGGGTATCTGGTGTGCAAACGAAGAAATACATTAAAAGCAAGAACTGCCCGGCTGGTGTGGCTCAGTGGTTGAGCATCAACCTATGAACCAGGAGATCAGGGTTCGGTTCCCAGTTAGGGCACATGCCTGGGTTGTGGGCTCAATACCCATGGGAGGACATGCAGGAGGCAGCGATCAATGATTCGCACTCATCATTGGTGTTTCTATCTCTCTCTCCCTTTCCTTTCCTCCCTGAAATCAATTGGGGGATATATTTTTTTAATTTAATTTAATTTAATTTAATTTTTTTGAACTAATGATGAAGGGTCAGATTGGAGTCAACAAAGGGACCAGCAGTGACAGAGGCAGAGCATTCCCCCCACGGGGAAGGTGGACGAGGAGAACGTGAGCTGGGGCCCCTCGCCCAGAGCCCCTTCCCCCGTGGGCAGGGCTGTGTCCAGGGCTCAGGGTGCAGCGCTGTTGGCCGGGGTGGCAGCTGGGCCCATGAAACAGCCCTTTCAGCTCGGGCTCTGAATGGCCAGTCTATGGAGGACGGGCGGAACACAGGCGCCTTTTCTGGGCCACCTCGCCACTCATTAGCGGAGCCACAGAAATGTGCGACAGGTAAGCTTTCAGCAGCAGTGATGGAGCCGCCCCAAAAAGGGGCAGCTGTACATTCCAGAGCGAGAGTGGGGCTGCGGGGAAGGAGACCTGGAAGTTCAGCATATACATTGAGGAAAGAAAATAAATATTTGCGTTTCAAAAATGTGAAACATTCCTCCCCTGGAATCAAAACTGGGAACAGTGGGTCCGGTATGGGCCAGAGGAAAAAATGCGCTGTTCCCGCTCCCTGTTTTCACACACCTCGGGCTGCCAGAAACTTAAAGCCTTTAGTGTTTTATCCCAGAGAGAGAGCGCATTTGTGACCAAGTGAGGGGCCCCTCGGCAGTGTGGCTCAGTGGAAAGCGCACAGGGCTCCCGCTCTGCCCCCGAGGCCCAGTTTCTCTCCGAAAGAGCAAACCTGGTCACCTCGAGCTCCCAAGACAAGAATGCAGGCCTGTCTAGGGCAGCATGTCCCCTTTCCCCTTCCCCCATCATCGCCACAGGGTGGCTGCATCCACATAAACCTTGACAGTCCCCTTTGCCCCAGTTTAAGAGAGCGATTTATTTCATCTTTCTCTTGAAATCCAAATCCACTTACTGGGTGGAAAATTGCTCCTCCTTCCAAGAAGTAACAGCCATGAAATCACCAGTTTGATATTGTTTACTAGAGGCCCAGTGCACAAATTCACAGGTGGGGTCCTTCAGCCTGGCCAGCGATTGGGGGGAGGGACCAAGAGAGGCTGGCTGTGGGAGCACACTGACCCACGAGGGGGCAGCCCCTGCATTGAGCGTCTGGCCCCTGGTGGTCAGTGTGTGTCATAGCAACCAGTCGACCAGTCGTTCAGTCATTCGGTTGCTTAGGCTTTTATATATATATAGATATATTTGTTCTGTTATGCCCTTAAACAAATTAGAAACAAGTTCAATGTAACCAGCTCTCCAGAGGAGCACAATTGGGGGTGGGGGGAGGAGAGGGCGGGGAGAGGTAGGCTGTCTGAGTTCCTTTCAGAGCCTGCGAGTTCATCCACTTAGTGCCAAAAATTATCTTGCATCCTGCCAATGGCACGCAGGCCAGACTTGGAGGCATCCTGTGAGGTGAAGCCACTTTGGGACCAGGCAGAGCTGGGTTTGATTCTGCCACCTGCCAGCGACATTGACCTCAGGTGACTCCCTTCACTTTACTGCTCTTGGGTGTCCCGTCTGTAAGTTGGGGTCTCTACGGCAGTGGCAGTGGTGGTTGAGAAGGAAATGTAGTGAACGCTGTGTCCGTGTTGCTTTCACTGTGCCTCGCATGGTAGTCAGGAGAGATCAGGTTAAGCTGCAGTAACAAACAAGCCCTCGGTCACAATGGCGTTAACACAAGGGCGAGTTTCTGTCTCGTGACCGAGGTTGACATTAGACAGTCAGCTCTCCGTCCCATCGTGTCCAAGTCCTTCATCTCCAGCCACAGGGATGAGAGGGACAGCAAGTGACTCTCTTACTGCCTCAGACATGGAGTGCACATCGCCTGGCTGCCTGGAAGTCCAGGGGTGGGACGTGGGTATTCAGTGGGCAGTGACCGCTCCCAAGTACAAAAAAAACAAAAAAGCTCCTGTGGGCACTGCCTTCCCTCTCCTGAACACCCAAGCTTCGCTGACATTGAGGGCATTGCACAAGCTTTCCCCGGCGGTGCCAGCCTCTCGTCCCCTCCCCCATCGGCCTCTGTTCTCTGCCACACAGTGACTCACACTCTCCTTCGTTTTCACACCTTTTTTATTTATTTATTTTTTTTGCCTCAATTGCAGCAGGTGTTTTTTCAGATTTGACTTCCTGGGTTCAGGGATTCCCACCCCCTGGGCCCTGAGAGCTGCAGAGGCAGAGACTGCCTTTGGCACCAGCCATTTTCAGAAGTCGCCCTCAGTGACTCATCTTGTCTGGGGGATGTGTAAACCCTGGAATCGCAGGCCCTGAAGGAAACTCAGACAGCCCACCTCCCTCCCTCCCTCCCCCCGCCCCCCAATTGTGCTCCTCTGGAGAGCTGGTTACAAACACAGAGTCCCTTGCCGGAGGGTCAGCCCCCAGCCCGGGGGCAGCTGTCAGAGGTTCCCCTGGGGAAGGATCCCACTGTCAGTCACTCGTGTAGAGGGAGGCCTAGGGTTAGCACTGGGAACTGCAGCAGGCCGAGGCCCAGTCGATCCGCCTCCCCATGGCCCCTCAGCCCACCTCTGGTTCACCGACAGCTGCAGCAGGCACATCGCCTGACTGCCCACACCCTGACAGTGAGCAAGGCAGCCTGGGCATTTCACATCTGGAGGGCAACCCTCAACCAGTGGGGGATGGGCACTGTGAACCAATACCCCAGCTTCCCACTGCCCCCTGGTGGACAGTGCTGAGATGTGCTCCTCATGGTCCCTCGGAGAGTCCCCAACGGGGAGTGAGCCCCAATTGCCACAGGAGCGAACTGTTAATGCACTTTTTACCGGCTTTTATCCCTCCCCGACCTCCCCTCCCCTCTCACTGTATTTCCTGGGGCCACTTCCCAAATAAATGACCTGCGCCCATGCCTTTGTCTCGGGATCAGCTTTGGAGGGATTTAAACGGAGCTAAGGCAAAGCTCTTCCAGGTGGAAGTCCCAGACGGGCTTTGTTTGAGGCTCTCCTAGGGGAGAAAGCCCTGACAGGTGAAGGCAAGAAAGGGAGGTGCCTGCACAGGGCCCTGTGGCCAGCTGGGGGCAGCTGTCAGAGGTTCCTGTGGGGAAGGACTCCCACTGTCACTCATGCTAAACAGAATAAGCATCTTCATCTAGATCAGCTGCATTGTTCTCTGTTTTATCCCTCCTTCAGATATCCCAACCCAGCAACAGGTTTGGTAAAGGTTTGTGTGTTTTTTGTTTTGTTTTATTATTATTATTATTGTTGTTGTTGTTGTTTAAAGTATTACATATGTCTCCTTTTTCCCCAATTAACCACCCTCCCCCATCACCACTCCCACCCCCAGGACAAGCCCCCACCACCCAGTGATGCTAATATGCATGAAAACAAGTCCTTTGATTGATCTCTTACTCTCCCTCCTCCTTCTCTCTGAGGCTGGACAGTCTGGTCCGTGTTTCTTAGTCTCTGGATCTACTTTTGTTCATCAGTTTCTAAAAAAGCAGATTCTTGGGCCCCATTCCAGACCCAGCAAATCTGTATTTCTAAGCTCTCCAGGTGGTTCTGATGTAACTTCGTCCAGCCTCCCAAATGAAACATAAATCCTCTCTGTGTCTTGGGAACACCTCTTGGATAGGGAGTATCCAACCAACGAGTATTCCATCAACTCTGAAGCGAGCACGCCTGCTGGTGTACCATGTTCAGTGACCTGAAGGCCACCACGGTCACGTCTCCGCTGAGCTGGTGCCTCCCTAATGAAAACATCCTTGTTTCTTACAAACATTCTCTTCAGCCTGGTGCCAGCTCCCGGTGGCAGTTCAATTTGTCTCTTTCCTTCTGAAAGATTCGGGCTCTGAATTTAATGTAATCCTCCCGTTAGCAGGACAGAATATATTTCCTCCCCCATTTCCCAAATTACCTACCCTCAACTCTGTGCTGCCTAAAATCCCTGCTGTGTCCCCTCCGCCTCAAAACAGAGCCTCTGGAGACCTAAGAGCCATGACAATGTGAACAGTGTTCCGCTTGCCTCTTTCATCCTTCACTTTCAAACCTTCGGATCTACACTGACCAAGATTTCAGAGCACCAGGATGATTGCTGTTGCCGCCACTTAGAAGTTTAAGGAGGAAAGAAAGAAAACTTCCTGCCTGGCTGGTGTAGCTCAATGGCTGAGCGTTGACCCCGTAACCAAGAGACTGCTGGTTCGATTCCCCGTCAGGACACATGCAGGAGGCAGCCAATTTGATGTTCCTCTCTCTCTGTCCCTCTTCCTTCCTCTCTCTCTAAAGAAAGCAATAAAAACATATTTTAAAAATATATAAGTAGTTGAAACCCGTTTGGCTCAGTGGATAGAGCATCAGCCTGCTGACTGAAAGGTCCTGGGTTCAATTCCGGTCAAGAGCATGTACCTGGGTTGCAGGCACATCCCCAGTACGTAGGAGGTGTGCAAGAGGCAGCTGATGGACGATTCTCTCTCATCGATGTTTCTAACTCTCTATCTGTCTCCTTTCCTCTCTGTAAAAAAATCAATAATATATATTTGTGTGTGTGTGTGTGTAAAACAAAACTTACAAAACTTCCTCCCAATTGGTACTTTCACTTTCTATTGGTATGTAAGAAATTACTGAAAACTGAGCAGCTTGAAACAGCACAAATGTGTTCCCGGAGTTCCCATAGGTCTGAAATCTGAGTACCACTAAACGGGGCTCTCTGCTCGCTGCCTCTCAGGCTGAGATACAGATGCTGGCTGGGCTGTGTTCTTTTCTGGGGCCCAGATCCACTTTCACGCTCACACGGTGCTGGGCAGAACTCAGTTCCTCCCCGCCCCCCTCCCCCTGCTGGCTGTTAGCCAGGCCTCGGTGGTTCCCGGAGGCCACCCACAGATCCCTGCCATATGGTCTGTTCCGAGGCCCCCTGTGCCTCACCTCTCTCCTATGTGGAGCCCCCCTCTTCAGGAAGAGCAGGGTCCCTTTTTAGGACCACCTGGTTAGGCCAGGCCCACCCCAGATCATGTCCCTCTCTTCACGTTAACGGTGCCATGTGACATAGCCTAGTCCCAAGAGCGACTGTCCTGTCAGTCACCACACTCAAGAAGGGAGAAGACTAGACAAGGTCATAGGTCATTGGAGAGCATCTTGGAATCCTGCCTACGTTGGGTGGTGTGTCTGGGCATAGAAGAAGGGAAGGGGGGAAGAGGGCAGGGGACTGACAAGGAAATAAAGCCTTTTTCAGTTTGGGGGGAAGTTGCTCAAGGTCAGATGGGAAGGTGGAGTTGTTAAATAACAGACCAAACTCCAGCTCTCGGGATGCTCTCCTGGCCCAGTCTCCAGGCCCTTCCCTCCGGAGCTTCCGCCATGAAGGGGGGAGGGAACATGGAGTTTGGTGACTGGGGAGCAAGGCCCGGCCCTGTGGACTGTCAGCGTGTCCATGCGGATGTCCAATCCCAGAACACTGACCCCTTCCCTCCCACACGCCTGCCACGTCCGTCCCTTCCCCTGTCCCCCCTGAAGTGCTGCAGAATGAGAGCTTCCTCCTTCGCTCCCAAAGCCTCAGGTGGAAATTCAGCTCCACCGACGGGTGAACGTCCAGCAGCGTGGCCCCGTCAAGGTCAGGGCTGAGCACGCTTTGGAATTGGAGGCTCCCAGGCTGCAGTGGCCCTGTGACCTGCGGTCCGTCTCCAGGCCTTTGCCCGGACCGTCTCCTGGCCTGGACTGTGCCCCCAGCAGGTGGGCAGAGGCAGCTTCAAGGCCGGTGCCCCGCGTGAGCACCGGGCCCTAAGGTGGCAGCAGAGCTGTGTACCGGGCGGACCGTGTTTATTGAGGGCAGCAGCTCCCGGTGCAACCACGCTCTGCCAAGCCCGCTGCCTGCCGGGCGCTTGGTGGCTAATTAGCCAGCTTCCTCCCGGCGCCCCAGGAGAGAGGGCGGGCTGTGCACACTGGCTCCCAGGGGGCACCGGGCAGGTGGTGGGCAGGGCCTGCGGCCACAGACACCTACAGTAGCTGCTTCTCAGATGCCGCACAAAACCCCAGGTGGGCCCAGGTTCCCCCCACCACTGCCTTTAACCTGGGAACTGCTCTCCTCCCGCTTACAATGGTTTCACTGCAAACTGGAGGCAGTCCCGGGGTGCCTGCCTGCGTATGAGTCTCTGGTCTCCCCAACAGCCAGCGGAGACCCCACAGAGTGGAGAACCTGCCCATCAGCACAGGTTTCCCCATCTGCGCAGGGCCCCTGCAGGCCACAGCCCCCGTGTGTGTGTGTGTGTGTGTGTGTGTGTGTGTGTGTCTTAGGTGGTTCGTCACACCTCACACGTGCTGTGCTGGTCTTAGGCCCTGGAGGTTGTCGGGCGCCGGGGGCCAGAGGCCAGACAGGGCACGGAGGCCTGTGCTTTGGCCATAGGGCGTGTCGGCTTCGTGTCCGGCTAGTGTGTTATCCTCCGTGAACCTTGGTGACATCCCCCACCTCGTGTCCACAGTGAACACTCACATCCCCCCTCCCTCCTTGCTCATCGTCCTGAACACCAGACCTATAGACACAGCTGTCCCCTGAGCGTGTGTCCCCTAGTTAAGGGTAAGCAAAACTGAGCACATCTTTAGTTCCCACCCTGTGATCCTAGTTCCGAGCTGGGCACCACCAGCCCAAATGCTCCCCACACCTGGGCACCCGCTTGCTCCCTGCTCTATCCCCCTCTTGATCCCCCTCTTGCTCCCTGCTCTGTCCAGGCCCTGCAGGTCCTGCCTCCCAAATGCCTCTTGAATGTACCCAGCCCCACTGTCTCTGTCTGGGTCAGGTCCCCAGCACTCCTCGGCTGGGCCACCTCCTTCTGTCTGGGCCAGTCACCCACACTGAACCCCGCCCCCCATCACGGCTCTGCCAGCTCTTCCCCTCAACTGATTGCAACCTTGGGCAATGGCTGGCCAACCCCAAGCCCAGGAATGACCATCCCTCGGCACCCGCCACGTGGGGCCAGGGGGAGAGTCACGGAGATGACCCTGAAGAGTGTACCCAATGCGGGGACCATGCCTGCCACCATCCCAGCCTGAGGCCAAGGTGCTTATGTGTGGCCCCCGGATTTGGCTCCGCAGGCTCTCCTTCTCCCCAAGAGACAGCCGCCTGGGTGGCCCTCACCTGCCCGGCCTGTGCAGCCCTCTGTGCTGGGCCAGCCCCTTCCAGGCTGCGAGCTCACACAGGCCCTCTCAGTGGCTGGAACAGTGGTCCGGCCTGGCCCCGTCAAAGGCCCCTGTGTGCGCCTCAAACAGGGCATTGATGGGCCGTGGTGAGAGCTGCCCAGCGGATCGCGGGCTGGCTTGGCTTGGCCGGTCCACGAGACTTCCCCAAACCCAGCTATTTCCTGTTCCTTGGGCCAGCCCCCTCCCAGCCGCCTGCCCGCAGGCACAATCCGACCATACATCCAGCCCCCGATCCTTGGCTCCAGGCCAGGGCTGGGGGCGGCAGCATCCCCTCAGCTATTCCTGGGGGCACACAGCCTCGGCCGGCCTCTTGATGAGGATGCGAGGCTGGGGACAAGGCCAGTCCCTTCCTCCTATAACCTCTGCCCCTAGTCCCCACTTGGTGGGGTAATTGGGGGCGGGTCGGGGGGGGGAGGGGGGACTCTTCATATGAATCTGCACAAAGAAGCAAGAGCTCACACAGGCTGGGACCCCAACCCCTCTTAACAGCCTCCATTTGGAGGGAGCGGGGGAAGACACTTGGTCTAATCCCTGACTGCTGTGTGGCCTCAGGAAAGTTACTTGATGCCTCTGGGCCCCAGTGCCTTCCTGTGTGGATGGGAGCTCGCTGTCCATCTCTATCACAGCCTCGCTTTATCCATTGCTTGGTGATCTGATAAAGCGCATTTGAGCCGAAACCGGTTTGGCTCAGTGGTAGAGCGTCGGTCTGCGGACCGAAGGGTCCCAAGTTTGATTCCGGTCAAGGGCATGTACCTGGGTTGTGGGCACATCTCCAGTAGGAGGCGTGCAAGAGGCAGCTGATCGATGACTCTCTCGTCGATGTTTCTAACTCTGTATCTCTCTCCATTCCTCTCTGTGGAAAATCAATAAAATATATTTAAAAAAAAAAAAAAAAAAAAAAAAAGAGCATTTGAAACCCTTGAAGAAACCTGCTGCCCCCAAGGAAAGCTGACAGGCATCTCCAGTCCATCCCCTCCCCTTCTTCCCCAAGGTCACCTTCATCAGCCTCCTATGGGTCCCTGCACTGGGTCTCTTCCTTCCTACAACGCAAACCCAAGCCTGACCCTGGAACCCACTGCCCCAACCCTTCAGAGACTCCCCCGTCCGGGTTAAGCCCACACTTCCGGGTGTGACGTTCAAGGCTCTGTTAGGCCTCTGGACACCAGTGGGGGAGCCCAACTCACACCGCTTTGGGCTCCCTGCCGACGGCACGCTCAGGCAGGCCCGCAGCGGCTCGGCCGGTAGGAAGAAGGCAAGAGGTGGGGAGAGAGAAAGCATCAGTGAAGAGTTCGAATCCCAGGTCCAACCACTCCTAACGCCAGGAGTGCCTGGGCTTCTCCCTTATGTGAACTTGAAGTTCCGTGACCACCTTTTTCTAAAAAATAAACTTAGCTCACTGAGTTCTGTTACCTGCAGCCATCTCCTTCCTATAATGTCCTTCTTGGCTAAGGTCAGACAGGGTGGGCTTGCAGCCAAAGAGCCCTAAAGTCTCCAAGGCTCCTCCTAATCCAGCTGACCCAGGCCCCAAAGGCCAGCAGCCTCGCTCCAGCCCTCCTCACTAGCAGCCAGACTGGACCCCAGCTCCCCTCCCCGCATCTACAGGGGCCATCCGTATCCTGCTGCTTTTGCCTAGAACATCCTGCCCCACTTTGCTCACTGCTGCCCGCTCATTCTTCACTCAGCTTGGTGACACTTCCTCCAGGAAGCCTTCTCTGACTGCCTGACGCCCCTCAGACTTTCCCCGTCATGATGTTGGTTGTTCCTCGAGTGATTATTGTTAGTTATGGGTCTGTCGTCATCCACCCTATACTGTGGGTAACGGGAGGCAAGTCTGACCCATCGCAACACCCACCCCCGTGAGCATCTGGATTGGGGTGGGTGCTCTCCAGGTGAGTGGAGTTCCCACCTTACCTGGGAGACATCATGGTGTGTACATGGCCCGTGATTTGTAATCAGAAACAGTGCCACATCGTGGCACTCCCCAGCTGGCCATGCTGCCCTGGGAGTCTCTGGAACAAACAGGGTGTGTGTGTGTGTGTGTGTGTGTGTGTGTGTGTGTTGAGGGTGATGGAGCCCCGCCTATTCCATCTGTGAGGAAACACATCAGCCTAAGAGAAGCATGTTGCTGCTTTATCTCTGTCACACACAGAGCCATTTGGTGAGGTGTTGGCACAGAGCCCTCTCCTTCTGTACCCCCCACCACACCCGAGAGCCTGCCCCTATGGCCCTATCTCCACCTTTGAGTCAGCTCCCTCGTGAACCCCCGTCCTCAGGGAAGCAAGCAAAAGAAGGGGTGTTGAGGCCAAAACCCTCCGTACAGCCCCACCAACCCCAGACCCCAGGGCACGGTCTGCACCCACAAGGGTTTGCCTGTTTTGACTGAACCAACCTGTGGATTTAGTCCAACAAATGGATTTGCCTGATTTCAAGGCTGAATTTCTGCTTGACCACAAGCATCGGGCAGCACCGGGTCACTTACAAACAAACTGGCGTTGGAGAGACTGAGCTGAGGAATGGACTGGTTGGTGGCTGGTTACTAGAGGTGACCGTGGTCAAGGCGACCCATTTCATGGAGTCCACGGCTGTGTGATTGCCTTGACCACACATGACTGTTCCAGCCACGTGTGACTGAGCGTTGACGGTGACAACTCTTAAGCAAAACAATGTGTGTTCAAAGTGACTGCTATTCCCTGGAACTAGCTATTGAGTGATGGTTTGGCAACTGCCTGGATTTTCATTTGAATTAACCATTATTCAGCCACTCGGAAGTACTGAATTGGCCAGTGTGGGCAGCCAGTTACTGGATCGGATTGAATTATCTGACATCTTCTTATTGAAGTTATTCCCTATTCTAAATTGGCTGGGTTGGCTGACTCGATCATTATGTAAGCAAGCTATTTGAAGACATTGAACATATGGATTTGGCAGGGGGAGGGACTCATTGATGATTACTTCAGGAAATTGCTGTGTGAACTGACAGCTACTTACAAAATCAGCGCGACGGACTGTTGTTGTTTGAGCAAATTATTTTACTGAACTGACAAGTTTTTTAATTTGTCAGCCACTTGGTTATGCTGGCCAAGCTGAAAGTTATGGAACCAAACTCAATGAATTGAGAATGACCAATTGTTTAAATAAACATCAAAGCTGATCAAAATAAGCCACGTGTTGTTAGAGCGAATCTTCGAGAGACCCAAGGCGTCCGTTAGCCTAAAGGGTTGACCCAGCGGTGAGCGTCTCCCGGGCCCCATGGGAAAAGCAGGCCAGCGAGGGGTACACAAGCGGATTGTCCTGAAGTCGGCTGGGTGGCTCTCCCGGGCCACCGGGGCTGCCAAAGCGAAGAAGAAATGCTTTGTGAGGCAGCCCCGCCCTTCCTGGCACCCGGACGGGGGCCTGGCGCCATCAGACCTCGGAGTACGGGGGAGGCGCTGGGTCCCCCTCCGGCGTCTTGGATGGCAGAGACACGGCTTCCTCGTAGGACGGCAGGACCACCTGGGAGGGACAGAGATGAGGGCTGAGGACTGGCCAGAAGGAACCACCCCTCTGACAGAAGGATGCCATAGCTGGCACACCTTGTGTACCTACTAGGTGCCGGGCATGGCGTGCACCACACAGGTGCAGTTTCTGCTCCTGTCGTAAACAGGCTTGTCTCTGCATCAAGCCCCCTCTGCGTGTCTGACAACAACACACATTTTCCCTGAGAAAACATTCTCCATCCATCTGCTTCCAGAAGAATCGGTCCCATCCCTCAGATAGAGGGGGTAGACAGATGATCTGGACAGGGCCCCTCAGAGTAGAATCTGGCTAGCTATAGTCATTGGTTTGGGCATAGGCTGGTGACCCAACCGGGTCCAATTGAACCTGCTTCGGGGACTTCCTTTCTGCTGGGGCTGCTGAAAGGGTGGGATGTCAGCCCTTGGATGTCAGTCACTGCAGCAGCGACTTTGCCACCATGAGGAAAGGGCCGCCTCAAATGGAGCCCCCACTGAGGAAAAGAGGTTCAAACGATGGAAAGGTTGACATTGAAATTGGGTCTCAAAAGAACTGCTGGCCCAGAAAGAAGCTCACTACAGACTGATTCATATGCCTTTCAGCACAACGATTATTGCTTGTCTCATTTTTGATTCTGATAAGTATATTTCCAGTAGGACATGATCTCACTCATCTAGGGGAAATAGTGAACAACATAGACTGATGAACAAGAACAGACCCAGAGATAAGGAGCCATGGGTCAGACTGTTGGATCTCAAAGGGAGGGTGGAGATAAAAGGCAGAGATCAACCAAAGGATTATGTGCACACACATGAGCCTAACCAGTGGTCAAGGACAATAGGGGGGTGGGGGCATGAGTGAGGGGGATGGTGGATTGGAATGGGGATTGAGGACAAATATGTGATACCTTAACCTTTTAAATTAAAGGAATTAATTTAAAAAATAAAAATAAATTAAATTAAATAGCCCAAAACAAAAAAACAAACAAACAAACAAACAAACAAAAAACCGGAAAGGATGAGGTTGCATCTGGATGTTGGGACTCAGCCAGGACTTTCCAGTTCTGTGAACCAATACAGTTTTCTTTTTTAAGCTGGATTATGTTGGCTTCCTGCCACTTGCAACAAAAAAGCCATGACGAATACAATGCCCGTCTCACAGATGAGGACAGCGAGCCACAAGCCATTTAGACCAGCTGCCCTTCTCCCATCCCTTCTCCCACCAGCTGTTGTAAGGGCACCTTTCCCAGCTAGCCTGGATCAGCGGACAGTGTAAGACTTGGTCAATGCCACCTCCTCCAGGAAGCTTCCCTGACACCCCAAAGAGACCAGCCCCCTCCTCTGCTCCCATCGCCCCCGCACAGCCCCCTGTAACCAGATCTCTGTGTCTGGGTTCGCTCTGGACTGTACCCTCCTCTAGAACGGGGTGGCATCTTCGTTTTTCTTATAGCCCCAGGGTTGTATATGAGGCCAAGGAAGAGTGAGGGGCAAGGAGTACTGGGTGCATGCCTGCACGAAAGAACCCTAGATTATCAGAGATCTTTGGAGTTTGTCTGGTCCAGCCCTCCTCTTACAAGTGGAGAAACTGAGGCACGGCCAAGGAGAGAGACCTCCCCAAATAACATAGTGAGGGGCAGACCCAATGCTCCCCGAAACCCCCCAGCCTCACCTTCGGCAGCATCTTGCAGCTGCTCTTGTCCTCGGCCGAGTTTATGCACTTGATGAGCCGGTAGCATCTCCACACGCACTTGAACATGTAGACCTAGAAAAGGCCCCGGTCAGGCTGAGCGATGCTGACCCTCCTCGCTGCCCCCGCAGCCCTGAGATAGGTGCCAGGCTTCCTGGGAAGACCCAGCTCACCCCGGGAAGGCAGCATCCTGCTGCTGCTGCTCAGACCCCTCTTCTGGTTGAAGGGGGGCCTCACCTGCCAGTCCTAAGTGCTCCAGGCATCCCCCTGGTTATTACCCCACAGACTCAGCACAGAAAGGGGCTTTTGGAAGCTGCTGAGCCACCCTCAAGCCCCTGCCAATAGTCCTGCAGACCCCACTGTTCACCCGGGGGCCTGGGAGCTCACTTGTTCACCCCTAGGGCCTCCATCCTCCTGTTTGTCACCATCTCTCTAGGGACTGGGACCTGAACTGGACTTTGTCCTCTGAATCTGACCACTCCAGAGAAGAATAAGACAACTCTGCGGACTGAAAGGTCCCAGGTTTGATTCCGGTCAAGGGCATGTATATTGGTTGCGGGCCATCCCCAGTAGGGGTGTGCAAGAGGCAGCTGGTCGATGTTTCTCTCTCATCAACGTTTCTAGCTCTCTAGCTCTCTCCCTTCCTCTCTGTAAAAAATCAATAAAATATATTTTTTTTAAAAGAATGACATCTTCCCTCCTCCCGCCTCCAAACAGTCCCCCCACCTCCCCGCCCCTCCGAGAGCCATGGAGCAGGCACCGCTCACCTTCAGGATGAGGACGGCGATGAAGGCGACGGAGAAGATGATCATCATCTTGACGAACTGGTTATAAGCCATCTCCTTCTGGCTGGGCAGGTAATTCTGCAACAGATTTGGGGGCCATGTCAGTGCCTCTGGCTACATATAGAAGAACAACATACCTGCTCGCCGCACACGCGGGAACACGCATGGCACAGCCACTACCCTGGCTGATCCTGCAGGGGCCCCGGGCGGCAGGTGCTGCTTACCATCAGCCCCAGGTGACGGGGGAGCAAACCAAGAGAAGCAGCTGCAGCCCCTGCCGGCCCGATTGCCCTCACCTGACGGGGTCCCCACCCCTGCTGGCGGTGGGCATGCCCTCTTTGGAGCAGGCTTGGCTGATAGAACCACCGGATCCTGCACACTTGGGAGGGCCCTCCCCCAGGGGCAGCCCACAGCAGAGCTAAGGGGGGCCAGGTCTCTGCTCACAGCAGGATAGCCTCTGTATACAGCGAGCATGTCAAGCCCGCGGCCCACAACGAGTATTTTCGCAGCCCAGCCAATATAACGGCATGTAAGAAATGTTTTAATAAAAATTCCATAGCTTAATTTTTACAACATCCTGTTATACATAATTATTAATAACCAACTACAACGTTCGCTCGTGACTGATTGCTGTAATCGTGCTGCATTCATGTCCCTTCCTCTCCGATCAGGAGCGCCATTTCTCTCCATTAACACTAGGGTGAATATTTTAGCAGCCGATGGCCACGTCGTTAGTCTTGTACTGACTTGTTTGGTGCGCGCAACAGGAAATATTTCGCTTTCGGAGAACAAGAAAAATAGGTCTAGTTGCGTTACGCTTATTAATTTGTGCCATTATTCAGTGTTTGGTAAGTTAATGTCCAAGAAAAAAAATATTAATTTTTATTAAAATGTTCTATTGTTTTGCCCTAGCTGGTTTGGCTCAGTGGATAGAGCATTGGCCTGTGGACTGAGGGTCCCAGGTTCAATACCGGTCAAGGGCATATGCCTGGGTTGCGGGCTTGATCCCCCAGTAGGGGGTGTGCAGGAGGCAGCCGATCAATGATTCTCTCTCATCATGGATGTTTCTATCTCTCTCTCCCTCTCCTTTCCTTTCTGAAATCAATAAAAATATATTTTTTGAATGTTCTATTGTTTTCTGTTGATGACGATGACTCATTTATTTCAGCCCTTTGTGTTCAGCAGGTTTCCATCGAAATAAACCTACGTTTCTTTGGAAATTGAAGCCTTTGTTTTTCTGCGGCCCACACAAACTTACACCTTGCTCATTTGACCCCGTTAGCCTTTGAGTTTGACATGCCTGCTCTCTGGCATGTGCACACATGTGCACACATTCATTGACACTCCCCCCCTTCAAAACCAAGGAGGAAGACAGATCACAGTTAGCCCCCAACCAGAGCTCACTTCCCTGCCCCTGGGGCTTCAGGTCTCTTGGATAACAGAGGCGGCGGAGGTGAGGGTGACCTCGGAGACAGCATTTTCTCCTGGCTCCGCCCCTCAGACACTCACGGGGGAGAGGGAGCCAGCAGCCGTGCCATGAGGATGCTCAAGCGCCTCATCCAAGGTACAGGGCTGCGGGATGGAGGCAGAGGGCTGATAGACCCATGGGTAAGCCATCTTTGGGGGGGTCCTTCGGACCTAGCCAAGCCCTCATCGTCCGCAGCCCCACCCCATCTCGGCTGGGACCTCGTGAGAGAGACAGACTCTGAATCTGAATCACCCCACTAAGCCGCTCCCAAAATCCTGATCTCCAGCCGCTGTGTGAGACAACGAGTACTGTTGCTTTAAGTCCCTGTTTGGGGAGAATTGGTCAGGCCATAATAAAAAGATAGTGTAACCTCTGTGGTGCAGTTCACAAGGCAGGGCTCCCTCTGGGATGGGGCAGGGCTACTCCTAAAGCCCCGTGTCTGCCTGGCTGCTTCCCTGTGTCTCACCTGCCTCCCTCCCTGTTTTCTAGATTCTTCCTGAGCGCTGCCCCTCCATAAACCACTCATAAAAGAATCCTCCTCCCACGCTCCCCTCCGGCCCAGCATAAGCACAGAGGCACAGAGAGGGGAAGCAGCGTGCTCAAGGCCACACAGCCGGCGACCCGAGTGGGCCCCGGGCCCAGACTCACCATGTGGTTCATGGAGTTGAAGTTGAGATAGGTGGGCACTTCCATGTAGGAGCTGCAGAGGGTCAGGATGCTCAGGCAGAAGTCCAGCAGCTGCAGGGTTAACACCGGGACCTTGGAGGAGTGCTGAGGGGGACAGAGACAAGGAGGAAGACAGATCACAGTTAGCCCCCAACCAGAGGCCCTGGACCATGGGGCAGGTGGAGGGCCCTCAGCCTGAGAGGCTGTCTCGGCTACAGCGTCCAGCAGCCCTCCAGTCCCCTGTGCCCAGAAAGAAATGGGTGCCCCTGGCTCAGAGTTTGTGCCAAGGGTGGGTGGCAGACGCTGGGACCAGAGCCAGGGTCCTGACCCCCTTTCCAGGCCCTTCCACAGTCCAGCTTCCCGGTGTTGGGGGGGGAAATGTGGAAAGCGTGGCTTTAACCGTCTTCCTCTCTCTTCATTTTTTTTTAAATAAATCTTTATTGTTCAGATTATTACAAATATTTCTCCTCTCCCCCCACCTCATAGCTCCCTTCCACCTGGTCCCCACTTCACCCTCTGCCCTTACCTCCCCCCACTGTCCTCATCCATAGGTGTATGATTTTTGTCCAGTCTCTTCCCGTACCCCCCACACAGACACCCCTTTCCCCCTGAGAATTATCAGTCCCCTCCCATTCTATGCCCCTGGTTCTATTATATTCACCAGTTTATCCTGTTCCTCCAATTTTTAATTCACTTGACTTTTAGATTCACTTGTTGATAGATATGTATTTGTTGTTCATAATTTTTGTCTTTACTTTTTTCTTATTTTTCCTCTTTTTAAAGAACACATTTTAGCATTTCATATAATCCTGGTTTGGTGGTGATGTACTCCTTTAGTTTTTTCTGATCTGTGAAGCTTTTTATCTGCCCTTCGATTCTGAAGGATAGCTTTGCTGCCTCGTCCCTCCTCAGTTACGAGGAGGGACGAGGCAGAGCGGGCTGAAGGGGGGCCCACGCCCTTCCCCCTGGCTGTGGGCTCACGCTGTGGGCATGGGCTGAGTGCTCCCCATGTGTGAGCACCTCTGCACCCCGTCCTCAGTCAGTGCTGCCAGGGCGCAGTGAGCAGCTGAGACTCCCAGGTCCTTTTCCCAGAACAAGGAACTCTGGGACACTTTACCCAGGGACTTGCTGAAGGTCACCAGCTAGGAAGGGACTCCGGGGGCTCCCTGGCTCTGCCTCAGCCCTTCCCCCCACCCCCAGGCTGGGTGGGCCGAGGTGAGGGCTGGGTACTCACAGCCCGGCTCCGGGAAGCAAACTTGAGATAGGCAGGCAGCTCCACGTAGGAGCCCAGCAAGGTGAACAGGCACAGCAGGTAGTCCATGATTTGCAGGGACATGAAGGGCAGCAGGTACTTCTCCCGGTTCTGAAAAGCAGGCCCGGCGCAGTCAGGGCGTCTCTGGCACACGTCCCCGTGACCCCACTCACCGGCAGCTCCCACTCACCAGCCCACTCTCCCATCCCACGTGACTCCTCATGCCGTCCCCTGGGTGACGCTATGAAGATGGGGACAAGGCAAGACCCTGGCCCTGAATGCAAGGAGCCCTGGTATCCGGGAGACACAGAACAGTCCCCATCTACAGAGGGAAGAGCTCCAGAGCCTTGAGGAGCAGGTTCAACAAAATTCCCTTTCAGGAACTCCACCAGGATGGGCCATTTTACAGACGAGAAGGGGTCAGAGAGGACTTCCTGGAGGTGGAGGCACCGGGTCGACGTGGAAGGATGGGAAGGGGGAGGGTAGTGGAGGCAGATGAGCCAGCAGTGAGCTCCCTCTCTTTCAACAAAAAGCAGTGACCTCTGTGGGGCTGGACTGCCTCGGAAGCCACAGGTGGGACCAGATCACAGAAAGGGTGGTTTTTTGGTTTCTCAGGTGGTTGTCTAAAACCACTCAGGACGTGGCCCAAACGACCCAGGCTGGTCTCAGAGCCTCCGGGGATGGCCCGGGTCCTTTTGATCGCTGGGCCCTTTGCGTTTCTGCCTAAGCACCGGGGCGCCGCCCTGAACAAGGGGGAACCCGTCCCTCGGGTGCAGGGCTGGGAGCTGGCACTAGACAGGGGGCGAGGGTGACATTGCATGCAAGGTGGAAGCATTCCAACCTGGCACCATACCCGGGGCTCCCTGTCCCGGCCCTGAGGGCGCCAGGCCGCTGTCTGCCCGGGAAGGCCCTGCTTCCTGTCCTGGCTTCCGCCTCCCTGGGACCGAGGGACAGTGGTTCCTCTTTGCAGGAGGCTGAGCCACAGCCCCGTGGTCTCCTCTGCTCACCGACGAACTGAGCTGGCCGCGTCTACACTGGCTCCTCTGCCTTGGCTCCTCTCAGGGTTACACAGCGAGCAGGCTGCATCCTCCCCGCTCCTCACTCCTCCAAACTGCTCTTCTTCCACCCCAACGCCCTGCCTCCATTTGCATTATAAAAGGATGTGGGTCACCAGGGATGATGTCTAGGGTATAGGTGGGGTCTCCCAAAATGCCCACCGTCTCAGCAGCCAGTTCTGCCCACTCACTGGGTGTGACTAGGATAAGGGGACCAGACGTCCCGCTTTTGGCGGGACAATCCCGATTTGTAACAATTTGTCCCGCGTCTTACGGCGTTTTAAAAATATTACAATACTATCTTTGCGTTCTATGAAAATTTTTGTTGCTCCATCTAGACCAAATTTTTAATCAAAAGCCCCCCGGGAGCACCCATCAATGGTGTCCCGCTTTACCAATGTTAAAATCTGGTCACCTTAGACTAGGAGGGGGTAGGAGGGCAACTGGGGCTCCCCAAGTCCTGCCCCTCCCCCCCATGTCTCTTCCCCTCAGGACTCTCACCTTTACCACGCCGACCAGCAGGCTCAGGCTGATGACAAAGAGCATGGTGATGAGCAGGAAGCTGGAGATCAGGTCAGCTGAAAGGCAAGGCGAGCAGTGAGGGACCAGAGGAGCCCAGGGAACCCCGCCGGGGTTCCAAAGGCCACACTTTGGGAACCACTGGTGTGGGAGCCCAGGAAAGAAGGAAACCCAGGCCCTCCCCTCAGTAGTTCTCAGTCTTAAGAGGCTACAGCGATGCAATCATAGCATTTCGGGTGACACAGAATGTATGTATGACACGGGGTCCCGGCTGAGGAGGGGACGGCAGGCTGGGATCTGTTATCAGCAGGGTGAGGACTGGGAAGGCCTCTGGGGGGGCAGCCTGTGAGCTGAGCCACAAGGCACTCAGGCAGGGGCCTGAGACAAGGTGCGGTCAGAGCAGCGGGAGCTCGGGCAGCCAGGACAGCCTGGAGGAAGCCGAGAGGGAGCTTCAAGGACCCCTGTGGCCAGCAGGTCGGCAGGGGCTGCGTCTCACAATTTTATTCTGGCTCAATGGTTTACAGAGCAAGCAGGCTGCATCCTCCCCCCTCCCCCTTGGCGGTGTGGGCAGGGGGGTCCTCCTGTCCCCTTTCTAAGCTGGTTAGGTTTGCAAAGCGCCCTCCCGTCCGCTCCCACACCTGGGCCAGGCGGATGGCATAGGCTCATTGGCAGATGAAAGATCTAAAGCTCAAAGAGGGGAAGTGGCAGAGCCTCAAACCTCACCAGTCTGCCCCCGCCAGGGCCCCCTCCCCTCTCCGTCCCGGCTCCCCTTCTTGTCCCCGGGACCTACCGATCCTGAGGTAGCCCATCTGGGAGACTTTGCAGGAGGCTTTGCCGTGGGCCACCTCCACGGCGTGCTCGATGAACAGCAGGACACTCATGATCTGGGGGCAGAACGGAGCATGCGTCAGCGGGGTCGGCCCCTCCCCCCCCTCCCCAGCCCTCTCCCCCTTGGGGGCCAGCGGGGCCTGGGAGGAGGGTCCAGGAGGAGATGGGAGGGCAGGTCAGTAGGACATCCTGATTAAAGTTCCGCCTGAGCAAGCTCATGATCCGGGTTCTTCCTCTTCCCAGCTGAGTGGCTTGGGCAAGTTAGTGGCCTCCCTGGGCCTCAGTTTCCCCCTCTGGAAAAGGAAGGTACCGGAGCAGCCACCTTAGGAAGCTCTTAGGAGGAGTCAATGAGAACATCCCCCAGAGCCCTCAGACCCGTGTTCCCATTACAGGGGTCACTGGGACTGCTGGAGGGCAGCCTTGGAGAGAAGGTGGGGGCTGAGACTGGGTCTTTTCTAACCGCAGGTGCTGGTCATCAGGGGACCTTGGCCACGGCGTCTGAGCAGGAGAGAGCTTCAAGTTCACGGAATCGTCAGCACAGGCCTGGGAGCATCTGACCCATGAGTCCCTGGGGTGCCCTCCACAACCCGTTCCTTCTGCCCACCTGCCAGGTGAGGACAATGACAATGCCTGCCTCCCAGGCTGCGATGGGACAGAATTCACTCACAGTGCTGGTGGATCTAAGCACTCAGTCTGTTTTCTATCATCATTACGGTTATCCCCATTGGACTACAGGCTTCTGTGTCTCTCCTGTTCACTGCTCTGGCTATTTTATTTGGTGAATAAATGGGTGGATGACTGGATCGATGGATGGATGGATGGATGGATGGATGGGGAGAGAGAGGGAGGGAGGGAGGGAGAAATGGAGGGAGAGAGGGAGGAAGGATAGAGGGAATGAGGGAGGGAGGGAGGAAAGGAGAGATGGATGGATGGATGGATGGATGGATGGATGGAGGGAAGGATGGAGGGATGGACGGAGGAAAGGAAGGAGGGATGGAGGGATGGATGGAAGGACTAATGAACCCCATCCCCTCAGGGGACCCCAGCATTGAATAATGGAGAAGGGGCACATCTGATGGGCATGAGTATTGAGGTGGCCCAAGCCACTGACGAAGTCCAGCCACAAGCCTCAGTTTGAAAGGCCTTGGGGGGCACCTGTCCATGCCCTCCTCCCCCCCTGCAGGGGAAGGTGGAGGGCATGGACAGGTGCCCCCCGAGGCCTGGTCACACAGCCTCTATCCACATGCTTCCAGCCACGGGGACTCGGAATATTCCGTCTGTGTCCTCGAGGAGGCCTCTGCCCTTCCTCCATCACACACCCAATTCTCTGGGCACCCTCCACCCACGCTGAGAACCAGGCTGTCTCCTCCCTCGCAGCGGGTGTCCGACCTCTATTTTAAGTTAGCCTTTTATTTTTTTATTTTTTAATATAGTTTATTGATTTTTTACAGAGAGGAAGGGAGAGGGATAGAGAGCTAGAAACGTCAATGAGAAAGAAACATTGACCAGCTGCCTCTTACACACCCCCTACTGGGGATGTGCCCACAACCCAGGTACATGCCCTTGACCGGAATCGAACCCGGGACCTTTCAGTCCACAGACCGACGCTCTACCACTGAGCCAAACCGGTTTCGGCAATACGGCTTATGTTTAGATGGGCCTCTAGGCAGCCCTGCCCTGGCAGCTCATGCTCAGCTGACAGGCAGCCCGTCCCCGCCATCTGTTTCCCCCTGCAGATGGTGCGGTTATTTTAGCTCCGACACAGGTCTCGGCGGGTCTTCCTGCCACGTTACATCCTGTTCGGTGGGGCAGAAAGGGGCAACACAGAGCAGGAACGCAGGGCCGGACTCCAGAGGGAGGTAGGGGGAGGTGTGAATCCGGGTCGCTGTGTGACCTTGGGCAAGTCACTCTGCCTCTCTGTGTTCTCACCGGCACGTGGCAATCCCCCGATCCAGAAGGAAAACATCAAGTTGTGTTTGCGAAGAACTGAGCCTGGGGCCTGGCAATACGGGGCTCAGCAGCATCACCGGCTTGGGACTCATTTCTGAGGGATGCCTGAGCCAAAGATAAGGTGACCAGATGTCCTGCTTTTGGCGGGACAGTCCAAATTTTAACAATTTGTCCCGCGTCCAGTGGCATTTTAAAAAAGTCCCGATTTTTGGCCAAAAATCAGGACTTTATTAAAACGCAGCGGGACGCGGGACAAATTGTTAAAAAGCGGGACATCTGGTCACCTTAGCCAAAGAGGGCTGGTTGGGCAGTCCCAAGGGCAGGTGCCAGGGACTGGCCGTGAGCTTGTTCTCGCTGTCCCCTCCCGCCTGGGTCACCAAATAGGCTTTGTTTCACCAGGAAAGTGAGAGCAGCCCAGACCGGAAGGCAGACGTGGCGGGCCGCAGCTGGCACCCAAAGAAACTGCCCTGAGGGAGAAACGCTGCTTCCTCAACCCCTCTCCCCCCAGTTTCACCTTCAGTGAAAGAAAGAAAGAGAAAGGGAGGCGGACGACAGCTCCGTCTAGGACCGAACCGGGTTTAGGGCCCTGCGGGGTGAGGTGCCAGCGGGGCTCCCCTGGGAGTGTGCCAGCAGGGCCCAGAGGAGTCACAGCCGGGCCCAGAGAGACCCCTAACTTCTCCACGGAGACGCCCGTCCCCCCTCCAGGTGTCTCCGTGGACAGTTATCTTTTTGAAATCTAGAGAATCCAGGCTCGTCTGCGATCTGGGACGAAGCTCAGAGTCAGAGGATCTCAACCTCCAGTTGTGGGGAAGAGCCTTTGTCCCCTTCTTGTATAAGCTCCCTCTGCTTGTTTTAGGGGCTCAGAGAGGCTCGGTGGCTTGCCCGGGGCACACAGCAAGCTGGGGACAGATGGAACTGAAGTCCAAGTCTTCTGGTGCTGTCCTGGTGCCTTCCCATCAGGCCTCAGTCCTGCCATTGGCGCCCCATCACGCCTCCTGCAGGAAGGGGAGGGACATTTGTGCAACCTGACTCCGCTGTGGGCCCGGTGTGCTACCCACACCATCCCAATGAGCCTCCCACAGCCTGGTGAAGGGCTGTGCTGCATCCTCCCACCCCCATTTCAAAGATGGGGACAGTGAGGCTCAGCGAGGTCCCGGGCTCCCCAGTCTGCAGTCTGTAGGGCCAGGATTCAAACTGAGGCTGAAGACTGTGGTTCTCCCCCGCTCTCCCGGTCCTCCCAGCATCCCCCAGCCTCCTGGCTCTGTGAGGCCTGCTCCCCGCCCCCTCTCGCACGTCAGCACCCCCGTGGAGTCAGAGGGACACCCGTGTCCTCTTCCCTCTGGAGTCCCCTGTCCCGCCTGCAGCTTACGTAAGACGCAGCAGTGAGCACCAGAGTGGGGCGCCCTGTAGCCCCCCATCTTCACCCGTTTCACCTCCTCGGCAGTCCTGTACGGGGAGGAGGTGATTCCGTCCCCTTTAACCAGATGGAAACCCTGAGGCTCTGAAGGGCAGGAGCCAGCCCCAGGTCACAGCCCCAGGCAGCCTCAGGGCCTGACTCAGACCCTCCTCGGACCCCTAACCTCCCACAAAGACACAGGTCCCCAATCCAGGAGAAAGAGGAGACTAGATGGGATGGCGAGGAATCGACATTTAGGGAGCAGCCACGGTGTGCTCGGATCGGTACTCACAGGTCTGCACCACAAACTGCAAACGCTACCAGAAGGGCAGCGTGTTCCCGGTGTTCCCGATGAGGAAGCGGAGGCTCAGAGGAGAGAAATCACATGCTCTGGGGCAGGCGGCCCAGCTGGGATTTGAACCCTGGTACCTGTGCGCCCAGGGCCCAGGGCTCCACCCAGGGCCAAGTGGCTGCTCCGGGGCTCAGCCCCAGGTCCCACCAACTGCCCATCCTTGCCCAGCCCCAGAGACTCAGGGTTCAGGGCATAAGCAGCTAGAGCACTACAGGGGGGAGGGGGAGCGCCCCCACAGCCTCACTGTTGTCCTAGCCTCGACAGGTCCTGGCTCCTCCCTGGCCTGTGTTCCCCTCCTCCTTTCCCCCCACCCCTGTCAACGAGCAGAGTCACCCCGTTTGCACCCAGGCTACTGGGACGATTGAGCACAGAGTCAGAGCAGTGGAACTTCTGCAAATTGTGGTGTATCACACCCAGGCTCCAGCCCCGAGCTGCATCCCGCTCATCCGACCGCCCTCGCTGCTCCACCCAAGCCTGGAACCAAGAGATTTGCCATTTCGGAAAAGTACCTGGCTTACCTTCAGCATCTGCTGGGACAGGCCCGATTCCCCAGGCCCTCTGTTCCACTCACCTCCCTCCAGGCCTGCTACCCTCACCCAGCTTCCACCTGGACACAGCACTGCCCTCTCCCTGAGCACTGAGGGCCGTGACCCACACCCTCCTGGGACGGGGCTTCTCTCCTGCAGAGCCCAGACAGCGTCTTCCCTGTCCCTGGTCCTTAACTCTGCACGGGGAAACCATGCGGTGAAGAGCACGGTGCTAGAGTCAGGTGGTCCTGGGCCTAAGCTGAGCTCTAGCCTCTTAAGTGAACTATTAACCTCTCTGAGCCTCAGTCTCCTCATCTAGGAAATGAGTGTACTAACCGGCCCTGCCTTGTAAGGTCACTCTCCTAAGGTCGAATGGCAGGCAGCCAGAGTCAGACAGACAGACAGACAGACAGACAGAGACAGCACGCCCTAAACCAGCACTGCGGGGCAGTGTTCACGAACCTTGTGGGTGTTCCTTCTTCCCCTTCCAGTAAATATTATACTCTCTGAGCACAGGCCACACCCAGGCCCCGGGTAAGCCAAGACCCTGGCGACGAACAGGTGTCACAGTCCCCTGGGGGACTGCTAAGTGACCAGTGTGTTCAGAGCCATGACCAGGACCACCCAGACATGAGGGCCCAGAGGCCTCAGGGGGGATGTCACCAACGGGAAAAGCCTGAGATGCTTCTGCCGGACAAAGCGGTTTGCAGAACGCCTCTTCCCTGAGGGGGCACCGGTGGGGGAAGGGCGCTCGGAGACGAGGAGTAAGCAGCCCACCGTCGGTCGCCAGGACCAGCCTCCCTCCTCCCGGGGCCACGTTAGGGCTCAGGCTGCGAGACTGAGTCAGTCCTGGCCTTGCCAACCGCCCTCCCTGCCACCCCCGCTCTCCATTCCTCTTTTTAGCCCTTCTCTCTGCTTCCCCCTGGTTTCTGTTCCCACCCCCACCCCCATCCTGCTCCTTCTTTCTCAATCGCCAGCACCACTTCCCCAAGCTGAGCCGCGGGCAAGCGGCCGGCGGGTGCTCTTGTTTGTCTTCCTGTGGCTCTGAGAGGCCACCGAGAGCTTCAGTGGCTGACAAACAGGGGCAGCGGCCCGTGGGAGGAGAGGGAAATCGGGCTGCGGGGGGACGGGCCCTCCTGAGCATGGCCTTGGCCGTGGGACGTGATGCCATGGCTGAGTGTAATGGAAGAAGTCTGGCGGGGAGCCGAAACCGGTTTGGCTCAGTGGCAGAGCGTTGGTCTGCGGACTGAAAGGTCCTAGGTTCGATTCCGGCCAAGGGCATGTACACTGGTTGCAGGAGGGGGGGGGAAGGGGAGGGTGTGTGCAGGAGGTAGCTGGTCGATGTTTCTCTCTCATTGACGTTTCTAGCTCTCTATCCTCTCTCCTCCTCTCTGTAAAAAAATCAATAAAAAAAATTTTTTTTTTTTAAAAAGGAAGTCTGGCGGGGAGAGGCCCGCCGTGGGGACCGGGCTGGGAGGTGGGGGGACGGCTTGCGTGCCGCGGGGTCTGGTGTGGCCGGAACAGCTACGATCATGTGAGCGGTGATTACAGAGGCGGCAGTGGGTGTGGCCACGCTGGTGGCGATTAAAGTGATGCTGGTGAGTGGCGGTTAACTGCAGCCATCACTCACACGGCCTTGCTGCCGCTGCTGCTGCTGCTGGAGGGGGTGGTGACATCAGGATACGGGGGTGGTGATGAAGATGATGGGGATACTGGACCCCTTCATGTGGGGTTCAAATGCCACTTCCCTCCCCAGAAGGTGGGCCCACTCTCTTGGCCTCCTGGCAGTGCAGGACCCAGCCTTTCAGAAGCAGGCGGAGACACCCCCCTCTGAGATTTCAGGGGCTCCACTTGACAGAGACAGCCCTCCGCGGGGGCCCCCCGCCATGTCCCCACGGTGTGAGGGCACAAATCTGTCCGTGACCTTCTCTGCTGCCTCCTGATAGACCTGTGAGGTCGATGGCCCCCCACTTGCCCACGAAGAGAGCAGGACCTGTGTGTGACTTCTCAGAGGCCAAGCTGGAGTCCCCCACAGATAACGCAGGCTGCGAACCGGGCCCCCGGGCCACACCCTCTCCTGTCCTCAGCCTGACCCTCCGCCGGGAGGCCTGGGGCTGCAGGGCCCCAGCACACTGAGGCCACCACCATCATCCCTGCTGTCAGCCTCAGCCTGGAGCTCCGTCTTCTCGACCTCCCAGGTTCACCCTGTTTTCCCTGTGCACGGCACCCCCTCCCCCCAAGTTTTCTGGAAAGAGAAGAGAACCAGAGGCACCCACAGCAAGAGGAAGCTCCCCGCCCCCAGCCCGCACTTCCTGCCGCAGCTAATCAGGGGGCACCGGTGGGGGCCGTTCCCCTGCAGCATTATCTCTGCAACCACATCCCCAGGGGCCCAGATACCATCCCGACTCCCCCTCTCAGAGCCTCAGAGACGAGGCTCAGCTGCAGCCCCAGCCCGGCCGGCCGCCCCACCTGCCCAGAGCCCGCTCCTCTCTGGGGCTGCCGCCTCCTGTCCTCCCATCTCTGTCCCTGTCTGCTCCGCCTGCCGCTCTCCTTCCCTGGGCCCCAGCCGCCGCGTCTGCAGAACACAGGCCTGTCCCCAAAGTTAGAGATTCAGAGGACGGACTGGCCCACAAAAGCACTCGTGTGTAGGAATCAAGCCCCAGGTCCCCGTGCAGTGGCCGCGCTATTGGTAACTGCCCTAAGCTGGCAACAGCCCATATCCCCCACCCCTCTCCCACCCGCAACAGGACAGGCAAATGCACTTTCTATGTTCATGACACACAATACTTGACGGGCGAGGGCAGAGGGATGAGCACACAGCAACATGGGGGGAGCTCGCAGACACACTGCTGAGAAAAGGAGCTGCACGTATGTGTGACCTCATCCCTGGGTAGCCCAGAGCCTCTCATGTTGGGGGCAGTCAGTGGGGCAGGGTAGTGGCGGCGGGGGGAGGGATTGGGGGGTCTCCGGGTGCTGGTTCTATCCTATTTCCTTATCTGGATGGCTGTGGCTGGGTCTGGTGTGGTGGTAACCGCTACGATCATGTGAGTGGCGATTGCACGGTGTGCTCACTCTGCTGAAGTTCGTCCAGATGTGTGGTGGTGATAGGCCAGTTACACATCCACAAAAGGTCTACAAAGGTGAAATAAAATAGAGACCCTGGGGCTGACCCCTCCTCAGCCACGAGCCGCCCTGGGAGGGGGTGGGTGCAGGGAGCTCCGGCTTCTGAGAGGTGGTAAGTCTTGACGATTCTCCCAAAGGGCATGGGAAGGCGCTGCAGGCAGAGGGCATGGCAGGCAGGAGGAAAAGCGAACGTGGATGAGGTGCATTGAGGAAACGGCAAGAAGTTTCCCTCGGGGAGCTGTGACTGGGGGTGATCCATGTGCCTGACACACAGTAGGCCAGGAAATGGCAGCTGCCGTGTGGCTGGGCTGGGGGAAGGATGTGGGAGACGCTGGGGGGGGCACAGGGTTTTCCGAAGGTGTGACTCTGGGGCTGGCGGGGACAGGAGGGAAGCGCTTGGGCAAAGGCCCGCTGTGTGGACGCCTCGCACGCTGTGCACCCCCCGCAGCCTGGAACAGGGACGGGAGCACTGGACAGGGAGCGGCCCGCTCTGCCTGCCCCAGGGCCTCCTGGGAACGCCTGTGCGGGGCCTGTGGCAGCCCAGCGAGGCATGCCCTCTGCCCTCCGGCCTCTGCCCTTCCGGACCTGCCCCGATGAAAGAAGGCAAAATGGCAAGAAACGGGCATGGAGGATCAAGTTCCTGCCCTAGCCGGAACCGGTTTGGCTCAGTGGATAGAGCGTCGGCCTGCGGACTGAAAGGTCCCGGGTTCGATTCCGGTCAAGGGCATGTATCTTGGTTGCGGGCACATCCCCAGTTGGGGGTGTGCAGGAAGCAGCTGATTGATGATTCTCTCTCATTGATGTTCCTAACTCTCTATCCCTCTCTCTTCCTCTCTGTAAAAAAATCAATAAAATATATATAAAAAAAAAAAAAAAGTTCCTGCCCTAATGACTTCCAGGGGCTTCCACATGCAGGGAGGTGGGGGCAGGGGAGGGGGGAGGATGGAGACTACACTATCAAATCTTCTATGGGCCGCCACTCAGGGGCCTGACCTAAGCCCTAGTCCTCCTCCTCTTCGGGTTCTAGGGAAGTGGCCCGCACCCGATGAAAGAAGGCAAAATGGCAAGAAACAGGCATGGAGGATCAAGTTCCTGCCCTAGCCGGAACCGGTTTGGCTCAGTGGATAGAGCGTCGGCCTGCGGACTGAAAGGTCCCGGGTTCGATCCCCGTGAACCATGACTTCCCTATTCCCGTTCAGAGCAAACACACCCGCCCATACCCCTCCCCTCCCCCCCATGATGATAAGCTTTGCTCTTACAGCGGAGCATTAGGGAAGGACAGGTCTTCTGAACGAAAACTCCCACCTCCTCCCCGCCCCCCCTCGCTTCGTCCTGGGAGGCAGATTCTGCTAACAGGACTGTCTGCCCCATTTTGCAGGGAAATAAAGACATGTCTTCCCACGCGGGCTCCGTGCTAATAAGAGCCAGGCTCCCCGAACAAGAGGTGCGAACTCCCAGCTGTAAACGGAGTGAGCCACGGGGATGTGGAGGGGGCACCGGGAATGCACCATCAGCATCACTCCGTTCAGTGATGGCGCTGGGACGAGACACATCGCGGTGGCCGCATGGTGAGGCACAGTCACCCAGAATCACTGTGCCCAATGCCTGAAGCCAACGTAACGCGCATGTCAGCTGCCCTTCAATCAAGATTGCTTAAAAGAAAAAGGCAATTGGGACAAGGCTCCCCTCCCCCACCACAGTCTGGAGCACAGAAGAGCCGGCCGCTCTGAGCCTCCGTTTCCTCCTCTGCCAAGTGGGGGGCTCTGGTGGCAGCTGCCATTCGTGGGGCGCTCACTAGGTGCCAGGTGTGAGGCCACCTGCCTCTTTTTGGCGTCTCCGAGCAGCTCTGCAGGTCATGGTCGCTGACCCCCATTTGACAGGGGAGGACACTGAGGCTGGAAGGGACACCTTGGCCCCGCCCGGGCTGAGGATGGAAGGGCAGGGAGCCAGCAGGCCTGCTCTGCACAGCTCCTTGTTCAGTTGCACGCCTCATTGGGCGTTCTGTACCCGCTTCCCTTCCGTCAATGCAGGGTCCCCTGGGAGACCCACACAGGCCTCACTGTGACCTCAGAGCCGAGTTCTAGTTCCAGACCGCTGCCCCGGCTGCAAATGACAGCCTCACTTCCTGGGAGCTCAGGGACGGGATGGTGACCGAGAACCCTCTGCCCCCCAGGCCCTGCCTTCCCTCCACAGGCCGGTCTGAGCAGGCCCAGCCCCTGCATCGGGAGGACCCTCCCCCAGGCCGGTGTCTCCCCCCTCCCCCCCCCCCCGAGGCCCTCTGACAGCAGTGAGTCCCTCCCACCAAGGCGACCCCAACGACTGGACCACCACCACCGGCCATTCCCAGAGCCTCCTCCTGCCCTTCCTTTGGGCCTGAGACCCAGCCGCTGGGGAGAGGATGAGGCCCAGGCTGGGGTAGGCAGCCCAGCTCACCTCACACAGGTGACTGACCTGGTGCAGCACCAAGAGCCTCTTTGGTCACAGAGGCTTCCGCGTGCCTCTCCCATTGGCCTCGAGGGTCCAGTCACCTCGTGGGCCCCCAACGTTTTATAAGCTGGACCCATGGTCAGCAAACTGCGGCTCTCGAGCCACATCCACCTCTTTGGCCCCTTGAGTGTGGCTCTTCCACAATAGACCACGGCCTGGGCGAGTCTATGTTGAAGAAGTGACGTTAGAAGAAGTTTAAGTTTAAAAAATCTGGCTCTCAAAAGAAATTCCAATCGTTGTACCGTTGACATTTGGCTCTGTGGACGAATGAGTTTGCCAACCATTGAGCTAGACGGTGGGATGCACAGGCCTGGGGTGAGGAGCACCACTGGTTCCCTCAGCCATGGTGCTGGGGAGAGGCAGAGACCCCCCCTTAACCTCCCCCCGCCTCCTCACCCCTGCAGGAAGGGCCCACAGAGCCAGGCCTCTCACCCCTCACGGGGGCATCGGGCGTGAAGGTAAAGAACCTAACAGATTCTCATCTGGGGCTTTCACAGCCCGACCGTTGAGGCCTATTTTAAGGCCCCAAACAGCTGAGATTTGAAAAGGAGCGCAGCCTCTGTGGTCTGCTCTGGCGAACAACGCTGGGCCTTTGCCTGCCAGCTCCCGCGGCCCACTCCCCTGGGGCCACATCGGCTCAATACCTGGAAACGGTTACCGTGGAGACAGGGACTACTAGCCCCATTGAATGGGTGAGGAAACCGAGGCCCAGCCAGCAAAGAGGCCTGCCTGCTCAAGGTCACATGGAGTGTAAGTGATGCAGACAAGTCTGTGATCTCTCCTATCTCAAAGTGGAACAGAGAGAGGAGCCCCTGAAACTCAAAGAAGAAGAAAATCTGGGGAGGCTTCCTGGAGGCGGAAGCAAAAAGAAGACATGAAGGGCATCCAGACACCTAACCACCCCTGGCCCGTGAGCCAGGAAAATAATTCATTTGTTCTCTGCCGGGCTTATTCCGCACACCTGCGTGCCAAGGCCTTGCTCACACCCCCTCCGGCCCGGGTGACCACTCCTGGACTGTCTTCTCCTCTGTAAAATGTGAGGATTGGGCCAGGCAGAGATCCACCGTTTTGCTATGAAGCCTGAAAGAAGCCAGGGACTTGGTCCAGTCCCACCGCCGGTCACCTCTCCCACGTCCCCCACCGCTCCTCACAGCCCTCCTTCCTCCAGCCCAGCCCGATAACGTCTCAGCATCACATGGTCTCCCCACCGCCAAGCCTTTGCTCATGCTGTCCCCTCGCCTGGCACTCCCTTTCCTCCCCAACATACCCGAGCGAAGTCCTGCTCAGAGTTGGCTCTCGGGCCTCCTTTCCTGGAGCCCCTCCCTCCGCCAGGGGCTGGGTGAAGACCCCTCCTCGCACCCCAGCACCAGCGCTGTCACCCATCAGAGTCACAGTCACAGCGTTTCCGGGACGGATTCGAACCCCTGGCGGGCAGAGGCCAGGAAGGAGCCAGGCCTGGGCCCTGGCCCGGGGCCGAGCGTGAGAAATGAAGACATGTATCTGTACTCACTAGAGACTCTTGACATAACAGAGGCTGCTTTGCTTTATTTTTTTTTCCCCCAATTTAAAAAGCAGTACACTTGAGCGACCAAATAAACAAAGTAGCATTGGATTAGAAGCCAAAGTATAAAATAAATATGCCGGAGGCCCGGCTGATAAAAACATAAATCAGCCCCTTATTTATGTACTAAATGAGAACTAACAAATGTCCCATGAGGAATTTAAAATAATTTATGTAGCCCTAACCGGTTTGGCTCAGTGGACAGAGCGTCAGACCGTGGACTGAAAGGTCCCAGGTTCGATTCCGGTCAAGGGTGTGTACCTAGGTTGCCTGTATATCCACAGTAGGAGGTGTGCAAGAGGCAGCTGACTGATGTTTCTCTCTCATCAATGCTTCTAACGCTCTCTCCCTCTCCCTTCCTCCCTGTAAAAAAAATCAATAAAATATTTTTTAAAAAAATAAAATGAAATTTATATAGCGACACTGCCCTCAAGAAGGGAGCACACCTCCCCCTTCCTTACGTGTGGGCTGTGCACAGTGACTTCCTTCCCACGAGAGTGGGGTGGGGGAGGGGGCGGTACAGTCACGGTGGAAAAGGCTGTTGACAGCACTCAGCCAGGGGATCAAAGTCAACAGTGATGTGATGTGATGATGAGCTGAGAACAGCTTTGCCTCTGCCGTCTTCCTCCCAAAAGCACGTCCCTCCAGTCCAGCCACGGGGAAGCTGTCAGGCAAGCCCCTCTGAGGGATATCCGACACAGTGCCTCCCCGGTACCCTCACCACTTAAGGCCATCGCCAATGAGGAAAACCTGAGAAACCGCCTCAGCCGAGAGGAACCGAAGGCCTCAAGGTGACAAGGGAGCCTGGAGGAGCTTCCGGGACAGGAAAGGGGCATCATCGGGGACAGCGGAGGGATCGGAACGAAGGACGGACTTCAGTTAATAACGGGACGGCACCAGCTCAGCAACTGTGACCACTGTGCCTTCTTAATGTGAGATGTTGGCAACGAGGGAAGCCTGGTGTGGAGTAGACACAAACTCTGTGTTCTGTTCAACACTGCTCTGCAAACCCAAACCATTCCAAATCAAGAGGTCCTTTTTAAAAGCAGTCATGCCCACGGTACTAGATGGAGGACAGAGAAAAGCAGAGAACAACCTGAGCTCACAATCCTATCACCCAGAGATGACTAGGGCCAGGGCCTTCCCTCTTCACAGTATCCTGCTGCTCCAGGGTTGGAATCACAGCAGGTGTGAGCTCTCCCCGAGGCAATGCACTTCCAATGGAATTCAAGGTCAGGCAGGGAAATACCTCTGGGCACAAGGATCTTCTAGGGCTCCCCCCACCCCCTTACTACCACTGACTTAGGGCACACATAGGATTGCCAGACAAGCCAGGACCCACGTGGCCACTGTAAGAAAGTCCTCTCCCTCCCCTACCTGCGCAAGTCTGGGTTAGAAATCACCTGTGTCCCAGCGAATCTTCTACCCAAGCCCAGCAAAACCCTGCGGAAGCGCCTCCAGCCATCGGACACCAGAGGGTCCCTCCAGGAATAACGCTCCCTGTGACTCCATAGCGTGTAACGCCGACCCGAGGCACCAAGGGCCCGATTTAACCCTCCCCAGAGGCCCGAGTCCACGAATAGCTCTCAATACGCTAGCGGTGGTCACCCTCGGCTGGCTCCAGATGAAGGCGAACTCGGTGGTTGACACATCGGGGCGGTGACTTCTCCTTTTCCATCCAGATGTTCAAGGTCCTGACAGCACATCTGCCACCGGCTGCTGGGCCACAGGAGAAGCCCCAGTCCCAGTCACAGAGGGGGCAGGAGGAGGACCCCTCCCCTCCTCCCTATTCCCCTCCCCTCCTCCCCCCACTGGAATCAACTAAGGGCCGCAGCCCAGAGGTATCTGCTGGAGCCTGACAGACAGTTTCCAGGCTTCTACTCACACCTCCCATCCAGAGCATCCCATGGCTCCCGTGTCTCACACCGTAAAGTGTTTCTCCACGGAGAGGACGACGGCAACGTGTGGAAATGTTTTTGGCTAACAGCCGGGGGGTGCTATCGGCACCCTGTGGGCCGTGGCCATGGATACCGCCAAACATCTCACAACAGACAGCTCAGGCCCCACAACCACGGGTTCGTTCTCCAGCCCCAAACATCAGCAGAGAAAGTCCCGGCTCTTTCTCTTGTCACTCCCGGCCCCTCCCGCCTCCTGCTCGCCAGCCGGAAGCTTCGAGGCGGGTCTGTGTAGTGTGTCTCCTGCACAAGCCTCTGTCCTTCGGGGCCTCCACGCCTCGGCACACCCCTTCTGCCCCACCCACACCCCCCACAATGGGACTCTATGCCTCTGCCCAGGACACCACCTGCAAGAGCTCTCCCTTGATTGTTTGCCCGCAGATGGTCCTGCTCTGAGGGCAGGCACTGATATGACTTAATGTCATGAGTGTCCTGCACGGACGCCGTGCACAGGTGAGGACCTCAGGAGAAACCTTCCGATCACAGAGGCCAGAGCTTGTAGGGCAGCCTCCCGCCCACGCGGCCGGCAGGTGGCTTCGGCTCGGCCTGCACAAGGGTTTGTTATTGTTTTTTACCTCAAAGCAGTCACCAACTGGAAACATCAGAAGATAAGACATCAAAGCCCGTGTTCCCTGCTTCTCTAAACACCAGGAGAGCCCACATTCCTTCCTGGCAACAATCGGCGGAAACAGAGAGCAGCTGCCAGAGAGGCCGGACAGGCCCCAGGCCCCCCGCAGGTCCAGCTGCCCCCCACACTCACTCCCATGACTGTCTGCCCGCCCCCGCCCCCCTCCACCAGGTGCTGGAGTTTGAGACCTCAGAGCCGGTCCACACCCCCTACACCCCCTTCCTTTTACAAAGGGAGGCTGAGGCCCAGGAGCGAGGCTTGTCCAAATCGGATGGCTGGCTAGTGGCAGAGTAGGGGGGGGGGGGGTAAGGGTCCGAGGGGCCTCCTCTGCGGAACCCCCCTGATCTGCCGAGAACGTTGGCAACCTCCGAGCTGAACGGGCCACAGGACTTGGTGTGGGGACAGCCACGCCACCAGCCTTCTTCTCTCAGTATCGCCTTGCGTTGGCAGAGGCCAGGCAGGGCGACCTCAGAGCGCCACCCCAAGCCAGCGTCTGGGGGCTGCGGGGTGACTGCATGTGACCGATACCCTGCTCGCTAAGAGGCTCTGCCTGCGTCAGGCACTGCCCTGGGGGTAACACTTGTGCCCCTCACAAGCGGCCCCCCAGAGGCTGCTGTGTGGCCCTTCCTTGGAGCAGGAAGCTGACATTTCGCAGGGTTAAGCAAGTAGCCAAGGCTGCATAGCTAGGGAGTGGGGAGGTAGGGGTGGGGCAGGACTTGCACCCAGGGCCCCGGATCCAGAGGCCCTGTGCCCTGAAGAGCATCCTCACCCCTCGCAGGCTGGGCTCCCTCGCCCGGCCCGCCGGCCTCCACAGGAAGCGGAGGCAGCTGCGGGGTGGGCTGGTTTTGAGGAAGCCCTTCCAGGCTCCTGTGAGAACTGCTCCCCACAGGCCATGAGTCACCCTGGGGGAAGGTGCCTGGGCCCGGGGAGGGGGGGTGGGGGCCGGGCATGGCTTGGAGTTGTGGGGAGGGGGATGGGGAGCCCCAGACCTCAGCCACTAAGATGGGGGACCACTGGCCCCGAGGGCTGTGACTCTCTCAGAGTCAAGGCTTCACACCAGGCAGGTGCACACCAGCCCCCCAAAGTGGAACCGCTGGGCCTGCTCCCCACTCGGGATGAACCCCCCCCCCCACCAAGAAACAGAGCCAGGCAGGCCCCCTATCCATTAGCACAAAGCCTCAAGGCTTCCTGAGGAGAAGGCTGTAAACTCGAGGACTCCTTCCTTCCTCCATGAGGAGACAGAGAGAGAGAGATTCCTGGGGGGTGGGGGAGCCGGGAGGGCGGAGAGAGAGGAGCCATGCCTGTGCCTGGCCCACCTCCTGGCAGCAGTCCCAGCCCCCGCTTCTCCCAAGAGTCCTGGCTCCCAGATCACTTTCCCTTCTGGGGTTCTGTTGGCATCCGGTTGACCTTGGGGCTGCTCTCTTGTCCCATTTTACAGAAGAACAAACTGAGCTTCTGAGAGAGCGTGAGCTATGTTACCTTGCTACCAGGACCCCTCCTTCCACCACTGTTCGGCTCAGGCGGCTGCTACAGGGTCCCCTCCCCTGCCGCCAGGGGACAGGGAGGGAGGTGACACCCAAGCAGGAGCCCACAGAAAGGTGGGGAGCAGCGGCCACCCGGCGGCTGCCCAGCTGGAGGGGCTCAGGAGACCAGGGGTCCCCCCTCTCACTCACACACACCCTCCCCCGGGCCCCCGGGCCCGCCCGCACTCACCACATGGTAGATGGCCAGGGCGGTGGTGGCGATGCGGACGTTGAAGCAGCAGCAGGTCTGGCGGACCGCCGTGCCGGGGGCCATGGTGCCGCTGTCCCCTCCTCGGAGGCTCTGAGGGGGAAGAAGCCCAGCTCCCGGAGCAGGACAGAAAAGGGGAAGCTGCCACTGCCCTCCTCACTTCCTTCCTGCCCCTCAGACAGGCAGGGGCAAGGCCGTCACAATGGGGCGGGGCCGCTGGGGGGGCCCCCGCCCGCCTGGGAGGCGGCTGGCCCCTGCCCTCCCGAAGGGGGCTTCCCGGGAAGGCAGGCCCTGCGCCGTCAGCACCTGCCTGCCTTGTGGAAGCGTCTTCACCCGTCCCCCCGCAGGCTGGATGCTCACCTCCGCCTTAGAAGCAGGCACTGTCACCAAGCCCGTTTCCAGAGAGAGAAACAGAGGCCCAAAGGCATCAAGGCATTCACCTAAAATCACCCAGCAGTCCGTGCTGGTGGCAGAATCCACAGCCAGGGCTGGAAGACTGGGACAACAACTATTATCTACTCATTCCTGCCCGCTCTAAGCATGGGCCCGGATTAACCCTTTCACCCTCACCTCGACTCTTTGAAGGAGGTATTCTTTTCTTTTCTTTTTTAATATATTTTATTGATTTTTTTACAGAGAGGAAGAGAGAGGGATAGAGAGCTAGAAACATCAATGAGAGAGAGACATCGATCAGCTGCCTCCTGCACACCCCCCACCGGGGATGTGCCCGCCACCAAGGTACATGCCCTTTGACGGGAATGGAACCTGGGACCCTTCAGTTCCCAAGCCGACGCTCTATCCACTGAGCCAAACTGGTTTAGGCAGGAGGTATTCTTATTGTCCCTGTTTTACAGGTGAAGAACCTGGGGCTCAGAGGTGGGAAGGGATTTGTCCAAAGTCACACAGGAGCCCGGGGCGGAATGGGGACTTGGACCGGAGCTCCCTGTTCCAGAGGCTGCCCCTCCAGCTGCCCTGCACCCTCAGAGATAGGCATGTTCACAGGCCAGCAGTGGGTGTCAGCTGTTTCATGTGGTCCACGGATGACAGATTCGTTTAAGTGTGCATCTTAAAAATATACATACCCCGTTGGTGAATTCCGTGATTTTCCATGTATGGGAGTAATATAAGGTCTCATTTTAAAATAGATACATTTAAGTTTAAAAAAAAAAAAAAAAAAAAAGCAATACATTGGTTTAAAGAAAAATATCACAGCCACTGTAGGCCAGGAGGCAGGCAGGTGCGGCAAGCAGCCATGGAGGTGGAGTGGGCACCACGGGTGTAGGGATCCTGGTGGGTGAGAAATCTCACAGTCGCTGTGTGATGTCACACAAGATGCTTGAGGTCTCTGAGCTGTTGTTTCCACATCTGCAAACCAGAGGCAGAAGCTCCACCTCAGTGGCAGTGAAATGAGGTCATGTGCAAACCCAGCTTGTTTGTTTCCTCCCTTCCTGGCCCACCCGGCTCCCCTTCCCGCCCTCCCACCAACCCCCCTCAGGCTGCGGGAGGTAGAGCTGGGCCTGATGCAGTCCAGGCCACGCCTCCAGGAGGGGCCAGTGGCCACGAGGACAGCCTCTTCCTGAGCAATGGCGTCTCCCAGGCCGGCTCCCTCCCAGAAGCATGCCTCTGATAGATCACGTGTTCCCTGCTGGGTCCCCAGCGTCCGGAACAACTGGTCCCTTGATGGAGACCTCCATCGCTTTCTAAGGACGGAATCCCAGTCCTCTTTATCCACCTCCTCCAAACCTCCTGAGAGAGGAATCGCTGTTATCCCAGAGGCCATGCCCTTGACCAAGCCCAGTGTGGTGGGCAGAATACAGAACCCCCCACCCCCACATACCCACATCTAAATGGCTGGATCCTGTGAACATATGTTGCCTTACTTGGCAAAAGGACTTTGCAGCTGTGATTAAATAAAGGATCTTGAGATGGGGGGATTATCTTGGAATATCCAGGTGGGCCCAAGGTAGTCAAAAGGGTCCCTGTTCGTGTAAGAGGGAATATCAGAGTCAGATGGAGATCTGCTGGCCCTGAAGAGGGAGAAAGGGGCCCGCAGCCCAGGAACACAGGCCGCTTGAGGAAGCTGGGAAAGGAAGGAAGGTGTGTCCCTGTCCGAAGGACTGCGGCCTTGCTGACACCTTGGTTTTAGCCCAGTGAGTCCCACTGTGGGTTTCTG
Organism: Pipistrellus nathusii; assembly: GCA_963693515.1. NCBI lineage: Eukaryota > Metazoa > Chordata > Mammalia > Chiroptera > Vespertilionidae > Pipistrellus > Pipistrellus nathusii. The sequence goes on from OY882859.1 coordinate 17,957,715, forward strand.
GCCTCCAGAACTATCAGATGATACATTTGTGTTTTTCTAGCCGCTGATTTGTGGCTAGTATGTTACAGCAGCAACGGCAAACTCATACATCTCCTCTGCAGAGTCCATAGTGGAACCCAGGTCCCTCTGACACTGGAGCCCAAGCCCACCCCACAGAAGCCACAGTCCTCATCCCCACCCCCATCCTGAGAAGCACAGCCCTTGACGTCCTCACTGTGTGACCTTGTACGATTTGAGGACTTCTCTGAGCCTCAGCTTCCTCCTCGGTAGGGTGGGGATAAAACCAACTCATCGTCTGTGAGTATTCAATAAGAAAATGCCCTTGCAGGGGGGGAAGGGGGCAGCACCATGGATGCCCCTTACTCCTAGTCTGCCTTCTTCTGTCACAAATGACACGTCATGAACTCCCGTGGACCATTTTTTAAACTCTCTTTCTTAAGTGGTGGACCCTTGGAAACGTCAGTCCTCAGGATAATTGGGAGGAAATGTTCCCCAGCTCCAAGGTCACAGCCAGACGGAGCGGGACTGCTTAGCAGGCTGCCCTCCCAACGGTTGCTTCTGACCAAGGAGGCTTTCAGACCCCACGGACTTCAGGAGGGATGTGCACACCCAACAACAGCATCTTCAATCGAGACGGCCCATCCTGCGGCTGTGTGTCTCGTTGGGTGATTTGCCGCTGTGGCGCACGCACCTGTCCGCAGACAGCTCTGTGCCTCAAAGGAAGTGACAAGCTTTCTTTGTCAAGCCAGAGCATGCCTGGAACTTCCCTCTTCACCCACATGCCTGGAGGTAAAAATAAACGCACCACTCGGCCAAGTTTCAGGTTTAAACAAAAGAGCTGGACAGCCCTGTGTCCTTCCCCGGAGCAGGGTCTGGCTCTGAGTCGGGCCGCAGCGGCAGGATGGTGTGATTCTGACCGCTGCTGCGATCGTTTCTGTCCTCAGCTCAGCCCTGTCCCAGCTCCCAGCTCAGCGGGGCCTCCACTGCCCCTGCCCAGACCAGAAGGCAGTCCCCGAGGTGCTGAGCTGTGCCTGGCAGGGCCAGGAGGGCAGCGACCGGCCACTGGGCGGGCACATGGCTGGTCAGCAGCAGCAGGAGACCTCAGGTCCTGCTCAGGGACAGTTGCTGGGGAGGCATGTGAGTGGGGTCGCCCCGGGCAGCTCCAGGCCTCTCCCCTCTGGAGCTGCTGGGGCCTCTGCACCTTGCTCAGGCCGAAGGTCCAGCTTCCCGCCAGACCACTGGCATTCCCGGGCATTCCCTCCTGCCACCCTCCCCGCCTCACTCCCATCTTTGACGTTTGGAGCTGCGGCCTGGGAACTGGAGAATCCCACCGCACGCCCTGCCCTTATCCTGCCCCTAACCTCACGTGCCCACCACCAGGGTCTGGGGCCTGGCATGAAACCTCAGGATCCCGCCCCTCTTCTCCCGTTCCTCCAAGGGTCAGCCTGGCAAGAATGGCCCACGGGCCTGGGCTTGGGGACAGCAGGCCCTCCATTAACCAGCCAGCCAGCCAGATAGACAGGGCCCCCGAGGCTGTCTCTCGGTCAACCCATCAAGGAGGGGGGGGGCTGCACCGGGCCACATCATGCCATCTACTGGGCTGTCCGTGCTGTCGTGGCTCTAAAGGCAGAAGCTGCTGGCCAGCATGTCTCAGCCGTTGAACGTCAACCCATAAACCAAGAGGTCATGGTTCAATTCTGGGTCCGGGCACATGCCCGGGTTGAGGGCTTGATTCCCAGTGTGGGGCGTGCCAGAGGCAGCCGATCCATGATTCTCTCTCATCATCGATGTTTCTCTCTCTCCCTCTCCCTTCCTCTCTGAAGTCAATAAAAATGTTTTTTTTTTTTTTAAAAAGAAAGATAAATACATAAAGGCAGAGGCCCCTGGGCAGGAGGCCACGGAGGGACGGCACCTGTTAGGACGGGCACTGTCTGTGGGGAGCAGAGCGCTGACCCTGGAGCCGGGCACACCCCTCCGCTCCAGCTGCAGCCCGCCCGGCCTCTGCCCGGCTCTGGCGCTCCGGAGCGAGCATCACTACGCTGGCCCAGGCTGCTGCGAGGACCAGAAGGCCAGCGCCTCCCTGCTGCCAGCTGCCAACCCTCCTCGGAAAGAACCTGAGATCCAGGTCCCGCGGCGGCACACCTGCTGTGGGCACTGCGGTGGGATGACCTCATTGGGGCATTTCCCCTGGAGCAGGGGTTTTTACTGAGCCAACTAACACAACAACCACCGAACAACACGCGTGAGAGGCCTGCCGAGGGCCCTGGCCCTGAGAGAGGTTTTTAAAAAAAAGTAAGAAAGCAACGCACCACGGCTGACTATTCAGGGACTTCTAGGAAATCTAACCTACGGTGACCCTGACTGACAATGGACAGATCAGCGGTGCCCGCTCCACCCTTTGTCCTACCTCCCCTCTTCCTGCCGGGATTGCAGGCACAGTGCCCAGTGAGGCGGCAGCCCCTGGGGAAGCATGAGGACAAAAGCCACAGCCTCGAGGTCCAGGGCGGAGAGAGACAGACAGAGTGGGGGCGCTGGTGGCCTCGTGCAGCCTCTGCTTCCGCTCTGAGCCCCCCCTCCTCGGGACATGTGCGAGGTGAGAAAAGGAATCCGACCTAGGCTCCTGACTTCATCCATCCATTCAGCAAGAGGACCGGTCAGCCACGAGGGACACGGCAGAGGGCAAGATGGACAGGGCCCTGCCAAAACCGATTTGGCTCAGTGGATAGAGCGTCAGTCTGCGGACTAAAAGGTCCCAGGTTCGATTCTGATCAAGGGCTTGTACCTTGGTTGCGGGCATATCTGCAGCTGGTCGATGTTTCTCTCTCATCAGTGTTTCTAGCTCTCTATTCCTCTCCTTTCCTCTCGGTGGAAAATCAATTAAAATATATTGTAGGGGGAGAGGGGGGAAGATGGACAGACCCCTGTTCTCACGGGGACATCCTGGTGGGGAGGCAGTTACAAGGACCCACAGGAACGAGGGCGTGTCAGCAAGTGCCCCTTCCCAGCTGCCGCTCCCATCCTCCAATCCTCCAGGCGGTCTGGTCTGGACCAGAGAACAGCCCCCCTGCAGGTTTGGGGACAACCAAGCCCCACCCCGCCCCCGGGCTCCCTGTGTGTAACCTCCGGGAGTGGTCCCCTGGGCCAGTCCCAGGCCGGGCAGGTTCCTGATCCTGAGCTGCTGGGCCCAGCGCTTGGAGCCCCTCCAGCCTGACGGGGATGGACGTGCTGCCCTCAGGTTCCTCCGCGCTGGGCAAACAGTGGGGCGGCCCCTCTGCCAGCCCGGCCTCCTAACTGCAGCCTCTCAGCGCCGCCAATAAATCCCCACCAGCCGCCGAAAGGCCCGTCCCTGGCCAGCTGAAGGCTGAAGGGCCCGATTGTAACCAAGCGCTCTCGCTGCCAGCGTGGGGCAGGGCCCTGAGTAGGTTGAGAAGCCGGGCCTTGAGGCTGGGCGGCACCCACCTGCTGTCCCGGAGCCACCAGCCCTGCTCCGGGCACCCCAGCTGCCCCTCCCCCAGGCCCAAGTCAGCCCTGGTCTCACGGTCAGGGGAAGCTGGGTCTATGCCAGGGTCCTCATTGGGGAGTAGAGGTGGACATGCTAATCGGACAGGTGGCTGCTCACTCACTTCCTCGTTCAGCATTTATTGTGAGGTGACCAGACGTCCCGCTTTTGGCGGGACAGTCCCGATTGTTAACAATTTGTCCCGCGTCCCGCGGCGTTTTAAAAAAGTCCCGATTCGGTCACCTTAATTTATTGTGCCCCCACAGTGTCTCAGACCCCATGCGAGGCCTCGTGGACAGAGCAGTGGACAAGGCCAAGGTCCTGCCTGCGAATGGGCTGCCATTTGAGCAGGGTGCCCGCTCCATCCCAGCCCCCATTCGAGAAAGTCGGGGGGTGGGGGGGCCTTTCTGCACAGTCAGGGGGGCCTGGAGGCTGAGCAAGCCTGGTCCCCAGGCGGCAGCCCCAGTGACTCGCCAAAACCCAGCTGGGTAAGACAGCAGCCAATAATAGCCACACGACCAGGAACAGCATCGCGGGGACGGGGTACCCATTCTGCCTCTTAGTAAAAAGGATAATCGAAATGAAGCCGGCGATCTAAAAATAGCAGGCCCCTCCGTTAGACAGGAGTCAGGTGCAGGGGAAGTCCGCAGCCCCTGGCAGGGACAGACTCGGGGTTCACACCCCACCTTTGCCCAGGGCAAGCTGTGTGGCTGAGAGCCAGGCTCACCGGCTCCCTCTGTTTCTTCATCGGTAAAGTGGGCGGAACAGTGGCCCGGCCCTTCTTGCAGAATTGCTGTGGAGACGGAGACAAGGAAGATGCAGCGCTGGGTACAGGGCCTCGGAGGTACCTGCTCTCCCCAATTCATCACCGACCTCCCTGCCAACCGCACCCCCGAAAGGCTGGTTCTGAATGAGCCCTGGCTGGCTCGGGAACCCGCCGTGGCTCCGGAGAGCCTGCAGGACCATTCTTGGGCACCTCTGATCGGGGGCTGCACCCTCTGCCCCTCCCCCGTGACCTTCTCTAAGGCAGAGCTCTTCTGGATCCCGCCTGGTGGGGCAGCCACCAGCCCAGAGCCCTGCGGGGGGCATCCCACCCCCCAATACCTTGGCCAGAGGGCTTGGGGTGCTAGACCTGAAGGTGTCACTGGTGTCACCAGCCTCCGGCCCCCTCCAGTTCCCCAAAACCCCCTTGTGCCGAAGGGAAACGTGGGGGTGTTTGTGGTTGGCAACGAGTGCTATTTCCCATCGGGCTAATCTGATGTTGACATTTTCCACCCCACCCCTCAGCGGCTCTGCTAAGCAACGCGGCTACGTGCTCCTCCGAGGAGAGGGGCCTGAGCCCTGCCCCCCAGGGGGTTCCTGGGAATGACGGGGGAGGGGGGGCAGTGATGGCGTCCAGGGAAATGTCACTGGCCCCATCATCCCTCGGAACCTCCAGGGGTTACAGAGCCCCTGTGGAGGGTTGGCCTTTCCCATGCACCGTCTCATTTTAACTCTGCAAAGGGACTGGGTGTGTCCCCATTTTACAGACTGAGAAACTGAGGCTCCCAGTGGTGGATTGGTTGGCCCGCTTCGAGTTGGGGTTCAGGCTTGAAGCCTTCACCGTCTCCACCAACCCCCAGCACCTCCTGACGCTGCTCCGGACCGAAAAGCAGTGCTGAAGGAGGTACAGGGTGCAGACCTGTTCTGTCCTCTCCGCCCCTTCATTCGTGATGCCTGAGGCTCTCCCATCAGCCCTGCTTCCTGCGGGTGAGGCAGTGCCCTTGCCAGTCAATGTTTTACAGTTAGTTTTGAATAGGTAACAACTGCACCTGCACAAAAGAACCTAGAGGGGAAAACTGGTATCCTTCCAACCCAGTCCAACAGCTACCCCCGGGGCAACACTAACACCTGGCTGCTGGCATTTCTTTCTCAAGTTTTTTACGCATATACACACACATATCGTTATACCATCATTACCGAAAACGGTAGCACAGCCAGGCCGGTGTTGCTCAGTGGTGGAGCGTCGACCTATGAACCAGAAAGGTCACGGTTCAATTCCCAGTCAGGGGCACATGCCCAGGTTTCTGGCTCAATCCCAGAAGAGGGTGTGTAGGAGGCAGCCGACCAATGATTCCCTCTCATCACTGATGTTTCGCTCTCCTTCTCCCTCCCCCTTCCTCTCCATAACCAATAAAAATATGTATTTTTTTTTTTAGAACGCCTGCAAACCTTACACAAGTTTGGAGCTTGTCCCGTTCGGGTACATACAGAGTGCTCCCCCGCTGTGTGATGGCTGCATAGTCTTCCTTGGAGTGGCTCCCTCGTCACTCAGTAAACTTTAACCAGCGGGTATTAGACTAACTCCAATTCTGCAATTACAGACACAGCAGCCGTTGATCTCATTGTAGATATGTGCATCACTCTCACGTTTGAGTACACGTGTGAGATAAGTTTCTTAACAGTGGAATTACTAGCATGTGAAAGACTGCATACTGACAAGTCGCTCTTCACAGAGGTTGTACCCAGCATGCACTCCCACAGCCCTGCTGAAGGAGGGCCTGTTTCCCACATCCTCACTAACACTGAGCTATCAAACCTTCTTATCTTGACCAGTACAATAGGTGAAAAGTGGCTTGCCTTGCAGTTCAATTCGTCTTACCAGCAACGTTAAGGATATTTTCGTGTGTTTAGAAGTTATTTGTATTTCGTCTTCTACAAACTTTGCCCTTTTTTTTTTTTTTTTTTTTGGCTGGTGATCTATTTCTTATTGATTTTAAGGTGCTCTTTACATATTAAGGAAGTAAACTTCTTGTTGGTAATATAAGTGGTAAGTATTTTTACAGTTTAGCCTTCAACTTGCTGGGTGGTTGTTGTTGGGGTTTTTTGTTGTTGTTGTTTAAGTATCTTTTTAAGGGGTACTTGAATTTATTGATATCTTAAGTTATAATATCTGTTAAAATATTGGATTCTAAAAATATTCCTCAATGTTTTTTCTAGTACTTTTCTGCTATTGTTTCTGGATCATTCCCTCTTCTGAGTTACTTAGGTGTCCTGGTTTGTACCATTTATCAGGCCCTCAATTTGCCGTTTTTTCATCCTGCTTGTGTGTTGGGTCAGGAGTGGAGACTTACCCAGCAGGGGTGAGGTTGGGCACAGGGTGACTACCCTTAGATGTCTGCCCACAGGCCACCTGGGTTACTGCAAGGGAAAGGGTGCAGATCCAGGAAGCCAGGTATGCGGGGTGGCCTGGGAGATGGGGTGAGAGGGGAGGTGTGTACACAGCCCCTGCCTTGTAGGACACCCTCTTACCTTCACAACAACCCAGTGCCCCTGCAAGACTGGACTGCCTCCCTCTCCCATTTTACAGGTGGGAAAACTGAGGCTTTCAGAGGATCCTACCTCCAAGAACAGGCAGAGCTGAGGAGGACTGATTCTCAGTTTCTCTGCGAATGGCAGGGCCTCGGGGAGGCAGCGTCAGGGTGTGGACAGCGGTTGGCAGCCAGTGACCTCTCCTTCGTGGCAGGGGGTGGAGGGGAAGCAGCTGGAGCTGGGCGATAGGAAGCCGGCAGCCACAGATAATGAGGAGGTGGGCGGGCCAGGCACGCGTCCCAGTCGCTGGCTGAGAAGCAGCCTCCACGAGACCTGCACCTCGGCTGGAAGAGGGACCTGCGACCCCCAGGTCCCCTGGGCTCTCTCTCGGCTTCTCGGGCCGCACCTCCAAGCACCCTGGGGGTGTTCCCCGAGGCCTGGATGCTGCGGCCCCAGCCAGGCTCCGCACTCCACTGGGGTCCTGTGTGGGAGACAGCGTGACAAGGAGAAATGGCAAGTGGCCTGTCTTCCCGCCTCCCACCTGCTGGGCCTGCAGCTCTCAGAGCTTCCTGTGAGCACGTGGCGCGCTGAGTTTCGTGCTGTTTTGCTTTGAATGCCCTCGTGCTGGGCACACTCCCCAGCTCGCCACAGTCCTCACCACTCCCTGCCACCCCCTCGGCTCACCTCACACATGCTCCCTCTCCGCTTGGCCCCTAGGGACCATGGAGTGTGAGGACCTGAATGGCTGCTCAGGCGCACTGGAGCCGGGGTGCAGAGTGGCAAGGAGTGGGGATCCCAGTGATAAAGGAAGAAGGAGACGGTAACATTCCTGAGTTGCACGCAGAACTGGGCAGGACCAGGCCTGGGACCTGGAGTCCTGACTCCCAGTCCAGTGCTTGCTGCCTCCCGGAGCCGAAGGCAGAAGCACAGACCCCAAAGGAAGAAACAAAAAGGAAAACACAGCCGAAACCGGTTTGGCTCAGTGGATAGAGCATCGGCCTGCGGACTGAAAGGTCTTGGGTTCGACTCCGGTCAAGGGCATGTACCTTGGTTGCGGGCACATCTCCAGTAGGGGGTATGCAAGAAGCAGCTGATCAATGTTTCTCTCTCATTGATGTTTCTAACTCTCTATTCCTCTCTATAAAAAAATCAATAATATATATATATATATATATATATATATATATATATATATTTTTTTTTTTTTTTTTTTTTTTTTTAAGGAAAACACAATTGATGGCTCGCCCTGCCGCTCACACTGGGACCCAGGACAAGCCCCTGCCACCTCCAGCCTCGGTTTCCCCATCTGCACAGGGGCAGCTGGGTCAGTGACATCAGGCTCCTGTGGGCTCCTGAGGCCGCCCCCTCCCCAGGCCGTGGGCCCCGTGCACATTCCTCGGGCCCGTCCTGCACGAGCTGATGTTGACCCAGGCTGTTGCCCTTGGCCGCACGCGCGGAGCGGTGTTGGCTCCGGCCGCGGTGCGCTGGCCCGGGCGCAGGCGCCAGGTGGAGGGCACGAGCCGCTCGGGCCCGGGGGCGAAGCAGCCACCGCCCGCCGCCCAGGGCACCATCGCAGGACACCCACGCCCAGCTGTTAAAGCGCCCAGTGTGCTTTAAAAAAAAAAAAAAAAAACACAAGAGCTGCCCAAACACGGTTATAAAACGTCTGGCATGTTTCTGAACGTGGCACTTCATAAATAAACCCTCCACGCACGCGCATGCACGCACATGCACGCACACGGTACAATAACTGTATGTTCTACCTCATTTGGGAATCGCATGGAAAACTTAAAATGAGGCCCTTCGTTTAAGAAAACAGCCAGTTCCAGGGTTGGGCCAGGGACCGGACAAGATTGGCCCAGAACACTTTTTTTCCTACCAGAAAACAAGGAAATGCTCAAAGGAGGATGGGGACACACGCCCCAGCAATAAGGGGCTCCCACCAGCCACCTTTAAGCATCAAAAAAAAAAAAAAAAATGATAACACGTTATCATCCATTGACTGAAACAGGAACCCAGGAAGGACACATGGACGCGACTAAGTGAGCAAATGAATGAAAAGTCTGCTGAGGAATACGCTGCTCACGTTGTCTCCCGCCTCCCGCCAGGCCCCCGTGGGGCCAGTGGAGGTGGGGCAGTGGATGGCCGGGCAGCCTGCAGCTGGTCCAGACCAGGGGCCCCCGGGGAACTTCGCCAGGAAGGGGCGCCAATTCAAAGCAGGGGCCCCTGAGAATGCAGGCAGGACCCAGCACTCCTGTGGCCGCTCAGCTGAAAATGCCCAGCTCAGAGCTCAACAGAGGGAACGGACCCCAAACGAGAAGCCTCCAGAGCAGCTGGCCTGCTCTTCAGCAGAGTCAGGGCCGTGAACGGCAGCGTGAACCGTCTGGCCGCACGCCTGGACAGACAGCACAGCTCAGGGAAAGGGTGGTCCTGGGACAGAGGGGAACTCAGACGGAGCTTGAGGGAAGTCCCAGAGAGGTGCCAGCACCAGAGTCCCTGTGGCTGAGGAAGAGGCACTTACACACACAGGCGGGGTTCAGCCTGCAGCGACCCCCTCAGAGGGCCGAGGGGAACCAGCTCTTGAGATCGTTAGGAAACAAGAGGGCGCGGGGAGGGGGTCATGAATCGCTAAGTTCCCAGCTCAGATGCACAGAAGCCAGGAGGAGACACGGGCTCTTGCAGGGCCCAGCTCCCCGGAAGTGAAAAGTCCCTCCAGCAGATGAGGTGAGACGAGGACGCCCCGGAAGGCACAGGCCGGCCTGAGTCCACAGGCGAAGGGGGCAGCAGGCACCCACAGTGCCCTCTGTGTCTCTCCTTCCTCGGTGCTCAGAGGCCTCGTGGGGATTCTGAGCAGCAGCTGGTCCCAGGGCCCACACAGCCGGAGCGGGAGCCCTGAGCTCCTCCCTCTCCAGGCCGCCACCTGCATCTGCAGGAGGGCCCGCTGGCCTCCCTGATGCTCTCCTCTCGCTGCTGCTCTTCGGGGCCGGGACTGGGGTTCTCAGAGGGTGTCGGGCCTGCGGGACCACCTGAGGCGGGTCACTCGCCCTGCATGTGGTAGCATAGCACGACGAAATAGTCCCAACGCCACTTCCCCAGGATTTCCTCTGTCCCCGTCTCTCCCTCCAGCCCCCCTGCCCCGGCCCCCCACTGAGCAGGCTCTGGCCTAAGGAATGACCTATAAGAGCACAGGTACCTGGAGCCTAATGGGCTGCTTTTGAGTTCGGTGGTACGGGAAATGTGGGACCAGAGAAGCCCTCCCAGCCCCAGAGACCAGGAGGACTGGAGGGCTCGGAGGAGAGGGACGAAAGGAGCAGCGGAGAGAGCTGGGGGCTGGAGGCTGGGGTCCTAGCCCGGCTGGGGTGACGGCTCTTGGACGACCCTGGATCTAAGTCAGAGCAGAGTCCCTCCTGGTGCAGGGGCCAGGGACAGGGCCCTTCCAGGGGGCAGAGTCAGCAGCTGGAGCCCTCCTACCTCCGCGAGTGCCCAGAGGGCTCGCCCCTCAGAGGGGCAGGTGCAGTAAAATGCAGCCCCTGGACCCACGTGGCACCAATGGCCCCAGGGAGCTGGTGGCTCTGAGGGACGCTGTGATCATAACAAGGGAGGGCTCAGCAGTGCCCTGCAAGGACTGGACAGAACAGGGACAAGCTCGGGACAAGCCGGGGCCTCCTGTGCCCCTGCTGCCCAGTGTCCCAGCGCCCCCTAAACCCCCAGACCTCAGACAGCCCTGCGATGGGGGGAGGGGGGATGGGGGGGGGCTGCAGGACGACCAAGAATGGCAGGATGACCGTGTCTCCATCCCTGAGGGGATGAAGGCGTCGGATGCAATTCAGGTCAGTCCAGGAAGCAGCGAGCTGCCGTCCTCACACGCCCGAGTTTGCACATCATGATGCTCCACCATGTGTGAAGCAGGAGTAAGAACAGCCCAGCAGCTCGGAGCAGGCCACTCTACACAGATGTCCTCGCTGCGTTCACTGACCTTATCGGTCACACTGGAAGCATTTACACCGTGGAAATTGGCGAACACCGCCAAGTGGTAACAGCTGTCGCTGGTTTTGTTTCCTTTTGATGAGAGCCTGTTTCCCCGGCGCTGCCCTGAACACGCTCCCCCTTGGGGTTGTCCTAGGCACTGCACCGGACTGTGCAGAGAGAGCACTTGGCACCAGGCCTGGCCCTTCGCAGGTGCTTAGGCCCTAACAGAAAGTCAAGGAGGTCTGAGCCCTCCGAGCCGTCCTTCTGTCTCACTGCTGGGGTCAGCCTGCAGGGGATCTACCCTGCGCGTCACAGAGCTGTCCTATGCGAAGGGACTGCCACCCCCCACCCCCAACATACCCACACACATACACACACACCCGCTAATGCTTTGTCTTGAGGACGCTGAGCTGGAAGGTTTGCAAGGACCCGGGTCACCTCGGAGGGCAGTGGAGCCTCCCTGGCTCCCCCAGGCCAGCTAGGAAGGCCACACCCAGCTAGCAGCAGGTACAAGGCCCCCGCTGGGGGGCAAAATGATGACAAAGAGGGAGAGGGACCCCTGGACACCAGACACTCAGCGCTGAGGTCTCCCCGTCTCGTGCTGTGTCTGTGTTTGCAGGAGAGTGGTTTTCTCGCTGGTCCTGGCCGTGTCGCATGCCCGGCCCACACCGGGGCCTCCCAAAGGGGTGACGCCGGGATTGTTTGTATTTACTTTATTTTTATTTTCCTCAGGGTGCAGGACACCCTGGCCCAGCCCAGAGACCACAGCGCCATGAATAGTCAGGACATGGTAGGGTCCTGTGCCCACGCAGCCCAGCCCGGGCCTAAGGAATCCAAGGCACACACCGGATTCCGGCCACGGAGCACAGGCGAGGCGTGAAGGAGGGGAGGGAGCCTCCAGGCCCCGCCGGCTGGGGCCGGTTTGTTTGGGGAGAGCAGACAGCGCCGGTCAGCGTGTCCCAAAATAACTCACATGGCCAGGGCTTGGAGCCCATCCCTCGGTGGAAATTTTAAATGAATTCTCCACGGCCGTGCAGCCCAAGGCCCCCAGTGGGCCACCCAGAGTCACCTGAGGGCGGTGGCTCTGCTGCCCAGAACCCCAAGGACACCAGCCGGCCTCGGGGCCCGCCTGCAGCCAGGGGTCATGATCAAAGAAGGGTGACCCCCCTGCCAACCCCTCAGACCCTCGGGATGCCACCCCTGCCAGCATTGTGCAGCTGGAGAAACTGAGGCCAGAGAAGGAAAAACAAAAGCACGGAGAAGAGGAGGTCTGTCCAGGCCTCGTAGGCGCCAGCACTGTGCTCCTCGGAGGACAGCTGAGTGGTGGGGCGGGTGACGTGGGGGCGGGGAGGGTGAATACACGGGGAGAATGAGGGCCGCCCAGAGGGCCAAGGAGGCTCAACAGAGGAGATGGGCCTCAGGGGCCAGGCAGATCGCCTGTGCCCAGGAAGCAGGCGAGGAGGGAGGACGGTCCCGGTGGCAGAGGCAAAGCAGAGAGGCGGGAACACAGTGCCCCTGCACCCCTGTGGGGACACAGAGCACCCCACGTGCAGGTCCATCTCAGTCAGAAGGCCGCCCTCCAGCCACAGGATGGCAAAGAGGCAGGAGCAGGCGCTGAGCCCTGCCCCGGCCCCTGAGTGGCGTACCCTTCGCCATGAGGTGGACGGAGCCCGGAGTCGGCCTCAGGGACCCAGCACCCCGCACTCAGGCCTATAATACGAGGCCAAGGCCTGGGATAGACCGGTCTGGGCCTTGGGGATTTTCTCAGCCCCGGACTTCTCACGGGGAAAAGCCTGAGCCTTGGAGTGAGCTTAGACTTCAGTCAGACGATGGATCCACTATAGGCTTTGCTGACGGTCATGGTCAATGCCGCTGGGCTCCTCCCACCCTGGTATAGCATCTCATTTCTCTCTCTCTCTCACACACACACCCACACACACCACACACACCACACACACACACACACACACACACACACCACACCACACCACACACACACACACACACACACCACACACACCACACACACCACACACACACACACCACACCACACACACACACACACACCACACACACCACACACCACACACACACACACACACACCACACCACACACACCACACACACACCACACACACCACACACACACACACACACCACACACACACACACCACACCACACACACACACACACACCACACACACCACACACACACACACACCACACACACCACACACACCACACACACACCCACACACCACACACACACCACACACCACACACCACACACCACACACCACACACACACACACACACACACACACGAAGCCCTGCAGGGAGCACGGAGCCTGCCCATTCTACAGACGAAGGGACTGAGGCACAAAAAAGAAGCAGCGTGCTCAAGCCACACAGGACCCAGGGGCCAGCCCAGGGGCCAGCCAGGTGGCTGACCCTGGAGTGGCCACCAGCTACGCCATCTCTAAAAGCCGCTAGGCGACTCCTGTCGGGAATGGGAGGCGGGAGGGTGGTCGGGAGAGGAGTCCATGAGCCAATGCCTGTCAGGGACCCGGCTTTCCCACCAGGCAGCCTACATGCTTCCCTGTGGCCTTCCCCAGGGGCTCCGCACCAAGGACAAGGCCCAGCCCTCTGGCTGCGGGGGGGGGGGAGGGGGAGGGGAGTCCAGGAGAACGGGGGCCGCGTGGGGGCTCAGGTAAGGGCAGGGCCAGGCAGCCTGGGGAACACAGGTCTCCTTCATCCTCTGCTCAGCCCGCTGGACCCTCCCTGTCCCCTTGGACCCACTGGGGACTTGGGGTTTTCATGCATCTCATTAGCATAAATTAGCAGCTGCCAGCAGGAGGGAAAAATGCAGCTGCCAGGGGCCCACTCTTGTTTTTGGAAACCTTATCGAGTCCTGCTGAGGGCTCCCCTTGTTCACAGGGCCACGGGATGGGGGCTGGTGTTTGTGTACCCAGCAGGGGCCCACCCCAGCCCCAGCGAGCCCACGACCCAAAGGCTCCAAGGATAACACAGGGGGGAGGCAGGCGGTGCCCGGGAGGGGGCATGGTGCCCCAGGAGAGCCTGGTGTCCTCAGATTCCAAACCTGACCCGACCCAGGCCTCATGGGAGGCTCCCTGCACACTGAGAGAGAGAGACCTCTCTCCTGGGGAGAAGTGGGGAGGGGGGTGTCAGGGGGAGGGACCAGTGGTCCGGAGCTTAACGGGCTGGGGTGACATCCACACAGCCCTGCAGCTGGGTACACGGGCCTGGTTCCTTGGGGATGGAGCTGGTGGCCCTGATTCTCCAGAGGAAGGGAAGGAGATCTCCCATCCCAAATGGCCACTGCACGCCACGCCTGGGCCGGGCGGCTACCGCGTCAGCAGAGGGTCCCCCGGTGACAGGAGGGACACGAAGGCCTTTGTCTGCCCAACAGCCAGCCCTTTCCTCTGCTTTTGGCAACTCTGCACCCTGAGAGCGGTTCCTTAGGTCAGTGGTCGGCAAACTGCGGCTTGAGAGCCACACGCGGCTCTTTGGCCCCTTGAGTTTTTAGCAAAGGCCAGCTTAGGAGTACCCTAATTGAGTTAATAACAATGCACCTACCTGTATAGTTTAATTGTGTTTTTTTTAAATTGGCTCTCAAAAGAATTTTCAATCGTGGTCCTGTTGATATTCGGCTCTGCTGACGTATGAGTTTGCCGACCACTGCCCTGGGTGAACGAACAGCCGGAGCTCTGGAACCAGGCTGAGTACGAAGCCCAGCGGCCCCGCTCACAGCTGTGTGCCTCCCGCCTCACTTCCTCTCCTGCAAAACGGGGTCACTGTGGGGAGAGTTCAATGAATTTGCGCCTTTAAGGTGCTCATTGCCCTGACGCCGCCCCAAGTGGTTCTGGTGAGGCTGTCAATCACAGGACCCCTCTTCCCAAGCCTAAGGGTGGGCATGTGACCTGGATCTGGCCAATCAGAATATCTCATCTCCAATTGGCCACAGGAATTGGCCCAGCCAATCAGACTCTTTCCCTGGGATTTTCCACTTGGGTGTTGGTGGAGACTCTGTTTCCCTGGCCCAGCGATGCCGGTAGCCTGGCCCTCCTGTCCTCACCCACCGGCCATAGAAGGAAGGGAGGCCACCACCGAGAGACCAGCAGAGAGACCTAGAGGCGACTGAGAAACCAGGAGACACACGAAGATGACGGAGTGACTGGCAGGCAGAGAGGCCGCCGTTATTTCCACCCGAGACCAGCTGTATCCTCGTGCTTCCCAGACTGAAAATCCCGAGTACTCCAGGGCTCATTGTCTCCGTTGTACAAACGGGAAAACGGAAGCTCGGTCCGTTCAGGCTGCTATAACAAACACCACAGACTGGTGACTTACAGCCACAGACACTTATTTCTCACCGTCCGGAAGCTAGAAGTCCAAGGTCAAGTGTCTGGTGGGACCGGCTTCCTGCTCACAGACCGCTGTCCTCACGTGCCCCCACGTGGCGGAAGGACAGGGAGCTCTCAGGTCCCTTCTGTAAGGGCATCTGTTCTCATCACTAACCACCTCCCAAGGTCCCCGCCTCCAAATACTATCCCCTGGGGGATTAGCTTTCAGCAAATGAATGGCGGGGCCTAGAGCAGGGAGTGACCTGCCAGTGCGGGCAGAGCTAGCATGTGCACAGCCTAGTCCCAAGAGACCAAGGAGAGAAGAGCAAGGGAGGGAGGGAGGAGGGAGGAACGCAGGGAGGGGATGGATGGAGGGAGGGAGGGAGGAGGAAGGAGGAGAAGGAAGGGAGGGTTGAAGGAAGGGAAGGGTGAAGGGAGGGATGGAGTAGGGAGGAAAGAGGAGGGAGGGATGACGGAGGGAGGGATGAAAGGAGGGCGGGAGGAGCAGGAGGGAGGGAGGGAGGCCACTCTGTTTCCTCACTCTGCAGACAGTCCTCTGTCTGGAAGAAGAGAGAGGACCTGGGTGTGATGTCCAGCTCGGCCCTTGTCTGGCCACGTGAGCTGTGATCACTCACTCCCCTTCTCTGAGCCAGTTTCCTCCTTTTTATAATGGGGATGACATTCGCTTTGTTACGCTGGCGCAGAACAAGAGGTCACGTGGAGCGCCCAGTGCCCGCAGCACCTGGTAAATGCTCATTTCCCTATCCATCCCCAGGTAAATGCTCATTTCCCTATCCATCCTCAGGTAAATGCTCATTTCCCTATCCATCCCCAGGTAAATGCTCATTTCCCTATCCATCCCCAGGTAAATGCTCATTTCCCTATCCATCCCCAGGTAAATGCTCATTTCCCTATCCATCCCCACCCCCACCCCCATAGAGCATCCTTATGGAGCCTCCAGGAAGCCAAAGTGCCTCTGCCTCGAAGGGCTTCCCTATTCCCTGTGGATCCTCAAGGCCCGATGTTAGAGATGGGGAAAGGGGGTCCGGCCGGCCGGGCCACATGGCCCAGGACACACAGCTTGTTCACGGGCCTCTCAAACTTCCACACGTTGCCGGGTCCCTGCCTCAGGCTCTCCGCAGCCAAGGGCTGGGGTCCCAGCGGAGACACCAGGGCCAGGTGAGAGGTGCGGGGGGGGGGGGGGGGGTGGCCAGTGCCCCTGGAGCCCCTCCCCACCTTCAGGGGCTCCTGAGCACTGTCCTCCCACTCCCTCCAAGCTTAGACTCTGGGTCCTGGGTCCAGGTCTCCCCCTTCTGGCCATGCAGGGAACCCCAAGCCATGCTGCTGGTGAATCCCAGGGAAGACATCAGCAGGTAGTTTAGGAGCCTGAGGCGCCTACTCCAAGTGCCTCAGGTAAGGGACCCCCCTTCTCTGAGCCTCGGTTCTCCCAGCTGCCAAAATGAGATGATAATGACAACGCACTGGGTGAAACAATGCTGTGAGTGCTGGCACACTGCCCCTCCTCCCCCAGCGGGGCAGGGAGAGTGTATGAGAATCACCGGCCTGTTCGAAGAAACACAGATGGCTGCCCAGCCCCAGAGCTGCCAATGCGGTGGGCCCCAGGGTCTGAGAATTTGCATTCCTACCAAGTTCTCAGATGGTGCTCAAGCTGCTGGTGGGGGAAATAAGAGCTAGTTTAAAAATAAGAGACCAGTAAGTACACGAACGGATTCTGAACATCACAAATCAGTAAGGAAATGCAAATCCAAACCACTTCAGTGCGATTCCACTTCACACCCATTAGGATGGCTACTGAGAGAGAGAGAGAGAGAGAGAGAGAGAGAGAGAGAGAGAGAGAGAGAGAGAAATAACAAGTATTGGCAAGGATATAGAGAAACTAGAGGCCCAGAGCACAAAATTTGTGCACAGGGGAGGGGGGGGTGTTTGGGAGGGGCCTCTGTCCAGCCTTCACCCTCTCCAATCCGGGACCCCTCGAGAGATGTCGGACTGCCAATGTAGGCCCAATTAAACCAGCAGTCGGACATCCCTCTCACGATCCAGGACTGCTGGCTCCCAACTATTCACCTGCCTGCCTTCCTGATTGCCCCTAACCGCTTCTGCCTACCAGCCTGATCACCCCTAACCACTCCCATGCCAGCCTGACTGATGTCTAACTGCTCTCCTGCCAGACTGTTTGCCCCCAACTTCCCTCCTCTGCTGGCTTGGTCACCCCTAACTGCCCTCCCCTGCAGGGTTGATCACCTCCAACTGCCCTCCCTTGCAGGCCTGGTCCCTCTCAACTGCCCTTCCTTGCAGGCTGGTCCCTCTCAACTGCCCTCCCTTGCAGGCTGGTCCCTCTCAACTGCCCTCCCTTGCAGGCCTGGTGCCTCCCAACTGCCCTCCCCTGCTGGCCATCTTGTGGTGGCCATCTTGTGTTTACATAGGGGCAGGATCTTTGACCACATGGGGACAGCTATTGTGTGTTGGAGTGATGGTCAATCTGCATATTACTTTTTTTATTAGATAGGATAGAGGCCTGGTACACGGGTGGGGGTCAGCTGGTTTGCCCTGAATGGTGTCCCGGATCAGGGTGGGGGTTCCCTAGGGGCATGGGGTGACCTGGGTGAGGGGCCTGTGTTGGTTTGCAGGCCAGCCATGCCCCCTGGCAACCCAAGCAGAGGCCCTGGTATCTGGGGTTTATTTATCTTCTACAACTGAAACTTTGTAGCTTGGAACAGAGCCAAGCCTCCTGCTCGCTCTGTGGACAGAAGCCAATTCTGTTTAGATTTGTTGACTTTCTATAATTAAAACTTTGTAGCATTGAATGGAGGCTTAGACCGGCTAGGGCAGGCAGAAAGCTTGGCTTCTTCCATTGCCTGGGAAACCCAAGCCTCCCTCCTGCTCTCTGTGGCTGTAGCCATCTTGGTTGGGTTTATTTGCATACTCGCTCTCATTGGCTAGTGGGCGTGGCTGGTGAGTGTAGTGGTGTGATGGTTAATTTGCATATTACTCTTTTATTAGGTAGGATTAGAACACTTGTACATTGTTGATAGGAATGTAAAATGGTACAGCCACAGTAGAAAATGATGTAGGAATTCCTCAAAAAACATCAAACATAGAATCACCATGAAATCTAGCAATTCCACTTCTGGGTATATATATCCAAAAGAGTGAAAGCAAGGATTCTAATAGATACCTGTACACATGTGTTCATAGCAGCATTATTGACAACAGTCAACGGGGGAAGCAGCCCAGTCCCTCCACAGGTGAATGGATATCATGGGGTATTGTTCAGCCTTTGAAAGAAAGGCCATTTTCACACATGCTACAACATGGATGAACCTCGAAGACATGCTAAGTGAACTAAGCCAGTCACAAATGGGCAACTATTGTGTGATTCTGCTTATATGAGGGAGGCACCTAGAAGAGTCAAGTTCCTAGAGACAGGAAGTCAGCGAGTGGCTGCCAGGGGTTCGGGGAGGAGTTATTGTCTAATTGGTGCAAATTTTGAGTTTGGGGAGATGGAAAGGGGTGAAGACGGATGGTGGTGATGGTTGCACACGTGAATGTACATCATGCCACTGAACTGGACACTTAAAATGCTTAAAATTTTATATTTTACCATAAAATAAGTAAAAGGTCACTTAAGCTAAGACCTACAGAATGGACATTCCTCAAAAAATGGAAGCGTGCTGAAACCGGTTTGGCTCAGTGGATAGAGCATCGGCTTGGGGACTGAAAGGTCCCAGGTTCGATTCCGGTCAAGGGCATGTACCTTGGTTGTGGGCATATCCCCAGTAGTGGGTGTGCAAGAGGCAGCTGATCGATGACTCTCTCTCATCGATGTTTCTAACTCTCTATCTCTCTCCCTTCCTCTCTGTAAAAATCAATAAAATATATATTTTTTTTAAAAAGTATTGCGATGCCGAAACCGGTTTGGTTCAGTGGATAAAGTGTCGGTCTGGGGACTCAAGGGTCCCAGGTTTGATTCCGGTCAAGGGCATGTACTTTGGTTGCGGGCACATCCCCAGTAGGGAGTGTGCAAGAGGCAGCTGGTCGATGGTTCTAGCTCTCTATCTCTCTCCCTTCCTCTCTGTAAAAAATCAATAAAATATATATTTTTAAAAAATGGAAGCGTAATTGATCAGAGGGAGCCAGGGAGGCCAGAGCCCCCGGACCTCCCAGGACAGAGCAGGTCTGAGAGCTGATTGGACAGGAACAAACTGACCCTGAGGCCCCTGAGACTCAGTCTCCTCACCCACAATACGGGGCTGGTCCACTCACGGCACAGAGAGCATCGGAATCACCTCTCCGAAACTAGAGGAACATCCCAGCCAGGACCTCGGTCTCTGAGGTGGGGATGTTAGGAGCAGGGTCACATTTGGGGGCCCAAAGGTCTCCCCGAAACTATAGCAATCTCACCTTCTACCCCACCCCTACCCCTACGCCACCCCCCCAAAAGAGAGAAAACCGCTTCTTTCCCCCCCCCCCCCCCCCCGCCCCCTTCCTCCTGGCTCTGCCCACTCCAGCAGGAGACTGGGGCCAGGATGAGCAGTGTTCCGGATCAGCCACCAGGGGGCGCTCCGCACACACGAACCCAGCCTGTATTCTGCTCTGGACAGAGGAAGGGAAGGAGGATCCCGGCCCTAGGGCGCCTTCCTGGGCAGAGGGCCCCAGGGTGTGTTGAAAGCTCTCCCCCGCCCCGTCCCTCTGGCCCTGGGGCGGGGAGCACCCTGAGTCTTGGAGTCACAGTCATGGAGACGTCTCGTGTGAAGGGGCTTAGAATGGGGGCCGTTTTTTCAGGTGAGGAGCCCAGAGAACAGAAGGTACCCCCATGGTCATGGCAGGTCAGGGCAGATGGAGACTAGAAGTTCCCAGCACCTGCTCCTTCTCTCAAGGGCCCCAGAGAGCTCAACCCGGGAAGAGGCCAGGGTCCGAGACAAAACGGAATTGTGGGGCATGGGGCTATGGCATTCCCATAATCCTCTTCCCCACAATGCTGAGTCACAAAGACACTGGGGTGCAGAGAGGCAGAAATCGTGTCCCTCCTGAGCAGAGCAAGGCCCCAGTGAGCCTGCCCAGTGCCTCCAAGGGGCTCGTTTGGAGACAGTGCTGTGGCCAGCCAGGCAGGCCGGCCCACTCCAGCTGCTGGCTCAATGCCCAGCAGAAGCCATTGATGGGGCTGCGGTGGGGAAGGCACCGGGGTCACCCCATTACAGGCCCCCAGGGGCCAGGCTCTCTGATGGGTCCCTGGGGCCCTCTGCAGGCAGCAGCAGGACCTGGAGGGGAGGGAGGGGAGTTCCATGGGCCTTGGCAAGCTCCCCCCCCCACACACACACACACACCCTCCCGCCCCCCTCAGCTCCTGCTCCACCTCTCTCCGCAATCAGCACCTCCTCCGGCAGGAGCAGGACCCTCCAAAAGGAACCCACCTTCCTGGAACCGGTCCCAGTCTGTCCAGGAAATCAGCCACAGGGGCAGCCAGTGCGGGCTTCTCGCGCACACTCGCTGAGTCGCCGCACGGCCCTGCGGCACAGGTAGGATTCGTCACCCCTTTTCTCCAGCTGGGGGTTCCGATGCCCCCCCTCCGTGCTCCGAGCACGCCCCGGGCCGGGCCCCCTTCCCGCCTCCAGCCACTGCCGGTCGCCTCGTGGTGCGTGCCAGCGGGCCTGCTGACTGATCCTCCAGGCCAGCCGCCCTGCCAGCCCCGTGGGTCTGAGGCCACAGAGGAGGAAACTGAGGCCCAGAGAACACAGTGGTCCCGACCTTCAAGCCCTCTAGGCTTCCCGTCACTGCCCAGACCTGGCTGGCAGAGGCACCTAAAAAGTCCCACGATCCCCCTGGCTGGACTGGAGCCTCCGCAGGGGACACAGAATGGGTGGGGAGGCCAGGCGGGAGCGTGGGCTGGCCCCCAGCTCCTTTGCCAGCCACCCCTCCAGGCTTCTGAAATGAGGAGCTTTGAAGGCCGCCTCATGGTACACCTCCCCGCCACGGGGGGTGGGGAGGAGGGTGCTCTGGCCAAGAGATGGAGGTGGGGGTCTGCTAGGAAGGGCTGCTCTCCCCAAATCAAAAGGCAACACCTCCCACGGAGAAAATCTTGGCTCTTCCCACGGCCTTCCTGCCTGGAATGCAAACTGGAGTGCTGGGCCCGTGGCAGCCACGTTGGAGCTCTGAGGGCAGAACCCACACGTTCCAGACTGGGGAGTGGGGAGAGCCTGACCTCTGGGTGAGAAAGATCAGCCCCTGGTCCCTTCGGCACGCCAAGTCACACAGCCGACCCGGGTGTGCACGCCCCTCGGACACAGAGCAGCACCGCGGAGGGGCGGAGCGCTCACGCTTCCATGCTCAGCCCGCCGGTCAGGAACAGCCGGCCACTGACCCTGGCCCTCGAGCAAGTGGTTCCGTGGTCCGTTTCCTCTACCAAATGCACACGTGCACCCGCTGCGTAGGGTTGCTGGGAGGGTTCAACGGAACACCCGCCCGCCGGTGGCACCCCAAAGCCCGGGGCAGAGCTCCCCCACAGAGCCCTCAGCTGTTAGGAGGAACAAAGAAAAGGGCAACGGGAGGAAGCAGCGACTAGACGCTCTCTCCCCAGGAAAAGATGCCTGGGCGTGAGGTGTCATTGGGGAAAATGGAACAGCGACTCCTGACAGATCAGTGGCGCCCTGAGCCCTCCCCCCCTCCCCACCAGGGACTCCCCTCCCCTTTAATTAGGTGCAAAGTCCTGCCGACTCAGTTAGCCAGCCCACCAGACCAGGGCGTTGCTTCTCCATCGGGGCTGGACACACTGGCACCGTGGGAAGGGCCCCTCCCCAACAGCTGCAGCCTTCTAAGGCTCCCGACCTCTGCCACATCCCACCATCAGGAACCCACTCCTCCGGACAGGAAGGCTTACGGAGCTGGGCTCAGCATCCCAGAGTGGGCCTCGGGGCCCGGGTCTTTGGACAGCTCCCAGGTGACCGGGGCCCGTACTGACCGTGAGGGCTGCTCCAGAGGCCGCTGCTGAGGTGTACGCGCCTCCGAACACGTCCCTTCTGGGCCGTAGTCGGCAGAGGCGCCTGAGAGCGGGGAAGGAGCGCGCACCCTGAGGCCCTGCCCCACCCCAGACACGGCCGAGCATGCTCACCCCTCACACCACTTAGCACACAGGATCCTGCGAAAGGGGCTTACCGTCCCCAAGATGAGGAAAAGGCCTCAGGAGAGGGGAGGCAGGTGGCCAAAGTCACCCAAGTGACGTCAGGAGGCTGGGATTCGAACCCTGGCCTCCACTCTCCATGCCGCAGCCTGGGCTCTGGCCCTGGCTCCATCGGTAGCCGGCTGTGTGACGTGGACAGTTACCTGCCCGCTCGGGGCCTCTCTAACATGCAGGGATTCGAAGTCATGATCTTGCATGAGCTCACCAAGTTAGACACTGCCTGCCCAGACCCACACCTCACCTGCGAACTTATTAATCCTGCTGGGCCTTCACTTGCTCATCTGAGAAATGGGGTAACAGACTCGCCCTCAAAGGGTTGTGAGGGTTAATGGAGTCTATACATAGACAAGGCCCCAGTGGACCTTGTCAGGCACACGTGGATTCTGTCACGTTGTGACTCAGCTCGGTCGCTGGGCGGTGAGGCCCCACCCAGGTCCCGTGAAGAGGGGAGGTGGGCAGCGGGGCTGGGTGTCCGAGCTGAGCTGGGACAGGAGGAGAGCACTCTCCAATCAGAAACAGCCATGCCAGCGGCGTCACAGTCACGGAGGTCTGGGCGGGCCAGGCTCCGAGATCGCTGGCCCTCGATGGCCCCACAGGAGCCAGGCAGATAAATCCCAGTCCTCACTTCCTGCCCCTCAAAGGGACCCTTTGTCAGCCGGCACCCGAGGCCGGTGCTGGTCCCTCCCCGGCCTGATCAGGCTGCAGTGCCGGCAGGGACAAAGGGCCTCACAGGGCAGGGAGGCCGGCTCTGCCCCGGACACGCCTGCCGGCCCCCAGCTCCGCGGCCGGGTGGCCCAGGGGCCCACGCACGCACGCACGCACGCACGCAGCCCGGAGAGATCAGAGGCAGCGGGGCCAGCGGCTCTGGATAGGAAGGCGCTCGGAGGGGGTCAGAGTCAAAGGCTCCTAAGTTCTTCGTTTGGAGCCAGAGAGCGCTTTTCAAATAAATAAAGGGCTCAGAGTCCTCCCAGCTTCCTGTCACCCCCAGACCAGATGCCAGCCAGCTGCCCCAGCCCCGCCAGCTCTGCCCAAACCGGGCCCCTCCCTCTGCCTCCTCCTGCTCCCCCGCGGGCTCTCTGCTCCGGCTCCCCCTCCGCCTGCAGAACTCTCCCCACGGTGTCCTGGCCCCTAGTTCCTGCCTCTCACTCAGGCTTTGCTCTAGGACACATTCCCTGACCCCTGACCTGCGACCCCCAACCCTTCTCTGGCACTGATTCCAATCACTCCTGTCCCTTTTCCCCTGGAGCCTACTCAAACTAGACCTTGTCCCCCCTGCTCCTGTCCAAGTCACAAACTACCTGCCTGTTACTGGTGGAAGACGGAGGGAGAGGAAGGGAAAGGGAGAGGAAGAGAGGGAGGGGGAGAGGGAGAGGCAGAGGGAGGGTAAGAGGGAGGGGGAGAGGGAGGGGCAGAGAAAGAGGGAGAGGGAGAGAAAGGGGGAGAGGGGGAGGGAGGGGGAGAGAGAGAGGGAGGGAGGCGGAGAGAGAGGGGGAGGGAGGGGGAGAGGGAGAGGAGGGGAGGATGAGAGGGAGAGGGGAGAGGGAGAGGAAAAGAGAAAGGGACAAGGAGGGGAGGAGGAGAGGGAGGGGAGGGGAGATGGAGGGGGAGGGGGAGAGAGAGGGAGGGGAAGGGGGAAGGGGACAAGCGGGAGGAGGAGGAGGAAGATGATGATGATTTGGCTCACAGAACTTGAATATTAAAGGGTAAACTTCAGGTACAGTTCAATCCAGGCCTCAAACCATGGCTGGCTCAGGTGGGACACAGGCCACTCCTTAAGTCAATCACGGGGCCAGAGGGCTCAGCGCTCTCCCTAGTCCAGCCTCCCTGGAGTGGGGGTGGGGGCTGTTCAGCCCCACAGACACCCAGGACCCAGCGAGGAGCCAGGTGGGACCCCAAAGGACTATCAGGGTGCTGATCCAATAAAAGGGGGAATGGAAGCAGGTGTCCCCCTCACCCAGGAACTCAGTGAGAGAACGAGACCAGAACCCCAGCCTCCTGACCCCCTGCCCAGCATCCATCCCACGCCCCCCAACCACATCAGCAGAATCAACTAGACATTAGCACGGGGGGGGGGGGTGTGCACGGGCGGGAGGGGGGGATAGATAGGGCTGGGGGGAGCTGGAGGCAGGGGCGAGCAAAGAGGCCATGGGGCGAAGTAATGAGCCCCTGGGTAGAAACCAGCCAGTCTCCCGCCTCCCTAAGCCACCTCCCCCTGCTGATTTTGCTGAGGAAGCATCCGTCCTTCCCCGAGATGAACCGCCCACCCACACGGTGATTAATGTGTTTCTAAGTGGTGGTTAGAACCCCCTTCACTCTAAATAAAAGAGACGACATAGACCTCTCCTGCCGCGCAGAGAACCTCGAGGCGCAGGCGCGATGTGGCTGCCTCACCACTCACCAGTGGCACAGCCTCAGCCTGGCGCCCAGGCCCTGCCCACTGTGACTGCCAGGGAGAACCAAGCAGGGCGGGCGGGCGAGGCATTGTCTGCTGCTGGGGAGTGTCCGCGCTGTTCTTCTCAAGTCGTTTCCCACGATATCCCCCACCTGTACGAGGCCCCCAGCCTGTGGCCAGCCACCCCTCCTGGGAAGACCTCCCATAGGCATCGCCGGAGACGTGAAGGTGCTCATCGCGGCATTGTTTATCACAGAAACAGACGGGACCTGTGTCCCCCAGAGGAGAACGGTTGTGCAAACGAAGGCAAGTCCACTCAAGTGTTTCTCTCTGTTCAAAAAACTTGCCTCCAAAGATTATTGACTTCGGACGATTGGACTGGGAAGCAGAAGCTTAAGGAAGATCTAATCAAAAAGAGGGTTCTTTTTTTATTTTTTTAATCAATCTTTATTGCTCATATTATTACAAAGGTTCCTCATTTCTTCCCCCCTCCACCAGGTTTCCACCCCACCCTCCGCCCCCTTCCCCTCCCCCATTGTCCTCATCCATAGGTGCACAGTTTATGTTCAGTCTCTTCTTCCCTCCCTTTCCCCGATAGTAAATCCCTTTTCAGATAGTAAATCAGTTACTTAGCATTTTTTCATATCAATAATACCTCCACATGCCCAAAGATACACTTCACACAAAAGACATTTCCAAATAGGTCAACCAACCTCATCCAGGCCCCACCCAAGGCACTCACAGATCAACACCCCAGCCCTATACTAACTCACCACATCCAGATCTAAGCCTTCATCACTTGATTCAGCAGACCCTCAAGTTCCTGCAAAAGTTTCCAGCCATGTCTGAGAGGCAGCCGTGGGGCGGGGATAGGCGAGGAGCGAGCTGTTCTGGGCCTGGCTGCTCCGGGCCTGGCCTCTGTTGCTCTGGTCCGTTCCACAACCAGCTGCTCCGGGTCTGGCCCCTGCCGCTCCCGACCTGGCCGCTCCGGGCATGGCTGCTGCTGCTCCGGGCCTGGCCGCACTCGACCCGGCTGCTCTGGGCCCGGCTGCTCCGGGCCGGGCCCAAAAGGAGGGTTCTTTTAAGCATCAGAGGAATTTCCCAGAATTCAGCGGCCAGCTGCACCGCTCAGAGACAGAAACCCTCAGGCAGCATGCATTAGTAACAAACAGCTGCCCAGAGTTAGTGGCCTCACGCAGGACTTCCTGTCTCTCACCGCCAGGGAAGGGGGCGGGGGGTCAGGAGGGAGGGGCAGCATAGCTGGTGGTTCTCACTCAAGGTCTCTCATGATTTTGAAGTTGAGATGCCAACCGAGCATCCGTCTTCTGCCGACTCGGCAGGTCCTCGGCTGGAGGCGGCAAACAGGCCCCTCCACTGGCTGCTTGGCAGGCAGCTGGCCCCCAACTAATGGCCAAGAGTGAGGCTGCGGTCTTTTCTGACCCAGGCTCACAAGCATCACCCGCCATTCTTCCCCACCGAACTGGCCACACAGACCACCCCTGGGACAGTGACAGGGGCTTTGCAGGAGTGTGAGCACCCAGGGGCCCGTCACCACACATGGGAGACACAGCCTGTCACGAGGGTTCCCAAAGCGGATGCTTTTAAATATGCAAATCAAGTGGGTGAACACAGCCCAATAGAAAGCCTTTCTTGTAAAACTAGAGGCCTGGTGCACGAAACCTGTGCTTTGGGGAAGGGGGAGCTGTGTGTCCCTCAGCCCAGCCTGCACCCTCTCCAATCTCGGGCCCACGCCCCTAACCACCCATCTGCCTGCCTGATTGCCCCTAACCACTCTCCTGCCAGCCTGATCGACACCTAACTGCTCCCCTGCTGGCCAGATTGCCCCTAACTGTCCACTCTTGCCATCCTGGTCCCCCCCCCCCGCCCCCTGCAACTGCCCTCTGCTGCTGGCCATCTTGTGGTGGCCACCTTGTGGAAGCCATCTTTGACCACATGGGGGCGGCCATCTTATGTGTTGGAGTGATGGTCAATTTGCATATTAC
Source organism: Pipistrellus nathusii (assembly GCA_963693515.1). Classification (NCBI taxonomy): domain Eukaryota; kingdom Metazoa; phylum Chordata; class Mammalia; order Chiroptera; family Vespertilionidae; genus Pipistrellus; species Pipistrellus nathusii. The sequence goes on from OY882859.1 coordinate 17,984,427, forward strand.
CTCTTTATTACACAGGATAACGTGCCTTTGACTACTTCTGCTAGGACCCCTCCAGCACGTGGGGTTGCGTGACACTCAGCATCCAGTTTTCCACGACCAACCACCAGGCCACGTGGTGGCAGCAGGGCCAGGGAGCTTGGGCTCAGACTCAATCAGACACGAAGGGCGGACGCGGGGCAGGCCCCTCAGGGAAGCCAGGCAGGACCGCCAGGAACCAAAGGTGAACTCTTCATGAGAGAACACAGAGGGCGGGGTGGGCAGGCTCAGCAGCAGGGCCCCGACGGGGGCGTCCTGGTGTGGACGCGTCCTGCCCGCGGGTCCCACCTGCCACGGCCCAGTCACCGGCCCTGCGGGGAGGAGGCTGAGTGTGGCAGAGAGAGCTGTACCGCTGGGGGGCCCCGCCTCTTCACCCCGAACAGTGAGCTCCTGCAGAGACAGAGGCCAGCCTGGAGCCGGGAGGCAGGGCGGGTGGGATGGGCCCTGGGGGAGAGCTGTGGCAGTGATGACTGATGGGACGGAGGACAAGCACGTGACTGCCTCTTCTGATCCATTCACGAGGAGGATTCGCCCACACGCTGGAGAACTCACCCCACATGTGGGGTTCCTGCAGGCGGTGGGGTGTCGAGCCAGCAAGATGTAGATAAGAATGGTGCTAGCTGCCCGAGCTGGTTTGGCTCAGTGGATAGAGCACTGGCCTGCAGACTGAAGGGTCCCGGGTTCGATTCCCTGTCAAAGGCACATGCTCAGGTTGCAGGCTCGATCCCCATTGGGGAGCGGGGGGGGGGGGGGGGGGGCATGCAGGAGGCAGCCAATCAATGATTCTCTCTCATCATTGATGTTTCTGTCTCTCTCTCTCCCCCTCTCCCTTCCTCTCTAAAACCTATAAAAATATATTAAAAGAAAAAAAAAAAAAGAGAACAGTTGTAGTAGGACATTTATCACGTATGGTCCGTAGAACCACAGGCTGGAGGAGGCTCCTTAGAAAGCCAGTCCATCCATCGTCTCAACCAGGCATTCAAAAGCTTGACTGCTCCCAGCAATGGTGGCCTTACAATCCCTTCGGGAAATCCATGTCACTGGAAAGTTCTGACACGGGAAGTTCTCTCTGGAACTTGAGACAAAATCTGACTCCCCACGGATTCCCTCTGCGTGGAGGGCGGGTCCCAGTTCTGCCCTCCAGGGCCTCCTAACACAAGTCAGCACCTGCCTGCCCCATGGGCACCCTCTCCGGGTGCAGGCCAGTTCTCCCCAGCATGCAATAGGCCCCCAGACACCACTCACTGTCCAAAGCGTCAGCAGGAGCCACCTGCTCACCACCACACGCCCCGCAGAACGGCTAAGAATGGAGCCCGACCATGGTAAGTGTCGGTGAGGACGCAGAGCAGCTGGAACGCTCCTGCCCGCCTGGCAGGGCTGTACATGGCACGGGTTGACCCCCTTGGCACTAGTCCTTCCATTGCTAGGGATCGCCCCACAGGAACAAAGCCCACGCCCACACAGAGGCCTGTGGGTCTGTGCTCCCACCAGCTTTATTCGGAGCAGTCAAACACCGAAATGACCCCCCTTTCCATAAAGTGACCGGACGTCCCACTTTCGGTGGGACAGTCCCGATTTTTAACAATGTGTCCCGCGTCCCAGGGCGTTTTTTTTTTTAAAAAAAAAAAAGGTCCCGATTTTTGGAAAGGAAAAGATTCTTTCCAAAACTCGGGACTTCTTTAAAACGCTGCGAGATGTCTGGTCACCTTAACCTAAAGGCACCTGGCAGCCCCAGGGTGGCAGGCCCACACTGTGGTACACTACCCAGCAGTGAAGCGGTACTCAGGACAAGACGGATGAATCTCAGAAAGTTTATGCTGAATAAAGGACGCCAGGCGCCAGGTCCACACTCTGGGTGATTCTAGGTCTGCAAATGTCTAGAGAAGGCTGCGCTCTCGAGCGACAGGACACTGACCGGTGTGCGCCCGAGGGTGGCGGTAGAGGGGAAGGAGGCAGCGCGGAGAAGTGACAGAAGCATTGCCGGATTGTGGGCACATCCAGCAACACTCAGCAGACCGAGCACTTTACACAAGACCAATAGGTACAGCGTATGTTTTATTTTATTTTTTATTGATTTTTCACAGAGAGGAAGAGAGAGGGATAGAGAGAAACATCGATGAGAGAGAAACGTCGATTAGCTGCCTCCTACACAACCCCTACTGGGGATGTGCCCGCAACCAAAGTACATGCCCTTGACCAGAATCGAACCTGGAACCTTTCAGTTCGCAGGCTGACGCTCTATCCACTGAGCCAAACCGGTTTCGGCTGTACAGCTTCTTTTTAGTTGTTTCTTTAAAACGCTAACATGTCATCCCTCAGCCGAGCGCCAGGTCAGACTGTGGCCACGCCGGAGGGCCCCGGGCCTGCGCTGACGGTCCCTCTGTCATCCGCTCCTGGGCGGGCCGGCCCAGGCTGACCGAACGCCAGCTCCCCGGCAGGTTTGGACCTTGCCCATCTGTGACTTGTGTTTCCAGTGCTCACAAAGGCCATTCAGCAAGCGAGGGCCGCAGCCAGGGGGAAGCCCAGGCCTCCCCATTCAGCCGGCCAGCTCTTCTTGCCACAGCGGAAAGAGAAACAGAAGCTGAGCCATGGAGCGGTTCACAGCTCTCCAAGCCGCCTGACATCTGTAATCTCATTTCCTGGATTAATCCCATTTAACACAGTCGAGGGTGTAATGGAGGAGACGGCGCTGGGGAGACAGGGCTTGTTCATTTGGGGCAGGCTCCTACTCTGATGGCTCCAGGCCGGGCTGGGCCATTGTTACATATCTTTTTTTTTTTTTTAATATATTTTTATTAATTTCAGAGAGGAAGGGAAAGGGAGAGAGAGACTGAAACATCAATGACGAGAGAAAATCATTGCAGCTGCCTCCTGCACGCCCCACACTGGGGATCAAGCCCGAAACCTGGGCATGTGCCCTGACCGGGAATCGAACCCTGACCTCCTGGTTCATAGGTCGACACTCAAGCACTGAGCCACACTGGCCAGGCTAGCCATCTTAAATAACCCTCCCGGCTTAAGCATCCTGGGCTTCGGAGTCAGACAGACCTGGGCCGGAATCCAGGCACTGCCGCTTACTAGTGGAAGACCTTGAGCGAACCATTGAACCCCTCTGAGTCTCGGTTTCCCCCTCTGTAGAATGGGATATTAACTGTCTCACAGCGCTGCTGGGAAGATCAGATAGCAGCACCCAGCTCATAGGAAGCACTCAGAGCCGGGCAGCCTTTATCATCAGTATTGTTATTACTGTAATCCTGAAGGAGGCCCCTCGTCATCCCTATTTCACACACAAAGAGCCTGAGGCTCTGAGAGGCCGTGATTGGCCGGGATTGGCCTGAGGTTCCCTGAATGGCTCCAAAGCCCACTTTGGCTTGTGTCCCACATGCCACCTGCTTGCTGGCAGCAGGGCCCGCAGAGGGAAAGGCATGAAGCAAGTCCCCCCAAGCCTGCTGGTCACTGAGGGAACGGGAGAAAGCCAAGGCCTCCCAGGCAGCTGTGGCTAAGGTTCAATCAGAGGCCCCTCTCTGGACCCAGGCTCTGCCACTTTGAAAAGCAGGCCCCCAACCCCCACACACCCACCAAGGCCAGCCACCAAAGCCAAGGGTCTGTCCTCACACCTGCCAGAGGACCAGTGCGTGACCCTGGGCAGCTGGCCGAGATTCAAGCTCTGTTCCTCTGTTCACTAGTCTGAGCGCTCTGGCTCTTCAATGCCTGTCTCTGAGTCTCAGTATCTTCATCTGCAAAATGGGGACAATCGCCTCACCCTCACAGGGCTATGCAAACGTTACGTAAAGTCATTTCTCTAAAGCATCGCAAATGCTCAACCAGTGGGGGCTGCGTTAATGACTATTTCCTGCCTCCACCATCTGAAGTGGCATTCAAGCCCTAATCAGTGTGGCTCAGTGGATAGAGCGTCGGCCTGTGGACTCAAGGGTCCCAGGTTCAATTCCGGTCAAGGGCAGGTACCTGGGTTATGAGCACATTCCCAGTAGGGAGTGAGTGTGCAGGAGGCAGCTGATCGATGTTTCTCTCTCATCGATGTCTCTAACTCTCTATCCCTCTTCCTTCCTCTCGGTAAAAAAAATCAATAAAGCATATTTAAAAAAAACAAACACACACAAACAAAAGAAGTGGCATTCAAGTCGCTTCCCCGAGGGTCCCGGTCGCAGATTCCCCGTGAGTCCACCTGGAAGTTCTCCCAAATATCAGACCACAATCCTTCCTGCTGCTATTACTGCTGGAATGGGATCAAGGTCACAACTTGAGGGAACACAAGCCCTGATGCAAGACGGAGGCCAGGATGAGGGTCCCCGGGAGAGCGGGGGCGTCCGCGGGGAGAGGCACACAGCCCCTGGGCCCGGGCGGTGGTCACCAGCTGCTACACACGTTTCCTCAAACGGCCAGGCGTGGACCCACGTGCCCACCCCAGCGCCCAGCAGGCCTGCGCGGATGACAGTGCTCACCCGTAGACACCCCATGTGGGCGTCACCCCCACCTGCCGACGTGCCTCCCGGGCTCAGACACAGGTGTGCGTGCACACTCGCCCTCCCCCCAGCAATGCACACGGGGCCACGTGCCCGGAGCACACCCACCGGGAGCTCCACACACAGTCTCCGCGCCCGGGGGTGCGCACACAGCGGGAGGTGCTGGGGAAACACGGAACGTCCACGGCTGCTCTGCTGAGACCGGTCTAGCCAGCTCCCCGCCAGGACTCCCCAAAGGGCGGAGACCCTTCCCTCGTCTGCGCTGGGCTGCGGGAGGAGGCCGTGGCTTCAGTGCTGCTCCGGCAAATCTCTTCTCAGCCTGCGGCCCGGCACCAACACCAGGGACCTGGGGAGGGGAGAAGCCAGAGTGCCCGGGAGGAGGATCCAGCTCTCCCTCCTTCTGGGCCAAGACTGTGCCAGGCCCGCCCTGGGGTTGGCTATGGAGTTGGGGAGTCCCCAGCAGGCCAGGATGGAGGGGCCCTGACGGGCAGGAGGTGAACAGAGTATTGGGGTCATCGTGGTAGGACTGCCTGGTGAGCCTTGGAGCAGGGGAGCCCTGCTGTGTGACCCTGGACAAGTTACTGAACTTCTCTGGGCTCAGCTGCCCACTTACCAAATGGAGATGAATATCACCTAACAGGGTAATACCACAGGGCAGGGACACGGGGGTGGGGTGGGGTGGGGTGGGGTGGGGAGAGAGTTCAATGACACCACACATGTCCTCCGACACAGTCACACTCACTGGTGTGTTACTGTTACCAAGGGCCCAGGACCGGAAGGGGCCCCTAGCGACCGGGTCACCCATGGAAAGTGACGCCCACAAGCCCACGGACAGCCCACAAACAGGCTTTGTTTGGCCCAGACAGTGTCTTTCATTTTTTCCCTTTCTCTTTTTAAGTTGTCGCCAAGATTTAAAAATCAGATTTCCCAGCAAAATCCCAAATTTTCTGCTTCTCTTGAAAGCTCAAACATTTGGCAATCCTGGGCCCGCATTCCCGCCAGCCCAGCTCACCCCAGCCCTCCCCAGATCCCGCCCAGCCCTGGGGCACTAGAGTGTGCGCCCCCTGAACTGGTCTTGTGCCTTCGCTATGTAATGGGAAAATGGGGCTCCAGCGGGGACAGAGACCCAGCAGGGCCACACAGCCAGCCGGTGGCAGAGCGGGGAGTAGGACCCGGTCAACAGATTCCCAGTGCTCCCCGCCCCCCCCCCCCTTCCCCAGAGTACTGGTTAGATGCTGAGGATAGAAACTGGCTGTGGCCCCTAAGCTCCTATCCACAGCCCTTACTGGAGAGACAAGGCCATCCCTGGGCATGTGACTGGCTTCTCTGAGCCTCAGTTTCTTCATCTGTAAAATGGGACAGTAAGAGTCCCTTCCTTGGGGTGATGATGAGGACAGCATGGGTCAAACAGTGGGGCCCTCAGAGCGGCACGGGCACATGGGAGCTGCTTGGTACGGGGCAGCCGTCCTCATTGCAGCCAGTGGCTCCTGGCCCATGGGATGCAGGCACGTGGCTCAGTGGTTCCTCAAACCAGCTGGGACCTGCACTACTTGGCCCCCCCTGACAGCGGAGGAAACTGAGGACCAGACGGGACAACAACCCTCTCCCTCCTCCCCAGACTCCTGTCCCTGGTGCAGGGGAAGGCGCTGAGGTCACAGAGAGGCAGAGACTGCCTGAGGCTGCCCCGTGGGGGCGGATGGGCAGGTCTGGAGCTCCCTGCATCCGCCAGGGTGGAGACCCGGGTGTGAGCCCAGCAGGGACCACAGGGCCATTTCCCAGCCCAGCAGGCCTCTCCCTGGGGCCATAAGGCTCTCAAGGCCCCAGCTCTGGCAACACCGAGCTTCCAGCCCAAGAGCACAGACATGCAGAGCTTATACACACACACACCACACACACACCACACACACACACACACAACTCGCATGTTCACAACAGCCCTGCCACGAAGCAGGGCTGGGGCAGGGGCAAGAGACATCAGGAGAAAAGAGCACTCTCCATAGGTAAGCCTCCAGGCCGAGGGGACTGTGGCAGGTGTCACCCCCCTTTCTGTCCCCCTTCTCCCCCCACACACACTCCCCATCTCATTGAAGGGTACAACCCATGGCCCAGGCCAGACGCCTGACACACCCTCAACTCACATCTCCCCTACTCTCCCTGCCTCTGAGCTGCTACAGAGCCTCTGCCTTCTACCCTGGCTCTGGGGGCAGAACCTTTCGCCACACTGTCACCCTCCCGCTGGAGGACCAAGGCCCAGACAGAGGTGGCAGCTCCCGGGGACCGGAGGGGGTGCGTCAGTACCGTGATGTCACCAGCCCAGTCACCTGCTGACAAACACACTTTCACAAGCACGCACACGCGCACTCACACTCACACACACACACACACACGCACACGTACACACGCACACCCTTCCCGAGTTCCCATGTTCCCATTTCATGGCTATCAGGTTACAGTGACGCTGCTTCAAGACAAAACAGGAAATCCTACGACTGACCCAGCCAGATGGGGTGGGGGGCTGAGAATCTGAAACCCCCTCTGCTCTGTGAGATCACCCCGCACCCCCTCCCCCACACACACGCTCCCCAGGCTGGAGCCCAGCTGCAAGGACCCTCTTGGGGACGGGGCTCGCCTCCCCACTCCAGGTGTGGGGTTGAGGACTCGGAATTCCTGCTCTGTGCAGGCTCCCTGCCCTACACAGGGCCTCTGGCCTCCATTGGGAGGCGCGGGTGGACGAGCTCTGAGGGTCCTCCCCATTCAGATACCCCACCTTTTATGGATATTCGGTTCTCAGAGCCAGTGGCTGGGAGTCGCCAAAGTCGAAGGTGCAGTGAGCAGGAAGTGAGGCAGTGAGGGCGCGCACACCTCGTTTACAGGCGATGGGATGGAGGCGCCAGGGCCCTGGAAACTGAGTTCCTGCTTGTGGGCGCCCCACGCTAGTTTTGCAGAGCCTCACACAGTTGCAGGGCCAGGCAGCCCCCCTTGAAGCCTGTCCCCTCTCCTCTGGCACCACCCTCCTCCCCCAGAGCTGCTGTATCTGGGTCCTCGGGTCCGTGGCAGCTCTGGCCCTGGGCGGGACCGACACTTGGGTGGATGGCTGGCTGGGTGGGAGAAAGCCAGCTGCACGCAGCCCTTGCCATTCTCCAAAGCAAACAGCATGTGGTGGGAAACCCCTGGGGAGGAGATCATTCTTTAAAATAATCACTTACTGCTGAAACCGGTTTGGCTCAGTGGATAGAGCGTCGGCCTGTGGACTGAAGGGTCCCAGGTTCGATTCCGGTCAAGGGCATGTACCTTGGTTGCGGGCATATCCCTGGTGGGGGGTGTGCAGGAGGCAGCTGATCGATGTCTCTCTCATCGATGTTTCTAGCTCTTTATCCCTCTCTCTTCCTTTCTGTAAAAAATCAATAAAAAAATATTTTTAAAAAATAAAATAAAACAATCACTCCGGTCTGAAGGACTGGGCGGAGGCTTGTGCCCAGGATAATGACCCTATTAAGTCCCTCCCAAACCCTTCTGGTGACGGTAACAATTCCCTCCCATCACAGATGGGGAAACTGAGGCTTCAAGAGGGCAATTTTGTCGCCCAGGTCACCGAGCAGATAAGGAAACGAGGCAGGACCAGAACTCGTGCCTGTTTCACTCTACGCTCTGCTGTCACCCACACGCCAACCGTGAGCTCACCCCGTCTGAGCCCCGCAGGGCCCTCTGGGGGACCCAGGAAGCAGACAAACTCATCCAGGCTCCAAGCGGATGGGCAGCCCTGGTCCCGGCTTCCCATCCACTCTGTCCTGACTCTCAGCCCAGCACCTTCCCAGGAGTGTGATTCTGAGCCCACACTGTGCGTACAACCCTGTGATGCCTGTCGGAACCCAGCACAAGGTACATCATCCCGTTTTACAGGTGAGGCAAGGGATTGCCCCGCATCGCACAGCTAACAGGCCACAGAGGCAGGACTCAAACCCTGGCTGTCTGTTTCCTACCCCAAGCAACAGGGAAGGAATGTCTATCCAGACTCCCCAGCCTCTGCCTTTGTATGGCTGTGTGGCCTGAGGCCTCTCTGAGCTCAGCTTCTCCCATCACTCAACTCAGCTTCTCCCACCCTCCCGCGTCTCCTGGCCACGCCTCAGCTGGCCTCATCCTGGAAACAGGGTGACCCTGCGCAGGCCCCGTGACAGCCGGAGTCCAGGCTGTGGCTCCGAGCCCCGGCTTCTGTGCACTTTCCTCTCACCCTGGGTGACGCCGAAAGGAGCCCCTCGCCCTCTCCAGGCGCAGAGGAGCCCCAGACCCTTGTCCCAAATGGGGATCTGAGTCACACAGATCCAGGCTCTGCCACCAACGCTCTCTGGGCTTGGGGGGAGGAGGGGTCCTTTCACAGCCTCCGTTTCCTCATCTGTAAAATGATGTAACGTTGTCAAGCCCCCAGGGCTGCCGGGAAGTCTCCTGGTTCATCCAAAGGCTCACTCCATGCCCGTTCCCCTCCCTTGAACCTTCCAGAGCTGATCTAGAGACCTCCACTCATTCATTCACTCATTCACTCATTCATCCACCCGTTCAGCAAGCCTCTGTGCACAGCTGGTCCACGCTGGGCTCGCTGGGAAGAAGGAGGCAGCAGAGGGGGCTGGTGAAGGTGCTCTCTCTGCAGAGAGGCCAGCTGTGCCACCTCAGCGCTGTGTGACCTTGGGCAAGTCACTCCCCCGTCTGTGCTCCCATTTGTCACGTACACAACGGGGACGAACGTGGCGTGAACGTGGCGCCGGCCTGGGGGTTGTGGGGAGAAGAGTAAATCGTGCCGGTAAAGCCCTCGCCGCCCCCACACAGCGAAGCGTGACGGCAGCCACTGGGACCGTGCTGAGGAGCTTTCACATCCAGGGAGGAAGGAACAGCCAATGGAATCATTGTCAGACGGCGGGGTCCCTGCTCACATCACGCTGAGCAGGGTGCTGGGCTGGGACACAGGAAAAGGAGCAGCTAGCCTTGCCTGGGAGAAATCAGGGAAGCCTGCCCAGAGGAGGGGCCGTTGCAGGGTAAGTAGCATTTCGCCATAAGGGTGAGAGAGGAAGGGCATGCCTGCCAGGGAACAGCAGTTACAGAGGTTCAGAGGCCCTGGGGGCACGAGGTGCTCCGTGAGGAGCTGGTTGTGCCTGGGAAGCTGAGAGACGCAGAGCTGGAAAGGCCTGCCCTGGGGGGCTGGGCCCCTCTCCCAGGCCACAGGGGGCAGGAGAGACAAGATCCAGTTTGTCTTTGAGAAAAACGCTCCCCGGGGCAGGGTCCGGGAGGGAGGACGGCACCGGGCAGCACCCGTTGCAGAGACGGAGGAGGCTGCCCCTGAGGCGGGCACAGGGAATGGGGGAGACGGAGAGGGGAGGGGATGGGGAGCGGGATCAGACTCTGAGCCCCAAGGCCCCTGTCAGGAAAAGGGGGCTGAGGCAGGGAGAGGCGGGTGGGGTGACCAGACCGTCAGCCGGGACCAGAGCTGAGGCGCAGGCGGAGGCTGAGGTGGGAGGGGGCTGCTGGCACACTGAGTCACTCGCTGGCTTATTGGATTTCTGAGAAATCGCTCCCCTCCCCCACGCCCTGGCAGCCGAGGCCGCTCCATTACAGCTGCGTCGTCCGCCAGCTCGGAGCGAGAACCCGGGGCCCAGCAGGGACGGGCCAGGCCCAGAGCGGAGGGATGGCACTCGGGACTGATCCCACAGGGAGGCAGGAAGGGGACGGGGATGGGAGAGTGAAGGCTGGGACCGGCCAGCCTGCTTCCGACCCCAGCCCTGCCTTTGTGGGGCTGTGTGACCTGAGGCCACTGCCTTCACCTCTCTGGGCCTCAAATGGGGGTCATCATAAGGCCTCCCGAGACAGTGGGCTGCTCTGAGGGGTTAAGTAAAACGTGCTGCCACGTGGGCCTCTGGGTGAGGGTTGGGTGCTACTGTCAGTGCTGAGGGTGGGGGTGGGGGTTACCCAGTGCCCCGAACCCCGTCTCAATCCTCAGCGGCAAAGGCCCCGGAGACAGAATCCAAGCTCCTGGCTGGCGTCACCGCTGCTCACCACGTGCCCAGTTCCCCTCACCCCGCGCTGCCACGCTGGCCTCTGGCATTGCTGCCACCCGTGTGAGGCTCACACCTCCCTTTGCCCACGCAGGTCCTGCCCGAGTGCCTGCCCGGCCCCCGCCTCTCTGGTGAGCTCCTGTTCCTCCAGGGGCCGGGAACCCCAGGCCTCCTCCTCACGGCTGCGGACCTGAGCCACTCTCTGAGCCTCCCCTCCCCTCCATCCCCCGCCCCCCAGGAGTGGTCCCTCCTCCCGCTGCCACGCACAGCCCTGGACTGGCATTTGCCATCCATGGCCTCTGTGTTTGCTCCCTTACAAGATTGGGGCCCCCTGAGGGCGAGGATGGTGTCCAAATCCCAGGCCCCACATACCTGTGGGCGACAGCGACTAGCGAATAGGTAAGCACCAACAGCCTTGACATACGCCAGCTCCTAAGCCCCGCCTAGGAGATGGGCTCCATGCCAGGCTCCGTGCCCGGCACCCTGCACCAGCACTTCGCTCAGCCTCCCAGCTGCCTGGTGAAGCGGGGAGCAGGGTACTGCCCGCCCTACAGAGAGGGCATCAGGGTCAACACCGAGCGCCGGTCCAAGGCCACCCAGGCCAAGCAGAAAGAACACGGGTCTGACCCCCTCGGCAAGGTCATAGCCGCTGCCCCTGCTGCCTCCCCCCGGAGGCTGGCTCGGCTCTCCTCCGTCTGTCTCCCCCGCAGCTGCCCCGCTCTGCAGCTGGCCAGACACTCAGGAGTGGCCTCCTTGGCTGCGAAAAGCCATGTAGAACAGGAGAGACCTCACTTCCGACCCTGGCTCAGGACACAGGGACCGGGTGCCCGGCCGCGGGACCCTGAGCAGGTGGGAAGTAGGGTTATCGTGGGCTGACATCCCGCACATACAGCGCTGGCACTGTGCTGGCCTCCCCATCATAATCGTCCAAGAGGGACATCCCTCCATTTTACAGATGAGGAGACTGAGGCTCCAAAAGCCACCATGGCTTGCCCACACTCACAGGTGGAGTAGATGACAGAGCATGGGCCCCGTCAACTGCTTTCAGCACCGGGACCCCCACCTTCCCCCCAGTCTCTCTCCACCCAGTTCCCCCTTCCGGTTGTCTGTCCGAAAACACCCTCAGCACTCATTGTGCCCTCGCTGCGGGCCTGCTCTCAGCTGTGTACACAGGCTAACGTTTAATTTCACAGCCACCCTAACAAGGTGTGCAATAGCCCTGTCCACGGGGGCAATCGAGGCCAGGGAGCCTGTGTGACCTCTCTGAGTCCACAGCTGGTGCGAGGCCATGCAGGATGGAAGGCGCCCAGGCCTGACCGCAGGGGAGCAACGAGGTCTGGTCAGTGAGAAGCCAAGCCAGAGACCCTCCCCAGCCCCTCCCCCATCTCGCTGGCCATGCCTGTAGATCTGGGGACCGGCAGCCGGTGGGCCAGGGGGCACACCGCCCCCTCCATTGACACGCTGGGACACCCCCACCCCACTATCAAGCTGCGCCTGGAGGGCCCGAAGGGCTCCCCATGACACCTCAGAAGCCACGGCTGCGCGTCTCATTAGTGACCTGGCCCCCTGCCTGCAGCACCGGGGGCGGGATGGGGAACCCAGAGCCTTCCCGGGCCTGGCTGCCGCCTTCCCTCACAAGCACCCACCCCCTGGGACGCCTCCCCGCCCCGCCCTGCTCCCTGGCCGGCCTGCTAACCCGCTTCTGCTGGCCCAGCCCTGCCCGGAGGCTGAGCCCACAGCCCTTCACCGTGAGGCTGAGGAAGCAGCAGCTCCCCGGTGCCGCAGGCACTGTGCAGAGGGCTCAGCCCCCGCCCCCCATGGTGAGGGCTCCGCTGGCTCCATTTGACAGGGAGGACACGGAGGCCCACAGGCACGGGCACGTACGCGGTGAGACCCGCTCTCTGGAAGCTTCCTCCACGCGAAGGAGAGCAGCTGTCGTTGATTGACCACCGACTTCATCCTAACCCTCACCGCCCTCACTGGCTCTCCTGTTTTATTTATTTATTTATTTATTTGCCTCTTAAAAATCCTCATAGAAATGACTCTCTCCGCTCATGGGGGAAAAAAAGAAAAAAGGCGATAGATGAGTGATATCCCTGTTCTACCGATGAGGAAACTGAGGCCCAGACAGGCTGGGGAAGGCCCCAGGTCACACGGTTAAACGTTTCTAAGGGCTGGCAATGTCAGGGCCGGGGCGTGGCAGGGCAGGGCCAGGGCAGGGCCAGGGCAGGGCGGGGCGGAGCGGGGTGAGGCGGGGCAGGGCCGGGGCGGGGCAGGGGCAGGGCGGGGGCAGGGCAGGTGTGAAGGCTGCAGAGCAGAGAATGTCGGCCTCTGGTCACGGGTTAAGGACAGGAGAGCCTGGCCAGGGCAGGCAGGGCGGCTGGAATGTGGGGGCAGCGCGGGCACTTGCTCTCTCCTCTCTCTGGAGCATTCTCTCCTGGCCCCTCGCCTGCGGGCCCCTCCTCCTGCGTCTGTCAGCTCTAATGTCAGCCCCTCAGACAGCCGCCCCCCCTCCTTCGCCCCTTCCCCACCTGAAGGCACCGCCCTCCCAGCGTCTGATTCACTGTCCGGCCCCCCCCCCCCCCCCCCCCCCCGCACACCTGACGTCTATTTCCCGGCCCATTATCCGCCTCTGGCGTTGGGAGCCCCCGGAAAACGGGGCTCTGTGTCTCCGTCGGGACAGAACGAGGCTTTTAATGAACTAATTAACTGTTTTCACTTGTGGGTCATCCGCCACCCAGCAGTCCCATTCCTGTCATCATCAGTGTCCGGGCAGAGCTGGCCCCTCCCTGGCGCGGCCCGCAGGTGCCCCCACACCACTCACAGGAGGCCCGGCCCAGCAGACTCTCCTGAGGCCTGTGTCCCCCTCCCCCTCGCCCCTCTTCCCCCCCCCTCCCCCGCTGCCCGCAGACTCTGCCCTGGAATCAGGGCTTCCCTCCCATAGGACTGAGCTCAGCATTCCGTTCCCTCAGAGTTAGAACAAGCTCACTCCCCTCCGACTGGCCCCCCGAGACCCACTGGCTCCCCTGCTCCCCGAGGGGCCATCCCCTCCCGGTCCCCTGCGGGCCAGCAGAGCAGGGGACAGGCCGAGTCCCTCCAGTGCCCACTCCCCCCCACCAGGCCTTCCCACCCCCCGGGCTCCGGGCAGCAAAGGGCGAGTCTAGAATCTTATCTCCCCTGATGTGACTTAACCACCACCACCCTTGCCCCACCTTAGAACCGGACCAGGAAGTGGTACAGATTGTCTGAGATTTTCATAGTAATTTTTTTTTTTAGAATATATTTTTGTTGATTTCAGAGTGGAAGGAAGACGGAGAGAGAAACATCAATGATGACAGAGATTCGTTGATTGGCTGCCTCCTGCACGTCCCCTACTGGGGATCGAGCCTGCAACCCAGGCATGTGCCCTTGACGGGAATCGAACCTGAGATCCTCCAGTGCGCAGGCCAATGCTCTATCCACTGAGCCAGACCGGCTAAGTCCATAGTAAGTTTTCCTCTCTCTGGCTGGGTGGCTCAGTTGGTTGGAGCATCAGCCTGCTCACCAAGAGGTGGTGGGTTCGATTCCCAGTCAGGGCACATACCCAGGTGGCAGGTTCCATCCCCAGTTAGGGTGCAAGAGGAGGCAGCTGATCAATGTTTCTCTCATATCAATGTCTCTCTCCCCCCCCCCCCTCCTCCTACCTCTCTCTAAAATTAATACAATAAATAATGTTTTCTCTCGGACCTCAAACCAGATCAGTCTAGCATCACATAATAGCACTTGGCCTCCCAGGGGCCTCCTGTGTGAGCAGGACCTGTGTCTCTGATTCTCAACGCCCGGTGCCACCTTCCTTCTTGCCAGTTCCCCTGTGGGCAAGGCCTGGGGACCCCCTGGGATGCTAAACGCCACCGCAATTCTCTGCTGCCAGCTCCGGTCCTTGTTGGCTGACAGCTGCACAGGCCCCAGGGAGAGGGGTCCATGGGGTCCGAACGGGTTTCCATGTTCAGCGGGAGGAGAGACCGTTCCCTTTAAGAAGCCGGTTGGCCTGAATGAGCGGTTAAAACTGCCTGGCAAAGCACAGGAGTGATCCGGCGCTAATGAGTATTGATTACAGAGAGGAAGCAGGTTAATTGAGTGAGTTTGTAAGCCGGTTGCCACGGTAACGGCTCGCCTGGAGTAGATTCATCAGCGCAGTGAGTGCGGCTGTGCCTGGCTGAGGACCCGGTGCAGCCGAATCCTTCCCGTCCCAGGACCAGGAATAGGAAAGCTGGAAGCGCCGGGAAGTGCTGGGGAAGGGAGGTTTCAAGCCTTCGCCTAAGCCGGGGCTGATTGCTTTCCACCCGAAGGCATTGGTGCTGGAGCTTGAGGATGGAAGCCTCTCCCCGCTTCGGCTCTCACGGGAGAGAAACGTGGGGTGCCTCTCCGTGGAGTGTGGGCAGGAGTCAGCTCTCCGCCGGGGATGGCGGGAGTGAGAGAGGAACTCGCCTCCCGAGATTTCAAAGAAAAACCAAGACTCTGTTTGCACAGAAGTTGATAGCAGGTTAATTTAGGAGAAAGGTGAGCCGTGGTGGCGAAGGTTTATAGCTTTTCGTGTTTTGCTCTGTGTTAACTTGTGGGAAATGCTGAGAACAAGCCACGGGGAAGACCAGAGCAGCGCTGACATCCAGTCTAGCAAGTCCTCAGCGCCTGAGGCATGGGCTTTTATCTGCTAACGGGGCTCTTTGGTCTTATTTTCATAATTAGCTTTTCTTCACCTCGATGGCCTCCATTGCTTTCACCCTATTACATTCATGTATAATTTAGCGAGTGCCTCAGATGCTTTTTGCAATGAGAGATGAGTATAGATAAATAAAATCCAGGATTTCTTGAAGGTGTTGTGATTATGTCAATTTTTTTATTTTTATTTTTATAATATATTTTATTGCTTTTTTACAGAGAGGAAGGGAGAGGGAGAGAGGGTTAGAGACAGCGATGAGAGAGACACATCGATCAGCTGCCTCCTGCACGCCTCCTCCTGGGGATGTGCTTGCAACCAAAGTACATGCCCTTGACCAGAATCGAACCCGGGACCCTTCAGTCCACAGACCAAAGCTCTGTCCAATGAGCCACACCGGTCAGGGCTGATGATGTCAATTTTTTTTTAACATATATTTTATTGATTTTCCACAGAGAGGAAGGAAGAGGGATAGAGAGCTAGAAATGTTGATGAGAGAGAAACATCGACCAGCTGCCTCCTGCACACCCCCTGCTGGGGATGTGCCCGCAACCAATTTACATGCCTTGACAGGAATCGAACCTGGGACCTTTCAGTCCGCAGACCGACACTCTCTACACTGAGCCAAACCGGTTTAGGCTAATGATGTCAATTTTTAATAGAAACACCAGAGGCTGGCGCTCAGGGTTGATCGAGTCCCTCTTGGCGGCCCTGCCTGGAGCAGGCCTCCTCACACACAAGGCTCTCCTGGCTGCAATCCACCGAACCCCAGAGCTCATGTCATGAAAGATAGGACAGACCTCTACTTGCAAATCATTCAGGAAATGGCACTGTCACAGCCTGTAAAAACGTGAGAAATTATTATTATTATTTTTTGAACGGGTGGCGTCTGATGGTCGCCCTCGGTGGGAAGATTTGCAAAATAAGTACCGGTAAGTACACCAGTGGGATGGATGTGTGTGGATTGACGTGGGTGAGGTGCGATTTCATGACACCGCCAAAGTCACACGGATTAGAGCGAGGCGAGCTGTGAGCAGCTGCTCTCCGTCCCTCTGAGGACAGAGCCAGGGGCGGGCGGGCCAGCTCCCCGGTGTAAGAATCCCTAATGCCTGGGCGAGATTGCCAATAACCAATTGTTTTTATGGTTGCACACCCCAGTTAGCACCTGGGTGATAAAAATCCCGGGTATTGCTCTCTGCACACAGGCCAACATATCTCTTTCTAACAAAAATGGGGTTGCAGCGTGCCTCTCGGAAATGTGCTTTTTTATTCACATAGAAATGGAACGTCCATGCCCATGAATTACCTTCTACAGCATCGTGTTAAAGGCTACCCTGAATTTCATCCTCTGAATGGGGCGTGTTTTATTCACTGATTCACCTACGTTTGTACATTGAAGGCAGAGGCTTTTCTCTGTTTGTGTTTTGGGGTATTTTTTTTTTCCTGTTATAAACTTCAGATTTATTCTTGCAATTAAATCACTTGACACATCCATGATTATTTCCTTTGAATAAATTCTAAGAAGTGAAATTTCTGGGTCAATTTGTATGCAAATTATAAAGCCTCTCATAGATAGTTCCAAATTACAGAAAGTTTTTAAAATCCAATTTGCATCTAGAAACCATGTCTTTAAAAAGATAATTATTTAAGTACAGAGAGAGAAAAATCAGAAAGGATTATGAGCTGAAGTATGCAAGTCAAAATCACTCATAGTTTTACCACCCACACCTAATGTCTCTCACTGTCTTGGAATCTACCACCTCACTCTCTCTCTCTCTCCCTCCATCCTACTCTCTCTCTCTCTCTCTCTCTCTCTCTCTCTGTCTCTCTCTCTCTCTCTCTCTTTGCTCACTCTGAGTCTCTGTCTCTCTATCTCTGTCTCTTTCCCTCACTTCTCTCCCAAATCTATCTACCTACCTACCTACCTATCCTGCACCCAACCACCTATCCCTCCTTGTCTTTCTGTCTCTTTATAGATCTTTCTATCTCTACCGAGTCTCTGTCTCTCTGTCTCTGTCTCTGTGTCTCTGTCTCTCCCCCCTGTCTTGTTTTCAGTCTCTTTGTCTCTGTTTTCTGTCTTTCTCTCTGTCTCATTTTGTCACCGTGTCCCTCTCCCCCCCCCCCCACCTCTTTTTCTCTCTCAACAAAATTGAGGTCACTCCCCACACAGAGCTCTGTAGCCTGGACAGCTCTGATCATTCCTCACACTCGGGCGGACCCCGGGAGCTGGCAGAGCATTGTCGCATGTTATTATCACCCTTTTCCAGGTGAGACCCCACGGCTCAGAGCGGCCGGCCTCATAACAGTCTCTAGGTCAGGCCTTCCAGCCCCTGCTGTCCTTGCCATTATCCAAGACCACACATGTGCCTGCCAACACACATGCGTGCACACGCTTACGCGGCCTCCTCAGGGGCCGTGTGGCTGCCCCCAGCTGTCTCCGGATGCCCAGGGCCCCCTCAGGACCAGGACGGGAACAAGAAGCAGCTGCCAGAACTACCCCAGTGTTGCTCCCTCCACCTCTGCTTCCCTCATCTCTCTTCTGTCTTGCTTCCCACTCTGCACTTCCTCTCCCCCATCTGCCT
Source organism: Pipistrellus nathusii (assembly GCA_963693515.1). Classification (NCBI taxonomy): domain Eukaryota; kingdom Metazoa; phylum Chordata; class Mammalia; order Chiroptera; family Vespertilionidae; genus Pipistrellus; species Pipistrellus nathusii. The sequence goes on from OY882859.1 coordinate 18,002,263, forward strand.
CCCCTCCTCTCTTTCAAAAGAATGAGCCCTAGTTTGGCTCAGTGGATAGAGCATTGGCCTGTGGACTGGAGGGTTCCAAGTTCAATTTCGGCCAAGGGCACATGCCCAAGTTGCAGGCTCAATCCCCAGTAGGGGGCGTGCAGGAGGCAGCCAATCAATGATTCTCTCTCATCGTTGATGCTTCTATCTCTCTCTCCCTCTCCCTTCCTCTCTGAAATCAATAAAGAAATATATATTTTTTAAAAACTAAATGAGGCCGAAGCCGGTTTGGCTCAGTGGTAGAGCGTCCGTCTGCGGACTGAAGGGTCCCAGGTTCGATTCTGGTCAAGGACATGTACCTTGGTTGCGGGCACATCCCCGGTAGGGGGTGTGCAAGAGGCAGCTGGTCAATGTTTCTCTCTCATCGATGTTTCTAGCTCTCTATCTCTCTCTCTCCCTTCCTCTCTGTAAAAAAAATCAATAAAATATATTTTTAAAAAATAATAAAAATAAATAAATAAATAAAAACTGAATGAGCCTCCATCATACTCTATCTCAGCCCACCACTTACAACAATGTGCATTATATTTATTCCCACATCTCCCCTAACAGAGGTTCCACGGGGCAGAAACCAGGTCTCCACGTAGCAGGTGCTTAATAAAAAGGAACCGACCTAATGACCAAACGGTAAAAAGTGCAACCTCGGTGTCCGGGGAGCCTGCGCTCTCCTCCTGCTCTGCCACGTGACGTGCACCGGGTCCTGAACCCTTTTGCCTCGGCGTCATCAGTTATAAATTGGGGATCCTATCTCGTAGAGTTGCCATAAGGGATCTAGGAGGTGGTCACTGCAGTTCTTAGCAAAATAAATGCATCAGAAGCGCAGTAACTAGGTGCTCAGTAAATGTAGATATTTTTCAACACACGTGTTGCATGAATACCAGCCTTGTGAAGCACATATTCGGAGGCGTGGAATCCACGCCTTCAAACCAGGAAGTGACTTGTTGGGGCTCCCAAGGCTAACGGTGTGGACTAGGTCCCCTCCCTGCTGTCCAACAGCAGGCGTGTCAACAGCGTGCGAATTCTCCAGAGCAGCGTTACGTGGGGCCGCGGGATGGAGATGCAGATCGGACAGACAGACCTCGGAGGCCAGCAGGGCCAGGGAGAGAGGAGAATGAAGAGAACGCCACTCTGTGCGTAGAACAGACCAGGGTGCAGGGACAGGCAGGCAGGCAGGCCGTCCAGCGGTGGCCACAGAAAGACTTGCTCCCAATTTGCTTAAATATAAGGGAATTTTGGTCTCCGTGTTTTTTTTAAAAAAAACATGTGTTTGTTGACTTTTAGAACGAGAGGAAGGGAGAGGGAGAGAGAGAAACATCAGTGAGGAAGAAACATTGATCGGCTGTCTCCCGCTCACCCCCTACTAGGGATCCCGCCTGCACCCCAGGCATGTGCCCTGACCAGGAATCAAACCGGGGACCTCTCGATGCATGGGATGTCCCTCAGCGAACTGAGCCACACCTGCCAGGGCTGGTCTCTGTATATATATATTAGCAACGTGTGTTTTTTTTAAATATATTTTATTGATTTTTTTACAGAGAGGAAGGGAGAGAGATAGAAAGTTAGAAACATCGATGAGAGAAAAACACCGATCAGCTGCCTCTTGCACACCCCCTCTACTGGGGATGTGCCCGCAACAAAGGTACATGCCCTTGACTGGAATCGAACCTGGGACCTTTCAGTTCGCAGGCTGGCGCTCTATCCATGAGCAAAACTGGTTTCGGCTGGTCTCTGTATTTTGAGTTTATGTGGGATCTTGGAGCCGCCTATGGAGCCTGCACCCGGGAATTACAGCCTCTCTGACCTCAGGACCTTTCCTGGCCCCTGCAGGGTGGACGGATGGGGACGCAGCGGCACAGGGACCCCAAGGCGTCTCCTCAGGATGCTGAGGCCATGGGAGATAACGCATCAGCAGGTGGGCCGGAGTCCAGGCCCATCCTAGAAAAGGCCACTGTGAGTTTCCATGGAGCCTGTAGCCATGGTAACCAAACCTCCGCGGCAGGACTCCAGCAGAGCCAGGAAAGACAAGCTCCTTTCTTGTCCATATCCCAGGAGCCTCACTGGAGGGGGCAGCGGGAAGTGGGGACAATCAGGCTTTCTGAGCTGGGACGGGGAGGGGGGCAGGGAGGAGGGGAGGTTGTCTCCCTATTCAAGGGGCCAGCCATCAACCACCTGGATGTGGCACCCTATTTTACGGCTTTGTGCCTCCGCTCACACTGTTCTTTCCCAGGGAAGCCCCCCTCTGCCCTGCCTCCCTGGAGCGCTCCCAACTGTCATTTGTACCTCGCTCTTTACCTGCTGACCCTCCCCGGGGGAATCAGCCCCTCCCTCCACTGGCCACACACGTTCCTCCTCCCGCACACACACCCCCAGGATGCCTGGCTCACCCAGGAGCTTGGGGAGAGTGGTGGTGTTAAGAGTACACACTCTAAGATCCGGGAGACCTGAGTTCAAGTCCCAGCTCTGCCATTAACATGTGGAGTGACGCGAAAGTCTCCCATCTTCTCAGAGCCTCAGCTTCCTCATCTGCCATTTTTCTGCTGTGTGATCGTGGGCAAGTTTCCCAACCTCTCTGATCCTCAGTGTCTTCTTCTGAAAAGTGAAGTGATGCCTGTGAGGTATCTAGGGCACGACCAGCATTCTCACTGGTGTGAGCACTGCCTCTCTGTCCCCCTGGAGGGGACTTTAGCCCCACCAGGCCTGGGTCCCAGGCTCGCACCGGGAGTCTGGCACACAGCACGGTGCTGGCATTCGCAGCCTGAGAGCAAGCATTATGAAGAAGAATAGATGTCCCTCAAGCTTGCTGGCAGCAAGGCCAGCCTTTGGACTGTGTGCGTGCATGCGTACATATGTGTAAATGGTTCTAATATATGTACACACACGGACACTTGTACACCCATGTTCTCACAAATTCTCTCACACACAAATCTAACAAAAGAGGGCGCGAGGACATCCCTGGACACTCTGGTCAGTCTCCAAAGGCCACCCAATCACTCCATTTTCCCCCAAACTGCTCCCTCTGGAGCCCAACCCGAGGCTCTCTGCTGGTCATGGAACAGGTGAGGGGAGGAGCAATGGTCCTTCCAGTCTCACCAATCTGTGACTCCAGCTGTGGAAGTGAGCGGCCAGGGCACCATCCAGACAACTGGTCTACCTGAACAGTGGTCTCTCCCTTAGGAGCCCCTGGAGACCTGGGACCATGCAGCTGGCACCCCTACTGAAGTGAGCCCTGCTAGGGCCTGTTACACCGCCTGCCCCCAAACCATCCTGCTGCCACCTCCCCTGGAGTTCCCCGGCCACGGCGTGGGGCTCCGGCCCCTAGCTCCCATGTGCTGCCCAGGGCACGCAAGTCCACAAGGCAAGGCCACACCCCTGCCTGCCAAGGTCCCTCCATAACCATCCTGAGCAGCAGGCAGAGCAGGTGGTCACCTCCCTCAGGCCACAGCGCTGATAAGTGTGGGATGGCACCTTACTCTGTGCCAGGCACCGTGCTGGCACTTCACTGTATTACGCCTTGATCCTCACATCATCCCTATACGGGCGGCCGTGTCCTAACCCCCACTTTATAGATAGAGACTGAGACACAGAGAGGGTAAGAAACACAGCTAAGAGGGTGTCCCAATCAGAATTTTCATTGAGGCAGCCTGGGTGCAGGGCTCAAACTCTTGAGTATTTGTTACCTTAAGTCTCAGCCCCATGAACTAGAGAACAACCGGATCTCAAAAAGCGACGGGCCTAAGACACAGCTACCTTCCCTGACCTGTGTTTAGTTAAGGGTTTTTACGTTTGGACCAGCCCACGTGGCTGCTTTTGGTCACGGAGTTTGTAAGACCCGCCATGCAGGTCTCCCCTAAACGTCTCAGATTTAGTATGTGGCCCCCTTTTAATCCACACGTTGACCATTTGGCCAAGGAGAATATATTCATGATTAATTCTTATGGACTAAAGACATTTTCAGTGAGGGGGAGGGGCAGCAGTCGACCCCTGTTGTGTGTACTTTTTCTCTGGAAGTCTTTGGGGACATTGGCCAAATGCACTATGATGCAGACTTATGAATAGTTGATGGCTTGCCTTTTCCGAAGCTCATTTGCAGCCATTCTATATGTTGATGCCCAATGGGGTGAGCTCTCTCTACCATCCTTCCCCCAGCCCAGGCTCCAGTTGAATGAACTACATTGCAATTTAATTCAATTACACCAACAACTATTAAGTGCCGATCAGATGCTGAGACGGAGACCCTGAGAGGACGCAACCTGCCCAAGGGCCAGTGAAAGGCAGAGCCAGGGCTGAACTCCACCGAGTGCTCTTGAATCTGAGGACCTGAAAGAGGAGCAAGGAGAGGAAGGTGGTGGTGCTAGAACCCCAGCGGTGGGCTTTCCTCCTGTGGAAACCTAGAGGCCAGGACTCAGCATGGCCCCGGATGCCTCCGGGAGGAAGGACTCAGAGCTGGGGACCGGCAGGGTCTGGCACAGAAGGGTGTGACTGTCTGGCTTAGGGCAAGAAGCAGCTCTTGCTAAAACTTGGGCCTTGGCTCAGCCCCTTCCCTCACCTTTCTTGCCAAAGGGGCAATTACTCCAGGCCACCTGGAAGGCCATAACCAGGGGTCTAACTCACCAACATTGCTCTAATCTAGACTTTTATCTCCAAATGAGGACATGCATGTTATCCCTTTAACTTTGTTCACAATATTCTATATATATAAAAGCCTAAGTGACCAGTCAACTGTTAGACCAGTTGCTATGATTGCATGACCACCAGGGGGCAGATGCTCAATGCAGGAGCTGCCCCCTGTTGGTCAGTGCCCTCCCACAGCAGGAGTGCTGCTCAGCTGACCGGGTTGACTTTTGAGCTGGTGGGAGTGGGAGAATGGCCAATAGCTTCTTTGGCTCGCCTTGGGTGGTGCAGAAAGTGGGGCCGGGATGAGCAGGAGTGGCTTCTCCCTGGCCACCTGCCACTATGCTCACTACTCCATCCCTCAGGGGATGTTGGATGCCGGTTTCAGCCCGATCCCTGCAGGCCACACGGAGGAACCTCACTGGTGCACGAATCCATGCACCAGGCCTCTAGTTAATTTATAAATGTAAACACAAAAATAACCAGCATATTTTTTTTTGCCCTGTTATTGGCACATCCTATTTTCTAAACCACATCCAGAAGCCTGAATACATGGCTCTGCTGACAGGTCAGGGGATGCAGCCCAGAGAGGAAGAGTGACTTTCCAGCAAGCCAGAGTCCAAGTCCAAGTTACCGTAAAACCCAGGACTCCCGGCCCCTAGCCACGTTTCCCCGAGGTGCTAATGGGCACCTTTGCCTGAAAACCTTGCTCTTCAACCTCCGAGTCCCTGCATGGCCTCAGGGACCACCTTTGTGCTGGCCCCCCAGCCCAGACCTCTTCCACAGACAGCCCCCCTGAACATCCCACGAGACCTGTGGATCCTACCCTACATTAGTCACCTTTCCCTTGAACTCTGCCTCTGTCTGTGCTCCCGCTGCCTGCCCCCTCCTCCGTGCTCAAACCAGAAACACAGGCGTTACCCTGGGCACCTCCCTCCCCATCTCCACCCCAGCTTCTAGTGAACCGGCAAGGCCCACTCATCCTACTGCGTTTCCATCTCCGGAGCCAGCCACGTTTCCCAGCCCCCACCGCCTCACGAATGCGGCCTCCTCATCTCACCCCCACCATCACAGCAGCCTCTGTCCCTCCGGTTTGTGCTTTCCTTCCTCAAGTGCCGAAGCGCCTACTGTGTGCAGAGACTCAGCGTGGAGCAAGGACCCAGCCGCCAGGGTGGGTGCAGGAAAACCTCATCTAACCGCGCCCCTCCCCTCCTCAGGTCCCTTGTGTGGCTCGCCATCACCCCTGGGTTCAAGTGCAAACTCCCCATCCGGGTATTCACATTCCCACGCCCTCTACTCCCCTCTGCATCTATCCAGACTGGTCTCTTGCCTTTCTCAGACCCAAACCGATCCAAATAAGCCATTGGCCATTCTCCCACACACACACACCAGCTCCAAGGTCACCTCCTCCGTGAAGCCTTCCTGACTGAGCCCTGTGCACACCTGGCAGAGGGAGTTTTTCCCCCTCAGGCATCCCATCTCCTTCCGCTCGGCCGCCCACCCTCCACCGCCACCCTCGGGCGCACACTGGTCAGTGTCCTGTCACTCAGGAGCGCAGCCTTCTCTAGACGTTTGCAGACCCGAAATCACGCCGAGTGTGGACCTGCCACCTGCAATCCTTCATTCAGCCTCACTCTTGGTCATTGGTTGGGGGCCAGCTGTCTGGCACGAGCAGCCAGTGGAGGGGCCTGTGTGCCACCTCCAGCCAAGGGTCCGCCGAGTCGGCAGAAGACGGAAGCCGGGCAGGCACCTCATGAAAGACCCTGAATGAGAACCACCAGCTACGCGCTGCCCTCCCTCCTGACCCTCGAGATGGTGAGAGACAGAAAGTCCTGCGTGACTTCCTGACTGAGCCCTGTGCACACCTGGCAGAGGGAGTTTTGTCCCCCTCAGGCATCCCATCAAAACCCAGGAGTTGCGTGTCTGCCTCCCGGAGCCCAGGGGACTGAGCCAGTGCCCGCCCAGAGTCTGGCCTGAGAGGCACCGCTATGTTGAGAAAGATGGACCCACAGGTAGAAGAGTATTGATTGGCTCATTCCAGTGCCTCCTGTTGGTGGTTTTCTGGGAGTCCCTCCAGTTGTCCAGCCGAACCTCCTCCCTCTGCTGTAGCTGCTGGTGTGTGTGCCTGCCCTTCCTCCCGTCTGTTCTCCGCACCCTTCCTGCCCCAAAGCACGGGACAGCCCGCCTCGCCCTCCATGCGGGACATGCCAACAAGAGCCATGTCTGCAAGGCTCTTCGGGGAAAGGCCAGCCCGGCCTCGCAAAGCACTGAGCCCCGGTGCGAGCGGTGTGAAGCACTGAGTCACCTTCTGGCTGCCAGTCAGGGCGCTCTCGGCGCCCTTGTTTGGAGAAGGCGCCGGCCGGCGAGGCTGGCGGGAGGGACGGGAGGGATGCGGCGTGCAAGGTGATGGAGACGCATTCACCGCAGAGACCGAGGGGCAAGGCCGAGGGTGGAGAGGAGTCGTCCAGACCCGCAGGGAGACAAACACGGAGAGAGACAAACACAGAGAGAGACCGGGGCGCGGCGCAGAGAGCGCGATGGGAGAGGCAGAAGCAGCAGGGGAAAGGCCGAGGGGCGCAGGGGGTGCGGCGGGGGAGGGGGGGCGCAGGGGTTCAGGGACTCGGGACCTAACGGGCCGGCCCGGCAGAGACGGTCCCAGAGCTCCCCGCGCCCTTTCCAGCCGGTCCCCCTCCCGCAGCCCGGACCGGGACGCGGTCAAATAGGAGCCAATGAGCTGGAAGATTTGAGCATTACCTCACCAGAACCGGCTGCCATTGGTTGGCCCAGCCGCCGGGGCGGGCTGTTGCTATGACAGCTCTGTCTGGCTCTGGGCAGGAAAGAGTGGGGCGCTCCTCCTGGCAGTCTCGTCCCAATCTCTCTCCAGCCTGTGGCGGGGCCCAGGGGCCCCTATGGATCCCCAGGGACCTCTAATTATCCCCCAAGGGGAAAGCCGAGCTCCTGCAGCCCCAGGACCCAAATTCCCCCAAAAGTGCCCACCCACTCCCCTGCCACAGCCTGGCCCCTCTTCCAGTGCCAACCCCACCCCACCTCCACCCCCCAGCCCGGAACCGAACACCCATCCATTCGCCCTGCAAACAGCGGGGAGCACCTTTCCCCTTCCAGGTGCTCTGGGTTCTGCTGATTCAGAGATACGTTCCCCGCCATCCCTCCCTGCCGGAGCCCCAGACTGAGCAAGCACGCGCGGCAGCAGGAAATCCCAGGCGGCGTGTTCCAGACTAAAGGGAGGGGGAGCCAGGGCCTGCCAGGTCTGGGAGGCTTCTGAAGGAAGGAATGCCGAGCTGGGGGACCTGAGGGAGCTAGCCAGAGGAGGAAGGGCGGGGAAGGGAGTTCTAGGTGGAGGGAGCAACCTTGCAAAGACAGGAGGTGAGAGAAAGCAAGAGCACTTGGGGCCCTATGGCAGGAAATTAAATAATGGGGGAGGGGGGGCGGGAAAGGGGAGTGAGTTCAAGGTAAGGCTGAAAGGGGAAGCAGGAACAAGACTCAAAAGGGCTTGGAAGTCATGCCATGGGTCTTGGGCCGTCCTCCCGGGCAGCAGGAGGGATCTGAGGAAGAGGGCTGGAGGGGGCGGAGACCCATTATTGCAGGGGCTGGAAGAGTTGGGGGTGGGGGGGACTTATACCCTAACGTGGAGATGGGAAGAACCCAGTTCAGGAGGGCATATAAAGGAGCCGCAGGTGTGGTGGCTGCGGGAACCCGGGGCGCTGGGCGGGTTTTCCTGGGACCAGACAGAATCACCTCCCCCATTTCCATTCGGCATTGATGTCATGTGGATGCAACTTAGGTGTGAAGAGTCTGCTTCATCGAAAAGGTGTCTGTCTCTTTCCACACCCGCCCCCACCACACACCCAGACTGCTGTTCATCTCTGTGTTCCCAGCGCTGGACACAGAGCCTCTGCCGAGAACAACTCCACAAAGCGGATCTGAACCCCGTAAGTCTCCCACCCCATGACTGCCCCAGCCCCCACTCATTCTTCCCATCCTCTGTGCACCTCTCCCTTCCTCCCCCCACCCCCCCACTTATAGTCATGATGTAGCCATGGCCCCGGAGCTGGGGCTGTCCCCTACCCCACATGGTCTCTCCCTTCTCTCACCCCCAAGCAGGGAAGACAGGTCGCCTGTCATTGGGTCAGATTTCCGAAGACAAATGGGGCCTGTGTTCCGGTCAGCGGGGCATTATAAGACAATCACAGGGCCGTTAATTACCCAGTGAGTCAGCGATCATGATGACGTGATTAGTCCTGAGTGTCACAGGCTGGGAGAGAGGCCTGGCTAGGACTCTAATAGGACACAGCTTGGCAACTGGGATACGGGACGCTTGCTTAGCTCATCACAAAGTGATGTGTAGATGTCCCATGGGTCACACACACCCTGGTGATACACTCTCGGGGGAAAACACAACACGGCGTATGATAGTCAGACAAGAATCCTGGATTTGTCCTGACGCCTCGTTAATACCACCCAAACCTCACCCAAACCCCAAGCAGGGTGGGTACAGGTGTCTGCTCCTGGCGGCTCCTTGATGTCCTGAGAGTCCATCCAAATCTTCTACCCAAGGCATCTCAGGCCGTCTGAGCTGGCCGTGCCCACAGAACCCTCTCATTCCACCTTTGGTCTCACAGACGAGTAACTGCGGGCCAGAAAAGGGCAGCACTGCCCAGAGTCACGCAGCTGCCTTGCGGGGCAGCTCTGGGAGGTCTCCAGAGGCCCTAACTTCTGGCTCATCATGCGTTTCTGGCTCTGAACACTAGCTAGAACGCCCTGCAGCCGGGCACACGTGGGACCTTCGCATGCACCACTGCCCTCCCCATTCGTGACAGCCCCGCCAGGTGGCCATTATTGTTCCCGTTTGAACAGCTCAGAAAGACAAAGTGACTCACCCAAGACCACGCAGCATTGCTGGATGGAACCCAGGTCTGCCAGATTGCCAAGTCCATGCTCTTGGCATGACAGCATGTCGCTTCTAGAACCACTCGGTGTGGTTTGTTTGGGGCATCAGAGAGAGCTGCCAACGTCATCGCTGAAAGAAGGGGCCCTCGCATCTCTTGCACGTTTGCACGCCCACCTCTCTCTGTGGAAGCACTCCTTAAAGCAATAGGACGCAAAGAGTTCTGCCTCAGCCTGAGGGTCCAGGAAGGGGACCTCTGGGGAGCTGGTTTAGAGACATGAGCGCATTTTCAGACAGAGGTACCACCCCCACATTCTCTGGGCAGAGGGCCCTCAGAATGAAATGCAGAATTTTTTTAAATATATTTTTTATTGATTTTTTTACAGAGAGGAAGAGAGAGGGATAGAGAGATAGAAACATCGGTGAGAGAGAATCATCGATCAGCTGCCTCTTGCACACCCCCTATTGGAGATGTGTCCGCAACCAAGGTACATGACCTTGACCGGAATCGAACCTGGGACCTTTCAGTCCGCAGGCCGACGTTCTATCCACTGAGCCAAACCGGTTTCGGCGAGAATAAGTCTTATTGAGGTCTCTGCACGCTTCTGTGGGTCTTGAAGGGGTCATAGGTTCGGGGTGTCTTGGAAGAAGGGCCTGGAGGATGAGACCCACAAAACAAGCATGTGATGAGGCTCCAGAGCGCAGTCCCCTGTGCCTCTTCCACGGTGGCAGTGGGAGGGCCGGGTCCCCCCGCTCTGGAGGAGATGCTGTCCTTTCTTTATTCACAAGAAATTGATGGTTCTCCAACTTCAAGAGGTTCTTCTTCTAGGTCTAGCCAGCACCCTACCTGGGAACCAGGGGAAATGTTGTATGGAGCTTAGCAAGGCGGGCCAGGGAAAGCCTCCTTTCGGGACCCTGGAGTTGAGACCTGGATGAGGAAAGGGAAGGTGCCATGTGAAGGTCTGAATGAGTATTCCAAGCGCTTCTGGAATATAAGGACTCCGAACAGGAGAGAAGGTGCCGGGTCAAGGAAGACAAGGAGGCCAGTGTGGTCAAAGCATGACACACAGGGAGGGGTCAGAGAGGTCAGCCAGGACAGAACCCTCCAGGGCCTTCAAGACCACAGGAAGGTGTTCGGGTTTCAGTCTGCCCTTCAGTAACAAGAGCATCGTGCATGGGGGGCAGGAAAGTAGAACCAGGAGAAAATCGGGGGCTATTTGAGGCATCCAGGCTGGAGATGGTGGAGACTTGAGGCAGTGAGGGGGCAGAGTTATTGTTTTAATGTCTGTTAGCCTCTGATGATAGCTGGACAGCGTGCGATGACTCCAGATAGATGAAAGGCAGAACGCTTTCTTCCTTCAGCTCTGACCCGGGGAAGTCTGCCACGAGGCCCACGTGGGGGTTGCACCGGGGAAAGAGTAGCAGCAAGCTACAGCACAAGGGCAGCTCGTGTATGGCTGGGAGGTTTCGGGCCTCCTGTGGGTTGGGCCTTTGAACAATTCCGTGGACTCAAGAAACGGGGTCATCCTTAGGTGCTTGGCCTCGGGGTCTCTGACAGTTAGGTGTGTTGTAACTCAGGAGTGTGAGAGTCCAGCGGGGAAGCTAGGTGCCCATGAATGGGGATTGAGAGTTTTTAGCCAGCATTTCCAATCTGGGTCAAGGCGGCGCTTGTGAAATGTCGTATTCCAGGCTGACAGCTGGAGAGCGGTGGGCGGGGCTGGGGTCTGTTTTAGAAGCAGAGCTGATGGGACTTCTCCCTGATGTGCTTGCTGCACCCTGGACATGAGGCAAAGTGTGGAGTCTTGAGTGACTTCTGGAAGCAGAGGGCCAGCCCTCCCACCTCAAAAATAAAGATGCTTGATAAAAAATGTAAAAAGCTTCTTCTTCAAAGCAATCAAGAGCTGACAAGATGATAAGAAATGACCAGGGCACATTAGAAAGGAATCTAAGAACCCAGAGAGGAAAGGGATGGCGGAAGCCACTTTGCCCTGAGGCCACTGACCAAGACTAACTCAGGGCCAGCACAAAGGAACAGTATCCCAAATAAAAGGGGGAGGGGGCACTGCGGATGCCGCAGACATGGGAAAGAACATGATGAAAACTTTCATGCCCAGCAGATTTGAAACTGTAGGTGAAGTGGACAAATCTCCAGAAAAATATAGCTCACCAATACTGCCAAAAAAAAAAAAAAAGTGTTACAGTTAATTTAGAAAGGAGTTGGGCTTTTTCTGGGAAAGTTGAAAATAGATATACCCTGTAGCCAGCAGTTATAGTTCTAGATATATAACTTCAACAAATTCGTGCATTTGTGTATCAAAAAAATTATAAGAATATTTTTAGAAGCACAAACACACTGTGCTTAACAGCTGAAAATTGGAAACGACCCAAATATCCATCAAGAGTAGAATGTGGCAAATACACTATAGTGGAATCACATGCACCAATTAATATGCATGAAAACAGTTACATACAGCAACAGGACCAGTATTATAATGTTGAAAGGAAGAATGAAGACACAAAACAATGTATTAAACATGACCCATCAATAGAAAGACCAACTAGAGGCAAGACTAGAATATTTATATGTACAGTAGATCCTTGGACAATACAAAGATTAGGGCAACTGAACCTCGTACAGTCGAAAATCCATGTATAACTTTGTACTCCCCCAAAACTTAACTATTAATAGCCTACTGTTGACTTGAAACCTTACTGATGACATATTTTGTATGATGTATGTATTATATGCTGTATTCTTACAGTAAAGTAAGCTAGAGAAAAGAAAATATTATAAAAATCATAAGGAGCCAAAACCGGTTTGCCTCAATGGATTGAGCGTCGGCCTGCGGACTGAAGGGTCCCAAGTTCGATTCCGGTCAAGGGCATGTACATTGGTTTTGGGCACTTCCCCAGTGTGCGTGTGTGTGGGGGGTGGTGTGTGCAGAAGACGGCTGGTCGGTGTTTCTCTCTCATCAATGTTTCTATCTCTCTATCCTTCTCTCTTCCTATCTGTAAAAAATTAATAAAATATATATTTTTTAAATCATAAGGAAAACACATTAACAATTTTTATTGAAAAAAATAATGTATAAATGGACCCATGTAGTTTTGATTCTGTGTTTTTCAAGGGTCAACTCTGTGTTTGTGTGTGTGTGTGTATGTGTGTGTGTGTGTGTGTGTATAAATAGGTTTTTTTAATTTAGACATCTACAGGAACTTTGAGGGCTGGCAATGTATTTCTTGGCCTAGATGGTAGTGACATGAGTGTTTATTTATTAAATCATGCATTTTGTTTTATGTACTTCCTGTATGAAATTTCTCTTCCACAATATAAAAAAGGATTCAAAGGAATGGGGCTAAGCAACTGGATGAAGAATGGTGTCAACTTCTGACTTGGAGATAGTTTAAGGAGAAGGGGTGAAGAGAGAAGATGGAGAACCTGGAACTGAGAAATCCATTTTGTCATGTAGTTCAATGTGTCCATTGGACATTCAAGAGGAGATCTTGAGTATGCAATTGAGTATAGGATTTCAGAGGAGAGACCAGACTCTTGCTCTCAATGGAGTGGAAGAAGATACTTACAACAGACATATCTGGCAAAAAGCTCACATCCAGAATTCATAAAGAACTCCTGCAAATGAATGAATAAAATTCAAAAATGAGCAAGAGACAGCACACTAGGTTTTAATGTAAGAGATTACACAATTGGACTGTTTTATGGGAATGAAGTGAAATGTAATGACCTGGAATCCCCACCATGGATTTTAGAGGCTGGTCATTTCCAGAAAATGACCTTAGATGCAAGGAGTTGAAACATATTATTGGTTAAGTTCCAGGCAAAAGGCAAGAGTTTAAAGCATACCCATGACATGGCCAACAGAATCTTAGCCTCAGATGCCTGGAAAGTCCATCCATGACTGGGCCTCGGTTGGTCTTGAGTATGTTTGGCTCATGTCTGTGGCCCCAAATTTATAGGATTCAACCAAAAGTCACTCCGCCAATGTCATGGAACTAAGTTTCTGCCAAGAACTTTCGTTTTAATTTGAGATAGTAATGTGTTTCATTTTGAGAGAAATTTATAGGTTGACCCACACATGTTTGTTTTTTTTTTAACATAAACAAGATGTTACAGAAATGAATAATAATGTTGATGCTTTTGTATATGAGTTGTGTTTACAGCTGTATAAGAAATTTTATAATCGTTTTGTTTTTATGTTAGTCTGCTTGGTTTTTTTGTTTTGTTTTGTTTTACCATGTTGGGAGCAAGATCCAAGCATTAATTTTATGTCTGATTAGATTTACAGAAGTTGTTTAAGTGCTTAGGAATAATTTGTTTGTCATAGTTGTAAATCTCCCTTGTCAGGTGTTTGAAGTGTTTGAATCAGACAAATTGAATTTGTAATTGTAGTTGGAAATATCTACAGGAATCTGCTTAATTAAATGTGTAAGTGGTGTTAAAAGTTTATGGGAATTTAATCTATCAAATTTATAAGTTAATTGAATATGAATCGATGAACAAGTAAATGTGATCTTGCTTTCATATAAAAATTGCTACGTTCATGAATAAAATATCAAGATCCATAAGTTGGAAGTAAGAGCGGAAGAGCTAGGCTCTAAGGTCTATAATTTTAATAAATTCAATATTGATTGAAATTTAAGTAATTGTAATTATGCCATATTAGCTGAATTCTCGTATCTGACTGGCTTTCCAAAAACAAATGGCGCCCCACGCATACTAAACAAATAGAATAGAGGCGGGAATCAGTGCTCATGTGCTCACTGCTGGACGCACTTCCAGTACACACAAGTCTACTTGTGTGGGCAAAGGTAGCGTGAGCAGCAGGTGAATCTCTGCGGTTCTCCTACAGGGACCAGGGGTTTTGCCCAATTGTTTTCCATACATTTTCCTTGCTTCTGTGAGACACCTGGGGGCACTCCCAGCCCAGCTCAACCCAGATGGACGGGAGCATCTCTAACCTGTCCGTCACCGGTTATTAACCCTATGGCACATGATCATTGTGGTGCAGAAGGTGAACCTCCCTCACACCCTACAGTGTCAGTGTGCAAACCTACCCACCGCCCATTCATGCAGGGTTCAATCATTGGGTGATTTAAAAATAATCAAGCGGAAACCTTTTGGCTCAGTGGATAGAGAGTCAGCCTGTGGATTGAAGGGTCCCAGGTTCGATTCCAGTCAAGGGCATGTACCTTGGTTGCGGGCACATCCCCGGTAGGGGGTGTGCAAGAGGCAGCTGATTGATGTTTCTAACTCTCTATCCCTCTCTCTTCTTCTCTGTAAAAAAAATCAATAAAATATATTTTAAAATAAAATAAAAATAATCACAAGAAATACATATACAAAAATAAAATTAAAATAATGAAAAACAGGAAACAATTTCTAATGATTTCGGTTTAAAATGCTTCATTTTTCCCTAGCTGATTTGGCTCAATGGATAGAGTGTCAGCCTGCGGACTGAAGGGTCCCAGGTTCAATTCCGGTCAAGGGCACATGCCAGGGTCATACCCAGTGGGGGGTGTGCAGGAGACAGCTGATCAATGAATCTCTCTCATCATTGATGTTTCTATCTCTCTCCCCCTCTTCCTTCCTCTCTGAAATCAATAAAATCATATCTTTAAAAAATCTATAATAATAAAAGCATAATATACTAGAAAATGCGACATCAGAAAATCCTTCCGGATGAAGCCGGGGCTGCAAGGGAAGCTCAGGTCCTGGGTGCCGGAGGGAAGCAGGTGCTGGCAGCCAGCAGGGGAAGGAAGGCCTACTCTTGCATGAATTTCGTGCATCGGGCCTCTAGCAAATAAATAACATGCTTTATTTTAAGCAGAAATCCTTGAGAGGATTTAGCAGTGAATTGGTTGGGAGTTTGGATGGGCGAGGAACACCTTCTCGCCTCCAGAGCGTTGCTTCCACACACCTTCAGGAGCAGAGGCGAGTGACGAGAAGTGATCCAGGCGGGAGCCCTTCTCGCACCGGGAAGGCAGCCCTCTCTGCCCCCTTGTCACCGGGACCCTTTAACTTCCCATTTATGTTCCATCTTCTCACGTAGAGATGTCCGGGACCTCCGGAGGAAGGAGGATTGATTGGCCAGGAGGTGTCCTCCATTCCTAGGTCACCATATTTATACCGAGAGAACCTCACCTCACCCTCCAACACGATGGTGATGGATGTCATTCCGGACGGCGAGCAGTGATTCAGCGCTCCCTGCGCAGAGGCCGGGCTGTGGGGCAGCGTTCAGCTCATAGACAGTTAGCATGCCGCGGAGCCGTTGTGGATATGAGCTGTCACTGCTCTCTGGACCCCTCTTACTGTGGGAAGCTGAGGGTCGGAGGAGGCAGTGAGGTCTCCAGGGACGCACAGGGCTGTTTCTGCTCGCTGCCCTCATTGTGTCTTACATTTCTCAGAGGCTCCTGCTTCCTGGGGGCCTGCTGGGAGCTTGGTGGGGGGGAGGGTTAGGGCTGTGTTGCTGCCGTTTGTTCCATAAGAAAACTGAAGCCGAAACCAGTTTGGCTCAGTGGATAGAGTGTCAGCCTGCAGACTGAAAGGTCCCAGGTTCAATTCTGGTCAAGGGCATGTACATTGGTTGCCGGCACATCCCCAGTGGGGGGTGTGCAGGAGGCAGCTGATGGGTGTTTCTTTCATCAATGTTTCTAGCTCTCTGTCCCTCTTTCTTCCTCTGTAAAAAATCAATGAAGTATATTTTTTTTAAAAAGACAAGAAAGAAAATTGAAGCCCAGATGGGACAGGAGCTGCCCGAGACCCCTCACCTGGATCCCATGATGCCGGCGCCCTTCTTCCTTCCAACATCCAAGCCTGCGCACTGCGATTTGGTTAGGGCAGGGGTCGGCAAACTCATTCGTCAACAGAGTCAAATATCAACGGTACAACGATTGAAATTTCTTTGGAGAGCCACATTTTTTTAAACTTAAACTTCTTCTAACGCCACTTCTTCCAAATAGACTCGCCCCAGGCCATGGTATTTTGTGGAAGAGCCACACTCAAAGGGCCAAAGAGCCACATGTGGCTTGAGAGCCGCAGTTTGCTGACCACGAGTGTAGGGCATGGGAGCACGTTACCAACAAGTGGTGGCCATGTGATGAAGGGGAAGAGGTCAGCGCTCCAGCTGGCGAGAAGTTCAGAGGTCCTTGCTCTTAGACGTTCTTCTCCACTGAAGTCAGATGACCCCGTGAGCCTCTACTCTGGCCCGGGGGCCTGCAGCGGCATCCTGGGACGTGTGGACCCCGTTAGAGGTGATTCACATAGAGCGGGCCTGAGGTGTGATGAGCTTGCCACCCTGTCTGGGAGCCGCAGAAGGAGCGTGGGGCGTGATGGGATCTGAGGGTGACTGTGGAGACTCTGAAGTACTGAGCACCAGACACCAGCACCAGCACCGCAGATCCCATTCGGAACTCTGACCCGAGAGGCGGCCTTCCATCTTGAGGGTTTTTCTCACTTCCTCTGGAAAAGTCGATGGCTGTGACCTGGGAAGTTGAGTGTGGGACTGTTCCTGGCTTAAGAAAATTCTCAACCCCCAGCTCTGGAAAATTTTATTCCCAAATTTGGGAACATTTTTGTCTGTCGTCCTAGAAAACCCTCCATCTTAGATCTGGAAAGGGGTCCATCCTTGCATCTGGAGAACATTCCTGTGCAGGCTCCGGAAAACCCTGGTCCTGAGCCTAGAAATCACTCCGTTGCCGGCTCTGGACAATACTCTGTCCTCAGCTGTAGGAATCATTCCCTGCGGGACTAGGAGAAAGTACTCTGCCCAGGGCTCTAGAAAATGCGACATCAGAAAATCCTTCCATCAGAAGATCTGGAATCCCCATCGCCCGTGGCTGTGGAGAGTCCTCCACCCCTAAACCTGGAGGGCTCCGCCACTCAATCTGCAGGCCTCTGAGCCCAGGGCTGTGCTGGCGAATGTTTAACAATGGGCCCTTGGTGGGAGAGAGGGGCTGCTGATGGGTAGCATCTGTCCATTTCCATGGTGTAAATGCTTCCACCATGGCTCATGCCAAGTTATCAGTGTGACATCACCAAGAATGAATTTAGGAGGAGATGCCTATAATTGCCTCATACGATGATCAGTACGAGCCAGCTCCATCACTCCACCAGCTCAGGGGTCCGGAGGCCTTCCAGGCCCGGGGAGTGGACAACGCCACACAACGCATGTCCTAGTCTTTTATCACTTGATTTCCGATGACCAGCTTTGAAGCAATTACTTCAATTCCAAGATTTAAGGGGACATAAAAGGCAAGAAGGTCCTGAAGAGCTGACATCCCTAACATCCTAATATGTCCTAGTGTTACCTAATGACCTGGATACCACATACTCAATTCAGGTATTTGCTCCCTAGTGGAAGGCCTAGAATGTGATCACTTGGGAGGTGAGACCCGTTTTCCAGCTAACTCATGAAAGGAGATGGTTGTTACTCACGCAGGCCGACCCTCTGTCCGAACAGAGAGGGTCCCCAGGGATGGAACAGGGGATGATGCGTCTTGATGCGCTGTCAGGGTGAACCTGGAGGTCCTTAGATGTTGCACAGACCAGTCGGTATATCAGGAAGTAAAGAAATGGGGCCTCTGAGTCAAAGACACATTTACATCTATCAACCTCAGTCCCTGGAGGGCTGGCCAGGGACACTGCCCCGTTTGACAGAGAAAAACCTGGATCAAGTGGAGATGCCCGCTCTGTGCTGAACGAAGTACAGTTCTATCCTGCTATGCCCAGAAGCACCCTGCCTGTGGACTGAGAGAATCCACCCTGGCTCTGAGCAATACCCATTGCCAGCTCCGGAAAACGCTCAGTCTGTTGTTCTAGAAAGACCCTGCCCTGTCTCTGGAAAAGCCTGTCTCCCTCACCCCAGAAGCAGCCACCCCACAGCAAGCCTGGCCTCAGCGGGCTCTTGGGTCTTGGCTCTGAGGAAGGCCCGAGAGATGCTTCATGCCTGCCGTTTGGTCTCTGCCTTGGGAGGGAGGGCTCTTTCTGACAAACGCAGGCAAAAGCACTTTGTAAATCTAAAAAGCTGGGCCTGGAGTGCGGCAGCTGCTCACCAGTGCGTGTGCGGAATGAAGGAGTGGTCCTGGGAGATCTTTGCAAACTGCAATGCACAGCACGATCTTCAGATATTATTTCTTACTGTGACTAAATAAAGCAGTTATCAGAGGTATTATGGGAAACTCCATATTTCTCCCTAACGAGATCTTTTTCTTGTGAGCTCCCACCAGACAGGAAGCAGAGGGACTGGCTCACAGTGGGCATCAATAAATGTTTGATAGATGAATGAATGCATGGATGGATAAATAAGGGTGGTATAGATGGATGAATGGCTGTGTGGATGGTGAGTGAATGGGAAAGATGGATGGAGTGGCTGACACAGTTGCCTACTCATCAGCCACCTGCCTCTCTCCCATCCTTCTTCCTTGCTAAATGAGCCCAAATTATATTCCAGTCTTCTGCAGCTTAGGAGGAGACCGGGGCCCCAGGCAACTGATCTTGTTTAGTCTGAAGCCATCATGGTGATTTTCCTTCACCAGATAGCAGTTTGGGAATAGCCCTGTGCTGTGATTCTGACCCAGGAGACGGGAGAGGATGTCTCCTGGGATCCTTCAGGAAAGCTTTCCTCGTTAGAGAAACACAAAGAGAGGGTGTTCTCACTTCTGGCCTTTGAGCACTGATGTGTGAGGATGAGATGTTGAGAGATGCTGCAGCCATAGGAGATTAGATGGAGGACAAAAGCCTGACCTTCCAAGTACCACAAAGTAAGGATATAGAAAGAGCCTGGGTCCTTGAAGCTTCTCATTGAACCACTGGATTAACTGATCAGTGTAAGTATATGCATGGATGGATGAATGGATGGATGGAAGGATGGATGGATGGATGGATGATGGATGGATGGATGATGGATGGATGGATGATGGATGGATGGATGATGGATGGATGGATGATGGATGGATGGATAAAGGATGG
This sequence comes from Pipistrellus nathusii, assembly GCA_963693515.1. Classification (NCBI taxonomy): domain Eukaryota; kingdom Metazoa; phylum Chordata; class Mammalia; order Chiroptera; family Vespertilionidae; genus Pipistrellus; species Pipistrellus nathusii. The sequence goes on from OY882859.1 coordinate 18,021,804, forward strand.
ATGGATGATGGATGGATGGATGATGGATGGATGAGAGTGGTTATACAGTAGATGGATGGATGGGTGCGTGGATCAGTTGATGAATCAGTAGGTGAATGGAAAATGTTCATGGGAATGGGGACAGATGGATGGATGGATGGATGGATGGATGGATGGATGGATGGACGGGGAGCTGGATGGTTGGGTGGGTGGAAGTATGAATATATATATATATATATATATATATATATATATATATATATACACACACACACACACACACATACATTAAAGGACCATCAGTATTACTGGGCCCATTGTCTCTCTCTGAAGAACATTCAGTCCAAGGCACTCAATGACCTGGCTGAGGAGAACTGAGCTTTCCCACCACTTCCCTCCAGGCCCTCATTCCTGCTCCCTATTTCACGTGCCCAAAGCCCACCTGTCAGAACCAACCCTTTTCTTCAGTACCTGTCCCCTGGCTGGAAGGACATGTGCCCACCTGACCCTCCTGTGCAGGCCTTACCCTGCCAGAGAGACGTTGAAGTTAAGAAGTTCCGGTGAGTTGAAAGGTGGCCTGGCACAGTGGACTCAGACAGTCCTGGGTCCAAATCCTGCTCTTGCTTTCCATGAGCTGCATGTTAGGTCAGCCTCCTAACCCACCTGAGCACCAGCGTTCTCATCTACAAAATGGGGATGACAGCACCACTGCAGGGCTGCACTGGTGAGGAAAGCATGTATGAACGTGCCCAGCACCATCTGTACTTCCCCTTCTCCCCAGTAAATCCTCAACAAATGCCAAGTCCTCCTGTGTCCTCTGGCCAGCTCAGCCATGGCCAGGCAGCAGCCAACATGTGGCTGCAAAGGAGCCCGGGCGGAAGAGCAGCCTGCGTCCCTCCCTCCATCCTGCTGTGCAAAGCTGCCTCGGGGCGTTGGTCCAGGAGCCAGCACAGAGACTATGGAAGCACCAGAGGAAACTGAGCAAACCAAGATTGCTTCCTTCCTTCTCGTGCCACTGGATCTGGCAGGATGCACCGGCGACCCCGGAGCCTCAGGAGCTCACAGGTTCAGAGCCAACAGTGAACAGCTGGCTCAGCCGCTGGGGTGGGGCCAGCCCAGGGTCACCACCTCCCCTCCTGCAGCTTCCGGTGCCTCCTGGACAGAGACAAGTCATCCCAGCAGAGCCAAGCTCTCCTGCACCTCCAGGCCTTTGCACAGGCTATTCCCATGGCTTACCGATCCCTCCGGTCCCTGCCCCTCATCCTGTAATTGAGGTCCCCTCAAGACATTGATTCCTGGCCCTAAGAATTATTAACTGAATGTCCTCACTGACACCCCATGAGCCTAAATTTCTTATCTGTCACTCATCGATTCAACAAACACTTATGGAGAATCCACTGGAGGTCTGTTCCAGGGTTGCAGGTGCTAGGAATGCCAACGTGAGTGAAAAATTATCTTGGCCTTGCCCTAGCTGGTTTGGCTCAGTGGATAGAGCATTGCCCTGTGGACTGAAGGGTCTCGGGTTTGATTCTGGTCAAGGGCACGTACCTCAGTTGCAAGCTTGATCCTTGGCCTTGGTCAGAGTGCATGCAGAGGGCAACCACAAAGTGTGTCTTCCTCACAACAATGCTTCACTTTCTACCTCTACCCTTCCCTTCCACTCTTTCTGAAAATCAATGGGAAAATATCCTTAGGTGAGGATTACAAAAAAAAAAAAAAAAAAAAAAAAAAAACCCACAAATTTTTTTTCTTGGTCTTTGCAGAGTTCAGAGTGCAAGCAAAGAGATGGACCACTTAACCCCAGGACAGTAAAGACCCCATCAAAATCCATGGAATAGAAATATAAAGAGAGTCATCTGGCTCAACTTGGGGGCTCCAAGGAGGGCTTCCTGGAGGAGGTGGCCTTTTGTGCGATTAAAAAGGGATTTCACAGCACATGTGAAAAGTCTGGACACAGCATCCATCATAGAGTAGGTGTTTGCTGAAGCGTCTCCTGTTTCCTTCCTTCCTCATTTTCCATAGGAAGAAGCTAAGACCCAGGACGGGGAAGAGACAAATTCAAAGCTTCCTGCCAGCCAGAAACAAGGCAGGTGCCAGGCCTCACCGGCTCATCCACGGGACCAGGGGGCACCCCAGATGCCGGCACAGGCTGGCCTTGTGTCCTGCGGTGGCTGAGATGCCAGTCGGAACCTAGACCATCTCAGCTGCACCAGGCTCTCCTGAGACACTTCATAATCACACTTCATTCCGCGTTTGATAAATAAAGGCAATTGTGGGACAATTAGATTCTCTTCTCTTCCAACATCTTAATTGGAGCAAGATGCATGAGTCCTCCCCGCGCGTCATTCTGCCAGGTGTACTGGAGGGTTTTCGCGTGGGCGCCCTAACACGGCACGGGAAGAGTGATGGCCGGGAGCCGCCGCCGTGACACGCCCGGGAGCCCGCAGGCGGTTCCCACGCGGCCCCTGACTGATCACCGCGGATGTCGCCCAACACACGCTGGGAGGCCCCCCGAGTAGATCATGGCCTTGTAACCACCGTTATCAATCACATGGCTGTGGCGCTTTCCTCAGAGCCTGTGCGAGCGAGAGGCACGTAACTTCAGAGGCCTGAAGATCCAAGTTCAGATCCCAGCTCTGTGATCCCAGCTCTGAGACAGTTTGCTGTGTGACCCCTCGGGCAAAGGGCTTACCTTCTCGGAGCTTCGGATGCCCCAAAGAGGGGAGCTCATCCTGGATGCTATCAAATAAGACAACGCATGTGACGCCTCCTGAAGGCCTGGGCAGTGACCAACTGTGTGCTGCCTGCCCCCGCTGCCAGCCTCTGTCCACGTCACTGGCAAGACAAAACCCAACCAGGGAGAGGGAAGAACAAACGTACAGACCGACAGGCCCTTCTCTTGACATCAACAGCCCAAAACCGCACACAAGACTCAGGGGCACTGAGGAAAAGCAGAGGCCGCGTTCTGACTTCTCACAAACGCTCCCACACGCCTCCCTCTGGCAGTGGAGGTGGGGGAGGGGGCTGTTAACTGGCAAGTTCATTGTCATTAAATATGACTTCCCCCTCCGGCTTCATATGGTCTCTCCGGAGGTAATTCATATGGTCTCTCCGGAGGTTGCTTTGGAGTGAATGCTCGGTACTTGAGGTTTCCCCTTCCCACTTCTCCTCCGCATAGGACAATGGGAGATGTGAAGAAGCTGCCGAGCTTTCCGGAAAGGGGACGGGAATCTCCCCTCTCTGTGACTCACCAGGTGTGACTCACCTGGTCCAGGGATTCCCCCCCTGTCCCTGGCCACAAAGTATCCTTCTCTGCTGGTCTCTTGATCCTTGGGAGTTGGAATCCTGGACCTCCTGGTCACCTCACACAGGCAGGGGACCCAGCAATGCCAGGTCAGCCTCACCTCACCAGACACCCCCTCCCACCAATGTCAGGTTCCCACCCCCACCATCTCATCACTTCCCCATGTTGGGAGTGGCCAAGTGCACTGTCAGCACTGAAGTCCTGGTCTCTGTGGTCTAGTTAGTCTCTTTCCCACTATAGGCTGGTGCCCAGGCCATGTCCTCACCCCTGTGCCTCCCCACCAGGATCCCTGTGAAGGCAGACCCCACTTCCTCTCCTTGCCTGGCAGGATCTCCCTCTCTTCATCTCCTCCGTCCTCCCCACACTGCTCTTGTGATCCTGCAGGCAGCCAGGCTGGGCTCTTGATGTGCAAAGAGGACACTGGGACTGAGAAAGCCTCCCACCTCCCCACAAAGCCTGGCTTTCAAGACGATTATCTGTCCAAGGACTGCAGGTCCCCATTCAGTCAGAAGCTGAACATCAATTCTTCCCTTTTGTATTCCTGCTCCTGATCCTATTCCTCTCAAAGACCCCGGGTGCCTCTGGCTGAAAAGGGAGAGAGGCACATAAAAGCAGCGGAGAAACACACAGGTGCACTAAAAAGTGGAGCCGCTCCTGTGACACGGGACGGCCTGGCTGCCAGAGAGAAAAGCACCGGAGAGAGCTGTCCCACCCCCTCCAGAGACCAGAGAAGGCACGGGCTGCCTCAGGCCACACAGCAAGGCCCTGGCTGGGAGGGGCAGGAAACCCCATCCCAGTGTGTCCCAGTGCCAGGCAAAGGCCCCTCCCACCAGCAGTGTGTGTGTGTGTGTGTGTCTCTCTCTCTCTCTCTCTCTCTCTCTCTCTCTCTCTCTCTCTCTCGGCACTTCCATCTCGGCCTCCTGTGTCTGCACACTTTCAGCTGCTCTTGGAAGCAGAGGCCATGTCTGTCTTACACGTCCCACCCCAGCCCGGGGTCTAGAACACACAGATGGGCTTCTCCTCTGCGTCACCTGGCCCCCATGGGTCATATCGCCTTCTTCCTTCTGGGGCAGATGCCTCCTCCCATCCAGGGACACAAGGCTCGGCCGCGCTCTCTCCGTGTGGGCTCTGGGGCGGCCTGCTCCTGCCTGCCAGCCCCTTCCTCCACGCCAGGTGCTAGGGGCCTCTTTGTCCCACTCCTGCTGTCCTCAGCTTGCGTCAGCCATTGTCTGGCTGAGCCTCCGTTTTCCCACCTTTAACTACATGAGTCTGATGAGATGGTGGCTTTTAGACATTTTTTTTTTTTTTTTTTTGCATTGGAAAAACAGAGCTGCTTTTTATTTTTTAAGCAAGGAAATGGGGCCCTCACATACATACACATACATTCACATACATGTGTCCCCTAGGTCCACAGGTCCCCCAAAGCATACATGCAACACAAAATATAAAAACACCTGAACTAGCCACTTCCTCAATGTCCTCCCAACACCAGCTTGATTGGAATTAGGGACTCTGAGAATCTAGACACAAATAGGTCAGAAGTAGCTATGAGTCCCAAGACTGAAAAGAGAAAATGGAATGGGGACTGGAATGAAAGAGGGGTGTGTTTGTTCCCATTTAACAAGGGGCCGGAGGAAGGTAGGCCTGCTGAGAGAGGGCCACCACGGCCACTGGGCGGTGTGGTCTGGGACATGGCCCATCACCACTCCAGGCCTCAGTTTCCCCATATCTAAGCAGGAGAATGGGAGCCAGATCCACCACCTACCAGCTGTGGGGCCTGGGGCAGCTTATTGGACCCCCTGAACCTCAGTTTCTTCATCTGTAAAATAGGGGTAATCATGGTGTCTATCCCACAGGGTGTGAGGGCTGAGCAAGCTGTTCTGGGTAAGGTGCGCAGTGAGCCTGACAGACAGTCAGAAACCGGTGTCTGTTCCCGCTGCAGAGCTTCTGAGTCCCAGTCTAGCTCCGGCTTCTGCCTGCCCAGTGCTGAGTGGCCTGGCAGCTCTGACCGTCGCTCTCAGAAGCAGGCTGGGCTGTTGACAGGACAGGGCTGGGACAGGGAGAGGGGGTCAGCTGTTTCCTGTGGCAGCACGCGCTTCCTGTTTCCCAGAGGGGATCCAGGGTCAAGCGTCCCGCATTGTCATAGGGGACAGCCTTCCCTGCGTCTGTCAGCTCCCAGCACCAGCAACAATGGCCCTTTGTCTCCAGCTCTGCCGCCCCGCCCGGGTCTCACGCCCATCTTCCAGATGAGAACGTGTGGCACAGGGCGCTGAGGTCACTGCCCAGGGTCATGGGACTGGTGAGAAGTAGGGTTGGGTTGAGAACCTGAGTCATCTAAAAACAGGGGCCCGCCGAAACCAGTTTGGCTCAGTGATAGAGCGCCAGCCTGCAGACTGAAAGGTTCCAGGTTCGATTCCGGTCAGGGGCATGTACCTTGGTTGAGGGCACATCCCCAGTAGGAGGTGTACAGGAGGCAGCTGATGGATGTTTCTCTCTCATCGATGTTTCTAACTCTCTGTCCCTCTCTCTTCCTCTCTGTAAAAAAATCAATAAAATATATTTTAAAAATAAAAATAAATAAAAACAGGGGTCAGCTTCAGCCAGGGCTCTGAGCCCAGATAGACGCCCCGGACGCTCCAAGAGCTTAGGCCTTGGCCATTCAGGAGCCTGTTGCCCTCCGAGGAGACTCTCGGGCCCCTGGATGCCCTGGCCCACCCTCAGCACACAAGGAGCAGCCCCCTCTCTGATGCTCAGAGATCGATGCTGTGCATACTGAGCAAAATAACCAGCAAGAAGGCAGCCAGGCCGGGCAGGGCCAGGAGCAAGGGCTGGGGAGCAAAGCAGCCCAGACTCGGACCCTGACCTGGGTGCTGGCCCACTGTGCGCCTTGCTCTGCCATAGCCTCTGGGAGCTTCCGTTTCCTGTCAGTGACGTGAGCTGTGTCCGTTTCCTAAGCAGCTGCACACACGACTACAAACGTGACGACTTCCAATGACAGCTACTGATTCTCCCACAGTTCTGGGGGCTGGAGTCTGAAATCAAGGCGCCCGGGGGCTGGCTCCTGCCTCTCCTGGCTCCTGCGGCTGCCAGCAATGCCTGGCCCTCCTTGGCTGCGGCAGCATCACCCCATCTCGGCCTCCACCTTCCCCTGGCCATCGTCCCTGTGTGCGCATCCAAGTTCCCCTGTTATGGGGACACCAGTCATGGGATCCGGGTCCATCTTAATTGATCATGACCTCATTCTAACTCGGTTCCACCTGCAAAGACCTTATTTCCAAATGAGGTCACAGTCACAGTCCGCAGGGGTCAGGACCTGAACATGTCCTTCTGGGGGACAGAGTCCAGGACAGGGGCCATGAGCTAACACTTAGGTGTCTGGATTGTGGTGCAGATTGTCTAAGTCAGGGGTCAGCAAACCTTTGGCCCTTTGAGTGTGGCTCTTCCACAAAATACCACGTGCGGCCATGCACGTACAGTGCGATTGAAACTCTGTGGCCCTGGAGCAGCGGCTGCCAGGCTGGGAGCAGCCAGGACCGGAGCAGCCGGGTCTGGTGCGGCCAGGCCCGGAGCAGCAGCTGCCAGGCTGGGAGCGGCCAGGCCCGGAGCAGCCGGGTCGGGTGCGGCCAGGCCCGGAGCAGCGGCTGCCAGGCTGGGAGCGGCCAGGCCCGGGGGAGCAGGCGGGTCGGGTGCGGCCAGGCCCGGAGCAGCGGCTGCCAGGCTGGGAGCGGCCAGGCCCGGGGGAGCAGGCGGGTCGGGTGCGGCCAGGCCCGGAGCAGCGGCTGCCAGGCTGGGAGCGGCCAGGCCCGGGGGAGCAGGCGGGTCGGGTGCGGCCAGGCCCGGAGCAGCGGCGGCCAGGCTGGGAGCGGCCAGGCCCAGAGCAGCAGCAGCCAAGTCCAGAGCAACTAGGTCGGGAGCGACAGTGACCAGACCCGGAGCAGCTGGTGGTGGAACGAACCAGAGCAACAGAGGCCAGGTCCGGAGCAGCCAAGCCCAGAACAGCTCGCTCCTCGCCTGCCCCTGCCCCACGGCTGCCTCTCAGACATGGCTGGAAACTTTAGTGGGAACTTGAGGGTCTGCTGAATCAAGTGATGAAGGCTTAGATCTGGATGTGTTGAGTTAGTATAGGGCTGGGGTGTTGATCTGTGAGTGCCTGGGTGGAGCCTGGATGAGGCTGGTTGACCTATTGGGAAATGTCTTTTGTGTGAAGTGTATCATTGGGCATGTGGAGGTAATTATTGATATGAGAAAATGCTAAGTAACTGATTTACTATCTGAAAAGGGATTTACTATTGGGGAAAGGGAGGGAGGAAGAGACTGAACATAAACTGTGCACCTATGGATGAGGACAATGGGGGACGGGGAGGGGGTGGAGGGTGGGGTGGGAACCTGGTGAAAGGGGGAAGAAATGAGGAACCTTTGTAATAATATGAACAATAAAGATTGATAAAAAAAAAAAAAAAAGAAGAAGAAGAAGAACTTCGGGAGAAAGGGAGCAAGTGAGAAAGAAATGGGGAGGGGAACGTTCTTGAGTCTTTTGGGGGGCAGAGGGGAGAAGGAGGAGTGAAGGGAACAACTTCTATTCCACAATAAAACATATTATTACATTAAAAAAAAGAAGAAGAAACTCCGTGGCCCATGCACAGAAGTCAGTTTTCGGCTCTCAAATGAAATTTCAATCGTTGTAAATTTGGCTCGTTGACCAATAAGCTTGCCGACCACTGGTCTAAGTCATTCATGGAAAATACCAACCCTGCCTCACAATCAGTCCTCACACAACAAGTGCTCTCACTCTTACTTTGCTGTCCTGGCGTTGACTGTCTGCCTGGCGCCCAGCACCTGTGGGTCCGAAATCCTGCCTGGTGCCTCAGTGTCCACGTCGTAAGATGGAGCGAATAACAGCCTCCTTCCTGAAGTCATTCCACAGACATTTACTGAGCATCTACTATGTGCCAGGCACTGTGCTGAGAGCTGGGGATGCAGCAGGGAATACGCCTTTAGCAGCATCTCAGGGCCACCTAATGAGCAGTGGGCCTTCCTGCCCCTGTGGGTGTGCCCTGCAGACTCCGGACCTGCACCTTCGGAAAGAACAAGGTAAAGACCGTCAGGTGGTTCTCAGATGCTGTAACAAGAGGCTGTGGTGCTCGAGGTGCTGAAAAGAAAGGGTGAGAATTCCTCTCCAAGGCCCCCGGCCTCTGTGTTTTCCAGAACTATCACCCTGCAGGGCGGCCGCTGTCCTGCTGTCAGAGGTGTGGCCACGTGGGTGGAAATGGAAGGCACAGGGCGGGGCTGGCTTCCAGCCAGGGTGGGGCACAGGAAGCACTCAGTCTGCTGAGGGGAAGCCACAGGAATCCATCCCAGCCCGCCTGCCCCGGAAGAGGGCTCCCAGCCTTCCTTCTGAGGGCAGCCGAGGCAGCCGGGGCAGCCCCATGCAGGGCCAGCCCTCAGCAGGGCCACAGAAGGTCTCCAGACAGGCGTGTGCGTGTGTGTGTGCGTGTGTGCATGTGTGTTTGTGTGTGTGCGTGTGTGTAACTAGTGTATCTATTTCAGTATGTTTGTGCCTATGTATTTGTTCAACTGGGTGTCTACGTTTGCATGTATCTATACTTCTGTGAGGGTCTGTGTGTGTATTTGTGTGTTACCAAGCCCCAGAGGGAGTGGCCCCTAGACCATCCTCTATACACAGTTACACTGAGGCAGACACAAAAAATCCCCCTAGTAAATCTCCACACAGACACATCCACAGTCTTATACACATACAGATGAACATATATGCATAGACACAGCATTCATAACCACAGACACACACACAAACATACCTTCACACGGAATCATATTCAGAGACACATGCAGACACCCAAGAGTTGGCAGGTGAAGACTTCGGGGACGGGTGCTATCTAAGAGAGGACAGTGATGGCCTTCAAAAGGCTCAGAGCCTAAAGGGACATGGGAATGTGGGTCCCTCACTGGAGCACCCGGCGAGCTGTGCCCAGATAGAGGCCAGTAGCAGGAACACCAGGGATCAGAGGAGGGAGCCACCAGCTCTGCCAGACTGTGGAGAAATCAAGGAGGGCTTCTGAGAGGAAGTGGCAAAGTGCTTTAGAAAGAGGACTTTGGCATTTCTCAGCCCATCAGCTCTCAGGGGTATTGGTCTGATGCATCCTTTCCTTTTCTAACAATTAAATAAGACACTAAGAGCTCAGAGAGAGAAGGGGGGGAGGGAGTTGGGGTGCATTTGGAGTGTGCTCGCTGCTGGAGGAGAGGCACAGAAAGGTTACATCTCAGTCTCTCCCCACATTAGGCCTTCCCACCCCCATCCCCAGTCCTTGTCTCCCATCCCCCCATAGGCCCACTCTCCCCCTCCCTGTCTGCAGACTTTATTGATTGCTGCTGTCTACCCAGAGACCCTGCCCCTAGTCTCCAGGTAACAGAAAAATGTTTCCTTCCTTAGAGGAATTTCTTTTCCCTTCCTGTGGGTGGCGTAATCCCAGAACCCCAATCCTTGGCCCCGGGCTGGACGAGGGGCCCAGGCCTAGCCATCATAGCATCCATCCCCCTGGCCACAGTGATGGGCCGTGGGTGGGCAGGCGACCCCAGCCAGGTCTCCTTCCCTCGGACTCGCAGGTGGCTGCGGGAAGAAACAGGCTCTCGGTTCAGCTATGAGGATGGGACCCTAAGCTGCCTTTGGACACGCCCACCTGCTGCCCCGAGCAGGGAGAAAGGCTGTCTGGGGTGGAAGAGAATGAGCAAACAGAGAAGCGGAGTGGGGAGAACGGCAGCCCAACAACTGTGTGTGAGTCTCCAGTCTAAGGTGCTCTTCCCAGAGTGAGAGCCAGGAACGCCCCTTGTTCACCGGTTCTGGTCAGGTCTCTGCTCCCTGCAACTAGAGGAGACCAGACCAGCACAGTCCCCCGCATTCTTCCTCCACCTCCATCTCTCACCCAGGCCCCGCCCACTAGGCTCTTCCCCACCACCTCTCACTCCTCAATCCCTCCCCCTCCCACCCTCAGCCCTGCACTACCAGCCTCCCCAGGGGGCTCCTGGGCTCCCCGGCAGCTAAAGACCAGGTTCCACAGGATCCACAGGTTCCACGGGCCTGCTTTCCAGGGCTGAGTGAGGAACCTGGCCCTCCCTCTATCCGCAGGCACGCACAGAGCAGGCCTGAGGGGTCGGGCCGGGAGGTCTGTGCCCCCTTCTAAGTCACCAGCCGCCTCTCTGGTCTTCCCACCTCCAGTCTCTCTCCCCTCCAACCCATCCTGCAGTCTGCTGCCAGACAGATCTCCCAAAAATGCAAATCTGACAATGTCCCTACCTTCCCCCTCCCCCAGGACTCTTAACAGCTCCCTGTGCTCTAGGGGATAACAGCCTTTCACCTTGCTATTAGCTAGCATCAAGGTTTAGCTCCTAAAATGGAAAGAGTAAAGGTAGAAGAGAGGCCTCACCACTCCAGAAAACAGCCCTGAAACTGCCTACAATGCTCTACTCCTATCCTATTGGCCACATTAGTCACATGGCCCCACAGATACAAGGGAGGCTGGGAAATGTAGTCTTTCTTCCAAGCAGCCATGTCTCATTAGTGTTGAAGAGAGAGTGGATATTAGGGCACAACCATGGTCTCTGCAACAGCTTGACATTTCAGGGCCCTTCGCAACCAGCCTTGTTCTGGTTCTTCACACCTAAGTACGTGCTGAGCTCCTGTGCCCACCCTCCTTTCTACCTTTGATTCTGGGAAGCCTTCCTGACCTCCACGGCCCCAGCCTGGATTAAGGGTCTGTGCCCACTGGTCCGATGGTATTGTAGGTAAGGGCCCATCACCCACACTGGATTGGGAGTAACTCAGGGCAGGGGCCACAACTGATTCAATTCAGTGACCCCTGCCCAACACCAAGCCTGAAATGGGATGGGCATTGGGTGATAGAGAATAAAGAGATGAATGAGAAGGTGAACTACCTAAATTAGAAGCTTTAAACTGATAACTGAGTATTGAATGAATGGCGACAGCACTGGGGAGGCACCTGTGTGTTGGGTGCTGGCTGAGCAGGCGGCAAGGCCTCCGTGGATCTCGCCTCCATAGATGCCGCTCTGTCTGCCAGAAACCCTCTCGCTCCCTGAGGCTGCCCAGCTCCTGCTCAGCCTTCGTGTCTCATCTTAAATGTCTCTTCCTGAGAACATCTCTCCTGATGCACCCTGTGCCCCAGCCGCACTGCAGCCCCGAGTCCAAGGCAAATCCCTCGTGGCAGGTCCATCCCACACTCCAGGCCTCTGTCCTGCCCTCGGGGTGTTCGGTCCCGCTGCAAGTAATAAATGTGCCCTTTACTGATTGTCCGGAGCCTAAAAACTCCATGAGGAGGGTCTGTCTCTCTCATGTGCCCACGAGGCTGGCACAGTGCCAGACACACACTCGCCGGCACAGTGATGGACGCACACTCGCCGGCACAGTGCCAGGCGCACACTTGCCGGCACAGTGCCGGACGCACACTCTCCGGCCAATGGAAGTTAAAGTGAGTGAGCCTGACTTCTCAGAGTGTATCCAAAGGGGTTGGTGTTTGGGGCCAATAAGGCTCAGAATAATGTTTGCAGCCTAAGTGGGTGGGTGGCAGCCTTCGCTTTGCATGGCAGGTGGCACTAAGGTCTGTGCCCAGCAGTAGGCCGGACGGAGGGCCAGTGGAAGACAAGGGACAAGAAGGAAGCTACGCCCAGGCCCCCCGTCCCAGCGCCCTCAGCTCAGGCGGCGGTGGGGGAGTAACCGTGTGTGGAACTACACCTCGTCTTGTCTGCTGGGAGGACAGGGGCCCCGGAGGCAGAAGACACCGCCGCAGGGATGGTGAGTTCCTCAGCCGCCCGGGCCTGCCTTCCCCCTGCGGATGGGGAGCTGTGACGGTGAAAGTGTGAATCCACGGGCAGTGCCGGTTCGGGGCTCGCTCCACTGTAAACACTGCAGATACGTTCAGAAGCAATAAGAGGAGGAGGAGGAGGAGGAGGAGGAGGAGGAGGAGGAGGAGGAGGAGGAGGAGGAGGAGGAGGAGGAGGAGGAGGGGAAGGAGAAGGAGAAGGAGAAGAAGAAGAAGAAGAAGAAGGAGGGGGAGGGGGAGGGGGAGGGGGAGGGGGAGGGGGAGGAGGAGGAGGAGGAGGAGGAGGAGAAGAAGAAGAAGAAGAAGAAGAAGAAGAAGAAGAAGAAGAAGAAGAAGAAGAAGAAGAAGCAGCAATGAGAGTGCATGTGCCCTGGGCTCAGAGAAGAAGGAGAAGGAGAAGGAGAAGGAGAAGGAGAAGGAGAAGGAGAAGGAGAAGGAGAAGGAGAAGGAGAAGGAGAAGGAGAAGGAGAAGGAGAAGGAGAAGGAGAAGGAGAAGGAGAAGGAGAAGGAGAAGAAGAAGAAGAAGAATGGGGAGGGAGGGGATATGTGGGAGGGAAGGAGGGGGGCAAAAAAATCAATAAAATATGTAAAATAAATTAATTAATTAATTTAAAAAAATTAAAAAAAGAAGAAGAAGAAGAAGAAGAAGAAGAAGAAGAAGAAGAAGAAGCAGCAGCAGCAGCAATGAGAGTGCATGTGCCCTGGGCTCAGATAAGCATAAGGGGATCCCAGGCCACCCACCCTGAGCCTCAGTTTTCCCGTTTGTAAGGGAGGGGGGTGCCAGTACCTAACCTGGGGGCTTGAAAAGATGCAGTGAGACGAGGATGTCAAAGGCTCCACTCCATGCCTGGCCCCAAGGAATCCTCTCCCCTTCCCCGAGACAGAGACCCAGAAGGACAGAGCTCAGGCGGAGAACGCCTGCCTGCCTTGCCCATCTTCAGGGGAAGGGGGAGGCGGTCTGGGCAGGAGGAGGCAGCCTGGTGGATAATCTCGTTAATAGTAATCATCACCCTGATGCTTGTTATCATAATAACACTGGGCTCGCAGCCCTGCCAGGCTGGAAGCTGGCTCCTCCTCGCCTCTCCTCGCGGCCTGGCGGGGGGGCTCTGTAAACACTCATTACACTCCTGTCCCTGGGGAGGCCGCCAGGAGCGGAGCTATTCTGGGCGCACAGCTCCATGGTGGTGGCGGCTCTGCTCTGAATAATACCACTGCACGCGCTCAGGCACGCACCTGCGCACACGCCCGCTCACACGCTCGCACACACGCTCACGCGGGCTTTCACACATGCAGTCCTGCAGCACTTCCCAAGCTCCTCGCTCATGGTGATGGAGCCTCACAGTCCAGCAGAGGTAGCTGGGCACGTACCAAGCAGCTCCTCCCCCTTCCCAGCCAGGCCCTGGTCAAGTGCTCCACTTGTGTTAACACGTTTACTCTAAATGAGAGTAGCTGCTGTGTCCTGTTTTGCTGCTGATGAAACGGAGGTGGTGCTGGTTACGGGACTCGCCCCCAATCACTGAGCCTGTAGCGGCTGAGCTGGGCCTGAACGCAGGGGGCCTGCCCACCATGCCACTTCGGAGAGCCTTAGCTCATTCTGTTCCCCGGGCACTCCCGGGACCTTGTCCTCCCTGGTGACAGAGGAGAAAATGGGCTCAGAGGGGGCATGTCACTGGCCTAGGAACACACAGCGAGGGGCTGACTTCAGAGCCTGGAGTGGAAGCAGGGCAGGGAATACTAGTCCTCTCCTATAGATGGAGAAACTGGGGCCCAAGGAGAGTCAGTGGCTTGCCCAGGACGACACAGGGATTGGCTCGGAGAGCCAGGACTAGCTCAAAGGCATGGAGTCCTCCCCTTCCTGGCCCACACACTCACCCTCATCTGTGACCCTTTCAGACACAGAGCCAGCTGGCTCAGCCACAGCGGGAGCCGCAACAGAGGGTTCGGCCCGCCTGGCTTCCCTCCGGGCCCTCGCCACTCTCTGCCATTGATTCCTCAGCTGTGTGTCCCTGAGCAAGTCACTCCACCTCTCTGGGCCTGAGTTTCCTCAAAACAGAAACAACTGCCGAAACCGGTTTGGCTCAGTGGTAGAGCGTCGGTCTGCGGACTGAAAGGTCCCAGGTTCGATTCCGGTTGGGGGCATGTACGTTGGTTGCGGGCACATCTCCGGTAGGGGGTGTGCAGGAGGCAGCTGGTCGATGTTTCTCTCTCATTGATGTTTCTAACTCTCTATCTCTCTCCCTTCCTCTCTGTAAAAAATCAATAAAATATATTAAAAAAAAAAAAAAAAAAAAAAGCAGAAACAACAGTGGACTCTCCTTAGCGAGCGTTTACATGCTGGGACTGGGCTCTGGCTTGCCAGGTAATGTTTCACCTTATCTTCATCGCACCTCCAAAGGAAAGCATTTAAAATGTGACTTTGGACCCTGCTATCCTCCGGGAGTCTGTGGCTATTATGAAAAATTTCACCATCCTGAAAAGATTCCATTTCTCCAGGATTCTCAGGTGCTGAAAGTTTCCATCCATCAGTCTGTGGATCACGTTATGAGAGGTTTTTATGAGTTGGTGATTTGTTGAACCTCAAGGCAATTCATCAGCCTTCAGCCAGCTCTGAAGGCCGAAGGCTGAAGGCTGTGGTGTCCACCTGCCCCTGCCACGCCCCTCCCTCAGCTCTGACATCAGGACAGGGAGGAGGAGCAGCCTGTCTGTGGCACAGCCTGGAGTCCTAGGCCGCGGGGGCCCTGGAGGCCGCTGGGGGGTGACCGCAAACAAAGGGCTCCATGGACCCGCCCCCGCAGCCCAGCCTGGCCTCACACACAATGGAGGGCCCTTTCCAGGCTGCACCCAGCCCACCCCCTCCCTCAGCCAGAGGCACCCAGCAGGCAGCTGTGCTCAGACTCAGAGCCACCCTCTCCTGCTCAGAGGGCCCCGCAAGGAGGTGGGGAGGAGAGAACAGGAAGGCAGGCGTCTCACTCGTCCTTATCCATTCCTCTCCCTCCCACCCAAGCTTGTCAAACTCAGAGGCTAACACGGACCAAATAAACGAGGCATGCGGCCCTCGGGCTGCGAGTTTGACATGCTTGCTGTAACCTCTCTTCCTCTGCTGTGCTGTTCTCCTGCTGGGCACACCCCTCCCCTCCGGGGAATCAAGGGCCGCCTCCTCCAGGAAGGCCTGCTGGGTTACTCTAACCCTCACTGATTTCCTCTCTCTCCAAAGCCCGCTGCATGCCGTGGGGCACTCGGGTGTGGCTCCGAGTCCAGATCTTTCCTCTCCGGTCTATCTTCCCTGCCACCACCGGGTCTTTCTGGAACACAAATGTGACCTTGCCACGCTCCTTCTATAGACCTGACTCTGAAGCATGGGATTCAAAACCATCCCCAGCCGTGGTTTCTCCCTTCCCGCCAGCTTCCTCTTCTGCTTCGGAGCCACGTACGAAGGCCTGATGGGGTGAAGGGACACCTGCCTTCTAAACTTCATGGCACCTGGGCAGCCCTTCTGAGGCTCGACAGCTGGGAGCCTGCCCTGATCCTCCCCCTCCCATCACACACACGCACGCACGCACGCACGCACACACCAAGATGCCCCTGGGAAGCCCCCAGGTTTGCTGCCTTCCTGTCCCCTAGTACCATGGACAGCGAGGCAGGCCAGGTGCTCCTAAAACCCACGGGCACACATGCATGTCCTGGGGCGCGGGAACTGCACTCAGCAGGCATGTGTGGCACACCAGCTGCATGCCCCACCCCTGCCAGGAGCCGTGGAAATGCCAGAGGGAGAGACGTGGACTGTCACTGCTCCCAAGGCCCTTCCAGTCTGCTTGGGACATGGATTGCCTTGCCACCAATTTCTCACCTGCCTCCCTGTCGGCTGCCAGAGCCGTGCCTTCAAACCATAGCTCTCCGGAAGGCTCCACAGCACTCCGCCCCTCGTTGCTTCAAGGTGAACTCCAAACCCTTTAGCATGGCATCCAAACCTGCCCGACCCAGGCCGTGCACGCCCCTGCCCTGGCCGCCCACAGGCCCCCAGCACGCCAGCCTCACTGACTCCCCCACCCTCCGCAAACATCCTGGGTGCTTTCTCACTCTTGCCCCCTCCTTTAAGGAATATGTCTCCTCTTCCTTCTACAGAGAACTCCTACATCCCTTTCAAAACTCAAGTCAAATACTCCCTCTTCCTGGAAACGCCGAAGGTCGTTGCTTTCTCCTCCATCCTCCCTCAGGCTGCCTACACACCTGTGCCCCTGGCGTGGCGGAATTCTGGCACAGGCGCATCCCTTGTTCCCACAGAAGGCGCTGGGTATGACGGGCCAGTTGGGAGGGGAGCGGCGGGTACCAGACACAGCGCTTTCCAGGAACCGGGTTACTGCCCACAGTGCCAGGGACTCAGGTTTCACATCCCATTTCCTTGGAAACCTAAAACCAATGGCAAAGCTGTGCGCTTTGTGTCCGTTTTTCTCTCTAGACACCTGTCTGCCTTGTCTGGGGGAAGAGAGATCATGATTATGTAGCCCAGTGGTCGGCAAACTCATGAGTCCGCAGAGCCAAATATCAACAGTACAACGACTGAAATTTCTTTGGAGAGCCACATTTTTTAAACTTAAACTGCTTCTAGCGCCACTTCTTCAAAATAGACTTGCGCAGGCCGTGGTATTTTGTGGAAGAGCCACACTCAAGGGGCCAAAGAGCCGCCTGTGGCTCGTTAGCCGCAGTTTACAGATCACTGATGTAGACCATAGGCCCGATAACGGCTGGAACATGACGAACTAAAACAGCCTCTGGTGGACTAGGGCAGGCGTGAGGCTCCGCCCTGCTCCTTCCCATCCTGTCTTCTCAGGAATCGGATTCCAGGTCGATGTGCCTGCCCCTGCCCGTGTATCCCTGACGTGGGACTGTGTGTCTTTTATTTTTATTTTTTTTAATATATTTTATTGATTTTTTTACAGAGAGGAAAAGAGAGGGATAGAGAGCTAGAAAGATTGATTAGAGAGAAACATCCATCAGCTGCCTCCTGCACACCCCCTACTGGGGATGTGCCCGCAACCAAGGTACGGTACATGCCCTTGACTGGAATCGAACCTGGGACCTTTCAGTCCACAGGCCGACGCTCTATCCACTGAGCCAAACCGGTTTCGGCGACTGTGCGTCTTTTAATCCCATGTCCTTGGCACGGAGCACAGTGGCTGGCACACAGCAGGCTGTAGGAATACTGGGCGAATGATGAAGAAGCTAGAATGAGTCGCACGGGCTCCGGTCAGGTTGCCTGGCTTCCAGTCCTCGCTCCCCCAGGTGCTGTCACTGGCTTTGAGGCGGACTGTTTGCTCACCTGTCGCGTGGGCATATCAATAAGGTCTATGTCCCGGGGTTGCTATGACATCTCAGTGGAACACTGTATATAAAGGGCCAGGCACAGAGCCTGGCCAATAGTGAGTGCCCAATAAAGGGCCATCGTTATCGTCATTGTTGGTGACTGAACTGAGTGTTTTTTTATGCGTAAGCTCATTGGACCCAGGGAAAAGAGGGCACACCCTGCAGCAAAATAATTCAGGATGACTGTTAGTTAATGTTTACTAAGCATTTTTTAAAAATATATCTTATTGGTTTTCCACAGAGAGGAAGGAAGTGGGATAGAGAGCTAGAAACGTCAATGAGAGAGATACATCCATCAGCTGCCTCCTGCACACCCCCTACTGAGGATGAGCCCGCAACCAAGGTACATGCCCCTGATCGGAATCGAACCTGGGACCCTTCAGTAAGCAGACCAAACGCTCTATCCACTGAGCCACACCGATTTTGGCTACTAAGCATTTTTTATGTACCGTGCATGAACTTGATTATACCTCGGGACCATTCGACAGGATGGCCGCTGTGGTCACCCCCATAAGGAAACTGAGAAGCTAAGTAACTTGCTCGAGATTACTGAGCCAGGAGAGGAGCCAGGATTCAAACCAGAGCCATTTGGCCCCCATCTATTTCTTGACTTTTATGTGTACAGCTAGCCTCCCGAGAGCAGGAGACTGACCTTGATCTTGAAGGACAAGCCACGAAACAGAGGCACCCACCCGAGGTGGAAAGGACCAAGAACTTTCCCATTCACACCCTTCCCAGCAGCCACAAGGGCTCTCTCTCAAGCCCCTGCCCCCTCCCTCAGGTTCTCTTCCTCCCACCTTCTCCACCGGACCTCCTCCATCAGGCTTGCTCTTTTCCCCATCTCCCCCTTTCCTACATCTAAGCATTTCCTTCCGGCCTCTCTTCCCGCCCTCACCAGCCCCAACTACTACCTCCCTGGGAGTGTCCAGAGGGCATGACGTCAGAGTGGGGCTTTGAAGGACCCGTAGCTAACCAGGGGAAGCGGGGAGGGGGAATCAAGGTTGACTGTTTTCTTACCCAAAACTGCAACCTCCTTAGAATCTCTCTGCCTCAGTTTCCCCATCCATAGACCTGAGAGTAATAAGAGTACCTGATACCTCTCAGGGTTTCTGTAAAGACTACGTTCATTCATCTGCGTGGGCTCTCCTAGCCAAATCTATAGACTGGTTTGACTGGTCTAAACAAGGGGGTTATTTTCTCACCGTTCTGGAGGCTGGACGTCTATGCAGGTATTTCTGGGAAGACATGATAAAGGTCTGGACTTGGCTGAGGCTTGAAAATGGGGGTGGAGGGTGGGGGCAGGAGTTGGTGGTGGGAATGACCAAACCCAATGTCCTTCAAAGTCGGAGGAGTAATCCCCAACCGGCCCACGGGTTACATGAACTATAAACAAGACCGCGGAGTCCCTGGGACAAGCTCAGAGAGCCCTGACCCGCTGCCTGCTGCCCGCTGCCCGCTGCCCGCTGCCTGTGGGGACGGGCATTCCTGTGTTCTCACCTGAGGAAGACAAACGCCGGGGGAGGGCACTCACACACTCGTACAGGCCCTCTGCCCTCTGTCATCAGCCTTCTCCATCCGAGTCTGTGAAGGGGAGGGCACAGGCTCCATGGAGGTGCTGGCCGTCTGGACGTGGGCGACATAAAGCCAGGGGAGAGCTGACACCGCAGGGGTCCCCGGGAGGGACGGTGGGAGAGGCGGGGGCCCAGGCCGGGACTCAGGAACCCGGCTCTGCATCAACTGGAGGTGCCACTCTTGGCGCTTCCCGGTGCCCCTCTGGGAATCAATCCCCCCTTCTTTAACATTTTAATATGGAGCCGGGACATGTTTGGCTTCAGTGGATAGAGCGTCGGTCCTGGGTTCGATTCCGAGCACGGGCATGTACCTTGGTTGCGGGCACATTCCCCGCTGATCGATGATTCTCTCTCATCGATGTTTCTAGCTCTCTATCCCTCTCTCTTCCTCTCTGTGAAAAAAAATCAATAAAATATATTTAAAAAAAACATTTTAATATGGAGACTCTGAAAGTTAACTTAGAGTGGATAGAATTATGTAATGATCCTTATGTGCCCAAATATGATCTCCAGACCCGTTTTATTTCCTGCCACACACCCCTGTCCCCCTCTCCCCCTCCACCCCAATCCTCTGTGAGCCAATCCAGATTTCAGTTGCTATAAAGTTAAGGACTTTAAAATATATATATTTTGTTATTGATTTCAGAGAGGAAGGGAGAGGGAGAGAGAGATAGAAACATCAGTGATGAGAGAGAATTATAATTGGCTGCTTCCTGCATGACCCCTACTAGGGATAGAGCCCACAGCCCTGGGCATATGTCCTGATCAGGAATCGAACCGTGACCTCCTAGTTCAACCATTGAGCCATGCCCGCTGGGCGATAAGGACTTTTTTTAGAAACTGTAACTGGGGGACCATGATAACAGCTAAAAAACATTGACAATGGTTCCTTTATTAGAAGTATTCACTCACCATTCAAATTTCCACTTGTCTCATCTTTAGTATGTTTTTAGGAATTTGTGTGAACCACGCCTCGAATCAAGATCTGCATTGATTGGTTGACATGTCTTTTAGGCTTACCTAACATTCCCTCTGCGTTTTTCTCTTTTTCTTGCTTACACCGTGTGGATGTTGCTCATAGGGTCAGTGTGTTTGTGTGAGAATTAATGAGACAGCGTCTGCGAATGGGCGCTCCCACTGGAAGGCACCCACCAACATCGCTCGTTAATGGATATTTTCAGCCTTTCAATAGCCTGAGGCTGCTGCTCGTTGCCCATAGAGCTGAGGATCAGAGAAGCTGAGTAGCCTGCCATGCTCATTCAGCTGCTGGTGATAGAGGCAGGGATTGGCACGCTAGAACTGAGACTTTGACGTCAGGCAGAGACCCAGGTTCGAATCCCACTGCCCCTCTTTCATAGCCTCGGGTTTCTGCTCCTTGCGCTCCCGTGCCTTCATTTGAGAGAAAACAGCCAGCAGGCCGGACCGCATGAGACTAAAAGGAGATGCTAATGTGAGAAGAGCCCTGTGGGGTGCCTGGCACAGCCAGGGCCTCACCGCATCACGTCTGCAGCCCAGCCTCCGCCCTCACTCACGGCTCTGGCAGTGACCAACCTGGACCCTGGACCCTCCGGGGCTGCCCAGCCCCCCGCAGGCCAGCAGCTGGGTGGGCGGCCCCCAGAAGCTGAGCACACTCTGTTCTCAGGGCAGCTTGTGGCCTCTGGGCTCCGGGGAACAATCAGCTATTCTTCCTCCTTCCCCCTGTTTTGCTGCTCATCCCTGGGCCCAGGAGTCCAGCGAGAACGCTCTGATGCCCAGCAGTGCCCGGCCCACCCTGCAGCCCAGATGTGTGGTTTCCAGGCATCGGCCTCAGCTCTAAGCCTGAGCCTAAGCCAGAGTTCAGACCAGAGCTGGCACCAACATTGCTTTGTCTACTCAGCCTCGTGTCACTCACTCAGTATCTAGGCCCTGCAAATAATAACAAGAATCACAGCCCAAACTTACCCTGGGCCCACTCTGCGCCAGGCACAGCGCTAAGCACTGCGTCGATTAGGCAGGTACTATGATCATTCCCATTTCACAGGTGCGGAAACTGAGAGTTTGAATAACTCAACCATGTCACATGGCCTGTGAGTGGCAGAGCTCGGGTTTGACTAAAGGTCTGCCTGCAAAGAGACAGACATGACAGGGAGGGACTTAGGTCCATCTGTCAGCTGCTACAGATGCCAAGCTTCGGACTGGTTGCCTCAATTTATTATCTCATTTAGTCCCCACAACAGCTTCTGGATAGCAGCCTTCCTTGTGCATGTGTGCATGTGGGAAACGGAGGCTCAGAGGGGCTGACGGGGTGCCTGTGTGCATCCATCTGACCCCGAGATCGTGCTTTCCAAGCTGAGAACGTGGGTGCTCAGCATTGGCCCGCAGGTGAGGAGGTGGCGGGCCTGCAGGCGGAGAGAACGGACAACGGGCTGCAGGAACTCAGGGGGAGAGCCGTTTCCCAAAGCTTCCTGGATGAGGGGTCGTGTGCAGAGCTGGGGCCCAGCCCACTGTCAGGAGCCCCAGCGGCCCTCGCCGGTTTGGGGCTGTGCAGACTGGACCTTCCAGGGGACAGGTGTCTGAAGGCCCACAGTGAGGCCCAGGCCTCAGCGCTCCTCCCTGAACCGTCTGGAAGCCAGGAGGGCCTGGGAGGTGGTGGCTGCCCATGTCTTTACAGGCACGAGACTGGCTACTGTCTGTCCCCCCAGCAGACTCAGTGCTCGGAGGGCAGGGCTGGTCTGTCTCGGTGACCTCTCTTCATCCAGTTCCAAGCACAGCGTCGGGCACAGGGTGGGCAGTCAGAGACTTCAGTGAAGGGAGGGAATGAGGGAGCAAGGGAGGATGGAAGGAGGCGGTGGGGGGGGGGGGGTGGAGGTAGCAATGGAGGAAGGGAGGGATAGGATCTTGGACCAAATCAGGGCCTTAGATTTCAACCCATCCAGGACCATCAGGACCCTGGGTGAGTATCACCTTTCCGGAGGAGTAATTTCCAGAGGAAATATTTGTGGGACATGAGTCGTTTCCCTCAGAGAAGGGACGTTTGTGACTGGGACCCTCCCACCAGGGGCAGAGCTCAGCATGCCCCAGAGACCGAGGACTGAAGGTGGGAAATGCCAGAGATGCAGGCTGGCTAAGAAGAAGGAAGACCTTCCTGTCAGGGAGCGACCCACGGGCCAGGGTGCACCAGGCCTGGGTGTGCAAGCAGGCAGGGGCAACCCCACTGCAGCCCTGAGGGACTGACACCATGAGGCCAGGGCTGGCTCAGAACCCCCCTCTCCCCTCTCCTCCCCGCACCCCCCTGTTCCCTGGCTCTCCAAAGAAGTCGTCTATGCTTCCAGGCCATGGACTCCTGTCCTGGCTCTGCTGCTCTGACACCATCACCCTGTGTCTGAGGCTGCCTGTGCCAGGCCCTGTGCTAAGTGCCCCCTCACCCCTGAACCCCTGCCACATTCCATCTCCGGGAAGTTGGTCACTGTGACCCCACTGCACTGATGAGAAAGCAGAGGCTCAGAGAGGCCAGGTCACTTCGGAGTCAGAGCCGGCAAATGGCACCGGAGCCGGAAACCAGGCCCACCAGACCCCAAAGCCGCCCCGCTCGCCAGACCGACGCCAGCACCCTCTGGTCCCGAGATTCGATCTTCGCGGCCCGAAACCACAGCTCTTCCTCTGGGGGTGGCCCTCAGGGTGTCCGGGGCTGCCACAGCCTGGCCCTCCCCCAACCACAGCCCAGCCACAGCCCGCTCCGTGGTTCCCGAACGCACGCCTCGCTGGCAGCAGCTTTCACCATAACGGCCCCCACGGGGGGCTGCCAGTCAATGTTCCCTGCTGGGCCCTCAGGTTCTTTTAAAGTGGAAGGTGGCTGAGGTCCGAGGGGGGCCGTGGGCTGCCCCCTCCCCTTCCCCCCCACCCCCACCCCCATAAATGACCTCTTGTGTTTATCTCACACCGGCCACAGCACGTCATTTCAGCTTAATTTTATTTCCTCTTATAAATGGGCACAGCACGGGGAGTGTTAAAAAACCAACAAAAAACCCAAACGGTCCCTTCACGGGCCTGGGACAGGGGAGCACCCACGGGGGCAGGTGCCTTCGTCGTTTTCCAGTCATCTTCCTCGACTCCTCCTTAACGTTTTGGCCATGAACTCAGGGTGGGGGGTGGTTAATCAACAGGTTATGGAGAGGGAAGGGTCAGGGAGGGCCCGGGGCAGGGAAGGACAGACCCCCACCCGCCCCGGAACAGGTTCTCGGAGGGCTCTGTACAGGAGGGAGGACGCACGGGAGGGACACTGTCTTCGGGGGGCTCCCTGGAGCCACGCTGCCTACAAAAAGTATGTACATGCATTCGCCGCGCCGGGCCGGGGGGGCACCGAGGGGTGCTGGGCCATCAGCCCTCAGGCAGTGACTCCCGGCCCGGTCTCAGCATCTCTGTCCATCTGGAGTTTGTGAGCTCCTATTTACAGGCAGGAGGCCTGGAAAGCAAGTCCAGGGTGGTGGCTGTCGGGAGAGACTCAGAGAGCTGAGGCGGTGGCAGCCACTCCTGCCCGGGAGACAGGTGTGTTTGCTCCCTGTGCCCAGGGCCCCGGCTGGAGGCTGGGACAGAGGACTGTGCAAACCCCCAGGGGGTCCAGCATTGAGCATCCCAGGCCACTGCCCGCAGACCTGCCCGGCCCAGCCTTTCGGTGAGGTGCTCCCTCTGGCCCCTGGGAAGACAGCCCGGCTCCAGACACCACAGCTGGGGGTGGGTCCAACCTTCCCCTCCCCAACCCACCGTCGTCCCCCTCCTTTGGCATCGGCCATGCTTCCAGGGAAGGCCAGGGCCCACCAGACACCCTTCCCGGGAGCACGGGAGTGTCTGGGGATCTGGGCAGGCCCTGCCCCCACATTGCACCTAGGAGAGCGCCAGCTCATCCTTTGAACCGACCTCGTGGATCACCTTGCCTGCCTCGGGCTGGCCGGAGTGGACTTGGGCTGGCAAGACGGTTGGATTGCCTAAGGATAAAGCCTGCACATGTGCCCAGGGCTCAATGGAGGCCCTCAGCCTCTCCTCTTAAATGCTACAGGCGCAGAGAAGAGGTCAGGGCCAGAAGGTAATGCCCCAAGTTAGAAGCCAGGCCCTGAAGTGACCCACGCAGGCCACCCAAGCCCCCTCCAGCCAGTCCGAGCCTGTCACGCATCCTACGCTGGGCCCGCCCCCATCCCACCACAGGTCTCTGGTTTCCCAGCCTCAGCCTGCCCAGGCCTTCTCACCAGAGCTGCTGTCCCAAGACAGCAACCCGCCAGGGACCAGGGGAGGGGGGGGCTAGGGCCTTGGTGCCATCCATCCGAGCCCCAGCCCTTCCTCTCCAGGGGTGATCGAGGCCAGGTCTCCATCAACAGTTTGTGGTCCTGGATGCCTCTCCCCATCACATCCCCCTCCAAGGCTGGGACCAGCTGGGTTCCTCACAAGCCCCCCTGAGATGGGTTTGGGGTCTGTAAGATGGAGCCCCAGCCTGGGAAGAGGAGGAGGAGGGTGAGCAGACAGGCCGTGGAAGCCCCGGAACTCGCCCTCACCGCTGCAGGCACCCCGGCCCTCGCCCAGCAGGAGTCTGCTGCAGGCGCATCTTGAAAAGGGAACAGAAAGAAAACCTGGAGTCCTGGCTTTCACCTGGGTTGCAGGTGAGGGGTGGGGGTGTGAGCACCAGCCAGCTACCGAGCAGACCACACCCCAGGCTCCAAGAGCCCCCCCAAAGGAGAATTGTGACCCCACCTTTAAAACAGCCACAGAAGCGGCCCCACTTGCAAGGGTAAAGAAGGGGGAGGTGGGCTGGGGGCCGTGACACCCGTCCCCACCTGCTCTCAGCCCTCAGCCTGGGGCAGGGCGTCTGGATGGGCAGCTTCCAACTGCAGGTCCATCCAGCTGCAGCCGGAACTGCCAAGTTGTTTGGCCAAATACGCAGACAAGGTGTCAATGGGGCATGCCCAGGGAGGACCCTGGGCAGGGCTGAGGGGAGAGGGTGCAGAGGGCCCGGGCAGCAGGGCCCACCCTCGCAGGCACTTTGGAGACTTGTGTCCTGGGAGGCGGTCAGCCCCTAGCTCAGAGCAGGAGGGGGGTGCAGGGAGGCCAGGAGCCAGACCACCTGCTCCCTCTCCCCCATCCCCCCGTCACCCGGTGCCTTTGGTCCTGGGAGATCCATGCCCCCTCCCCAGCCCTAGAATTCCAGGAACCAGCCTGCCTTCCTAAGCAAGGCTCCCTGCGAGTGGGGGCCTGGCCCCACACCAACCCCTTTGCAGGCCTCAGAGAGGAGGGAAGCAGGCTGGGGGGTGCAATGCCCTGAGGGGCCTCGTGGCATCTCCTCCCACGCGCTTTATGGGAAAGGCCAGTGCCCACCGGCCTTCCTCCAGCGTGAGCAGGCTGTGTGGGATGAGGCTGCATCCACGTGGGATTGTGTCTGACACACCGGGGTTGGTGGCAAGTGGTTGGCAGGGGGGGGAGGGGGGATTTGGTGAGGGACTGAGTCTGACGGGGCAACTCAGGGGACCCAATATGGGCTGACTGCTGGGCCTGGTTCCACCCTCCCAGTGAGCCTGACAGCTAGGGGACAGCGTGCCTGGTGCCGGATTGTATGTGCGTGTGTGAAGAGACACAGTGAGGGCAGCAGGCCACGCCGCCACCAGTGGGTGGCAGTGACTTGTGACTTGCATTGTCGTAAGCATTTGGGGGCGTGAGAAACACGTGAGGAGAAACGTCTTTGGGAGGATGTCTGTGTCTGTGACCTATCTGGGCTGGCGGGGTGGTGTCAAGATGGCGTACGGTTTTGTCATTTCGTGCGTCGGTCTTTGGATGTGACAGCATGTATGACCTTGTGGGAGATGGTGTCTGTGCAGCGGGTGCGGTGAGGGTAGAGTGTACCCACAACCGGGTCAGGCCAGGACAAAACACACTGCAACAAGGGGCACACTCTTACCCGGGTATCAAGGGGCCCTGGGAAGAAGCAACAGGTGGCAGTGTCTCCGTTTCAAGGGCTGAGCTTAGAAATGCTTGAAAACTAGCCTGAGTCCCTCTCTGCCCTTAAAAGAAGGTCTCAGCAAGCCCTGTGGGGCCAGGTTGGAGTTTAGGCCCGACCCAAGCCCCGCCCTTTCTTCCACCAACCAATCAGGAGCTTCTTTCCTGCTACCCATCTGACACGAGGTCCTGAAGCCCCAGGTGAGTGGAAGACAAAAGATGAGCTCATAAGGGCACAGTCTAGGGCAGATGACAGGGTCCCCTGAGCCTTGGGGAAGATCTGTGTGAGGCTGACAGTCTGGGCAGACCTTGCGAGGGTGGGCAAAGATGGACTGGGGCCGGGCTTTCTCCCAGGCCCCGTCGGAGGCCAGGGCTGGTAGAACAGGCTGGGGACTGGGCAGAGGGGCGACGCTGAGGCTCTGGGGAGGCACTGTGGCTCCTCTAGGCGTAGAACTCCTCCTGCTTGTCAGGCTTCTGGTATGTGACGCTCGCCTGCTTGGGCTCCTCTAGAGTGTAGCTGCCCTCGTCTTTCTTCTTCATGCGGTAGATGAGCAGGGTGACCAGGAAGGCGGCGAAGAGGGCGCCCACCACCCCACCCACAATCACAGCTGTGGAGAAAGAGAGCAGAGGTCATGTGCGGAGGAGGGAGTTGGGCTGGGGGACTGGGGGGGGGGGGGTTATGGCTTGGAGCCAAGGGGAGTGCCTAGGGAGAGGGGCAACAGCCTGAGGGAAAGGGGTAAGAGTGGGGAGAGGGCTAGGGGACTGGAATCTGAGACGAGTTGCTGCCATTGGTAGCCCTCACTGCAGCCTGGCCAGGTCTAGTTGCCTACCACACACTAACCCTTCGAAGCCTCATACAGCTCCAGGTTGGGGCTATGGTCCCCATCGTCAGGGGAAAGATGTTCCGGGATTTCCTATGCCGTTAGGGAAGAACAACTCTGCCAGCTCAACTACCACCCATCCCAACCAGAGGCGTTAACGTAGGAACAGATGTGCACTAAGAATTTAGTGCAAAAGGATGATCTCCATTCTACAGAGGATGAAAGGGGAGCCTTGGGAGGGGAAGGACCTGCCCAAGGCACACTGCTCCTCCTTAGTGGGGAGTGGGGAGTGGGGACTGGACCTTGAGTCCAGACTCTTCAGGAGCCTCAGCCAGGGCAGGTCCTCAGTGACTGGGGTCAAGGCTCGGGGCAGCTCAAGCTAACGAATGGGCTCAGAAATCAGGACCCAAGGAGGAAGGTCCAGGTGGGTCAGCCAGCATGGCCCAAAAGCAGGGGGTCAAGGGCCAAGAAGGAACTGGGGACAGAGGGTGCTGAGGACGGTGCTGGAGGTAACATGAAGTCAGAGTCAGGCCCTGGGATGGGTGAAGGTCGAGGGCAGGTCCTGGGTAACTAGGCTCCTAGGAAACTCACACCCTGACCACCCTCCAGGGATCCTGGAGGGCAAACCGAGGCCCAGCCAGCTGCCCCACCCTGAGCTCCTCCTGGGCCCACGTCTCACCTACAAGCACCTCCTTCCTCTCCAGGATGCTCTTCTGCGGCAGCTGAGCGGCTGAACTGCCCGAGTCGATGGCATTGTCCAGGAGGCCAGGGCCGGGGCGGGCCCCCTTGGGCAGCGTCCCAGGTGGAGGCGATGGCTTAGCCGGAGCCCCGCCCACGGCCACCACCTCATTGGCCGTGTCCGGCTGCGTGGTCTCTTCCTCCGGCAGCTCAAAGTCCCCGCTCGGCCCCCCACTCACTGGCACCTCCGGCTCATCCTGGGTCGTGGTCAGCAGGGACTCCGGAGTTGGGGTCTGTAGAGAGGATGGCATGAGCCCAGGCGCCAGGACCCAGCACCCCCTACCACAGGGCAGCCGCACACACGCACACACATATACACACATACACACAGTGGACTAGCACTTACCTAGCACCCTCTGTGCAGGCACTGTGCCAAGCACATTATGAGCATCTACCCTCATATGAAGGAAGTATTGTGAAGCCCAATTCGCAGAACAGGAAATAGGCTCAGGAGGATAGCTTCTTCCACAGCCAGTAAGTGGAAGCAGCAGAACTGAAATGCACATCTATCCAACGCCAGCATCTGTGTTCCTGACCATTTACTTCTACACTGGCTCTGTTCTCCCCTGGCCACCTACTGTCCCCATCCCAGCTCCGTCACGTCCCCTCCTGCTGCCTTGGGGGATTGAGTGTCTATTCTGGGGTTTCTGGGTGCAGCTGGGACACACTTGGGCCGGGTCCTCAGTCCACATGCCTGAGGTGAAGGTGAGTCACTTAGTCTAGAGGTGAGTCTGAGAGCACAACTGCAGAGTGTGATGCCCGGTGGGGCCAGGTGTCCAGTGTGAGAGAGGGGAGAAGGCACAGGTCAAGTGCACGGCACTGAGCTTCAACCCAGCGACAAGGGGTTCCCAGGGGCAGGCTGCTCACTCAGTCACCTTCAGACTAACACCACCACCAGCGATTATGACAATAATACAGAAGCACGTGGTTCGTTGACTGCAGCCAGGCATTGTCCTCAGCCCGGTGGATATGTCAGGGAACTTAATCCTCTCAGCACTATGATTTGCATTCTTATTTTCTCTTTTCACAGATAAAGAACCAGAGGAACAGTCCTCGCTGGTTTGGCTCAGTGGATAAGAACGTCGGCCTTCAGACTGAAGGGTCCCAGGTTCGATTCCGGTCAAGGGCACATGCCCGAGTTGCAGGCTTGATCCCCAGTAGGGGGCGTGCAGGAGGCAGCCGATCAATGATTCTCTCTCATCATTGATGTTTTTCTCTCTCTCTCCCTTCCTCTCTGAAATAAATTTAAAAAAAAATTTTTTTTAAAAAAAGAAACA
The DNA here is from genome assembly GCA_963693515.1 of Pipistrellus nathusii. Taxonomy (NCBI): domain Eukaryota; kingdom Metazoa; phylum Chordata; class Mammalia; order Chiroptera; family Vespertilionidae; genus Pipistrellus; species Pipistrellus nathusii. The sequence goes on from OY882859.1 coordinate 18,050,658, forward strand.
GAGGTACAGAAGGTATAGAAAGGCTCGATGGCTTCCTGAAGTCCCGTGGCTAAAACGTGGCAGAGGAATTCTGACCTCGGCTGCCTGGGTCCCGAGTCTGCACTGTTAACAGAACACACAGGCCCTGGACACACATCACACACATCCCCACCAGCACACACACCACCCTATTCCTTCTGAATATTCTAAAACCCGGCCTGATCTCTCTTCCATCCCCCTCCCTCTCACCCTCCATCCTCATCCTGTGACTCACACCCAGCAGGGGCACTCCAGCCACATCCCTCTCTCTCCCTCCCCATCCAGTCTGGCTCATCTCCAGAACCTTCCCATCCTCACCTCTGCCCGGCTCCATCCCCCGTCCCCAGACCCTGGCCCCCTCCTCTGCTCTCACTCCCAGTCCTCCCCCTGGCTTACCTGAGCCACCTCGGTTGGTCCGGGGGCAGTGGTCCCCAGGGGCAGGGTGCTCTTCTCTGGGGTGTCAGGCTCCTGGGTGGCAGCTGGCCTGGAGGGAAGGGCCCTTGGCCTGGAGGTAGCTGTACTGACCAGCCTGGGTGTTGGGGCCTCAGTGTCCAAGACAGCCGCCGTGGTGGGAGGGGAGAGCGCCTCTGGGGTGGTGGCCGGGGCCGTGGCCGCCGTGGTCAGGGGGAGAGGAAGCAGCCTCCGTACGCCGGTGGTCCTTTCGACAGAGGTGGTGGCCGTGGGAGGGGGTGCCGCGGGGATGCTGGGAGCGGCGGTGGCCGCTGTGGCCGGCACCAAGGCCACGGTCGGGGCCCCTGTGGTGGTGGCGGCGGTGGTGGCCATGGGAGTGGAGATGGCGGTGGCTCTCCGGCTGGGCTCTTCTGGGACCTCCGTCACCACTGGGAGGCTCGTGGCTGGCTCTGGTGTGGGGCGCTCGGAGGGGAGCTCTTCCAACGGGGTGCCCACGGGCTGGACGTCCACGGTAGGCAGCATGGCCGGTGTGGTGGACACTGCCAGGGCCACGTCTGGGCTCAGCTGCATGGCCGTCTCAATGCCTGACTCCTGCTCGAAGTCTGAGGGGTGGGGAGAGGAGAGAGCTAGGGATCCGGGCATGGGGGGCCCAGGGAAGCAATGGCCATCAGTGATGGGCTCCCAACCCTCACTCCGTGCACGGTGCTCCCAGGACAAGAGGAGGGAGAGGGGGAGGCACAGTCTCCCCCCTGATCCCCTGCTCCTCTCGGCCTAGCCCCAAGTTTCTCGAGGGGACCATCTCCTCCAGGAAGCCCGCTCTGACTGCCCCAGCCCTCCAGCCTGGAGCTTCTCACAGGCTGAACCAGGCAGTGGGAGGGCCGACTGGCCGCAAACCTCGCTAGAGGTTGGGGCAGCAGGGGAAGGGCATTCTGGGAAGAGGCTCCCTGAGGCACAGGCAGAGGGCAGGGGTAGAACGAGAGCTTCCCACAAGGGGACGCTTGAGCGATCTGGGGGACTCAAACCACGTCAAGTGAAAGGGACTTGGGTGGAAATGAGGGAGAAAGAGCCGCAGGCAGCTCCTCCGGGCCGAACCAGGCGCAGGAGAAGCGAGGAGGGGCCGGAGGGTTGGGAGTGGAGGCCGGACCCAGCAGAGAGTGGGCTAAAGCGAGGAGGCAGGTGGCGGCGGAGGGCCAGTTCTGTGGCGCGCAGACCTCCCACCGCCTCCCGAAGCCCGTCCTGTCCTCTCCCTGGGCTCAGACCCAGCCACACCGCGTAGAGCTCCCTCTCCGTGCCAGAATCTTACGCGGAAGCCCTCCAGGCTCCGCAAAGAAGGTGCATAGACACTGAGAGGCCAGACTATTATGACCTCTGAACAAATAATAATCTGGCCACTCAGAGAGTGTGTGTGTGTGTGTGTGTGTGTATACATATATACATATGCACACATATATACACATATACACAGATATATATATCGGATATATATATATAATAGAGGCCTGGTGCATGAATTCGTGCATGGGTGGGGTCCAGCCAGCCTGGCCAGGGGGAGGGGACAGGGTCGGTTGGCCAGCCTGCCTGCTGGTCTAATTCCTGGCCGAGGGGATCATTTGCATATTAGCCTTTTACTCCATAGGATATACACTGAGTGGCCAGATGATTATGTGCTCAGAGACCACTCCGTGTACGTCACACTCACAGATAAGATCAGAGACTCTGAGAGGAAAGGCTTTATAAAGGTGCTGCGGCTGTTGGGTGGCGAAGCTGGGATTTGAACCCACACTACTCCGCTGGCCCTTCCCAGGTGGGCGAGGACTTGCCCCGCCACGTTCCCCCGAGTGCGGGAGCAGCACTGAACACCGGGCTCCTGGGGGATGTCTGCTCCCACCTGGAGGCGAGGACACAGAGCAGAACCGAGGGAGCTGCGAGTCCTGGGCGTGGAGGCCGTAGGGCCCTGGTTCCATCCCCAGGACAACTGGCCCTCCGGGAGCGTGAGGTCCACGGGGTACCCCAGCCTGGCCTCCCCTGCTCCCCCCCACCCCCCACCGCCTCAGTGAGCCCGCGGGGGCCCTGTGGCCTGAGACCAGCCTTGCGTGGGGACAGGAGGCAGACGGGCGTGGCCAGCCCGACCGGCACGCAAGAAGGGAAGGGGCGGTACTTACAGCCTGAGCCAGACCCCGAGTGCAGGTCGTCCAGCTCGTCGTCGGGAAAGGAGTCGTCGTCCCCGGAGCCCTCCAGGTCCACGGGCCGCTCAAAGTTCTCACTGCGCCAGCGCTGCGTCTGCGGAGGGCGCACACAGGCCTGGGCTCAGCGCGGGGGCCGGCAGCCCGGACACTCCCACGGGGACAGAGGGACACGGAGGGGCGGCGCCAGGCGTGGCCTCCAGGTGGGCAGAGCGGGGTGGGCGTGGTTACCACTTCCTGCCCCGCCCCCCCCGGGGGCCAGGGGAGCAGCCCGTCCTGCTGACGGCCACCACGGAGGACCCACCACTGCCCTGCCCCCTGATCAGAACCGCTGGGCGGCAGGAGCAGGGTTAGAGCCGGAATGCTGGATGTGAGTCCCGGCTGCACCGCTTACTATAATACATCTGTGCCGGACGTGGGCGAGTTACTTGGTCTCTCTGTGCCTTAGTTTATTCATTACTCAGAGCAAACCGCACCTGCCCTGTCCGGTAACGCGCTAAGAGGTGTGCAGAGCTGAGCACCTCGTATACAGCAGGCACTCAGCACAGGCTGGTGCTACCCTCCACGTGGGCCCTCTTCCAGAGGACAGAACGGAGGCCCAGGTGCCCATGGCCCCAGCTGCCCCAGATGTGGCCGTCAGACGTCAGATGTGGCTTGGGACCCAGCATCTTACACCTTGAAAATCCAGACAGGACCATCAGCCCCAGCAGACAGGTGTGTGAGATCTGGGGTTCTGGGAGGGAATTTCCATGGATAAGGGGGCGGGGGAGGGGGTGCAGGGCGAGGAGTGCAGGCTCCAGCCCTAGGTCCTCCCCAAAACTAGAAGTCAGCTCCTCTCATCTCCCCACAAAGGATCTCAAAGGCGGAGTAAGCTCAGGGCCTGATGCTGCCCCGAGGTCTCTGGGGGTCAGGAGAGCAGAGAGGGGTTCCTCCTGGGGTCCAGCTCACCAGGCCCAAGACTCCGCTACAATTAGAACCTGGGGAGACGGAGAACTGGGGCTCCTGGGTCCTTCCTGCAACCCTGGGCTGGGAGCCAGCACTGAGACATCCAAGACAGGCCAGCAACCCCCAGCCCCACCCCTAGAGGAGCAGGCTTGGCCCACCTCCGGCCACACCTTGACCCTGATTCCAGACGGAGCCCAGCCACAGCGCCTGCCCCCGAGGGCTTTCCAGAGGAAGGCGAGACTGACTCCTGCTGCTCAGAGCGGAAGGTTCGCACGGAGTCTTCACAGGACACAGAGGCTCCAGGGGAGGGGGGGGGGGAGCCTGGGCTTTGGCGCTGGTCCTGCCGCCTCCAGCCTCATCCAGGTCCTTCTGCACCGCCCATCACCAGTTCCAGCCGCCCTGGCGACTCTGTGTCTGGCACAGGCCTGGTCTCTGCTGCCTCTCTTCCTCACGCCATTCCCTCCACCTAGAACACTCTTCCTTCTCCATCTCTGTGCCACAAACGCCTGCCCTTTCTTCCGAGAAGCCCTCCTGGTTTATCTTCCAGAGTGTCTCCTGCTGCTGGATTCACATCTGTCACTGCTCTGAGCTGTGGCAAGGCGAGACAGGGCGCGCTGAGGCTGGGGAAGGCTCACAGAGGCCTCCCGTGGCCACCTGACAGCTTTCTGAGTGCAGGCCGGGCACCCGCACCGTCCGGCTGGCATGGAGGCCATGCAGGGCATGTGAGCAGGAGAGGGACTGGGTTAGCCTCTCACCCGCCCTGACAGGCCCCTATGGAGTTCGCACAGAGCCAGGGAGGATCCCAATCCCAGCTCCCTGCCCCGCCTCAACCACCTGCTCCAGAGCCCTACCCAGGCAGGGCGGGAGGCCTGGGCAGAGGGCCAGGAGATCCCCCTCCCCGACCCGCCCCTGTTACCCCACCACCACCACCACCACACACACACACAGTCTCAGAGTAATGAATTAATCAGTGTTTACTTGCTACCAGTGAGTCATGGAGTGGAACAATTAGTATAATTGCTCTCGTGACTAATTGCTGGGCTTCCTCCTCCGAGACATTCCAGGGGCTCAGCGCGCACCCACCGACCAACTTTCCCCAGCTCCCGGCTCCACCGCCCCCACCTCTCCCCGCCCAGCCCAGAACAACCCCACGCCCCCCCCCCACACCCACCCTGGGGTGAGAAAGCTAGAAGGAAGGCTCCCCACACTGCCAGCCTCCAAACCTAGGCCAGCTGAGCCAGAGTCCCTGAGAGACTCTGCTCAGTTCTGAGGCAAATTACCTGAAGCCAGAGACTCAGCTCCTGCCCAGGGCTGCCCGGCGGGACAGGGACTGAGCAGGACCAGAGGCTGCAGCTCCTGCCCAGGCCGCTCAGCGGGTCGGGGCCTGAGCAGGACCAGGGCTCAGCTCCACTCCTGGGTGGGGCCACCCTCACTGTCTTTCCATCTTTCCAGGCAGGCCAGAGAGCTCTTTGGCTGGGAGGAGAGATTCTGAGAAGTCTGTGGTCCCCAGGGACTTCCAAACAGGGGTGAATGTGAGAGTCAAAGCAGGGCAGCCTATGGCGCCTCGGTGACAAGTGCCACACAGCAGCCCCGAAACCCTAACCCCAGAAAGATCTGCAGAAAAATCCAGAGATCTCCCCACCCCAAAGCCACACAGACCCTTGAAATGAAACACAGAGACACCCAGAAACACAGAGAAGACACATACAGACACACCTAGACACACACTCACCTAAAGGCAGCCACAGAGGGGTAGCGTGTGTTGGCGTGTCTTTGGGTACAAATAGGCACATGCATGGGGGGCGGGCACTGGGTAAGGGGTGCATACAGTATAGCTCTGAGGCTCAGAGACAAGCGTGGAGCCTCCTGTGAACCCATCAGCCTCCACGCAGGTAGCTCTCACCTAGATACCATTCATCCCCAGATCAGTAGCCATTGACATGACAACCGTTACCATGACGACCATCTCCTCCATGCTAAGGACCAGGAGCTCCAGCTCCCCACAGGGCGGGGGGCGGAGGGGAGCAGGAGAGGGAGAGATCACGGAGGAACAGAGAGGATGGCAGGGAGGGGGGAGGGCAGAGCCACGGGACGAAGAGGCAGGGACAGTGGAAGGCCAGGGGTCAGGAGTCCGGGGGGCGGGAGGGGGGAAGAGTGGAGGGAGGACTCGCCGTTGAGAGAAAGCGGAGGCGAGAGTGGGAGGTGGAGGGAGAGAATTCTCTCACATCTTAATTTAGACTCACACTCACCAGACAAAGCTGGGGAAGGGGCCGCCTCGGTGATTTTCCAAACCTGCGTCCAAGAGAGCATTCTTTCCAGAAAATACGCAGCCCCTCAATGGGGGGAGGGGAGGAGGGAGGTCACCCCTGAACTTGCCCTGCGAAGCTAGGTGCTGGGAGCCCCTGCAGGGGTGGGAGGTGGGACGCAGAATGCCATCTTGCCCAGCACCTCCCCCCAAGGTGACCGAGTGCCAGCTCTACCCGTCCCTGGGCCAGTGAGGACCAGGGCAACGTGGGGCCAGCCCGGGGTGCTGCTGGTGGCTGCGGCTCCCAGGGGGACGAAAGGGCAAAGGGAAAAGATGGGGGCGGAGAACAGCCTGGGAGGCAGCAGGGAAAGCCTCAAAAGTCACAAAATGCCAGAGGAGGGCAGTGACAAACAGCCTGTGACCCCCAAATGACCTCTCATTTGCATGCCCATGCATAATTAGCATGATAATTATTCCATTCCCTTAAAGGAGAACTGATTCAGAATGCCCAGGATCCTTTGGCCTCCCCATGACCCTCACTGAACTCCTCCTCCAGGTGAACTCACACCCTCCTATACCTGATACACACACACACACACACACATGCACATGCACACGCACACTGCGGCTAACAGACAATCCAGTGCCATCCTCATGCACACGCCACACACACATCCCAGCACACACAGCCACGCCTTATAAAACACACAGCTATGCCCTCATACGCCGGCGTGCGCACACATAATTACGGGCAATGTTTGCTGTCCCCAACCTGCGTGCCTAACTTAGCGCTTAGACAACAGAGCCATGTGGGAAGTGGGTGGCCATCCCATGATCGCCTACTTACTACACCCCTAGCTACATGTGCAAATGTGCGCGCGCACACACGCGTGTGCGCACACACACACACAAATGCACCCTGTCCACACCTAACACACCACGAATGCCTCACACAACCTCAGCACCATCTCATCACTTCACCCGGGGCACCCACCGTCCCCTCCCTGTCCCACCACTTCACCGCACACATCCCTTCGGAGGGACGCCTGTTTGCACCCCCACCCCTTACACACAGACACGGAGAGGGTGCCTACGGCAGAAGCATGACCTCTGCTTCCCACATGGCCAGTCCCAGGAGCAGTCACCCAACCGGAGGACCCTCGGCAGCCAGTGAGGGTCTGAGACCCCCATGGAGCCGCCACAGTGTCCCCGCCCACCGGCTCTGCCCACCGCACTGAGGGCTGCCCTGCCCGGGTGCCTCCTCCGGCCCTCACGGCCGCCCAAAGCTCAACTGTCCCCATTGCACAGGCGCAGACACTGGGGCTGGGGCACCAACAGGTCCTCGGTCTCTGGAACCCTTGCCCAGGGCCGTCCCCAACCCGCAGCTCACCCAGGGCTCCGGCACCCATGACCCACGGCCCCCTAACCCCTGCATGACCCCAGCTCAGAACTACCAGAGCCATCCACACACACGCAATGTCTATGCACACTGTGCACACACTCTAGCACCCAACAAACACCCCACCTGCTCTCACGCACCATCCCTACCCACACGTTCCTGAAGGCGCCCACCCTATGCACGACCCCTCTCTGATGCCCCCAACCAGCCCCGGACACCTGCAGCCCAGCCCCCTCCACACATGGACACCGTGTATGACACCTGGCACGTTCAAGCACAGACAATGCCAGGGGGACGTGGTGGCACCCTTCCCAGTGGACTGACCCGGCCCTGTCCTCTTTCCTCACGTCCCCTCCCACCATTCCTCACCCTGGAGGCACCTTGCCCCCCCCCCCAGCAGCCAGGGGGCTCCCCTCGCTTACCACTCACCCCTACAGGACCCTCCCCACAGAGTGTCAGGTGAGGCACCGAAGCAGCTGGATGTCAGGTAAGTCTCCTTGCTTCATAGCAACGCACCGAGGATGGCGGACACCGTCCAGGAGAAAGCCGGGCACCTCCCTCTGCCCGCAGCCTTTTGCAAGACCAGAGGTCTGGGTCTCTCATGCCCAACCCCCACCTCCAGTCCTCCAACAGGACAGCACAGAGGGGAAGCCAGAATGGATCAGCGCCCAGCTTGCTCCTCGAAGGAAAGCAAGCAAGCCACTGAAGCTCTGCAATCTCAGTTTCCTCACCTGTAAAATGGGGATAATAACAGGATGCTGCTCACAGACTTGCCAGAAGAATCAAATAAGATCATGCAGGCAGCCGAAACCATGTTCGATTCCAGTCAAGGGCATGTACCTTGGTTGCGGGCACATCCCCAGTAGGGGGTGTGCAAGAGGCAGCTGATGGATGTTTCTCTCTCACTGATGTTTCTAACTCTATCCCTCTCTTTTCCTCTCTGTGAAAAATCAATAAAATATATTTTAAAAAATAAAATAAAATAAAAAATAAAATAAAATAGGCAGTTGTCTTAAAAAAAAAAAAAAAAAAAAAGATCATGCAGGTAATGAGCCCAGCACTGGACCCAACACCTGGTCTTGAGCCAGTCAGTGTAGCTGTGATTATTGTTAGATAGATGCCAATATTTCTTTTCTTTTTTTTTTTTTTTTTTAATCAATCTTTATTGTTCATATTTTTACAAAGGTTCCTCATTTCTTCCCCCCTCCACCAGGTTCCCACCCCACCCTCCGTCCCCCCCCCACCCCCCATTGTCCTCATCCATAGGTGCAGTTTATGTTCAGTCTCTTCTTCCCTCAATTTCCCCAATAGTAAATCCCTTTTCAGATAGTAAATCAGTTATTTAGCATTTTCTCATATCAATAATACCTCCACATGCCCAATGATACACTTCACACAAAAGACATTTCCCTCTAGGTCAACCAGCCTCATCCAGGCCCCATCCAAGGCACTCACAGATCAACACCCCAGTCCTAAACTAACAACACATCCAGATCTAAGCCTTCATCACTTGATTCAGCAGACCCTCAAGTTCCCACGAAAGTTTCCAGCCATGTCTGAGAAGCAGCCGTGGGGCAGGGGCAGGCGAGGAGCGAGCTGTTCTGGGCCTGGCTGCTCAGGGCCTGGCCTCTGTTGCTCTGGTTCATTCCACAACCAGCTGCTCCGGGTCTGGTCACTGCCGCTCCCGACCTAGTTGCTCTGGACTTGGCTGCTGCTGCTCCGGGCCTGGCCGCTTCCAGCCTGGCAGCCGCTGCTCCGGGCCTGGCCGCACCAGACCCGCCTCTCCCCCGGGCCTGGCCGCTCCCAGCCTGGCAGCCGCTGCTCCGGGCCTGGCCGCACCAGCCCCGCCTGCTCCCCCGGGCCTGGCCGCTCCCAGCCTGGATGCCAATATTTCTATCAGCGCTGTTTCTGAAGACCTGACCTCAGTGAGGCCTCCCCATCCTCATGGGGGGATAGAATCGGGGCGACGGCACTGCAGATGAGGGTACCAACGCCCAGAGAGGCTGAGAGGCCTTGCCACGGCCACCCAGCAGGGGAGAGAGCAGAGGGAGAAAAGGAGAGGCGGGTGAGGGGAGAGGGTGAGTTACAGATACAGACGCAGACGCACAAATTAGGTCGGCTGGCAGGCCGCCGGGAGCCGACACCCTGTGCAGTGCTAACCACGCTGCCAACGCCGGGAATAAAACGCCTATGATTAATTCTGTGTGAGCTTCCCTCCCGGCGTTAGCCAGACGCAGGCACCGTTCTCCTGGCGGCTGGCGTGTGAGCAGGGGCTGGGATCCCAGCTTCAGACTCAGTCTTGGGTTCACGTTCAACTCTGCTTATTGGCTGGGTGACTCTGAGCAAGTTAACTTCTCTGGGCCGCTAGTTTAAGATGATCAGACGTCCTGCTTTGGGCGGGACAGTCCCGACTTTTTAACAATTTGTCCCGCGTCCCAAGGCGTTTTTAAAAAGTTTTAAATCGAGGCGTTTTAAAAAAGTCCCGATTTAAAACTTTTTAAAAACGCCTTGGGACGCAGGACAAATTGTTAAAAATTGGGACTGTCCCGCCCAAAGTGGGACGTCTGGTCACCTTACTCTAGTTCAGGATCAGTGATTCCCAAAGTGTGGTACGCATACCCCCAGGGGTATGGGAAGAGGTTGGTGGGGGTACGCGTTGCACCGGAGTTGGGTGGGGATACGCACTGCACGCTGCTTAGCTGCGCCTAATTCTACATTCTCATGAGTACGAGGGGTACTCAGCATTACGAAAATTATAGAAGGGGTACACGTATGTCAAAAGTTTGGGAAACACTGCTAGTTGGTTAAATGGGGACGATAATAATGCATAACCCGTAGAGCAGCTGTGAGAGTCACGTGAGATAACGCACCGGACAAGGAGCTGGCCACCTGTTGTTATTTCCACCTTCCCGCCTCCGGGCTCAGGACTAAACCGTAAGGCCCGAGTGATCACGGATTGTAACTCTCCCATCTCACAGATGTGGAAACTGAGGCCCCAGGAGGGGAACAGGGGCAGAGTGGGGAATGACCACATGAAGCAGCACTCAGAGAGGTAAGGTGATCTGTCCAAAGACACACGGGACTTAACCACCAGCTCCTGGGAGCATGCTCTCTGTGCAGAGAGAGTCCCGTGGATCCCCATGGGCTTCCTCCCCGCCAGTCCCCGTCCCCAAAAACCTTCCGCGCTGTGAGAACCGGGGCCCCTCATGCTCAGCAGCTCCAGCCCAGAGACCCGGAGCGTCACCGCAGGAATGTGGGCCCGGGCCAGGCTCCGGGCAGCGGGACAGCCCCGGGTGCTACACAATGGACAGCCTGGCCCAGGGAGGGGAAGCCGCGGTCTCCACCCCCCGCCCGGCCACAGCTGCCCTGGCTGGGGACCAGCTCCCACCGCATTCACTTGCTGCTGGAGGGGGTGAGGGGCGGGAAGGCTGCATCTGCTGGGGAAGGGGCCCCAGAACCCAGGACCCAGAGAGCAGACGGGCTTGGGGGACGAGGGGGAGGGGTTGTCGAGAAGCCCAGCCTGGAAGTGACAGACCATTCCCCCGGAAAAACGATCAGCCCTGGCCAGTGTGGCTCCACTGGTTTGGCACCCTCCCGAGGACCAAAATGTTGCCTGTTTGATTCCTGGGCAGCACACAAGCCCAGGTTGCGGACATGCAGGATTCCCGGTGGTGGACATGCAGGAGGCAGCTGATCTGCTTCGCTCTCATACCAATGTTTCACTCTCTCTCACTCTCCTTTCCTCTATCAATATATATATATATATATATATATATATATATATACACACACACACACACACACACACACACACACACACATATTCTTTTAAAAGCCCAGGCATGCATTGTCACTGACACACCCTCTCTCCACTCTGATTCTCAACCCCTCCCCCCACCCCCAGACCTTCCACAGGGCAGCTCTGAGGACAGGAAATACCCCTTTGGGCCCATCTCGTCTCAGCCAGCTGCTCTGCAGAGAACATCCTGGACATCCTGCAACGGAGGCCTCCCCACCCCACACCCCAACTCCATCAGCTCCAGCCCGCCTCCTCCACCACTCTCTCTCTCCACTGCCCACTCCGCGGCCTCACCACCCTCTCAGAACTCGCCTCCCCACGGGCACTGCCTTCCTCCATGCCCACCCTGGGCCAGACAGGAGAGCAGGTAACGTCCCAGCTCAGGAGGCCACAGCCCTGGGACCCGACAGTCTCCTTCTCCCCTCTCAGCACTCCCCTTGCCCCATCTGTAAAATGAACAGTCGAGCTGGATGCTCTAAGGCCGTGGTCGGCAAACTCTGGCCCCTTGAGTGTTCTATCGATAACACCACTTCTTCAAAATAGACTCGCCCAGGCCGAAAACCGATTTCTGCGTATGGGCCATGAAGTTTCCATCACACTGGACGTGCGCGCCCGCACGTGGTATTGTGTGGAAGAGCCACACTCAAGGAGCCAAAGAGCCGCATGTGGCTCGTGAGCCGCGGTTGGCCGACCACTGCTCTAAGGGCCTTTCTGATCCTGACACTCTGGACATCTAAAAAGTCAACGTTGCTGGGCCGGTGTGGCTCAGTGGTTGAGCATCAACCTATAAACCAGGAGGTCACAGTTCAATTCGCGGTCAGAGCACATGCCCGGGTTGCGGGCTCGATCCCCAGTGTGGCGACACAGGGAGGCAGCCCATCAATAAATCTCGCTCATCATTGATGTTTCTATCTCTCTGTCCCTCTCCCTTCTTCCCTGAAATCAATAAAAATGTATTTTCAGCCCTAACCGGTTTGGCTCTATCATCAGCCTGGAGACTGAAGGGTCCCAGGTTCGATTCCGGTCAAGGGTGTGTACCTTGGTTGCGAGCACATCCCCAGAGGCAGCTGGTCGGTAGTTTCTCTCTCATTGATGTTCCTAACTCTCTATCCCTCGTCCTTCCTCTCTGTGAAAAATTGATAAAATATATTTAAAAAAAATAAAAAATACGTATGTTTTCACAATAAATAAAAAGTCAGCCCTCCGTGGAAAAACCTACATTCCAAACAAGAGGGGCCTCGTTAAATCAGGGAGGGCCAGCCCCGCCCGGGAATATTTCGCAGCATCAATAACGGGGTTCTCACAAATCCATTCCGCTGAGTCGGGTCTTTCAAAGGCCTATGTGCACAGTGGCGACTTTTATTTTTCTCATTTCGAAGGATAATTGAGGAGGCGGGTGCGCATGCCCGGTTGTCAGGATGTTGTGTCTCCCTAAACCTGGTGGCTGGGGCAGGCCCTTCCCTCTCAGCTGGGTTTGCCCAGTAAACAAAGGCAGCCACCACCTCTGGGGGGTTCGAGGCAAAAGACCGGGTGCCCACGCGTTAATGAATTGTACAACCAACGCTGGCTATTAATACTATCATCATCGAGTTCTGAAAAGGAAGTTACAAGTAAATAAAGAACCTGATCCTGACTTGAATGTGCTTTGATGAGCTCCCTGCCTTTGAGGCTGCATGCAGAATTCCACCGGCGGCTCCCAGCGCTGTCCCCGGCAGCGGGACTGCAGACCGCTCCCCGTTTTTTGCTCAGGGCCTGCGTGTGAACTTGCCAATTTTCCACCATGATCTCCGAGTGCAGTGATCGCTGGGAGAGCCCTGCCCTTCCGAGCGCTCAGCTCTGCCCCCTCCGGTCTGCAAAGCTCCCTGGGCCCTCATTCTGCCGAGACCCCGTGGGGCCTGCTCCTGAGGAAACCGAGGAGCAAACAGAGGAACCGGGAGAGGAAACAGCACGGGAGCCTGTGAGGGAGCCGGCAGGCCCGGCGGACGGGTCCAGCGCCGGGCCTCACCGCAGACGGGCTGCCTGGCAGGGCCCAGCCGCTCCCTCCCTGGCATCGACGTGGCGGGCGGCCACATTGGCCCGCAGCACCAGACGCCTCCCCCGCCCGCCATCTCCTCCGGCCGGCCCAGTTCCCGGCCCTGCCACCCCCGCCAGCCCCGGTCAGGGTGCTGGCTGGCCACCCAGAGTTCACGCTGTCACCTAGGCTAGCCGGAGGGTAACAACGAAATCCTGGGAAAGCCAGCCCCCGCCCCAGCCCGAGGCTGGGACCCCCCCCTCCCTTCCCCCTCCATTACTTCCCAGCCACCTGCCCTCACAGCCCCCCTCGGCCGCCCGGAGTCACACTGCCCGTTTGTTCCTGTCCCCCAGCTCGTGCCCGAGCCCAGGACCACCCACTGAGGCCCCGGGCAGACTCAGCAGCCTCCTCCCCGGCTGCCCCCCACCCCCCATGCTCCTCCCACACAGAACCCTTTATGGTTCTGGGAACACAGGCACTTTCAGGCTTCCCACGTGCCAGTCCCGCTTCCCGGAACACCCTTCCCCGTCTCTGCCGCCAGCACCTACTCAGTGCAAGCAGTATGTACAAGCACCTACTCTGTGCCAGGCGCCGTTCTGGGCGCTTGGGGTCCCACAATCAGCAAGACGGGAATGTGCTCCATCAGCGTCAACCGCACCTCCTCTGCGCGGCCTCCCGCACCCACCCCCTGCCCAGTGGGAGTCAGGGGTCCCTGCTTGGGGACACCACCTCCACTGTGCAGTCATCTGCTGGGGGGGAGCCACCAGCCACGCTCCCGCCATGCATATGGGCCCCTCCCACCGTGGGTCACTGAGCCCACGCCGCCCCCCCCCCCCGGGAAGCGAGCGCTGTGCCCATCCGAGGTGGGCGACAGCAGGATCTGGACCCTGGCCTCACGGACACCAGGTCCTGTGCTCAGTAAATCCCCGAACCCCTGAGAGTGCATGCAGGCTCCCAAGGTGTGACACAACCCTCATTTCACGGGGCTTTTAGCCAGAGAGCCTGGGCCATTCCATCCTGTCCCACGAACAACCGTTACAGCCGACACTCGGGAGCATTCGCCGTGTGCCAGGCTCTCCGTACGTGCACTGCCTCGTTTCTCTCACCACGAGGCACTGCCATGCCCATTCCGCAGATGGGCACGCTGAAGTTCAGAGAGGTACAGCAACTGGCCCAACGCCACACAGCAATGGGGCCCTACTCAAACCCTGGATCAGCTGTGCCCTAAAGGCCAGGCCGGGGTCCTGTACAGAGACACCAGACAGACGGACAGAACGTCTGGGGATGAGCAGACAGGGAGGTCAGCCCCTGCTCCCATGACAGGTAGCCTGGCTCAGGTGAGCGGCCCCACCCAGCACCCCATGAGCAGCCAGCAGGTGACAAGGATGGACCCTCCAGGCTCTGCAAATAATTCCTGCCAACAAGCGGGCAAGGGCCCACCCATTCCGGGGGCCCGTACGCCTCCAAGGGACACCCCAGGGTGGGTTAGCTATTCCCCCTCCGCAGCTCGCTGGGCGGGGCCTCCGGGTGCCTCTGACAAAACGGGACAATGACTCCCAGCTCACGGAGGTGGCAGCTGTGAGGTCGGAGCAGGTCCTGCACTGAGGTGTCAGGACATGACACAGGGCCACTACTCAGAGCTCCCTTCCTGCCTGACCTCCAGACCCACCCGAGTGACCCCACACCCTGTCCCTGTCAGCACCAGGGCTGCCTTGGAGCTCACCGCCACCTGAAATTAGCTTGTTTACTGTCTGACGTCCGGCTGCCCTCCAGGGGCTCCTGGGAGCGGTGGCTGGGCCTGTCAAGGCCACACCCATGTCCCGGGCGCCCAGAGTATTCCTGGGACATAGTCAACCCCCATCGATATTTGTTCAATGAACACTGGGAGTGGGATCGCCCCCGACAGACCCCCATCGCCCACTTCCTGCCCCCGGTCACTGCAGTTCTGAGCCGTGCCCTGTCCTCCGGCCTGGCTCCCCGCGGATGAAACCAGGCGCTTTGGGCCAAGGTTCTCTCTGGGGCCTCCAAAACCCAACAGGAGGACCCCAACGGAGCTGGGAGGAGGAAAGAGAAATTGAGACCGATGCCAACCTATTTTTTTCATGAAAAAACTATGCAAATTATATGCAGATTAGCAGGCTCCCAGGAGAACCTACAAATCTGGCCACATTACAAACAGGCTTGGGCTGGGTAGAAAGTAGCATTGACTGAGTCCTACTAAGCCCCAGGCCCCTTACCGACGGAGCCAGGGGAGATGTGCCTCCGTAGACTTAGAGAGGCCGTGCAGCTAGTGGAAGCCGCAGAGAAACTAGCTTGAGTATCAGGATGGGGGTGATGGGGGGCACAAGGCGGGGGGGAGGGGGGCTGTGGTGGGGAAGGGGCTGAGAGAACAGTTGGGAGCCCCAGGCCATGTGTTTGGCTCCCATGCCCACAGGGCCTGAGGGAAGACCAGCCCAAAGGGCAGAAGGATCCTGGAGGCTCTCTGGAGCCAGGTGAGGGGGCTGCAGGGACCTCGCCAGCCCAAGCCACGCCCAACCCTTCCAGCTGTGCTGGCCACACCACGTGGCTCCGACATCCTCCCCAGAGCCTCCCAGGCACATGCCAGCCTCACCCTGAGGTCACCCAACGCGCACACACACTCCTACAACATTCCCATCTGTGCGCGCGTGTGTGTCCGGCTCCCGAGCTGCAGGGCTGTGGCCCCACTCACCTTCCCGGTTGCTAGGTTATTCAGAACCAGCACGGACGAGCACAGGGTGAGATGTCACCCCCACCCCCACCAGCGGCTGGACCACTGGCTTCTGAGCGGCTCCATTTCAAGACCGGGCGCGAGCGAGCCATGGGCCTCCAGGACCGCCACCACCATGGCCCCGCTGGGAAACTGAGACGCAGAGCCTGGAATCAGACAGAAAAAAGCAACCCCGGGGAGACTGGCATCGCCCCCCGAGACCCGCCTGGGCCACTCTTGTCTCCAGGGCCACCTCCCGCCCACGACGACACTCGGTGAGGCGCAGCATGGCTCAGGAAAGGGAGGGGATGGACTGAGGCCCAACCCTCACCCTCGTCCCTTGAGTCCCGGGAGGCAGGCAGGGCCTTGTCACATATAGACACCCTAAAAATACCTCCTGAGCCGAAACCGGTTTGGCTCAGTGGTAGAGCGTCGGTCTGCGGACTGAAAGGTCCCAGGTTCGATTCCGGTCAAGGGCATGTACCTTGGTTGCGGGCACATCCCCGGTAGGTGGTGTGCAAGAGGCAGCCGGTCGATGTATCTCTCTCATTGATGTTTCTAGCTCTCTATCTCTCTCCCTTCCTCTCTGTAAAAAATCAATAAAATATATATATATATATATATATATATATATATATATTTTTTTTTTTTTTTTTAAAACACCTCCTGAAGGATGAATGGGAGCAAGAAGGAATGCACAGAAAGTCTGAAGCGCCGGCGAGGCTGTGGAGAAATCGGAGCCCTCACCCTCCGCCGGTGGGGACGGAAAATGGTGCGGCCGCGTTGGAAAACAGTCTGGCGGTTCCTCAAAAGCCTAGGCACAGCCCCCACCCGATTGGGCAATCCCACTCCTCCGGTGCCTGCCTCTCCCAGGGAACGGGAGACCTACGTCCACACGCCTTCTTAAACAGCAGCATTATTCATGCCGGCCCACGCGTGCAAACCCCCTGCTCATCCACGGAGGGGTCAACAGAAGGTGGGCTGCCCGTGCAATGGAACCTTTTTTAAAAGGAACCGAGCGCTGCCAGATGGGGAACCTTGAGCACATTAGGTTCAGGGGAAGAAGTCAGTTGCAAGAGGACCACATATGACATGTTCCCATTTACGTGCGATGTCCAAGACAGGCAAATCCACAGAGACAGAAAGTAAGTCAGCGATGGCCTAGGGCTGGGCATTGGGGAGAAGTGGGGAGTGACTGCTAATAGGTGTAGGGTTTGGGGTTTTTTGGAGGGATGGTGGGGGGGAGGGGGTAGAAATATATAAAATTGATGGTGACCTGGCTGGCCTGGCTCAGTGGTTGAGCATCGACCTATGAAACTAGGAGGTCACAGTCCGATTCCCAGTCAGGACACATGCCCATGTTGCAGGCTCCATCCCCAGTAGGGGGCGTGCAAGAGGCAGCCAAGCAATGATTCTCTCTCATCTTTGATGTTTCTATCTCTTTCCCTCTCCCTTCGTCTCTGAAATCAATAAAAATATGGTGTGTGTTTTTGTTTTTTTTAATTGACGGTGGTTTGTACAACTCTATCAATAGGCTAAATGATATGCGTTAGATGGGTGAATTGCATGGTAGGTGAGTTAAATTTCAATAAACCTTTTGTTTAGAAAAAAATAAGAAGGAATGTGAGATTCAGGTTCAGAGAGGGCGAGGAAGTTGCCCAGGGTCACACAGCAGAGCTTGGACTCACATATTCACCTGGGAGCGGAGGTGAACCTTATCCCTGCTCCCCTCCTCTCCCCTCCCCTCCGAGTCTCCCCCAGCCAAGGCCCAGGGGAGCCTCCCCAGCTCCCACATCCCTGGGCAAACACTGGCTCTGCAGGCCACGGGCGGGAGCGGCCGGCACAGCACCCTCCTCAGTGTTTGTCAAAGGCCGCTCTGTCAGGTGGGACCACAGGAAGAGGGCAGGCCTGGCCCAGAATAACCCACACGGAGGGCGGCCACTCTAAACTCAGGCCGGCTGCCACCTCCACTCCTACACCCAGCCTGCCCGCTCCAGCTCTCAGAGGTCCTCAAATGCCCCCGCCCTGGCCCTCCGGCCCTGGGGCTGGCCCCTGGCTCCCTCAGGAAGAGGCATGAGGACACGTCCCTACCAGGGAAGCCAACAGGATAGTGGCAGGGCCCAGCAGTGAAGCACATCTGAATCTTGACAAGTCTACCTGCTTTCTCCCTCCCCACCCCCGCCCCTGTGGCTGTCTAAGGCGGCCGTGAGGACAGACACGTCTCTGGGGCCCACCCCTCCTTCCCTGTCCTGCCGCCACTTGGCTCCCGTGCACCGGCCTCCGCCCAGCCCAGCTGGCAGCCGCCGAGCCCCCGGCTGGTTTCCGCTTCCAAGTCTCTGCTCAGAGGCCCGTCTGTCCCGACGGCTGGGCCAGCCTCTGTCTGGCAGGTGTTCAGTCCCCACAAACCCCAACTAGGACAAACTTAGGCAAGAAGCCTGTGCCCCTCAATCCCCTGCCTCCAGCCCACTGCCTCGGTGACCTTCCCATCCTGGCTCTGGCTCTGGTCCCTGTCTAGGCGCTAAGAGGGGAAGAGGTGGCCCTAACCAGGTGGCTCAGTTGGTTGGAGTGTCATCCTATATAATAAAAGGCTAATATGCAAATTGTACCCTGGGGAGTTCGAATGGGAGTCTGGGAATTCAATCACTCGCTATGACATGCACTGACCACCAGGGGGCAGCGCAGAACACAGCAGGTGCCGAGCAGCAGCAGTGGGGGCACTGAGGGAGCCAGGGAAGCAGGAGGCAGGGAGGCCGGGAGGCGGGGAACCTGATAGTCCCTGGTCACTGGCCAGGCCCGAGGACCCTACCCATGCACAAATTTCATGCACCGGGCCTCTAGTTTCATATATCAAAAGGTTGTGGGTTTGATTCCCAGTCAGGGTGCATGCAGGAAGTAACTGATTGATGTTTCTCTCACATCAATGTTTCTCTCTCTCTCTCTCTCTTCCACCCCCTTCCACTCTCCTTCTCTCTCTCTCAAATCAATAAACATATCCTTGGGTGAGGATTTTATTAAAACAAGGGAAAGAGGTGACCTCAAAGCCTTAAGACTACAGGGCGAGGCCACAAAGGGTTTTGAGGAGGGAAGCTGAGAATTCCACAAGGTCCCTCCAGCCCCCCAGTCCCAGCGCTGGACTGGAGGGAGCCCCAGAAAACCCCAGAGCACCACGTCCTCCCCCTGACGTCACTGCCAGCCTCCTGTGGGTCCCGCACATCCCTCTGTCCAGCAGCCCATGCTTAGCCCACTGTCTTTCCACGGAGCTCAGACAGAGGAGGCCAAACGCCCATTAGGAATTAGGGACCCTGAGTGTCTGGCCCCAGGTGCCCTGCAACCCAGCGACCAGGTCACATGTCACTCAAACGTGACCTCCCTGACCACACCCTCCTTCAGGTCTCAGCCCACACCCCACCTGACCCTCCACAAGCAGGGTCAGAGGTCAGAGGCCGCAGCCCTGGGCTCCTACCATCAAAGCCCCAATCATACCAGCTTGCAGGAAACTCTATCAGGGCCAGCCGCAGCCTGAGCAGGGCCCACGGAGGCCCACATGCATGAGCCCTCAACGGTCCGGCCCAGTGTCTGGGGGGAGACAAACCTGATTGGAGAAGCCGGCCTCCAAGCTGGACATCAGCCAGGGGCTGCTCCTGGAGCCCAGCCATCTTCCCCAAACCCCAGGATGAGGACAGGGTGGTGACGGTCACCTCTGTGGGGACACAGCCTCTCATTCCCACTGCCCCATCCTTATCAGTCCTGGGCACCAGCTCTGGGCACTGCACCATGCTGGGCCTAGGCCGAGTGAGCCCTGGTGCTCACAATGACCCCGCAATAAAAGGGTCACATCAGCTTTACCGAGGGGACACGAGTGCGGTGAGCTGCCCCAGGCCGCCCTGTGGACGCAGAGGCGGCAGTCAGGGCCCCAGCGGGCCGGTGCCCGGGCCACCCTCTCTGCACCGTCCCTCACGGCCACTCCGTATGGACACACGGACGTGCCTGTGGATCTCCCTCCAATACCCAGCTCAGGCCTCACCGCCTGCGGGAAGCTTCCCATCCCAACCTTGTCCCAGTGACGCCCCTCCCTGCTCAAGGCCCCAAAGACAGCATCCTGGGTTCGGCCTCACCCTCCCACCTGGTCCAGAAATGCTCTGATCGGAGTCTGTGGGATGCAGTGTGCTTAAGGTCGACGCGGGGGTGCGCCAGGCAGGCGGTTCAATAAAGGGCCGCCTCCCCTGGCCTCTCTGACCCCGCTGTCACTTTCCTCAGGGACACACACCCCCTCCTGCTCCCCGCACATCTGCACCCCGGGGTGAAGTCTGCCGTGCGCCTGGAGGTCAGGCAGAAGACAAAGCGCTGAGCCCCTCTGCACCCGCCCCGCCCCCCCTTAATCACTGCTGAGGAGGCAGGTGATCAGCTCCCCTCTGGCCTGGGCTCCCTAGACTCGAGGATTAAGGGCTGGGATTAAGGGCGGACACATTCCTGGTAGCTTAGAGTCCCAGATGTGTGTGTGCAGCGGGGAGAGGGGAGCGGGTTGTGGGCGTGCACACGCAGGTACATCCGTGCAAGCACATCCAGGGGTGTTTCTGGGCATGCGTGCAGACACGTCTGTGCGTGTACCCCTGCGGGCTGTCAGGTGGCTCAGATGCCTGTGTGGGCCTGGGTGCGTGAAGTGAGTGCGCGGGCTCCATCTCTGTGAGAGGTATGTGTGCGCGGGGGTGGGGGGCGCAGAGAGTGTGTATTTCCCTGTCTCTGTGTGTTCAGGTAGGTGTGCGGGTCTGTCTCTCCATGCGTGTGCACAGGACAAGGGTGTGTGCTCAGGACAGCGTGTTACTTCACATACACAAATGGTCTGCAGGGGTGCACACTTCTACGTGTGCCTCGACTCCAACCTCCTCCACTATCCTCCCAGGAGCTGCAAACACCTTGCCCACCTACCTGCTGGGGCCAGGCCCCCTGCAGCTGAGAAAGCGGAGACAGCGATTTTGGGGTCTCGTAGAACTCCTTCTTCGGGATCTGAGATCACCCCCAAAAGCCTCCCAGCCCCACTTCCTCACATGAGCACAGGAGTCAGCCAGGCCAGGGCTCCGCTCCCGGAGCACCTGGGACCACAGCTGTGGGGGAGCCGCTCTCCTATCACCCCTGGGGGACCCCGAACAGCCGGCTCCGCCCTTGGGCTGTGTCTTCCTGTGAACAGCAAGGTGAGGGGCCCCCTTCCTGTGGCCTGGAGTCCTCGGAACTACACTCCTGGAGCGGGGGAGGGGTGAAGGGAATGAGAGGTTCTCCAGCCCTGACCCACCACCCCTCGGCCCGAGGCCCCAGGTCCCAGGACTCCTCCGGGCCTGGCCTCACTGCGCGGAGAGGTTCCGGCCAGCCAGGATGGAGGAGGCAGAGGCCTCTGGGGAGCAAGCAGGAGGAAGAAGAGACGAGGGTGGGAAGCAGGGGTGCAGGGAGCAGACAGAGGAGGAGGAGGGTAGGTGTGCAGTGGGGGAAAAGGTGGCGGGCAGAGGGGGAAGGTCTCTTGTAACCAAGCCTGTGCCTCCACCATCTCCGGGACGTCCACCTTCTAAAAGGTGGAATCCAGCCGAAACTGGTTTAGCTCAATGGATAGAGCGTCGGCGTGGGGACTGAAAGGTCCCGGGTTTGATTCCGGTCAAGGGCCTGTACCTTGGTTGCAGGCACATCCCCAGTAGAGGGTGTGCAAGAGGCAGCTGATCGATGACTCTCTCACATCAATGTTTCTAACTCTCTATCTCTCTCCCTTCCTCTCTGTACAAAAATCAATAAAATATATTTTAAAAAAATAAAAAAAAATAAAAGGTGGAATCCAGAAGGGCCCAGACCACCCTCCGCTGCAGGAGGCAGGAAGGCTGCCAGCAGCTCTCGAGCCCACCCATGGCTCCCTGCAGCCCCTCCACTCCAGGCTCCTTCCTCTTCCACAAGCCCGGGGGCCGCAGGGACAGGGGGAGGGGAGAAGGACAGGGAGTGACAACAGGAGTGAACTCGGAGTCAAGAAGATTGAGGATGTGCAAAAGCGTGCAAAAAAAGGGTACAAGGAAGCAATGTCAGAATCTGGGGAAATGAAGCCAAAGAGCATGCGTGAGGGCTGAAGGGGGAGGGGATGATGTCATTGGGGGAGTAGCTGCTGCAACAACATTTCCCAGGGAGGCTCCGAGGAGATGAGGATGCAACCTGGTGGGGAGCCACACACGTGCAGCCATGAGCTCAGCTCAGCACAGATCCTCACGCCCCTCTCTCCTGCCCCCTCTCCTGCATTCCCAGCAAGACCTGACTGGCCTCAAACCCGTCCTCCGGAGACACCACGCTTCACCGTTTGCAGTGTGCGAGGCGGCGTGGAGCAGGGCTTGTGCACCAGGTGAGACAAGCTGCCTGGGTTCGAATCCTGGAGAGGGTGCCGCTTCCTGGCTCTGTGACCTTGGACAAGTTACTTCACCTCTCTGTGCTCCAATGTCTCTTTTAGGAAAATCAAGACAATGGTGCCGCCTTCCTAAGGCTGTTGCAAGGATTGCGGGGGTTTTTGTGTGTGTTTTTTTGTTTGTTTGTTTGTTTTTGTTTTTAAATATGTATTTTATTGATTTTTTTACAGAGAGGAAGGGAGATGAGAAACATCGTTGAGAGAAAGACATTGATCAGCTGCCTCCTGCACACCCCCGCACTGGGGATGTGCCCGCAACCAAGGTACATGCCCTTGACCAGAATCGAACCCGGGACCCTTGAGTCTGCAGGCCGACGCTCTATCCACTGAGCCAAACCAGTTAGGGCAGGATTTATATAGAAGACATCTGGCAGAGTATCCTGCATGTGGCAGGCACTCAACAGGCATAACTCGATATTAATGTTATTGTACCCGTGCTCTTGTTGGCATCCTACGCCAGCCCCTCAGGGCAGCAGGGCTGTGCCCATGTGATAGACGGGCATCCTCTACCTGCGGGATGGAGCCCAAAGCCTTGGTTTGGACTCGAAAGCCCATCTTGGAAGCCGCTGGGGTCTTTCAGGCGGAGGCCTTGTGGGGTTCAGGCCCAGAACACCCCATGGCACAGGGCCAGGTGCCCAGTGAGTGCCTGTTAGACACAAGAAACAACACACTCCCACTCAACATGTGCCCCCACACCAACAGCCCCTTCACCCAAAGGGAGATACGTTCCCACCTTCCTCTATGGCCCGCCTCCCGGCTGGGGATTGCTATTAATACTTCTAGCCACACTACTTCCCTCATATGGCACCGCCTTCCCCACCTCTGAGCCTCTGTCCACCCTGGCCCCTCTGCCTGTCCACGTGCTGCCATTCTTTAAGGCCTGGCACAAAAGACGCCTCCTCCAGGAAACCCGCCCTGATTTCCCAACCTCTCAGTCCCCCCACGCATGTCCTCAGCCTCTCGTGTGCTGGCTCCCTCACCTCCCTGGAGCTTCCGAAGGTGGGGTTCCAGGTTCCCAGTGCTCAGCCCCGGCCAGACGTAAAGGGGCGTCAGCAAACAGAGGGTAACGTGACTGCAGGTCCGAAGCTGAGCAGGGATACGGCCGGGGTCCTGGATTCCCTCCCCAGTGCTCGCCCTCTGCCCAGGAACTAGACTCGCGCCCAGCCCGGTCGTCCTAAACTTGGCTGAACGTGTCTCAGAGGCTGGGAAGAGAAGTGGTGCTCCGCGTGATGGGCGAGGAGAGGGAACCCCCACCCTGGCCCAGGAGGAACCACAGACAGGCCTCCCAGCCTCCCCCACCCACCCACCCCCATCCTCACCCATCCCCCCACCCCCGCCCACCCCCGCAGCCCGCTCTCCCTCCCCACGGGGCCACCTCCGGTCAGGCCCTGCCCTCTCTGGCCTCGGGGGTTTCTGGCAGTTCCTCAAATGCAAACACTGGAAGGGTCCCTGGGTCACCCGGTCCGAGCTCCCCACTTTACAAATGCAGAAGTAGAAGCTCAGAGTGGGGAAGGCTGCCCTCGGTCACTGGGCAAGCCAGAAGCAGATCACCTCTGAGACGGCAAATCGCAGGGAAGGTAGAACAAAGAAAATGAGGAAATAATAGTGACTTACCAAGCAGCAGCTCCCTTCAACTAGCTGCCAGCTGCACCTCCCCCACCCCACCCCTCAGCACAGCCCAGCGGGTGCGGCCTGGCTGCCCCCCGGGGCAGCGGGGATGGAGGCTGTGCAAAGAGTCACTGCCCACGGTCACTCTGCAGAGCTGGGATCCGAATCTGCCTCAGAGCAGGAGGCAGGCCTTCCCTCCCTGCTGCTCTTCAATCCCCGCCCCCCCCCCCCGCCCCCCGAAACCTCACACCCCTCCAGCAAGGCTCACGGACAAGACGCAGGACATGCCCCCACCCACAGCCCCCAGCACAGGGCCCGGCATACAGCTGGCGCCCAATAAGTGTGCAGAATGGATGAATCCGTCAAGCAAAAGACGGGCCCCCAAACAGCCCGGCTTCTCGGGAAGGGCAGACGGCTGCTCGCTAACTACCTCACCCTGGGCATGTGACTCAACCTGTCGCGCCTCTGTGGGGCGGCAATGCCTACCTCAGGGGTCATGGTGAGAACGGAGATAGCACACGTTAAGCGCTTAGAGCTGCCTGGTACGCAGCGTGCACTCTCTGAGTATTGGCACCGTCACTGTCAATGGTGTCACCATCTGTGCCTATTTCCCCAACACGGAGAGTATCTTGAGGGTAGAAGCCAGGTAGAACTCAGTTGCAGACATTCCCACCCCGCCATCAAATGCAGCCTGGCCCTGAGCATGGGGGGGGGGGGGTGATGGGCAGAGACAGACACAGTTACCCACACCCCAGCCGTGGGCCCTGGGGAGGGTGGCAGTTTATGGGTCCTGCCAGACACCCCGTGAAGTCAGACTACCTTTCCCCGGCTCCCCTGTCACAGCCCCCAGCCCTGTAGGAGCTCTGCCTGCTCAGTCCCCCCACAGCCCCCCAGCCCCCAGCCCAGGGAGGGCGACCGGCCGAACGAGCCACCCTGTGCCCACAGTCAAACTGGCAATCAGTTTGCTGCAATTCGATTTCCCAGATCCCGCTGGTGATTGGTTCTAAATTACCCTTATTAAAGCCTGGGCTGGTGACCAGGGCTGGGGGGAGGGACTGGGGGAGCTGATTGGCAGTGCAGGGGGTACAGAGAGCTCTCGGAGGCCTTGGGCCGAGGCTGACCCCATGGAAAGCAAGTCCACGGCCCATCCCAGCAGCAGCACAGTGGGACGAAGGCCCCTGCCCCACCCCCATCTTAGAAAACACGGCCCTGAAGGGTGACAGGCCAGCAGAGGGCATCTGGCTCAGGCGGACTCTCCAACAAGAAGGGGGCCCCAGGCCTCATTTCGTGGCACAGCCTGGGGTCACCCTATCAGCTCAACAGGGGCCGCTGCCCCGAGGGAGAAGGGGAGGCAGCAGGCCCCGCCCACAGCCTCAGGCCAGCACCCACCGGGCTGCAGGACGAGAAACTCCATCTACTCAGCCTGGAACACCTGCACCCCTCAGCCTCTGCCCCTAGCAGTTTGGGCGCATGAAGTTCAACCCCAAGGGCAGCCGAGGCTGAGTCCTGACCTTCCTCGGTGGGCTCCAGCCCCCCCTTCTCTCTAATTAACTTCCCTCCTGCTCGCTCGCAGCTCCCGCCCAATTCCTGAGCGACTCCCATCTCGCAAAGGGGGCGTGAGGACACGGTCAGCAATGGGACAGACTGCGTTCCGATGAGGCGAAGAGGCAGCTGCGCTGCCGCTCCACCAGCCCCGGCCACGCGAGCTCTAGCAGGGGGCAGCACATCTCCACGCCCTCGAGTGTGGGGATGGCCGCCCGCGTCCGCCCGAGAGGCTGGAAGGCTCAGTGCGACCACCGCAGGCTGGCGGACCAGGCCCGTCCTCGGGCGAGACCCAGGCCATCGCGGGCCTCAGGACGCCCTCGTGAGGGCCAGGCTGCGGGGCCGGCCGGCTCCCACCTCTGAGCGCCTGTGCAAACATCACCGTCACCCGCTGGGCGCAGCGCAGCTGTGGCGAGTGGAGCCCAGCCCAGGTGCTCCCCGCAGGTGGGACACAGGAGCCGGTGCTCCAGGTCCCAGGCTGATGCTGCAGACAGCACGGCCGCTCTGGGGTCCAGGCTGGGAGAATCCCAGGCGAGGCCCAGCCCGGTCCTGTGGCTCCAGACTGCACCGCAGGCCGCCCACGGCCCCGGAGAACCATGGCCCCGGAACGCAGCCCTGGGGGGCCTGGAAGGTGCCAACCTGGCCCCCACCCCTGGCCCAATTCCTCCCTCGCCAGGCGGCCCCCACGCCTGGGGTTCTGCTCTGGGTTGTCCTGATCATTCAAACTGGGTCCCCACTCTCCAAAGGAAAGCCTTATCCCCTCCCCAAAAGCAACTCCTCCGGTGAGACCGAGAGGGTCAGGAAAAGGGCAAAACGGAAGCGGGGATGTGAGAGAAATGGGCACTTTATTATTTCGTGTTGCTCATTCCCAAATGACCGAGGCATTTTAAAAAAAGAGGAGATGGCCGAAACCGGTTTGGCTCAGTGGTAGAGCGTCGGTCTGGGGTCCCGGATTTGATTCCGGTCAAGGGCATGTACCTTGGTTGCGGGCACATCCCCAGTGTGGGGTGGGGGGGGTGGGGGTGTGCAAGAGGCAGCCGATTGATGTTTCTAATTCTCTATCCCTCTCTCTTCCTCTCTGTAAAAAATCAATAAAATGTATTTTTTTTAAAAAGAGGAGATGGAGGCTCAGAGAGGTTAAGGGAACTCGCCAAGGTCACACAGCAAGGAATTGGCAGAACTGGAATTGGAGTGTCTGCCCCTTCTACTACCTCAGGCCTGGAGAACTCAAAACAGAGGGCACCGAGGCCTGGGGAGGGACCCGGGGTGGCGAGGCAGACCTCAGCCAGCTGGGGCACGGATGCTGTAGAACCTTCAGCAGCTGGTCTAAAAGGCCAGCTGTGCCCTCCACCCTCAGCAGCCAGGTAGGGAAGGGGCCAGAGCGTTTGTCCTGGGCCACCCCCGCCCCCATCCCCCCGCTGGGCCCTCCGCCATGGCCGCTCAGACTCCCCTGTAATCACAGCTTCCTGTTTGGCGCTGAGAATAGGCCTGGCCGGTGGGGGAGGGGAGCGGCCATCCCTCTGGCCAGGGCCTGCTCTGGAGTGAGAGAGGGCCGGAAGTCGAGGCTACCCCGCCCCCCCCTGGAATCTCGGGAGGCTGGGAGCCAAGGCAAGAGGGTCGGAGGGGTGTCAGTCAACAAATATTTCCCCGGCACTGGCCCCCGAGGATCCCAGGATGTGGGGGCCATCAGAGGGGACAGCAAGCCAAGCCAGGTGGCCGAGGACCAGCCCGGACCCTGCTTCCTTACAGGGGTGGGAGTTGGGATGAGCGGGAACAAGGGGGTGGGACTTGGGAGAGATCCTGCCTCTGGCCACCCGCCCCCCACCCCAACACAAAATCACCAGGCTCCGCGCAGCTGGGCCGGAGCCCAGAGCCACCACAGCGCCTCCGTCCCACCCCGTGCGGTGAGCGAGTCCCGGCACTCCGACCACAGGCTGGCCCGCCCCGCGCGGACCCGGCACCTCCCAGCCCACAGGTACACGCCTTGGGCCCAGCAGGAGTCTGCCAACCTCGGTCTGTGCCCCCGGCCCACCTCCACCGGAGAGAACACACCGCTCCGTCCTCCTGGCCTCCTGCCCGCCCTCCACTCACCCTTTCATTCATTCAAACCACAGAACTCCGGGCGGGACCCAAAGCTGGCCCTGGGGGTTCAGCCAAGAACAAGGCAGCGGCGGAGGCTGCCCTGGGAGCCCGGGGTCTGTCCAGAAAGCATTCCGACTCTTCTCCGGAAGAGTGTGACTTTCACCGAGTCACTCTCCTCTCTGAGCCTCCACCGCTCAGGCCAGAGGGACCCATAGGGGCAGCCGGGAGGTAAGGTGAGCCCCACGCAGCGTGCGAAGGACCAGAGGGGATTGAAGCAGGCAGAGCGACCCCCATCCCTGGGGCAGCACGGCGTGTCCAGGGGGAATGGTGGCATTTCGAAGCCCTCTCTCTCATCCTCAGTTCTAATAGTCCCGTCGCCTGTGCCATGGTCACATGGCCCAGACACCAGCCCCCACCCCCACCCCCACTTTGGGGACAGCCTGCACAATCCACAGAGAGCTCTCCTGGGCCCACCCCACAGGGAGGCTCACCGCGGCCCCTTTAACAGGTAACGAAGCACCACCCACCTCCAAGGCCAAGGCGGGAACTAAATGAGAAAATAGATGGGGCACCCCTGGCCCAGAGCCGGGCGGGCGGAAAGCAGCCGTTTAGGAAACAGTAGAAGCACGGTCCTGATGTGGGGGGTGGAGGCCCCAGAGGCGAAGGGACTTGCCCAAGGTCCCTCATCAGGAGGAGAGGCAGCCCGGGTCTACCAGCTGGCCGGGCCGCGGCTCAGCCTAGCCCAGCTTTGCCTCTCCCCGCTGTGTGATCAGAAGCGGTGGACTCCGTGCCTCAGTTTCCTCCTCTGCAGACGGGGGTTCTATAACCCCTGCCTCCAAAGGCGATCATTTATTTAAATGCAGGTTCTTTATTCAGCCCTCAGAGGACAGGAGGCGCCCTCCAAATCGAACCCTCAGCCCCCGCCAGGCTGGGGAGATGGAGACTTCCACGTCCCTCCCCAGCCGTCAGGAACACTCCGCAGTCCCTTCCAGAAGGACCCGCCCCTCTCCCCCCGCAGCTCTGGAGGGAAGCTCCGTCTTACCCTTCCTCACCCTTCAGGGTGCCCTCACCCACCCCCCTGCTGCTCTGGCATCGTCCAGAGCCCCAGCCAGAGCTAGCTGCCCTGCCCAGAGCTGCCCGGACCCCAAAGGCCCCCATGCCCCAGTCCCGGGGTAGAAGCCAAATCCCGCTTGTTTTCAAGCGGCCAAAGCCTCTTCTCCAGCCCCCACCAAACCCCAACACGAGGAACCAGGGACGAGCTGGATGCGCAGCCAGAGGCAGGTTCCGTCCCAGCTACACCGTGAGGCTGTGGCCACCCCAGCTCAGTCCTGTAAGCCAGTGTTTGTCCCCAGTTGACAGGTAAGGAAGCCAAGGATCAGGGCGCCCTCCTCCTCCTTTCTCCCTCTCCCTTTCCCCCTCCTCTCCCTCTTCCTTCTTCTCTTCCTCCTCCTCCTCCTTTTGCCCTCCCTGACCCGGGGCTTCCTCCTGGAAAGGCCCCATCTCCAGAGCGCTCAAGGTGTGCAGGTGTGCTCCTCACTCAGGCGCTCATTTCCCATCACCTCCACACGGCGGGCACTGGGACTGTCCCTGCTTTACGCACGAGGAAGCTGAGACAGAAAGCACCGACCCAAAACCGCTCAGCAGGTGTCTGTCCCCAGAGCCCCTGCCAGCCGGGAGCTAAGAGCAGCAGGCCCTACGGTGTGCCTTGTCGGGCGCTGGCACAGGGGTCCCTGGCTTTTCATTCTTACAAAGAGAACAAGCGTACCCGGGGAACCCCGCGTTCAGAGCGCGCTGGAGGGGAAACGGGTGGGAGCCCCTGGGTGATGGACGTGGTCCGTGGGGAAGGAGCAGACCACCAGGCCCGACTGAATTCCCATCCTCATGGTCCCTCCCCCCCGACCCCTACCACAGGCCCAGCCACAGAACGGCCACCTTGCGAAGAACAAGAAATCGGTACCTGCAGACATTGTGTCACGAGCTTTACCCGTGAACTCCTTTCATTCTCCCGTTCTCCCCATTTTACGGAGGTGGAAGCGAAGGCACAGAGAGGGTAAGGAACTCGCACGAGGTCACACAGCCACAAAGTGGTGAACTCCATCACGGGGAGCGTTCCAGCACGACTCAGGCGCCCCTCCATTCCCTGCCAGCCCCGAGCGTCTCGGCTCCCAGTCCCAGGACCCCCCCACGCCAGGCCTTTCTGAGCGGGAACTTGAGCACAGCAGCTGAGGTGGCCCCGAAGGCAGATGTCCCTGGGAGTTACAGTCACGTGGTCTCTCAGAAGAGAAGACTCCCCCAAGCAGATGCCAGGACACACACACACACACACACACACACACACACACACACACACACGTCAACGCACCGCCATCTGCAGCATGAATGAGATCTGCTCTGTAACTGAGGTCACTCTGGAAGCCACACACACACACACACACACACACACACACACACACACACACTCCCTTTCAAGCTGGTGGGCAGACCGAGGGGCCATCTTGGCCCTCTGAGTCAGCCACTCCCCACCCCCATGGTCTCCGCAGAGGACCTGCCACGGAGGCCTCTCCCAGCCTGGCCGTCCCAGCGGGGGCTCTGCGGGTCTCACTCAGCCCCTCCTCCGCAGGCATCACCCTTCTCCTCTGGGGTGGCATCCCTGGCACTGGGCACCACCCAGTAACCCTCTGCCTCCCAGGCAGATGAGATGATACCCCTCCTCCACAGCCGGACCCCAGGGCAGGTGTGAGGCCTGGGGAGAGGCTCGCCGCCCCCCCCCCCACCTGCAGCCTCACCCGCAACCTCACCCCTCCTCTCCTTCAAGTCAAGCCCAGCCACATGGGCCTCCAGGCCCAGAATCCCAAGGTTTTGCTTCCTCTGCCACCCAGCTCTGTGTCTGAACCACCCCCTCTCCTTCACCCCCATCCCCGCCTCCCTGAGCCTGCACCACACCGGGGCTGTCACCTGGCACCCTCGCAGACCCGTTCCTCCCACCGCCTCCCGGGGAACAAATTCTTGGCTTTCGCTTATGAACAAGGAGCAGTTGTTCAGCGAGGGACGGGGCCTGCCCAGGGTCCCACAGCTCCAGACTCCGGCTGGGCCCCCAAGCCTAAAGCATCTTGTCCTGAGCACACACCCTCCCCCACCCCCACTCCGGTGCACACCGCACACTTCCCAAGCTCCTTCCGAGCATGAAAACACACGTCCTCTCGTTTGGTCTTCGAGGAGGGTGTTATTAGCCCCATTTCACAGAGGGGAAAAGAGAGGCTAGTAGGATTCTGAGAGGTGAGATGAGTGGTCAAAGGTCAGATCATGAGCCAGGAGATGGGTCACATGTGTGTGGCCAGGCTGGGCCCGAGGTTGTGTGGCCTTCCGGAAGTGTAGCTGAGAAAGGGACCCTCCTGCTGGGCTGGGCTGGGCTTCAGTCCCTCCCGGGGACCTTCTCTCCACACCTCACCCCGGGAGCCTGGGGCTGAAGCATACAACCACCTGCAGGTACTTCCCCTGGCACTGAGCACCCCTCCCCTGGCCCCAAGCCCCCAGGTGGGCACGGCTGGTGAGCAGCCCGGTTGCCCAAGAAGCAACCTCTGAGCCCTGCCCGGCTGCCTGGCAGTGTATGGGCTGGCCGGCGGAGGCTCCGGGGAACTTGCAGGGGTAAGTGGGTGCCCTGACATGGACCCTGAGAGGTCCAGGCCCATGTCAGCCGGAGGGGGACAGGCCGAGTTCCTGATGGAACCGGAGAGAATGGGCCCAGAAACCCCGGCTCACTCCCAGCCAGGCTGCGGCCATGTGCCCACGGGGGACTCAGGGAACCTGAGTTCCTCAGAGGGAGAGGCCCTGGCTCCCTCTTCTCTCCTCCTTCCACTCCCCCTGTG
Source organism: Pipistrellus nathusii (assembly GCA_963693515.1). NCBI lineage: Eukaryota > Metazoa > Chordata > Mammalia > Chiroptera > Vespertilionidae > Pipistrellus > Pipistrellus nathusii. Next base: position 18,081,919 of record OY882859.1, read on the forward strand.
GGAGCTGGGACAGAGCTGACCCCTCACAGCTGCTGCCTGGTGACCCGAAGGGACGCCCAGGAGTCACCTCCTACATCCATACTCCCCTCTACCTGCACACACCGCCCCCTCCGGTGTGCAGGCCCAGGAGCAGCCGCCCAGCAGCACCTGCAAGCACCCGGGCACCCACTCCCATGGGTGCAAGCACACGCCCACCACGGAGTCTCCCCACACTCACCCCTGCAGCACCACCGCCAGAACCAGCAGCCACCAGCCCCGGCACCGTAGGCGCCAAGCACAACGGGTCACCCTCACACCTCCACACACACAGGTGGGACACGACGGCACTGCCCATCCCTTTCACCCACACGCACCCCACAGGTCCCAGCACCCTTCACCGGAGGGGGGGACACACCCTCCCTGTGTCCCTCTCCCCCTCAGGTCACCTTCACACAGTCACCTTCCACCGCTCCTCTTCTCCGGGCCCCCCTACCCCCATCCAAGCTGCCCGGGCAGGAACCAAAGGCACCCCAACCCCGGGGCGGGAGCAGCCCCCACGCCCTAAAAGTGGCCGCGGTCTGGACACACCCACGAGCGAGCAAAATCCACGTTCACTCCAGACCCGAGACACACCCAGCCCCGGCCACGCGCCCGCGCCCCCGGCCTCCCCGCGCCCCCCGCCCGGGGCGGGCACCCCGCTCGCCGGGAGGGGGCTCCCCGGGCCGCCAGGGAGGCAGCGGCGCGGGCTCCCGCGGGCCTCCCGCCGCGGAGGGTCCCGCAGGAAGGGGACGAGCCCCCCTAAACGGCCACCGGCGCGGGGTGGTCTCCCCCCATCCCGATGCACCGCGGGGGGGCGATCGGGGGGTGGGGCGATGGGGGAGGGGTCCCGGGTCCGAGCGGCGCGCGGCACTCACCCCCGCGGCGCGCCCGGCCAGCAGCAGCAGCAGCAGCAGCGGCGGCAGCAGCCCGCGGGCCCCGGGCCCGGCCCCAGCGCCTGCCCCGCGGGCGGCCCGGGCGCGGCGCGGCGGCCCCGGCTCCATGGCGGCGGCGGCGGCGGCGGCGCCTTTGTTCCCGCGGCGGCGGGGCGGCTGCTCGGCGGCGGCGCGGCCCGGCGGCTGGACCCACCGCGCGCGGCTCTGGCTCGGGGCTCCCGGCTCGGCGGCCCGGCTCCGCCTCGCGGCTCCGCGCCCACGGCCGCCGCGCCCGCCGCCCGCCCGCAGGAAGCGCGCGCCGCCGCCGGGCCGCCCCCAGCGCGGGCGGGGCGCGAGGAGGCGGGGCGGGGCGAGCGCCCCCAGCCCGGGGTCCCCGCCCCCAGCCCCGGCCCCGGCCCGGCCCCCGCGCGGCCCCCCGCCCGGAGCCCGGAGCCGCGCAGGGTCCCCGCGCCCCGCACAGGCCGCCCCGCCGCTCAGCCGGCTCCGGCGCGCGGGCCTGGGACGCGGACCCGCCTCGCTGAGCTCGGCCTGGAGGACGGGGTCCCTCGGAAGGCGCCTCCCCGGGCGGCGGGGCGCGAAGGGAAGGACCCCCCGTGGGAGTGCAGGGCGGGGAACGGCGGGCCTGCCTCCTTAGAGCGTCTGAGCGGATGGGTGGCACCGGCGGGATCATCACCATCCTCCCCTAAGGGCTTCCTTCGCACAGCTCCTCAGGGACAACGGCCATCCTAGAGCCGCTCACCCAGGCCCCGACAGTGGTGTCTCCAAGACAAGGGTGCGCTGGGTGACCTCAGGTGTGGGCAACCCTCTCTGGGCCTCCTCTCCCTTCTGCACCGCGGGGGGCGGACTTCCCGGCCTCCCTGGGCTGCAGAGGGAAAGCTGGGCAGACCTCGGGAAGCTCCCCACACACACACTGACCTCTCCCCTCTCCCCCTGAGCCTCAGGTTCCTGGAGTAGAAGGGAGACCCCACCCTCCAGGGCAGGTGCTGTGAGAATATGTCCCTGGGTGGCGTGGTCATCGCCCACTTGTCTCTGGGCCTATCCCCTGCTTCCCTGGCCTACTATGCGCTTGACTTACTCGCTGGAGTCTCCCACCACTCACTGGTACCTAACCCCAGGAGGGCAGGGGTTGGGGTCACCTTATTTGCTGCTGTGACCCCAATACCAGCTCAGGGACTGGCACATAGTGGGTGCTCAACACACATTTCTTGAATCAATGAGTGTGTTTCCCATTCACCTGAGCTCCCCCCGCCCAGCTGTCCTGGGAGGAGAAGGCAGGATGTTTTAAGCTCCAACCAGGTGTGGCCCCCAAGGCCTTAAGTGGGTTATTAATTCCTTCAGCAACCCCATGAAATAGGGGGAGTCGGTATCTCCCCCTCCTTGATGGGAATCTGAGGCTGGAGGTCTCTGCCCTCGGCCCCTGTGTGCGGGGGCCCAAAGGAAGGAGGAACTGGCTTGAGCTGAATCTGGAACAATTCCCCGGAGGAAAAGGGAACTGAAACCAGGGCGAGTGGAGCCAGGAGCGGAGTGTGCCGGGGTGAGCCTGGAGGAGCAGACACTGGGGCGCCAGCCAAGATATGGGGGTGCCAGGGGACCCGGCTTTGTCCTCGGAGGCCCGTGGAGGAGGACCGGGAGACAAACGGAGCTGGATTCGGAGGTGTTTCCTGAGCAGCAGTGAGAGCCACGTCCCTAAAGGCCGTGTTGGCCAAGCCAGCTACCCTTTGGCAGGGAGATCCTGGAGAGGAAGGGCGGGAAGACTCCCAGCTCAGATTGAAAATCCCCTAGGAATGCCGAGGTCTCAGCCTCTGGAGCTCCCATCCCCAGGAACCTTCAGGAATTCTGACCCGGGGCCCCTGGGGGAGCTGGGCCGAGAGAGGCCCAGTGGGTGGGGATCTGGGTGGGACAGCACAGCTGGGAGCTGAGGCGCTCTGACTCGGGGTTGGGCGAAGGCTTGGGTTCGAACCCCAGCTCGGCCAGCTATGCGCTGTGTGACAGCAGGCGAGTAACTTTGGCTCTCTGAGCCTCCACTTCCCAGCTGTAACGTGAGACTAATGACCACAAGGGATTCATTCATTCACTCTCCAAATATCAACTGAGTGTCTGCCTGTGTGTGCCAGACCCGGGCCAGGAGCCAGGGGGTGAAGTTTGAAGGAGCTCTTCCCACCATTGTCCTGGGCTTCAGTGCGGGTGTCTGGATGATGCTGGTAAAGGAAGGGGCCTGGGTGTGGGAATAGTCACCCCCCAGAGGGGCCGCTCAGGCCCGGGAACAGACTGGCTCTGAGGTGGCCCCCAAGGGCAGTGTTAGCCACATGTCAGATCGGTGTCAGGAAGGCCTTGGGGATAGTTGGAGCTGATCACACAGCAATGGCTACTCTGAGGCAGTGGCCACTGTCCTGGGAGCTGTGCCGGGCTCAGGGAAGCCGTCAGGACCGGCTCCTGGCCGAGGGGAGCGGTGAGCATTGCCCATCTTCCCAGGTCCCTGCCTGTCCTGAGCCTCCCCTGACATCCTGGGAGAGCCGGCTGTGGACGCTTTGGGCTGGGCAGGAGCGCCACCTGCTGGTCCTCAAAGATACTGGTCACAGCCCGAAGCAAAGTGGGTCTGGGCCCTGAGTCTCATTCTGCCTCTCAACCCCTGCTCCAGCGCTCCTTGGGGTTCACAGGCGCACACACCCACCTGTTCTCCAGCACAAGGTGCAGTCACACCACCCCTCCATGGTTACCTGTGCACCAGGCCCCACACCAGCGTCTCAGGTCCCTTCGCCTTCACCACCATGCAGGCATGCCCCCCTTCCAGGCATTCCCCCGCCCCTGGACCACTCGGGGCCTCTGGGGGGCTGTTCTGGCTCCCATCAGGCAGGGCTGGTCCCACCGGCCCAGCGCCCTAGACAAGCCCCGTCCGTGCACGCCCCACGCCGCTGCCTTTAGTCTCCGCTGTCTCCCCGGAGTGGGAGCGCCTGTGTCCCCGAGGGCAATGACCACAGACTCCGCCCAGCAGTCGGGGCGGCACTGCTCTGCGAGGTGCACACTGAGTTGCCCCCGGTGTGAAAGTGGCAAACCGGGCACTTTCGGAGGTGTTTTAGAAGCGGTGTCCAAGCTCACAGCTGGTGAGTGAGAGCGAGACCCTGACCAAACGCGGCAGTTACACTGACACCGTGTCCCGAAGCATTTGGGGAGTGAGTTGGGCCTGGTGTAGGGGTCACACTGTCACATGGACACAGCCAACCCACAGGCAAACCAAATGAGCCTGGAACCCAGATAACTCAGGACAGCACGCCTGGCAGCCATGCCTACCCTCCTCCCCCATCCTATCAGACCCCCGTGCCCCCGTCCCCCCCTCCCCGTGGGGCCTCCTGGCTCTAACAAGCCAGCAAAGGGGAGGGGAGGTCTCTGAGCTCCATGCTGGAGGCCCTCATGCAGAGCTGCACCTCCAGGCCTGGCCCACGGTAGGTGCTCAGTCGTTACTGCCTGCCCCCAGCGGTTTGGCCAAACAGACTGGCTGGTTGAACTCGGGTGACTGATGAGAGCCAGGGTCGACCGAGGGCTTCCCCTCCGCCAGGCGCTGTCTGGCACCTGCCAGCACCACGCTGGTTCATCTTCATCCTGCGACGTGGGAACAGCAAGCGCTCTCGTTTCCCAGGGCTGCTGCCTTGAGGATCGGGCAGAGCCTGGCCCGCATGGCGTTCACATCTGCGCTTCACTTCCTCCTGCTGTGAAGAATCTGCTGGGTTCTGGGGGGCTGGGTGATGTGCCCCAGGTCACATAGCCTCGCACCAGGGAACTGGGGGATCCTAACTGGCAACAAGCCCCTGCCTCCCCAGGGCGCCCCACCTCCCCCTGCTCGCTCCCACCCACCTTCTCCATCACACCGTCCAGCCTTGCTCAAGACTCAGGAAGGAGACCAGAGCCGTGTGTGGTTCTGAGAAAGTCGGGGTGAAGGCTGCCCTGAGGTCAGTGACCCCAAAATCAGGAACCGAAACAGGATTCTGGCAAACGGGCCACCCCAACATGTAGGGCTGAGCCTACGGGCTGCTGGGAGCCTCCCCAGGGCCTGCAGGGCGCCGGGCTTGGCCTCCATCTGTGGGGCCCCCGTCAGTGGGAGCCCCCTGCCCATCCCGACGGCGACGGTCTCAGGCCTCCAGGGGTGTGCTAGCGAGTCAGTGAGACTGGGCGATGTCCCCTGGGCACGGAGCTGCCAGGCACGGGGTCAGAATTGGAGCCCCGAGTGGCTGCCAGGCTGGGAGCGGCCAGGCCCGGGGGAGCAGGCGGGTCGGGTGTGGCCAGGCCCGGAGCAGCGGCTGCCAGGCTGGGAGCGGCCAGGCCCGGAGCAGCAGCAGCCAAGTCCAGAGCAACTAGGTCGGGAGCGGCAGTGACCAGACCCGGAGCAGCTGGTTGTGGAATGAACCAGAGCAACAGAGGCCAGGCCCTGAGCAGCCAGGCCCAGAACAGCTCGCTCCTTGCCTGCCCCTGCCCCACGGCTGCTTCTCAGACATGGCTGGAAACTTTCTTGGGAACTTAAGGGTCTACTGAATCAAGTGATGAAGGCTTAGATCTGGATGTGTTGAGTTAGTATAGGGCTGGGGTGTTGATCTGTGAGTGCCTTGGGTGGGGCCTGGATGAGGCTGGTTGACCTAGTGGGAAATGTCCTTTGTGTGAAGTGTATCATTGGGCATGTGGAGGTATTATTGATATGAGAAAATGCTAAGTAACTGATTTACTATCTGAAAAGGGATTTACTATTGGGGAAATTGAGGGAAGAAGAGACTGAACATAAACTGCACCTATGGATGAGGACAATGGGGGATGGGGGGGGGACGGAGGGTGGGGTGGGAACCTGGTGGAGGGGGGAAGAAATGAGGAACCTTTGTAATAATATGAACAATAAAGATTGATTTAAAAAAAAAAAAAAAAAAAAGAATTGGAGCCCCGGCCTCAGGTTTGTGAGCTGAAGCCCAGACGATCCCTGAGGCCCCCGGGCAGATGTGGGTGAGACGGGAGGGAGCGGGCTGTGTTTGCGCTGAGGGACCTGTGGGCACAGAGCATGGCTGGGCTGGGCTGGCCTCGACGGAGGAGAGCAGAGGCTTCAGAGGCTGCAGAGGCTGAAGCTTCGCTCAGTCAGCTCTGGCCCAGGCGCCGGGCCAGCTGGGGGGGCGGGGAGGCACTCTGGCACCTCGAGCTGAGTATGGGTGAGGACAGGAGTGGATCCCCACTCTGTAGGGCCCTGAAGTTGTACAGTTTGAGGGGATCCCAACGAGGAACAAGGCCTTGGATGGGGGCGCTCTGCAGGCAAGGGGCCCTGAAGCTCAAGCTTCATTCATTTCACTGTAATTTGCCTCTAAATGGAAGCCCACAGGCCAGCCCATTAGACCTTCACATTAGACCGGCAGAGTCTTCCCGGGGGGGGGGGGGGGGGGGTGCAGGGTAGGGAGGAAGGAGTGGTGGCCCGGGCAGGGTGGGGCTAACACCACTCTGAGGGTTGGGATGTTGCAGAGAGAATCCAGCAAGCGTCGGGGTGTGGTGACACCTTCCCTGAGCCGTGGCGGGCGGGCCTTGGGGAGTGGGTACTCGGAAGAGTCACACTGAGACGGAGTCTCCCCTGGAAGGAGGCTTCCGAGGCCTGATATGTGGACACTCCACCCGCTCTGTCTGCCCATTTCACAGGGGAGAACACTGAGGCCCCGAAGAGGAAGAGACTGTGCCAAGGTCACACAGCAGGAGGCAGAACACGGGCTGCTCTGCCCTGCCCTGGGGGCTCTCCCCAAACCACCCCCTTCTCCTAGAGTCCAGACCAATTGCCCTATGATTTGGGAAAAGTCAGGGGAGGACTTGCCCCGCTACCACGCCCTCATTCAAGCCCTCTCCGGGTCCCAGGGCTAGGAAACAGTTGTGTGGGGGTGGGGGGAACCCTGACCCAGGGGCGGGTATTCTCTCCCGCCTCTTCCCTGTGAGGGTGGGGGGGGCAGCGGGGATATGGAGGAGGAGGGGAAAGGAAGGCAGGATGCGGAGGAAGGGAGAAGGGGAGAGAGAGAGAGAGAGAGAGAGAGAGAGAGAGAGAGAGAGAGAGAGAGAGAGAGAGAGAGGGAGAGAGAGGGAGAGAGAGGGAGAGAGAAAGGCAGAGGGCACTGCTGTTAGCAGAAGCCATTCTACTAACATACCCCGTTCCCTTATTCCTGGGAATCAATTGGACATTTGGAATCATTTTCCTGGAAGAAAAAATTGCCTCTAAAAATATGTTTCCTTTCTCGTCTCATGCTGGGGCTAGAGCCGCCCAGCTGGTGCCAAGCAGGAGAGTGGCCGGGGCGAGGGCCCCCTGGGCCACAGAATCCGAGGGAGCACAGCTGTCCTCACAATATGTAACGTGTCCCGTGGGGGTCTTGTCTTCTTGCAATTTATAGAGACCGTCATTCCAACCCCACCCTGTCGTGGCTGAGCCCTGTAATGACCAGCTGTACAGACCTGGGCGCCCAGGCAGCTGGCATTCCAGGGCAGGAGATAACCCCATTCACGTGGGACCAGTCCGGCCTCTGTCCCCCTCCAGCTGGTGGCCCCGAGCAGGCCACTCCCCTCACCTGGGCCTCGGCCTCCTCCCCTGAACACAGGAGACCCACTGGAATTCCCCGCAGGGCCCTGGGGCAGGGCCTGGCCGGGGGGCAACCAGGGATGGCTCTCAGGAGAGGCCTAGGGGGCTCTGGGGTCAAACCTTGTTGCCTGCCACTTCCTGCCTGTGACCTGGGGCCTCTTTGCTCCCATTGAAGTTAGACTGATTAGGTTTGAGGGAGGTAAACAAGATGGCACCCAGCTCAGAGCAAGCCCCACAGTCACAATGCCATTGGCCATCATTCCCAGTCTCTCCCTGCTTGGGACACGCCAGGCCGGAGGTGGTGGGTCAGTCAGCACCGGGCAGGGCAGCCTATGCCTCGGAGATGGGAAACGGGCCTCCCGATCGGCCCGGGCCCGGCCTGGGTCACCCGAGGTTGTGTGCTGTGTATTTGTTATCTCCTGATCCATCACCAATTACCCCCAACACAGCGGCTTCAAACCACAATGACCGCTAAGTGCTTCACCCGGCTTCTGTGGGGCAGGAGTCCGGAGCAGCTGAGCGGGTGGTTTTGGTTGGGGGTTGTGGGGGGGGGGGAGTCTCTCCTGAGGAGGGAGCCGGGCTGGCGGCCCCTGCAGCGGGCGTGGGGAGATCTCTGCTCCCCAGAGGCCAGTGGGACTGGCCAGTGGACCCCGGCTAACGGCAGGCGGCCTCGGCTCCTCCCTCTTGGCCCTCGCCCCCCTGCATCCTGGAAAGAGATGGAGTGATCCTAGAGCAAGGTGACCAGATGTCAAAGCGGGACTCTCCCGATTTTCACCAATTTGTCCCACGTCCCGTGGTGTTTTAAAAAAGTCCCGAAATCGGGACTTTTTTGTTTTATCCTGCACACCCTCTACCAATGATGTGCTGGCAACCAAAGTACATGCCCTTGATCGGAATCGAACCCAGGACCCCTCAATCTGCAGACCAACGCTCTATCCACTGAGCCAAACCGGTTTTGGCAATCGGGACTTTTTTTAAAACGCGCAGGACATGGGACAAATTGGTAAAAATCGGGACTGCCCCGCCAAAAGCGGGACGTCTGGTCACCTTACCCTAGAGAGCACGCTGGAGAGACCGGGTCCTGTGTGGCTCGCTCCACCCCGTGCACAACGCTGCTTCCAGGCAGCCCCAGCCCGCGGACAGGAGGGTGAGAACCCCAGAAGGTGGGGCCGCTTGGAGGGCGCATACCACACGTGGTCATGACTCAGCGCATCCGCTTTCATGCCTAACAGTATCCCAGTTTGCAGGATACACGAAACAGCCACACTAGTAAAAATTCTGATGTTCCCAACATAGCAGGGGGGAGTGGGAGGCACTATTGATAATAATAATAAAAGCAACCCCTATTTTTAGCTCACTCTGCACCCAGCCCTGTGCCTCGTGCTTCCAATGCTCGCTTCCGAAGTAGGACTGTTGTTGTTTCTGTTTTCCAGGTGAGGACAACGAGAGTGCAGATGAACATACAAAGACCACCTGGAGCCCGTGGAGCTGGGAGCTGAGGCGAGGCAGCTATCCGTGCTGAAAAGACCTGGTGGTTTTGGCTGTTTGCAAGCTTGGTGCATGAGATAGGGACGTGGCCCGGCAAGAATCAGCAGGACTCGGGTCACATTAACAGAGCCCTGACCCGACCGTCTGGCCTCACACCAGCCCTGAGACGGTGGGAGGGCTGGGCTACTTGGAGTGGGTAGCAGTTGGAGAAATGGAGAAGCCAGTGATTTGCCAGAGGTGACAAAGGCAAAGTTAGGGTCTGAGCCAGATCTGTGACCATCCCAAGCCAGAGTGAGGGACTAGCCCTACGCCCAGGAGCAGCTGTGGAGGATGGAGGAGAAAAGGGGGGTAGGTTAGTCTTAGGGTAGATGCCAGACCTCTGGTCTCTGGGAAAGCCATCTCAGCCCTGGCCTGTTACCTTGAGCCCTTAGGTCGCTGTGCATAAAGCTTTCTTTAGGCAGCAGCACCCTCCTGTGGTTATAGCCGGTAACCACAGGTTTCCCGCCCCCAAATGCTTCTCTCTCCAGCACTTCACACACACACCTGAAACCCAACACCCAATAAAGAGAGACTGTTATTCCTGGGGCTGATGGAGGGGGCACGAGTACGATGAGTTGGATAGAGCACTGGCCTTGGAGGCAGGATCCCTCAGATAAACCTTTACTTGGTTAGTGACTCGTGTCTCAAACTTCTCACCTGTGTGATGGACTGATAACTTCATGCTACCTTGCTCTGCCAGGCTTTCGTGAGGGTCAGAGGACTCTGTGCATGTGCTCTGTAAAGCACTGACCAGGTAAAGGATTGTTTAAACTGTGGGGAATCTATCTTGGGGGGGACTCTGCAAGGGAGACCAAGAATGCAGGCATTCGTTGGTGGCAGCCCAGTACCCACATCCTTGAGCAGAGTTGGTGGCAGTGGACAGCAGTGACCAGTCAAATGAGGAAGCGGGTGCTGAGCTGAGTTCAGCCTGCTCTGCAAAACTCAATCCTGCAGAGGGAGGGGCGTGCCCCACGGGGGAAGCCTCAGGCCCAGAGTTGGGTCTGATCCATCAGAACCCAGAACTGGCCTGCATATCTATGAAATTGGGTGGGGGGGAACCACATTCCTGCAGGACTGTTGTGAATAAAAGGATATGTATTGGGGGGAGGGGACAGTAGTAAAAAAGAGAAAGAACTCATGAACAGACAACAGGGGGAAGGGAGGAGAGAGAAGTGGAGGGAGATAGAAAAGGTAGAGGGGGGATTAATGATGATGGGGAAAAATCAAATCTAATTTTTTAAAAATACATTTATTGATTTTTTACAGAGAGGGAGAGGGAGAGTTAGAAACATCAATCAGCTGCCTCTTGCACACCCCCTACTAGGGATGTGCCCGCCACCAAGGTACATGCCCTTGACCTGAATGGGACCTGGGACCCTTCAGTCCGCAAGTCGACGCTCTATCCACTGAGCCAAATCGGTTTCGGCTCAAATCTAATTTTTTTTTTAAAAATATCTATAAACCACCTCTTTAGGTGCCTGGCAGAGTTGGTTCAAGACAAGTGACTTTATGGTAACTTCTTTACATCATGGACAAGGATTGTGCTTCTCACCAAAGCCTGGTGCTGACGGTGAAAGATGATAAATGCATTCATTTATTACATGGGGGCGGGCTCCACGCTGGACGTGACTTCATCCTTAAAACCAAACTTTGGCATTGGTACTCTGATTTACTTCCCTCCTTTTGCAGAGAAGCAAACGGCCTCAGAAAGACGATCCAGGTAACAAAAGGCAGTTGCAACCACACCCTGTATTTATCCGACTGAAAAGCCTGCCAGGATACGGGCTTCCAATAAGGGTTAAGGGAATGATCCTCTTTCTAAGTGCATATCTTGCTTTGTTGCCACTAAAAAACCCCACAGAAATGAAACATTTCATTCCATGCTAAGAGTATTAAGGATATTTTTGTTTAAAAAAACAACCACCACCCATGTTATGCATAAACAGTCCAGGTGGAAGAGAAAACCAGCCCGGGAATGCCTACTGCGTGCCAGGCAGTTGGCGTTTATTGACAATTCTGTCCCACCACAGCGCCGGGAGGCATCCCTGCAGCCTTAGAGGAAACAGCTCGACAGGAGGCAGATGGGGAGAAACCCAAGCCCCTACTTGCTCAGCGGCTTCCGCACAGGTCTAGTAAAACCATTCTTTAGTAGCCACGACTTTCCATGACGTGATGGGAGAGCCACTTTGCATATATTTTCACCTTCAACCCATTTCCAGCAAGGAATCTGGTTAAAGAGGAGCGTGCACCCAAGGGCACGTGAGAGGGGATTGGACGCATACTGGAACCCAGTCTGATTCGAGCCACCGTCGGCAATACCCCAGCATGCTCTCTGGTGGGCCCACTACCACCTCAGCGGAAGGCTGGGGGAAAGACCTCAGCTTCCATCTATTCCTGTTAGAGACCCTCCCTTACTCAGTGATCTTAAGCTTCCACCCTGAGGCTCCACTTCCGGACATGAGGCCACATGGCTCCCCACTGGCCTTCCTGATCCTGTCATGGCCAACAAAGACCAGTGTTTCGGTGGCAGTTTTTGCTAAAGCCACGTGGCAGTCGAGGGAAGGTGGGCACCCTTAGGCACAGGTGACAGTCACCTTAGTGACCCAGAGCCTCCTCTACTAAGAGCTGGAAAAGGTCCCCAATTGGAGGATAAGTTGAGCAAGCTAGGATACTGGGCCAGCCTGCACCAGCCTCAGCATGTGGGTGTGGTGGGCAGGGTGAGCACGGGAGCAGCCGGAGGGGAAGGGGCTCAGAGATGGGGGGCCTGGGCAGCCATCCAGAAGCCTCACCTACAGCCCTGCCTCAGCGAAGCAGGTCCCCAACACTTCACTCAGTTGGCACATTTGCATCTGACTGCACCGTAATCTGGACCCTGGGAGGCCAGGAGGAAGCAGTGATCACCAGAGGGAACGGGGCAAGCAGCAGGGCACAGGCTTTCTGATGGTGCTTCCAGTGGTGGGTGCGGACGCCGGCCCAGGGAGGCGAATATTCTGAGTGCTCAGTAGAAGATGGAAATCTGGAATAATGTGGAGCGTCTTGGTTTTGAAAGCACTCAGCAGGCTAAACCCAACATCTCTGGGTCAAACTGGGCTCAAGAACCAGTTTGACATCCTGTCCCTATTTCAAGTCCTTTCCCCTCCCACTCTTGTTCCCTCACAAAACAAGCAGGAAGAAAGAGGCACAAACAACCACAGGGCTGTCCTGGGGAACTATATTAGAGAAAGAAGTTAAGAGCACAGACTCAGATTCCAAAGTTCTGTATTTTTCAAAATAAAGATCACACATTGTTTAGAGACAATCTACACAAGAGTTACAAAAAATAGTTGCCCAGGCATAAGCATACACAGGTTTGTTAATTATACACATATGGTTACAAGTGTGCTTGCAAAAAAGTTCATTGGAAATATACACAAGGCTCTGGAAATGTACACCGTTTAGTGTTACAATTCTATATTCAAACAAGGAAATTTGACAGTATGTTACATTCACTTACAAGTAGACAAAATGCAAAATACAGTTCATCTTCTGTACAAAAAGGAAGGGCAGTTCACACTTTACAAGGTGAGAGGGCTCTGATTGTAAGGAAAGCTGGGGCAGGGCCGAACTTTGCACGTCCTTTTGACTGTCACAAAATAAGCAAAACATTACTTTTTAGGATTAAAAAAAACACTACTGTGAACTGAATCATCTTAAGTAACATTTAGAAAGGATCCCGCTACAGTCTGACTAGGTGACAAATAAAACCAAGCTACTTTTTTTCCTTTTTAAACATGTAACTAGGCTGTATAAAGAACATTTATTCCTTCAAAAGAAAAAATTTACTTCTGGTTGAAATTACAATTTACAATATACAACACTATATGCTACGACCATAAAAGGTGTGAATATACACTGAATGCACAGGGCTGGCTAATTCTCTTTTCATACCAAAAAACGTGTTTATGTTGATTCAAACTTCTCCACATTTACATTACAGGTATACAAATGTACAATTGTACAATCAAAAGTATGTTCGACTACTAGGGTACATTATAGATACAGATTAGACATCAAAACAAGAAAATACTACAAATTTGTATATATGCAAAGTCTACACCAAGTATACACTATATATTTATAGAAGCAAGACCAAAAGCAGAGTTGGATTTTTTTTTCTCATGCTAAATAATCAAGATTTTGCCTTTCAATGTTAAAAGAAAAATCCAACAGGCAGTAAACAATTACACCCGCCCGGCCTTGAAAGACATTCTGGGAGTTCATGTCTCCTCATCACAAAACAGACTACACCATCTTCTTCAGCATAATAGTCTCCAAAAAAGGCAATTTTGGACGTTTCATAAACTTAATGTCATAAAATGAAGCTTTAGCAACTCTGAAACAATTTTCATTATATATATATGTATATATATGTATATTTTATAAACAGTGTTAAATGTCAGGTTGGGCTCATTTAACTAAAATTCAAACTTCCCAGGTTTTTTTGTTTGTTTTTGTTTTTTACTAAAATGAGGAGGTGGGGGAGAGCTATTTGCAAAACTTGCCAGCAAGGCAAATGAGTTAAAAACCTTTTTTCTGTGTTTTTTTAAACTTTTTTTGTTAAACCAACTACCCTGAAAGTTTCCACATGTGGAATATAGATACAACGTTGAACAAAATATGTGGCCTCCCATGTACATTGGTTACCTATGTACAAGTATCCTATACACCAGTAAAACAACAGGGCAATTAGTCAATTAAAAAAAATAATTAGTACGTTATGTGTAATAAAATTAAACAAATTTACAAAGGCGTTTCCACTTGTGGATTTGATTCTGTTTTTGGAGGGTAAGCCTGGCGCAACCATTTACCATTCCAGATTCTACATTAGAACATCTGTGGTTGCTGGCTAGATTCGCCAGTGGGCCAGTGAGGTCAGTGGGAATGAGGGGACAGGGCTGACACTGCTTCAGATAATACCATTAGGGGGGCCACAGATGGGCCCTAAGTCGACGCCATTCTTCATGTAGTACTTCTCCAGCTTGGCCAGGATGTGCTTGCCATACGTGTACTTGCGAAGAGTCGCGATGTGGGGCCGGATCTAGGGAGGAAGCACAGTTTTGTCACTCTGGACTGGAAGCAGAATTGGGCATGCTCCCAGGAATGCTTCCGGACACTGCAAATGCCAGGCCACAGCAACACCTCTCACCGGTGCAGCCAGAACACCGAATTCTAGGGCCCCGCTAGCCCCTCAGAGGAGAGTCAGCATGTATCCTGAGCGCTGATGCAGTATGTGAGGGTTTTGGAGACTGAACAGCCACGAACCCCACCCAGGACAGTATGTGCAGAAAGGACATCCTCACTGACAGTCACACTGCTCACTGCCCCACCCCACTGCACTGAGCCTTCCCGAGGCAGCTCTCAGCCCTCTGAGAGGGGGGCTTTCAGGGCACCTCGGGTCCTAAGCTCGCCACCTAATCCTGCCCTCCAGTCCACAGAGGATCGCAGAAAGCTACTATCGACAATGAAAAATGATTCACGTGAGCCAGGTTGGTTCCTGAAAGCCTCCTGAGGGAGGTATGATTATCTCCATTTTATTGACGAGAAAGATGAAGGCCTAGTGGTGAAGTCACTCATCCAAAGTCAAACGCTAACAAGGCATGGCAAGGCATTTGAGCCCAACTCCCTGGCTCCTCCAGAAATTGTTTCTCTGCCCTGTGCTCTCATGGCACTGCCTCCTGCACCAGCCTCATCCTTCACCCGCTGCAAGCCCAGCTGGGCTCAGCTCTCCGCGTTCTCCTGTCTCCCCGCCAGGGCAGGTCCACGTGGAGAATTACTGTGCATCCCACACAAGCAGAAAGAGCCACCTTTGCTGGAACCACCTTTCCTCTGTGAGCTCATGGAGTTGTCTATACGTCAGTGAGCATGTCACCCAGTGTGCTCACAACCACTTATTGGACCATCCAGCCTCGCACACGCACTGCATTCCATACTTCGTCCTCAAACACATGGACAAGCTCTCTAGATTGAGAGAGTCTCCTGAGGACAGTCTCTTTATCTGTGTCCTCAAAGCAAGGAAGGGTTAAGTAGCCCTAGAAATCACTTCTGCAGCCCACAAAGGAGACAGACCTGTAGCAGCTATGGCATTCTCACCGAGAAGCCTATGAGGAAAACTTACTCATAATAGTCCTTGGCTTGAATCCTGAGCTGTGCAACCCAGACATCTACCTAGCATCCCTAGACTCATCTGTTAAAAAAAAAAAAAAAAATCTATGCTGCTTCCCTTTCATTTGGGATATAGTGAGGACTGTGTGCGTGCTAATGCTTTTATTCATTAGTATTTCCAACTCACCCCCTACTCTCCCTGGGACTGGATGACTAATGAGCTCAGCCACTTAACCTTTACACCTCTCCCTATCAGGACAAAAACACTAACCGCCATGGGTAAGCACGCACATGTTAATACTATGGAACTCATTTTTCACTTGACTTAATGGGAGGTGAAGAGTAATTAATCACCTGATCCATTCCCAATGCTTCCTCTGCTACAGAGGATAGAGCTTAGCAGCGAAAGAGCTCAAACCGCTTAGATTTTTAGATTCTCTTCCTCTTCTCTCAACTTCCTCAACCCACTTAACCGCTAACCCGCCTTCCATCCACTTCTCTTCAATCCCAAAGCCGCCTCCACCTCTTGGCTTAACCTTTTCTGTGTTTTCCGTTTTTTAGAAAATTCCGTTTTTATTTGGCTTTGTTAACTAATTTCTTCTAGACTGTGGATAGATGGCTCAGATCACTTCCCTGGTGGCTTTTGCTGTTTGCGTTTTATGTATTCTGAACGGCTTCCAACGTGCAATTGTTGGCCTGCTACATACACCACTAATCACTCAGAACGTCCTTCCAAGCTCGGCCCCCACAGAGCTGCAGGGGCTTGAGCTAGGACTCTGGAAACTCTGGGGGAGCTCGGATGTCCAGAAAACGTTCTACCTGTTAGTCTGGGAGACAGGTTTGATTGGCTCTTGGCTTAACTATTTAACAGCCTCCCACCCAGCCTCCTCAGCTTCCCATGCCCCGTGGTCCTCACCAGCCAGGACAGTGATTTGAAATGTAAATGTGACTCTGGCACCACAGTCCTGCCCTAATGAACGTGCCTGACTGCGTGAAATATTCTGTCCTGTCTCCTGCTTCCAAACCTTCACAACCTAGGTTCCCTCGGCCTTGAGAGCGACATTACTGAAAGGTCACTCTCTTGGGGAACCATCTCTGTGCCCCACGTTAGAAGAGGCCCCTCTGTGCCCCACCGTCACACCGCCCTCCCCACATTCCCCAGCAGACCATGTGAGCTAACACTATCGTTCTCACCAAGAGAGCGACATGAAGTACATACATGGAGTCTGTGCTTCGTGAGTCTTTGTTGAGTGAGTGGACATGTTTTAAATTTCTGCATATTTCCTATATTCCGCCTTCACCAGCCTCTTACCCCAAATTTCTAGGAGCCTCACAGCATAAGGACTTTGGACTCCCCCGCCTCCAACTGCCGTCACCAACACCAATACGGCGTTGTGTTTTGTTCTGCTTTGAACTGGAGGAGGAGGGTGCTTCGTCTGGCTCAGAACTCGAGTCCAAAACAAAGATTCTCGCCACTGAACTTTGTTCTCAGTGAGGGCAAGTGGCTCATCACTGCCAGACCAGGGCACCCCCCTCCACTGAGAAGGGCTGAGTGAGTTCACAGTCCAAAGGCTGAGGGTCCAGACCAGAGGCACCCCAAGGCTTGCAGCACAAGCGCAGCCGTAGCGCCCCTACCTGGGGGTTAGTGTGGCTGCCTGGGCCCTGTGGTCTCTGTGGGGCTGGCGGGCCTGCTCTGTGACTGTTCCTGAACCACTGGCCTCTGCAGGTGCTTTCTCGGTCAGCTCCCACTCACAGGACCCAACACTTTAGATTTCTGACCAGTGTCTCAGTGGTTAGAGTCTATATACCAAAGAACTGGATTCGATCCCCAGCCTAGGCACGTCCTTGGGTTGCAGGTTCAATCCCCAGCCCCAGTCAGGGTGCTTGAAGGAGGCAACCAAACAATGCATCTCTTTCACATCATTGTTTCTCTCTTCCTCTCTCTTGCACTCCCCTCATCCCCTTCCACTCTCTCTAAAAATCAATTTAAAAAAAAAGATTGTCCTGGCCAGTTTGGCTGAGTGGATAAAGCGTCGGCCTGCGGACTCATGGGCCCCAGCTTTGATTCCGGTCAAGGGCATGTACCTTGGTTGCGGGCACATCCCCAGTAGGGGGTGTGCAGGAGGCAGCTGATTGATGTTTCTCTCTTATCAATGTTTCTAACTCTCTCCCTCTCCCTTTCTCTTAAAATATATATATATATATATATTTTAAGACTATACTCAGGTTAAAAAAACAAAACAAAAACAAACAAAAAACCTTCCTTCAAGGACTCGGGGCATGTGCTGTCATCCCTGCTTTCCATCGCTCTTCCCAAACTGTGCTCTGAGGGCAAGGATCATCTTGGTCATCTCTGTGCTGGTGTCTGGCACAAAGTGGGCATAGGTCCGAGGGGCAGGCACTCGGCCGGTAAATGGTGGTGGGTGAATAAATAAGAAAGGAGGGAGAAAGGAAATGAGGCAGGCAGGCTGATGTGTTGGACTGAGAAGTTGGTCTCCCAGGAGCAAATGGATGAAAGCATGGCCTAAAATCAGGGAGGGAAATCCCTCCCTAGGACTGAGTTTAAGATTCGTTCACAACAGTAAGTTACTGATAAAAGGAACAATGGGACAATGGCCACTTCAGATCAAAGGAAAAAGGAGCACAGCATGAGACATAGCTCTTCCGACCTCCTCTGATTTCAGAAATATGAGAACCCGAGGCCTTACACATTTCCCCTCTGACTGCGATCTGCCCAGCCTGGCCTACCTTATGCATGACTATCTTCCGCTGGGCTGGCTCTGCCACATCGATCATCTTCTGGACCACGTAGTTGGCATACTGGTCCTTCATCATGGTGTATAAGGCACTGTGGGGACCGTCGTTCATGGTGCAGACCTCATCGATGAGCACAGCACGCTCCGTACGGGAGGCATGGGTGACACACTTTTCCACAACATTGCTGGAATGACACAAATCCAGGAGCATCACTTAAAAAAGGGACCTAGTGCTTGTCTGGCCTCCACCCTGACCTCAGTATCAGCAGCAAAAGAGCTTAACATTTTCAGCAGATGAATCCATCAACTGTTTGGCTCGGAGACTCCACCTTTGCCATCTGTGGCTTCCCATGTGAACCATGGCTGAGCCCAGCCTCTAACAGAGGGTAACAGGCCCAGGTAAGTGTAGGAACTTGAACACAAGGTTCACAGGCTGGTTAATAGCTGAACGGGTTAATGAGCATAATTTCATCATGAATAAAAATCTGTCTTCACCTATGTGAGCTTATGAAGCCGGAAACAAGTCTTACTTATGTCTATATACCTAATGCCAAGCTCTGCTTGGTACTTCACACATTGTGGACAGTAGTTTTATTGCTAGCTTTACCCAGTGGCCAGATTAAGTTTCTATTGAAAGAGTACAAAAAACATTTTATTTAAATGTTAAAGGCACACTTTAAAATTAAATACCCATTGCATTTTGAGGTTATTTATTACATATTCTCACAAGCTACTATCTTTTAAAGTACGATACTTTGGAAAACACTGTGTAATATGAAACGAGAATTCTCATGCCCTGTCCACAATGTGTTAAGAGAGGCTCTACAGACCTATTAAGTGAAGAAACATTATCATATCTGGCGAGTTAACCTATCAAGTCTAATTAAGACAACAGCCTCTTCCATCTGATACAGCAACATATAAAAACTTTCCCCCACCTTCCTTCTACAGAACTGTGCAATTCTATCCTGGGCTGGAGGCATGGCAATGTGGCTATGAGTCACTAATAGCTAGTGGCTTCTCCCTTAGTAGCAAAGGGAGTTAAAGTATTACCAGCTGGCTCAGAGAGCACAAAGCCAGCCATAATCTTCAATTGTTCAGACAAAGAACTCCACACTTTTCACGACTGCTTGGCTGGGTATATCTTCACCCACCCCAGGCCCACTTCCCCTACAAAGTGGTACGGAACAGAACATGGCCTTCTGCTAAATGGGTTGGGGACAGGAAAGTCATTCTGGCTAGAAAGCAAGCAGGTAATCAGCTACCACTATGCTATCCCATTTGGCTCCCACCTTAATACACAAGAGATATCGTTTCAGTCTTTAAAGTTTATTCTAGTATTTCTGAAACTGTGGTTCCCAGACCATTTGTAGGGCTAAAATCAACTTAGTGATTTGTGAACGGCTTTATTTTAAAAAATGAAAACAGAAGAGTAAGCATCAGGATCAACCACAGACAACACAGCTTCAGTTTTGTGTGTGTGTGCCTGTGCATGCAAAGTCAATGAAAAATTTACTTTGTACTCTGAGTCACCACTAAAAATGTATGAAAGCCACTAACCTGTTTTTTTATATACTCCTACTGATCTGTTTTCCATTTTCATGGCTTTCTTCCAGTATCTCTAATTTGATCTTAAGGCTAAACAGTGAATTTTATTTCGGATTACATATTTTTCTATTATAGAACTTTGTTCCTTTTATAATAAAGCTTCCAATTCTCTACTAACATTTCTTATATTTTAATTCATTACCAGCATATTTTCCTTCACATCCTTGAGTGTAAGTATACTAGCTACTTTATAATCGCCTCTGCTAACTCCAACATCTGGGTGGTGGTATGTTGTTTTGCTCTTTTCATTTTACATTTTTTCACTTTTGTTGAGGACAAATCACATTCTCCTATTATCTAGACATAGAAGATTATATACTGTAGAAACTGAGTTCCGTTATGTTCCTCCAAAGAATATCATTCCTCCAACCCTCCCCCACTTTTTTTTCCTAGTGGAGTTAGGTTGACTAAACCCAAACTGCAAACTTCTCCCATACAGGAGGCAGCAGGTGAGCTCTGTTTATTTCTTTTAGACTTAGCTGGGCTGCTCAGAGTGTACATATGACTTAGGAGTCAACCAGATACTGAGAAAGTTTAAATATAGGCCCCCCACCTCCTCCATGGTTCTCTTCCTTTCCAGATTTCTTCCGTCATTTTGTCAATTCTATTGCCATGACTGCCCCCAAACTCTGCCTTCTGGGAATTAGAGATTTTCGATCCCAATTTAGGAGCCCAACATAGAGCAGACTTGGAAGGGCCTATAAGCTAAAGGCCAATAAAAACAGGAAATTTCCTGATTATAGTCAACAATACTATATTATAAACTTCAAAGCTGCTAAGAGACAAGATCACAATGGTTCTCAACATATTGTCTTAATGTGACATTAAGGTGCTAGCTAATGCAACTGCAGTTACAGTGCAATATATAAATATATCAAACCGACACACTGTGCACCGCAAAGTTGCACATTGTTATATGTCAATTTTATCTTAATAAAAAAAAAATTTCAAATGGGGAAGGACAATTTCCTCAGTGCAATTACCTGCTTCCAAATATCAACAGTTCCACCCCCCAATCTACTGCTCTTGTTTCTTCTCTAATGCCTTCATAGTTTTTGGGTTCTGTTTTATTATTTTTTTTTGCATTTTGTTCATAATTTATAATTGTTATCTGTGGGACAACAGGGCCCACAATAGCTGCTAGGTCCTTATCTGAACCCAAGTCTATTGTAATATTAACACTATGTTGCCAAAACCGGTTTAGCTCAATGGATAGAGCGTCGGCTTGGGGACTGAAGGGACCCGGGTTCGATTCCAGTCAAGGGCATGTACCTTGGTTGCGGGCATATCCCCAGTAGGGGGTGTGCAAGAGGCAACTGATCGATGACTCTCTCATCGATGTTTCTAACTCTCTGTCTCTCTTCCTTCCTCTCTGCACAAAATCAATAAAATATATTTTAAAAAAAACAAAAAAAACACTCTGTTATATCCAAGGGTGATATTAAATACAATGAACAAAAAAGTAAATAGGACAGTGACCCAAAGAAGAGACCTAAGAGATTCTGATCCCTATTTCCTATGGTCATTGGGGATGGGGGTGGACGATAACACAGGATCTAAGAGATGACCCTGATAGGGTTAGGCTATTGAGACAATGACTCTTTTTATTTCTTTTCTGTATTTCCTATGATATACTGGTATAAGATTTTTACAAACTAAAAATAAGCCATTTAAAAACATCAAGATTATGTCACACATGCCTTGAAGCCTTGAAATTTACCCTAAAAACCAGAGAAGAAAATATTCCAAAAATATGGACTACTATTTTATGTGTATATCAGCATATGCAGATTCTATTTAGAAGACCATACCACTAAGCTATTGGCGGGCCATCAAGTTCTTCTCCAGCCTCTGCTACTTATAAGTTATCTACTTTCACAACCTGGGAATAACTAGTGCATTTTATTCTTGAGCTGGCAATTTGGAGACTGAGAAAGAGATTCTAAGAATACAAAGGCCTATACACAGAGACGATATACTGCCTTGTAATTCAGGTGCGGGAGAGGAAACTGAATAAAGAACATGTCACAGTTCTGAACAAATGAGTTAAGGAAAGTTCAGTTTACCGAAGAACAAAACTTATGTTATGTGCTGACTCTAAGCAAAGGAGGACCCCCACTACATGACTTGTTATGTTTTATACTTTGATAGAACCACCTGTTTTAATTAAATTACGCATACTTTAAGAAAATTAAATATTATTTTAAAAGAATGAAAACTATTTTCCTCTCTAAACCTAAAATATTGAATCCTCTCTTTTAGAAAACTATTATCATTCAAAGCCCATACCTTGCAAATTTGTGCTGACTCAATACCAGGACATTGCCTCGAATTTCTGCTACAATTTTACTTTTATCCTCAGGACGGCCATGCTCCAATACATGCTGGATTACATAATTTCCATATTGATCCTGTTTAAGAAACAACAAAAGAAATAAAATTCATATAGAAATGAGTTCAGTGGATTACCAAAATCCTTACATCTAATTAACACCTATTTTCCTATAAAACTATGACTGAATACTAATGAACACATAAGAATTTTTAAATAGGTAAGACAATTTTCCTATGACCTCATAATAGGAATACATCACTATTATACAATAGAATAGTTCTAATATATTTATACCCAAAAGATCTAGTTGGATTCTTCATAAAATATTATTTACAAAAAAGCAAGCCTCCTCGAATTTGGAGGAAATGGAGGAAGGGATAAAGAGATGCTTTTCTTAAACAGGAAGTACGAATTTCACTGTTGCTATGTATAACAAAGAAACACTGAAACAAAGCTTATGCCCAGCAAAACAGACAATGCCTTATTAAATAATATTATAAATATATGATGGATTTACTCATTCATCTAAAGTGGAAGATCTTTGAGAGAATAAATGTGAACAAGCAATTCTAGAGGCAAAAATATTTATTTGTAAGATGTAAAAAATTGCCCTAACCGGTTTGGCTCAGTGGATAGAGCGTCAGCCTGCAGACTGAGGGGTCCCAGGTTAGATTCCAGTCAAGGGCATGTACCTTGGTTGCGAGCAACTGTGCAGGAGGCAGCTGATCGATGTTTCTCTCTCATCAATGTTTCTAACTCTCTATCCCTCTCCCTTCCTGACTGTAAAAAAATCAATAAAATATATTTTTTAAAAAGATGTAAAGAATTAAGCACATACAGATAGTATTTTTTTAATGGCCAATGCCAAATGTGTTTGCTTCTGGATGGTAGGATTAAGGATTGTTTCTTTTGTTTTGTTGCTGCTTTCTGCACTTTCCAATTCTTCTACAAGGCCTACTAAATAATTTACAATATCATACTTCTCACCAAAACAAACACCACCTACAGACAAACTCCTCCAGGCCATCTTTGGGCCTTTGAGCCTTTTTAAAGTCTCTTGAAATTTTAAATAGAAACAAATTCTGGCTTATAAATTTTTTTTTTTTTCTTAGTATAACATTCTACATGTAGAAAATGGACAAATGGTTAGTATGTGGAAGAAATTTCTACTGGTAGATGCAAGACAAAGTATCAAAGCTAGAAAGAAATCGATTCATCCACTTAGTTCGTTTTAACCGATAGAACAGACCCAGGCAAATTAAGTGACCTGCCCATGAGGACATAGCTTTTGAGTCCATAGCAGAGCTCTGGCAGGCACATCCTCTTTGCTCCAGGACCAGGCTCTATTCACTACCCATATTCACAAAACAACAAGCAGGCTGGTATAAATGAAAACTTGCCCAAAAGCTTCAGTGGGCATGTTAAACACATTAACATTAGCCTTTACTGGAACGGATACCTGTGCTGAGAAAACACACAAGCTCTGGGCCTGCACGAGCCCCCAGGTGTTTGCAGTTACTCTACTGGCAACTCCACTACCTGCACAAGTTGTTCGGTGTGCTGGTGCAGCTCCTCTAGGATAGGCAGGGTCTGGTCAGGGAGGCAGTGCTCCAGGATCCGTTGAATCACTCGGCAGCCATAAGGATGCGTGGACAAAGCAAACACCTAGGGCAGACAAACAGAAGAAAGCCAAGATTGACACCTGCTTCCTTTAATGCTTCATATTAATATACATAACCCCACTAATCTTCTCAATGATGTTGAGAGATAACCATGGTAGTATTCTCGGCATACAGATGAGAAAATTGAAGAGCCTGTAAGTCTACATGATATACAGTCATACAGATAGTAAATGATAGAGCCAGGATGTGATGTCCTAGTCAAAAGCCCAAATTGTAAATATTACATTAAGTTCTCTCTACAAATAAGATATGTATGTAAACCCATTTCTTAACTACTCTAGGAAGTCACACATACAAATATTCAGAGATGAAAAATACTTAAGATCATTAAAAACAGTTAAGAGTTCACTGTGTCAAAGAGCAGAGGTAAAAGACGAATAAATTTAAAAAACACATAACAACAACAACAGAAAAAGGTCTGTGATCAAATCCTAAGAGCTTTCATATAATCACAAAGCAATGTTCTGAAATGAACGGGTGTAGAGGAACTCTTTTATTGGGTCTGGTGCAAGCTAAGACACAGGCTTCAGGTGCCCTATCTCAATTCTGCCCTTCCTAGTCAAACTTGCACCTCAGATCTGTTATCCTATATAATAAAGGGCTAATAGGCAAATCAACCAAACAGCAGAATGACCAGTCACTATGACAGGCACTGACCATCAGAGCATAGTCGCTCAATGCAGGGGGTGCCCCCTGGTGGTCAGTGCGCTGGCTCCCACAGGGGGAACACTGCTCAGCAAAAAGCCAAGCTCACAGCTGGTGAGCACAGCAGTGGTGGCAGTAGTCTCCCTGCAGTAGTCTCTCCTGCCTCCGCAGCAGCACTAAGAATGTCCGGCTGCTGGCTTAGGCCCAAGGGGAGCGGGCCTAAACCATCAGTCGGCTATCTCCCAAGGGCTCCAAGACTGTGAAAGGGTGCAGGGCTGAGGAACCCGCACCCCCCCATGCACAAATTTTGTGTACCGGGCCTCTAGTCAAGTATAATGGCAATTGTCCTAGTGGTGTGGCTTAATGGTTAACCCTTTGCACTCTGAACCATTCTGGACATTGGCTACCAGCTACTCAACACTACTTTGCGAAACGTGCGTTGAATTAACTCAATTCCCCATAATCACTAATAAACTGTGATGTCCCCTGAGAGGGGACATCTGAGTGATATGCTAGAATTCCGATGTCCCCTGAGAGGGGACAGCGGAGTGCAAAGGGTTAAAAGTGTTGGCCAGGCCGAAACCAGTTCGATTCCGGTCAAGGGCATGTACCTTGGTTGCAGGCACATCCCGGGTAGAGGGTGTGCCAAGAGGCAGCTGTTCGATGTTTCTCTCATCGACATTTCTAGCTATCTCTTTCCCTCCCTCTCTGTAAAAATATCAATAAAAATATATTAAAAAAAAAAAAAAAGTGTTGGCCAGTGAACCAAAGTGTCGCAGTCTGATTCCTGGTCAAGGGCACAATTCTGGGTTGTGGATTCAATCATTGGCCCCAGTTGAGGGGAATGCGATTGCAACCAATCTCAATCTCAATCTCTATCTCAATCTCTATCTCTTTCTCTCCCGCCCCCCCAAACACACACCCCTCCCCCATGCTCTCTGAAGATCAATGGAAAAAATATGTTCATTGTGAGGATTTTAAAAACAAGTATAGCCTGGCTAGTGTGGCTCAGTGGTTGAGTGTCAACCTATAAACCAGGAAGTCACAGCACAATTCCTGGTCAGGGAACATGCCCAGGTTGCAGTGTACAGGAGAAAGCCAATCAATGATTTGCACCATTGCTGTTTCTGTCTCTCTCCTTTTTCCTTCCCCTCTGAAATCAATAAAAATAGAAAATATAAAAATGAACCTGAGCTAGTTTGGCTCAGTGGATAGAGCATCAGCCTGTGAACTGAAAGGTCCCTGGGTTACGGGCTCAGTCCCCAGTAGGGAGTGAGCAGGAGGCAGCTAATCAATGGGTTCTCTCGCATTGATATTTCCATCTTTCTCTCCCTTTCCCCTTCCTCTCTGAAATCAATAAAAATTTTTAAGAAAAAGAATAATGACAATAATTGTAAGAACAGTAACAACAGCTAACACTTATTAAATGTTTACCATCAGTCACTGCACTAAGTGCTTTATATATGATTTTATGTACGTAGCTTCATGTGCAAAACTAAATACTTTAATGGTATACTATATGATTCTAAACAATTATAATGTTATAAATATGATAAACACAGTCTAAAACAACTTATTTCACTCAACAATGTGTTTTAAATATTTAATTATAATACTGTATACTTCCACAGTTTACTCTAGTTATATAGTATAATGTTGAGTAAGTACACAAGGGTTTGTGGAGGGTTTTTAAGGGTCACCAGTTCCAATTCCTGATCAGGGCACATGCCTGTATTTCAGGCTCAACCCTCAATAAGGGGCGTGTTTCTCTCCCCCGTCCTGTTTCTCTCTCTTCCTCCCTCCCCATCTCTAAAATCAATTAAAAATATTTTTTAAACTGTCCACTGCATTTAAAAAAAAAAAAAAAAAAAAAAAAAGCACATATAGGCTCTTATGACATACAGCTAAATCAGAAAAATTTGAAGCTATCTCTACTTATATTGTCACTTAATACAGTTCAAATAAACCTGGTCACCATCCCATCCCCCCCAAAATTAAGCAGGAAACACCTTGTTTTTTTAAAACGTGATCAAAACTTTTAAATATCAACATAAATAGTACTTAACCAAAGGAAAAAAATCTATTCTTCAAATATGAGATTTACCTTTAACAACTCTGATGTCTAACTCATCCCAATATGAGCAGACATCTGCAGTAATGACAGATGATCCAGACACTTAAAGGAAGAAAGAGACTTGGGTACACAGAGCTAGGCACTTGACACAAATGAACAGAGCTGCAATTTACTGCAGCACTTGAGAACACTCCAAAATCCTATCTTGTTCTCAGCTCACAGTGGAAATACAACATCAATTTGTTCCCTCATTTCTTCCCCAAGTCACTTACCTGTCCCTTAAATGCATCAATAATAAACTGCAAAGACTGAGGCTGCACACATTCAATGCATTTCTGAACCACATGATTGCCGTTCTGGTCTTTCACACACTTCAGGACGTGGCCATCTAGTTCCCGAACCATCTCATTCTATTGGAGACAAGGAAAGAAAGCACCACCAGAATCATAGCGAGCAAACAGCTGGACAATCAATGTTCTCCTTACCAAACACAAAAGCACTGAAGAGGGAAAGAATCCATGATAATGAAAGTGGGACAACTCAGGTACGACACACGTTAACAAACCTCCTGTAAACTATTCTAACTCACAAAAAGCTCTGGGAGATTAAAATGTAGACATCTTGCCCTAGCTGGTCTGGCTCAGTGGATAGGCCATCGGCCTGCAGACTAAAGGGTTTCAGATTTGATTTCAGTCAAGGGCACGTGCCTGGGTTGCGAGCTTGATCCCCAGTAGGGGGACGTGCAGGAGGCAGCTAATCAATGATTTGCTCTCATCACTGATGTTTCTATTTCTCTCCCTCTCCCTTCTTCTCTGAGATCAATAAAAATATTTTTTCTAAATATAGACATCTTCAAATAAAATGAATTTCACAAGCAATTCAACATGTTTCTATTATGACAGTTCTGTGATATGTAATATTAATAATGATAGTTGTTAATCTAGAGCTCACTATAGGCTAGTCATACTTCTAAGTGCTTAACATACTTTGACTCAATGAACCCTCATAATAATCCTATGGACTAGACACTATTATAGATAAGAAAACCAAGACAGCCCACTAGTGTTGCTCAGTGGTTGAGGATCGACCCATGAACCAGGAGGTCAGGTTCAATTCGATTTTTTTTGGGGGGGGAGAAGGGAGGGGTTAGTGGAGACTTGCATGTAGGAGGCAGCCTATCAATGTTTCCCTCTCTCTCTCTCCCTTTAAATGAATAAAAACATACTTTTTTTAAAAAGTAAAACCCAAGACAGACAAATTAAACGACCTGTTAAAATCACAGACCTAAACTGCCAAGATTCAAGCCCAATCAATATGATTCCTGTGTATAACAAAACAGTGTGTGTCAGTTATATATTATCTAGATCCCCTTGCAACCTATATATAAAGAAATTAAATCTCGCTCTAGCTGGTTCGGCTCAGTGGCTTGAGCATCAGCCTGGGGACCAAAGGCTCCCAGGTTTGATTCCAGTCAAAGGATGTGTACCTCAACTGCAGGCTCCTCCCCCGGCCCAGGCGCTGGTCAGGCATCGTGCAAGAGGCAACCAATCGATGTGTTCCTCTCAACATCGATATTTCTCTCTATCTTTCCCTCTTTCTCAAAATCAATGGGAAAAGGTCCTCAGGTGAGGATTAAGAAATTACTTAAGCCGAAACCAGTTTGGCTCAGTGGATACTGCGTCAGTCTGCAGACTGAAAGGTCCCAGGTTCTATTTTGGTCAAGGGCATGTACCTTGGTTGTAGGCACATCCCCAGTAGGGGGTGTGCAGGAGGCAGCTAGTCGATGTTTCTCTCTCATTGACGTTTCTAGCTCTCTATCCCTCTCCCTTACACTCTGTGGAAAATCAATAAAATATATTAAAAAAAAGAAAGAAATTAATTTTAAAAAAAAGAAATTAAATCTCAAAGCAAGATATTTAAAACTATAGATAGTGACAAATCAGAATTATAGCCCAGGTCTGTGGTGCCGACACACTTCCACCAGACCACAGTGACTGCAATATCAGCAGCAGCAACAGTGCTCTCAATTAACTGATGAAAAGTGTCCAAACTTAGGGAACACAAGAGCAGGACAGGCATTGAGGGGTTTGTGTGAGGTTATGAGGGAGATGACCAGGGTATAGAAAACGGAATGATGAGATTTTGACTAGACACCTTCCCCCAAACTTGCTGCCTCAGGTCTCATTTATCTGAAAGCTGAATACCTGCACCACCCATGTCTGGAGCCTGGAACTCGCTATCCAATTCCTTTGCTATACCCAATCTCTAAGCATTAGCTCCAGTATAATGTCTCTATATTTAAGGCTACAAGCCAATTTAAAATGGTGACATTTATGAATGCAATGTCTTAAATTCCAGAGATGTTTAATATGTCAAGGCATCTAAGAGATTCTTCTAATTAAAAAAAAAAAAAAAAAGCAAGGTTACAATACCAAAGAGAAGCAAAAGGCAAGAAAATTGGGAAAGTTTTCTAAAGCAATCAAATGTCAAACACACACACACACACACACCAAAAAACAAAAAACAAAACAAAACAAAACAAAACCCAACTTTATCCTGGAAATGCAATTATAGGAATAATTAGAGAATGATGTCTATATAAAGCAAAGACTTATCATGGAAATGAAGGGAGGTGGCTTCCCTAAATATTTTCTTGAGCCCAAAGAAACCACTAGAGATTAAATAATTTCACACAAAATAATAAACTTGTATCTGGAAAACAAAAAATTATCCATAGCAGGAGGAGGAGTTCAGACCCAGAACAAGTTATCACAGAGAAACAGACCAGGACAAGATGTACAGAAATGCAGGGTAGAAAGGACAACAGCTGGGGGAATGGGAAGGGTGGTAGAAAACTACTATAATGTTGGGATCCAATCAGAAAACAAAATCTGAAAATTTGGGGGTCCAGCCGAAACCGGTTTGGCTCAATGGATAGAGCGTCGGCTTGGGGACTGAAAGGTCCCGGGTTCGATTCCGGTCAAGGGCATGTACCTTGGTTGCGGGCATATCCCCAGTAGGGGGTGTGCAAGAGGCAGCTGATCGATGACTCTCTCTCATCGATGTTTCTTACTCTCTATGTCTCTCCCTCTCTGTACAAAATCAATAAAATATATTAAAAAAAAAAAAAGTTGGGAGTCCAACAAGTTATCACAATCATGAGAGAGCGCAAAGATGGAAAAAATAGCCAAGAAACTATAATATTCCTGGTATCTTTCAGTAAATGGGCTTTAAGGTTGTTAAAATATATATATAACAGAAAGAAACTTCCATGTTAAAAAAACTAAAGAGATATTTGATCATGACATTCTTATCCCTGAAAATCCCAGGTAAAATTAAAACTGTAATAATCTGAACATTAGAAGGAAACTACTGGTAGCAGCCTCACCCTGCTTCTAGTTACTTACACACCGCGTCACTGCAGCATCTCCAACACTAGGCACTGAATGAACAAGCTCCAATGTTCCCTCTGCCTTCACCTCCGGGCCCACATTTCCAGGAGCCTCACAGCATAAGGACTTTGGACTCCTCTGCCTCCAACTGCCGTCACCAACACCAATACGGCGTTGTGTTTTGTTCTGCTTTGAACTGGAGGAGGAGGGTGCTTCGTCTGGCTCAGAACTCGAGTCCATAACAAAGATTCTCGTCACTGAACTTTGTTCTCAGTGAGGGCAAGTGGCTCATCACTGCCAGACCAGGGCACCCCCTTCCACTGAGAAGGGCTGAGTGAGTTCACAGTCCAAAGGCTGAGGGTCCAAACCAGAGGCACCCCAAGGCTTGCAGCACAAGCGCAGCCGTAGCGCCCCTACCTGGGGGTTAGTGTGGCTGCCTGGGCCCTGTGGTCTCTGTGGGGCTGGCGGGCCTGCTCTGTGACTGTTCCTGAACCACTGGCCTCTGCAGGTGCTTTCTCGGTCAGCTCCCACTCACAGGACCCAACACTTTAGATTTCTGTCCCTGTTCTCTTCTCCCGTCTGACTCCTCTTTAGAGTGGACTTCTCCTCATGCAAAGCCTTCCTTCAGCCTTGGCCAATGTTTGGCATAAGCACCAAAGGGTCGCAGGTTCGATTGCTAGCCCATCGGGTGAATGCAGGAGGTAACCAAGCAATATACCTCTCTCACATCAATGTTTCTCTCTCTGTCACACTCCCCTCCCTCCCTTCCATTCTCTCTAAAATTTAAAGGAACTCCTAGCCAGTGTTGCTTAGTGGATAGAGCATCGTCCTACAGAAAGAACTGAACAGCAGCCGTTCAATTCCAGTCAAGAACACATGTCCAGGTTGCGGGCTCAAACCCCAATGAGGGGCTTGCTCCCAAGTGTGGGACGTGCGAGAGGCAGCCGATAATTCTGTCTCATCCTTGATGTTTCTCTCTCTCTCCCTCCCCCTTCCTCTCTGGAAGCAATAAAAAAAATTTTTTTTTTAAATATCCTCTGGTGAGTTGTTTTTTTAAGCCTTCCTTCAAAGACTCAGGGCATGTGCTCTCACTACTGCTTCCCATCACTCTTCTCCACTGTGCTAGGCACAAAGCGGGCCTCAGGTCAATGTGCCAGGCTAGCGCACTGCACTGGGCAGACACTCACTGGGTAAATGGTGGTGTGGTGGATGAATAAGAGAGAGTAAATGAAGGAAAATGGAAGGTGGTTTGGAATAAAGTTTGATTTGCTGAAATGTCAGTTCAGGCTGAAGAAAATGACAAGTTACTAGTATTTTACAGCCTTCAACTCTTGCCAAATAAAAACCCACCTGTAAAATTGCACCTACTAAAGACTGTTGAAGAGTGTTTGAAACCAATGGTTTTAACACAAGACACTTGATCTACTATAAATTTACAAGTTGCACAATTCATGCTTGCCATGCACAGAACGGCAGCCACAAGCACCAAAGAAAACTAAAAGCTGGCAAGTTCAGGAGGTTCACTACATGTGCCATGGAGAAACATCAAACACCAAGAGAAAAGTTAAAGTGGAAACTTACAATTACCTGCTGGTCTGAGGGAATAAATTCAAGAGCTTTCTGGATAACACGGCAGCCATACATTTGCAGTGCCAATGACAGGACATGACCTCGAATCCGTTCTGCCAAAGCCAGCTTCTGTTCAAGGCTGCCAAACTAGACATAATGTTTGGGTGAACACCATTACTTAGGTAGAAGGAAAGAAACCAGAGAAAGCAAAGCATTCGTTATTCTGTATAAAACCATTGGTATACCTCTTTAGCCTGGTGACCTATGATTAAAATCTTTTTTTTTTTTTTTTTAAAGTCTATGTTTTTGCCTAGCCAGTTTGGCTCAGTGGATAGTGTCATCTTTCGGACTGAAGGGTCCCAGGTACAATTCCAGTCAAAGGCACACGCCCAGATTTCGGACTCAATCCCCAGTAGGGGGCATGCAGGACACAGCTAATCAATGATTCACTGTTTCTCTCTCCCCTTCTGAAATTTGTGTGTTTATATATGTGGCATTTGTTTATTCAAGAGAATAATTTTCAGTCTCTGATTATGAGGAACTTTTTAATTTTAACAAATTTATCAGTTATCAATAGTAGTGGTTTCACTATTAATATCTGCCAAACAAAAATATGTAATTCATCAAAGCTGCCATTAATTTATTAGTACCATTAAATATATCTATACTAGATTGATTACCAGAGCATTTATGTTTACTCTAAAATAATAATACATGTGGTAGACAGTGTTCATTAGGGCTTTACACAATGTCTGGGGAAGATTCAAAGACTTCTTACAGAAAATCAACTGTACTTTAGGTATCTGAGGTCCAGGGATTGAAAAGTTCTTTCATCTATATGAAATTTAAGCCAAAGCACATATGGGCACTCTGTTTTGAATTACTGTTCAATATCATTCCAAGAACTGATATGTATCATCTATTATACAATGAAATCGAGTCAGGGAGAAAAAGAAAATCAAAAGGTAAGGCTGCATAATATTAAAACTCTTGCAGCAACCAGTTTGGCTCAATGGATAGAGCGTCGGCTTGGGGACTGAAAGGTCCTGGGTTCGATTCCGGACAAGGGCATGTACCTTGGTTGCAGGCATATCCCCAGTGGGGGGTGTGCAAGAGGCAGCTGATTGATGACTCTCTCTCATCGATGTTTCTAACTCTCTATCTCCCTTCCTCTCTATACAAAATCAATAAAATATATTTTATTAAAAAAAATTAAAACTCTTCCTAGGATGATTTTCCATCCTAGCTTTTTAGTTTTGTTTGAATAGCATAATTATCAGACTGAAGAGACTTTATGCCCAACCCACTGATTTTCTATACAAGGGAACTAATGTCCACTTTCTCTAATTCAGGGACCTTTATCTGGCTTGTCCCAAACCACATGGCTGTAATCCACTGTTCATTCAGCCACCATTGGCTGCAGAGATCTGGAACTGGAGACCCCTATATTTTTCTACCTATGACAAAAAATCATCTATGAAAAATTATCTATGAAAAGATAATTCTAAATCAAAATTACAAGTCATGTGTAGGTTGGTCTCTTAGTCTATAGCTGGAGAATTAAGTGTCAAAGAACTTAAGTCTTTAAGAGACAAGTTAGGAATATAGAAGCTATGAGTGACCCTTTTTAAATCTTCACATAAATCAAACAAAATCATAAATAATAAGTTAAAAATTTTATTTTGTTCTGTGGCAAATACTGTACAATTCCAGTACTTCTCCCTTGTACTCATTTCCTCACCTCAATGTTTCATTTCTTTCTGGATTTACAGCTGGGAGTTGTTGGTCCAGTGCACCAGGGCTATAATGGTAAGGCAAGAATCCCTGCCTTTCTGAGAGGTTAGTTAACTAAGGGAACAGACCTAAGCGAACAACCTCACTCATCCTTTCCAAAGACAATGATAACAGAGGTGGACATTCATGGGGGAAAATTAAGAAACCAAGGTCAAAGGATGACCCAGTAAGTGTTTAACAATCTTCAGACTATAGTTTATGATGAAAAACAGTGGAGTTGGTGTTCAAAGGTAATTCTATAGGAATCCTAAAAAAAACTTTTCATTTTTTAGAACACTTTATTGTGGACTTGCTAAAATTATCTTACAAGAATTACTTCCTCAAAAAAATAACATTTACACAGGTGTAGGTGCACATGGGTGTACAAATAATGGGTGTACATGGGTGTAAAAAAAATGAAACTATTTAACAATCAGAAATAACATACTAGAGATCCTAAATGGGGACAATGATTCTCCATACACATTTCTAAATTAGACTGGCATCATCTGCTCCAAATGAATTGGAAAACATTTAAAAAATGTAAAAGCCCACACACATTTCATTTTGAAGACTGGAATGGGATGGCAATTCTAAAAACAGCTAATGAAAATCAAAAAGCTCTGGAGATTCTCTAACGTCAAAGGATGGAAAGTACAAAGGCTTACTTCAAAGAACTTCTGAATGACATAATTTCCAAATACATCCACCATTAGCTGGTAAGCAGCCTGAAGGATTTCATTGAAGACAAGCTGGCGCTCAGCTGGTGTGGCCCGCTCTAGTTTCAGCTGAATAAATCTGAAGTGCAAAGTAAAAAGGGCAATCACAGCATTTTAGAAAGGCTTGGAATAAATAATTAGCCCAATTTGTATAATGAATCACTTCTGAAAATATATGTGTGTACATTTACACAGGTGTAGGTGCACATGGGTGTACAAATACAACTGTTATTTAAATGAATCCCTTGAGCTCACTTAATTGAAGAATCACTAAAAAGGAAAAAATGTTTATAGTGTGAAGTATACCCTAACATAACTGAGCTTTTAAATGTAGATTTAAGTGTGAGCATATTCATTACAATAGGACATACGTACAAAATTGTATTTATATGTGGGTTTGAGGGAAAGAGACGAAAGGGAGAAATAGGGAGAGGGGAGGGTGAAGATGGGCATAACAAAAGAACTTTTCCTTTAGAAACTAGTCCCGCATTAAGAGGATCAAAGTTTATGGACCTTGCTGTATTATTTACCTCAATACTCATTAAGGATGTGGAACAGTTGTTATAAATGTCTGCAGGGTGTTCTGAAGTAGTAGCTACTCAATCTGCCAATCTAAATAACAATTCTTTGATTCAGGTGATTATCAGAAAAATCATGTTGTCTCTCAATCTGGTCTACAGGATCCAAATATGAGAAACCCTTGCCCAGTAGCAAGCTGGCAGAACTTAGAGAGAAAATAGGTTTTTTAGAAGCTGTTTCAGTGGGCACAGTCAGAGAGAAAGAGAAATGAAGACAAATAGAAAAGGACGGGCAACATCATAAACATGCTTTCTCCCCAGGACCAGAGTCCCTTCTGTGAGGCCCACAAGCTAAATTCCGTTTTGTAAGAGCTGTTTCTCTCACCTCTATGCAGACTCTCACTTCCACTGAATAAAACAACAACAACAAAGTGATGGAGTTGTATTAATCCTGAGCAGCAGAGGTCCAAACTTGTATCTGAGTAGCTCTTAATAGGGACTCAATTAGCAAACATGTGCGGATATATGTCTTTGTGGTAGCGTTTGTTTCTTAGATTGTAGCCATTCTGTGAAGTTCTGGTAAACTAGAAACATCAGGCTAATCTTTCAGAAAGGTAAAAAGGCTTGTTTGAAAAAGAAAGTTTATTTTATTCATGTGATCCCAACTTCAATTTCTAAATGGCTCTTTTCAATCACTTGTGTATCGGGTGACCTTCACAATGCCACGTTTCTCTGAAATAATGGAAAGTACACTAAGAAGCTACTGCTTCAATTATTTTATAGCAATTTACTCAGTGTATACGTATTTGAGGAATGGGATTTAAGGCATTAAAATTTCAGTTACCTTAAGTGCCAAAGCCAAGTCCTCACCTGGACCCATGTTGATCTTGGGAAAATTCCATTATATGCCCAGCAATCTCTCGCAGTTGTAAATTGGGGTACCGGTTATTTCGAAAATCTTCCAAAAGCCTGCTCCTGCCAGAGGGCATGACATCAGACATTCCATATCGCAAACGGGAGGAAGAAAAAAGGGTGCTGCTAGGGCTGAAGAGGCTGGAGGCGCTGCTCGCACTGCGGTACTTGGCT
Source organism: Pipistrellus nathusii (assembly GCA_963693515.1). NCBI lineage: Eukaryota > Metazoa > Chordata > Mammalia > Chiroptera > Vespertilionidae > Pipistrellus > Pipistrellus nathusii. Next base: position 18,117,229 of record OY882859.1, read on the forward strand.
TCCGCGCCGGGAGCGGCAGAGATGTATCTTCCACTGCCGTTTGTGAGTCCTCCTGTTGGTTACAGAACAGGAGAACTCAAGACTCGTTCTTAAGGAGCTTTGTTGAAGAGTGGAAAAAGCATCCCACACATGAGAGCCTACATCATCGCTAACACCTCTTCGATTCTGTTGCTTTTGTATTAAGATTAAATTCTATTAGTGCCATGACTTCCACAAGGGCAATGCAGCAAGCTGAAAAGAAACTTTAGCGCAAACGTTATCTGGGGAATGCTTTTAACCGCCGATAGGACACTGCTAGCAAAAGCAGAGGAACCGTCAGTGAAGCCATTAAAATTCATGCGTGTGAACCAGGACCTGAGCACCAAGAATCAGAAAACACAAAATGCATGGAGACTGCAGTGGCTTTCTACTCTGTACTGTGGAGATTCTTGCCCTTAGAGAATATTCCCCACTCTCCCATCTGAAACTCACCCCTTAAAAAAACTGGGGTTCCCAGATTTGCCTATCATATAAAGTGCCACAAAAAAAAAAAAATCATTGAAGAAATGATTCTGGTGCCAAATAGAAGTCTAGAAAATTATTAAGGCACCTTAGGCCAAGAGTTACACATCAGGGTTGGGGGGGGGGGGGGGGGAGGGGAGGAGACACATATGCTTTGGAATAGAAGGTTTTCCAGTTCTTCATCAGGAATGGCAGCTCTTACACCTCCTGTGGAGACACAGCCTGAAATGATACAGTAGCAACAACTTTCATGCCACTGATACTGCTCCAGTGACTGATGACCAGGGAGCAATGATTGTGAATTCCTAAAACTAGTAAAATAGAGATAAGACCAAAAGGCCTATCAAAATGTAAAGCAGCCCTGGCTGGTGTGGCTGTTGGTTGGGCGTCACCCCATGCACCAAAATGTTGCTCATTTGATTCCTGGTCAGGACACATGCTCGGGTTGCAGGCTCGATTCCTTATAAGGGGTGTGCAGGAGGCAGATGATCAATGTTTCTCTGCCCCCCACTCCAGCTCCCTTCCTCTTTCCAAAAATCAACTTAAAAACTAATCTTTAAAACAACTACCGGTATGTAAAGCAGAGTAATAAATTATATTGAATATATAAATATATATTCCCAATATTGGCATGTTTTTTACATTACATAAAAAGAATGTAAGGCCTTTTATAAAATGAACGTGAAGCCTTTTCTTTTGTCACCCCCCACCCCCAACTCCTTTTAAACAAAAAAGCAAAGTAGATAAGAAATACACATAAACCAAAAAGTGTGTGCAGGTGAATAACAATTCAGGATCCGAGAGGAAGTCACTTAAGGTGAACTTCATGAGTTTTAATTAATGCCTGGTTTGGAGATTAATGGTGTCTACAAAAATATACCCAGCTTGGATTTCTCCACAGAATTCTAGGGTTCATCTTCAAAGTTCTGAGTCTCAACGAAAGTGGTGAGACCAACCAGAAAAGGCTCAGCATTAAAATTTGTAAAACATTTTTATTGAGCATTTGTCCTAAGCCAGGCTCTATCATAAAGCATCTTATAGAAGCACTTCAGGAAATTTTTTAGGAAGATTTTAAATTCCCATGTATATAACAGAACATTAAGAACCAAAGAGGTGCATGCTCACCCAAAGACACAAACAAATCATGGCCAGAATTGTCACAGGACTCTTGATTTTAGAGTCAGTGCCCTTGCAACTAGACAGGTCCCATTTTCAGACTCAGCTATATCAAGTTTGCTTATTCTAAAGGACACGGTTATTCTTGTCAAATTCCACAATATTTCTTAATCCAAATGGAAAACATTTCTTTAAGAAAAGAAAGAGAAGGGTTTATAAGAAAACAGAACAGTGGCCATATGGTATTATAATCAACAAAATGACACAGTCACTGACACATTTGCTGAGCCAACTAATTTTTCTATAAATATTCAACCAATGTAGATTTTTGTTTAAAATCGCAGTTTCCTGATTGCTTATGTAAAGGTAACTGGAAAATAGTAGGCCATCAGTAAGTACAACTCCTTTAGATGAGCACCATAGTTTATCTATCTACATAGTCCTGTAACCAAACTACTACCCCTGGAGGTGGCTCCTAGAAGTCTTTGAATTTGTAATCCATTTTAAAATAAGTATTTCACACAGGGCCTCCAAAGGAGCCTCTTAGTGATCTCATCCAATTTTCCCGGTATTATGACATTCTACACACATTAAGGGCTCAAATGCTTTGTTTAAATTAGTACAAGCAGGTTTCCAGTTCCACATGAAAGGAGCTTGGAGTCACCACTCCACCCTAACAACAAGTATAAAGCTAACCAGACCGAAAAATCAGGAGTTCTTGGGTCCATCAGAGAAGAAGGACAAGAGCAAACCACGCCCTCCAAGACTGGAAAGACAGGCGAATACAGGTCATATCACAGCTTACCAAAACAGGAACTTAAAACAAAATCACCACCAGAACCAGTATTGAATAGGAACACCTGCATTGCAACTGACAAATTGCTAGAGGTTCAGTGAGTTCAGACAACTCTGAGACCTTTAACTCCAGGGGGACTCAGTCACAATGGGAATGGGGAACACAAGTGCACAATAAGTACCAGAGAGAATTTTCCTTAGACTTCCAGCAGACTGAAGGAAAAGAAACAATTTTGAAATATGCCAGAGAACTATAACTTTAATTAACAAAGCCTGTCCTCTGAGAAACTAGTAAACCAGAGCCTAACCTGCAGGGTTTTATGATCAGAGATTAACTGACCTGGGGAAGGAAAACATGTAACTCTAGCTTACACAAACCATTTGGTCTTCTACTATTTTTTTAGCTGTCTGTTCATAGTGCTCAAATAAAGGTTTGATATGAAGCTAAAAAAAAAAATTAAAAAGAAAAAAAGAAACACTTGTGAAGTTGATAGTCCAGAGACATAGGCTCACTAAATGAATGAGATATGGACCATAGGACTCCCCTGACAACTCATTAGTAAAACCAATCCTTTTATCCAGTATAACAAGCCTGGCTATTAAAAAGAAGAAGAAAGTAAACATCATACCAAAAGGCAAAAACAAACACCACAATTTGAAGATCAAGAATAATCAGAAATATGCATGGCAAGGATAATGGAGTCACCAAACCTGAAATTTAAAACAACTATAATTAATATGCTAAAGACTCTAATAGATAGACAGTATGCATAGAACAAGTAGGCAATGTTAGCAGAAAGAGGATTAAGAAAAAATAAAAAAGAAATGCTAGAGATAAAAAACAAAACGAAGAATGCCTTTGATGGGCTTATAATTCAGACAGGACACAGATAAGGAAAGACTCTCTGAGTTGGAAGTTATATCAATAAAATCCTCAAAAACCAAAAAGGAAAGAGAAAAAAACACTAAAAATAAATAAATAAATAAATAACAAGTACAGGATATCCATAGACTGTAAAGACAACTACAAAAGTTAGAACATACATTATGGGAATATCAGAAGGACAAGAAAGAAAAAAGGAACAGAAGTATCGAAAACAATAACAACTAAGAATCTCTCCAAATTAATATCAGATACTAAACCAGGAAGATCAAGGAACATTGAGCAGCATAAATGCCAGAAAAAATTACAGCTAGGCATATCATCTACAAAATATAGAAAAGACAAAGAAAATTCCTGAAAGAAGGCAGAGGGGATGAAAACATGACAATAAATTACATCTCATTTCTCCTCAGCAAGCAAAAACAGAGAGGAATCAAATATTTAAACTGTTGAAAGACTGGTACCCCTGATACAGGAAGGTTGCAATTTTGATTCCTGGTCAGGGCACATACAAGAATCAGCCCATGAATGCATAAATAAGTAGAACAACAATTCAATGTCTGTCTCTCACAAAATCAATTTAAAAAAATATATATTGAGAATGAAAAATACTACGAACCTAGATTTCTGTATCCTGCAAAATTATCTTTCAAAGGTGAAGAAATGCTTTTTCAGATAAACAGATATTAAAGAAATGTGTTGCCACTATACCTGTCTTGCAAAAAAATGCCAAAAGAAGTTCTTAAGAAGGTAAATAACACAGGTCAGAAACTACAATCTATATTTAAAAAAAAAAAAAAAAAAGAACATCATATTTAATGACTTAAAAATAGAAACTTTAATTTATTCTGAATTGATCTGACAAGTTTGTTCAAAATAATAGCAACAATGTGTTCAATTATGTATGCTATATCTCATTTATGTGCTTATCTAAGTGAAATGAATGGCAGCAATGGATGAAGGAACTAGAATTGTTTTCTTATTATAAGGTTTTTGCACTACTTGTGAAGTGGTATAGTCTTATTTGAAAGTGAACCTGGATTAGTTGTAAATGTGTAACGTAAACTCTAGGGCAACCACTGAAAAAAAGTTTTAAGCCCTGGCCGGGTAGCTCATTTTGTTGGAGTGGCATTCCAATGTGCCAAAGTTGCAGGGTAAGTCCCTAATAGTCAGGACACATACAGGAAGCAACTAATGGATGTACAGTGAGTGGAACAATAAATCAATGTTTCTCATTCTCTCCCCTCCACGATTCCTCTCTCCCTAAAAATCAACCAATAAGTAAGAAATGTTAAAGTTTTTAAAAATAAAGTATAACTGATATGTTAAGAAAGAAAACAGAATCATATAAAAGCCCAACTCAAACCACAAAAGACAGAAAAAGTGTGAAAGACAAAAATAGGGACAAAGAACAAAGACAACAAATAGAAAACAATAATAAATATGGTAGACATTAATCCAACTATACCAATTATTTTAATGTCAATGGTATAAATATACCAATTGAAAAAAAGACTGTTAATGTGATCACAAAACACATCTCACCTATATGTTGTCTACAAGAAACCTTCCTTCAAAATACACATATATAAAGTAAATGATTATTAATAAACACAGAAAAAGTACTTAACAAAATCCAAAACGCATTCTTGAAAAAACTCTTAAACAGAAGGGAACTGAACCTAAGTAAAGGCATCTACGGAAACAAACAAACAAACAAAAAAAAAAAAAAAAAAAAAAAACCACACACACAATGCTCAGACTTAAAAGCAAAAGAGGAACACTTTGTCCCCAAGATCAAGAACAAGGCATGGATGTGTGTTCTCATCTACCCTCTTTAACACAGTACCGAGGTTCTAGCTAGTGAAATCAGGCAAGAAAAAGAAATAAAAGGCATCAAGATTGAAAATCTGTCTTTATTCACAGGTGACATGAACCTATATATAGAAAATTCTCAGGAAACCACCCAAAACTATTAGAATAAATAATTACAGCAAATGTGTTGAATACAAGATCAATATACAAAAATCAATTGTATTTCTATTAACAAGCTGAAAAAAAAATCTAAAAAGTAAAATTAGAATACAATTTCACTAATGATAGCAAAAAATAAAAAATAAAAAAAATAAGATATGTAGGAACGAATTTAACGAAAAGACTTGTTAGACCTGTATACCAAACATTTCAAAACTTTGCTGAGGAAAATGTCCTTTGCAAAAAGATGAACCATCACCTCACATAATGTAACACAAAATGGATCATATACTTATTTATAAGAACTAAAATACTAAAACTTTTAGAAAACATGTAAGAAAATCTGTAAGAAATTGAGCTGGCCAAAGATTTCTATCCCAGAAATCATGATAAACTGGCCCTCATCAAAAATAAATTATTGTACTTCCAAAGACACCATTTAAAAAATGAAAAGACAAACAAAAGACCAAAAGACTTCATATGCAAAACATATACCTAGCGAAGAACTTGTATCCAGAATATATAAAAAATGCTTACAACTCAATAACTTATTAAGACAAACAACCTGAATCAAAAATTGGGCAAAAAACATGAGCAGATATTTCACCAAAGATATATAAGTTGTTAATAAACACATGAAAAGATGCTCAGCATTATTAGTCATTAGGGAAATGGAAATTAAAACTACAATGATATACCATTTCATGATCACTAGAACAGCTATATTAATAAGACAAATAAGAACAAATGTTGATGAGAAATCCTCACACATTGCTGGTGGGAATGTAAAATGGTACACTAACTTGGAAAACAGGTTGACAGTTTCTTTTAAAAGTTTAACTTAAAAACAACAACAACACATATATCAGCAATTCTACTCCCAGAGAAATAAAAGCAAGTGTTCACAGAAAGATTGGCATACAAATGTTCATAACATCATAAACTATTTTTTATTGATTTTAGAGAGAAAGGGAAAAGAAGAGAAAGATAGAAACATCAATGATGACAATCACTGATTTGCTACTTCCTGCAAGCCCTCCGTACCAATGGGGATTTAGCCCACAACCCAGACATGTGTGCAACCCAGACATGTGCCCTGACTGGAAACCATGATGATCGGTCATAGCAGCATAATTTATAATAACCAAAAACCATAACCAATAAATAACCTTCAATTGGGAATGGTTAGACAAAATGTGGTAGAGCATAAAATTGAAGAGGAGTCAGCAACAAAATTTAACAAAATACTGAAACACATTATATCAAAAAAAAGTCCATGTAAACTAGAACAAGAACCCTTTTTTTAGGGTCTCTGTAAAAGATTACTGCATCTGATAATGCACTGGTTTAAAATATATCTTGGATATATATATATATATATATATATATATATATATATATATATATATATATATGGTAAAGAAGTGCTAAGTTTCTTGCACCAAGATGTGTTTAGGGTCTCTGTATAGGTACTGCTAGAAACCAAGTACCACACCTCATATAGTAAGGCAAAAGCATACAAGAACCCTTTTCTAAAGGAGACTGAGTTAAGGCAAAGCTCTAGCCAATAAAGATGCTAAATTCCTTAAGAACGATGTGTATAATTTTGTAGTATATGCAGCAATTCAAGTCCAATGCAAATACATACAACCAAATTGTTTAAACAAGGTACACGTTTTTAAGGAGACGATATGTTAAAAATAAATCTGGGCAGAAAGCAAGAGTCATTAAGAAATAACTTGCCCAATAATTATTTCCTGCTTCACAAGAGGAACATAAATTAAGACTAAGGCAATATTTCATTAGACTGCTAATATATTGGAAAGAGAAAAGGTACCATGCATGCCAGTATTATTTCCAGCTCCATTTTCAAACACTCAAGAGCCACAACATTTAGTTCAGGGGTTGACAAGCTTTGGCCCACAGAAAAATCTGGCCAGCTACCTATTTTTATAAAGTTTCATTTTCAACAGCAGCATTGAATATTCACAGAGATCATCTGATCTCACAAATTTAGTTTGTTTAGTACTCAATAAGAGCTGATATAGTTCAAATGTTTAAACCAATTAAAAGATTACTGCATCTGATAATGCACTGGTTTAAAATATATCTTGGGCACATCATGTGACAGGATATACACTGATAATTGCTGCTTTGGAATAAAAAAGTTTGACACTAATTCTGTTCAGATATGAGACCTAGGCATGATATTTAGGTCAGTTTCCTGACTTCTGTATCATAGGCATAATACCTTCCAGAGGTACAGCAGCTAAAACCATTAGTAGTGTCAGGTAATAACTGCTCAATAAATGTTAGTTCCTTCCAGCTACACACTAACCTGACACTTCGCCCTGGTTGGTTTGGCTCAGTGGATAGCATGTCGGCCTACTGACTGAAGGGTCCAGGGTTCAATTCTGGTCAAGGGTACATGCCCAGGTTGTGGGCTCGATCTCTCAATAGGGGGCATGCAGGAGGCAGCAGATCAATGATTCTCTCTCATCATTGATGTTTTTCTATCTCTTTCCCTCTCCCCCTCCTTTCTGAAATCAATAAAAATATATTTTTAAAAAAACAAAAACTGACACTTTCATCTATACCTTATGTTTCTGGATTAGTCCTGAGTCTTTAAAGCCAGGCATTCTGTCACTAGAAAACACTGTTATACAATAAACCCACATCCATTAGCTATTATCCAATATGGATTTAGCAACCTGGAATGTCCCTACAACTTTCCTAATATAACCTGAAACAATAAGTTCTATAACCACATAGTGCTTAACTTAGGAAATTTTTAGGGTGCGCGTGCGCACGCGCACACACACACACACACACACACACACACACACACACGTGTATGTACTTATATAGATAGATAATGTTGCCTCAAAACTCATCTCCAAACTCAGAAATAGCATTAGTTCTAGAATAACCATTACCTTAACCCTTCTTCAAGCCTAATTTTTATATTTTTATAAATCATTTCCAAGTATTTGTCTTTCCAAATGAAATCATACTATTTGTTTATAGCCTGTCCTCATTTCTGAGTTCATAAAGCCATTTTTAATCTTGCTAGTAGTTAAAAAAGTGGGGGAAAGTCCTGCTGGTGTGGCTTAGTGGCTGAGCATTGACCCGTGAGCCAGGAGACCAGAGTTAGATTCCTGGTCAGGGCACATGCCCAGGTTGTGGGCTCGCCTGCAGGAAGCAGCCAAATTATGATTCTTTCTCATCATTGATATTTCTGGCCTTCTCTCTTTAAAATCAATAAAAACATAATTAAAAAAAAAAAAAAGTCCATGTAAACTAGAATAGGTATTTTTTGTTTTGTTTTGTTTTTTGTTTTTACTTTATTTTAAAATAGAGGCTCGATGCATGAAATTCATGCACTTTGGCGAGGAGAGGAGGGTGTGTGTGTACCCCTCAGCCTGGCCTGTGCCCTCTCACAGTCCAAAATCGGGCCTAAGCCAGCAATCAGATATTCCTTTCACAGACCTGAACTCTGGCAGTCTGGGATCCCTCACTCCTTAACTGCCCACCTGCAGCAGAGGTGGGAGAGGCTCCCACAACCGCCACTGCACTCCCCAGCTGTGAGCCCAGCTTCTGGCTGAGCAGTACTCGCCTCTGTGGGAACACACTGACCACCAGGGGGCAGTTCCTGCATTGAGCTTCTGCCCCTGATGGTCAGTGTGTGTCACGTTCCTTTGCTCAGTCGATTTGCATACTAGGGTTTTATTATATAGGAGGATAGGGACGGTCTATATTTAGGCACGTCTTCACAGAATAATAAGTAACAGAACCCCCAATTCAGTGTCAAAAGTGTCCTGGGCTGCAGGATAAATTACATACCCTGTTTCCCTGAAAATAAGACAGTGTCTTATATTAATTTTTTCTCCCAAAGTTGTGCTACATCTTATTTTCAGAGGATGTCTTATTTTCGGGGAAACACAATAGTTACTCCATGTCTATGCCTCAACCTAAGAAATAAATTGGTACTTCAAAATCCAAACCAGACAAATAACTGGGAGAAGGGAGTGTAAACCATTTCCTATCTCTTCAAAGACTTAGAAATTTGTCCTCTAACATGATAATAAAGTACCTCTACATTCTTATAGCTTGCTGATTAAGGAGCCTCTTTATCCTCATTTTCTAGGATCTAGACAGTAACATTTAAAAATCCCATACATTTAACCACCAAAACATAAAATTGTTCTATACATCTATACTCATTAGCATGCTATATAGTTTAAGAAAACATATACAAATATATTGGCGGCCCTAGCTGGTTTGGCTCAGTGGTTAGAGCACTGGCCTAGGGACTGAAGGGTCCCGGGTTAGATTCTGGTCAAGAGCACATGCCCAAGTTGTGGACTTGATCCCCAGTAGGGGGCATGCAGGAAGCAGCTGATCAATAATTCTCATTATTGATGTTTATCTCTATCTCCCTCTCCCTCTCCCTTCCTCTCTGAAATCAAAAAAAGAAAATGTCTTTAAAAAAAAAAAAAAAACAAAAGAAAAAAAAAACAAAAAACCTGGGAAACTTTTTAAAATAAAATGCTTTATGTGCAAAAGATATTAAATGTATAAATGTGGGATGGAGTGAAGAGAGTCTGAAAATTAAGGCAAAATATAATCATGATGATATTTAAGTGTTAATACTAGGTGAATACATTCTTTTTCTCTATCTTTGTTTTCCAGTTTTATTTAAAATGAATCTGGACTGTGTTTATAATGAAAGATTCTCACATGCAGCCAGAGAACAAGATGTTTATACTAAAGTGAAAATATAGGGGACACATCCAAACTTTAATAAATCCAAAACTGTTATGCCATCTAGGAACAGCCTAAATAACATGAGGCACTCAAGGAAGAAACAGAACACTCAGGACACTTCCAGGATAAAGGGATTGTGCTTTGCTTATGCAAAGTACTTCTAATGGCATTGGTGGCAAGAGATTTCTCGAGTTCAAGGTGGTGGTAGAGTAATGGTTCTTACCCAGGTTTAAGCTTGAAGAGGATCCATGTGAAGAGAGGGAAGGAGGTGGTGTCTGTGAATGTCCTGGTCCCTGACTAGGGAGAGGCATGCCCACGGGTCCAGGAGAGGAGGAAAAGCTAAGGCCGTTATAAAAACTGTGTCCAATGGGGGTCAAGCTGCTCGATGTCCTCTTATAAAGGTCACTGCTGCCAGTCAGGGAGTCACGGCGGGAGCCACTGCCAGTGTTGGAGTTTGCAACTAAAATGGAATTAAAACAATGCAGATAAGAACAGGCCTGTTCCTTGAAGAACAAGCCCAGTGACCTGTTCCTGACACTTTGATCCAGACTCCCTACCACCGCAAATTTGTCAGCAGAGACAGCCTAGCTATTCATGTGGCAGTTCTAGGGGCAGGTGAGGTAACAAAGAGGACATGGCTCAGTTTAACATGAAACTTTTGTTCAAACCATCACACATATGCTAAATTTACCTTCCTTTTGTGTCATAAATTATGGGGTGGGGTGGGTTAAAAATCTCTGATGGACGGCCACATAAGCTTTGGGAAAGGTGAAAGAAAATGGGCTAAAAAGAATGCCTTTCATCAATCCAAAGGTTCTAGTAGAAAAAATGGGAGCTCAGAAAACATTTGTAAATGGAACAATGTCCCACACACAAGATTTATAAATGAAAGCCTATTTTCTCAATGGGTTTGTTCAATCAAGAGTTATTACTAGACTCCAATTCCAATTTAAGATACCTTCTCACAAATGTGCCCTTCAGTTTCCACATCAGTGTTTTACAAACACTGTATTTATCCCATTGTTTACCTTACTACTTCCTATTTTTTTTTCTCCCATAAAGTGTTAAAAATATACTGATCTAATTTCCTTCCATTTTTCCCTTCTTCTCAAAAGACTGCAGAATACTCATGAGTCCTCAAGGCTTGCAGATTGTACAGTCCACTACCCTGTGATCTTTGGTAAGTTGTCCTCCCGGTTTTTAACATTCACATTTCTATGCTTCCCTCCACGCTCTCCCCAATGCCAGTAAAAACCTCCCCTGCTTTCCTAATTCTTATAACAAATCGACTATTAAGATATAAATAAGTAGCAACACAAGCAAAAACCTGCAATAGGCCCCAACTGTATATCTTGGTTTTAATAGTCCATCATCTCAAAGATATGTGGGATGGCTGGATTCCCACGGGGCTCAGTCCAGATCTGCCTGTGGAATCTGTCCAGGTTTCCATGCATCGTCAGTATTCCATAAAGATTGTAAAAGTAATTATAAGTTTTAAAGCACATCAGTCTGATTTCTACCTGCTGTTCCAAACCCTCCAAGGGCCGATCCCAGGGTGGCGCCAAGAGAATTGCTACTTCCAAATCCCAAGGATGTGTTGGCAGGCTGGGCAGAGCCCTGGGAGAAGAGGGAGGTGCTCTGGGAATTGCTGCTCAGAGAGTTGTTGCCATAGAAAGAGCTGGACGCCAAGCTGTTGTTGGGCTGCTGCTGGGGCTGGGGCTGAGGCTGCTGGGTTCCTAAAGGGCGAAATGGTCCATTTGTTGTTCCAGCAAGACCACCGGCTGCTCCATTTGCTGAAGCTGCGGCCGCTGCAACAGCTATAAAGAAAGCAAATCATCTAGCTATAAAACGGATTGGCCACATTTCCAAACTACATTGCTATCCTTTTTTGAAAACCTTTTAATTCTACTGTATCTATTCAAAGTAGACACAAACCTTGTAAAAAGCTACACAATTCTGTTTTTGATCCCCTCATTTGAAGATCATTTTCTATTTCTACTTTCTAAATAGCACTGGAGCAAGTTCAGTATGTTGTGGCTTTAAAGAGTCTGTGGTTTAAAATAGGTACAATATCAAATATACCCATTTTAAATATATCTACTTCCCAGAAGTTCATTTCACAAATATCCATGGAAAAAACATTTCTCTAGCTCTAGCTGGTTTGGCTCAGTGGATAGTGTGTTGGCCTGCAGACTGAAGGGTCCCAGGTTTGATTACAGTCAAGGTTCCTCGACTGCAGGTTCCTTGCCCTGGTCAGGGGCATGTGGGAAGCAACCAAGCGATGTGTCTCTCTCACATCAATGTTTCTCTCTGTCTCTCCCTCTCTCTTTCAGTTTCTCTAAAAGTCAATTGGAAAAATATCCTTGGGTAAGGATTTTAAAAAAACCATAACCCATAATTCTAGAATCAATGTCATCCATATGCTAAAGTCCCTCAAATTCCTAAGACATTTAAGCACGTGGCTTCTCTTCTAGATTTTCCCACTATTAATTCCTAATTAAAAGTATATAGCTTAAAATAAAAACTTATCTCCCAGCCCCTACCAAAACCTATTATTGTCATGTCTCTCTACTCATCTCCTCCTTTCTCTATCCTTGCCCCCTGGGCAGGGGGGGTAGGGGCGTGAATCTACATTATTTGAAGATAATGACAGATTTCTGTGAAATTAGCCTTGGGCTTCTGCCAATGGTGCCATTTTATATTACTAATCTAACTTCCTATGTTTGCAGTGGAATGAGTCCTTGCTCTTCACTAACTGGTACATGCCACAACATCAGAATCTATCAATACCATTTTTTGCTTCTGATTCTCTTTCAAGTATCACAGGGTAGAAATGCTATATTGAGAATCAACATATTTTAAGAATGTCATTCATCACCCTTTCACCCTGGATAGAAGCTCACCTGCTTGTGCAGCTGAGGAGCTAATGATGACGGGGGCAGGAGCTACAAGTCGTACAGGAGCTCCAAGACCATTTCTCGCTCCTGCATTCACCACAAGGGCACCGGTTTGGTCATAGTAAGCGGCAGGAGCCAAGACTGGATAACCTGGAATAGAAAGGCAACATACTGTAAGCACATGTAAACTGACAATGCCTCCTGGGCACCAGCACATTGTAAACAGTCACAAACTCAGCTCTGGGGATAGACAGCCAGACTTAGGTGTATAGGCTAGCATCAACACTTAGATAGTTGTATGACCTTAAATCTCCAGCTATCGATTTCCTCGTTTGTAAAATGAGGATAATACCTGTCTTTATAAAGTTCTCGTGAAGATTAAGCTAAAAATGAATGTAAAAGATATAGTATATTATCTAGCACAAGAAGAGTAGCATTATTTTTCATCCACTGGGTGCTAGAAAGAGAATTTGGAGCAACAGAGAAGGAGAGACAGAGAGAAACATTGATGTGAGAGAGAGACATTGATTGGTTGCTTCCACCAAGGTTATCACCAACCAGCATTCACTGACAATTTTTTAATGTTTTCCTGCCCACACAAATAACAGAGGGAACAAATGATTACAACAATCATAGTATTTCCATACCACTTAATAATCTAAGCACAAATATGCTGCAAGTTAGCATGAAAAACCTAGATAGGCTTCAATTAATAGGATCTTTTCATGCCATATGAGATGGAATCTCCAAATCGTATTAAATTTTGGTGAGTTCTTAATACATAAATGCTTAGTAATTAACAAAATAATACAAGTCAATTTACTCAGTAAATAATAAATGAATTAGTTTAATTTGGCTACACTCCATGCTCAGTAAGGATCCATAAAATTATGCTGAAATTTCATAAGAACCTATTTCAAAGGAAGAACCTCAAACTACATCCAACCCATGCAAAGAATAAAATCAGGTGACAGTGAGCCAAAAATGACATATATTCAATATATATATCATAGGTTGGCACTACAAATCATCTTTATACTGGTTCAGAATAAATAATAAAGACAAACAAGACATACCATAAATTTCTTCCTAATAATGCTGTTCAAAAATATCATCATAACCCTAGCCAGTTTGGCTCAGTGGATAGAGTGTCAGCCTGCAGAGTGAAGGGTCCCTAGTTCAATTCTGATCAAGGAATTCTGGGTTGCGGGAGGCATGCAGCAGGCAGCCGATCAATTATTCTTTCTCATCATTGATGTTTTTCTTTCTCTCCCTCTCCCTTCTTCTCTGAAATCAATAAAAACATGTTTTAAAAGAACAAAACATCATCCTAACGACTACAGGCTTGGAGTAATGTTAAAGTGGCCAGGGTACTCCTTCTAATCCTGAGAGGGAAAATAGATCAACACCAGTGAAAACAGCATAGTCTCAGCAATGTGTGGAGATGTGCATGTTTTCACCAACTGAGATTAAGACTGGCTCAGACCAATTAGGTGCTCTCATCAACGAACTGCGGTCTAAGTGAGGGCAAGTGTGTCATCCTGGCCAGTCATGAAATTATGGCAAACCTAAGCAAGCTAAAAGCACTGCTTATTCTCTGAAACTCTCCCAACAAGCAAACTTTATTTCTCCTCAAAGTATTAGGAACAAAAGTCAGCCTCACCTGGCATGCCTGCAGCCAGTCCTTGTCCAAAAGCAAGGGCAGAATTCACAGCTGCAGCTGCCACTAGTGGATCTGTTTGCTGTCCTTGTTGATTCTGATTTGGAGTCAAAGGACGCTGGCTGGCTCCTCCACGGAGAACCTGAAAGACAGAAATAAATCAACCACTTTTTCTCATTTGGTATATCTAAGACCCACCACATGCTTAAGTTGGATACACTTTTTTAAAAAATTAAAATTCTTGGTATGATATCCTATATAATAAAAGGCTAAGATACAAATTGTCCCTTCTATCATGAGTTCAACCAGGGGGCCAGGCCGGGCCGGTCAGCCAACCATAGGTGAACCATATTGTTTATATTGATAAGACATTTATATTACCCTAAGTCTATTATTTCCTTATATGTAAAAATAGTGAGAATAACAGCTTATCTTGCAGAAAGTATGAGAGTTAATGTATTACCCAGGAGCTAATCAGTAAACCAATAGCCAATTACTATCAAAATATTAGGCAATTTATTTCTACTGTAACCTAAAGAATCTACCCAACTTGCCGAAACCAGTTTGGCTCAGTGGACTGAAAGGTCCCAGGTTTGATTCCTGTCAAGGGCATGTACCTTGGTTGCAGGTACATCCCCAGTAGGGAGCATGCAAGAGGCAGCTGGTCGATGACTCTCATCGATGTTTCTAACTCTCTATCTCTCTCCCTTCCTCTCTGTAAAAAAACAATAAAATATATTTTTAAAAAAAAGAAGAAGAATCTACCCAACTTTATGGGAGAAAGAATACTTCAATCTACAATTATAGAAGAGGTTGCACAGGTAAGTGTTTGGGCAAGACTTATAAGATACATAACCAATAACCCAAAAGAGCCTCACTCTAGAAAAAGTAAACAGCATGCACAGAGATAGGTAAATACTTATAGTTCAAAACTACTAGAGAACTAATTAAGCATCGTGCAAGTATCATTTTTATTGGGCATGATAAACATGGCTTATGTTGGTTAGGAGTTATAGAAAGGTCAGGGGACAGGTAAATGGACATGGTGCCTGAAAAAAAGAGGAATTCCTGAAGACTGAATCCTATATTAATGAGAGCAACATGTTTCCTTTTGGTACACTCTTTAGAAATCTATGTAGAAATTTGATTAAAAAAAAAACATAGCTCTTGAGTCAGCTGCCAATATTCATGTATTTTAATTTTATCAATCAGTGTCAAATCTGGGTTTTATGGAAACAATATATAAAATTGAATAAGTAACATTTTTAACATGTAATAAAACCATTAAAAAATGTCTGAAAATCTATTTGTAAAAACTATCCAAGGAGTTAAGTTTACTACCTATCTTCAGAGAAGTTACACAACTTGCCCTAGATACAACCAGTTAGTTGCAGAACAGAGACCAGATTACAGGTTACACATAACTCCAAATATCACAATATGGTCATAAAACAGCAAAAATTGTGAAATAACAGACTTCTGTAACCTTAGCAACTTCATATTTGTGTGACCCTAGGCACACGAATTCTATTTCTTTTATCTTATGATGGGAAGTCATATAATGATTAGAAGCAGGGTAAAGGAAAAAAGAAGCAGAGCTCTTAGCTTTAAAAAGAAAGCTTTCAACAGGAAGAACTTATTAGTATCTTTGTTGTTCGCTTTGTTAGAACTCAATTTAAAATGGTAATTACTTCAGTCTTTCAAATCCATAAGTATTTGGCATCCATTTGAACACAAAGATCATCTCAGAAATAAATACAGACTACCTACAAAGAGGAGCTATTAACAAATTCATTAATAGGGACTACCCATTCTGCCAACAAATTCCCTTACATATTTGGTACTAAAATTGTATCTACTGCGAAGAAAATCATGCATTAGCTTCCCCAAAATGATCATACTATAAAAATACTGGACCAAGATAAACTAACTAGAATTTCAAAACTCGTGTTTTCCCTGTAATTTTGTGGAATCTAAGAAAATAAACATGCTCTCTTAGTGAGACTAATAAAAAGCAGATGACTCTTATTATATCATATAAACACATATGAACATGGTATGTTTCAAAAAGACAGCTTTAATTAGACAATGAATATGAAAAGCCTAATGCTCATTTTATTGCATGAAAAATATTCTATTTCTAAGAATTTAATCCACTGAAATAATGCAATGGACTTAGGCAAATGATACTTATCAGTATTATTTTTTAAATATATTTTTATTGACATTAGGGAAGAGGGGAAGATGAGGGAGAGAGATGAACTTCAATGAGAGAGAACCATGGGTCTGCTGCTGCCCACACACCTGCTACTGGGGATGGAGCCTGCAACCCAGAATGTGCCTTGACAGGGAATCAAACAGCAACCTTCTGGTGCAGGGAGATGATGCCCAACCAACTGAGCCACTCTGGTCAGGGCTCAGTCTTATTTATAACACCACAATATTGCTAAGTTAAATATGAAATAATAATGGACTTATCAAAATAAAGTATGTGATATTCTTTGATGGATTTAAATATAGTAAATGTTATTAAAATGAACATTAAATAACATGGAAAACTATAAAAGCAGTAGGCAAAACCACATGAACAGAATAATCCCAATTTTATTTTATTTATTTATTTTTAAAAATATATTCTATTGATTTTTTACAGAGAGGAGAGAAAGGGATAGAGAGTTAGAAACATCGATGAGAGAGAATCATCAATCAGCTGCCTCCCACATACCCCCCACTAGGTATGTGCCGCAACCAAGGTACATACCCTTGACCGGAATCGAACCCGGGACCCTTGGGTCCACAGGCCGACGCTCTATCCACTGAGCCAAACCGGTCTCGGCCCAATTTTATTTTAAAAATTCATTTAAAAAATTCATTTAATAATGCTAAAATACCAACCACTAATACATTAATATTGGTTTCTTCTCATATTTTGTGTGTGGGCGTGTGTGTGTGTGTATGAATGTATGTATATGTGTGTTGTTGTTTGTTTTTTGTTTATTTTTTTAGTTTTGCAATTCACCACAATATTCAGCAATAGGTGGTATTCTAGTAAGCAGAAGAAAATTACTTATTTAAAATAAAAAAGAGGCCCGGAGCAGCGGCTGCCAGGCTGGGAGCGGCCAGGCCGGGAGCAGCAGCAGCCAAGCCTGGAGCAACCAGGTCGGGAGCAGCAGTGACCAGACCCAGAGCAGCTGGTTGTGGAACGAACCAGAGCAACAGAGGCCAGGCCCTGAGCAGCCAGGCCCGGAACAGCTCGCTCCTCGCCTGCCCCTGCCCCACGGCTGCCTCTCAGACATGGCTGGAAACTTTCGTGGGAACATGAGGGTCTGCTGAATCAAGTGATGAAGGCTTAGATCTGGATGTGTTGAGTTAGTATAGGGCTGGGGTGTTGATCTGTGAGTGCCTTGGGTGGGGCCTGGATGAGGCTGGTGGACCTATTGGGAAATGTCTTTTGTGTGAAGTGTATCATTGGGCATGTGGAGGTATTATTGATTTGAGAAAATGCTAAGTAACTGATTTACTATCTGAAAAGGGATTTACTATTGGGGAAAGGGAGGGAAGAAGAGACTGAACATAAACTGCACCTATGGATGAGGACAATGGGGGATGGGGAGGGGTCGGAGGGGGGGGTGGGAACCTGGTGGAGGGGGGAAGAAATGAGGAACCTTTGTAATAATATGAACAATAAAGATTGATTTTAAAAAAAAAAAGTGAATAAATAGGATACAAATTGTATATGCAGCATTTAACTAATTGTATTAAATAAAAAGTACATAAAAGTGAAGATTACCAGGATATGAAAACACAAAAAATAAATAAATAAATAAATAAATAAATAAATAAATAAATAAAAATAAAACAGGAACAATAATGCATGCCCTGCCTGGTGGATAAGAAAAAAAAATAAAAATAAAAATAAAATAAAAAATAAAATAAAAAAGATATACTCAGTTTTGCATTTAATTATCCTTTCCCAACTCAATTTAAAAGCTCTTATTACTGTAAGTTAAAACAGACATAAGAGGTTTAAGACTTATATCCAATCCAATAGATGTTGTAAATAAGCAGTCTGAAGAACCAGTCCCTCCCCTTCAATGGCAAGTGACTTGTAACAGAGCCAGAGTGATGTGAGAATGCTGTTTAGCAGTTAACTACAGTTTGGCAGAAAGAAAATTTACTGTCAGTATGACACTCACTTTGCCACTAGATAATCATGTACTCTTAACTGGACAGTTCTCTAAGCAGAATTCTCATATGAAAATTGTATGATATCATTATTGCAACTATTTATATTAACCGAGAACCTGATTCATAAATGGCATTCAGTAAGCACAGCTAAGTCTAAGCCTAAACTCAGAGACAAACATGAGAGGGAAGTCACCATTCAGTGCTTCTCTATTTAAACCAACATTACCTTTCAATTAATAAATAACTAAAATTCACACTTATGCAGCATAAATTTTGTTAACACTTACCTGCTGCTGCCCTTGCTGAGCCTGGGGGGTGGTCTGCTGGTTAGCAGAATTTGTTGCTGCAGCAGCAGCAGCAGCTTGCTGCTGGAAAAGACTGGCAGGGTAGACACCCCAGGGAGTAACTCCATAATACTGGTGAGGGACCACAGCTGGGCCTAAAAACAGCCAAGAGAAAGGTAAGGTAAGTTAAGACTAATCTCAGTTTCCCAAGACTACATCTGACTCAGCAGATCCGAATGCAAAATATTAATTTAAGAATATATTGATTTGTTCTACCTAATCATTACTTCTAGTTTTTTAAATAGAAAATTTTATGCATGTTCCCCACACCAAAGTCTTCTCAAGTAATAAAGCAGCCCCAGAGGAAGAAGCTAATGAAAAGTGAAATATTGGAGGTAATAGGGAACATACCTGGGAGAAGAAGGAAGGGGTGGGTTTAAGAATACATGGAAAATTTGGCCTTGATCAGGAAGAAGGAAAAAGCATGCTTGTCCACTTTTGGAAAGCATTTGGTTTGTCCTAACACTGAATTCAATTTATCACACATTAATGTCTATGGAGATAGCAACTATGCCAGAGTCAAATAACAAAAATGCCTATTTTTGGAAAAGTTCAGTCTCAAGGGAAAAAACACACTTATGTATGTATAAAACCACAAGCAAATGAATACGAAACCATAATAAGCAACAGGGAAGGGTTAGCAAAGGAAGGCTTTCTAGAGCAGTGGTTGCCAACCGGCAGTCTGCGGACCACTGGTGGTCCTGAGGTTCGGAAGGTTGGCGGCCGTGTTCTAGAGGTGGCAATGCCAGTTAAGGAGCTTTTCAGGCAAAGAATTTACTCAGGAGACCATAGGGTCCAAAGATACTGAGACCTGAACCACCATGTTATTTCAACAAGCTAAAATCAGGTTAATATTGCTAGAATGAACAGCGTGAGCCAATGGTAGCCAGTTTAAAGGGGAGAAAGCGACCCGCATGTCAAGAGATCAATGTACAGATCATGGAGAGTTACCTATACATAATGGGTCCCAATCCTCCTTAATCCTCTGAATGCCATGGTACCTCATTAAAAATACTGATTCCAAAGAACAAGATACCACTGTCACCACCCAACTAGATTATAGTGATCAACTGTGTTTGATAATAAACATTTGCTACACGAGGGTCGATAATACAAAAAGCAATGAACAGTTTAAGCACAAGAACAAAGGAATAAGATTTGTATTTGAGACAGTTTTCTTGAGCAATTTTTGGGAGGCAGAAGAGGGGAAAGAAGCAAGGGAACTAGGAATATATGAGAACAGCTGCAAAAGTTTAGGTAAAGCAAATAAGAACCTGAGCTGTGATAGACTAGAGGTAGTAGGAAAACCTGGGTAAGGGGAGAAATTCCCAAAATATATTTAGCAACTGGTGGTTTCATTGATCAAAAATACCTATACAAAAAAAAAACAAAAAAAAACAAAAAAAAAAACACCTATACAAGAGGTGACTAACTAGTTTGCCTTAAGACAGGTTCAAGTCTGAGGTTACAGCTAAGCAGAGCTACACAGCTAGCATGGAGATGGCACTGGAAGTCAGGAGAGAAATCCTCACTGGAAACATGGATTCGTGAAAGAGTATAAAGGACACATGCCCAATTCAAATGACTTTCATGCCCAATTCAAATGGCGGCCGTGTTCTAGAGGTGGCAATGCCAGTTAAGGAGCTTTTCAGGCAAAGAATTTTCTGAAATTCTCGTGCAGCAGAAGTCTCACCTAGTGTTGCTGCTGCGGCCAGTCCAGCCGTGTAGGGATCCGTCCCTGGGTGACCAGCGCTGATGATGTATGGATTGGGAACAAACGCAGCGGGAGCTAAACCTGCTGAAAACATACCTGTCAGTAAAAACAAATTTGACTAAAACTGCAGTCCTACCAAACACCTACATAATTTAGGTATTCATTCCAGGCTGTAGGTAAGAGCGGGGAGACAATATAGGTTGAGACTAACTAAACAATTTTTAAAGTAAATAATTCCTGTACTAAAAATTATGGTGACATTTTTCTTTTGTCTTTTTTTCCCTAACTTTGCTAAAAATTATAACTGATATATTAGGCAGCTTTAAATTCTCACAATTTCTAAAATAATATTAAAATTAGAGCAATTAAAAAGATGTAATGGGATGGAGGGAAGGATTTATTTCCATTTATAACAATTTTCCAGTTTACCTCAAAGAAAATGTATGGGTATTTATAAAGACAACTATCTTCAAGTATAAAATACTAGACCCAAGCAAAGGCTCTGTGCCTGGCCTTCACATATCTAGGTGGAAACTAGGCTTTTCTTATACAGCATACCACAATCCATGATTGGCAGTCTCCTTCTATTCGATCATGTCATTTAAACACATTAAAAAAATACTTCTACTTGTACTTGTTTACACATATAATGTTGTGTATTCTTCAGACCTTAAAAATGTCGGGATGGGGTGTCTAGGCCGCAATATGAAAATATGCAGGTCAAAGGAATTGCTAGAAAAGGCAAAGCTACTTTAAAAACCAGTAATTAAATAAGAAGACTTAAAAAAAAAATACATGCTGCTAGGAAAATGGATTTAAAGATACTTCTTGTTACTTAATAAGAGAAATTGATATATTCACATTCAATAAAACCCCAACATGGACAAAATTATTATTTAATCTATTTCATCCAATCTTACCAACAGAATTGATGCTAGTCACCACAGCAGTAACTACTTTTAAATCCTGAAAGAACTGAGGTAGAGCAATAGTAACTGAATACTAAGAAATGAGTTGAGGTACAGAAGGTGTGTCAAAAATAAAGGATGTAGCTAGAGACGACTGAACAAAAGGAAAAAGGGAATCACTTTGAGGAATTTTTGCCTAGACTTTTATACTCAGTCTACTGGATTTCACAGCAGCCAGTATCCTAAAAATGATGGCCACACTGATAATAACAAAGGAGGCATAGTCTTAAGGACTTACCAATATGAGGTTGATGAGCAGCTGCTAGTGCATATTGCTGCTGCTGAGCAGCTGTCAACTGCTGGACAGCAAGCGCGTTAGGTCTTTGGAACAGCTGAGGTAGGAAAAAAACATGGTGAGGTTAGAGAAACTGTCTCAAGAATAATTTTAAAATCTCTCTGGATAAAAATTTCTGCACGACCCATTGAAGCATCATACTTTACACAAAATGTTCTCATGTTCTACCTATTCATGTAGTATCACAATGCTTCATAGTTCTGCTTTCCATCTTTCTTTACCTCAGTTTGGTGTATCCAGCTCCCAAGTGCTGAGTATTTCACAAATTATATGTCCCTGAGTCACACACATACATACAAATGCCACAGTGGTTGTCAACAGGTCTGAGGAAACTGCCTAATCCAAGACACACAAAAATTAAACAAAGGTACAACAAAATGATTTACCACATTGCCCCTAGTGCTGTTATCTCCCTACCATTCTTTACAAAACCCCACAAAAACTTGGGATTAATCCTTACCTACTCACATTCCGGAAAGGAAAATGAAAAGAATTCATCTTGTCCTCTGGTTGCCTCTTCCTGAGGAAATTATATTGAATACCTACCTCAGCTATGGGCTTATCATGAGTTAACTGGGCAACTACCTAACTTTGGGGGGCTCTTGAGTTTCCAGGGAAGTACAGCTGCTTCTAACAAAATCTGGATTATGAACTCAGACCTAGCACCATTCTTAGTTCGCAAAAAAAAGGAGTTCAAAGAATCTTAATACAAAGTCAGTCATTCACTCACTCCTAAAATATTTATGAAACAAGTAATACCTACTAGGCATTGTGCAAGAAATTAAGGATCCTATATAATAAAAGCCTAATATGCTTTTATTTAAAAGCCCAAATTGTCCCCTGGAGCAGTAGCTAGACTGCGAGTTTGACTGGGAGACCAGTTCCAATGATCACTATGATGTGCGCTGACCACCAGGGGGCAGTATGGAACATGGCGGGAATCAGAGATGGGGTGCTGGTAGTAGGCAGCAGTACAGGCACTGCTGATCCCAATGGGCCCCAACCAGAGCAGGATGGTGGAGCAGATGAGTGGACGGTGCCAGGCCAAGATGGGTACAATCAGAGGCTTGACTGCCCTATCGATCGCCCTACAGATGGCGATTAACGGAGACAGGTGGGGCTGCTGGGGTGCCAGGCGGGACTGTGAGGCTGGGGGCATGAGCTGGGTCCCAATCCATGGCAGGCACCAGGATTCAAATCCATGCATCGGGCCTCTAGTAGAACAATAAGTAAAATGTTCATACATTTTAGTATGAATAGTACTGATACAAAGAAAGGGGAAGCAGGTAACCTGACTTTGGATTGCTCTGACAAGCCTCCTTCACAGCAGTCATACTGAAGACTTCTGTATTTGCTGGACTCAGACAGAGAGCACTTACTGAAAGGACCTCCCTAGAAAAGGTCTTCAACCTACCTGCTTTCTAAAGCACATTTCAACAGCTCTGCTGACATCATTGGATGATATAAAACAGACACCACGGATCTTGAGTTACAGATGTCCTCATAAAGAGAGCCGATTATTTCAGACTCTGGGAGATAATGGCATTTTACCAACTCAGCTTAATTTTCGTCACCATTGAAGTTTTAATAAAAAGACTATCCTATGATTTAACTACTCCTATGCCTCTACTCTATATATGATATACTGATTTTAAATAAAAAGAAAACAAAAAGTGAATATTTTGAACATACTCACCAACTTCACCTTTTACCTCTTTTCTACATATTTATCTTTCTAAAAACCAGAATAGAACTTAGTCTTTTCTTTTACAATGTCAAAAATAACCATGTAGAGATTTCAGAGTCCACCCAAGAGGGGCAGCCAGGAAAACAAGTAAAAATTGTGAGAAGTTGATTTTTTGAAGATAAAAATACCTCAATGTTCCACTACTATCTCTTCAATGGCTCTCCAAAATTCTTCTAGCCTAAAACATTCTGAATTATTTAACATCTCAGAAATGCCAAACCTCTTCTCTCCACCCTGCTATAAACAAAATAATTCACTTCATTTAACAAACATTATTAGCTAGATGCTGTGACATAGGAAATAAAGATGGTCCATTCAAAACCTAAATCTTGACGTTTTCTTAATCAAAAATAGTACGTACTCCAATGCCATTCCATGACTTCTCTTTGCTTCATTATATGTCTGTATACTGTATTTTGTAAATACAAATAGTGGGTAAATACCATAAAAGTAGTAATTCCACATGAGTTTATGGTTATAACTACCAAGTTATCACTCTTTGAGAATACACCCTATATTTGAGAGTTGATTAACATGACAATGATTATGGTGACTAGAGAAGGAATTCTTTTTCGAGTGCATTTTGCAGTAAACAATTAACTAAAGTAAATTACTTATCTACTGTAGGCAGATTTGATTATAGATTACAGTAGTAATTCTGGCAATTCTTTTTATGTAAATGTTCCAATATTAACTGGAAATACAGGGTACTGAAAACAAAATTGGGTAATTGGCAAGTGATGGATTCCAAATAATCCTGAAAAACTCATACAAATGCCATCTGCTGGGCAAAGCACTGAGCTCTGTAAATATTTTCATGATTTTCACAAAGCAAGCTAATCACAACTGAGAAACACAGTACTGTGAGATTTGGAGAAAATGCTTATTTTAAGGTTGGTATAATGATAAATGTACCACTACTGATTAAAATTTACTTGGGTAGAATACATAAATTCTTTAAGAGACAGAATACAGAGAAAAACGTATCAACTATTTCAAGATTTAGAAAGCACGCAAGGAGACTGGTTTGACTCTCTTCTCTACCATTGTATAGCCTTAACAGAAGAGATCCTTGTGGGGGTTCCTCCACCCCCCAAAAAAAAGCTGGGCAGTCAAAAACTGTGTGTCTGACATATAGGTGGCATCTTATAAAATATAGCTACACTATTACTGTTGTTATCAATAATTGTTGGCATAAAAACATATCTGAGTTTTCAGAATATGAAGAAGTAATATCTAAATATGGAGCTAGCAAATGTAAAAAACCATCCCTCCCTCTCCCCAAAATAAAATATACTTCCAGCCTGGCTTTTTACCAGTCTAAGGCTATATACATAGTGGATAAGGAAAAATGACAGACACTGAGGCCAGAAAGTCTGGATTCATATTTCAGCTCCACCACTAACTTTCTACATGACTTGAGCAAGACAATCTCTCTATGCCTCTCTCTCCTCCTCTTAATAGAGAAAATAAAGGTATGTCTAACTCATAACGTTGTTGTAATAAAATTAATACGTGTGTAACAGAATAATATTTTATGTGTTATGTTCTCATTGACAAAATGGGAAGAGCACCTGCACACAGACACATGGCTTCTGTGAGTCACCTTTTATAGCTCCTCTCCCAACAGGGCAGCCCAGGAGAGGAAAAACAGAAGGTAAAACTGTTCAGAGTCAATGTTAAAATAAAACTCCAGAGTTTCATGAGCACCTTCTCTCAGCAGTTCACAAAGATAAGGGAGAACCAGATATTTTCTTGTTATTGTTGATGGGTCCTTTTTAAAATATCTCCATGCAGGAAAAGAACAACAACAAAACAACAAACTATGAAAGCAGTGGAATTTGAAGGTGAAACAATTCCACATTATCAAAAGGCTTGGTAGTCTAGCTAGCACCAGATCCAAAAGAAACAGCCTGGAGCAAGAAACCAAAACTTAGATGTTTGCACAGCTTACAGAATATACCTAACCTTTCAGTAAGTCTTTTAGCTTCAATTTCCTTATCTGTAAAAACATAATAGCTGCCCTACCTCAGAGGGCTGTTGTCAAGATTCCGAGAGAGAAGCCCTCTGAATCAACCTAAGTATTACATCAATGGTGAAACTATAAATTGTTAATTAAAAAGTATTATCTTGGAGCCAGTCCTCAGTACATGACATTCGTAAAAGTTTGCTATTATTTAAAGCTTCCAGGTCAAAGCCCATTTTTTTACCAGGTTATTTGAACAACTGCTTAATGCTTCACAATACTTCACCAGATTAAAAGACCAACTAATGATTTCTGGTTTACCAGGTACACACAAACCATGCTGCAGACTATTTTAAAAAAGAAACTTCTTTACATTTCTTTAAAAGATGAACAATCTCATTCCGTAATAAATGATTCCTAAATAAGGTACAAAAACAAAAAAAAAAACAAAACATAGCCTTCCTCCAAGTAACTTAATATCTAAGAAAATCACATCATAAAATTTCAATGACAAATAACAATAAAGATAAGCTTCAACCGTCCAAATTGCTATCTAATATAAGTATTTAACAGTGATTATACACAACATTAATAAAATAACCTCAATTGTAAACTGAAAGACAAGCCAAGAATAGTCAATTCCTGTTAAAACTATGCACAAACTTGCCCTCATAAGAATGACATTTAATCACTACCGGACTGTTAAAAGCAATGCATGCCATTTCCTCTCCTATCTGACTCGGGCTGTGAAGGAAAAAATACAGTATTTCAATTATGACTTTCAGAGTTATTTTCTCTTTGTTAAAATTTATGCTTAACAGGGTGGGAGAGTTTTAGTACACTGGTATACAATTTTTTGTAAGACATGCTACATTAGGCTATTTTTAGATTAACTGAATTCTAAATAAAGAATATCAACAATTAATTGAATTAATCTAAATGACAATAACCCTGGCTTTGTTTCTGCTATCTAGGAATGTATTTTAATGAAACCTGTATTAATTTTCTAAAATATACTTATGAAAATATGACAGTTGTATAGCTCTTTATTACAGTAAAAAACATTGCTCAAGCTCAAGCATCATAACACAAATGGTATCTAACACCACATATGAACTGTTTACTGTGTTTTCCAGGATTGAGGAGAAGACAGTATAAGGGGAAAGTATGAAGAAAAAAGGAGAATAGTCCAGAAATATCAATAAGCATTTCAAACTACTCTGAATTAAGGCTCTTTACCCCAATTCTTTGTTCTTGGGATAAGCAAAATTATCTTTATTTTCACAAATTTAGCATGTCTTTCAATCAGCATTATAAGCAACCAACTACATTAACATCTGTGACTTAATCACCAACAGAAATCACATATATTTTCAGGTTACTTAACAATTGTTACACATCTCAAAATCTTGTTTATGCTCACTAAGATAGTTAGTACACCTAACTCTTTTTCATGCTTCAAATGATAAATATTTTTATATATTTGGATTATTTTGTAATCCTACTTACATTTAAAACATTCTGAGAATTCAGTCCACAGATTTTAAACATTTTAAAACATTCTGAGAATTCAGTCCACAGATTTTATACATTTTAAAACATTCTGAGAATTCAGTCCACAGATCTCACGTAATTTCTAAGGGATTCACTGCCCCCCAAAAAGGAATCCCTGATCTAAATCAATTTAGAAAGAATAAGTTTATGATTAGCAATGACTAGACAAGTAGCAGTTTGCAATAAACTAAAGTTACCTTTTCTATATTTTGAGGCTGCTCTATATTACATATCTCAATATAAACAGATATGAAAACAACTTACTATATCAAATTAAACTTGATTTGAAGGAAATAAGACAAAAGAAATTATTTTGTCAATCTGCAAGCCAGATCCCCTCATAAAATCACAAATAAAGTTATCCTACCAATTGTAACAAACAACAAAAAACTAAAAACAGATAGCCTTAGCCTTAAATACCCATTTAAGATAGTGAAAAGAATAGAATGCACAAAAAAAAAAAAATGTGCCACACTAGACATCCAGTTCAATGCTCACAATCACTAATACTGTCAGGGACCCAGACTTGGCTCTCAAGGCTTCTGTGGCCCGGACTGAGTAACCAGGTACTTCTCTCCTTTTTCCCTTATCATGTATGTACCTTCGATGTTGTCAGCCCATAACCACACCAGTCGTTTCCAGCTCCACACCTCCGCTCTCTTAACTGCAGCAGTATCACTCCATCTGTCTTTCAAATTAAATCTATGCAACCTTGGTCTTCACCAAGCCCTCCCCTGTCTGACAGCATTCTACTCAGAAGTGCAATGGGATAAACAACAATGATCACAGATATGATGGTGGAATCTCTGTATAACAATGCCCTATGTTGCAGCAACCAAGACATGTATCGGAAGCAAGAACCCAACAAGAGTTTAACTTTCAAAATAATAATGTTCACTTTCAAAAACTGCTGAATTGGGGTTTCTGGTGAAGGCACCTGGGTTTTTATAAATTTGAATAGGTGTTGTTTGATATAATCATGCTCAACTATGTGTGGATGTGTAACAGTACATTTCTGTTGTTTAAGTTCTAATAATTATCCAGCCTCCCAAAAACATTGATAAAAATTTTGAAGCCAGAGACCGATAAATTAAAAGAGAATCCCAACTCTGATTATGAAGTAAAGAAAAACTAAATAAAAGAGAATCAGATTTCATTTGTAAGAGGTTGGACACAAATATTTCTTAAACAATAAGCTAAAAATTAGATTGGGAATGGAAGCCAAGAACCAAAAATGGCCTCAGCACTAAGTGTGGCCAGGGAATTTCAGACCAAAAAGACAGAGTAAATAATTCAGATAAAACTTCTTGGTATTAACTAGGACAGTGGTAGGCAAACTCATTTGTCAAAAGAGCCAAATATCAACAGTACAACGATTGAAATTTCTTTTGGGAGCCAAATTTTTTAGATGTAAACTTCTTCTAACACCACTTCTTCAAAATAGACTCACCCAAGTTTTTGTGGAAGAGCCACACTCAAGGGGCTAAAGAGCCACATGTGGTTCTCGAGCCGCAGTTTGCCGACCACGGAACTAGCTTAAAGGATCTGATTAGGAATAGCCTAAACTCATGAACCTCAAATTAGATAAAGAAATTGCCAAATTAATTTCCCAAGCTGGACAAGTTAAAGTCAATACAATAATATCATGTCCCTATATTTGATGTGACACAAAATATTTTGAAATATAGTATATCTTCAACACTGAAAGTAATTTCTGGCTTTATGCAAAACTCCTGTTTTGAGTATTTATTTATTTTTTATTAATTTCAGAGAGGAAGGAAGGAAAGGGTGATAGAAACATCAATGATGAGAGAGAATCATCGACCAGCTGCCTCCCACATGCCCCACAATGGGGACTGAGCCTGAAACCCAGACATATGAATTGAGCAGTGATCTATTGGTTCATAGGTCAACACTCAACCACTAAGCCATGCTAGCTGGCCTTGAGGATTTCTTCAAAAAGGGCAAAACCATGAAAGAAGATTATTTCTTATAAAGATGATAAAACCACTGCAAGTCAATTCTTATGGAAAAGTGGGCAAATCTATTGTAAACTACAGGAAAAGTAATGTACACATTCAGTTTACTCTCTCTAAAAAAAAGTTTGGAATTACTAACATCCATCTGATAGGTGCACAAAGCATATGTACATCAGAAAATCCCTTGCGCACTAACCGGTTTGGCTCAATGGATAGAGCATTGGCCTGCGGACTGAAAGGTCCTGCGTTCAATTCCAGTCAAGGACACATGCCTTAGTTGTGAGCTTGATTCCCAGTGTGGGGCGTGTAGGAGACAGTTGATCAATGACTCTCATCATTGATGTTTCTATATCTCTCCCTCTCTCCCCTCTCTGAAATCAATAAAAAAAATATTTTAAAAAAGAAAATCCCTTGCCCTGGCTGATGTAGGTCAGTGGACAGAGCATTGGTCCATGCACCAAAGGGTCACAGGTTTGCAGGTTTGATCCTCAGCCCAGGATGGTTGGTCAGATGGCTTCGAGAGCCTAGAGGCAACCAATCTATGTGTTTCTCACACATAAATGTTTCTTTCTTTCTTTCTCTCTCTCTCTCTCTCCACCCACTCCCCTTCTTTCCACTATCTCTGCAAAGCAATGGGGAAAAAATGTAACTTTGGGTGAGGATTAACAAAACAAAAAAACAAAAAAAAAGAAAGAAAAAAGAAAATCCTGCCCTAACTGGTTTAGCTCAGTGGATAGAGCATCGGCCTGGGGATTGAAGGGTCCCAGGTTCAGTTCCAGTCAAGGGCATGTACCTTGGTTATGGGCACATCCCAGTGGGGATTGTGCAGGAGGCAGCCGATTGGTGTTTCTCTCTCATCGATGTTTCTAACTCTCTATCCCTCTCCATTCCTCTCTGTAAAAAGAAAATCAATATAAATGCATATTTAAAAAGAAAGAAAATCCCTTAAAGAGATTTCATTTTGTAAACTTCATATGGTTAACCTTATTATCCAGTTGTCTATCATTCAAAACTCACTTAAAATCAGCTATTTAGCCCTGTTTGGTTTGGCTAAGTGGATAGAGCACAGGCCTGCGGACTAAAGGGTCCCAGGTTTGATTCTGACCAGGGGCATATGCCTGGGTTGCAGGCTTCGTTTCCATTAGGGGGTGTGCAGGAGGCAACCAATCAGTGATTCAATCTCATCATTGATGTTTCTATCTATCTCTCCTTCTTCCTTCCTCTTTAAAATCAATAAAATATATTTTTTAAAAATAAAAAATAAATAAAATCAGCTATTTATGACAACTAACGGAACAGTATGGTCTCAAAGATCATAAGCCAATTTCCCCACACATCAAGAATTTCTAAATGTCAAAATGAGATGTTAACCTTTCACACCTAGAAATTTATATTTATGTTCCAGTCCAAAATTAAGATGTATCAGAAATTCATGGTCTATCAAATGGCTTCTAGCCATAAGACAAAACTTATGGTACTTAACAAGATAGGAAAGCTACCAGGACCCCTTTTAATAATTCAGACAACTAATTTTACTTTTAAAAATTTTTAAAGGAAGGACCAAAAAACCCTAGAGGTTAGTCATATTATGCCTTCAAAATCAGAAGGCACACAAGCAGTATTTTCCAGGGGTTTATGAACAAAAGAGCCAAGTAATTTCACTGTAAGGTACTAACTTTCAAAATGCAGTGACTCACTTAATTAAAAGACATAACTAATAACAGAGTTTGGACATTTCAAACACATAGCATTACAATCACTTTATTCTTCAAAGAGATTAACATAGCATCCAAGAGGACTGTTACAAAAGATAATACCAACTCACTCTCCAAGCCCTGGGGCAAGAGAGGAGCCTAGTACTTGTAGAAGAAAGTGGTTTAATAACCTCAGCAATGGGAATCAGCTTCTTGAGTAGAAGATACAGAGGCTTTGTAAACCCATATCACCATTGGGCTAATAGAGTCTGACTATCAATAGCCTAAAATAAAGCCACCCTCCTCCCATCCCCCCATTCTTATTACTTGATAACGTGCTGGCTAGAAGGAGAGTAAAGAGAGTGACAGAGACACACACAATACCTGTTGTTGAGAATTGTAGTCAAAAAGTCCCACAGTTGCTGCTGCTGAGTCCACAGGTACCTGCGTGCCTGAATAATCAAACTGCAGAGGCTCCATGCCCACATGTTCCATGGGGTCCAAGGGGACACTCTGGGACTCCATGTTGGAGAAATCCTCCACAGGCTTGGCACCATTGGTGCTGGTCAGCTGGGCTAAGCCCTCAGAACCATTCTGGTTTGGACCCAGAAGATCCACTTCATTAGCAGAGTTCTGGCAATTACCAGGGGTACGGCTAAACAGAGAAAGTAAAGGGCATTAAACCTTATTTTGAGCAGGGAGGGACACTACAGAAAGCCAAGTTTAAGGACAATGTCCACGATATAACTTATTATGAACAGTACTTAAAACTATTCCTACAAAACAACCAAGACCATTTATGGTGTTACCATGTTATATCATAAAATGACTTTTTCATTGCTTGCCTTCCCACCACAGCCCACCCTTTAAATTTGCATTTACTGCTATTAATCTATAATCCCTTCAACCAAGAGACTCAGATTTGAGAACAATGGATAAACTGGAAAAATCACTAACTGTGGCATCCATGAAAAAAGAGATCCCAAAATGCAGATAGTAAAATATGCCCCCCGAAATCAACATCTTAAACATAAAAGTAATGAAAGAGTAGTTTCTAAGGGGGAAATTACACATGTGAGAATGAGTCTATTTAAAAAAATAATTTTCATGTAAGTGGAAATTCTTTTTCTGTATTATGTGAATATATTGGCCAATGCTAAAACTGTCTCCTCCCCTTCTAAGAAACTAAAAGAATCAGATCATTACAAAATAGTACAAAATAAATTATTTATTTAGGATATGCACCTGCTAAGGAGATAAGTCTAAGAATTAAAAATAATATGATAATATGAAGATATAATTTATCATCCAAACCAGGACACTCCTAAAAGAAGCAGCAAAAAAAAAAAAAAAAAAAAAAAAAAAAAAAAGTACACTATTAATAAATATCCTGGGAAACCCAGGGCACATGATCACCCTATCCAATCATATTGTAGAACAATATGATTCCAAATCAGACTAATATAGAATACTACTATAATACAGAGGAGTATAACCTATGACATGTATTTCATGTCTAAAAGAAATCCTAAAGCTGGTACAATTAAAGCTATTGTGTTCCTTGACACACTCAAGCCCTGCGACCACATGCTATCCCAAGTCAAATTCCAGAAAACACTGCTGCAGGCCGCCTGAGAGTCAAGATGGAGAGGCTGCCCAGACTCATCTGAAAGACCTTAGGTAACTCTAACTCTGTGCCTCAAATTTCTTCAAAAGACTGTAATTCTTTAAATTAACAAGATACAAAAAACTCGATTAGAAATATTAAATAATTGAACATTTTCCTACAAACAATGACCCAAAGTATATATTAATTTTGACTTTGATAGATATTAGGGTAAGACTTTAGATTAACTTAAAACTAGTCAAAATTAAATTCTCTATCTGGACATTACTGACCGAGGAGTTTCAGATTTTTAAAATTATATACTAAAGATTATCTACATAAATGAAGAAAAGAAGAACTTGCCAAATGTGGAAGACAAATATA
Source organism: Pipistrellus nathusii (assembly GCA_963693515.1). Classification (NCBI taxonomy): domain Eukaryota; kingdom Metazoa; phylum Chordata; class Mammalia; order Chiroptera; family Vespertilionidae; genus Pipistrellus; species Pipistrellus nathusii. Next base: position 18,150,261 of record OY882859.1, read on the forward strand.
CAATATCATTTAAATACTGCATAAATTGAATCACAGATTAAAACCTGCAAATCAATTATGATCAGAGACAAAATGAGAGGCCATCTATGGAAGGGGTATATTTAAGAAAAGCCATTTAATTTGTATCTCTGATTCTTCAAAATGAGAAAAATGACATCTGACTTAACTACCCCAAAGGGAGCTTATCAGTTTCGAATAAGTTCTCAAATGTTTTTCCATCTACGCTAGCATGGCAGAGAAATATGTCCAACTCCCATTAGTAACCATGGTTTCTCCCAAGAGTGATTTGGGAGAAACTTGGGGAAAGTCCCAAAGACCCATTCCAGGTAATTTTGATATTTGAGAATCATGGAATGTTCTTTATGGAATTAATCTACTAACTATAGTCCTATACAAATGCAAAATCTGTTGTTTTAGCAAAGCACCAGGCATTGACAAATCTTAGAAAATTCTACCTTACCAATCAATTTATAATCTTTGTAGTATGGCCTACACTAGACCCAATTCTTAAAAAGAACACATAAGGAACACAAAAGAAAACTAAAGTAAAATTTAAAAAAAAAAAAACTTAATCAAAACAAAAACCCATAGCCCCCATTCAAAAATCAGAAGTGTAAAACATACAAACCTAAAATCTTTGACGTCTGCATCAATCCCATTCTGCACTGGTAAACCATTGGTCTTGTCCATCACATCACCCTCCTCCTTCAAATCTCCTAGCTTATCTCCATCAAACGTACCCTTGTTCTTCTTTTCATTTTTGTCGTTTTCATCACTGTCTGCATCCCTTGGGCCCTGTTTAAAAAATAGCTTCAGCTTCACTAATCATCAACTAATGATAGTGGGCAACCACTATGGACACCAGACTACACTACATGCTAATTAGGACAGGATAGTGTCTAGATCCTTTTAATACATTACAACCTAATAACAGACAACAAAAAGGCAGGAACACTGTAGAAAGTCTTGCCAAATAGGGGAGACAGACATACATTTATGTTACAGTTTAGGACAGTCTTACCATGCCCCATGTCCCACCATCCCACTTTATTTTTCCTTTCTTCCCAAAGCCCAGCCAAAACTGTGTATCTCTTGGTCTTACTTTTCTATTCTCAAATCTAACTCTATGTAATAGCATGAATAAGAAGATCCAGGTATGGCAGCTAATAATGTAGTTGAAAAACTGTTAAATCTACAAAAAAAAATCTCCTACTCCACACTGCCTAGGTAAATTCCCCCTTCTGAATATTAAACTAAGTGTAGTATGACATCATTCAAGATCAATTACTCTTATCTTGGTATATAAGCCCTGCGCATTTGTACTATCACCACCACCCCAGTTCCACCTATGTCTCACAGTTCATCAATAATTCACCAATCACCTTAAATATAACATTTTTAATCCTTCAAAACATGTTAAATCCAGCTATGAAATTCTTTCACCAATAAGTGTTGTCTTCTTCTATTGGCCTGCCCCATACCACATTATTTTGAGACTACCTCGTTTATACTGAATCGGTGATGCAAAAGAAGTTATCTTTATAAAAATGTTTGTTTGTTTTTAATATATTTTTTATTGATTTTTTAAAATATATTTTATTGATTTTTTACAGAGAGGAGGAGAGAGGGATAGAGAGCTAGAAATGTCGATGAGAGAGAAACATCGACCAGCTGCCTCTTGCACACCCCGTACCGGGGATGTGCCTGCAACCAATATACATGCCCTTGACCGGAATCGAACCTGGGACCTTTCAGTCTGCAGACCGACGCTCTACCACTGAGCCAAACCGGTTTCGGCAAGAAGTTATCTTTAAAGTGTTTCAAACTGTGGCTAATGAAAGATTGGACCCAAAAGAATTGTGATGTCAAGTACATTGATGTCCAATCTGTGATCCAAGGAAATTAAATCTGTGTCCTCTTACCAACACCCTCACTTAAGACCTGGACATATAAAGCAAATGTGCCTTGATTTCCAAAAGGAAGAGAAGATTTGGTACAGTGACTTAATGTGGTACAGAGAGCTTGGTACAATCTTACCAAAGAGTAATAAGTAACTACTGTTTTAGTAAAAGTAGAGAGAAGCAACCTCACTTGTCCCCGCAACTGACTTGCAGTTTAAAGGAGAATAAACACACCTAGACCAAGTAAAGCTCAGGTAAAAGGCAAAATCCAATCGGAAAAAGATGAGAGCTGCTGCACAGCATGTCCAGTCACCACAACAAATTTCACTGGGGAGAACTCAATAATGGGGGCCGGTTCGGCAGGTACAAAGTTGTGATTGGGTAGGCTTACAAATGCAAAATAAACAAATGCTCTCAGAGTAGTCCTTAAAGATCTCTAGCCCAGAAAGGGGGGCTCATACCTTGACATGCTTACACCTTTCAACTGCCAGTTCAGAGCCCATTGTGCTTTCAAAATCATGCTCTGTTCAAATGCAACACAGAAAAAGAAAGATGGCATGGCTAATATGAACAAAGGAACAAATACAAGAAGGATATGCCACTTGTTTCAAGTGGCATCAAGATGACAAATTGCAGTTTTAGCAACCATTGAGATGTAACTTTCACAGCAGAATCTTCAAAGTATAAGACTGTCAGTGGTTCAAAAGGAGGGAGTGACAGCTAGTTAAGCACTACAATGAAATCCCTAAGCAGAGATAAAAATATGACAGGATTCTGGAGACAGAAAGATGCTACAAGGTGTCCAGAGACAATAGCTCCCTCCTACCTCAAAGATAAAACTGACGGAAGCTGTGTATTCATTTTCATATCCTCAACACTAAATACAGTGCCTGGCAGAAATTTAGAAACTATGACAAAGAAAACTGAATGACCACAAAATTCCTACAAAACTGAACTGCTAAAACAAGGATCCTTCCATTGTCCGGTAAGAATCCCATGGGTGGAGATATGGTCTAGATAACAGACAGGTCTACATAAATTAGACACCACTGATGTCAACAATAAGAGTATTAGAAGGATTCCTAACTAACACACCTAAATCATCTTCCACAAATCTACAAGTCACTGGCTTGGAAGGAGCAGTTCAGCTCTAATTCCTCATAAATTCAAAAGGTCTGTGTGCAAAAATGGGAAGATAATGGGATAAAAAAGTAGTTGGAAGTTTTGCTAACAAGAAATCGGGTGAAATCGGCACTCACCAAATCACGGAATGCTGTGTGTTAACTTTCCTCAGTGACCCTTTACAAGGGGTTGCTGAGAAGCTGCTCAGATGATCTGGAAGCCAACTGCTCTGGCCCGAAAATGTGGCCTCTGATAACTGCCAAAGATTAGGTTTTTCAAATGTAGCCCTGTTTATTATACAGTCCATTCAACTAAAATTCAGTCGTCTCCTTTTCTACTCTGAGTAGAAATGCCTCAGAATAGTAGGTTCCTTTTATTTGAAGGCGGGGGCTTCAAGGAAGTCTTTCATTTCTTGATGTGGATGCAAGGTGTGTATTCATTTTGTGGAAATTCATATTGATAAACCATTTATGACATACACTTTCTAATACACAAGTCATATTTCTCATATATATATATTTTTTAATTGATTTCAGAGAGGAAAGGAGAGGGAGAGAGAAACATCATTGATGAGAATCATTGACTGTCGGCCTCCTGCACACCCCCTACGAGGGATCGAGCCTGCAACCCAAGCATGTGCCCTTGACCGGAATCGAACCCAGGACCCTTCAGTCCTCAAGCCAGGGCTCTATCCACTGAGCCAAACCTGGTAAGGCCATAAGTCATATTTCAATTCTAAGTTTTCTTAGGAGAAAAAAGTTCAACAAATCAACAACTTTAAAAATAAATGACATGAAGCCTGATTTCTAAATAAAAGAGAATACAGGTTTCAGGATCATAAAAATAGTCTCAGAAATGTAAAGGCTGTAAAAAGAGTATATATGAGCTGGTACATTTTATGGGATTTAAATTTTTTCTTTTAATATTTAAGGTGCCTGTAACTACATGGTGTTTAAGAAAGTATTAACCCAGATAGCACAGAATCTATATTCTATCTCAACTGCTAACCCTTACTGGTCACAAGGCTTTGGAAGATTATTAAATTTGAACCTTAAAACAGGGATAATTTTGTTTAAAACAGAGTAGTTACAAACATCAGTAAAATAATACAAGTATAAAAGTTTTATAAAGTATAATAATGTTATACAAAGGTAATATATTAGTAAAAGTTATGCACTAGGATGTATTTATGTACTATTATCTAAGATACCAAGATTAAAATCTTAAATGACCCAATTAAGTGATTTAACTAAGTATATAGTCAATCTGACCCTACAGGACACTGTCATTTTCCATAATGCAATAGCTCTGTGATTAGTGTTGGGTATCACATTCTTTTTAAAATTTACAAGTGTCTGGGCTCATTCCCAGAGTGTTTGACTTAATTGGTCTACACCAGCTCCCACAAGTATTATAAACAGCTCTCCAGTAACTCCAATAAGCAGTCACAATTAAGAACCACTGTAAGTAAGTCCAACATAAATTATCATACATACAGAGTTTATGCTTTGCTTTTTTTTTTTTTTTCTGTCACATATTACCTAGTACATAACAGTACTGGAATTCTATTCAGTAAATGAAAGAAAAAAACAAAAAGTATTAAAAGCATCTTTTTATTGTGGGTTTCAACACTGTAGTAGTCAAACACAGGCTTCAATGAGTGCTCAAAATGCAAGTTGCCAAACCCAATCAGAATCTCAAGAGTGGGGCCAAGAAGGGGTTTGTGAGAGCCAAGATCTTAAGAGGCAGAGGGAAGAATATGTTTCGTTGCTAGACATTAAAGAACTGAGATAAGAACAGACTGAATGAAGAACTATATGTTGTAGAAATCATAGCACATCCAATTTATGGCTCAGCTTGCTCAAAAGCCTCATAAACAGGAGGAATATTTCAGAGAATATCTATTAATTCTGAGTGAAGTCAGAGAAATGAGAATTGAATTTCTTCTCTTACTACAGTGATCTTACCACAAAGCTCCATATGACAGAAGTTACATTCAATAAAATAATCTCCCCCCCTTTTTAAAAAAAGAAAAATATCATTATTTGCTCGACACAATGAGTCTAGAAATAATAACATTAACTAAAAAAGTGGTTTCATCTTATACATTTGCCTGGTTTTGGGTGATTTTTTTTTTTTTTAAATCTTCCTCAAGGAGTGAGGATATTTTTTCCCATTGATTTTCAGAGAGACAATGGAAAGAAGGAGGGTGGAAAAGAGAGAGAGAGAGGAGAGAGAAACAAAAACATTAATGTAAAGATATACACTTATTGATTGCCTCTTGCACCAGCCTGGACAGAGGCGTGGATCAAACTTCCAACCTAGTTACCCGTCCTTGACCAGGAATCAAACTCCCCTCCCTCCCTCCCTCCCTCCCTCCCTCCCTCCCTCCCTCCCTCCCTCCCTCCCTCCCTCCCTCCCTCCCTCCCTCCCTCCCTCCCTCTCTCTCTCTCTCTCTCTCTCTCTCTCTGTCTCTTACACACACACACCCTCACTCCCCTTTCAAGGGCCAACGCTCTAAACACTGAGCAACACTGGTCAGGCATGTTACCTATTGTGAGGAACTTGACTAACCAACCAGTATGGCATAATAGAAAACAGTATTGTTAAGAACTGAAATTAGCCGAAACTGGTTTGGCTCAATGGATAGAGCGTCGGCTTGGGGACTGAAAGGTCCCGGGTTCGATTCCGGTCAAGGGCATGTGCCTTGCTTGCGGGCATATCCCCAGTGGGGGGTGTGCAAGAGGCAGCAGATCGATAACTCTCTATCTCTCTCCCTTCCTCTCTGTACAAAATCAATAAAATATATATATTTTTTAAAAAGAACTGAAATTAGAATAAAGTTTGAATCCAGGCACCATCACTTCCCTTCAAAGCTTCATTTTTCCCGTCTCTAAATTCAGGGCCAAAGGTTACCTCAAAGGGTTGTTTCAAGGATTAAAAATAAGGAAATTCATGAAAGTGCAATTCTTTAAAAAAAAATAAACAACAACAAAAAAAGCACCTTAGCAGTACTTAATCCCATTTTCATTTTTTGCCAATGCTTTTTTCAAACAAATTCACCCTCATCTCTACTTTCCCAAAGCTTCAAAATGGCTAGACAACTCATGTCCCCTTGTTCTCGCTGCCCCCCACAAGAAATTGTTACAGAATCAAGCCACTACCAACTACGTTTCACCAAATCAGAGACATCATCAGTTTGTGCTGCTAAAAAGGAAAACTAACCATTAAGCTATGATAGACTTACATTTGAAAGATGTATCCCAACTTCAAAATGAACAGAGTAAGGAAGAAGGTGTGCACTTTAGATTTAGAAAGAGTGAAGCACCAACAATACCAGGCTCTGCCTATATGATCACCAAATTCCTGATGTGCAGAAAGGAAAAGAAGAGCGTGGCCCTCTGCTGTGATCCCACCAGACCGAAGAGAAAAAGGTGTCTCTTACGTATCTAGGATGCTATTTATTATTACAAAAATGAAAAACAAAAGCTGGCTTTCAAAAAGGTGTTATTTTAACTTTTTATCTAGTCAATGTCTAAAAGCTTGACACTGCAAAGTTTAACATGTACATTTCTTTTTTTAATATATTTTATTAATTTTTTACAGAGAGTAAGGGAGAGAGAGAGAGAGAGAGTGCTAGAAACATCGATGAGAGAGAAACATCAACCAGCTGCCTCTTGCACACCCCCTATGGGGATGTGCCCCCAGCTCAGGTACATGCCCCTGACCGGAATCGAACCTGGGTCCTTTCAGTCCGCAGACCGACGCTCTACCACTGAGCCAAACCGGCTTCGGCAACATGTACATTTCTTGTTCAAGGGAAGCTCAAATCTGAAGGAACCCCACCCTGCAAATAAAAATTTCTCAATTTGATCCATAGCTTCCTGGTAATTTAAACTTCCAAGAAAATTATGTCTGATAGTAGTAATCTTTTTTCAGACTTTAATGTACATACAAAATCACCCGAGAGACTTGTCAAAATGCAGATTCTGATTCAATAGATCTGGGGTAGAGTCTGAGGTGTTACATTTTTATTCCCGTGTGTGGATGATGCTTTTGGCCCATGGACTTTGAGAAGTAAGATTTTATAAAGTTTACAAAGCGTTTTTTAAATATATCATCTAGACATATGAATTAGACTTTTAGTGTTTTAATTACCCACATTTTGCAGATGAGAAAATTAAGATCCAGGTGAGACTTAAACCCCTGACTTCTATCTGCATATCACTGCACAAAGTTTTTAAAGTAGCGCTGGTTACCTAAAATAAATGCAGTGGAGTCTAGAAAAGCAAGTCATCAGGTTTTATGACCCAAATGAATTGCTAGGAGTGTGCATGCATCCTCCCAGTCAGAAGGCAGAAAAAACTTCCCAAAATGTTTTTTCTAAAAGTCTTTCTTCCAAGGTTAGGGAGATCTTCACCCTAACCCAACTTTACAGTGGTCTTTCTTATTTCCTGGGCCCCATAAACCAGGACAGAAATTATGAAGGATAGCCCTGGCCAGTGTAGCTCAATTGGTTGAGTATTATCCTACACACCAAAAAGATTTCTGGTTTGATTCCCTATCAGGGAACAAGCCTAAGTTGTGGGCTCGGTCCCCAGTGGGGGGTATGCAGGAAGCAGCCAATCAATGATTCTCTCTCATCAATGATGTTTCTATCTCCCTCTCCCTTCCTCTCTGAAATCAATAAAAATATATTAAATAAATAAAATAATTTGACCCTGGCTTAACTGGTCTTCTGAGGTTTCCTATTCTGAAAACTGCTATCCTGAAGTCCTGGTTCATAGCTATCTGCAATACCACCAAAAATTTACAGTATTAAGAACAAAATACTGCTGTCGAATTCTCCTCAGCTGAAAGTACTCTTATCACGGAAGCCGTAACTAAATCCATTTGCACAATCAAATGAATCTTAAAAGGCTAGACAAGAGTTAAATACCTTCATTCAAGTTGCAATCAGTAAACAACCTAACTGAAAATGGAAAACCACTGTACAATGAGTAGATTACTTGGGTTCTAAACCTCCTTTAATTGGAATATTAATCAGAGCCTGAATTGTCTGTTGTCAGTATCTGAGAATGACTACTAAGTACTTGTTCTGAGGTCTGTCTACACTCATTCGGTCATCAGAAATGATGTCTTCAGCTCTACGGAGACTCAAATAAGGCTTCTCCATGGCTTAGGGAGGTAATGTTGGTACAGCTACCCAAAAAGTAAAAAGACCTGAGTGTTCTGACCCATAAACCACCCTTTACCCACCCTTTAGTACAATCAGCTATACGCAGCAGATATTCTTTTCGGCCTCTATACTCAACACTTTGAAGGACAGGTTAGATTTTTTTTTTTTTTAAGTTCAACTTTTCCAAGAAGATACATGCATATCATGACAACCAAAAAGTGACTAAGGTTTCCATGACCAGAATTTTGGTCAAATGTCATCCTAACCAACAGGTAGAGCAAAAGCCAGGTTAGGTATAAGATCAACAGGATACAACCACATCCTCAAGCATCCATCGACTAGTGAATATGCCAATGGTGTAGCTGCAGTCCTCCTATGTCATCCTTTAGATCAGCGGCTGCCAACCTTTTGGACCTCGCAGACCACCAGTGGTCCCAGTCTACCGACCACTGATTGGCAACGGCTGCTTTAGATGGCACTCACATCAAAATATGGAATAATATTTCATTACCTACAACCTTCCTCTGAGAAGAAGCTGGAACACAAATGTCAGAATTTTCATTTATCCTAATGCAAACCTCAGAACCTGAGTAGATTATCTGACTTGTTAGAGTACAATTTTCCAACCTCTGTCCTGAGGTCTTAACTTCTGGTGATAATATTTTAAGAGCTAAAAATCATCAACCAAGACAACAAAGGATGACAGTTGCCTTCATAAATACAAATTCAAGACACAATGCAAAAGATACAGCTTTGTTAAAGAACAATGAAACAATTGTTCAAAAAGAGAAAAACAGACAAAAATATTAATTCAATCCCAGATCTTTATCTTTCTCTTTATTTCAATTATTTTTCTACCTCATGCAAACCTCATAGTAACCCAGGCACATGCCACCTTGGATAATGCACAAGAATTAAAAACGGGTCACGTAAATAGCCGAAACCGGTTTGGCTCAATGGATAGAGCGTCGGCCTGCGGACTGAAAGGTCCCAGGTTCGATTATGGTCAAGGGCATGTACCTTGGTTGTGGACACGTCCCCTGTGTGGGGTGTGCAGGAGGCAGCTGATCAATGTTTCTAATTCTCTATCCCTCTCTCTTCTTCTCTGCAAATAAATAAATAAATAAATAAATAAATAAATAAATAAATAAATACCAGCACGAAAGAAAGTCTTTAAAAAAAACAACTGATCACACAAATAACCAGGATCCAGTTTACGACAGTAACAACTTACCTACACACAAGACTCACTTGTCTTCTACAGTAAATAACTAAAAGTTATAGGCAGGAATAGACAGCACTTCCTATGAGAAATCTGGGTTCATGAGATAAAAATGTATGAGGACCCAAAAAAAAAAAAAAAAAAAGCAAGCTACATAAGGCGAAAGAAGAGAAGTAGTTAACCCCATTCTTCCCATGGCACAATAGGCAAATGATCATTTTTGCCTGATCCATTCCCACATCCAATGAGTAGATCCTTTCTTCCCAAGCAGTCTCCTGGGAAGGTTCAAATTAAAAGTCTTTTCCTATCTGACCCACAAGCCACTAAATCTGACCTCCGTCTTTATGTCATCAAAAGACTGAAAAAACAATCAAGTCAGCTTTGGAATGGCTAGTTCTCAAGATTAAGACAAAACCCCAGCTTAGTTCCTTGATCTTCCTAAGAGTTGTTATAAAAGATCCTCTTCTGGCTAAATTCCTCACACCAAACTTCTAAGTGCGGAGCTGAGAGAAAATCAAACTAGTCTCTTAAAGAAGTTCGTTTCATTTTTTTCTGGTTTTTCTACGAAATAAAGCTCTAGGTCATGTCAATGTCATTTGAAGCAACACCTTAGATGTGCCTAGAATAAAGCTAACTCTGTGTATACCTGGTTCTCTTCATGCCAACGAAGTCAACAATCATTCATTTAATATCACCAACATATTAAAGAATTGTACTTTGACACTTGAGGAAGCTGCACCAAAAACAAACTACTGTTACTCTAAAGAAGTTTCGAGTGGAATGGAAGAAACAGGACCAAGCCTCTGACACATAGCAACAGATATATGCCAATAAAAATACTGACAACAAATGCTATATGATAAAGATACTTATGGAGGAAAAATCATTATGATTTGAAAGAAAAAATATTTCTTAAATTATTGCCAACAAGTATGATTAGACCAAAACGACTTCAGGGAGAACAAGCTTTAAAAATGTACAAAACAAATTGACCTGGGGAAAGGAGGGGAAACAGAGTCATGGGGCCTCTCATGGCCTTCCTGTCACAGATGAGGAAGACTCAAATGTTTCCATCTTAAAACTTCCAGATCTGGAAAGTGGATGCCAAAAAAAGGGCTAGTTTCGAGAAAGGCTATCAAGGATGCCGGAGGAGGACTGCTTAGACTTAAGAGGGACAGGCAAGCTGGTCAATGGTGATAGAACACAAAAATCACAGATATAGAATTAACAGAATTTTTAATTTTTTAATTTCCTGACAGGCTGGGGGTGAGAAGTATAGCTGTTCAAAGAAGGTAAAAGATCATTCTATAATTAAAACCTAGCTAGCAAAACAAGAATGATCCTACATAGCTGATCCATTTTAAGGGTTCTTGGGTGCTGACAAATCACTGCTCTCCAATCACTACTGACATGTTTCTTTTTTTCAAATTCCTACACGTGTGTACTTTTGTTGTTTTAAACTAAAAATGGTATTTTCTGGTAGACCAATGAATTGAAATCTAGATTTCAGTTCCTACCTCACATTACTATCAATGTGTCCCCCAAAAAATATCATTTGTCTATGTTTAATAGTTTGGTTTACATCCCCTATTAATTTTAGCAAGTGTTTTTATAATACCCTTCAATTAGTGCTGTGAATATCTAAGGAAACCAAACAGGCATGTTTTGTTTTGGGGGTTAAAAAAAGAGAGATAGGAACAAGTTCCTCAAGCCAACTTACAAATCCTCCTTTTCTTAGACAGGAATCTCCCGGGGATGAGCTCAACACATACTCCACCATGCTAACGCCTAGTCCCCCACTCTCCGACCGTGGGGACAGTACAGAATTGACCTCACTGTTCACATGGAAACTCTGACCAGGTCTTCTCTGCACCATGATTGGCTGGGAAACTGAATGATCTACAAAAAAGATACACAAGCATGATACAGTGCAGCCAGAGGCTCAAACAAATTATGAGTGATGTCTCAGGGATAAACCAATGACTGGGAATCAGGAAACCTGCTATGGTCAGTTGAGCCAAAACCTCCTATTGTGTATTTCCCTAAGTATAATATACTAAATAACTAAGAAAACAGAACACACCACTCATATATCCAGGATAGCAGAGCAATACAGCAGTTCACATAACTGGTTTTCCTAGCTAAGTGAATAAATATGTTTGCTCCTTTCAAGTGGCAGAATTTCTTTTTAATGTATTTTATTGGTGATATTACTAAAACAAAATATGGTTTTACTGCCCTTTTTAAACATAATTTGATTTTTCTGATGACTTGCTGTTATCTGAGGATCCATTCTTATACTGTGCTATAACAGCATGTCAGCTTTTGGATTTTCTGACTCCTTCCTCCCTGTGATCTATCATTTCTTTCTGCTGTCAGTGTGTCTGCCTCTTCAAGTTCTCCCATCCCTCTTCAAGGGTAATCTGTCAGAAGAGCATCTGTGCCCAGTGACTTGATTTGGCCTCATCCAAATTCACAGATAGATCATCCCATACACGTTATGTAGGGGGGAAGGGGGGAGAAAAGAAGCATGACTTCAAAAGGCAGGCATGGATTTTCTATTTCCAAGTATGCTGACAGCAGTACAGAACAAGAAGTTATAGCTGAAACTATGGTCATTTCAAATAAGACCATTCCCCTGTGGCTAGCACTTCAATAAAATACTGAAGATTTGATTTTGCTTATTTATGTTTTAATAAATTATATCGCATAAGCTCCTTCATGGTAATTATATTACAGGACAGGATACTGCTTGACATGCTTATGTCACTGATGTACAATTTATGACTTGCCAATTGCTGAAGAAAGGAGCTCTAAGACAGGCATAAATCACAGTACAGATGCTAGATCTAGATTACCTGATGTTCCCCAGGCACTGTCTCGCCATTGATCACCCAGGAATATTCCTTTTGGTCCATCTTTGCTGGATTCATCTGTTTCCCAAAACTTTTTACCTGGCAAGAGCTGCTGCAAATTAAAAATAATAGACGCTTTTAAAGAATTCATAAAGGATGAAAGTACAGCAGTCAAAACTTTCTTTTAGACAAGGGTACTGAAGATGCTCATGTGCCCTGAAAGTTTGTAATCAGTGTTCTGGCTACACAGATTGTGGTCAGAACACTATTGTACATTTGGCAAAAGTCACAGAGAGGTCTATGGCAAGGGTGGCAGGTTGGGGAGGGCCCTGCACAGATCAGGCCATTACAATAGATGCTCAGCTTAAATATCTAGGATTTTTTCACTTAACCTATGCCAAGATTTTTTAATGGGGGGGGGGGGGGGGGGGACTCATATTAGACCTATGAGATAACTGCTTGCTAAGAAGTTTCTTACTGAAAAAAGAAAAATGCCTACAACTAACTACTAAAACACTTTAACCTACATGTGTACTAACTAACCATACAAAGTTACTCAGAATACTACTGGCAAAATCCACCTCCTTTATACACTGAGATTCTGTTAACTAAAAAACTTTCATCACCAGAAAGAAAGAAAAAAACCCTTCCTAATCACATCATTAACCTATTCCAAAATTTTGGAAAGACAGAACAGTTGTCTTTCCCCATTATTGGAAGAGAAATAAAATCTCCGATCCTCAATTAATTTTAACAATACTTAGTAATACCATTAAAGTGACTTCACAAAACATTCTATACTTCGTAGAAATGCAGGCATCACTGGCCATAAACTTACAATGTGAGAACTTTAAACTAACTTCAACCAAATAAATGCAAAGTAGCATTCAAGCAAAACACAGTACAGTTTTACACAAGAGCAAAGCATTCATGACCAGAGTTACAAAATAAAATTCCGCTAGAATGCCATCACTCTTCATTCTGGTCATCATTACTTACTAAAATGTCCCTCTTTAATTCCTCTAATTATGTTTTCATTTCAGCTCCTACTAGTCAGACAAGAAACTCAGGTGTTTGAGACAGTACTTAATCACTGCTTTTGAGCCTAAATGGGCACATCTGGATAGTTGAATTTCTCAGAGGAAGACAGTTAAAAACCAGGAAGCATAAAACGTTTGCTTTCCTCCTATCTTTCCGATTTAAAACACATAACCCAATGATAATGAAGGAATAACTCAACTTTGCCCTCACTAAAATAAACCCCAACTTTCCAAACAAATTCTACGTTCTCAGCATAACTTAAATCTAGATAATCTAGCTCTATAAATCTGATAGACATGGGCTACTACCTCCTACCTACACCAAAGCAGTTTCCCACACTTTTCTCTTCAGGTCCTAATTTATTTCTAAGCCAACAAGATCATGACAGAATACAGGTTTGGGTCTGGCATTTTAATACACAGAAGCATAGATTTGCTTGAAGATAAGAAGTTATAAGCAGTCAATTCCTAGTGAGCCCCTTGGGTTCATTCTTAGGGGAAAACAAAGAAAGAACTGATCTGTTAACTTGAGATTTGGGAAGCAGGGGAGGAACAAACAAGAGAAAGAGCCCAGATCATAGCTAAGTAGTGGAATAAGGAAGCCTTAGACCAGACAACTTTGACGTGTATCCTAAGACAAATCATTGAACTATCCTGGGTGCCTCATTCTCTTTGTACTGATAAAGGAAATATTTTCCAAGTTGTTGGGATGATTGTAAGTTTTGTTGATGAGTGCCTAGGACAATGCCTGTCACAAAGCAGGTTCTCAATAAATGTATTCAATGATATTACATCAAGGCAAACAGCTATAAATCACGAAGTGACACTGAAAATTAATGAGAACTACTCGAGCACAATTCAAGAATTCTTGTTTTTAAACAACTTCTCCTTTTAGTCTCAAAAATGCCCTCTCAGAAGATTACAAACAGAATTTACTTCCCTATTGGTTGTCCCTTTCCAACTAACATTTTTCTTTTTCTCCTCCATTTTGTAGGGAGTGTGAGCAAACAGAAGTCCCCATCAATTTCTCTGTACCAGAAGAATGTCTGTACCTCATTAGATGCTTTATTTGTGGAAAGAGAGAAAATGTGATTTAAAAAAAAAACAAAAAAAACACACATATATATATTCATTATAGTGCTCATCCCTCTCTACAAATTGCAAAATCTTTATCCAAAGCTCAAGGAAAAGATTCTGTAAGTGCCAAACTCCATGTGCAAAATAATGTAATCTATCCATAGTCAGTCAAATTGCTTACTGAGGGTAGCAGTCCTTGAACTCAAGACTTCAAAAATGGCTTCTGAAATCCTGTCATCTTTCACTGTTGCTTGCCAGGCTGTCATAACACTAAGCTAGCAAAAGCAGGTGAACATATAAACAAGGCTGTTTCCAGATAAAATTCTCTCCAAGGAAACAACTATACTAGAAAGGTATTAAAAAGTGAAGATTCTATTTCAAAGTAGGGATAAAGGCAACAAATCTCATAGAAACACACATCAAAACTCATAACCCCAGTCAGACACCAAGAGGCCATATAGCCCACTATTAACAATTGGTATAAATATAAATCCTAAGCTGATGCTAGGAAAAGCCCCAAAAGTACTAGAACTCTTTATGCTTTGGCATAGTGGCAACAAGAAGATCCAATTGTTATTATCAATGAAAACAGCAGGCACTGATAAGGCAAGTCTGTAGGAGATAAAGAAAAAGGAGGTGGGAGAGAGGATGGCAGCATGCTGATTCCAGGAGAAAAAAGATAGAAATTATGGGGTGCAGGAGTCCCCTGCAAGTAGAAAGGAAAGGAAAAGTGCTGCACCAAAGTACTTGAGCAAAAACAGAAGCAACTACTTCAGAGTTTCTGGATCTCACATAGAACCTAATATTTACTTCTTTTCTCCAAAACATACCCATCCCCCCTCCTCATGTGTGTGGTTAGCAGATTTGAAACGATTCCTCTGGTAATCTCTTTCCCTTTACTGTGGGCTAGACCTTGTGACTTTGCTTCTAAGGAATAGCATAAGGCAAAAGTGATAGGTTGTCTCTCAAGATTGTTATAAAAAAAACTACCAGTTTTGCTTCTACTTCTTACCCTCTTACATCTATCTTGCATGTTCCCTTTGATGAAGCTAGCTGCTGGAACCACGAGAAGTCATTGGACATCATCAATTCATTATGAATTGAGGCTCTCAGTCCAACAACGTGTAAAGAACCTAATCCTGACATCAGTTACGTGAGTGAGCTTGGAGGCAAACTTTGCCCCAATTGACTTTAAGATGGCTGCAGCTCACAAGGGATCTACAATAGAGGTTCTTCCAAAGCGATGACTGGGTTCTTGACCCCCAGAAAGGTGAGGCTTACGCTGTGTTGTTTTAAGCCCCTAAATTCTGGGGTAATTTGTAATGTAGCAATAGGTACAGGTACGGTTGTCAATATATAGTGCTTTCTTATATTCAAAATACTTCTGGCTTCAATTCAAGAAGAGTCTGGCTTCAATTCAAGAAGCACTTCTTGTTCTAGTTCTAATATCCAAAATCCAAGTACTACTTTTGAATTTGGAAAAAATTATATCCATTTCATTTCATGTTCTCCCTACCAGACCTTATTTTAAAAATGAATGACTTTTTTAAATTCTCCTAAGTCAAATCAACTCAGAGACATTAAGCTCACTGAGAATTAGTAGCAATCACATATTCGAGTCAACTAAAATACATTACTGCTTAAATCTGATCATAGTAAAAAGAGCTAACCATAATCTACTGAATTAGACAGCAAAGTGATGCTGAATATCCAGCTGTTATTTCAAATTCCGCAGCAACTTTCTGGAGGTAATACCATCCACAGCACGGGCTAAAAATCCTAGGATTCACCAACCCTCTGGCATAAATGCCAGGAGCTGCCAAACCTTCACTTAAACCACACCTCCAATTCAATCACCAAAAACTGAAGTACAACTAGTGGATGAGAAGAGTCACTGCTTACCCCATCAAGAACTTGAAAATAAATAACTGCTCTTTGACAGAACAAAAAAGATCACAGCAGAGGTTTACTAACTTCACTTTAAAAAAATATTAGGTAATAAGAGGATTAAAAGATTTGACAATTCTAAAGGAAGATAGTGGGAATTAGGAATTGGTCCAACAAAAGCAAAGGAGACCCAGGGAGTCAGATATAGGTATTATTATCCAGTTGGCATGTTTATACATATGATGCACAAACAATTCTATCTTATAAAAAGCAATTAATGCAACAGGCTATATAGTAGCTTGACCACAGCAGCTACTAAAAACAACCAAGTAACTTCCCTGGCTCAAAATCTGCTTACCAAGCAAACTTTCTGTAAGAACTTTGTTTCCTCCTGTAGCCAAGCATGCTGAGCACCGGATGCAATCCTCCTGTTCACTTGCGAGTTATTACTTCTCCTTACAAATTAGTAAATTACATCATGGTTTTTGGGGGTTTTTTTGTTTGTTTGTTTTGTTTTTTGGTGTTTTGTTTGTTTATTTACATTAGTCTCTTGTAGTTCTGGTTAGTGTGTGTTAACTTCATAATCCAATCATCTATGATTTTCGGATCTAAAGCCCTTTCAAGATCTACTAAGAACCAAGACTTGGGAGAGCCTACATCCTCCCCAGCAACACAAGGACCTTGTACTCTTCTTTGTTATTATCCCATTAAATTATCCGAATTACCCCTGTTTTCAAATCCTTGGGAGAAACACACACTGTTATCCCAGCTTAAACTATAGGTTTGTAAAAGACTTTAAAAAAGACTTAAGACGTAAAGCAAGCTTAGTCATGAGGCTTCTGGAGAACAAATCAGAAATCAAGCATAGGTTTACAAATACTGCTATCTGCTTGGGAAACCTCTAAAATTTTATTAGAAACACCTTTCTAATTTTATCATGTAACAAAAAGACACTACACAAAGCCACAGTTGCATAATCAATCATCACATTAACTCCTACTAAGATCCCTTTAAACAGAGGTAGAGACAATTAAGAGCTGAGAATGTCAAGAACTCTAGGCTTCTTATTTTAAGACTAATATAGTGGTAAAGCACACACGTGCTCTAAAATCATTTTTTAAATGGTTTTAAATCCCAACTGTGTGAGTTTAACCCCTCTAAGCCTCAGTTTTCTCATCTATAAAATGAACTGTTATGAACATTAAATGAGATAGTGTATAATGTATAGTGCTAAACACAGAGTAACCATCAAAAAAATTAGCTGCTATTATTATTTAAAAACCAAACTAGTACTTTGTTCTTTTAATAATACTGATAAAGCTACTGACTGGCCGATGAAATGCTCCCATGTGCCCAGCACAGTATCACCCACCCACTTCAGTGCAAATCCCATGAAACTGAGAGCCCTCACAAAGCACCCAAGAAGAACCATGACTAAAGCTTTGCAGAAACTAAGAGGCAGGATGATTATTGTTAAGATTGGGCGCTTTGACCATACCATCACTAATATTTGCATAGGGAAGTATCAATGATGTTTTCAGATGGTCTCAACACTAAATGTACACTTAACAAGTACTCTGCTCAAGAGGCCTAAAATATCAGGTCACTGCTTATAGACAACATAAATTGCATAGACTATCCCTCAGCAGAAATGTGGCTTCTCAAGGAATACTATTCACAGGAATGTTACAACCCTGCAGGCATGCTGAGGTCTGATCATGTTATGGCAATGCAAACTTCCAACACAAGCTTCCTTTGATTGGAGTGTAGCCAATCATCAAGTCAAATATCTGATATTTTAACTAGCTGGTAAGATACAGACCACCACCCCCATTTTTAATTTCTTAGTAAATATCTCATTACATTAAAAGAATTTTATATAAACTCAGAAAAAGGAGAGCTCAGAACTGAGTGAAACAGTTTTACTGGTTTGTGCTGACAATCACATGTTCTAGTCAGAGCTCTGAGGTGTGAAAATTTTCAGAAATCCCTTCTCAAAATCTTATTGTCCTTAGGGGATTTACCTAGCCAATCATATCAAAGAGGGTTGTTATGAAATCAAGTAAGATGGTGTACAAAGTGCTTTCACAAATACTACGAACTACACTCAAATAATTATTAAAGCTTTAACCAAAACCAGTTTAAATGTAAAAGTATAATTTAGCCTGGCCGGTGTGGCTCAGTGGTTGAGCATCAACCCATAAACCAAGTGGTCACAGGATTGATTCCTGTTCAGGGCACATGCCCAGGTTGAGGGGTTGATCCCCAGTAGGGGGTGTGCAAGAGACAGCCAATCTATGTTTGTATCTCTTTATCCCTTACCCTTCCTCTTTCTAAAATCAATAAAAACATTTTTTAAAGTATAATTTACAAAGCTTAAAGAAAAGGTATATCCATTCAATGTCACAATTCTTTTTATATCAGAAAATATATACATTAAAAATCGTGTTCATTCCTGAGAATTTATCTCAATGACAAAAAAAAAAAAAAAATCAAAAGAAAAAATCTACATTCAACCTATGAAAGCAAAAAAACTGGGAACAAAGTAAATGTTTCAATAGACAGCTGCTAAGTACTATGTAAGCTCATTCCTTGACCAGTCCCCTCAGGTTATTATTCCTGTCTTCATCTGCAGCGGATTGTAAAGTTTAACATTCTGACCATACTATTAGTGTGTTTACTCTAAAATGCTCTGTAATTGTGTCAGTTTGACTCTTGGTAGGTTTTTATTTTTAATCATTTCTTTCAGGACAAAGAAGTCTTTTATTACTTTCATTATTCCAGTAGTGGCTAATGCAGGCTGTTCAAGTAATAGTTTTCACACTTTTAAAAACTGGGGGGATGGAAGGGATGGGGGATGGAGGGGAGATTGAGAGTGAGAAGATAGTGAAAAGAGCTTTCCACAAAGAGCAAACAAAGCAGGTGTCCACCAATAAAAAAGGCTGGTATTGACATAGGAAAGGAGTAAAAGGTGAAAAAGCACAACTAGTCCAGTCGCCAGTAAGTCTTTATGGAACACTGATAAATTGGGCTCTAATCCATTAGGGAATAACATCATAAGAACTATTTTTAAAAAAATTAATCTGACATTTCTCCATAAATGGGGTATGGGAAAGCATTTGTATGCTGGGAGGCTAAGCAAAGAGGTCACTACAGTAATCTAGGCAAAAATGGTTAGAGAAGAGACCTATGGGGGCAAGGAACCGCTGCTTAGATGCCTCAGTTTTCAAAGCATCCTATCCTATATACTAAAAGCCTGATATGCTGCATCTAGTAATCCTTTCAACCAATCAAAGCATAATATGCTAATGATATGTTAAGACTGTTCAATTGCTCACTATGACATGCACTGACCACCAAGGGGCAGAAAGTCAACCAGTTGACCAGTTGCTATGAGGTGCACTGACCACCAGGGGGTAGATGCTCCAATTGGTAGGTTAGCTTGCTGCTGGGGTCCAGCCTATCAGGACTGAGGGAGACAGGCTGGACATGCCCTGGAGCCCTCCCACGGTCCCTCCCGGGCCCCAAATGTGCACAGCCTGGCCTGTACCCTCTCGCAATCAGGTATGTTGGAGAGCCAGCCAGTTTCAGCTCTATCCTGCAGACCAGGCTGAGGGACCCCACTGGTGCATGAATTCATGCACCAGGCCTCTGGTTAAAAAATAAAGCTATGTAATTTCAAAAGTGAAGACTCATAGCTCATTACAATAATTAAGAATAAAGTTTCTAAGTATACATAAGCCTATCATTGAAGTTCTTTTAATCAGCAATTGATTCTGTAGAATCAACTAAGTGCAAAGGCTAGGATGAAAAACAAGATAGAAATATGTAAGAAGATGGTGTTGCAAGTTTCAATTTACAAGTCCAATGGTAAAGTTTTAAGGTTGTCCTGAAGGTCCACTGTGGGTTGCACGAGTTTAAAAAAAAAAAAAAAAAAAAAAAAAGGAATTAAAATAAGAAAAATTTAGTAGTTCAATTTTAGAACCACAAATTAGATAAAATTGCAAACAGTTCATCAATTGATGATTATAGTGAGAATGCATTCTACTCAAAGGAGCACAGGGATTTCCCAGTGTTCTTTACCACACAGAGAACACATTCATTGTTAACAAATTTATCCTTAAAAAGAAACACAAAAATGACATTGGTTGTACTTTCATAAAACATGCTCTTCAAAAAAATTCAGTTACTGTTAGCATCTCAATTTCCATGTTATTTTGTGATAAATTAACCTAAGGCAAATTCCAAATCCACTGAAAATAAAATTTTCTTTATACCTTCCTAGTTCAAGTTATTGGAACACAGCCAAAAGAAACTTCTTCATAAAACTTGACAGATAGCAAACTGCCCAGTGACCCAGGCTTTTTCTTCAGGGTATACGAAAATCATGTAAGTAAACAGAGGACTATGTCACCTCTGCAATTTTCCTATACATAAGGCCATTTGTTTTCATGTATGTATAAGCGAATGGTTTGATCTATACCAGAACTACATTCATGTTATACTACATCTAGACTTTAATAGTTATAGAAACGATTTTTGTTACAGTACCTGAGAGCCCAGTGCACAAAAGATAAGCTTCCAGATTACTTAAGAAACCTGCAAAGCTCATAAAACCATGAAAACATCTAGATTGTTTCATGATCTACCCGACTCAAATCCAGTCAGCCTCAGAGTATTTTTTTATTCAATTGGCAAGGATCTCAGTATGCCATATTTGGACAAGCTCCCTTTTCATGCATTCCAGGAGATGAATATTTCATACATATGGCTACTATATATGGCTACTATATATGTATTGGGAAGACCAATACAAAATAAACTTCTACGTGCTTTGTTATAAGAACCACAGAATGCATTCATTAACCAAGAGACAATGAATTAAACTTTGGTACTCTGGTTCCTCATCAATAAAATAACAATATATGAGAATTATACACAACATAGTCTAGCACATGCTTAAACAAGAAATATAACAAAAATAATTTAAGTTTTTTAAATACTCTTATGTCTAGTAGTATATATGTAATAAGGATATTTCCATACCCCAGCAAATAGCCCAGAGAAAGTGTCCTATTGATCTGTAATAAACAAAAGTAATTATCTAATAGTTCAAAAATATAAAAATTTGCAGAGGAAGTTGAATAAATATTTTTCAGTTATATGTTTCTCATCCTCCCCTTTCAAATACCCCTTATCCCTGAGGGTAAAAAAATATTCTGAACAGAGCATACAAATACTTTCAGAATTGGACTATGGTCCCTTGAGAAGGCAATTCCAACTTCTGAAATAAAGAGAAAATAAAGAGGAATCCATGCTTAGAAAAAGGTATTTACTGATATAAGTTTCACTCAAAACAATGTATTAGGCATCCATTATTTACAAAGTACATTATTAGCTAAAGCCCCTGCTCTCAGCAAACTTAAGTGCAATCAAATAGAAAACATTTACACAAATAATTATGTATAAAATAAACTAGAGCCATAAGAATTATACAAATAACTTGCTATTTGAATTCATAGCTTCTGGTTGGTGAGAGCAAGAAAGCTTTTATAAAAAAGGGTACAGCTGGCTCACGCAGCATGGCTCAGTGGTTGAGGGTTGAACTATGAACCAGGAGGTCATGGTTTGATTCCCAGTCAGGGCACATGCCCAGGTTGTGGGCTTGGTCCCAGGTGGGGCATGCAGGAGTTAGACTATCAATGATTTTGTCATCACTGACATTTCCCTCTCCCTTCCTCTCTGAAATCAATTGGGGGGAAAAAATTTGAAGGGTACATCTGTAATACTTTCAACAATAAAGATAAATTTAAAATGATAAAAATTAATTAATAATTAAAAGACAACTTTTATAGAGGAACTGATAATTAAGGCTGGATTTTGAATAATGGGTAGACTTTGGACATGTAAAAATTCGGGTTTTGGATTGAGATCTGCTTTCAAACAACTGCCTCATGATCACGTTAACCTCTCTAATCACTTTTGCCTGGTCTATAACAAGGCATCATAATACTGAAGGACCACCCTGAAGATAGTAATGGATATAAAATGATTAGCATAGTACACGGAAAATCACATATGCTCAACATATTGCAGCTATTATTTCTGAGCCTAATGAAATAAAACTTAGTCAATCCAACAGCTTGACACTTATGACCTTAGCTAGAATCACGTGATCTTAGGACTAATTTTCCTCACGTAAAAAATGGTACTAATATCTCACAAAAACCTATTGGGAGATTGACAGAGGTAATGAAATCAACAGCAAGGTGTCTCAAAAGTAATGTTTTATTTTAGTTATTTAGGATTACCTCTACTCATATAAAGTATACTTTTTGTGAATGAAAACATTTTAGCAAAAGGAGGATCAAAGGGGAGAAATTAAATGAAGACAGATTACACAGTATGTGGATCAGTTATATTCTGCTTCAAAGGAGCATGTTTTGTCACAAACATTCCAAGACAGCTCAAAATATGCGGTGGTAAGTCTGCCTGGTGCCCAGACTCCCCAGTGCAGGACAGAAGACAGATATTGGAATGAGTGGGGTTCCACACAAGTCTCAAAGTGACAGGACAGAACCAGGAAACAGGTTCCAAATGTCACTTGTACCCACCTTCTCGGGGTTAGAAAACACCTTCTTATCTAATACCTCAAAATGTCCAATCCCCAAACTATTAGAATATCACAGGAACTTTTCCAAATACGACTCATGAAGAGGTCACTTCACCTCTTACCCTCAGTCATTAATCTAATACAGAAAAATTATTAAGTAAAATGGCATTCCTCCAGTTAACTTGGAGTGGCTATGTTTTCTCTAAACATTTCATTTTAATAGCACGATGTCAAAAATGCCCCAACAACTAAATGGTACTATAGGAAAAGGGCCTCTGGATCCATCTTCAGCATAGTTGGCTTTTTGATGGAAACAGCTGGTGAATTATCCCAGGAAAAACTAAACGTAGGGAGGAGGGAAGAGGATATAGGAACAAAGAACTGTGGGCATGTGCCAGCAGCATGGTGGAAACACCCCCCTCGCACCCCAAACCAGGTGCCTGCCTCAGACAGATGGGAAGGTGGAGGCAACTTGAAAAGGCCTAACCCCATTTTTTTTTTTAATGGCCCAATGGGAGACATATGAGGAAACAGGTGACCCCATAGTACTCAGCCAATGAGAACCTGGAAGAGGGATTGAATAAATAGGCTGTGTTCGCTGCCCCAGGTGTGCCTGTGCACCCTGACAGATACCCGCTCTCAAGGATGTATTAAATGTCTAGTTTTTGCCATATTTGTCTCCAAGTCTGTTATTTGAATTTGAACAGGTGAGCATTCTCACAGTATTAATACAAAGTTATGGAAGTAAAGCAGCTTTTAGCATTACTATCTGTACTCAAAAGCTACATTTTTTTTGGGGGGGGGGGGATTTGTTACACTGCTTGGTCAGATATTTTTATATTAATACATGACAAGGCACAATTACTTTTTCCTCCCTTCTGTAAGAAAGGTTGTAGAATCTTGTTGGTAGACAATATCCTTTCCAAAATTCAATCCTGAGATACTCCATTATGGAGTCACCTTAGTTATTCTGATACCCTGCGAGGAACTGACAGTGTGAAGCAGGGCTCAGATCTGGGAAGTACTTTTGGCTACCCAAAGCCTCCAATTCTATAAGCCATTCTGTTTGCCATGATGGAAAGATATGGGGGGGGGGGGATTTAACAGACTTGGTATCTACATTACGCTCTCCCTTGTCTTGATTTCAGAATTACCAAGCCACGAGCCCTAAAGACAGCCAATGTCTTAGGCCGCTGCAGACTGGTAAATGCGTCTCGGAGAATACAATGAAAAGTTAGAACCCTCTACACCATAAGGGCAAAAAGGCATCTTTTAGATGTCCTACGGAATATCCTAGAAAAAGGAGAACTATTCCTGTTTTTGATTTGTTTTCTTTATTGAGTTTATTGGGCTGGCATTGGTTTCAAGTGTACAACTTGACAGCACATTGTAGGCTCACCGCCCCAAAGTCTCTTCCCACCACTACTTATCCCCTTCGGATAATCAACCATACCAACTGCCTGTGTCAATTGGTGTGTGTGTGTGTGTGTGTGTGTGTGTGTGTGTGTGTGTGTGTGTGTGTGTGTGTGTGTGTGTTTTGGGGGGATGTTTTGTTGTGTGTGTGTTTGATCCCTTCATCTTTTTCACCCAGCCCCCTGAGAGAGAGCTGTCAGACTGTTTTATGTATTTATTTGTAAGTCTATTTCTATTTTATTTATTTTGTTCACTGGGTTCCACAAATAAGAGAAATCATATGGTATTTGTCTTTCTCTCTTGGCTTATTTTACTTAGGTCCATCCAGGCTATCACAAAACATAAGATTGCCTTCATTTTGACAGCAGAGTTTTTATCCACTTATCTACAGATGGGCATTGGGCTGCTTCCAAACTTGGCTATTGTAAATAATGCTGCAATGAACCCAGGGATGATACAGTCTTCCAAATTAGTGTTTCAGGTTTCATCAGATATATCCCCAGAAGTGGAATCTCTGAGTCATAAATCAACTCCATTTTTAATTTTCTGAGGTAACTCCATACTGTTTTCCACAATAGATATACCAATATACATTCCCACCAAGTGCCCAAGAGTTCCCTATTTTCCACATCCTCACCAACACTTGTTTACTGATTTATTAATGATAGATATCCTGACAGGAGTGAGGTATTAACTCACTAGTTTTAATTTGCATTTCTCTGATGATTAGTTACATTGAGCATCTTTTCATACATTATTGGCCCTCTGTATGTCCTCTTTGAAGATGTGTCTATTCAAGTCTTTTACAGTTTTTTAATTGGACTGTTTTCTCTGTTTTGAGTTGTACAAGTCTTTTATTTTTTAACATATTTTTATTGATTTCAGAGAGGAAGAGGGAGAGAGGTAGGAACATCAATGACGAGAGAGAATCATTGATCGGCTGCCTCCTGCACACCCTTTACTGGGGATTGGGCCCACAACCCGGGCATGTGCCGCTGACCAGAATCGAACCCAGGACCCTTCAGTCTGCAAGCCAATGATCTACCCACTGAGCCAAACCAGCTAGGCCTGTACAAGTTCTTCATAAATTTTGGATATGAACCCCCTCTCAAATACATCACTGGCAAATATGTTCTTCCATTCAGTGGGTTGTCTTTTTCATTTTGTTGGTTTCCTTTGCTGTGCAAAAGCTTTTGTCTTATGTGGTCCCATTTGTTTATTTTGTCTTTTGTTTTCCTTGTCCAAGGCAATTTACATATATATATATATATATATATATATATATATATATATATATCTTTTTTTTTTTTTTTTTTTTTGCTATGGGAAATGTCAAAGGTTTTATTGTCTTTGTTTCTTTCTAGGATCTTTACGGTTTCAGGACCTACATTTAAGTCTTTAATACATTTTGAGTTTATTCTTATGTATAGGATAAGAAGGTGGTCTAGTTTCAATTTTTTTGCATATATCTGTCCAATATTCTCAACACCATTTATTAACTTGACTGTCTCTACCGCATTGTATGTTCTTGCCGCCTTTGTTAAATATTAATTAACCATGAAGACCTTTACTTGGAAAATTATCGGATACTCAAGAAATTAAAAGAAAACACAAATAAGTGGAAGCGTATACCATGTTCATAGATAGGAAGAATTAACATCATTTAAATGTCCATACCAAAATCTATCTATAGATTCGACAAAATTCCTATTAAAATACAATAGTATATCTCTCAGAACTAACTTATATGGAACCACACAAGACCCCAAATTACCTCAGCAACCTTTAGGGGGAAAAAGAATAAAATTGGAAGAATGATGCTATCTAATATCTACTGCAAGGCCATAGTAATCAATACAGCATAGTCCTGACATAAAAATAGGCATTTAGGTCAATGAAACAGAATGGAGAGGCCAAAAATAAATTGTTTTGTATTTTTTTATTATTTATGAAACTTACTGAGGTGACATTGGTTAACATGAACATACAGGTTTCAGGTGTGTGTTGTTTTGTATATTTTTAAAAACAGACTTATGGGCAAAATTCAAGAATCTTAGATTGAAAGGATCCTGGGACACTATGTAGTCCCACTTTGTCTTACAGATGGAAAAAAACAAAGTCCAAAGAAGATGAATGTCTGAGCCAAGGCTGGAAGCTGTGGCTTCAAAATTCTAAACCAGTGAGAACTCTTATCTCACCAAGTTATGCCTTTCATTGGGTTATCAGCTCTCCAAATCACTATCACATTCCTCCCTCTTCAAGTCATTTTGCTGTCTCACACTAATGGATAGAA
The DNA here is from genome assembly GCA_963693515.1 of Pipistrellus nathusii. Taxonomy (NCBI): domain Eukaryota; kingdom Metazoa; phylum Chordata; class Mammalia; order Chiroptera; family Vespertilionidae; genus Pipistrellus; species Pipistrellus nathusii. Next base: position 18,176,863 of record OY882859.1, read on the forward strand.
TCCCCGTGGAATGTCCAATTAGAATCTGAAGCTAGCTCTATTTTAATTATCGGAGGCCTGATGCACGAAATTTGTGCAACAGTAAGTAGGCCTTACTTCTTCCCCCAGCTGCCGACACTGGCTTCCCTCTGGCAGCCAGGACCCGGGCTTCCCTCACAGCCCCGGCTTAGTCCAGAAGGTCATCCAGAAGGACATCTGGTCTAATTAGCATATTGCACTTTTATTACATACTAGAAGCCCTGGTACAGGAAATTCGTGCGCAGGGAGGGTGGGTCCTTCAGCCCAGCCTGCACCCTCTCCAGTCCAGGACCCCTCCAAGGGATGTCGACTGCCTCTCACAATCTGGGACCACTAGCTCCTAACTGCTCACCTTCCTGCCTACCTGATGGCCCCTAACTACCTTTGCCTGCCTGATTGCCCCTTACCACCTCTGCCTGCCTGCCTGGTCACTCCTAACTGCTCCCCTGCTGGCCTGATCACTCCTAACCGCCTCTGCCTCACCCTGCACCTGGGACTCAGGATTCCCTCCTCTGGTTGGTCGCATGCACCAAGGACCCAGGCTGGCTTTGCCCAGGTACAGCCACCGGCACCCAAGACCATAGAGCGTGCAGCTTTTTCCTCTCCCAGGCCACGGCCCCAGCCGCTTGTGCCCAGGGCAGTGGGGCAGGTGGCTTGTAACTCTCCTGAGCCATAGCCTGGCTGGTCCTCATTCCTCTACCTCCAGTGTTGAGTTTCTGAGCTTTTACTGCATGACAGCATGAGGGCATGATGACCATTTGCATATCAGCTGTTTATTATATAGGATACCTCACTTTATTCTACTTTCAGGAAACACTTCAGTATTCAGTATTCATTATATACAGGCGCACATTTCAGATTTCCATTCTCAGATGTCAAATTTGTCTATTATGTAGGTAAGTTTTTCTATGCTTCAGTGTTCTAAAACAAAGATGAAGGGCCACGTCTAATCACATTCTGTTTCCCCCAGAAATAATCACTACTATCTTAACTTGAAGGCTGTCACATTTACCACATATAAGACATTAAGTAATATTAAAAAGAAAAAAGTCCTTAGTTTTTAAGTTAGAAAACCAATTACACAGAATAAAGTGCCTTTTCTGTCAAAGGCTCTCAAAGTACTTTCCAATTAGAACTGTTCTCCTCTTTACAAATCCATCTCTTTTTAGGACATGAACAGTAATAATGCTGCCCTCCTACGGTGGAGCAAATAGGTCATGCAAGATCATAAACCAAACCAATGTAGAAGCAAAGCTCCAAAACCCAAAGGTTAGTGATCTCTTAAAACACTCAACTACTGACTTCTCCTTTCAGATGTAAATAAAGGCTCAAATATGTGCCTTTAAACTTTACAGCACTTTGACTTTGTGTCGAATGAAAGGGGCTAAGCAAGCAGTGGAAGAAATATCTGAAAATAATTTATTGCTTAAGCCTAAAATATTTCCCTATTTTCCTTTTTATGCTGACATTCTAGAACAGTGGACCACCGGTGTTCCATGAAGTCTGAAAAGTTGGCGACCGCTATTCTAGAATAGGGGGCAATTAAAGCACTTGTTCTGAGTCTTTCAGCTAAGAGCTGTAATTCAAACAACCAGCAAAGTATGAAGGAGATGTTTTAAGCCACTTCTTTAGCAAGATTTCTAAGACAGGCTCCAAATCTTGAAAAATGACACCAAGAGTCTACTAGTGGCTTTGATGAAAAAAATAAATAAATAACAAGAGGCAAGTAGCCTGAACATTACTTCAATTACTTTTAATATAGCCAATTCTCTTTGAATTCTAAAGATTCCTACATTCTTGGACATAGGTATTTACTCTAATGAAGTGTCCCTTTCCTCCTCTTTTCCTCCTCCCCCCACCCCATACAAATACACATAAAATAACTGCAGCAAAAATATACCGTGCCTAGTTTAAGTTCATGCAATGTACTTGAAATTTTAGAGTTTATATGGGTAAGGCTGTATTTATACCCATCCCCCCTAGATAGATGTTTTATTGCTTAAAGGGAAGAAAATTTAATAAAGTTAAACTAGAAGGTGTGCTTTTAAAAAAAAAAATTATTATAAACAGTATCTTCATTTCTCTTATACTAGAGGCCCGATGCACAAAATTCATGCAGGAGGTGGGGAGGTGTCCCTCAGCCCATCCTGCACCCTCTCCAATCTGGAACCCCTCGAGGGATGTTAAACTGCCCACCAGGATCGGGTCTAAACGGGCAGTCGGACATCCCTCTCAAATCCAGGACTGCTGGCTCCCAACTGCTCGCCTGCCTGCCTTCCTGATTGCCCCTACCCGCTTCTGTCTGCCGGCCTGATCACCCCCTAACCACTCCCATGCCAGCCTGACTGATGTCTAACTGCTCCCTGCCAGCCTGTTTGCTCCCAACTTCCCTAACTGCCCTCCCCTGCAGGATTGATTGCCTCCAATTGCCCTTCCTTGCAGACCTGGTACCTCCCTACTGCCCCTCCACCGCTTGCTGGCCATCTTGTGTCCACATAGGGGCAGGATTTTTGACCACATGGGGGCAGCCATCTTGTGTGTTGGAGTAATAGTCAATCTGCATATTACTCTCTTATTTGATAGGATAGAGGCCTGGTGCATGGGTGGTCCTGTTGATTTGCTCTGAAGGGTGTCCTGGATCAGGGACCCTTGGGGTTTGAGGTGGCCTGGGCGAGGGGCCTGTGATGATTTGCAGGCCGGCCACGTCCCCCAGCAACCCAAGCAGAGGCCCTGGTATCTGGAATTTATTTACCTTCTACAATTGAAACTTTGTAACCTGGAGCAGAGCCAAGCCCCCTGCTGCCACCATTTCTGTTTGGTTTTATGTATCTTCTATAATTGAAACTTTGTATCCTTGAGTGGAGGCTTAGGCCAGCCAGCGCAGGTGGAAAGCTTTGCTTCCCCTTAGCCTGCTCTCTCCAGCTCCACGCTGCCATCATTTTTCTTGGGATTTATCCTCTATAATTGAAACTTTGTATCCTTGAGTGGAGGCATAAACTGGCCAGGGTGTGTGAAAAATGCTGGGGAAACCCAAGCCTCACAACTGCTCTCTATGGCTGCAGCCATCTTGTTTGGGATTAATTTGCATAGTCACTCTGATTGGCTGGGAGCTTGACTGGTGGGTGTGGTTTGAGCAGAGTGATGGTTAATCTGCATATTACTCTTTTATTAGGTAGTATGCCAATCTCCTTTTTATCACTCCCAACTTGCACCTATGCAAATCCTAACTAGATGTTTCCCAAACCTTTTCTCTACCTCCATTCATATAATCATAAATTAGTCCTGCCAATACTGATCACTTCCCAGCCCTTATTTTTTAATCCTCACTATGGACATGGTCACTGAATTTTAGAGAGGGAAATGGGGGGCAGAGAGAGAGATTGGTTTCCAAGTATCAAACCTCCAACCTGTGTCTTGACTGGAAATGGAGCAAACCCAACACTCCAACCAACTGAGCCACACTAGCCAGAGCCCAATCACTCCCTTTTCTAAACTCAGAAAAAATACATAGAAAAAACATACACTTGCCAAAACCAGTTTGGCTCAGTGGATAGAGCGTCAGCCTGTGGACTGAAGGATCCCGGGTTCGATTCCGGTCAAGGGCATGTACATTGGTTGCAGGCACATCCCCAGTAGGGGATGTGCAGGAGGCAGCTGGTCGATGTCTCTCTCTCATCAATGTTTCTAGCTCTCTATCTCTCTCCCTTCTTCTCTGTAAAAAAAATCAATAAAAATAATAAAAAAAAAAAGCCAAAACCTGTTTGGCTCAGTGGATAGAGCATCTGCCAGCGGACTCAAAGGTCCCGGGTTTGATTCCGGTCAAGGGCATGTACATTGGTTGTGGGCACATCCCCAGTAGGGGGTGTGCAGGAGGCAGCTGGTCGATGTTTCTCTCTCATCGATGCTTCTAGCTTTCTATCCCTCTCCTTTCCTCTCTGTAAGAAATCAATAAAATATATTTAAATAAATAAATAAATAAATAAATAAATAAATTAAATTAAATAAAATAAAAATAAAAAAGAGCCGAAACCGGTTTGGCTCAGTGGGGAGCGTTGGTCTGCGGACTTAGGGGTCCCGGGTTCGATTCTGGTCAAGGGCATGTACATTGGTTACAGGCACATCCCCAGTGGGGGCTGTGCAGGAGGCGGCTGGTCGATGTTTTTCTCTCATCAATGCTTCTAACTATTTCTCTCCCTTCCTCTCTGTAAAAAATCAATAAAATATACTTTTTAAAAAAGAAAGAAAAAACGTACACTTTTCTGTTGTCATATATATTCACTGCTTCCTCAAAGTTCCTTGTGAACAGAAACTACTCCATACTTAGTTTGTCCCCTTTGTGCCTAGACACTGGAAATGCTTCAAAAAATAATTTCAGTAAGTATTTGTATTTTCAGAGGGAAGTATATTAAGCATTTTTTTAATACTCCCAAAAATCAAGTTTTATAAAGCTTATTAAAATGAAATTTCACCATCAATCATTTTACAAGTACTGACTTTCTTATTCTAAGGGCACATGCTTTGGAGAGGAAGCCATGTCAGAATCACAGCTCCACCACTTAATAGCCCTGTGATCCTGAGCAAATTAATTCATTTTTTTATTGGCCTTTTTCCTTATCTACATAATAGCACCAACCTGATAGTCAGTGATGAGATAATGCATGAATGTTTTATTACTAGAGGACCAGTGCATGAAATTCGTGCAGGGGGGAGGAGGAGTCCCCTCAGGCCAGTCTGCACCCTGTCCAATCCTGGACCCCTCGGGGGATGTCCAACTGCCAGTTTAGGCCCCATCCCCAGGATCAGGTCTAAATTGGCAGTAGGACATCCCTCTCACAATCCTGGACCACTGGCTCCTAATCACTCACCTGCCTGCCTGCCTGGTCGCCTCTAACCGCCCAACCCCCTGCCAGCCTGATTGCCCCTCACTGCCTCTGCGTGCAGGCCTGATCCCCATCCAGCTTGCACAGGGGGACCTGAGGCTGCACGCCCCCCCTACCCTGTAGGACTTGACAAGAAGACCGGAGGCTGCGCCACACCTCCTCCTCGCACCTCACCTGCCTAGCTCCGGGCCAGGGGACCTGATGCTGCACCCCCCACCCGGTGGGGCTTGCCAAGGGTGGGGCCGGCCAGGTCTGGATCTCGCCCAATTGGGATGAGGCCAGCAGGGTCTGGGTATTGCATGATTTTGAGGTGCCGCAGGTGGGCGGGGACTTGACTCTGGGTTCTGCGGCACACCCAGACTCTGACAGGAGGGAAGATTTTCATATAATTTTACTAATTTTCTTTCATCTCTGATACTTCTATTATAGAGAAAGGACAAATAGAAATATTAAAATGTTTCCTCTAGGGGAGGGAGGGGATGTCTGAGAGGGAGGGAGGGGGGCAAAAAAAATGAATAAAACATGTAAAAATAAATAAATAAATAAATAAATAAATAAATAAATAAATAAAAATGTTTCCTCTAATCCTCTTTTAATGTGTATGAACTTCATGTACGGGGCCACTAGTGTGTGTATCCAAAAATAGCATTTCTAGGAAAAATAAGAAGAATGAGGTTTGGAGATCTTTTAAAAGAAGCATTTTTGGGCCAAAAAAGAAAGATTTTTAAAAATATTTAAGTGTCATTTAAATAAAACTCACTGTTCAATGTTCACAATTAGAATTCATCTTTAGAGATTACAAAGACTTGCTTGCAAAACAGCAACAGGACATTATTTTGATTTTGTGTAATTAATTTTTAAAACCTGGGATTAGATTTTTAGGGGAATGGACCAGATTGGAATCACAAGTGGAGAAGATAAATGTGGTTTTCCCATCTATACTTAATATCAGACAGTCTGTTAACTTTCTGCTCAAACTTTGCTCCAGTAGTTAAATTAGAAAATCTATCACCCAATAACCAATATGGTTTGTTGATATGTACTGTTTCAATGATATTAGACAGGCACAGGAAACACAATGACACCTTACCAATATTCTCTTAAAGGTCTAGGGAAAAAGAACAAGAACAGACCAAAAATCCATGAATCTAAGAGGATTCATAAACATTGAAAACAAAATATTTTAACAAAGGAAGAAAGAATCTCAGGACCAATAAAAAAAAAAAAAAAAGAGTTTAACTATTTAATATCTATCCACAAGGGCAGTCTACAAATATTTGCTATAAATCAGGAAGGAATTATCTTCATTTTGAATCCTCAGAACCTAGCACAGTGCCTGGGTCAAAGAATACTGGCTAAGTCAAAGAACAAATGTATTTAATGAATGGTGTCAAAAAAGAATTCAGAATATAGCTATTATCCCTTTATTTAAAACATTAAAATAGATGTGAAAATTTTTAAATATCTGATACACAAAAAATAAAACAGAAGGAAAAAATGTAAGGTAGAGCCCCTAGTTTATGAACCTGTAACATCTTAAGCAAAGCCAACTGTATGTTCTACCTTATCACCAATACATTCTTTTTGTAAACAACTAGAATCACTAGAAATCAACTGTACTTCATCTATACTCCCCTTTCTTTTAGAATTATGGCAATATTCCCTGCCAATATAATGGATGATAATAAGTTTTGTTTTTGCAAATTTTAAACATTACCAATAAACCAAAATTCTTGTTTCTGAATTCTATGTACACAAGGAATGACTGGCTCAGGCCTCTACTTTGGAATTATTTTTCCAGAAACTTAACACCTTCCTTTTCACAATGGAGCTCTAAACAACTTCCTCAAAAATGACACTACTCTAAAAATAGGTTAACAACATATTTTGATTAACAACCAATCTAAATCTCCCTTCCTTCAGCAAATGAAAAACGAAGCAAAGGTAAGGACATTGGATGCATATAAAATTAAATTATTTTGTAAAATTTTAACACCTCAATTTACAACTCACTAGTTGAGCACAAATAATTTGTGCTCATATTTTGATTGCTTTATCTTGTTTTTAGGACATTAGGCTAAGGTTAACATTCTTATGAAATCCTTTTGGCAACATTCTGCAATATTCCACTCCTATCATGAGAATGGCAACAAGGAAAAGCAAGCACATACTTCTGGAGACTAGATTCTAACACATCTGAAGAAAGACAGTTCCAACCTTCCCTTAAAAACAGGCCTACTTTTCTGACACTCCAATTCACTTACCTCTCCCATCGCTCTTCCCTCCAGAGCAAGTGCTTGAAAATCATGATTCAGTTCATCCATTGATCGTACCTATTGTTCAGAATAGAGAAGGGAAAAGTTTCAAGCTAGCATCTTGAATTTTACATACACATTAAACAACTGAAAAGCTTTTGTTGACTTTCAGACATTGATAAAGACTAACAATTTTCAAGTGATTGAGATTAAACACTCACTTACCTTTAGCCATCAGGGTTCAGCAATGACCCCTGCTTTCTCCCCTCCCATTCCCTTTTGTTTTCAAAACATGAAAAACATGTAATCCAAACAAAGAAGAAGCAAATTACAGCATGATAATTATGTTAGCTATTTTTCATACATTTTAATTTAATTAAAGACCAACATACTGAAGAGCAATTACACATGAAGATGATTATGTAACCTAAACCTGATCACTAAATCAAAGACCAAATACTTGTCCCTTTGTCCCCAAACAGGAGCATATAAATGAGGGAACTCATTTGATCCAAATTAAATACATTTGTTCTTTGACTTAGCCAGTATTCTTTGATCCAGGGACTGTGCTAGGTTCTGAGGATTCAAAATGAAGATAATTCCTTTCCTGATTTATAGCAAATATTTGTAGACTGCCCTTGTGGATAGATATAAAATATGGTATTTCTTTCCACGGGGAGAGGGGTGCCAACTATAACAGAGTGCCCCAACATTTCTCCATACTGGAAAATTTTGGGAAGGCTCCTAGAATCTCAAATTCAGACGGGAAAAAATAACATATTACAAGAATTCCTTCAAACTTCACCTATCAGTAAATGTACTACCTACATCATAACCTTTCTGGGGGCTTCCATTAACTCATTCCTGTCATTACTACAAGGTAATGTTAAGATTAAGGATGAAGCATGAAATAGATTCAAAACATTCAAAATTAGCCCTGGCTCAGTTTGTTGTCATCCCACACACCAAAAGATTGTGAGTTCAATTCCACGTCAGGACACATCCTAGGTTAAGAGCTCAATCCCCAGTCGGGGCGTGTACCAAAGGCAACCAATCTCTCTCTCTCTCTCTTTCTCTCCCTCACTCCCTCCCTTCCTCCCCCTGTCCCCCCTCTTTCTCTCTGCAATCAGTAAATGCAAAGAAGGTCAAGCTTGGGCCAGACAGGGAGAGGGAAAAGTACAGAGAAGAGGAACCAGAATTCAGCTCAGGGAACCAACTTAAGGATTTATTAACATGCTGCCTACTAGTATATATCACCAATAATCTTAATTTAAACTGACACCACATAAAAATACACTTGCATTGTTTTAAATCACATTCTTTTCAAAACTCAGAAGTGATACTATGCTACAAATGGCACCTTGTGTCACTAAGATGTAACAGCTTTGAGATGCTTGCTAAAAATATAAATTTATAAAATTTAAAATGGCCTTGGCCAATGTGCCTCAGTTGCCTGGGCATTGTCTGGTGCACTAAAAGGTTGCAGGTTTGATTCCTGGTCAGGGCATATGCCTGGGTTGTGGGCTTGATTCTGATAGGGAATGTGAGGGAAGCAACTCATCAATGTTTCACTCTCACATTGATGTTTCTTTTTCCCTTCCTCTCTCTCTAAAAATCAATTTAATAATAAAAATAATTTTTTTAATTTTAAAAATGAAGTTAAAATTGAGTCGAGAGACCAAAGACAGAGACAACCCTTGTTACTGTAGTGAAACAGTTTGAAAAGGCCTTCAAACAGAAAGTGTGACCACGCTGTAAAGTGTTTAAGTAAGCTTAAATATTTATTTATTTATTTATTTATTTATTTATTGAATAAGCTCTAAACACTATGCAGTAAAAATAAAGGAATAGGGGAGGATGAGGGTAGGATGTTAGCTGGAAACTCTACATGTTACACGAAATCATTTTGAGTTTTAAGGTCAAAGTTAACATTTACACAGTATGTAAATCAAATGCACAAAGCTCTGAATCTAGCTCTTTCTGAGGAATCTGATAATACATTTAATTAGAGCTAGACATTTCTTAAAAATCCAAAAATCTACAAATAGTTTTAACCAAGAACACTGAAAATTCTATTATTTCACAAGGAAAATGTAGGACTAAGCAAAAACATAACATGCAATATCCATATTTATGTAAACATCACAACATTCTCACAGATTATTCCCCGTTAAGAGATTAAAAAATAGCCCAGCTGACATGGCTCAGTGGTCAACCTATGAATCAGGAGGTCACAGTTCGATCCCCAGTCAGGGCACATGCCCAGGTTGCTGGCTTGACCCCCAGTGTGGAGTGTGCAGGAGGCAACCAATCAATAATTTTCTTTCATCATTGATGTTTCTATCTCTCTCTTCCTCTCCCTTCATCTCTAAATTCAATAAGCAAATTTTTTTTAAAAGATATTATAAAAAACACAGAGCCCTAACCGGTTTGGCTCAGTGGATAGGGCATCGGCCTGCGGACTGAAAAGTCCCGGGTTTGATTCTGGTCATCCCAGTGGGAGATGTGCAGGAGGCAACTGATCGATGTTTCTCTCTCATCGATGTTTCTCTCTATCCCTCCCCCTTCCTCTCTGTAAAAAATCAATAAAATATATTAAAATAAAAAAAAAAAACACAGGGCATAAGATAAATGACTTCCCCAACCATTGCTAAGTGGGGAAGAGGACTTAAATGGCATTGCTAGGATCTAAACCCAGGTCTTCCCATTTAAAGAGCAAGGTCCTTTCTTCCTACATCACCTGCTGCCTGCATGGTAGCCACAGAAGTTCCCACCCCTAGATAAAACTGCCTCCTGCTTCTGCTGTTGGTTTTGATAAGTATGCTTTCATGGTCTTTCTTGTCTTTGCTTTCCACTTCTCTTCCCTCCAACTTCAAAATATTCCCACCCTCCCCTTGCAGCAATTTCCACTCCTTTCTATTCTATCTTCCCACTCATTCTCTCTCACCATTTATTTGTTCACTCGCTCACCCTCTCAGGTCTCCTCTCACTCACTTTAGCTCTCTCTCTTCACTGCCTTCCTACTTCCTGTAGAGGACTGTTGAAAAAGCAGCCTCACTTTGTGAAGTTTTCTTTGTTAGTCCAGAACCTCCATTTTAAAACTACTTGTCCATAGTTGTCTACACCAGAAAGACCAAATCATTATCACAAAACTGTTTTTAATTAATAAGGAACTTATTGTTTAAAATGGGAGCTACACCTGATATGGTCAACACCATGCAGACTCTGCAGCCAAAATTCTTCCTAGAAAACATAACTACGATCAGAAATCAGATGCTTAGAAATTCAGATAAATCAAAGAATGAAGACAGAGAAATGTAAATAATATTATAAGCAGATAACAAAAAGCCTTTTCTATCATAAAGGAGAAAGGCTGGCTGTAAATTACTATTATCAGAGTAAATGCTCTCATGAAGATAGAATAATCTTTTCAAGTTCTTGTACTCAAACTCTTCTTCTTCTAGAATTCAATCTGAGTGGCCAATGTTAATTTCCAGTATTACTTACTAAAATTCCTTCACTTCTGCTAAATGTTTCTAAGACTCCACTAACTGATCTTATCTATCTCCTTTGATTTCACAAAATTATTTTCTATTTTTCTCTTAGGGCTACTTGCCAGTAATATAACTTTCTGATGTCCATCCAGGACTTTCTCTTCTGCTACCCCTCCCCTTAAAGGCATTTCCCACTCCCTTTATTAAAGAATCAAAGCAAGCCAAAGCCAGTTTGGCTCAGTGGTAGAGTGTCAGTCTGTGGACTGAAAGGTCCCAGGTTCGATTCCGGTCAAGGGCATGTATGTACCTTGGTTGCGGGCACATCCCCGGTAGGGGGTGTGCAAGAGGCAGCTGGTCGATGTTTCTCTCTCATGAACGTTTCTAGCTCTCTATCTCTTTCCCTTTCTCTCTGTTAAAAATCAATAAAACACGCCGAAACCGGTTTGGCTCAGAGATAGAGCGTCGGTCTGCGGACTGAAAGGTCCCAGGTTCGATTCCGGTCAAGGGCATGTACATTGGTTGCGGGCACCCGGTAGGGGATATGCAAGAGGCAGCTGGTCGATGTTTCTCTCTCATCGACATTTCTAGCTCTCTATCCCTCTCTCCTCCACTCTGTAAAAAATCAATAAAATAAAATAAAAAATCAATAAAACATTAAAAAAAAAAAATCAAAGAGGCCACTTCAGTGCCTGACCTACCCCTATATTCCTCTCTTCATCCCACCCAATGACACATGACCTATGCTTCAGTTTCCATTTCCAGATTCCAGAACTTTATTCTGTAAACCTCAACATCTGCCTTCTTCTCTCGATAACAGGGATTCCGTCCTAATCTGAACTATAATTTAGCATATTAAGTGTGTGCTTAACCACTCATTAAATTATAAAATCAAAACAAATATACTCAGAACTATACATCACATCATCCTAAAAGGAGACCCTGTCCCCAAAGCAGCCAATCCCTATCCTTCCCTTCCCTATGCCCCTCCCTCATGCCCTGGCAACCACCAATCTGCTTTCTGTCTCTATGGATCTGCCTATTCTGCACATCCTATATAATAAGAGTGTAATATGCTAAGTGTCCAACAGCTTGACCAATAGCTATGATACACACTGACCACCAGGGGACAGTTGCTCCAACCGGTAGGTTAGTTTGCTACTGGAGTCCAGCTGACATGCCCTGGAGTCTTCCCTTGGTCCCTCCCTGGCCAGCTCCAACTGGAACTAGGCAAGATGGTCCAGATTGCCAACCAGGCTGAGGGACCTCACCCATGCACAAATTTGTGCACCAGGCCTCTAGTATGGGGGGGAAAAAAAACAAAACACCTAGCCCTAAGCTAAGTGGATAGAGCTTCGGCCTCTGGACTGAAGGGTCCCAGATTCAATTCAGGTCAAAGGCACATGCCTGGGTTGCAGGTTCAATCCCCAGCAGGGGTTGTGCAGGAGGCAGCCAATCAATTATTCTCTCTTATCATTGATATTTCCATCTCTCCCTTCCCCTTACTCTCTGAAATCAATAAAAACATATTTTTAAAAAGAATTAAAAGGTTCTAAAGCCAAGAAAAATAATTGAAAAAGAAATTAAGTAAAAATATCACAAAATATCACAAAAATATCACATTTTTTATTTTAAAAACCATATATTCTAAAGTGCCTACCTTATCCATCACCCCTTGAGTAGCCCTACTTACCATATTCAATGTCCCATATATATACTTATCCGAATCATCAATGAATATTACACACTTCACTGTTTCCTCATATGTAAAACTGAGATAATGGGCTATTTTAAGGTTTGTTATAATGATTAAATGATGTAAAATGTCCAACTTAGTAGGCACTTATTCAACTGGATCCATTTCACAGGTCATTCTCTTTAAGAGACTAAAATGCCTCCATAGATTCATCCCTTCTTTCCCTACCCTACGTTAGTACAGGGCTTTGCTCATTTATTGGGTAAAAGGAGGAAGGGGGCAGGGCACAAGAGCAGCAGGAGGTACTATTCTGGCATTTCCATAATCAATACATTAGAAGTACCTAGATCATGTGAACATCTAACTTATTGTCTTTTTTTTTTTTTTTTTTTTAACATGTCTTTACTGATTTTTAGAGAGAGGAAAGGAGGAGGAGAGAAACATCAAATGGCTGCGTCCTGTACACCTCCTACTGGTGATTGAGCCTACAACCTGGGCATATGCCCTGATCAGGAATCGAACCCTGGTTCCTGCATTGGTGCTCAACCACTGAGCACCACACCAGCTGGGCCTAACTTATTTTCTAAAACCTAGCATTTCAAAAGTACTTTCATTTTTCTCTCTTCTCAATTCCCAGCTAAATAATCCGGAGAAACTTCCATTCTCCATTCTTATCCAATCCGAAACATAAAAAAAATCATAGCATGTTCTTTCAGTTCTCATTTCGTGAAAAACAATCTCAGTAGCCTAACCAGTTTGGCTCAGTGGCTAGTGAGTCGGCCTGTAGACTCAAGAGTCCCAGGTTCAATTCCGGTCAAGGGTATATGCAGGCACATACCCAGTAGGGAGTGTACAGGGGGCAACTGATCGATGTTTCTCTCTCAACAAAGTTTCTGACTCGCTATCCCTCTCCCTTTCTCTCTGTAAAAATTAAATATTTTTTTAAAAGAATCTCAGTAAAGTCACCATCTAAAATTCCTTTATTCCTTGACTTACTAGTAAATACTACTATGTCTCCTGATTTTCTTTTTCCTCTCTATTTAGATTTTGTCTCTCTTTTTACCAGCCAACATTGCTATCAAAAATTGAAACTTGCTGAAACCGGTTTGGCTCAGTGGATAGTGTTGGCCTGTGGACTGAAAGGTCCCAGGTTCAATTCCGGTCAGGGGCATGTACCTTGGTTGTGGGCACATCCCCAATAGCGGGTGTACAGGAGGCAGCTGGTCGATGTCTCTCTCTCATCGATGTTTCTAGCTCTCTATCCCTCTCCCTTCCTCTCTGTAAAAAATCAATAAAAAATATTTTTTTTTAAATTGAAACTTAAACATAGGCACAAAGGAAACCTAATGTAAGAAGATAATGACACAAAAACATTATGAATTATAATCTATTAGTTTTTCAAGAAAATATTATTGATCATTAAACCACAAAGAACAAAATAAAGCATATACATGGTGCAGCATCCAAAAATCAAAGATCTTAAAGAGACTTAGTTTTTTTCAATACTTCCCTAGCCACTTTGGCTCAGTGGACAGAGCATCCACCCGGGGAATGAAGGGTCCTGGGTTCAATTCCAGTCAAAGAAATGTACCTCAGTTGCTGGCTCAATCCCCATGTAAGAGACAACCAGTCAATGTGTTTCTCTCACATCTATGTTTCTCTCTTTGTGTCTCTCCCACTCTACTCTCTCTAAAAATGAGTGGAAAAATATTCTTCGGTGAGGGTTAACCAAAAAAAAAAAAAAAAAAAAAAAAAACTATAATTCTCAGCCTTTTCTTTGAGAGGGAGAGAAAGAGAGCAAAACACTGATGTATAAGAGAAACACTAACCAGTGGGATCCCGCATGTGCCTGAACAGCTATCAAACACAAAACATGGTATTTGCCCCGAGAGGAATCAAACCAGAGACCACATTCAAACAAGTCACACTGGCAAGGGCTAAAAGAGACCAGGTTTGATAGCATCCTTGGCCTTACTTTGCTAGCATTCCTGTCCTTGGATTACTGTCCCATAACTGCTCACTGTGTCTTTACAATGAATGTCCCTTTACTTGAGCCAGTTAAACCAGCTCGCGGTAGCTTGTACACAAGAACCAAACTCAGACTAAAGGCTATCACTGAATTAGTATTTATTAACACTGGAAGTTTATATATTAAAAAAGAGTAGCCCTAGTCGGTTTGGCTCAGTGGATAGATCCTCGGCCTGTGGACTGAAGGGTCCCAGGTTCAATTCCAATCAAGGGCACATGTCCGGATTGCAGGCTCAATCCCCATGGGGGGAGAGGAGAAAAGCGGGGGCATGCAGGAGGAAGCCAATTAATGATTCTCTCTCATCACTGATGTTTCTATCTCTCCTCTCCCTTCTTCTCTCTGAAATCAAAAAAATAAATAATTTAGAGCTATATAATACACTTGGAAAAATAAAATTCAAAAACTCAGCACTGTTTTATTATTTTCTATAACAGACTGTTGGAGGACTCCTGTCTAGAAAGGGAATGAACTTTGTGATTCTCACAGCCTCTGGCCACAAACAACTATACCAATAGTATTCCCCTAGTACCTGGTTAAAAAAGATGATAAATTGACCAAATCAGATTCTTCTCTTAGCAATTCTTATAGCTATAGAAATAAACTGAAATTTCCTGAAGACTTGGCAGTTGTGGCAGTCACTTTTGGTCAAGTTTAACCTGTGAATAAGCAGAAGTCGACAACACAGAGAAGAGAAAGGATGCACTGGAAAAAAGCAGACGGGGCCAGGGAACCCTGAGGAAATAGAAAGCCTCCCAGTGTCCAAGAGGCCCGCGTACACAGATTTCCTGCCCTAGGGTTCAGAAAGAATCCCTGATCTTTAATCTAATGTCCTGAGTTTTTGCTAACTAGAATAGAGTTCTATACCCTGAGACTAAAACAGATTTTACTGAAATATTTATTTCCTCAATTACTGCATCTAAATTGTCAGGCACTTTTCTCCTCCACACCTACTTTTCTTTGCTCTTCTGGAGGAGTTTTTGCACAGGCAAGCCTAGATCATGATGGCTCTATTTCACAAACAGAGGTCCAGAACAATATAAGCAAAAGAGCTAGTGCAGTTTTAAAAAGCAAAAGAAACTTGAGCAATGAGAAAATGAAATAAAATATAAGAATTAACCTAATTTGAACTCAATCATTGGGAGGAGGGAACCTATTAAGTCTGAATCACAGCACCTACTGTTACACTATATATAATATTATACAGAACAGCAACAATATTCACTGCGACTTCATGCCAGGTCCAGTCCTACAAATTCTTGATATGCCTTATCATGATCTCCTGAATAGTCTTAAAGATCTAAAAATGCAGGCACTCTTACCCTATTTTGTAAGAAAAGCAAGAAGTTATTACAATGCTCAGTTTCTTGATTACTGGAGAGGAAAAAACAAAAAGCTTCCCTTTTGGCTCAAGTGGCCACAAACCCTACTACATTATCATATTTATGAATTTCCCATTCACTGTCAATATCAACACTAAATACCAGCATTTGCTGAGTTTGAAGGCACTGTCCTTCAAAGCAGTCATTATTCCATTTTATATATGAGAAAATCAAGGTTCAAAGAAGTAATTTGTCCAAAGTCATACAGTTGATAAAGATCAGAAGTGGAATTCAAATTCAGGCTTATATACCCTTTACTACTCTGTTCTCTCACAGGCAAGCATAAAAATTCCACCACACCTGGTTTACCCAGCTGTTGTTCCAGATCACTATACTATTTTTATTTCGTGATGGGGTAAGGATAGGATATAAAGGGGGCGGGGATTAAAGTCACCACAGCAGCCAGGATTAGGCTGCACTTTCAATTTTTCATGTCATTAAAACTGCTACTGCTTTTAGTGATTAAAGTAAATACTATGAAAGTTACAGATTATCTGTGTTGAATGGCATTCTGCTAGGATGGCTAACAGACCTAAGTGATAAACTATAATTAAGTTATCAAAACTTAATTTTGCTGCTAGATTACCAGAATGTGTACACCTCATGTAAAAATATCAGCACTTATGAGACATAAAAGACAATTTAGGAAGTAGAAATAAATTTATTTTCAAAATAAGATGGTGAACCTATCTATGATACTAGTGACCTTTAAATACAAAAACCTCACCATTGCTAGTTCTGCCAGTCTTTTTCTTCTAATTTCACCAATTATGATCAAACTGAAATCAATGAGGGCAAGACCATTTTAATCAGAGAAACTGTTTTAATTGCTATCAAAGAACCTAATAAAAAGTTTAAAACTTTAGATAAGAAGTCTTATCTCTGCTTATCTAGAAACTACTACCTATAGTCATCTAGCTGAATGGCTTTTTTTTTTTTTTTAATTTATTTCAGAGGGGAAGAAAGAGGGAGAGAGAGATAGAAATATCAATGAGAGATTCGCTGATCAGGGGATCGTGCCTCCAGGGGATTGTGCCCACAACCCGGGCATGTTCCCAACTGGGAATCAAACAATGACCTCCTGAATGGCATATTTCTGACTTGCAAAAGAACTAATTCCAAAAGTATGAGACTCGTATACAACTATACAGAAGATCATGTTTATATTTAAATAATGGTTATTTGCACTTGGAGAAGAAGACATCAAAGCATATTCATTAGCAATAAAAAGTTTCATTCTAGCCGAAACCCGTTTGGCTCAGAGCATCGGCCTGCAGACTGAGGGATCCCAGGTTCGATTTCGGGGGCATATACATTGGTTGCGAGCACATCCCCAGTGCGGGGTGTGCAGGAGGCAGCTGGTCGATGTTTCTCTCTCATCAACGTTTCTAACTCTCTATCCCTCTCAATTCCTCTCTGTGTAAAATCAATAAAAAAAATATATATTAAAAAAAAATTTTCATTCTAAAATATCGGTCTCAAAAGATGACAGAAACAACAAAAATAGTCAAAACCAGTTTTGCTAAGTGGATAGAGCATCGGCTTGCAGACGAGAGGTTCCAGGTTTGATTCCGGTCCAGGGCATGTACCATGGTTGTGGGTACATCCCCAGTAGGATGTTTCTCTCATCGATGTTTCTAACTCTATCCCCCTCCCTTCCTCTCTGTAAAAAAATCAATAAAATATATTTTTTTAAAAAGAAAAGGCAAAAATAAAAAATGTTCACCCAAAAGTTTTTTTGTAGTTTTTGTTTTGTTTTGTTTTTTCTACACCCCAAAGCTCTTAAATCTAAAAGTATCAGGCTGTTTTCAAAAAATGAAATGAAACTGCCGAAACCGGTTTGGCTCAATGGATAAAGCATCGGCTTGGGGACTGAAAGGTCCCGGGTTCGATTCCGGTCAAGGGCATGTACCTTGGTTGCGGGCACATCCCCAGTAGGGGATGTGCAAGAGGCAGCTGATCGATGACTCTCTTTCATCGATGTTTCTAACTCTCTATCTCTCTCCCTTCCTCTCTGTACAAAATCAATAAAATATATTAAAAAAAAAAAAAAAAAAAAAAAAAAAAAGAAACAAAAATGCCTTTAAAAAAAAAAAAAAAAAAAAAAAAAATGAAATGAAACTAATGTAGCTGCCATCACTGGAATCAGGAACAATCTTACAAGCAGAGTACAAGAATCCATTTAATTGTCTGGTTGGTGTGGTTCAGTTGGTTGCCAGTTAGATTCCAGATACATTTTAAATGGGTGAATTGTATAGCATGTGAATTTTATCTCAATAAAGTTGTTTTTTAAATTTCACTTTGTAACAAAATCCACAACCATAATATAGAACACATTTTGCATTTTAATAGATACACTGTCTATACTTTATATTGTCCCAATAGAAACTTTAAACCCAAATTGCACTCTTAAAAAGCTTCTAATGAGAAAAATAACCACTAGTCTGAACAGCAGTTAAAGATTGACATTATACAGATAAATTACAACCTTCATCCTATCTTCATAAGGATGCTATCTTCTTGAACTATCCTAGATGATAAAATTCACTTCTGGGTAGGAGGAGGTAGCAGAAGAGTATCAGGGGGAATAAATGGTGATGGAAGACTGGACTTGGCATGGTGAACACACAAGATACAGATGATGTATTATAGAATTGTACACCTGAAACCTATGTAATTTTATTAACCAACTAGAGGCCCAATGCATGAAATTCGTGCAAGGGCCTTGGCCCCAGCCCCCACCCATCACTGCCAGGGACCTCTGCTCCGGCCCCCTCCAGCTCACTGCAGCTTTGTCTGGAAGAAAAGATGTCTGCTCTAATTAGCATATTATGCTTTTATTATTATAGATGTCACTCCAACTTTTTAAAATTCAACTTTTAAAAAATCACTTCTGAGAACAGGAATGAACCTTAAAAATTTGAAATGGATATGGCACCATTTCCCAATATGTGATGTGACTGGGAACAGAAACAAAGTTTCAATGTTTTACAAATTTAGGAAAGTAAATCTTGTTCCTATAGCCCCTTGGTATGGCTACCTCTAATATGATTTAAAAAAAAAAAAAAAAAAAAAAAGGCAAGCCAAAAAGAACATAAAATCCTATATAATAAAAGGGTAGTATGCAAATTATCCCCTCGACCAGGAGTTGTCTGGGAGTTCGACCAGGGGGCAGGGCCAGCCAGGGGAAGGGAGGACCCCACAGCAGCTAGAGACCCTACCAGTGCAAATTTTGTACACTGGGCCTTTGGTCCGTAATAAGAGCTGATAGCAATTACTTTCAAATTTTAGCCCTAGCCAGTTTAGCTCAGTGGATAGAGCATCAGCCTGCAGACCAAAAGGTCTCAGGAGATCATTCCAGTCAATGGCATGTACCTCAGTTGCAGGCTTCTCCTGGGTCTGGGCCCTGGACGGGGCATTTGCAGGAGGCAACCAATCAATGTCTTTCTCTCACATCAATATTTCTGTCTTTCCCTCTCTCTTCCACTCTCTAAAAATCAATGGGAAAATATTCTTGGGTGAGGATAAAAAAATTGTTTTTTAATGTAGCCCTTCAAAGAAATGCTGACTGACTCCTTACCTTCAGGCCTAAAAGCCTCTCAGTATTCAAGAGCCTACATTCTGTTTTATCTCATACCCATCAGTTCTAAATGGCATGTTAATAGTCTTCAAAATAAAACACTTCAATCAATACATCTCTTCAATATGCCCTGATGACATAATGTATGCATTCATCATTTCTGAGATACATACTATTTGCCAGGTGCTGAAGACACAGGCTGAAAGATTATTCAAGAGGTGGATCTTAACCAAGGTGCACAGGATCGCCAGGGAGTGCTTCTTAAAAAATACATGAACTGTATCTCATCACTGAAGATTTTGATTCACTAAGTCTGGACTTCAGCCTAAGAATCTCTTTACTGCAACTTCCTAGTACTAATTGGTGAAGGAAAAAGTAAGTATTCAACTCCACACACAGAGCTAAACGCTTCGCTTCAATTAGATGTGCACTAAACATGATGGTGGCCCCAGAAGAGGCACCTACCTTCACAAAAAGAGGAGGAAAAGGTGAAGGTCACCAGAGATGGAGATACTTAGTTGAAGTTTGAACGTGAGGGAGTTGCTAGGGGGGAAAAAGGGAGAAGGGAATTCCAAGCAGAGAAACTACATACATAAAAACAGCACAGCTACTATGTTGAGTAATTGCACAAATTATAAAAATAACATGTGTGTTCAGAAAGTTACAAATACTTCAGTACAGCTGAAGTGGAGTACCTGTAACACTGGAGAGGAAAACTGGTTCAAAACACAAAAGGGCCTCCATTATGCTATGCTGAGGAGCTTGGAAGTTATCTAAAAGCAATTGAAGCCCTAGTCGGTTTGGCTCAGTGGATACAGTGTCAGCCTGAAGGGTCCCAGGTTCAATTTCGGCCAAGGGCACATACCCAGGTTTTGGGCTTGATCCCCAGTGTGGGGTGTTCAGGAGGCAATCAAACGATGATTCTCTCTCATCACTAATATTTCTATCTCTCTCTCCCTCTCCCTTCCTCTTTGTAAACAATAAAAATATATTTTTTAAAAATACATAGAGATTGCCAAGACCAGTTTGGCTCAATGGATAGAGCGTTGGCTTGGGGACTGAAGGGACCCGGGTTCGATTCCAGTCAAGGGCATGTACCTTGGTTGTGGGCACATCCCCAGTAGGGGGTGTGCAAGAGGCAGCCGATCGATGACTCTCCCTCATCAACGTTTCTAGCTCTCTATCTCTCTCCCTTCCTCTCTGTACAAAATCAATAAAATATATTTTTTAAAAATACATATATTAAAGCCATTTTCTAGATAATAAATGAACTGTAACATAAAATTCCTGGCTCCACAGCTCATCTCAGCATCCATTTCCATATAGACACTCTCTGAAATTCTCATTTTAAAACAACTTTATATTTATTCCTCCTTTCATGAAACTAAGTTTCTTCAGAGACAGAATATATTAATTTCATCGTTTTAAATAGTGATAGGCTTCTGACAGATATAGTGTCTTCCTAATTTCGACAATTGGGAAGGAAAGAACAATTTGAATCAATAAATTCTTAGCAAATTAAAGAACATGTTTTTAGTAACATCATATATGGTGTTTTTAAATACATACAATAACTAGAATTAAGTTAATGAACTGATAAAGTCCTAAGAGAACTTACTTCAATAGAGAAAAATATCTAAACATAGAGCTCCCCTGAAAACACCTGTTCTCTACATAATTTAAATATTTCTCTTTCCAGGGTTATAAACAAGTTATTTCTGCTGTCAACCTAAAAAAAAATAAACTTTCTTAAGACAGAGAAGAAAGTTACCATTAGCCCCAGTAAATGAATTTTTTCACTTGAAAAAACTCCAAATCCATGGTGTAAAGTAGATAAACTAATCCTCCCTACCTCTATTTATAAAAAATGCTTGGCACCACTAATAATATCCCTGTTTGTTTTTTATCTGTACATTAGACACATAGGCACCTTTAAAAATTGTTATGTCTAAACAAAAAATTGTACATAAATGTTTATAGTATTACTCATAATAGCCAAAAAAGTAGAGAAAAAAAAAAACACAAAGGTTCATCAACTGTTAAATATATATATAAAATATGGTATATATCTATATAATGTACTATTATTTCAGCAATAAAAAGAAATGAGGCCCTGATACATGCTACAACATGGGTAAATGTTAAAAAACATGCTAAGTGAAAGAGCCAGTCACAAAGGACCATCTACACTAATAAAAGAGTAAGATTGACCATACCATCACAACACCCACCAACCAATCAGGAGTGAGTATGCAAATTAACCCAACAAAGATGGTGGGTTAATTTGCACATGCAGGCTCCAAGGCCTGGGGCATTCCACAATGCCCCAGCCGCTCTGGGCCTCGAGGAAGGTGGAAAGGCGGTGCCAGCAGCCAGAGGAAGGAAAGCCCATTCTTACATGAATTTTTGTGCATCAGGCTTCTAGTATATTGTAAAATTCCATTTGGCCTGGCCAGTGTGGCTCATTTCGTTGAGCATTGACATAGGCACAAAAAGACTGTGGGTTCAGTTCCCACTTTGGGCACATATCCACATCGAGGGTTCAATCCCCAGTCTGGGTGCATGCGAGAGATAACCAATGGATATGCAGGAGATAACCAATGGATGTCTCTCTCTCTCTCTCACACATCGCTAATCCTCTCCCCCTTTCTCTCTATTTCCCTCCTATATTTCTTCCTTCCCTCACTCTCCTGCCCCCTCTCAATAAAACCAATAAAAATATGTTTTTTTAAAAATGTGTTTAGCCAAAACCGGTTTGGCTCAGTGGATAGAGCATCGATCTGTGGAATGAAAGGTCCCAGAGGTTTGATTCCAGTCAAGGGCATGGACATTGGTTGCGGCACATCCCCAGTAGGGGGTGTGCAAGAGGCAGCTGGTGGATGTTTCTCTCTAATCGATGTTTCTAGCTCTCTATCCCTCTCCCTTCCTCTCTGTAAAAAAACAATAAAATATATTTTTTTAATACTGTAAATTCCATTTGTATACAATGTCCAAAAGAGACAAATCCATAGACAGAGAAAGTAATCTCTGGTCTAGGACAAGAGAGCAACTGCTACTGGGTACAGGATTTTGGGGATGATGAAAATGTTCTAAAATTGATAGTGGTGATGACTGCACAACTCTAATATACTAAAAACCACTGAATTATATATATATATATATATTTTTTTTTAATATATTTTATTGGTTTTTTACAGAGAGGAAGAGAGAGGAATAGAGAGTTAGAAACATGGATGAGAGAATCATGGATCAGCTGCCTCTTGCACACCCCCTACTGGGGATGTGCCCGGAACCAAGGTACATGCCCTTGATCGGAACCGAACCCAGGACCTTTCAGTCCGCAGGCCGACGCTCTATCCACTGAGCCAAACCGGTTTCGGCCTGAATTATATATTTTAAATGGATGGATTATATATCGCCAAAGCAGTTCTTTAAAAAGTCTTTAGGGCTCCCAATTTCCACAAATTTAAAAAAGTTTTCGTGATGAGATTTGTAAAGACATTAAGAAAGATACTTTAACCATAAAAGAGTACTTATTAAAGGCCATAAACAGACAAATCTATGTCTACTAAATCTTCAGGAACCATTAATAAGATACTTCAACAGTTCTCAAAAAGAATTACATGAAAAAATAAGAACACTTCCCTGGAAAAGGTCCAATAACTTCAATTGCAGGTTTTATCACCAATGTCATGTACTAATACATCCTTCAAGCTCAAGTTCTTAAATCTAATTCCCAAATGTTAAACTTCCCCAACCTACTGCCAATCACTTCTCACAATATTCACAGCAGAAAGCAAAATGCCAGAGCAGTCCAGTGAGCTGAAACCCAGAAGATAAGGAAATTGAATATAAAAATTGAGAAGAGTGGATAAGAAACCCCTTAACAACAAAAACTCTTACCCTGTCTCCAGCACTTATTGCTCTTTTGGCATTGTGTTTTCAGCCTATGTTATTCTGAGGGTGTTAAGCCATTTCTCATGAGTGAACAGATAGATTCTTGACTTTTTGTCTAAGTATTCTGTTCTCAGTCTCAGCCTCTAGAAAAGTATTCAGTAAATGCTGTCGCCTGAGAAAATGGACACATGCACAAAAGATGTGTGTCTCTTCTGCAAGTACAGAAAGGTGTGATGAAAAACAGTGTGTTACTTTACAGCTTATAATGCACTTCGACCATATCCATAACTGCCATCTGAAACACTGCTCTTCCTAACGGCTCTGTTTCCCTCTTTCTAAAACCTCATGATTCATCCAGCTGCCCTCTTTCCTTTGGCCACAGGGCACCCAGAGCGAATCCTGTGATCCACCGCTGATACATGTTTCTGAATTCTAAATACACCCCTTCATTCCTGAAATACTCTTTATTTCCCACTGTTACATTTCAATACCACCAATCCATATTTTTCCTAATTCCACACCAAAAACCTTTAAAACAAAACAGCATCTGAGTGAATACTTTTTTCCTTTTTTAACACTGGAACCTAGTTCTTAAAATTGGAAAATCTTTCTTAGTTTAATATTTATTTATTTACTAGTGGCCCAGTGCACAACATTTGTGCAGAGGGGGTGGGGGTTGACCCTCAGCCCTGCACCCTCTCCAATCTGGGACATCCCTCTCACAATCCTAAACCCTCACCTGCCTACCTGCCTGATCACCCCCAACTGTGTCCCCCCCAACCCCTGCTGGCCTGCTTGCCCTCTTGGCCTGATCACCCCTAACCGCCTCTGCCTCAGCCCTGACACCATGGTTTTGTCCAGAATGTCTCCCAGTCTAATTAGCATATTATCCTTTTATTAATATAGATTTTAGAGTGAGTAGGTGGAGAAAGAAACATCAACTTGTTGTTCCTCCCATTTATACATTCACTGGTTGCTTCTTTAATGAGTCCTAACTGAGAATCAAACCCAAAACACCTTGGCGTATCTGGATAATGCTCTAGCAAACTGTGCTACTCGTCCAGGGCTCAAAGTGGAAAATCTTAGTCAAAGAAGGCCTACTAATGGTCCTGTTGACCAGGAGTATAACATTAAGACTTAGTTAACATCAAATACAATTTTTTTAAAGGCTCTAAGAGTGTCCTGGTGGGTGCGACTCAGCTAGTAGAAGCATTGTCCTGTACACCGAGAGCTGGCAGGTTTGGTTCTCGGTCAGGTTGCAGGTTAGTTCTGATCAGGGCGAGTACAGGAGGCAACCAAGCAATGTTTTTCTCTCACATCGATATTTGTTTCTCTCTCTTTCTCTCTAAAAATAAAAATCAATTTTAAAAAATTTTTAAAGGCTCTAAGAGTACAGGTGTGGGGGGAGGGGGAACATGGAAGCATGATTTATTCAGTTTTATCACAGGATGTTAACTAAATGTCACTGTACCAAATGCTGGGGCCCTTTAACAATCTTCCCAGAAAGATAAGAGACTCAAGTATCTCAAGTCATTCAGCAGGAAAAAAGAGAAAAGGATCTCCAGGAGAATGACAAAACTTCCAGTGTGGAGAATACTTCCAGTCTAACACAGTTCTTACTGATTACAAGTGTAAGGATTATCACACAGTCACTGAAGGGTAAGGAGAGACATGTCAAAGGTGGTGTCCGAATACCACTAGAAGATGGCAACACCAAGTGGAAGAAAAGGGGGTACAAATAGAGCCAAAAAGATTCACCCACAAAATTTTGCCTGGAAATATAGAATTATCTGACAAACTGTCAGTTCACAGTAGATAGTGATACAAGACTACACGCAAAAGTGAGAAAGCTGTGGTGCTGTCCTCTAAATTTTCTTTTCCCCCTATCTCTGCCCCTTAAAATCCAGTAGAGACCATAGTTCAACTAACCAGAGGACCTTAAAATGTTTTCCCTATTTCATCACCCACTTTATCTCACAGAACTTTACAGAGAAAACAGATTTTGCAATAAGAGAATAAAACTATCACAACAAGTCAAAGACTGACCTTGGGCTTTGCACATTGAAACTTTTAATACTATTCAGGAAAAAAAAAAAATCAGTTTTAAGAATTACTGTTAAATATGTACATTTTTTTTTTGTACATAACATTTAAAATGTTATTCACTTAAGAAGGTGTGTTTTCTAGTGTTCTATATCTTGATCCATATCCACTGTCTTGTTTGCAATGGGTAAGCTAATAGAAAAAAATAAATAAATCTTATTCAATGGGACTTCTTTCCCTCCTCTCCAAAAACCTCAATTTGGTCCCAAAATGGAGGCTTTTAAGTTTCTGAGAATACTAGTTACAATAATTTTATGTACTTCAAGTGATATTTATTATTCTTAATCATAATGTAGGAAAAAATACAGAAATACCATAGTCTGCAAATGCTACAACTTTAAAGTACCACATATTACTTCAATACAAGTTCTCAAGCTGTTGATGTTTTACATTCATTTAAGTCTTCATGCAAATTATCTGTCAATTTTCATACTTAAAAAATTAAATATTGAAAGGGGAGGGACATGGGGGGGAAAACTTAATTTAAAAAGTCAGTCACATATATATTTGGGCATATCTTAAAGAGTTCACTATTAAAATGGGAGAAAACGCAAACATTAAGAGAATTTCCACATCAGGTTTTAAAAAATGTTTTAAGCTGAAACCGGTTTGGCTCAGTGGATAGAGCGTAGGCTTGTTGACTGAAGGGTCCTGGGTTCGATTCCCGTCAAGGGCATGTACCTTGGTTGCGGGCACATCCCCAGAACCGGGTGTGCAGGAGGCAGCTGATCGATGTTTCTAACTCTCTATCTCTCTCCCTTCCTCTCTGTAAAAAATCAATAAAATATAATTTTAAAAAATGTTTTAGTACTAGTATAAAAAAGTAATTGCTCACAAATGTGAGTAATAATGAGAGAAATGAATGTAAAGTACCTGACACTATAAATAGTTCCCTTCCCGCCATCACTGCTGTTGGCGTCACAACCTGTGATATTCTTGTCTTCGCCAGATCATTGGTAAAAGCCTTCTGACAATCTGATCTTAAAATTTTGTTCCATTATGCCAAAAGCCCTTTATAAAAAGGCACAGAAGGTATGCTCTCCTGAGGGCCTTTCCTTTCCCCTAGTCCTTCCCCCATAGGTCTGCATCTGCTAAACTCTAAAAGATCCCTCAGACTCGCAACCAGGAGAGCAATGTTGGCCCAGGCTAACCGCCTGAACCTGTCTCCAACGCCCCTTTCTCTGTCTTCTCAGTGAGCCAAAGCAGCCCCACTTAGGCTCTCTCCTGTTGCTTCCTCTATCCTAAGCCTTCCTGTTTCACTGTCTCCAGCTCTAACAAACATACTTATAAAATGAAAGGGGGGGAGGGGTGCACGCCAAAGCTCTCAGCACATCATTAATTTGGCTCAAATAAACTCTTGGTATTGCAGAATGTGCTGGCACTAGTATCACTTTATACTGAGTCATTCTGTCTCAATAGAGAAAAGTTTCCCACAGTTACTACTTAGAATAAACATGTAGGATGGAAAGGGGGAGGAGGGGTTAATGGGAAGAAAACAAAGGGTTGTATACTTTCAACAATAAAGATAAATTTTATAAAAAGGATACACATGTAATAAAAACAAAAAGGGAAAAATTTTAGCATTAATGCCCCTGTGGGGGCATTATAGGGGAGAGCTCTTGCAATTATAGGAGAAAAGCCAACGTCTGTATCCATCTCCTTATTATCAAGTTTATTATTTCTAAAATTAAAGCAAAATAATTATTTAGGATGCGTTACTTTGTTGCAATAGTTTGGTTTGATTTAATTTTTAAGGCTAGAAATATGTTTAAGGAGGCAGAAATATACAGAGAGCATGGGCACTGGAGTCAGAGAACTAATTTAAAAACCAGGTTCTACCTGGTAACTACACTTCATTTTCTCATCTCTCAGAAAAGGATATTACTTCCCTCATGGGACTTTTCTGAGGATTAAATACAGGAAATATATAACCAATACCTAGAACATAAATGCTTAGTAAATCTATTTATCATCATCAGTGCTTCTCAATCTCTTTTGTACTCCCACGTGTCAGACACCTTATTCCAATCTTAACAGTGGCTACTGAGGGCAGTAGAGATATCCCCCTCAACTCTTTAACTACATTACTTTCACCGCTGCTACTTGTCTAAGTGGCTTTACCTATTGCCACATATTTCCCAACAGGATATCTGAGCTCTAAGTTCCACTACTTTACCTGGTGCAAATCTGAAGAACTTAGTGGTTTCTCCCGCATTCAATCAACACAAAAATTTCAGGCAACACCTGGGAAAGGGACATGACAAATACAATAGCCTCTGCCCCAGCGCAGTTCAGTCCAAGACATGAGATCAACAACAAAACCAATAGATTATAATACACTGGAATGACTGCAGAAGTAATTTGTGAGTGACCAACATCTGCCACATAGCAACTATCCTCAATTCCCTAAATGCTGTTGATTATATATTGTGTCCAACCCAACAGAATTGTTATGATGAGTTCAATTCAACACCTCCCTACCTTGGTTTCTCTCTCTCTCTCTCTCTCTCTATCTCTATCTACAGCTGCCTAAATCTTACTCAACATGTATACTACTAAATTCAATTACCTAGTCCCCAAACCATATCCTTTTGAATTCCTTTTCCTGTATTACTTCATCTTTCCCAAGACCTAAGATTTCTAACTCAATCACTAAATTCAGTGTATTTTTCTCTGTGTTATCCATACCTTCTTTTTCCATTGCTCATACCGGAACTGTTAAAGTTATTATCCAACTAGTATCACCCCTTACCCACTCCAACCTTTTATTGCCAACTCAATCTTTCTAAAACACTACTAAAAGCCACGCCAGCCCGTCCGGTGTGGCTCAATGGTTAAGAGTTGACCTATGAATGGTTTGATTCCCAGTCAGGGCACATCCTCGGGTTGCAGGCTCCATCCCAAGTGGGGGGCATGCAAGAGGCAGCTGATCAATGATTCTCTGTCATCAATGATGTTTTTCTCTCAATCTCCCTATCCTTTCTTCTGAAATCAATAAAAATACATTAAAAAAAAAAAAAAAAAAAAACCCTGCTGCCTACTTAATTAAATTTTAGCCTGGCACTCAAGGCCTACATCTTTATGACAATGTCTTTTTCCCCAACTTTATTTTAAGGCCAAAGGATTAGGTACTCAAACATTCAATAAATTTCTGAAACTCTATTATAGGCCAAATTCTAGGAACTGGGATACTGACATGAATAAAATATGACCCCCCTCAACTACTGCAAGAAAACAGAAAACAAACATAGTGCCTCAAAAGTTTTACAAGAAACCCCGTATACTCATACTAAGTACATATCCCTCACCTACACACAGTAGGTGTTTATGAAGCAGCATTGATATTGAAGATTGATTGAATAAACCAAAGACCACTGATCAATGTGCTCTATATGTTCCTGTGGGATAAGAGGATAAATTCCCCCTCTTGATTTCTACTATGGTACATAGGCTACTTTTATGAAGGGACTGGGGAAGCACAACTGAGATTCAGATTTGCAAATATGTTTGTGCCTAATTTGTTTCTGGAGCAGAACAGAAGCACTAGAGACTTAGTAACAGATGTCAGTTCTTTTTGCCAGTCAGTACTCACATAGTAGCAATATAAAATGAACCTTTGTAAATTCAACCTGTGTACCATTTCAAAGAATAGCCTGATTAAAAAACATCCTACTCCTTTTGTCACTATAAGGAAGTTAGGAAATACAGATCAGGATACTCTTCTCAGTAAAATATGCTGTGATCCCAGGTATATTTCTGGATTAGTAAAGGTAAGCATCTTAAAATTAACCAAGTGAAACAAGTCTTAGAACAAGAGAATGAAGGTGGTTAAAATCTAAAATCCACAACCACTCCTCTGACACAAAACAATAGATATACATCAAGTTCACGTTAAATTTCACTTGAGCAGCTGATTTGTTATCAACTTCCTACTACTTTCAACTATAACATCGTAAAAAACAAAAGTCACCCTCACTCAACAGGAAAGGCTCTAAAATATGTATATGGTCTATAAACAGCCCAAAGAGTTCTTAAAAGACTATATCAAGAGGATAAAAAGTTTTCTTATTAAGCATATCTACAAATACAATGTGCACATTGTAACAATCTTAAGTATTTTTTAATGAATTGGTCATTTATTATTTAGCACCAGATTGATATGACCCAGTGACATTAAAACAATCATCCTTTAAAACAAGTAACTAATTTAGATCACATGAAATTAACAATTTAGGCTTTTGAAGACAGTCACTAAAAGCAGATTGATTACAAAAGAGTTTCAAAGCTGAAATAGTGAACTTTTTTTACCTGATGTTCTGCATGAATGTTATCCCCAGTAGGCCATCGATGTTTGCTATTATTATAGCCGCCTCCACCACTTCCTCCTCCCCCAAGCTGCTCACCATGCTGCCTCTGAAAGAAGTAGTCCACCATTGCGTCGTCCTGGGAGCGGCCTGCAACTCCTATGGATCCTGGGACAGGGCTGGAGTGTGTCCCAGCTGCAAGAGCTTGGTTTGCAGCTGGTTGTGGCTGCGCTTGCGACCCTGTTCCAGATGTCAAAACAACAGGCATGTTGGGATTAGCTGGTTCTTGAGGGTGATGTTTCAGGTGGGGGCTGAAAGAGTCCTGCCAAAGCACTGCTTTTCTCTTCAAGACACATGCAACGCTCATTCCACCAACACCTAAGGACAAATAAGTTACAAATTGTTAAAATTTGGACTTTTTTAAATTTATCTTTATTGTTGAACATATTATAGATACCCCCTTTTTTCTCCCATTGACTCCCTCCACCTATTCCTGACCCCTAAAAATTGCACTTTTAAAACATTACTTGATATTCACCAAGATAAAAGTGAGCCCATGTCTTTTGCGATATATTATCTACAACTAGTTCATACCAAGCAGCTATATATTTTAAAATAAATAACACAATTTTTTTCTAAACTGAAACTTCCACTTTTAAGTTGAAGAGTGTGTGTGTGTGTGTGTGTGTGTGAGAGAGAGAGAATAAATGTGGTTGGTGGCAGGTCCTCAAGCAAGGTATGATCAGGACTCAATATGGCAACTTCAGGGAAACATTCTGTTACCAAATGTAACAATACAGAATTAAACTTCAACCAACTTATTTACACCTTAAGCCAACTGTGGCGATACTTTTTAAATAAGTAAGAGCTGTATTAAATATCACTTTAGGTGTTTTAATGCTGAAGCAGATATAAGGAAATAAACCAAACAAAAATCAAACCCCATATATAATTAGCAAAGACTCAGATTGTCTAAAACTTGACAGGACCTTTTAAAACAGTGGTTCTCAACTTTTTTAATGCTGCGACCCTTTAATAACAGTTCCTCATGTTGTGGTGACCCCCAACCATAAAATTATTTTACTTGCTACTTCATAACTGTAATTTTGCTATTGTTATAAAGCGTAATGTAAATATCTGTGTTTCCAATGGCTTTAGGCTCTACAGCAGCAGTTCTCAACCTGTGGGTAACAGTAGCAAAATTACAGTTATGAAGTAGCAATGAAAATAACTTTATGATTGGGGGTCACCTCAACATGAGGAACTGTATTAAAGGGTTGCGGCATTAAAAAGGTGGAGAACCACTCTTTAAAATGTCCAACGAATTTATAAGATGTCCTTGAACAATAAGGCCCCCTGTCCCAGAAGAGGAACAGAATGTTCTTAGCCTGAAACTTGTCCTCAGCTTTTGATGGAGGGGTTAGAAGGGAGAGTCAACGTTTTCACCAGTAATTTACAATTACAATCGCCATCACATTATTCCATTAGTACTTGGACTCCTAAAAACAGGATGAGACCAAACCGAATGCTGGAGTGGAAAGCCTCACTGTAAAAACCACCACCACCAAAAAAGAAACAAAAAAGAAACATGCCACAACAGGTATAACTAATTAGTTGGAGCATCCTCCCATACACAGAAGGGTCTCAGGTTCAATACCCAGTCAGGGCATATACCCAGTTGAGGATCTGATCACTGGTCAGGGTGTGTACTGAAGGCTGAATGAGTTTTTCCTCTCACTTTGATGTATCTCCCTTCTCCTTTCCCCTCTTTCTCTAAAGATGGATAAGATAGATAGGTAGGTAGGTAGATAGATAGATAGATAATAAATCAGATGCCTCAACATAATAATTGTATGGCAAACATACTTCAGACTTTACTTAATCTTCCCTATTTTACAGAAGAAAACATTAAGGGACAGAAAAGTTATACGATCTGCCCAAAGCCATTCAGCTAGTGAGTGTGGATAAGGGATTCAAAGGTAAGTCTATTTTGCACCCAAACCTAGTTCTTTCTATCAACCCCTTGCTACACCCCAGTACATCAACACAGATACTATTTCTCTCACCCACATCTGCTACTCTTTCTTCTCTGGAAGGCTCAACAAAGAACCCCCAATTTATTATTGTGAAACATTACTACTTAAGTTTCTTCAAAATAAAAAACTACATTTGTACTACATTTCTACATAAGCTGTAACACTTGTCACCCTGCAGGTGCTAAAAAATGCTACGAAGTAATTAACCTGTGACCAATTAGGACACATCTACAGATGCCTTATCTCTCCCTAACCCAACTGCAACATTTCAAAAACTGGCCCATAAGAGTTATGAGAAATCTCTTCTTTCTTCACAGATAATTAAACCCTCTCTAAAGAAGCATTTGCTTCTCACAACTAATTCATGTTTTGAAGCCAGACGTAAAAAAGGCACAGCGGAATCTGTCATTTGTTCAAAGCCTAATTTGGAAATGCCTCGTCTCAGTTAACAATTCCTGCGCATCAGAACCTTACTAGCGTACTGAGTTAGTTTAGCTTTCTAGAGTTCAGTTTCTGCTTTCATGTATTGAACTGTGTCCGTGGTGAAGTACCAAAATCAGAGTCATTGCTGTGTTTACATCCATCTTTGCAAGTGCTAACCAGCCAAATGCCTTCCGGTTTCATTTTCAAAAGAACTTAGTGCCCTCTTATTACCAGCGGTAGTAGCCAGATCCATTTTTTTCTACAAGGTAGTATCAACCTAACAGTCTTTGTTTTAGAAGGCAAGCCAAGAATCTCAAACCCCAAGTTTTACCATTAAACAGCTACTTTGAGGCTGTTTACTCGTGTAGAAAATGATTTCTAAAAAATCCTTTATTCTTCACAAGTTTGATTTTGAATCAAAATAAAATAGATGTAAAAGTTTTTGGTAAACATAGTCACGATGCTGAGACCCCAGGAATCCAGTTACCCTCGGTGAATGCCATTATGGCACTTCAGTCCCTGAGAAGATTCCTCAAACAGCCAAAGCAATCTTTTCTGAAATAAAGGATTTGCCATAATTTCCATATGAAACTGGGGTTTTACCTCTGAAACATATCAAACACAACTTCATTCCCACAAAGAATGGGAGCGGGGAGAAGATTCCCATAAAAATGTTCAAACAAAACAATCGGCTTTTGTAAAGCTATCTGCCCCCAGACTTCCTGCTTTACCTAATGAGGCAAGACAGTTTTCTCAAACCAGAGAACACCTGGCAGAAGGGACAGTTTGAAAGTGAGCAAATTAACATGTCTCGAGTAATTTTGTAATATCTTGGCAACTACAGCACAAAAATTTTTAAATCGGTCACGTAAATATTAGTCTGCTGATGCCTTTTAGAGAACTCTCAAAGTCCACTAAAAAGTTATGTGTAGCATTTCAAATGTGCCTTTTTTACAAATGGCACATGATAAAAATTAGTAATTTAAGCAACTAGAAATAAGGGCTGATTCTAATTACTCCACCAGTTTTCAAACTGTTTACATCACGGGTTGGTTTTTTGTTGTTGTTGTTGTTTTTTAATAACACAGATTTCAAACAAAGAAACACGATTTAATCTATCTCCAATGGCCCATCTTTTTTTTCCTACAAAAATGCTTAGTATTCTGAAAGGTGGTGTGTATGTTTTTTACCACCCTGGGGGGACAGAGGGGAGAGTTTATGGTCATCCATTTATTTTAAAACAGTTCATCTCAAACCCAAATTAAACTTCAAACCCAACTAAAAAAAAAAAAAAAAAACTGTGGCCTCAGACATGAATTCAACGAAGGCGAAATACTAACTCAAAGTTCAGAATCCCGTGAGTTATGTCCCAAAGATCCAGACAAACAAGAGTATTTTATGAAGAAAAAATTCGCAATGGATCGAATGTTTTGTGTTCTGCTTACTAAAACGGCATCGAGAACTACATGTCCTGGCGGAAGGCTTGTCTCGGTGCGTTTTTATGGGGTTTGTTTTGTTTCCCACAAAATAAAAAGAAAAGAAAAAAAGAAAAAGAAAAAGCTACATGGACAAACTACTGCTTCAAACATAAAGGACTTCAGAACAGAACCCCAAAGAAACCTCATCAACTATCTCTCTTAAAAAGGAGTAGGAAGTGTACGAATTGTATCGACCACGGAAAACAAGTGTCTTCTTGAACAATGAAAAGCAACAACCCTTCCCCAAGTTAGGGGAGGGGACCACCCTCCCGGAGAGTGTTGTGTGCGAGCGTGCTGGGGAGGGAGGGAGGAAAGCCACGGAGGAGGGAAAAAAAGTTACAAAAGTGGCTCCATCCCTGGACGTGGGAGTGGTACCGACCAGTGGGATACACGATCTCTGTTTACCAAGAACGTGTGTGATGAGGACTACAACTCCGATCTCGCACCGTGTACCTGCCTGCCTTCCTACTACGGAGGGGTGAGCCCGGCTCCGAGTCCAGACACACGCGCCCGGGCACCGGGAGGATCAAAGAGGAAGAGCACACCCCAAAAGCCGCGGCTCTCACGGAAACAAAAGGCCGCCGGCAGCACCCAGCAGCCTGAGAAAAAAAAAAAAAAAAACCCGATCTGAAACTTCCTGATCGCTACTTCTCCACGTCCAGGCGCCCAAGTTCCCCCCACGGCGGGTCTCGCCCGGAGACAAGGAGCCATGGCCGCTGGCCGGAGCGATGTATTTATTGTTCCTCCTGCTCCGGCGCCGCCGCCCGCGGAGCCCGAGGAGTCGAAGAAACCCAGAGCGGCACGAAACCACACTTCCCGGCCACACACACCGCCAGACTCGGGGCTCCTTCGCAAACCCATCACAAAAAAATAAAAAATAAAAAGCAACCCCAATGGCAACATCAATCTTCGAGGGTTGCAAAGGGAGGATCAGAAATGTGGAGGGGCGCCCGTGCCCCGGGCCGAGGCCCAAACCCCCGGCGTTTTCCTCGCTCCGACCCCGCTCCCCGCCCCCTCCCTCCTTGGATAACAATAGGGGCCTTGCTGCCGACTCCAAAACATGTACGAGGAACATCGAGCGAGGAGCCCGAGCCAGGGCCCCGGCGGCTTTCTTCCAAAGCCCTCCTGGCCCCCCCAATCGCTCCCAAACGCCAATACAACGGGACCATCGGCTCGCGGGGGGCCCGGGGCAGCGTTCAGGGCAGGCGGGGTGCGGATACTCACGGGCGGAGCGGTAGGATGAAGATGGATTTCAGCCCCCCGTTCTCCTCTCTCCGGCGCTCTCGCTCCCCCTTACCTTTCACTCCGACAACATGGCGGCCCACTGGGGACGGGGCTGGCGCGGTGCATCATGGGATGGGCTCTGGCCCCGGCTCCGGCGGCGGTGGCCGCGGCGTGTGCGCGGAGAAGGCGGGCGGCTCTGGAACAGGTTGCCCAGTTGCCATGCCAACCCGAGGCCTGTGTGAACTTGGGGGAACTCGCAGGCGGCGCGGCCGGCCGCGGCGCGCGTGGAGCGGCCCGCCCGCTGGGCGAGCGCGGCGGCGGCGGCGTGGGTTCCCGCGCGGGCCCGCCCCGGGGCGCGCGAGACACGGAGCTGGGCACGCGGGGCCGCCGCTCGGAGCGGCCTCGGGAGGGGACAGCCCGCCCCTCCGGCCCCGCGCCCGCCCGGCTTTCCCCCGAGGGTCCCGGGCTCCCGGACGCTTACTCCCCGGGCTCGGGGCGTGACAGGTGCTGGGAGCAGAGCCTTTGCTGCAGCGTTTTGGTGCCGAGGCTTGCTACTGACTTCATCTCCCCGGCTCCACCGGCCCCGTTTGCAAAATGAAGAGGGGAAGGAGCTCTGGCTGGTGTGGTTCAGTGGATAGAGCGTCAGCCTGCGGACTGAAGGGTCCTGGGTTCGATTCCGGTCAAGGGCACAAGCCGGAGTTGCGGGCTCGGTCCCCAGGAGGCAGCCGGTGCATGATTCTCTCTCCTCGTGGATGTTTCTCTCTCTCTCCCTCTCCCTTCTTCTCTGAAATCAATTTTAAAAATTTGTGTTTAAAAAAAAAAAGGGGGGGAAGGAAAAGGGCTTCCCAAAACGGCCGAGGGGGTTAGTGAAATAAGATGTGTAAGGAAGGGGCTGAGTGCAGGGTCTGCGGCTTGAAAGCAGAGCCTCTCCGTCCATAATCTGCCAGGCCTGGCGCAAAGGGAAAGGCTCTTGAACCCAAATTATTAAGAATTTCAAGACAATAGCCAAGCAGGAAACCATCAACAAAAGGCTGACCCGGCTTGTAAGGGCTCCATCAGCGTCAGCTGCTGTCATTCTGTCCGTTTTCGAATAGGAATAGAAATGTGATCAAAGTGATTTCCCCCCCAATCAGTAGTAGTTGATAAGATTCAGTTATTCTATCTTACACTAAACCCAAGATGGATGGGAAACTTAGGCAATCTACAGTACTCTAAGAAACCAGAAAAAAGAAAGAAAAAAAAAGATATACGGGGGAAAGCTTTATAATGGAAGGAGGGGAGTGTTTATAATGAATCAAAACCAATAAATCATTTTAAAAATTAAAAGAAATGTAAACATCTTTACAGTGAGAGGTGCCGGCAACAAAAAAGAACAAATGAGAAGATAGCTTTACAATATTTCCAGACACACTGTGGGTAAATAGTTCTTCATGATCAATACAGGACTTCTCTGAGCGATCAAAAAGGAGCAGTCCAAAAGAGGCAGGCATAAAATGGCCAAGAAACACATAAAAGATAGCTAACTGGGGGCTGAGATGTGGAGGGTGGAGGGACTGCCAGTGGGTAAAGGTTTCTTTGAAAAGGTCCTGAAATTACATTGTAATCTTTGCTACAACTCTGAGAATAAACTAAAAACCACTGAACTGTGCACTTTAGATGAATGAAGTTTATGATATGTGCGAATAGATCTCATCAACCTGTAAAAGGTGAGAAATGCATAATAATAAATGCAACTCTGAAATAAAATATTTTCATCTATTAAATACACTGGTAAAAATGTAAATGATTAACACCTTGTTTTAGCAAGTTTTGTGTAAAAAAAACATGTTTTTTGAGAAGAATAGCACTCATTGATTACATTTTTTTTTTTTTAAATATATTTTATTGACTTTATACAGAGAGGAAGGGAGAGGGATAGAGAGTTAGAAACATCGATGAGAGAGAGTCATCGATCAGCTGCCTCTTGCACACCCCCTACTGGGGATATGCCCGCAACCAAGGTACATGCCCTTGACCGGAATCGAACCCGGGACCCTTCAGTCCCCAAGCCGACGCTCTATCCATTGAGCCAAACCGGTCCCGGCTCATTGATTACATTTTTTGCATATATATTTTTATTTTAAATATAATGTTACATATATATACAAGTATATATATATATGTATGTATATATATATATATATATATATATATATATATATTCTCACCCAAAAACATGTTTTATTGATGTTAGAGAGGAAAGGAGGGGGAGAAAGATTAAAACATTGATGATTGGCTGTCTCCAGGACTCACCCACGGATGGAGCCTGCAACCAAGCATGTGCTCTGACCTGGAATCAAACTGGCAACTTATTGGAGCACTACTAGATGAAGCTCACTCCAACCACAGCTGTGATCTGACTGGGAATCAAGCAACCCCCAGACTTTTCAGTGTTTAGGACAATGCTCCAACCAACTGAACCACCTTGGCCTGAGTGGAAATAATGTGATTTTTACTTTCAGGCGAGGGAGGGAGACTTGGAATTTAGAGATCCTGAGCTTGGCTATGTCCTGGCTGTGTGACCTTGGGCGAGTCCCAGAGTCTCAGCTCCCTCATCTGCATAATGAGGATATCAATACTTTTCTCACTGGGTGGTTACAATGGTTAAATGAACTACCAGACATCAAGTGCCAGACACAGAATTAGCACTCAATAAATAACTGTTTTATTTTAATTGCAGTCTTAATAGTCATCTCTGAATCCCCAGAGACCAACATAGTGCAGGGCATATGGTCATTGCTCATTAAATGTTTGTTAAATGAATGAATTCAACAGCCATTTAGTGTCAACTCTCCAATTCAACAACCCTACAAATAATACACTAGGTTATATTCATAGATCCAGCTCTTAAGCCAGACCAGAAATAACCTTTCTGAGCTCATTTTCTCCCCATGGAACATGAGATTAATAATTTAACAGTACTAAATGAAACAAAGCAGATAAAGCATTTAACCCCGTGGGGTAAGGACGCCAAAAAGTGCGGAGTAGCTCTAATGGGAAAACATGTAAGAGGAGAAAACAGCAGACATAAGAAAATTACAGTTTCCAGAATCTTACCAGGTGCTGTGCTCCATGATTTCATTCTGAGATCCGTGACTAACTCCTTCGTTGTAGGCTTTAACTTTCATTACTTGAGGGTAGAAACTCTATTATCAGTTTAGTCACAGCCATGTGGTACCACTCCCAGTTCAGGCCCCTCCCCAGTCAAATGCTGTAATCCCAACAGAATGCTAATTACCCTTCTCTGGTCTCCCTTAAGGAATTGCTCTAAAGGACCTGCAGCCCCTGCCCAGCCCCAAAATAATCCTATCAGAGCATCACCTCCAACACATTCATGAGACAGCCTATTATCTAGCAAATGCTTACCTGTGTGCCATGCACTGTGCTGGGGCTTTTATATTCCTTATTTCATATAAAACTCCCCAAATATCTTTGACCTGGACATTATTATTCCCATTTTACTTTTTTTTAAAAAATATTTTATTGATTTTTTACAGAGAGGAAGGGATAGAGAGTTAGGAACATCGATAAGAGAGAAACATCGACCAGCTGCCTCCTGCACACCCTCTACCAGGGATGTGCCCTCAACCAATGCACATGCCCCTGACCAGAATCGAACCTAGGATCCTTCAGTCTGCAGACCGACGCTATATCCACTGAGCCAAAAATGGTTTCAACCCATTTTACTTTTTAAACTGAATTTATTGGGGGTGACATTGGTTAATAAAATGATATCGATTTCAGGGGTACAATCCTATAATACACCATTTGAATATTGTAGTGTGTGTTCATCAAGTCAAATCTCTTTCCATCACCATTTATCTCACCTTTTTATTCCCGTTTTTTTAAAAAATGAGAAACTGAAGCTTAAGGAAGTTAAGGAACAAGATTAGCATTTAACCAGAAATGTTACCTAAGGCTATTTGCTGAGAATTGTCTGGTCTGGAAGATGTTGAAATCATCTCTAAAGCTTAGGAATTTTCACAATTCTTCTGGTGAAACTCATAAAATCTTATCAAGATGCAGTGAGGATTAGGGTGGATTTGAGAAAGGTATTTTAACTCTAATCAGTAGAAACCCAATCCATCCCTTTGTAACCTAATCAGACAGAGACGGAGATCTCAAGACAGAAAAATTTAGTGAAGACCATTTAAGAAAGCCTTGGTTGGTTCAAGAATTTCTAATGTCGGGGGTGCAGAGGAAAAGGTGAAAGAGGGAATAGAGGGGATAAATGGTGGTGAAAGAATAAAACAAAATAAAATAAATAAGAATTTCAAATGTCTACCACTTTCTTCAGTAATGATTGTCAAACTATATGACCTGAGACTCACTAGTGGGTGCACCAACCTGGCCATGTCCCAGAATGGACAAATACTATTCAATTCCATAGTCTTACATTCTTTTTTTGTTTGTTTGTTTCTTCTGCTGTCTTTTTTAAAATATATTTTACTGATTTTTCACAGAGAGGAAGGGAGAGGGATAGAGAGTTAGAAACATCCTTGAGAGAGAAACATCGATCAGCTGCCTCCTGCACACCCCCCACTGGGGATATGCCCGCAACCAAGTTACATGCCCTTGACTGGAATCGAACCTGGGACCCTTCAGTCCGAAGGCTGATGCACCATTCACTGAGCCAAACCGACCCGACTCTTACATTCTCTCTTACAACCAACTGCTATTTGCTATAAAAGTTACCATGTGGCAAACTATAAAATATCCTCAAACAAAACTGAAATACTCGCACTTATCTGAAAAGATACTTTGTTATCACTGTTGGTTTCAGTTGCTCTTGCAACGCTGTTACAATTGTGTTTCTGGGTATTTGTAGAAACTCTCTTGGGCAGCACTTTCCCACAGTTGTTTTGTTTCTTGGAAACGGTTACACTGTTAGCATTTCCATTGTCTTTGGGTTTCTTGGAAAATCTTGGTTATTAGAATGTGTTTTCCATAGTGAGGGAGGGTTTGGGCCTCCGGGGTTGGTGACTAGATAGTTCTGACCGCTCTTGGCACTGAAGAAAACTGGTAAAACTAGAAAAACCTAAACTCTCCTTGAAATCATTGGAAAGTTAACAGATTAGTACTGAATGAAATAAAGCAGATAAAGCATTGAACCCCGTGGAGTAATGGAAAATGCGGAATAGCTATAATGGGAAAATATATAAGAGGAGGAACCATAGTAGATATGAGAAAATTACAAAGTTTCCAGGTGCTGTGTTCCATGATTTCATTCTGAAATGAAATGAAAAAGGAGGGAAACTGGAATTCAAGCCCCACATTTGGGACTCCTTTTCCAGGTGGGGAATTTCCTGGGAGGTAGCTAAGAGACTGAGTAGTGCTTTTAACAGCCTTGGTAGTTTTGGGAAAACAAAGTAGAGTCCAGATCCTTCTAGGAGAGACCACCTAGTAAATTACTATTACTTTGGATTAGGAGCCCAAGGGACTGCACTCTAAAAGCAAAGGTGAATAGTGTCGACAAGCTCTTCTTTTTTTTTTTTTCATTTCTTTATTGATTAAGGTATCACATATTTGTCCTCAATCCCCCATTCCAATCCCCACCCCCCCCACTCATGTCCTCACCCTCCTATTGTCCTTGACCACTGGTTAGGCTCATATGTGTGCACATAAGTCCTTTGGTTGATCTCTCCCTTTTATCCCCACCCTCCCTTTGAGGTCCAACAGTATGACCCATGGCTCCTTATCTCTGGGTCTGTTCTTGTTCATCAGTCTATGTTGTTCACCATTTCCCCTAGATGAGTGAGATCCTGTCCTACTGGAAATATACTTATCAGAATAAAAAATGAGACAAGCAATAATCGGTATGCTGAAAGGCATATGAATCAGTCTGTAGTGAGCTTCTTTCTGGGCCAGCAGTTCTTTTGACATTTCAATGTCAAACAGTTCCTTATGTGTACATGTCAGCCATGACATTTCAGTTCTGGATGATGGGCAAATGGTTTAAGCTACAGTTCTTGGGTGATGCGCCTGGAACCACAGAGAAGGGAGCCTGGTTCCTGGGTGTGTCATCTGAGATCCGCCCCCCTTTTTCCATACTCTGGGAAGGCTGTATAAGATTAGAATGATCCGTGCCTTGAAAGTTGATAGAATTTGCCTCTAAAACTACTAGGGCCTGAG
The DNA here is from genome assembly GCA_963693515.1 of Pipistrellus nathusii. Lineage (NCBI taxonomy): Eukaryota > Metazoa > Chordata > Mammalia > Chiroptera > Vespertilionidae > Pipistrellus > Pipistrellus nathusii. Next base: position 18,217,827 of record OY882859.1, read on the forward strand.
GTTCATGCTCTTTATTGGAAATTGTTTACTGCTTCCATGTTTAAAACCTTTTTATTATGAAATAATTATAGAGTCACAAAAAGTTGCAAAAACATGTACTGGAAGATCCTAATACCTTTCACCCAGTTTTTCCCAATGGTAACATCTTGCTTAACCATAGTACAAGATCAAAACCAGAAAACTGGCCTTGAACAGCCTACACGGCTATTCAGATTTCACCGGTTTTGAATGCACACATTTGTGGGTAGATGTGTGCACACTTTGATGCAGCTTTATCACATGTGTAGATTTGTGGAACCATTACCACAATCAAGATACAGGACTGCTCCATCATCGCAGGCTCCCTCCTACTACCCTTGTTAGCCATAACTACCTCCCCATTTCTAATCTCTGGCAATCATTAATTCTGTCATTTTGTTAACTCAAGGATGTTATAGAAATGGAATCATACAGTATGTCACCTTTCAAGATTAGTTTTTGGTGTTTTTTGTTTTCACTCAACTATTTTTTGTATCAACTAGAGGCCCAGTGCATGAACTTGTGCACGGGTGGGGTCTCTCTGGGTGGCCTGCAGGAATCAAGCCGAAACCCACAGTCCAATGCCGCCTTCAGCTCCTACCTGCCCTTCCTGCTCATCCCAGCCCCACTGTGCTTGCAGTGGACTCCTGCCCAGTCAGTCCCCATCAGGAGAGGCTCAGGTTGCCACAGCAGTGCTCACCAGTCACGAGCCTAAGGGGAGTGGCCTGCGAGACTGGGCTGAAACCAGCTCTCTGATATCCACCGGGGTCCCAGGTTGTGAGCAGGCACAAGCCAGGCTGAGTGACCCCACTGGAGCAGAACTGAGCCAAACCGGCTTCGGCTGAAACGTTTACTCTTATATAGTGATTTCTTATTATCCATAATAATGTTTTTTGTCTTAAAGTCCATTTTCCTTCCGATATACTAGTACCATGATTGGCAAACTGTGGCACGTGGCTCCTTGGCCCCTTGAGTGTGGCTCTTCTACAAAATACCACGGCCTGGGCGAGTCTATTTTGAAGAATTGGCGTTAGAGGAAGTTTAAGTTTTAAAAATCTGACTCTCAAAAGAAATTTCAATCGTTGTACTGTTGACATTTGGCTCTGTTGACTAATGAGTTTGCCGACCACTATAACTATACATTTTATTTAATTTTACTTTTGGTTAAAATTTACCTGAAAGGTTTTTTTTTAAATTAATTTTATTTTAAAATATGGAATGTTTTCCCTAGCTGGATTGGCTTAGTGGATAGAATGCTGGCCTGTGGACTGAAGGATCCCGGGTTCAATTCTGGTCAAGGGCACATGCCCAAGTTGCAGGCTCAATCCCCAGTAGGGAGCATGCAAGAGGCAGCCAATCAATGTCTATCATCATTGATGTTTCTATCTCCCTCTCCCTCTCCATTCCTCTCTGAAATCAATAAAAATATATATTAAAAAAATAATAAAATATGGAATGCTTCACAAATTTGTATGTCATCGTGCATAGGGGTAATGCTAATTTTTTCTGTATTATTCCAATTTTAGTATACGTGTTGCTATAGGGAGCACTTTTTAAAAAATATCTTTTTAAAAAATATATTTGTATACAGCCGAAACCGGTTTGGCTCAGTGGATAGAGCGTCGGCCTGCGGACTAAAAGGTCCCGGGTTCAATTCCGGTCAAGGGCATGTACCTTGGTTGCAGGTACATCCCCAGTAGGGGCTGTGCAAGAGGCAGCTGATCGATGATTCTCTCTCATCAATGTTTCTAACTCTCTATTCCTCTCCCTTCTCTGTAAAAAAAAAAAAAAAAAAAAAATATATATATATATATATATATATATATATATATATATATATATAATATTCGTATTGATTTCAGAGAGGAAGGGGGAGAGAGAGAGATAGCAATATCAATAATGAGAGAGAATCATTGATTGGCTGCCTCCTGCAGGCCCCACAGTGGGGATCTAGCCTGCAACTGGTCATGTGCCCCGACCAGGAATCGAACCGTGACCTTCTGGTCATAGGTCAATGCTCAATCACTGAGCCACCTGGCCAAGCCCGTATTTCTTTTTAAAGCTGATATCTATATTGTTCCTCTGATAAGATGAGAACTTTAACGTGCTCTCTCGTTCCTTGATATCCCCTCACTCATCATAATGATAATGTCTGGAAATTTAATTCTGGATTGTTATGGAAATAATTCGTCCTTTTTTGGAAAAAGAAGATGTTTTGTTTTTGTTCTGTTGTTTTAAGACTGCAGCAAGCCTTTCCAACATTTTTTATTAACTTTGCTTCTTATCTCTGACAGCATCTCCTGGGTTTGTTTTTCTCCTTGAATTCTCTCCAAGAACAACATTTCCTATGTGCGTCTTTGCATGGCAATACTTTGCATGCTTGAAACTATTTTTATTGTTCTACATTCACAGAGTGATAATTTAAATAGTTCAAAAATATTTTGCTTTAAACTCTTATTTATTCAATGGTCACCTTGTATCTATTTATCTAACATATTACTACCCTGTTTCCCCAAAAATAAGGCAGTGTCTTATATTAATTTTTGCTCCCAAAGATTCGCTAGGTCTTATTTTCAGGGGATGTCTTATTTTTCCATGAAGAAGAATACGGTACACATTTATCGTTAAATGAAAATAAAGGAAATTTAGTACCTGTATACGGTACGGTAGTACGGTAGTTGTCAACACAAACCAGACAAACTGTGAATCCTACAGTTTCAAGAATCAAGAATTTACTCATTTATTCAATGACAATCATGTCATCATCTTCTGGAACATCATCATAACAATCCAATTCCTGAATTTCCTGGTGAATTTCTTGTGACTTCATTTCTTTCAGAATCAGTGGACCAAATCGCTCATGTTTTGCCCGGAGGTGGGGAGAGAGGGGGAGGAGTTTATTTTCAGGGAAATGCCTTATATTTCACTCAGAAGGAAACCTGTAAATAGGTCTTATTTTCTGAGGATGTTTTATTTTCGGGGAAACATGGTATCTAGCACAACTCTATTGTAATTTTGAAAAGTCCAATTTCTTTTTGTAATTTTATTTATTGAGAGAGAGAGATTTTTTGTTCCACTTATTTATGCATTGATTGATTGATTCTTTTTTTTTTTTTTTTTTTTTTTTTTTTTTGCATTGATTGATTCTTGTATGTGTCCTCACCAGGGATCAAATCTGCAACCATGGTGTATTGGGATGACGCTCTAACCAACTGGCCAGGGCAAAAAGTCCAATTTCAATCCTCTTTCTTTCTTTCTTTCTTTCTTTCTTTTTTTTTTTTTTTTTAAAGACTGTGCTTTTATTTTATTTATTTTATTTTATTTTTTAAAATATTTTATTGATTTTACACAGAGAGGAATTGAGAGGGACAGAGAGTTAGAAACATCGATGAGAGAGTCATCAATTAGCTGCCTCTTGCGCACCCCCCACTGGGGGTATGCCCGCAACCAAGGTACATACCCTTGACCGGAATCAAACCCGGGTCCCTTTAGTCCCCAAGCCGACGCTCTATCCATTGAGCCAAACCGGTCTCGGCTATTTTTTTTTTTTTTTTAATTACACACATGTTATTTTCAAAACTTGAATGTCAAGAGCAAAACTCTGGCTATTAAATAATAACAATGCCAATGCAAAACAACAATATGAGAAATCAAAACTATGGACATATTAACATTTTTAGCTACTAATGAGTCTCTTTTGTTGCTGGTGTAGATTTACTCAGAGTTTTTGGACTTGCTGCACAAGACTTTGCAGAAGACTGGAAGCTAACAGATGCTAGCATGAGCAGGAACATGATTAAAGAAGTAGCTTCCAATTCAGTCTTTAATTTCTTCAGATGACTCCATGTTGGCACCACCGTCCCTTGCGTCTTTCAGTTTTCTTCTCCCACTTTGCTGTCGTCTGGGCAAGTCTCAGTCCTTTTGGGTGAAGGGGCACAGGAGCTTCTCTGAGTCCATTGTGATGACGTAACACTCTGGCACCCGAAATGGCTGCATTGCTCCTTCTGGAAAGATATAAAATACAACCTCTTCCCCACATTATTACTGAATCTGATAAAACTTTTGTGTGGTTTATACTCCTTTGTACCTAGCTGACTCAGTGAAGGCTATTGTACAGGAGGCCTGATGCCTTTTACCTGCTGTACAATCCTCTGCATAACAATTTTTTTTAAAAAAATTAAAGTATAAAAGCATGATAGAGCCTCTCTGGAGGTGACACATAACATCTCTCTCCCCCTTTTTTGTTTTACTAAATGATTTTAAGAGTACAATTGGCTTTTTCCACTATTGAGTGACATATATTTTACCAGATTTGTTTAGGTTTAAGTCCTTGGGGATTTACCCCTAAAGTTGGCACAGAGAGGTGGATAACACACTGAGGACATTGCTTCCAATAAAACATGGACATTGTCCTTCTCTAACATTGTAAAGGCTGAAAATTAAATGAAAAGGTCTTCTAAATTAGCGTGCCTTATAGTAGCTGTTTCAATAATTTTTGCTTATACTTACCACAAAAGCACTATTGCTATAGGTTGATGGGCTCTGAAATAAAATATGTCAAGGTATCAATAAGAACTTGTATTTCTACTGAAATATAAGAGGTTTGAAGGACATTTGTCCTCAAAACTGCAGTAGATCCAGCCTTTTAAGAACTGGATCCATTCATAAAGTTGAGGTATAATACCTCCTTTAATGTGGCAGTTTAATACCATTCCCTGTGTTAGAAATAAAGCAAGACCCCAAGTCAGGGTCTTGGTAAAAACATTAAATATTAAACATTTTGATTTCTATGCAGAAGGGTGTGCATATATGGTCTAGAAGTGCATGCACACAGACTTTCCTTGCCCTTGGTCTTGGGCAACCTGCAGCAATGCACAGGTGCTGAATGCTATCATGGCAAGGCATCTTCACTATCTTTATATCTGGGCTATTCTCTGTTCTTGTGGGCCACTGTTTATTTTGTGGCTGGAACAACTCTATCAGGTCCTCTCTGGGATCCATTGTTGCAGGAATCCATACAGTCCTGGAGTTTTCTGGAAATATAAACATATTCTCGACCAAAAGTTAATAAAGAAATCTTTTCTATGAATTTTTACTTGGGATCCTTTTAATTTTTTGCCCAAACAATTTTTCTTTGACTTATTTGATACTATGTGTATTTTTTATGACTGTCTTGTTGTTAACATTACAAATGAAAATTAATTTGAGCAAAAATTTCTTTTTTTTTAAAGCAAAGATTTTCAAATCAATTAAGGCCTGATATAATTTACTTATAGGATATTTCCTACAGGATGTTATTCTACTATCCTCCCTTTTTATTTCATTATTAGGAGGCTTTTAAAAAACTTTTATAACGCAGTTTTAATAACTTTACATTTTAATTTTTTGCACAAAAATATGATTACTTTAGGGTTAATTGCATGTTAAGCAATTTTACCATGAAATGAACTACTAATAGAAATTTTGGTTAATACTTTAGAAACATCTTTTTGTACAGTTAGATTTTCTTGAATATTCACTTATCTCATTTAGCCAATTTAAATTAATCTAAAAACTTGACTATTTTACTGTCAAATTTAATACTTTAACAACAATCTTAGTTTACTCTGTAAAAATTAATGGAAAGGATTATATGCATCCTTGAGGAAGTTCTAAGCATTCATGGATTTAGGCTGGATTTAGATATAGTGCAGCTGCCATCAACCACTTCTCTGTTGCCTGAGTCTCAATATGAGCTGGGTGGGCCAAGTCTGTGTTTGTAGCTGGGCCACATCTGTTTGTTGCCTGGGTCCCAATTTGAGCTGGGCATGGGAAGCGCAAAGCAGCCATGGGGCAGAAGACCTCCCTCAGAAGGGTGAGTGTTCAAGCCCCTGTAACATTGTGGGGGTGAGGATCTGTGCCACCTCTCTGTTGACTCCCAAGTTCCCTCCTGAACTTGGGAGTCAACAGAGATGACTGTGCCTGGCTTAGGTTGCCCCTCCCTTAAGGAGTCTTACCCGTCATTGACTAACCAGCCATCCTCCAGGGCCAAGCAGGTGATGTAAGGGTTCAGTTCTGTCTCCTTGGTAGCCTATGCCCCTATGGCCTCCATGCCCAGTGCCTGCCTTGGGATCCCTTAGCCTGCTGGCAGGGCCCCGGCATTGATCACATCTATTTTATTTTTATTTTATTTTTAAAATATATTTTATTGACTTTTTTACAGAGAGGAGGAGAGAGGGATAGAGAGCTAGAAAAGTCAATGAGAGAGAAACATCAACCAGCTGCCTCTTGCACACCCCCTACCGGAGATGTGCTCGCAACCAATGTACATGCCCTTGACCGGAATCGAATCTGGGACCTTTCAGTCTGCAGATCGACGCACTACCACTGAGCCAAACCGATTTCTGCTCAATCTTATTTCTTATCCCTTTGGAAATTCTGTGGGGTTTTTTTTTCTTTTCTTTTGTTTTTTTCTAATTAGAAGCTTTTATAATTTCCTCATTTGAGTTGATATTCTTAAATTTTACTGAAAGGTATTTAGAATTATTATTATTATTTTATTGATTTCAGAGAGAAAGGGAGGAGAGTCAGAAACATCAATGATGAAAAAGAATCATTGATCAGCTACATGCCCCCCTACTAGGGACTGAGCCCGCAACCCAAGCACTTGTCCTTAACTGGAATCGAACCTGGGACCCTTTAGTCTGAAGGCCCACTCTGTATCCACTGATCCAAACAAGCTAGGGCTAGAATTTTTATCTTTTCTTTTTGGCACTTCATGAACACTTTCAATCTGATGCCTTTCATTTTAAAATATTTTGTTCTCTAATATTCCTAAACTACAAATGTTGGCCCTTCTACTTCTTTCCTCCATGTCTCATATCTTTCTATTTTTCTTTATTTATCCTTCCTTTCTTCCTTCTTGGGGGTTTCTTGAAATCTGATCTTAAATCCAATTATTCATCCTTCAGCTATATCTAAGAACCATTTATCCCATCTATAATGTCCTTTATTTCATCTATTATATTTTTCCTGGCTAATATTTTTACTTGGTTCTTTTTTCTATTTATTTTTCATATTGTTAATACTTTTTTAAAAATCTCTCTAGTATATTTATTTTTTTCTATGTTAAATCTTTGTGCTTTTTGCTTTTAAGACGTCTGTTTCTGACCATATGGGCAATCGATCTATTGGTTTTCTTTTGAGGTACTTCTAATTGTATGACATCTTCTTAATTTGGCCTGTCAGCTCAGATTCTGCTGGGGTTATTGACTCCTGCGCCTTGGAAATGCTTCCTGGGAAGGGGGAAGAGAGGAAGTCAGCTCCAGTCTTCGTCCCAAAGAACATCACAAAGTCCCTTTGGCTTTACCTTCCAGCCTCCAGGAAACAGACTGAGATGAACTGGAAGGAGAGGGAGTGAATAAGTCAATGCCCAAGGCAACTTAGGCACCATCTGTTTCCCACTCTCCCCCCCCCCCCCCCCTGTCTTCCTTTGATCACCGTCACATGTCTGGGTCAGGACCCAGATTTTTGTAGCAAGTGGCCAGGGAACAGCTAAACCAAGGTGATGGTGGAGGGGTACAGAATTTAAACTGCTTCTTAGGAATGTATCCTTTCATAGTCCTGCAGGCTACCCTTTGTCTCAGCTGCGTGTGTGTGTGTGTGTGTGTGTGTGTGTGTGTGTGTGTGTGTATGAGTGTGTGTGTGTATAAGTGTGTGTGTGTGTTTGTGTGTGTGTGTATGAGTGTGTGTGTGTGTGTGTATGAGTGTGTGTATGAGTGTGAGTGTGTGTGTGTGTATATGAGTGTGTGTGTGTGTTTGTGTGTGTGTGTATGAGTGTGAGTGTGTGTGTGTGTTTGTGTGTGTGTATGAGTGTGAGTGTGTGTGTGTGTATGAGTGTGTGTGTGTGTATGAGTGTGTGTGTGTGTATGAGTGTGTGTATGAGTGTGTGTGTGTGTGTATGAGTGTGTGTGTGTATGAGTGTGAGTGTGTGTGTGTGTATGAGTGTGAGTGTGTGTATGAGTGTGTGTGTGTGTATGAGTGTGAGTGTGTGTGTGTGTGTGTATGAGTGTGTGTGTGTATGAGTGTGTGTGTGTGTGTATGAGTGTGAGTGTGTGTGTGTGTTTGTGTGTGTGTGTATGAGTGTGAGTGTGTGTGTGTATATGAGTGTGTGTATGAGTGTGAGTGTGTGTGTGTATATGAGTGTGTGTGTGTGTGTATGAGTGTGTGTGTGTATGAGTGTGAGTGTGTGTGTGTGTATGAGTGTGAGTGTGTGTGTGTATGAGTGTGTGTGTATATGAGTGTGTGTATGAGTGTGAGTGTGTGTGTGTGTATATGAGTGTGTGTGTGTGTATGAGTGTGTGTGTGTATGAGTGTGAGCGTGTGTGTGTGTGTATGAGTGTGAGTGTGTGTATGAGTGTGTGTGTGTGTATGAGTGTGAGTGTGTGTGTGTGTGTGTATGAGTGTGTGTGTGTGTGTGTATGTGTGTGTAAAGAGTTTCCCCAGGGTTTTCTCCCTGTTGTTTTGGTTCCTTATCTTCTGTATCAGTTTCAGTTTGAGTTCCTTGGGGTGGGGTGGGGTGATTTGGGGAGGAAGCAGCAGCCCATACCATTTTGCTATTTTAGTAGAAAATGAAAGCACATGGATAATCTTGAGTCCAATCTGGGATAAAGGTAAGTTCTCCAGAAAATTAAATATAGCATGCCATGTGACCATCAATTACACCCCTAGTGCATATACACAAGAGAACTGAAAGCGTAGATCCACACAAAAACGTATAATCACAAACCTGTACAACCATTACCACTATCTAATTCCAGGTTTTGACCCACATGTTCATAGAGATATCATTAATAGCCACAAGGTGGAAAAAGCCCAAGTGCTCATCATTTGATTAGTGAATAAACAAAATGTGGCATATCCATAAAATGGAATATGATTTAACCATAAAAATGAATGAAAATTTAATATATATGACCTTGAAAACATAATGCCAAAGTGAAAGAAGCCACAGAAAGCCATATGTTGTAGAATTCCATATATATGAAATGCTGAATAGGAAATGCATAAAAACAGAAAGTAGTTAAGTAGTTGCCAGGGGCTGGACAAATAGAAGAATGGGGAGTGACTGTTCATGGGTTCAAGATTTCTCTTTGAGGGGGTCAAAATCTGGAATTAGATAGTGGTGATGGTTGTACAGGTTTGTGATTATACTAAAACTCACTGAAATATATACTTTAAAATGTTGAATATTATAATATGTGAATTACATCTCAATATTTTAAAAAGTTTAAGGTAACCTAATAAGTAAAAACTACTTGCACTTATAAAGGGAAGTACGAGCACATAAATATTAGTTAACCAAATAAAAAAATCACAAACTTTAGTGTAATAATTAAGAGTGTAGATTCACCCTAGCTCGTTTGGCTCAGTGGGTAGAGCATTGGCCTGCAGATTGAAGGGTCCAGGGTTCGATTCTGGTCAAGGGCACATGCCCAGTAAGGGTCAATCCCTAGTAAGGGGTGTGCAGGAGGCAACCATTCAATGATTCTCTCTCATCATTGATATTTCTACCTCTCCCTCTTCCTTCCTCTCTCTCTCTTTATACAAAAAATCAATAAAAATATTTTAAAAAAAGAAAAGAGTGTGGACTCTGGATGGGCTGGTGTGGCTCAGGGTTCAGTGTGAACCATGCACCAAGAGTTACCAGCTTAATTCCCAGTCAGAGGACTTGCCCATGTTGCAGTTCAGAACCCCAGTACCGGGTATGCAGGAAGCAGCCGATCAGTGTTTCTCTCTCATCTCATGATGTTTCTATCTCTCTTTCCTAAAAATCAATAAAAAAATCATTTTTTTAAAGTGTGAACTCTGAAACCAGGCTGTCTATTATATCCCATGTTCCATCGCTCCCTCCCTGTGCCTCAGTTTCTCCATCTAAAAAGTGGGTCTAATAATCGTACCTATTTCATAGAGTTGTGAAGATTAAATGTACTGCTATAATAAAATATACAACTAAGTATTAAAAGATTAATGATGGAAATAAGTTTATTTCAACATGTTGAAAACAGATAGTTTACCTTATTATTATAGTACTTTTGAAACACAGCAAACTAAGAATAGAAGGGAGCATCCTTACTTTGGTAAAGATTTTATACCAAAAATCAACCACAAATATTACATTTAATGGAGACCTCTTATTGTATTCCCTTTTTTAAAAAAATATATTTTATTGATTTTGTACAGAGAGGAAGGGAGAGAGATAGAGAGCTAGAAACATCGATGAAAGAGAGTTATCAATCAGCTGCCTCTTGCACACCCCCTACCGGGGATATGCCCGCAACCAAGGTACATGCCCTTGACCGGAATCAAACCCGGGTCCCTTCAGTCCCCAAGCCGACGCTCTATCCATTGAGCCAAACCAGTCCCGGCTATTGTGTTCCCTTTAGAACTGGAACAAAACTAGGACGTCTGGTCACCACTATTGTTTACCATATTACTGGAGGTCTGGCCAATGCCATAAGAAAAGAAAAAAGACTTCATGCCCGAAACGGTTTGGCTCAGTGGATAGAGCATCGGCCTGCGGACTGAAGGATCCCAGGTTTGATTCCAGTGAAGGGCATGTACCTTGGTTGCAGGTGTATCCCCAGCACGAAGTGTGCAGGAGGCAGCTAATCAGTGTTTCTAACTCTCTATTCCTCTCCCTTCCTCTCTGTAAAAAATATCAATAAAAATATTTTTAAAAAAGAAAGAAAAGAAAAAAGACTTCAGAGGATCAAATGAAAAGATGAAATTATCACTACTGCATATGACATAATCATCTGTCTAAAAAAGCCAACAGGGCTGGCGGTTATGGCTCAGTGGTTGAGAGTTGACCCAGGAACCAGGAGGTCACAGTTCAATCTCAGTCAGAGCACATATGGGTTGCAGGCTCGATCCCCAGTGTGAGGTGAACAGGAGGCAGCCAATCGATGATTCTCTCTCATCATTTATGTTTCTATCTCTTCCTTCCTTTCTGAAATCAATAAAAAATATATATATTTTTAAAAAGCCAACAGAATCACCAAAAAAAAAAAAAAAACCTATTAGAATAGCAACCTATCAAAGTCAATGAAATTTGTCTCTATCAGCAATAACTGACAAGAAAGCATAATTTAAAAAATTAAGAAACATGTCACAATGACAACAAAATCTATTGTGTTTAAGAACTAACCAAGAATATGCAGATATCTACTGAGAAAACTTTAAGACCATGGTATTAGAGATAAATGATAATCTGTTTTTGGAGATAGATGATAATCTGAAAAATGAAAAAAACATGCCTCAGAAGAAATAACTCAAGATTTATATAGGTGCCAACTCTCCCCAATGGTCTGCAAATTAATTGCAACCTCAATAATAATTCCAAATTAGAGTTCCACAGAGAAAGGTCTACCTTGAGAAGACTGAGTAAAGAAAGGACACTAGCCTTGTCTGTTATTAAGACACAATCTGGCCCTAACCGGTTTGGCTCAATGGATGGAGCGTTGGCCTGCGGACTGAAGGGTCCCCGGTTCGATTCTGGTCAAGGGCATGTACCTTGGTTGCAGACACATCTCCAGTGTGTGTGTGTGTGTGTGTGTGTGTGTGTGTGTGTGTGTGCCTGTGCGTGCGCGCGCACGCGCGTAAGAGGTAGCTGATTGATATTTCTCTCTCATCAATGTTTCTCTCTATCTCCCTTCCTCTCTGTAAAAAATCAATAAAATATATATTTTTTAAAAAGACACTCTGAAACCATAGGAATGAAATGTATTGTAGCATGGTTCAAGAACAAACAGATAGCCTAATGAAATAAAATAGAAAGCTTATGCCCTAGCTGGTCTGGCGCAATGGATAGAGTGTCAGCCTGAGAACGGAAGGGTCCCAGGTTTGATTTCGGTCAAGGACACATGCCCAGGTTGTGGGCTCGATCCCCAGTGGAGGACTTGCAGGAGGAAGCCGATCCATGATTCTCTCTCATCCTGGGTGTTTCTATCTCTCTCTCCCTTTTCCTTCCTCTCTGAAATCAATATATATATATATATATAAAGCTTAGAGGAAAATCCATGCATATAGGAGAACTTAAAATACAAGAAAGGTGGCTCCGCAATCAGTGTGGAATGAATGACTTATTTAATAGGTGGCTCACAGTAACATGATGATGACTTACCACTGCATACAAAGAAGACCCAATGGCTGCAGCGCAGGTGCTGGAAGAGAGAGATGCCGCGGGAAATCATCACCCTACAGTCAGGCCAGTGCGGCAATCAGATTGGGTTTGAGTTCTGGAAACAACTGTGCGCAGAGCACGGGATCAGCCCCGAGGGCATGGGCACTGACCATCTTTTTCTACCAGGCCGACGATGAGCACTACATCCCCAGGCTGTGCTGCTGGACCTGGAGCCCCGGGTGATCCACTCCATCCTCAACTCCCCCTACGCCAAGCTCTACAACCCAGAGAACATCTACCCGTCAGAGCACGGAGGAGGAGCAGGCAACAACTGGGCCAGTGGATTCTCCCAGGGAGAGAAAATCCACGAGGACATTTTTGACATCAGAGACCGCCAGGCAGATGGCAGTGACAGTCTAGAGGGCTTTGTGCTGTGTCACTCCATTGCTGGGGGGACAGGCTCTGGCCTGGGCTCCTACCTCTTAGAACGGCTGAATGACAGGTACCCCAAGAAGCTGGTGCAGACCTACTCAATGTTTCCCAACCAGGACGAGATGAGCGACGTGGTGGTCCAGCCCTCCAACTCGCTGCTCACCCTCAAGAGGCTGACCCAGAACGCCCACTGCGTGGTGGTGCTGGACAGCACTGCCCTGAACCGGATCGCCACGGACCGCCTGCACAACCAGAACCCATCCTTCTCCCAGATCAACCAGCTGGTGTCCACCATCATGTCAGCCAGCGCTACCCTGGCTACATGAACAACGACCTCATCGGCCTCATCGCCTCCCTCATTCCCACACCACGGCTCCACTTCCTCATGAGGGGTTACACCCCCCCTCACCACGGACCAGTCGGTGGCCAGCGTGAGGAAGACAACGGTCCTGGACGTGATGAGGCGGCTGCTGCAGCCCAAGAACATGATGGTGTCCACTGGCCGGGATCGGCAGACCACGCACTGCTACATCGCCATCCTCAACATCATCCAGGGCGAGGTGGACCCCACTCAGGTGCACAAGAGCCTGCAGAGGATCCGGGAGCGGAAGCTGGCCAACTTCATCCCCTGGGGCCCAGCCAGCATCCAGGTGGCCCTGTCCAGGAAGTCTCCCTACCTGCCCTCTACCCACTGGGTCAACGGGCTCATGATGGCCAACCACACCAGCATCTCCTTGCTCTTTGAGAGGACCTGTCGCCAGTATGACAGGAGGCCTTCCTGGAGCAGTTCCGGAAGGAGGACATCTTCAAGGAGAACTTTGATGAGCTGGACACATCCAGGGAGATCATGCAGCAGCTCATCGATGAGTACCACGCAGCCATGCGGCCAGACTACATGTCCTGGGGCACCCAGGAGCAGTGAGTCCCCCAGAACAGAGACCCTCATCTGCCTTACTGGTTGGCCCAGGCCCCGCCTCACTGACCACCCCTCGGAGCACAGATCAGGGACCTCACACTTTTCTTTCTCATAAACACACATACGTACACTCTCTGTTGGTGTGGGGACACATGTCTTTCTCCTCTGATGAGACTATGTTTAATAAAGCATTGGATAGAAATAAAAAAATTTTTAAAAAAAAGACCCAAATGGCGTAAAGACCTAAATGTGAAGGGCAAAGTCTCAAGTCAGTAGGGAAATATATTTGTGACTTAGGAATGAGTATTTCTTTATATATATATATATATATATATATATATATATATATATATATATATTATGGATTTCAGAGAGGAAGGGAAAGGGAGAGAGATGGAAACATCAATGAGAAAGAATCATTGATAGACTATCTCCTGCCACCTCACACTGGGGATTGAATCCAGGCATGTGGAATTGAATCCATTGTATGTGGATATGCTCAACCACTGAGCCATGCCAGCAGGGCTAAGTATTTCTTAAGTGAAACTTTAAAAACATAAACTATTTTGCCCTAACTGGTTTGTCTCAGTGGATAGAGCGACGGCATGCAGACTCAAGGGTCCCAGGTTCGATTCCGGTCAAGGGCACGTACCTTGGTTGCGGGCACATCCCCAGTAGGGGGTGTGCAGGAGGCAGTTAATCGATGTTTCTCTCTCATCAATGTTTCTAACTCTCTCTCCCTCTCCCTTCCTCTCTGTAAAAAATCAATAAAAAGTTTTTTTAAAATAATAAAAACATAAACTATTTTAATTACATTAAAATGAAGGAATTCTATTCAAAGCATGATACAATAGACAAAGTTAAAAGACAGAAGACTGGCCTGGCCCTGTAGCTCAGTTGGTTGGAGTGTCCTCCAATTGGCCAAGGTTTTGGGTTTGATCTCTGGTCAAGGCACGAGTAAGATTCAACCAACGAATGTATAAATAAGTGGAACAACAAATAGCGCTCTCTCTCTCTCTCTCTCTCTCTCTCTCTTTCTCATCAATAAAAGATAAAAAATAAAAAGACAGAAGGCAGTGGAAGAAGATATTTACAATGACTGGAAATGACTAGAACTGATAATGACTCAAAAAACAAAGAATTCCTGCCAATCAACATTGGCAACAGATATATAAGCAGGCAATTTACAGAAAAGGAAAAGCAAAAAGCTAACAACCATATGAAGAGATGCTCAAGCATATTAGTCATCTGAAAAAAAAAATGCAAATTAGAACCATGGTGAGATACTACTTCATACTATTACAGTAGCAAAAAGTAAAAAGCCAAATAATTTGAATGTTGTCAAGGAGAGAGGCATATAGGACCCCTCAGGCCCTAAGCCATTTTAAGGGTCAAGATATCTAAATTTGATAAGATTAAGGATAAGCCCATCCTATGATACAGCAATTTAACCTCCTATCTTAGATTCCAAAGAAATGTTTACAAGGGTCCATACATCATAGGAGGATGCTTATCATGTCTTTGTTTGTGGCTACAGAGACCATTAGCCAGCAGGTGTCTAACACTTGGGGAGTGAAAAGATGAAATTGGGTGAATGCACTCAGCAGAGTAACTGTGCTTCAGTACACAAGGCACCGTGAACGAATATTTATTTATTCTTAATTTACTTAATTCTTTATTTAATTCATTGGGGTTATCTATACTAATAAAAAGGTAATATGCTAATTAGACTGGATGTCCTTTTGGATGTCCTTTTGGACAAAGCCACAGTGGCGGGGGCTGAAGCAGAAGTGGTTAGGGTCGACCAGGCCAGCAGGGGAGAGCAGTTAGGGGCAATCAGGCCCCCAGGCAGGTGAGCAGTTAGGAGCCAGTGGTCCCAGATTGCAAGGAGTCCTGGATTGGAGAAGTTGCAGGCCAGACTGAGGGGACCCGCCCCCTCCACTATTGGTCATAAAATTACATAGGTTACAAATATTCAATTATGGCCTAGCCAGCACGGCTCAGTGATTGAGCATCGACCTATAAGCCAGGAAGTCACAGTTTGATTCCCCGTTAGGGTACATGCCTGGGTTATGGGCTCAGTCCAACCTGCAGGAGGCAGCCAATCAATCATTCCTTCTCCTCATTGATGTTTCTCTCTCTCTCTTCCTTTCCCTTCCTCTCTGAAATCAATAAAAATATATATTTGTAAATAACACTCTGGCTATTGTGTCAGAAATAGACTGAGTGGGGCAAGGATAGAAGCATAGACACCTCCCTGGTGGCTGTTTACAGTAAACCTGAAAACGTGAAAATGGGGGTTCAGACAGAAGTATCAGGAGGCATCTATGAAGGTGGTAAGAAGAGGCTGGATTCTGAATATTTTTTTAAAGTATATTTTTATTGATTTCAGAGAGGAAAAAAGAAATAGAAATATCAATGATGAGAGAGATTATTGATTGGCTGTCTCCTGCAGGCCCTGATCAAGCCAGAAACCCGGAGTGGTAATCAAACCACAACCTTCTGCTTAATAGATCATTGCTCAACCACTGAGCCACGTTAACCCGGCTGGATTCTGGGCTATTTTTTAAAGGTGGAGCTAATAGGATTTACTAAATAAAAGAATGCGGTGGGTAGGAGGCAGTGAAAGAAAAGGGAGGAATAAAAGAAGATAGCAGACCGAGGTGTTGGTCGTGGTAATAAGATATGTCTCTTTGGGTTAGGCAATAAAGAGTCAATAAAAAGTAAGAAATCACGTGTCTTATCAGTAGAGAATTTTTAAGTCATAATAAAAAGGATTAATGCTGGTCTGCTGTTTACTATTATTTGCAGTAGCAATTTTTAATATTATCTAAAAAGATATTATCCCTTCCCACTGCCTGTTCCACCCTCCAACTCCAACCTTGGTTTACAACTTAGAGGACTTGAGGATTTGGAGGCCCGAGTACTGGAAAGTTGTCCTCATCTTTTTTTTAAATGTGTTTTATTGATTTTTTACAGAAAGGAAGAGAGAGGGATAGAGAGTTAGAAACATCAATGAGAGAGAAACATCCATCAGCTGCCTCCTGCACACCCCCCTACCAGGGATGTGTCCACAACTAAGGTACATGCCCTTGACGGGAATCGAACCTGGGACCTTCCAGTCCGCAGGCCGATGCTCTATCCACTGAGCCAAACAGGTTTCGGCACGTGTCCTCATTTTATTGCAGAAGGCTATAGATGAGGAAGTGGGGGGATGGGAGGGGAGAGATTAGGAATTCAGTTTGAATTTTAAATTTGAGATGTTGACTCATCATTCTAGCAGATTCATGCATATCGGTGACTAGACAGAGAAGTTAAATCTGGAGCTCAAGGAGGAGGTCTGGGCTAGAAATATAAATTGGAAGTTGCTTGCATTCAAGTGATATTTAAATGATGCGATTGGATGAGATTAAGAAGGGAGTAAACGCAGATAGAGAAGAAAGAACAAACTTAAGCCTCAGAGCATTCCTACAGAAAGAGGTCTGAGAGAAGGGAAGGACCCACAAGACGGCAGGTAGATGATGAAGGATCTGGAAACCAAGAGAAGAAAGTGTATCAAAGAGGAGGCGGGGGCATAGGCGACACAGCAGAGGAACAATGCAAAGTAGCCATGAAATTTAACCACGTTGAGGTCATCGGTGACCTTCACCAGAGCAGTTTCAGTGGAATGCCAGGGACAAAAAAATCAGATTGGGGGAGGGTTAAAACAGAGTGAGAGGAGAGAAGTTAGAGGTAGTGGACGGACACAACTCTTTGGAAGAGACTGGCTTCGAAGAAGCTGTGATGGCGGAAAGTTTGTCTTAAGAGGGGAGAAGTAGCCGGATGTGATCCGGTGAGAATGACCCAGAGTGAGCACAGGTTGGTGATGCAGGAGAGAGAGGAAGAACCCTGGAGCGATGTCCTTGGCAATGTCATGGCTCAGGAAATGTCTAACGATCCATCTAAGGATCCATTGAACATCATGCCCAGGACTTTTGCTGGAACTGCTGAAGGAGTCTGTGTTCTTCCTATGCGCTTTGCTAGACTGTTAGGAGATAAGGCTGGCTCTGCTTATTGTCACCTTTGCTGCCTTGTAGGAAGAGCCTTCCAGAGAAGAACAGGAAAATGAAGCCAAGGTATGGCGACCTGAGGCCCTGAGGCCATGGTTCTAGCCATACCCCAAAGCCAGTCTTCCGGAGCCAAGAAATTCTTTCTGCTCTGTTTGTGCTTACGTCAGTTCTCTTTAGTTTTCTATAATTTAGAACTGAAAGAATTTTAGACTAGATAGCCTGGATTTTTCATGTTGCTGTTGTTCATGTTTTTAATCTTGGATTCTCTTTTCTTTTTTTTTCTTTTTTTGTTTAATATATTTTATTGATTTTTTACAGAGAGGAAGGGAGAGGGATAGAGAGTTAGAAACATCCATCAGCTGCCTCCTGCACATTCCCTACTGGGTATGTGCCCACAACCAAGGCACATACCCTTGACTGGAATCAAACCTGGGACCCCTGAGTCTGCAGGCCAACGCTCCATCCACTGAGCCAAACCGGTTAGGGCGGATTCTCTTTTTCTTTATCAGTTTTCGGTGATTCTATTTATGCAGCTATAACTTATATGCTAATTATGCTCAAATTTAAGTGGTTAGTACAGATGTCTCTCATAGTCACCAAATGCTTATTAGACTCTTCCACATGGATATCCCAAAGATAATGAAAATCCACTTTGCATGGGCCTTTACTTATCATCTCACTCCTCCTCCCCAAACTGACTGTGTATCCCCATGTCTGTAAGTGGCATCACTATTTATCCAGTTGCCAAGAAAAAGTGTACTAGACTTCTCTCTGACTCATCCTATCAGTCCGGAAACCTCAGGTCATTGCACCTCCTTTACCCACATTCTTTCCTCCAATCCACTGCTGTGTTTGTGGCAGGTATTAAATGAGATAACCTATGTAAAGTATTTAGAACATGGTCCGAAATATTGTAAATTCACCTGCCTGAGTCTTCCTTTCGGCCCAGGGAGCAGGGACTATCATTGGTCCATCTTCAAACCTCCAGTGTCTAGCACCCAGTATGCTTACTGTATGTGAATGAATGAATGAATGAATGAGAAGACAGTACAGGGAGAAAGACTAGAAAAGCAATCCAATAGCATGTCATTATACCTTTGGATTATGGTCTTGAGGAAAGTAGAAGAAAAGCAACTTCAAAGCTTTTAGAGAGAACAGTTGAACCAGAAGGGTGCTGCATTTCAAAAACCTCAGACAGGCCTAACCGGTTTGGCTCAGTGGATAGAGCATCGGCTGAAAGGTCCCAGGTTCAATTCCGAACAAAGGCCTGTACCTTGGTTGTGGGCACATCCCCATTAGGAAGTGTGCAGGAGGCAGCTGATTGATGTTTCTTTCTCATCGATGTTTTTAGCTCTCTAACCCTCTCCCTTCCTCTCTGTAAAAAATCAATAAAACATATTTAAAAACAAAACCTCAGGCAGGAGGAGTAAGCTTGAGTGAAGACCAGGTTGCTTAAAGGGCCCAGTTCTTCAAGTCAAGAAAATGAGAGTAGAGAGGCTCTGTCTGTAGCCCTCTTCTCATCTCTTCCTCAACCTCTCCTGGCAGTAATTGTCATTGGATTGGGGTAAAATAGTGCCTATTACCTGGGATTGGTGTCCTCTCCCCGGGCATTAATCACCATCTCCATCTGATCACCTGCATAGCAGAGCTTCTGTTTGTTGTAGTGAAGGTTGAACACTATATAACATCACCCTACCTAAGGGGGTGTCATTCAAATAGTAGATATCTTTGCTATTTTAAAAAATATATTTTTAAAATTAATTTCAGAGAGGAAAGGAGAGGGGAAAAGAGATAGAAACATCAATGATGAGGATCATTGATCAGCTGCCTCCTGCACATCCCCCGCTGGGGATCCAGCACAACCCGGGCATGTGCCCTGAGCCCAATCCTTACCCCTTGGTTCATAGGTCAATGCTCAACCACTGAGCCACACCAGTCAGGCAATATCTTTGCTATTTAAACAATTTTACAATATTTTGTTATAATTTTCCTGACTCTATAGTTATTTGTATTGCAACAATGTTTAAGTATATATTAAAGTATTTTTTTCTAAGCCCTGGCCAGGTAGCTCAGTTGTTTAGAGCATCATCCCTATACATCAAGGTTGTGGGTTCAATCTCCAGTCGAGGCACATATAAAAATTAACCAGTGGCCGAAGCCGGTTTGGCTCAGTGGTCGAGCGTCGGTCTGCGGACTGGAATGTCCCAGGTTCGATTCCAGTCAAGGGCATGTACATTGGTTGCGGGCACATCCCCAGTAGGGGGTGTGCAGGAGGCAGCTGGTCGATGTTTCTCTCTCATCGACGTTTCTAGCTCTCTATCTCTCCCTTCCTCTCTGTAAAAAATCAATAAAATATATTTAAAAAATAAAAAATAAAAAAAATTAACCAATGAATGCATAAATAAGTGGAACAACAAACCTCTCTCTTCCTCTATCTCTAAAAATCAACAAATGAAATAAATAAAAGAATCAATAAACAAAATTTAAAATAATAATAAGAATGTCTTTTTCTAACAAAATCAATCTACATCATTTCACTTTAACAATAATAAAAAAAATCTTGTCACTCTAATATTGTCTAAGATAATTTAAATACAGAAAAGGAAAAAAAGAAAAAAAACTTAAACAACAGCTGCTTTTTTTTTTTTTTACATTTTTTAATTAAATTATTATCTGTGTACATATTTTAACCTTGCCCCCCATACATACAACAGCTGCTTTTTATTTATTTATTATTACACTATTGATCAGTAATAATTATAGAAAAAAAACAAACAAAAACAAGAATCCCATTGGTATTATTGCCCTGGCCAAATGTGACATATTTTAACTTACAATTCACACCATCTGCTGTTTCTGAACAATGAGGTTATTGTTGAGTATCTAATTAAATTTACTAGTACTTCCATTATGACATAAATTACTGTGTAATAGCCAGCACGAATCTCCCATTAAAAATCTACAAAAGGCTCCCTCTCCCTCTCAGGGGCATACTCCGGCCTTTCCTGTCAGCCACGCCTTCTTCTCCCACGTGGGTTACCTTTGCCTTTCTCTCTCCTAAGCTCCCAGGACCTTCCTTTTGCTTCCGTAACTTGTTTTCTGAGCTACGCAGCTGAGCTGGCTCACTTCTAATACCTCTGTAACTTTCTAAATAAACTGTCTCTTATAATTAAAAAAAAAAATCCACAACGAATTACACAGATATAACTTAAAGATTATTATATAATGATCTGCTAATTATATTATAGCAATTTTTTATGCTCTATCCACTGAGCCAAACCGGTTTCGGCTACTTTAACCTCTTAAAGGAGGTTTTGCCTCATTGTAATGCCTAGACAAAAAAAAAAAAAAAAATCAAATCAACACTAGAATGAGAATGAAAGCAAAGATTGGCAGCATTTACTGCATATTTCTAACAAACATTAAAAAAAAAAAAAGTGACATGTACATCAACCACACTGAAATCTAATTCTAAAAATATATCCAT
The DNA here is from genome assembly GCA_963693515.1 of Pipistrellus nathusii. Classification (NCBI taxonomy): domain Eukaryota; kingdom Metazoa; phylum Chordata; class Mammalia; order Chiroptera; family Vespertilionidae; genus Pipistrellus; species Pipistrellus nathusii. The sequence goes on from OY882859.1 coordinate 18,238,892, forward strand.
GTGAAAATGAGAAAAAATACTGGGTGCTGTTTTTGAACATCTGATACTTATGATTTAATTTTTGGTGAGGGACTAGCTAAGCTCATCCAAGAAAGTTAATGAGTATGATAATGGGAAATGTTTTTTATTTGGCAGGAATCCTAGCAAAATTTGATACCATTATTTCAGAACATTTATGCAAAATATAAATACTGACACAAAATAATATTACACATTGTTTAGGGAATAAAAGACAACATTAAATAATTGAAATTATAGATTCAATGAATACGATCCTGTTAAGTCAGAAAGTTAGACATTACTGAGTTATTTTAAATACAATGCCAGGAGCAAGCTATGTTGAAGACATAGCAATTCTTTTAGATTTGTTGATTTCCAAAATGCAAATATATCTACATGTGAACATCTTGGGGCAATTTGTTTAGCAGATGACTCGACTGGGGAAGGATTTTACATTCTCAGTAGACTACTTACAGAAACTAAATCTAGACAAAAGTAACCCAGGGGGCCAGAAATATGACAATGCAACAAAAATGCATGGGAAACTATAATGGGTTGTAACAAAAGATCTTTGAAAAATAATTCTGGGGAAATCTTTCTTCTTTGTTTTTTGTATTCTTTCTTTTTTTAAAAAAAAATATATATTTTTATTGATTTTGTACAGAGAGGAAGGGAGAGAGATAGAGAGCTAGAAACATCGATGAGAGAGAGTCATCAGCTGCCTCTTGCACACCCCCTACTGGGGATATGCCCGCAACCAAGGTACATGCCCTTGACCGGAATCGAACCTGGGACCTCTCAGTCCCCAAGCCGACGCTCTATCCATTGAGCCAAACCAGTTTCGGCTGTTTTTTGTATTCTTTCAACTTGATAGTGAACTTCATTGTAAAAAGGTTTTTTTTTTTTAGATCATTGAATTTAAAATATTGTCTAGGAACTATAGAACAAAATTTCAGTCAATTTTATCATTGTTGTTGTTAATCCTTACCACCGGATATTTTCCCCATTGATTTGAGAAAGAGTGGAAGGGAGGAGGAGAGACACAGAGAGAGAAACATCCATGTGAGAGAGACACATTACTTGGTTACCTACTGCACCCGCCCTAACAGGGGAGGGGATCAAACCTGCAACCAAGCTGCATGCCCTTGACCAGAATTGAATCCATAACCCTCAGTCCAAGGACTGATACTCTAACCATTGAGAAAACTATCCAGGGCTTGAGCATATATTTTAAATACAAATTTTCAAATGTTGAATTTACAATGAGAAAGTCAAGTGGATGAAATGTCACTAAAAACTCAAACGGCAGAGGCAAGGCCCTTTTTAGGAACTCTTAATTATATTAATAAAAAAACTGATTCTACAAGCCAACTACACAGGCAAATTTCAGCTTTTAAATGTATTTGCTCATCATTAATATGAAATGGTATTTTGGTAAGATCTTATAAGTATTTAATTTAATATATGTAATGCCCTTGAAGACAGTGACAACCTAAAAGTGTTCTTTGTTTTAAAAAGGAAGCAAGATTTATGAAAAATAGGTTATTGATGCCTAATGACACTTCAACATTGCTGCTATTGCTCATGAAGAAAATTCTAAGGAAAAGGAGGAAGAATCATTTTTTTGTGATTTCAAAAACCCCAAACTAAATTTCAAAATTACTTTATTTTGCTATCCTAGACCCACTAATAGCATCTTTAAAAGATTTATGATACTGAAAGAATATGGCCTTTTTAAAGTGTTCTAATCCAGATAATAAATCTAATTTGAAGAATTATAAAAAATATGGTATACTACAATTCTGTAAAAATTTATGATTGAGCCCTAGCTGGTTTGGCCCAATGGATAGAGCGTCAGCCTGAGGACTGAAGGGTCCCAGGTTCCATTCCAGTCAAGGGCACATGTCTGGGTCGCAGGCTCTACCCCAGAAGGGGGCGTGCAGGAGGCCACGGATCAATGATTCTCTCTCATCATTGATGTTCTATTTCTCTCTCCCTCTACCTTGTTTCTGAAATAAATAAAAACATATTTTAAAAAATTTATGACAAATTTGAGATGAGATGTTGCTGGCATGCAAATGGTATTTAAATCATGTGATTGGATGAGATTTGGAAAAGAGTTAACGTAGATAGAGAAGAAAATAGAACAAACTTAAGCCTTGGAGCATTCCTATATAGAAGGAAGTGATTTTGATGGGACATTAATGTATTAAGATTCCCAAATCTTGGCTGAATGAGACTTCAGGTGGTGCATACAATGCAATATATAGATGATGTATCATAGAAATTGTATACTTGAAGCCTATATAATCTTATTAACTCCAATAAATTTAATTAAAAAAAAGACTCCCAAATCTTGTGATTTTTCTAAAATCAAATAGTGAGTATGAGTCCCACACTGCTTTCTCCCCTGAGAATTTTAATCTTGAGTGAATATGCATAGTAATGCTGAACAGATTGCTATGGGTGTCGGCTTTATAGAGTAGGGCTTTAGGTGTGAGCTCAGGAGTCATACCGCTTAGATTTGAATTGCAGCTCCACCACTCACTAAACTGTGTGACTTTGGGCAAGTCACCTAACTGGGCCTGGATGCCTTCACTTGTGCAATGGGTATCAGAATGACAGGTCACACTTATTAAGGCCTCATCACTTGAGGATTAAATAGGCTCATTCCTGTGAAGGGCTCAGAGCAAAGCTTGGCCCATGAAGAAAGGGATCCCATGAAGAAAGCTGTCCTTAGTCCTAGAGAGCTAGCACACAAATTCCTGTGGCCGAGACCACTCTTCCTCTCCCCTCGGCCAGGTTATTTGTCCTTCAGCTCTCTTTAAGAGAGCCTTTTGCCCAGCTGGTGTGACTCAGTGATTGAACATCAACCTGTGCACGAATTTTGTGTACCAGGCCACTAGAGTGTGTGTGTGTGTGTGTGTGTGTGTGTGTGTGTGTGTGTGTGTATAAATTGATTTTTAGAAAGAGAAAAGGAGAGAGAGAGAAACCCTAATCCTAATCACTGACCAGGGATTGGGTCTACAACCTGGGTATGTGCCTGGACAGGGAATTGAACCCACCACCTTTCGGTGTAGAGGACTACACTCCAATCAACTGAGCCACACAGGCCAGGGCATTGTCTTTTACTTTTCTCTCCTCCCCAGCAAGCTGACAGCTTTTGGAAGGCCCTGGACTGTGGCTCCCCACCTCAGAGGCCCCAGAACCTGGCAGGGTGGGACCAGTTCATGTCTAACAAGTGGGAGAATAAGTGCATTTTAAAGGAACGGAAAGAAAAGGGGGTCTTTCCACTGAGTCAAGGAGGCCAGATGAAAACTGGTCAATTTCTTGTTCCCTTTAGCAGAGCCACAAACTGATGCTGGTCATGGCTCAGTCCTGAGCTCCAGCCACTGGGGTGAACCTCCCAGACTTGACATTAACTCCAAGGCTCTCTCCACCCGGAGGGAGGGCAGGAGGGCGGGAGAGAGGGGTAGGAAGGGGAGCTTTTTTACACAAGTGCGCAGTGACAATGACAGGTGGGCTGTCTGCCCAGCCCGAGGGGTAAATAAACAGCACAGGTGTCCTGTAAGCAAAGGAGAAGCAGCAGGCTGTTCACAATAAGGCTGGCTGGTTCTTGGCGTGCTGAGTAGCTACATTTTCATTCTGTTTTTTCCATTTCATGCTGTTTAGGGCATGTATTACCTTTTGAAGCAAAAGCAAAGCCCGAATAAAATATTGCTTTCAGAGACCGGTTTGGCTCAGTGGTAGAGCATTGGTCTGTGGACTGAAAGGTCCCAGGTTCAATTCTGGTCAAGGGCACGTACCTTGGTTGCGGGCACATCCCCAGTAGAGGGTGTGCAAGAGGCAGCTGATCAATGTTCCTCTCTCATCGATGTTTCTAACTCTCTATCCCTCTCTCTTCCTCTCTGTAAAAAATCAATAAAATCAATAGTAAAATAAATAAATAAATAAATAAATAAATAAATAAAACACATTAAAAAAAACATTGCTTTCAAAGTACTCTTTTTTATTTTTTGATCCTCGCTGGAGGATATATTTTCACTAGAGGCCTGGTGCACAGATTTGTGCACTGGCAGGGGTGGGGTGGGGGGGTCCCTCAGCCCAGCCTGTGCCCTCTCTCAGTCCGGATGCCTTGGGGGATGTCTACCTGAAGTGGAAGTGGGAGAAGCTCCCGCCATCACGCTGTGCTCATCAGCCATGAGCCTGGCTTCTGGCTGAGTGGCACTCCCGCTGCAGGAGTGCACTGACCACCAGGGGCAGGTCCTGCATTGAGCATCTGCCCCTTGGTGGTCAGTGGGTGTCATCACGACTGGTCATTCTACCATTGGGTCAATTTGCATGTTAGGGTTTTATTATATAGGATTGAATTTTTACAGAAAGAGAAAGAGAGAGAGATGAGACATGGACCAATTGCTTCCCCAAAGTCCATCCACCATGGATCAACCAGAAACCTGAGTATGTGCCCTGACTGGGAATTGAACCCTTAACCCAACCAACCGAATCACACCAGCAAGGACTGTGGCTCATTATTCTTTATTTTCAGTGGAGTAGATGCCAGACTCCTTCCCCCAGATTCTGCACACATACAAACCCCAGGAATTAAATCATTATCATTATATAAAATTACAAGGAAGAAGAAGAGGCGGTGGGGGAGGAGCCAGGTCCTGGAAAGGTCCGGGTGTGAAAAGGCCTATGGGTAAGAACAGGAGCAGATCCAGTTTAACCAGGTGGCCCGCAGCCTCTTACCTCACTGCAGGCCTTACCCCCAGGCCCCAGAGCTCCGCACACCTGTGAGGGAGTGGGGAGAGGAGGCATGGAGGAGTGAGGGGGTGGGGCAGCACGTGTAGGGGCAGCACAAGAACGTCTTGGACTTTGCCACATTCCCTCTGCGACGGCACTTAAAAAGAAGAAAAAGAAATGAATTTCCATCTGCTCTTTTGCTATAAGCATCTAATAGCATGTTTCTGAAGCAAAAACAAGGACAACGTTTTAAAAACACGGTTTTCAAAGCAGCTTTTCGAAGGGAGCTCTCCTTCGCTTCTTTGCCTCTGGGCCAGGCCATCCTGCAGGGCCAGTTGATGGGTGGAGAGGCTGGCCAGGCCCTGACCTGCGGGGTCCCGGCCATGCCCGCCTCCCCTTGCTGCTATCTTAGCAGAAAGAGCCGCACGCAGATCCTCAGGCCCAGATGGGAGTGAGTCCCCCACAAAACGCACGACCCTGAGACCCTCCTAGGTCTTGCACAAGTGAATTTTACAACCGGCACAAAAACTCGGAGGATGTTGGAGTGCGGAGGATCCACTTCAGTTTTCCTAAGACTGTCTTCTGCTTAATTAAGGAAACCACTGCCGCGCTCACAGCTGAAGAAACACAGGAAGGACCAGGAAGGGAACCTCTCCCAGCTCCACCTCTCCAGGTTGCCCCAGCGTCCAAGCCAAGGGTGGACTTCCAAAATAGGGCTGGGGGGTGGGAGTGGGAGGGCAGGGGAGGGGGTGTCAGGCTTTGAGCGCTCAGGCTCTGGAGCCAGGCCAGTGGACCTGGGCTTGGATCCCTGTGGCCTTCCTTCGTTTCCTCGTTTATAAAACTCTGCCAGGCACTGCCCTACAGGTCTGATGCATATTAATTCACTTCATCCTGCCCACCACCCTAGGAGGGAGTTGCTATGATTATCATTTTACAGAGAAAAAGGTTAAGGAAGTTACTCAAGTCACACAGCTAAGTGCATGGCAGAGTTAGAGTCTCTGGTCCGGTAGCTCAGTTGGTTAGAGCATTGTCCTGATGGGCCAAGGTTGTGGGTTTAATCCCAGGTGAGGGTACATACAAGAAACATACCAGAAGCAATCAATGAATGCATAAATAAGTGGAATAGCAAGTGGATGCATCTCTCCCTCTCTTTCTCTCTCTTGCTCTCTCCCATTAAGTCAGTTAATCAATCAATCAATCAATCAATCAAACCACAGGGATTTGAACTCAAGCAGTTTGTTGCCACTAAGTTCTAGGGCCCCTCACTGCACAAACATGGTAAAGTCCTTCCTAATGAGCTTAAAAAAATGTTTAAAAAAATAATAGTGGAGCCAGCCAGTATTATTAAAAAAATAATAGCTGCTTAGTAGTTGAGCCACGAGGTCACAGTTCCATGTGAGCCTGATCCCCAGTTTGGGGCATGCAGGAGGCACAGATGAGTGATTCTCTCTCATCATCAATGTTTCTATCTCTCTCTCCCTGTCCCCTTCTCCTTAAAATCAATAAAAATATTTTTTTAAAAAAAATAATAATAGTGGATTTAAAAGTAAGAAGAAGAATAGAAAAAACAAAGGAGAGAATGGAGAAGAGAAAAATCAAACAAAATACAGAAAGCAGACCTTGGTGATATAGGCAGCTGCTAAAATTTTCTCTTTAGTGCTTTTATTTTAAAACTAGCACTCAGGCGGGTCCCTCAGCCCTGGCCTGCACTCTCTCACAGTCCAGGAGATGCCCATCTGCTGGCTTAGGCCCACTCCCCAGGGGAGCAGGCCTAATTTGGTAGTTAGACATTCCTCTGGCAGCCTGGAGCCCTCAGGGGATGTCCAACTGACAGCTTAGGCCTGCTCCCTGTGGTGGAGTGGACCTAAGCTGCAGTTTGACATCCTTAGCACTGCTGAAGAGGTGGGAGAGACTCCCGCCACCACCGCTGGGCTCACAGCCTTCAGCCCAACTATGACAGAGCACAGCTCCCCCTATGGGAGAGCGCTGACCACCAGGGGGCAACTCCTGCATTGAGAGTATGCCCCTGGTGGTCAGTGTGTATCATAGCAACCACTTGTTCCCCAGTTATGGTCAATTTGCATATTACCCTTTTATTATATAGGATAACATTTATGCTTTTTAAATTCTTTTTTAAAGTTATAATTCTAATATGTGCTCATAAATATTTCAAACAAAATTGTAAAAACTCACCATTGCCTGGCATGTGTGGCTCAGTGATGGAGCATCAACATATGAACCAGAAGGTCATGGTTTGATTCCCAGTCAGGGCACATGCCCAGGGTGTGGGCATCCATGATTCTCTCTCATCATTGATGTTTCGACCTCTCTCTTCCTCTCCTTCCTCTCTCTCTAAAATCAATAAAAGATATGTTAAAAATAAAGTCACCATCATTATAAAAAAAAAAACAAACAACAGTATGGAGATTCCTCAAAAAAAATTAAAAAATAGTACTTCCAGATGATCCAGCAATCCCACTTCTGGGTACTTATCCAGAGGAAATGAAAACAAGACCTCGGAGATATTTGCACTCCCATGTTCTATGGAGCATTATTCTCAATAGCCAAGATATGGAAACAGCCCAAGTGCCCGCTGACAGATGAATGGATGTTCTTCAGCCATGAGTAAGAAGGAATCCTGCCATTTGTGACAATATGAATGACTCTGGAGGACATTATGCTATATGCTAAATGAAATAAGCCAGGCAGAGAAAGACAAATAGCAGGATCTTACTTCTACAGGGAGATTTTAATTGAATTAAGTTTAGAGGTCTAATGTTCTGGCATTATGACTGACTATACTTAATAATAATACTGTATTGATCACTAAAATACGCTAAGAGCCCTATAATGTTTGCTCAGTGGTTAGAGCATCAGCTCAAGGACCAAGGGGTTTAGGGTTCACCTCTCAGTCAAAGGCGAGTACCTGGGTTGCAGAATCCCTGCCCTGGTTGGGGGTGTGCAGGGAGACAACCTATCAATGTGTCTCTCTCACATGGATGTTTTTCTCTCTCTCCCCCTTCTTCCCTCCCTTCCACTCTCTCTAAAAATCAATGGGGAAAAAATATATCCTTAGGTGAGTATATATATATATATATATATATATATATATATATGCTAAGGGAATAGATTTCAGGTACAGGCATCACACACAAAAAGAGCGGTGACTACATGAGGAGATTATGTTAACTGGCTTGACTATAATAATTACTTCACAATGAATATGTATATCAAATCATCATATTGTACACCTTAAATAGATATAATTTAAAAATACATAATTTTTATTTAAGCATATATAGATAAGTGTATTCTTTCATTGGATTTTTCATCACTTTGCACATCAGGGGTTCTAAATATCTTTTTATGTTCCTCAGCCATTTCTTTTGTATGTGTGTTTTAGTTTTTCATTTATTAGTCACAGGCTTTCTGGAACCAACTGTTTCTTAAACAAACTAAATATAAGACATCCATTCAAAACACTTTTGAAATCCAAATAATTTTTTTTTTTTTTTGGTAAATAATGATTTACAAATGAAGTCATTCCTTTCCCCTTAACATTTTGACAGATTATTAATTAATTTTTTATTGTTTAAAGTATTACATATAGTATTACATATGTCTCTTTTCCCCCTTATTAACTCCCCCACTCCTCAGCCATTTCTTTTGTAATTGCCTATTTATTTTATTATTATTATTATTATTATTTTTAATATATTTTATTGATTTTATACAGAGAGAAAGGGAGAGAGATATAGAGCTAGAAACATCGATGAGAGAGAGTCATCGATCAGCTGCCTCTTGCACACCCCCTACTGGGGATATGCCCGCAACCAAGGTACATGCCCTTGACCGGAATCGAACCCGGGTCCCTTCAGTCCCCAAGCCAACGCTCTATCCACTGAGCCAAACCGGTTTCAGCTATTTCTTTATTTTTATTGTCATTTGTTTTTAGGTGAGCTGTGCTTATACTGTGTATATCACATATATTTTATAAATAGTTACTCCCAATATGTTATTTTTTTAAAAACAGATATATTTTTATTGATTTTAGTGAGGAAGGGAGAGGGAGAGAGAGAGAGAGAAACATCAATGATGAGAGAGAATCATTGATTGGTTGCCTTCTGCATGCCCCCTTACCAGGGATCGAGCCCACAACCCAGGCATGTGCCCTTGACCAGAACCAAACTCGGGACCCTTCAGTCTGTAGGCCAATGCTCTATGCACTGAGCCAAACCAGCTAGGGCCCAATATGTCATTTTTAAAACTTAGTTTTGGACGCTTGCAATATATACGTTTAATTTTTTTTTCCTGCCGAAACCGGTTTGGCTCAATGGATAGAGCATCGGCTTGGGACCCAGGTTCGATTCCGGTCAAGGGCATGTACCTTGGTTGCGGGCATATCCCCAGTAGGGGGTGTGCAAGAGGCAGCTGATGGATGACTGTCTCTCATCGATGTTTCTAGCTCTCTATCTCTCTCCCTTCCTCTCTGTACAAAATAAATAAAAATATATTTTTAAAAAAGAAAGAAAGAATTTAATTTTTTCCCCCTCATTACACGAGTCAATCTTTTACATCATGGCTCTGGTTTGGTGTTTGTTAGGAACACTTCCCTGAGCCCACATTATAAACGTGTTCACGTGTTTTCTTCCTGAACTTTGGTGGCTTTAGGTTTAACATTTAAATCTGTAAGGGAGCTCCCCTCTGTCTGGGCCACAGTCCAGCCTCTCTGAGAGTTGTTCCTCCCAAGCACGGTGATTCGCTGGGGCTTAAATATTATGGCCTGACTTTCCTGCTAGAGAGGTTGTCACACAGTGAGCCATCCTCAAACAAAGAGCTCTTTTCCTTCTAATCCTGCAAAAAAATCAGCTCATGTGGGAAACTACCTTCCCCATCTGCCCTCCGGCGAGCCCCCCTAATCCACAAAATCTGCTCTTTGTTCCAGGCGCCTGCTTCCCTCTGGGTCTCCATCACCTTCACCTGACAATTAGAGGCTCGCACTCCCCCACTGGCCCTGCCACCTGCACACGGCACTCCATCCCCCTCACCCAGTGAGTCACCCCGGAACTTCTGCAGGTCTCACAGCCCAGGTACTCATTCCGTAGCGAGAGCCCGCCAGACAGGAGGTGCTCCCTACATGTTTGTTGACTAAATATATAAACAATCAAGTAAATTGAGTGCTTACTCTATGCACTTAGACTATTCATCTCTACATACTTTCCTACCTACAAAGTAATATATGACTATTATAAAATACTAGAGGCCCAGCGCGCGAAATCACGCGAGACCCAGGCCTGCCGTGCTGGTGGGATCCCAGACCCATCACTGGGAGCCCCAAGCCCCACCACACCCTGTGAGCTGTGAATCCCCACCCTGCTGCTGCAAGCAGCTCGTGGGCTGGGGGGTAGGGACCCTGAGGTGCTCCATGCACCTCCTGGTGACCAGTTGCTTTGTCATTCCAGCCTCTGGCCTTTCATAATATAGATTCCCAAAGATAGGAGTCTATAAAACATACCTGTCCCCCATAATCCTGTCCCTATGGTAACCACTGAGAACAGCTTGACATACACATATTATTTTGGCCCTAGCTGGTTTGGCTCAGTGGGTAGAGTCTCAGCCTGAGGACCGGTCAAGGGCACGTCTCTCGGTTACAGGCTCCTCCCCGACCTGGGCCCTGGTCAGGGCACACGCAGGAGGTAACCAATCCATGTTTCTCTCACATGGATATTTCTCCCTGTCTTTCCCTTCCTCTTCCACTCTCTCTAAAAAATCAATGGAAACATATCCTCGGTAAGGATTTAAGAAGCAAACAAATACTATTTTCCATTCTTCCAACAGCCGTTAAGATAGGTGTTGTTATCCCATTTCTCAGTTAAGGGAAGTAAGACCCAGAAAGGTGCAGCCGCTTGATCAGGGTCATAGAGCTGGTAAGTGGTTGAGTCAGGATTGACAGGAGTAGTCTTTGCTCCTGTCACTGAGACTTACTGTTACACCCACAGATGAGTATGTGAAAGGTCCTGAAGTCTTTTTGTGGAATTAACTGGGAGCAGCCAGCAATGCCCGAACTCAGAGGAACATTGGAAATAGGAGGATCCCCTGATGGTGTCTCTTGATTCTCCAAGGCTCCAACATTTGGGGATTTGATGTATAACCCAGGATCACACGTGGAGTTCTCTACAGGGCTGGTCCTGGATAACGTGTTCAGCAGCAGAGAAGGTCACAGACCTGGACGGAGCCTGAAGGACATTGTGATGGGGGATGCACCCTAGACAAAGTTCAGGAGACTGGAGCCCTAATCCTGGCTGTGCCATATACCTGCTGTGTGAATTTGGGCAAATCACCACAGCTCTCTGAGTTTTCACTTTGGGTTTGTAGAATAGAGAGATGATAAAACCTGCTCTCACTGAGTCACAGCAGATATGGGGAGGTAATGGGCATGAAACTGGAAGTGTTGGGGGACCTCTTGCTCCCTAAGTCTCTTGTGCTTTCCTCTCGCTTTGTACTTATTACCTCACATTGGAAATACCTTTTTACGAGTCTGGCATCACTGAGCAGAGAAAGGGAAGAAATCATACATATAAGTGTATATATGGTAAGCGCCAAGTCCTCCTTGTGCATCAGGCTTGTTGGACAACACGGAGTTAAGCTTACAAACTTCAGAAACAACTGCCTGGGTTCAAATTCTAGCTCCACCAATTCAAATTGTGGGAATTGGGGCAACTTACTTAACCTTTCTAGGATTCGGTTTCCTCATCTAAAGCAAGGATAAGGACAGCACACACTTCATCCTATTTATAATAAGATTAATTGAGCCATTTATGACACTTAATGGGTTTAGGACAGGGGTCAGCCAATTTCATCCCACAGGCCAAATCTGGCCTGCTGTGGATTTTTATGCAGCTCATTAGCTGAAAACAGTGTTCGCATTTATAATCCCATTAAAAAACTGAGTGGAAATTTCCTTTCTCTTACGTTATATAAATACCTACACGATAGCTTCCATTTTGGCTCTTTGCCTACAAATTTTAAAATCTTTACTGTCTGGCCCTTCACAGAAAAAGTTTGCCAACCCCAGGTTACGTATAATTCCTTACCCCTAGGAAGAGCCCAGGGACTGTTAACTATTTATTGAAATGGTACGAGATATGTATTTTTGTCTGTATTTTTAAAGATGGTAAGATTAAAGTTGAGAGATGGGTAGTGACCCTGGTCACACCTATAATTCTGGCAGCATTGATCAGGAATGAGTCTGTGAGGGTGCCAGGGCCCACCTACACAGATGAGTCCTCGGTCCTCACCAGTCCACCGCTCAGGTGCCTGGACCGGGAGAGGCCTAGAGGATTCCTGCCCTCAGCACAGGAGGTGAGGCACCAGTTCCCTTCACTGTGGATCGCTCCATGGAATCCTCCGTCTGAGGCTGTCAGCAGCCCAGCCTCATCCACCCAGCATACGTTCATAAAACAAGTGTTTATGGAGACGCTCTGGGCTTCACTGTTTCCCTGCTCAGTCTGAGGGTGGGACCGCCAGGCAGCGGATGGGCTTCTGCCCAGGGCCTCACTTGCTGCAGCTCAGAAGGGCCCAGAAAGCTCTGCCAGAGGATGAGTGGGGGAGGAGGCCCAGAACAGCTGCAAGGACAAGAGACATGGCTGAGTGCTGACCCCGGATCAGAGGGAGCCCATGAAGAATGGCTCCCTCCCGTGAACTGGGCATCGTAAATCTGTATGGATTAAAAGCTCAGGGTTTGGAATCCCCACTCCAGCCACTATTTATGTGGCCTTGAGTCAGCCACTTCCTCTTCCTGTCTAGGGAGGCAGAAGTGACCTTAACAACTACCCAGACACAGGCCTTCATTTTGCAGTTAAGAAACTGCTATGGGCTAAATTGTGTCCTCCTAAAATTCATATGTTGAAAATATAACCCCCAGTACCTCAGAATGTGACCTTCTTTACGGAGGTAATCAAGTTAAAATGAGATCATTAGGAAAATTTGGAGACAGGTGTGCATATAGGAGAGCACCATATGAAATGAAGAAAAGATTGGGGTGTGGACTCCATAAGCCAAGTATCATTAAAGATGGCCTGCAAACCACCAGGAGCCAGGGAAGAGGCACAGACAAACTCCTTCCTAGTAGCCCTAAGAAGGAACAACCCTATTTGACACCGTAATCTCAGACCTCTGGTTTCCAAAACTCTTAGACGATGCATTTGTGTTATTTAAAACAACTGCTTTGTGGTATTTTGTTATGGCAGCGCTAGCAAACAGTTACAAAAATTGAGTCCAAGAGACCTGAATTCTTGCCCCAATTAGATTTAGCTTTGTAACAACCCTTAATCTTGTCTTTAAAAAAATTATAAGAGAGAAAGCAAGATATCGGCATAAACACCTAAACTGCTGCCTCACACAACAATTTCAAAACTACAACTAAAAGACAAAACAGACACCATCCAGAACCACAGGAAGGCTGGCTGAGTGGAAATTCTAGAACTCGAAGGAAAGAGAAAAGCACACTGTGACCCAGAGGAACTGCAGAAGGCAGAGGTATGGAGGCGGGTGCGCTCCGGGAGAGTTGGCAACTGAGTGGCTAGCTTTCTCAATCAGGAGGGAGATAAAAGCTCCTGACGGCTCTGAACTCCAGTTCTGGGTGATAATCTGGAGACCCAGACTCATTCGGGGAGAAACGAGACTGTCTGGCAGTGGGCAAAACTCAAGGGCAGCTTTCTCTCAGAGGTGCTCGCAGCGATTACCGTGGGACACTGAAACCAAGGGGCTTCTTAGGGCAGAGCTGACAGGAAGCCATTGCTGTTTGCTTCGCCCTGGGACTTCACCCCATCCAAGCTGAACACAGAGGCTTTTGCAAGTCTTGTCTCATAAGGGTGTCTCCAGCACAGAAGTTCTCCCAGTGTAGACACAGCTGATCCTCACAGCCAATTGGCGTGGGGGTCAATTCCTCCCAGTGATACCAACAACAATCAATGCTTAACTACAACAAGACTGTGCACACAGCCCACAAAGGGGTGCACCAAAAATGTCTACCTCAGATAACTGGGGAGGCTGAGCCACTGGGCCCTATAGGACACCTAGCACACAAAGCCACTCTATCAACTCAGGGAAGCAGCCAAAATGCAGAGTCAAAGAAACAGGTCACAAATGAAAAAAAAACGGGGGAAAGCAAACTACTGAATATAGAGTTCCAAAACCACGATTATATGGTTTTGCAAGAATTTTCTAGAAAAGGCCAATAAATTTAGTGAGTCACTCGAGGCTATGAAAAAGGACCAACTAGAAATTAAGCATACACTGACTGAAATAAAAAACATTATGTAGAGACCCAACAGCAGCCTAGAGGACAGCAAGAATCAAGTCAAAGATCTGCAATATGAAGAAGCAAAAAACACTCAACTGGAAAAGCAAAAAGAATCCAAAAATATGAAGATAGTGTAAGAAGCCTCTGGGGCAACTTCAAGTGTACCAACATCCAAATTATGGGAGTGCCAGAAAAAGAGAGAGAGCAAGATACTGAAAACCTATTTGAAGAAATAATGACAGAAAACTTCCCCCACCTGGTGAAAGAAATAGACTGATAGTCCCAAGAGGTCATGGTTCCTATTCAAACCAGAACCTGTTTCAAAAGCACAGAGAACCCCAAACAAAAGGAATCCAAAGAGGACCACACCAAGACACATCATGACTAAAATGCCAAGAGCAAAAGACAAAGAGAGAATATTAAAAGCAGCAAGAGAAAAACAGGGAGCACCCATATGATTGTCAGCTGATTTCTCAACAGAAACTATGCAGGCCAGAAGAGAGTGGCAAGAAATATTCCAAGTGATGAATAGCAAGAACCTATAAAGCTATCATTGAGAATTGAAGGTCAGATAAAGAGCTTCACAGATAAGAAAAAGCTAAAGGAGTTCATCACCTCCAAACCAGTGTCATATGAAATACTAAAATGTATTCTTTAAGAAGAGAAAGAAGAAAAAGGTAAAGATAAAAATTATGAATAACAAATACATATCAATCAACAAGTGAGTCTAAAACACAAGTGAATAAAAAATCTAATGAACAGAATAATCTGGTGAATATAATAGAATCAGGGACATAGAAAGGGAATGACTGACAGTTCTGGGAGGGAAAGGGATGTGTGGGGTGTGGGAAGAGACTGGATAAAAAACCACAATAATTGGAGAACCTCCAGATAGGAGCAACTCCAGGCTTGTGAACGCTGCTGTTTCACGAGACCCCATCCTCAGAAGGGCCCCAGGATTGGTTCAGTGCTCTGCTGTTGCCCCTTTGAAATTCTTAATAATTTTATCTTTGAACTTGTGTTTTGTATAAGAAATCTGAGAGGATGATGGAGCCTGTGCATGAGCAGAGTAGATAAGCACCATGTGACGGCCATTCCTTGCCACCCTCATTTGCAAATACATACAGTATTCAGGAGACTGTGAGCACAGAATTCTAGTGGACTCACTGCAAGAGGAAGAAAGTGAGCTACATCTACGCCTGGGTAAGTGTGAGCTCTGATAGTTCCGAGGGGTCATGGTTCCTATTCAATCCAGAACCTGTTTCAAAAGCAGGAAGAGGACAGTGGCATTCTCAGAGGCTGGAGAACCCGCTCCCATCACTTCTTACTCATGTTACTTTCCTGTATTAACCGAACACTGGTTCTGAGAACAACTCAAAATTCACCTCATTCCTTATTCATCAGTAATTATTTCATATGATGAATTATTATTATAGCA
The DNA here is from genome assembly GCA_963693515.1 of Pipistrellus nathusii. Taxonomy (NCBI): domain Eukaryota; kingdom Metazoa; phylum Chordata; class Mammalia; order Chiroptera; family Vespertilionidae; genus Pipistrellus; species Pipistrellus nathusii. Next base: position 18,254,377 of record OY882859.1, read on the forward strand.
GTGGTGGTTATTAAGATTAACATTATTATATGTAGTAGTAATTCTTATTTCATTTCCTTTGTTATTCATCAGTAAACCATGCTGATAGAATGTGTGCATAACAGAAGTGAAATAAAAGCAGCTGAGTCTGGCACAGCATTTCCATTGTTCTGGTGAACAGTATGTTTGTATGTATGTTTGTACAAGCTATGAAACACAAATTGTGTAAATTGGGTGATTCTGCCCAAGAGTTAAATGCTCTTATAGTTGGATTTGAAACCAGAGTTTTATTCAGAATATATAACATTAAGAACAAAGTTATTATGTTTGAAAGGACTGAGAAAACTTCAGAGCCAAGAATGTAAGACAAAGTGAGAGAGGTGTAGGGAGCTGGCCGGTAAAGTGTTTTTTTAAAAAAAATATTTTTATTGATTTTTTACAGATAGGGAGAGGGATAAAGAGTTAGAAACATCGAAAAGAGAGAATCATCAATCAGCTGCCTATTGTACACTCCCTACTGGGGATGTGCCCGCAACCAAGGTTCATGCCCTTGACCGGAATTGAACCTGGGACCTTTCAGTCTGAAGGCCAATGCTCTATCCACTGAGCCAAACCGGTTTTGGTGGGTAAAGTGTCTTAATAGTCCTGGTTGTTAAGTAGCTCGGTGGCTTAAAGAGTCATTCTGAGTCACCAAGGTTTCAGGTTCGATCCCTGGTCAGAACACATACAAGAATCAACCAATGAATGCATAAATAAGTGGAATGACAGATCGATGTGTTTAACAAGCAAACAAACAAATAAAATTGTATTGTCCTCCAAATGAACTAAGGAATCTTAACTTTGATTTTTTTTTCTTTTTGTTGTTTAAAGTGTTACATGTCTCCTTCCCTCCTACTCCCCGATTAATCTCCCTCCAGCCACTCCCACCCCTGAGGACAAGCCCCTACCACCCCAGTTGGTCATGCTAATATGCATGCATACAAGTGCTTTGGTTGATCTCTAACCGCCCTCCCCCGGCCCCTCCCCGCCAATGCCTTCTCCCCGAGGTTGGTTTGCTCAGTGCCACCTTGTCTCTGGATCCATTTTTGTTCATCACTTTATGTTGATCATTATATCCCACATATGCGTGAGATCATGTGGTATTTATCTTTCTCCTACTGGCTTATAACGCTTAGCATAATGCTCTCCAGTCCCCTCCATGCTGTTGCAATATGGTAAAAGTTCCTTCTTTTTATAGCAGTGTGGTAGTCCATTGTGTAGATGTACCACAGTTTTTTAACCCACTCATCTGCTGATGGGCACTTAGGCTGTTTCCAAAAATTAGCCATTGTAAATTGCACTGCTATGAACATAGGGGAGCATATATCCTTTCTGATGGATGTTTCTGGTTTCTTGAGATAAAGTTCTAGAAGTGGGATTATTGGGTCAAATGGGAGTTTCGTTTTTAACTTTTTAAGGAAACACCATACTGTCTTCCATAGTGGCTGCATCTGTCTGCATTCCCACCACAGTGCATGACCGTTCCATTTCCCCCACATCCTCAATAGCACTTGTCTTTTGTTGATTTATTGATGATAGCCATTCTGACAGGTGTGAGATGGTATCTCATTTTTTTTAATTTGCATCTACTTTGAGCATGTTTTCATGCTTCTTGGCCCTTAACTTTGATTTTTATCAAACAAAAAGTCATGAAAATATTTAAGGTGTTCAGAGCTGTTTTTCAAAAGGGTCCATTTTGCTGCATAGACACCCTCACCTATAAAATGGAAAAGCAATGCCCTAGCTGGTATGGCTTATTTGATTGGCCATTGTCAGTGCACCAAGGAGTTGCCAGTTTAATTCCTGGTGGTGGTGCATGTGGTGGGCAGCCAAACAGTGTTTCTCACTCTATGTTTCTCTCTTTCCCTTCCTATCTGTCTAGAATCTATGAAAAATGTATCATCGGGTGAGGATTAAAAATTACATATCAGCATTAAAAAAAGGGGTGGCCGAAACCGGTTTGGCTCAGTGGATAGAGCGTCGGCCTGCGGACTAAAGATCCCAGGTTCGATTCCAGTCAAGGGCGTGTGCCTTGGTTGTGGGCACATCCCCAGTAGGGGGTGTGCAAGAGGCAGCTGATTGATGATTCTCTCTCATCGATGTTTCTAACTCTCTATCTTTCTCTCTTCCTCTCTGTAAAATAAATAAATAAACAAACAAACAAATAAATAAATAGAAAAACATTTTTAAAAAGGGGTGGGGTGGGGTGGAGAGTAGAGTCAACACATTTCAGGATGGTGGAAAACGCTGGCAGAGTTAACTGATGCAGCATCCTGGAGAAAGCAGCAATGTGAATGTGCGAGGAGGAGGCTGCAGGAAGAGAAAGAATCTATTTTCCCCCACAGGATTCTCAGATGATCCTGACGGGGAAATGAGAATGCGATCAAGGGCTGGAGTCAGAGACGGGCTGTGAATGCAGGTTCCACGTCCCTCCCAGACGCCTTTCCATCACACAAGGGCAGGCTCTGGTGGGAGCGCTCCTCTCTGAAGCAATTATGCCAACTCCGCGGAGACAGTGAGCACAGGGAGGGCGGTAGCTCCTGCTGGACACAAATCCCTCCTCAAGCTCCTCTGGACCAGGACGGCCCTCCCTCTCCAGCCAGAAAACCCCCAGCGAGTCCTCACGTCCCCGAGGGCCTTTGCGATGCCCCCTTCTTAGCCATGCACACCCAGCGAGGCTCGCCACGCATCTGAGGACAGCCTGCCACATCAAAGCAGAGGACCAAGATATACAAGCAGGAAAAAAGGCCTTGGAGGTAAAAAGATAATTTAATGGGCCCAGTTGGTGTCCTCAGAGAAATCTGAAGTTATTGCAATCCATTAAACAACACTAGCATGCTTGTTACAGTGAATGGAGAAAGACTTATTGGCATTCATTATGATTGCTTGTGGTTTTTTAAAAAAATGCATTTGGAGAATTTTAATAAAAGGTGATAAAATTTCCCAGAATGTAGGAGACAGGCAGAGACCTGACCCAAAAATAACTATGCAATTTGAATCCCCAATCATCAAAAAGAGATCGGAAAGTGGTTAAAGTTCTATTATTATTACTATTATGAAATATGTTTTTATTGATTTTTTTGAGAGAAAGGAAGAGAGAAGGGGGGGGGCAGGGAGAGACATCAATGGGAAAGAGAAACATCTATCAGCTGCTTCCTGCATGCCCCATACTAGAGATTGAGCCTGAAGCCTGACCAGTAATCAAACTAGTGACCTACTGGTACATAGGATGATGCTTAGCCCACTGAGCACACCAGTCAAGGCAAAGCTTTATTAATTTTTTAAAAGTATGAGATCAGATGTTTGATGAGGAACAGAATATTTAAGTGACATATCCCAAAAATATTTATTACAAATGGAAAAAATGGTCACCCTGGCCAGTTGCTCAGTGGTTAGAGCCTCAGTTTGAGGATCAAGGGTCTTGGGTTCGGTTCCTGGCCAAGCTATGTTATTGGTTTAATCCTGATCCTCGTCTAGGCGCATGCTGGAGGCATCCAATTGAGGTGTCTCTCACACATCGATGTTTTTCTCTCTTTCTTCCCCTCCTCCTGCCCCTCTACTCTCTTTAAAAATATCAATGGAAAAAGTGTCCTCAGCCAAGTAGGATGTGGCTCAGTGGTTGAGCATCAACCTTGGGGTTTGCCGAAACCGGTTTGGCTCAGTGGTAGAGCATCGGTCTGCAGACTGAAAGGTCTCAGGTTCGATTCCGGTCAGGGGCATGTATTACATTGGTTGCAGGCACATCCCTGGTGGGGAGTGTGCAGGAGGCAGCTGGTCAATGTTTCTCTCTCATTGACGTTTCTAGCTCTCTATCTCTCTCCCTTCCTCTCTGTGAAAAATTAATAAAATATATTTTAAAACAAAAACAAACAAACCAAAAAAACCTTGGGGTTTGATTCCTGATCAAAGCATATGCCTGGGTGGTGGGCAATGAGGGGATGTACAGGAAGTAGCCAATCAATGATTTTCATCATTGATGTTTCTCTCTCCCCCTCTCTCTTCCTCTCTGAAATCAATTTAAAAATATATATTTTTAAATGTCTTCAAGCGACGATTTTAAAAAATAATAATTTTAAAAATGCTAACTTTGTAGTGAAGAAAGTAGGAGGACTCCAAGTTAACTGAATAGTCAATGTTAACTCACCATGATTGGGATAGCTGACAGTTTATCAGGTACAGTACTAAGTATTGAGAAGGACACACCTCACTTCTGTGATGTTCCTGCTAAAAATGCCCAATCTGAGCTCAATCATGAAAAAACATTAGGCAAGTTCATCTAATGGACATTCACCGTGTTTTCCCGAAATTAAGACATCCTCCGAAAATAAGACCTACTTACAGGTTTCCTTCTGTGTGAAATAAAGGCATCCCCCTGAAAATAAGGCCCCCCCCCAGGCTAAACATGAGAGATTTGGTCCACTGATTCTGAAAGAAATGGAGTCACAAGAAATTCACCAGGAAATTCAGGAATTGGATTGTTATGATGATGTTCCAGATGATGACATGATTATCATTGAATAAATGAGTTAATTCTTGATACTGTAGGATTCACAGTTTGTCTGGTTTGTGTTGACAACTACCGTACTACCGTACCGTATACAGGTACTAAATTTCCTTTATTTTCATTTAATGATAAATGTGTACCGTATTCTTCATGGAAAAATAAGACATTCCCTGAAAATAAGACCTAGCGCATCTTTGGGAGCAAAAGTTAATATAAGACACTTGTCTTTTTCTCTCTCATCGACGTTTCTAGCTCTCTATCTCTCTCCCTTCCTCTCTGTAAAAAAATCAATAAAATATATTTTAAAATAAATAAATAAATTAAAAAAGCCGAAATCGGTTTGGCTCAGTGGTAGAGCGTTGGTCTGCAGACTGGAAGGTCCCAGGTTGATTCCGGTCAGGGGCATGTACGTTGGTTGTGGGCACATCGCCGGTAGGGGGTGTGCAAGAGGCGGCTGGTCGATGTTTCTCTCTCATCAACGTTTCTAGCTCTCTATCTCTCTCCCTTCCTCTCTGTAAAAAATCAATAAAATATATATATATTTTTTAAAAAGACACTGTCTTATTTTCGGGGAAACAGGGTACAAGATAACAGCCTGGACTCTTCCAAAATGCCAAGGTTGGAAAAACAAATTAAGGCTGAGGAACTACTCCAGGTTAAAGGAGGGTTTTAAAAGGACAATTAAACGCAGTTTATGATCTCAAGTTAGATCCTGGGCTGGGGGGTAGAGGAGGGGAAGAGGGGCTGGCAAGAGATACTTTTAAGTGGCCTCACTACAATAATTAGTGATAATTGAATATGGGTTGTATATAGGTAATAATAATATCCTAATATTAAAGTTCCTGATTTTTATCATTGTTTTCCAGTTATAAAGGCGAGTGTCTTTGTTTTAATTTGAAGAAAGACTTGAGAGAGAGAGAGTGAGACAGAGAGAAAGGGAGAACTATAATTATGTAAGGCAAAATGTAAACAATAATTGTATGTGAAATACCTTTTACTGTACTGTTCTTAAATTTTTTTTCTGTAAGTCTAAGATTATATCAAAATAATTTTCAGCCCTAACCGGTTTTGCTCAGTGGTTAGAGTGTCGGCCTGCAAACTGAAAGGTCCCAGGTTCAATTCTAGTCAAGGGCATGTACCTTGGTTGCAGGTACATCCCCAGTAGAAGGGTGTGCAGGAGGCAGCTGATCAATGTTTCTCTCTCATTGATGTTTCTAACTCTCTATCCCTCTCTCTTCTTCTCTGTAAAAAAAAAAATCAGTAAAATATATATATAAAAATAATTTTCAAAAGCTCTGATGGTGTGGCTCAGTGGTTGAGTGTAGATCTATGAACCAGTTGATCATTTCCTTCTCCCAGACACCTTTGTTCATTTAGCTTCTGGGACACCATACTCTTAATTATTCTACTTCTCTGGCTTCTCTTCCTTAGCACTCTTTGACAAAGCCTCCCTCCTTTTCTAACCTCTAAATGTTGGAGGTCCCCATGGCATAGTCCTTGGACCTCTTCTTAGCTACCGTCTCTTCTAACATGATTTCATCCAGTTTCATAAGTTTAAATTCCATTCCTATGCTGACAACCACAGATTTATATCACCAGCTCTGACCTCTTCCCTGACCTCCAGACAAGGAATTCCATTATTGGGCAAACTTTTTCACTTGACAGTTCAAACAGGCATCTCAAACTTAACCTAATCAAAATGATACCTTGATTTTCTTTGCTAAGCCTGCTCCTCTCCCAATTTTCTCCATCTCATCAGTGACAGCTCCATTCATCTAGTTGTTCAGGTAAAAAATATTGCATTCATCTTGATTCCTCTCCTCCTGTGTCTCTATTCTCCAATCCATCAGAATACTATCAGCTCTGTCTTCAAAATGTAACCCAGCTAGTATGGCTCAGTGATTAAGCATTAACCCTGAACCAAGAGGTCACTGCTTCCATTCCCCATCAGGGTACATGCTAGGGTGGTGGACTCTATCCCTGGTGGGGAGGTATGCAGGAAGCAGCCTATCAAAAATGTTTCTCTCCCATCGATGTTTCTTTCTATCCTTCTCACTTCCTCTCTCCCTGAAGATCAATAAAAACATATTTAAAATATATCTCTAAAAAATATCCTATCTAATAAAATAGAAACATGCAGATTGACTATATCCGCTACACCCACAAGCCACGCCCATCATCAAATCAGGATTGAGTATGCAAATTAACACACCCTAGATGGTGGTTAATTTGCATATCTAGACACAGAGCTAAGACTGAAGACCGTGTAGAAGAAAGCCAAGCTCTGCAGAAGGGAACAAAGCTGTGGAGAAGCAAGCAAGCAAGCAAGCAAGCAGGGTGGTGGAGAAGGGCGGGAAGCAGGTGGGGCAGCGGAGATCACTGCAGGAATCTTCCTGCAACGGGTTCTCAGTATATTTTTATATCTCTCTACTTTGGATACTTCATACACCCCCATAGCCACCACATCAATCCAAGCCACCATCATCTTTCTCCTGGATTATTTTTTTCTGGCTCCAAGTGTTTCCACCTTTGCCCTGCCCCATAGTCTATTCTCCACTCAGCACTCAGAGCAATACTTTAAAAACTTGTCATTTTTCTACTTAACTCTGTTTAAAAATATATATATTTTATTGATTTTTTTACAGAGAGGAAGAGAGAGAAATAGAGAGTTAGAAACATCAATGAGAGAGTCATTGATCAGCTGCCTCTTGCACGCCCCCTACTGGGGATGTGCCCGCAACCAAGGTATATGCCCTTGACCAGAATCGAACCTGCGACCCTTCAGTCCGCAGGCAGACGCTCTATCCACTGAGCCAAACCTGTTTCGGCTCTACTTAACTTTTTATCCCCATAACACGACAAGCTCACATTGGGACCTTTACCTCTGCCAAGAATGTCCTTCAGGTGATTCGCACAATCAAGTCATTTCTCAATGTCAACTGATCACAGGGGCCTTCCGCAAGCAATGAATCTAAAATAGCACTTCTGGCCCAGCTGGTGTTGTTCAGTGATTTGAGCATTGACCTATAAACCAGGAGATCACAGTTCGATTCCCAGTCAGGGTGCATGCCTGGGTTGTGGAACATCCAGGAGCGGGTGTGCAGGGGGCAGCCATTTGACGATTCTCTCATCATTGATGTTTCTATCTCTCTCTCCTCTCTCTCTGAAATCAATAGATATATCTTAAAATAGCCTTTCTAGTTACTCTCTACCCCTCAGCTTGCTTTATTTTTCTTATAGAAGTTATCGTCCCCTGATATATTTTGTATTTATTTCTTGTGATTATCTATCTCCTCACTGGAATGTACTGGTAAGCTCTAAATGGTCAAGGATTTTTCTATCTTTTGTTTATTAATGTGTTCCTACCACCATTAGTAGTCCTTGGCCTATAGGAGTTGTTCAATAAATATCTGTTGAGTTAATGAATGCTGAATGATGTTTTTGTTTATTTAGGAAAACCCAATAACTCTAGTAGAAGAAGAAGAAGAAGAAAAAAAACACATCAAACTTCCTGTAGTAGGTTGAACAGTAGCTCCTGAAAAAGACATGTCCACCTCTTGGGACCTGGGAATTCGAGCTTATTTGGGCAAAGAGGCTTTGCAAATGTAATTAAGTTAAAGATATTGAGATAAGATCGTCCTGGATTATCTGGATAGGCCCTAAATCCAATGACAAATGTCCTTATAAGAGACACAAAGAGCAGAGATGGACAGAGCAGAGGAAAGGCCATGTGAAGATACAGACAGAGATTGGAGTGATGCGGCCACAAGCCAAGGAACACCTGGAGCCACCAGAAGCGGAGGAGGCAGGATGGACCACCCCCGACAGCAGTGGTTCTCAACCTTTCTAAGGCCATGACCCTTTCATACAGCTCCTCATGTTGTGTGACCCCAACCATAAATTATTTTCGCTGCTACTTCATAACTGTAATTTTGCTACTGTTATGAATCGCAATGTAAATATCTGTGTTTTCCGATGGTCTTAGGCTGTACAGCAGCGGTTCAGTGGAGTGACCCTGCCACTGGAGTTTGGACTTCTGGCCTCCAGAACTCTGGGAGAGAAAATTTCTGTTTTAAAGCCACCAGGTTAGTCATGGCTACCAGACTAACAAGAGAACTTGGTAAGGAGATGGCTACAAGATAAATAGGACAACATCAATTGTTTTTCTTTGTACTCTCAAGAAGTAATTAGAAAAGATCATTTAAGAGAGCCTGTATTTTCTAATTTTTCTGAATTAACTTCCAATCTCAGCGGGAAAAGACAGAGAGGAGTTCAGAAGAACAACAGCTAACTCCTAGGGATTTCAGAAAGAGGACAGACCTCTGGAGAGAGGCCTAATAACACTGACCCTCGGAGGGAAGGGATCGGATCCTCATCTGATCATTCCCGGAATGCAAATTTCCTTCCGTCCTCCTGTCTCCATCCGGGTACCAATTTAGAGAGGCAGCCGATGGTAGGCCACCAAGAGCACAATCACGCACTCACACACTCACACACACTCACACACACTCACACACACAGTGGGCAAACCAGCCCTACATTTCCATAACTAATACGTGTCACTCCAGGAACCCTTCCCTGGACAGCTCTGCCCCTAAATGACTTTCTGTGTCCGTCTAGGCTGGGAAGCAATCAGCCGTTTAAAAATAGCAGCTTCTCTAGCCAAACCAAAAATTAGGCTCTGTCTCACCAGGCAGCCTTCTACATTATTAACAGCGAAGAGACCATTAAAACCTGCCTGGGCCTGCCCCACAGCCTGGAAGCATCAGAAAGGCCCAGCTAGAGGCGCTCTCAGGACCCTAACCTGACACACTTCAGCTTGCCTCTCCGCTTACTTATTTACAGCCAGCGACTGAGCAATGAGCTCATTGCTCAAGGTAGCTCATCCAGGGGACTGCCAAACTCAGGTAACACCCTCATCTCCCGGGCCTTTTTCATTCGGCTGTTTAAGCGGGTTTATCTGACTGCATGGCTCTGTAGAGAAGAGGGGTCCAGCACGACGGAGGTCACCAGGGGGGTGCTGGTCACTGTCCAACCACCAGCTGCTGCGTGAACAGGCAGCTCTGGTTTGTGGCGTTCGTTGATTTCCTCAGTGTGAACATTCTCCCTGTGACTGATTTCTCGTTCATTTCCAACTCAACAGCAACCTGAAAAGGGAACAGTGTGCAGTCAGGAGCAGAGGTGAGCAGACTCCACCACCCAGGGTAAACTTGGGGCCCTTCTGAGGACATGCTACCAGGGTTCTGACACCTTGTAGGCCAACTCTTGCCTCTGTCACACCTTAGCATTTAAAAAAGTGTCACTGGTAGGGAATTATATTGAGGCAACATGAGCAGAATGGGACAGACACTTGGGAGATTTATAGTCTGGGTTCTCAGTAGCAATCCCACCACTTACAACACAAATTACCTATTCAACTGCTTCACCAATCTGGGCCTCAGTGATCTCATCTGTAAAATGGGGATATTGATGCCTGATGAGGTGGCTGTGAGAAATAAGATAATGTCCATGTACTTGCCAATCAGTTGATATGACTTTCTTCCCTATATTACCATGAGCAATTGCTTATGATTTGTGTGCAAAAATCAAACTCTCCTATGATTTATTAATGGGGAGGTACTGGTTGCGTGTGATGGAGGCAGGGAGATTGACAGAGAAGGGAAAGAGGGACATTTCAAAGACGATGTAAATATTTTTTACCGTGAGATGGTTACGGGAGTATGCCTTTGTCAAAACTCATCTTGCCCTAGCTGATTTGGCTCAGTGGATAGAGCATCAGCCTGTGGACTAAAGGTTCTCGGGTTTGATTCCAGTCAAGGGCATATACCTGGGTTGTAGGCTCGATCCCCAGTAAGGGGCATTGCAAGAGGCAGCCAATCAATGATTCTCATCATTTCTATCTCTCCCTCTCTCTCCCTCTCTGAAATCAATAAAAATATATTTAAAAAAACAACAAACTCATCTAAGTGGAATGCCCTCAAAGGTCCCGGATCTTTTTTTAAAAATATATTTTTATTGATTTCAGAGAGGAAGTGAGAGGGAGAGACAGAAACATCAATAATGAGAGAGTCATTGATTGGCTGCCTCCTGCACGCCCCACACTGAGGATTGAGCCCACAATCCAGGCATGTGCCCTGACTGGGAATTGAACTGTGACCTCCTGGTTCACAGGTCGACCTCAACCACTGAGCCACACCAGCAGGGCCCACATCTATCTCTTGCTTCAGCCGCTGACCACCCTCTAATGTACTTTCCAGTCACCACCTTTGGAACCACTTTAGCCATCCTCAGCCTCTGAGACCAGCCCACACCATTTTTGTTTGTTTTTTTTTGTTTGTTTTTAAACTTAACTTCTTATTGCCAAACAACCAGGGGAGGTGGAGGCTGCCGTCAACCGCCTGGCCAGCCTGCATCTGCGGGCCCCCACACCTACCTCTCTCTGGGCTTCTCTATCAACCGGGAAATGTGGCTCCGGAGGGCGTGACCGCTTCTTCTGGGAGTTGGCAGAGAAGTGCGAGGGCACTGAGCAGCTTAAAGATGGAAAACCAGCGCGGTGGCCACGTCTCCAGGACGTGCTGAAGTCTCCCAAGACGAGTGGGCACAACTCAGGACCCGAGGCAGCCGCCCTGGCCTTGGAGAGGAGGCTGGCCCAGGCCTGGGGAGCGGCCGCCCTGGGCTCTGCCGCAGACTCCCATCTCAGCGCCTTCCCGGAGAACCACTTCCGGGTGAGGAGGTGAAACCCATGGTGGAGATGGGCGACACCTGACTCCCCTCCGCAGGCTGGCCGGCCCCCAGCTGGGCTGGGCGAGCACCTCTTCTGGAAGCTTCCCCCTCAAGCACCACTAGGAGCCTTTGGAGCCCAGAGGCCCTTGAGGGGCCCCTCTGCTTCCCCTGGTGCCTGGCTTAAGCCTGAGCCTCTTCCTGAAATCACTAGCCATTCTTTTAATATATTTTATTGATTTTTCACAGAGAGGAAGAGAGAGGGATAGAGAGCTAGAAACATCGATGAGAGAGAAACATCAACCAGCTGCCTCCTGCACACCCCTCACTGGGGATGTACCCACAACCAAGGTACATGCCCTTGACCGGAATCGAACCTGGGACCCTTGAATCCACAGACCTATGCTCTATCCACTGAGCCGAACCCGTCAGGGCACCATTAGACATTCTTTTCACCACCATGAAGCCCTCTCCCGTGCATGGGACCAAGTGAAACAATAAAACTTTTTGCAGAAAGAAAAAAAACAAAACAAAAACCAAACTGTATAACTGTAGAGCTGTGGATGCCTCTATTAAAAATGAAAAAAAGCAGAAACCGGTTTGGCTCAGTGGTAGAGCGTTGGTCTGCGGACTGAGGGGTCCCAGGTTCGATTCCGGTCAAGGGCATGTATGTTGATTGCAGGCACATCCCCAGTAGGGGGTGTGCAAGAGGCAGCTGATAGATGTTTCTCTCTCATTGGCATTTCTGACTCTCTCTCTTCCTTCCTCTGTAAAAAATCAATAAAATATATTAAAAAAAATGAAAAAAAAAAGTGGTGGGAGGAGCATGATTATACATTACAAGCGACTTTAAAAAGCGTTCACATTAACAAGTGGATATGAGGCTAAGAGAAAGAGGTAGGTGAGCAGGCTCACCAGGCCAGGCTAAAACCCCCGCCCCCTTCTGGCCTTGCCTGGAGGTGGCCTGAGCTCTCTCTCTAACATGGAAGTGTCCAGGCAGCTGCTGATCACAGCGACCACGGGGGGCCTGAGCTTGGGCAAGGGAGCTATGTTGTCCGGCATCATCACACACAGGGAGCTATGTTGTCGAACATCTTCCCAGCAGGCAGTGCTCGAAGACCCCCTGCTGAGGGAACCAGACAGGGAAGTCAGAGTTCAGTCAGGCTTTCATTGCACCAGGGATACTGAAACCAGGCCACGTGACTCGGCTGGAGTAGCTCACCCTGTAGAGCTGGCTGTTGGACCACGTTTATCCAGCGGACATGGTAATCAACCCAAGCATGCCTTTGAAGTCTATTCAGCAATGCCTTCCTGCTTCCTGGATTCCTGCCGCCAGTGCCCTGTGCGCTGTGCTGAATCTGACCCTCTCCAGCCCATTGGCGTCTGTGATCCGACTCAAAACTGTTGCCAAGATACCGAAGGCGTACGAAGCCTAAAGGAAACCTGTCCTGCAATATTAACAGAAGAAGAAGCAAAAAAGAATGTTCAGAAAGGCCTCTCGAACAGACACCTGTAAGATCTGGCCTCTTTTACACCCTTTCCTACCCCCCAAAATGTGCCATGTACTAACGAGAAGAGAGAAAAGGCAGCAGTTGCTTCAACAAAGAATATGAGTCATTAGTAAGATGAGCAGAACTTCCCTTTCCTGTCATACTTGGCCTAAGACCTTAGCAGATATACATTCTTGTATGCTGTGTTTCCATTCCATTTCTATGACTTTTAATCTGAATACCAAAAGATGGGCAACAGAGTTCAATATTAAGATTTAGCTTTTGAGCCCTAGCTGGTTTGGCTCAGTGGATAGAGTCACGTAGGCCTGTGGACGAAAGGAACCCATGTTCAATTATGGTCAAAGGCATGTACCTTGGTTGCAGGCTCCTCCCAAGCACAGGCCCTGGTTGGGGCTCCTGCAGGAGGCAACCTGGTTGGGGCTCCTGTAGGTTGCCTCCAATCGATGTGTTTCGCTCACATTGATGTTTCTCTCTGTCTTTCCCTCTCTCTTCTACTCTCCCTAAAATAAATAAATAAATAAATAAAATTAAAAAATAAAGGTTTAGCTTTTAAAAGACTCTAATGCGGTTTTCACTTAGTTGTCTCCTGTGGGTGAGCAAATCTATAATAATAAAAGCTTAATATGCTAATTAGACTGGACAGCCGAATGACTTTCCGGATGTCATTCTGGACAAAGCTGCGGCGGTGGGGGGCTGAGGCAGAAGTGGTTAGGGGTGATCAGGTAGGCAGGCGAGCGGTTAGGGGCAATCAGGCAGGCAGGCAGATGAGCGGTTAGGAGCCAGTGGTCCGGGATTGTGAAAGGGATGTCCAGCTGATGGTTTAGGCCCAATTCCACCAAACCAGCAGTCAGACATCCCCCCGAAGGGTCCCAGATTGCGAATGCGGGCAGGCCCGGGCTGAGGGACAATCCCCTCTGTGCATGAATTTTGTGTACCAGGCCTCTAGTAATTTAGAAATGTCTAAACATCTAATTATACTGAATTTAAAAAATGTTTTACAATAAAGAATAAAAGAGTAGTTGAATGTTATCTCTTTTTATTTATAAGAATAATGTGCTTATAGTGTCTTCCTATTTTTCTGGGAAAGTAATTTGAAAATCACATAACATTAATTTGTGGAAAGTATCTTAACAGGACTTTGGGACAGACTGATGCCAGAATAACACATTTCTTACTCCAGAACACAATTTGTGGTGTTCTATGTATACAAAACGCAACTCTGAATAAAAACAACTTGCCTTGCAGATTGGATTCTTCAGAATAGAAATTAACTACTGCCTCTAAAATAAGAAACTTATAAACAAGTTGGCCAAATAGACTGATTTAATTTTGTGGATGAACACACTTTCAGTTTATCTGCTTCAAAAATAACCCGGCTAAAATTTTCTTTGTTTTTAAATCATTTTTTAACTGATGAGAGAGAGAGAGAGAGAGAGAGAGAGAGACAATGATTTGTTGTTCCACTTATTTATGCTTTCATTGGTTGCTTCTTGTATGTGCCCTGACCAGGAGTAAACCTACAACAGAGTCCATTTCTTTTGTCTTTCAAGATTTAACATCACAACCAGACTGTGTGTGTGTGTGTGTGTGTGTGTGTGTGTGTGTGTGACTATGGAAAGCTTGTTTTTCTCTTTGGAACCTTGTAACTTAATCCTATTGTTCTGAAATTTCCTGCTATGTAACTTGGCATGGACCAACTTTCATTTAATTTTCTGGGGACTTAGTGGACCTCACTATGATAATAAAAGTTCTTCGGAGTTTTTTGTTTTGTTTTGTTTTTCTCTTGAGGATTTCCTTTCCTGTTTCCTCTGTTCTTCCTGCAATTCCTGAAACTCAGGTCCCAGACAGGCCCTCTAGTGTTCTGGTAATTTCTCTCCTGTTTTCCATCTCTTTGTCATTCTGCTCTACTTTCCGTGACGTTCCCATTACTTTATATCCAACTCTTCTGTTCCAAGTTCTATTATCGTAACTTTAACTCCACGAGCTGCCTCATAGGTGTGTAAAACACCATTTGACACAGAAAAACGATCTGAACTTCCAAAAGCATCCCCATGTCAAAGCCAAGGACAAACGTCTTTTTGTGAGATTGGTTTTCACAGCATCGGGTCCAGCTCAAGGAGCTGCTTTCCAATTCCACATAATTAATGGCTAAAACCAAGGCCCTTGCTGGGTAGCTCAGTTGGTTAGAGCATCATACCGATACACCAAGGTTGTGGGTTCAATTCCCGGTCAGGGTACATACAAGAAGCAACCAATGAATACATAAATAAGTGAGTGGGACAACAAGTTGCTGTCTCTCTCTCTCTCTCTCTCAAATCCATATGAAAAACACAAACAACCAACACACCTTTGTGCAATTGCCCAAGTGTTGATATTACTGGCTTGGTACATGGAGCTATTCAACACTGCATTTTGGACCAAAAGAAATACCATGCTTGGAAGCAGTGGAAATGGGAAGGGTGCCAACTTAGACTAATGCTGTACCATTGGTAGAAATGTCAGGTGATTTAACTTCAATCTAGAAAACTTATATACAACTAGAGGCCTGATGCACGAAATTCATGCAAGACTAGGCCTTCCTTCCCCTGGCTGCCAGCACAGCTTCCCTCTGGCACCCGGGACCCGGGCTTGCTTCCCTCCGGCCCCGGCTTTGTCTAGAAGGACGTCTGGAATGACATCTGTTCTAATTAACATATTACCCTTTTATCATTATAGATAAAGCTTTAATTGTAGAGCGATGACCCTACAGCCCTGAGTATTGGTCGGAATCCCCAAAGAGAAATGTCTTCAACAACGGAAGTTCCAAGACAATCTACTGGAGGTGCAATATTTAAAGTGTTAGCGAATACTTTGAAACACCTGAGGCATTTTGGAAACATGTGTAAGTCTGAGGATGAGGGCCCAGACAGGAAGGTGTGTAGCTTTACGTCAAGTGTTCCTTCGAGAGCCAAAATTGATTTGGCTCAGTGGATAGAGCCAAACCAATTTTGTCAGTCTGCGGACTGAAAGGTCCCAGGTTCTATTCCAGTCAAGGGCACGTACCTTGCTTGCGGGTACATCCCCTATAGGGGGTGTGCAGGAGGTGGCTGATCGATGTCTCTCTCTCATCAATGTTTCTAACTCTCTATCTCTCTCCCTTCCTCTCTGTAAAAAATCAATAATATATATATATATATATATATATATATTTTTTTTTTTTTTTTAAAGAATTTCTTCTAGAGAGAGGATCCAAGATGGCTGCTCAGGTAGACATCTAGCCGCGGCAGCACACAACAATTTCAATGGAATACAACTAAAATGTAGAGTGGACATTGCCCAGAGCTACAGGTAGTCGACTGACTGAAAATTCTACAACAAGAAGGAAAGAGAAAACCAGAAAGAAAATCAGAGGAGCTGAAAAAAAGCCTAAGGTACGGAGACATGCTGCGCGCGCCTGCCCGCCCACACGCGCGCACGGAGAGGTCGCAGCCGGAGAGGAGGAGAGGGCGGGGTGCTGCCTTTCCTTACCTAGCAGGAAGGAAATAAAACCCCCAGCCTGGGCTGAACCCCCGAACGGGCAGCGCTAGCCCCCCAAACCGGCAGCGCTGAGCCCCAGTTATGGGCCAGACCCTGGGGACCCAGGCTCCGGCAGGAGGAGATGGGGCTGTGAGGTGGAAAAGCGGCGAAAAGCAGGGCCCCCGGAGTCGCGCGCAGAGGACTGAATGCTGACTCTGATGCTGGGTTACCCTAGCCGGAAGAAACAAGGCCTCCGGCGGCGCTGAGCCTCAGTCCGGACTGCTCCGAACCCCAGTTCTGGGCCAATCCCTGGGGACCCAGACTCAGGCAGAGGTGGAGTCCGGGAGAGCGGCGAAAGGCCGAGCCCCCGGACTTGCGCAAACTGCGGCAGAGGACAGTCTGTTGACTCTGATGCTGGACTCCCCTAGAGGGAAGGAGAAAAAAAGCTCTGGGCTGGGGGAACGCGGCGGGGAGCAGGAGCCCCTGCCGGACGCCGGCCAACCAGGAACCAGCAAGGAGCCGGGCGACGGGGCCCCTGAGCCTTCCACCACTGAGCTCGGGCAATGGAGCCAAGGCCTGGGGTGGGGGTGGGGCTGCTTCCTGGGTGGCGCCGTCCCCGGCAACAGGCTGAAGCAGCCCAGGAGCCCGCGGAGAACAAAGGGGTGCCACAGGCCAACCTGCTGAGCTCCCAGGACAAGGAGGAAGAAACCAAAGAAGTTCTCAATGTGAAGAAATCAAGTGAGAGCAAAAGATAGTAAAATTACTTAAGAAAAAATACAAAAAAGTTCTTGAAAAATCAAAGACTAAGTCAGAACTCAACTCAACAGCCAACATTGCAACATAAATGCGTTTAAAAAAAAAGAAAAAAAGAAAAAAAAAGGACAGAATGTTGGAACAGCGGCGGCCAGGCCTAGAGTGGCCAGGCACAAGGCAATGGCAGCCAGGCCTGGAACAGCAACGGCCAGGCCCCAGAGCAGCAGCAGCCAGAACCAGAGCATCAGCAGCCAGCACTGGAGCAGCCAGACCTGGGGCAGTGGCAGCCAGGCCTGAGGTGGAGGCGGCCTAGCCCAGGGTGGCCAGTCCAGGAACAACCAGACCCGGAGTGGCCGGGCCCGGAGAAGCCAGGCCCAGAGCAGCCAGGGTGGGAACAGCCAGACCCAGAACAGCAGTAGCCAAGCCCAGAGCATCCAGGCTGGGAGTGCCCAGGCTCGGAGCGGCCGGGCCCGGGGCAGCCGGGCCCAGAGCAGCCGAGTCGGGTGCGGCCAGGCCCGGAGCAGCGGCTGCCAGGCTGGGAGCGGCCAGGCCCAGGGGAGCAGGCGGGTCGGGTGCGGCCAGGCCCGGAGCAGCGGCTGCCAGGCAGAGAGCGGCCAGGCCCGGGGGAGCAGGCGGGTCGGGTGCGGCCAGGCCCGGAGCAGCGGCTGCCAGGCTGGGAGTGGCCAGGCCCGGAGCAGCAGCAGTCAAGTCCAGAGCAACTAGGTTGGGAGCGGCAGTGACCAGACCCGGAGCAGCTGGTTGTGGAACGAACCAGAGCAACAGAGGCCAGGCCCTGAGCAGCCAGGCCCGGAACAGCTCGCTCCTCACCTGCCCCTGCCCCACGGCTGCTTCTCAGACATGGCTGGAAACTTTTGTGGGAACTTGAGGGTCTGCTGAATCAAGTGATGAAGGCTTAAATCTGGATGTGTTGAGTTAGTATAGGGCTGGGGTGTTGATCTGTGAGTGCCTTGGGTGGGGCCTGGATGAGGCTGGTGGACCTATTTGGAAATGTCTTTTGTGTGGAGTGTATCATTGGGCATGTGGAGGTATTATTGATTTGAGAAAATGCTAAGTAACTGATTTACTATCTGTAAAGGGATTTACTATTGGGGAAAGGGAGGGAAGAAGAGACTGAACATAAACTGCACCTATGGATGAGGACAATGGGGGATGGGGAGGGGGCGGAGGGTGGGGTGGGAATCTGGTGGAGGGGGGAAGAAATGAGGAACCTTTGTAATAATATGAACAATAAAGATTGATTTAAAAAAAAATAAAAAAATAAAGAATTCCTTCTAGAGCCAAAACTGGTTTGGCTCAGTGGAAAGAGCGTCGGTCTGTGTACTGAAAGGTCCCAGGTTAGATTCCAGTTAAGGGCATGTACATTCGTTGCGGGCACATCCCTGGTGGGGGGGTGTGCAGGAGGAAGCTGGTCGATGTTTCTCTCTCATTGATGTTTCTAGCTCTCTATCCCTCTCCCTTCTTCTCTGTAAAAAATTCAATGAAATAAATATTTTTTTAAAAGTAAAAGAAAGAATTCCTTCAAGGAAACTGAAGAGTCAGGAAATACTTGTCTTATTTGTACAAAAAGCTTCCCCATGAAAGCATGTAGATGTTTGCCTGTGGGTCTGAATTCCACGTAAGTGAGGTTATCGAAAATGATGACTAAGTGCTACAAGCTGGGACAGCCTCTTCTGTTTAAGATAAGAATACCACATCTGATATTTCACATTAAAGTACATGGGCTCCCTAGGGACAAGTTTATGGTTAAATAAATAAGGCTTATCAATAATTCTTACTCTCCTGACTTGTTGAAGGTTATTCTTGTCTTTTAAAAAGGTTTTATTCATTGACCTTTACATTTTTTTTATTTCTTATGCGTTTTTGAGAGGAAGGGAGAGGGCGAGTGAGAGACTTGTTCCCCTTATTTGTACATTCATTGGTTGATTCTTGTATGCGCCCTGACCTGGAATCAAACCCACAACCTTGCTGTGTAGCTCTACCCACTGAGCTACCCAGTCAGGGCTATCTATACCTGGCGGGCTTTAGAATCCCCTCAATCACCTTTCTTTCTCATTTTGGTGATAAGGAACACTTATTTAAGCAGGAGTACACTCTGTCATTCATATTTAACTAGAAATAAAAAGTGATTCCCCCCCAAAAAAAACTCTTTTAAACCAGAGAAACTTTTCCCCCCCCTCCCTAGTGGGAAACCACTTGAAAGTCCCACATATTAAAGAGAAAAAGTGGAGTTGCTTGGATTGGGGTGGGAATGAGGTGCTCTCCACATGGGTTGTGTTCTATTTCTGAGCCCATTAATCTCTAGACCAAGGTTTCACTTGACTCAATTTGTCTCAATTAAATGGCAGCAATAATGTGCTTTCTCTCAGCCTGGCCTTGTGCTCGTTCCTGAGAAGGCAGCTATGGACAACAAAGCCCCTGCCTTCAGGGAGTTCACGGTCCAGCGGCAGAGACAGACATGCATAGAGAGAATTATGAGGTTTCAGGACACTGGGATGAGAACGGGAGAGGGGACCAGCAGGGGACTGTCTTTCCGTCGCTCCCAATAGACACCCATTCAAACTGGCTTCAGCACTGCTAGAGGAACAAGGGCATGTGATGAGCTCCCAGGGCAAGACATGCAGCCAGGAGGCCTGGACCCCGAGACCAGCAAAGCCACCCCTCTGTCCTTCGGCAGTTAGGTGGGCCCGCCTTCTCTGCTAGTCACTCTTGGAGTCATTCTTTTTATATATGTTATTGATTTCAGAGAGGAAGGGACAGAGAGAGAGATAGAAACATCCTTAAGAGGCAAGACTTGCTTCAGTGGGACTTTGATGCTCACTGAGTCTGCCCTCTGAGTGTGTCCTTTATAGATCTGAGGAGTTGTAATCTAGATGGTTCTATTCTGACCCCTGCATACCTGGCTCTTGGATCTCTAAGGAGGTGCTAATTTAGCCTCTGCCTGAGGTCACCCAGTAGGAGCTACGGAGAAATCTGCAGATTCCTCTTCTTTGTTTGGGGTTTGGAGGTGCCCAGATGAGGCCCAGCTGTGAGGCAATGCAAGCTTCTTTGGGGCCTTGGGCCTTCTTTTGGATGTTCTGGGTCTCACTAACTCAGCTGCAGTTTGTTAGGTAAGTTTAGATTTCAAAGGACCAGGCCATTCATATGCAAATGCCTCTGCACACAGCTTGGATGGAGTGGAGTCTCAGGGCAGAGCAAACAGCAATGGCTTCCCATCAGTCCGGCCCTAAGAGGGCGCCCCCCCCCCCCCCCCCCCCCCCCCCCCCCCGGTCTCAGTATCCTGTGTAATCGCTGCAAGCACCCTCACGTTCTACCTGCTGCCAAACAGTCTAGTTTCTCCTCCTATGAATCTGGGTCCCCAGAGTCTCACCCAAAACTGGAGTTCAGAGCAGTTAGGAGCTTGTGTCTCTCTGCGGCTTGAAAAGGACAGCCGTCTACTCATATGCCAGCCCTCTCTGTGCACGCCTCAGTATCTCTGCCTTTATTTCTGAAGCTCCTCTGATTCTCAGTGTGCTTTTCTCTTCCCTTCTAGTTGTAGAATTTCCACTCAGCCAGCCTTCCTGAGGTTCTGGATGATGTCCGTTTTGTCTTTTAGTTGTAGTTTTGAAGTGGTTGTGCAAGGCAGCAAGTTCAGGTGTTTACCTATGCCGCCATCTTGGTTTCTTCCATTTATTGAGCCTCTTCTTTGATTGGACAGTGCTAGTTACTAGGGATGTGGATGAACAAGACAGAAGAGAAACTTTTCTTGTGGAGCTTGCAATCCAGTGGGAGAGAGAAACACAAAATGATTGTCACGTGGGTACTTAATCTATTAATTAGAAGCATAGTTACACAAGATGAATTTGTTATTTACAAGTGTCCCAAATACAGTGTGCTCTAAAGAAATATGACATGGCCAAAACCAGTTTGGTTCAGTGGATGGAGTGTTGGTCTATGGACTGAGGGGTCCCAGGTTCAATTCCGGTCAAGGGCATGTACCTTGGTTGCGGGCACATCCCCAGTTGGGGTTGTGCAGGAGGCGGCTGGTCGATGTTTCTCTCTCATCGATGTTTCTGGCTCTTTGTCCCTCTCCCTGCCTCTCTGTAAAAAATTAATAAAATATATATATTTTTTTAAAAGTAAGAAGTATGACATGGACATCACCCTGCCTGGGGCCTCAAAGGGCTTTTCTGCTGGGACTTCAGAGGCAAGTAGGAGTTAGCTAGGCAAAGAGCGGGAGGGGTGAGGGGTGGGGAGAATATTCTGCAAGAAGAAATGAGTTATGTAAAGACCCTGAGGCAATTAAGAGTATGGTACATTCACGTGACTAAGGGAGCCCAGTGTGGCTGGAGTGGGCTGTGCAAGAGATGAATGTGAGATGAGACAGAGGTGGGGGTGGGGCCAACTCAGGCCATGCCTGCAGCTATGGTAAGGGACTTGGATTTTATTTGAATTTTTTAAAGTGGAAGCATTTCTGCAAGGGCCCTAAGCAGGGGAGCAGCATGATGTCACAGGCAGCTTAAGAAGGTCACCCTGGAGGTAGTCTAGATGTGCTGACATGGAAAAACATTCAAGACAGAAGCTTAAAGAAAAAAAGGCAGGTTGCCAAGTGAAACACAGAGCTATCTCAGTTATGAAAAAAACACAAGTCTGAGTGAGAACATAGTTGGAGGTCTAAAAGGACACTATATAATTAATAGCATAGTTTGTCCTCTTAGGGAGCAGTGGACTTGAGATTGGTGAATTTTAACATGGCTTTGTGTTCAGTTTT
The DNA here is from genome assembly GCA_963693515.1 of Pipistrellus nathusii. Taxonomy (NCBI): domain Eukaryota; kingdom Metazoa; phylum Chordata; class Mammalia; order Chiroptera; family Vespertilionidae; genus Pipistrellus; species Pipistrellus nathusii. The sequence continues at coordinate 18,276,146 of OY882859.1, forward strand.
TTGTTGTTGTTGTTGTTTTGTTTTGTTTTAAATTTACAGCGATGGAAAGTGAATGTATTGCTTGCCTAATTAAACAAATGACCAAATAAATCAATAGCCCTGGCCAGTTTGGCTCAGTGGTTGGAGCATCTGCTGGGAAACTGAAGCGTCTCGGATTCAATTCCTGGTCAAGGGCACGCACCTTGATAGCAGGTTTGAGCTCTGGCCCCAGTTGGGGCACCAGCAGGAAGCAACCAATCAGTGTGTCTCTCTCATGTCTATGTTTCTCTCTCTCTTTCTCATCCCCCCTCCCTTGCACTTTCTGTTTAAATCAATGGAAAATAATACAGTCAGGTGAGAATAAAAACAAACAAACAAACAAACAAACAAACAAGTCCTGTTTCAATAAAAGTAAATATCCATAGACACAGACAACAATGTGGTGATGGCCAGAGGGAAGTGGGGGTGCGGGAGACTGGGTAAAATGGGGACATCGGTAAGTGTCAAAAATAAAAAATCAAAATCAAAATCAGATAAACAAATAGGTTGGTCTTTCCAGAAGCAGACCTCAAGATGAAGCCTCGAGTACAGGTGATTTATTACGAAGGCTCTCAGGAGGCACGGGGGAAGGGAGTGGGGGAAGGACAGGAAAGGGCAAACAAGAATGTGATTTCAGATAGGATCCTGAGAGGGAGCGGCAGCTGCCTGAATTCCGGAGTGGAAATACTGAGCTGTCTGATGTCTGAGGCCAGGGAGCTGGGCTTCCATTCCATTCTGACCAGTCACTGGCGAAAGCGTGCCCACAGGGAGGGGTGGGGGGTGGGCAAGAGCTGGAACTTAAGTTCCAGGTTCTTCCAGCTCTCCCGAGGGCAGAGCAGGGATGGGCCATTGCTAAGCTAAATCACAGAAACAGAGAAGCGCACACAGAAATGCCCTGCAGGTCGAAGAGAATCTGGATTAAGCAACAACGAAGTCCATTATGACATTTTAAAAAATGTGTTCTGTACAATGTGCTATAAAGTATGACCTGGGATATCACCCAGCACACCCGGGCGGGTCTGTCTCTCTCACATCAATGATTCTCTCTGCCTCAACCCCGCCCTTCCATCCTCTCTACAGGTCAAGGGAGGGAATATCCTCGGGTGAGGATTAACAACACAAATGAACACAAAATTTTAGTAAGTAATACCTGCACATGGTCGAAGAAAACACTTAGGACAAAACTGTGTAGTCTGTCCCTGCATATTTTTGCTTGGCCTTAGAACTGTTTCCAGAGATTTTCTGGGCACGTACAAGCATGACTATATGTTTCCTACCTTCTTTTTAAAAAGGGGAAATGAAACAAATAGCAGCATCTCATTTCTCGTTTTTCTTATGTCACATCTTGGAGATGGTACCATGGCGATACATTTAGACATGCTCATTATTTTCAGTGACTGTTGAAGAGACCTTATTGGGGGAACTTTAGATTTCATACCTACTCTTGACTACAGCACATGAACAAAACTTCAATGCATAGTCTTTGCTTATGTCTTATGTACATCCACAAGTATATGTGGAAGTCAGATTTGTAGAACTGTCTTTTTTATTTATTGATTAAGGTATTACATATTATTTATTACAATAAATAAAATACATTTTATTTATTGATTGATTTTTTCTTTCTTTTTTTCTTAATATATTTTATTGATTTTTTACAGAGAGAAAGCCAGAAATATCGATGAGAGAGAAACATTGATCAGCTGTCTCCTGCACTTCTACCCACTGGGGATGTGCCCGCAACCAAGGTACATGCCATTGACCGGAATCACACCCGGGACCTTTCAGCTCGTAGGCCCACACTCTATCCACTGAGCCAAACCGGTTTGGGCTGATTTTTTTTTCTTTATTGATTAAGGTATTACATATGTGTGCTTATCGCCCCATTGCCCACCCCCAACCTCCTTGTAGAACTGTTTGATCCAAGGTTATATGCAGTTAAATTTTAAAAAAATAGATATTAGCAAATTGTCTTCCATACGCCTGATACTGAATTAGACTCCTCCCAAAAATCCTGAAGATTTTGACAATTTATTTAACTCAGATAAGGGCACCTTCCACAGAAGTCTTCAATTGGTGCATTTATCTTTCTGGGCATTGGAACAAAAAGCAGATTATAGTCCTGGCCCGTGTTGCTCAATGGTTAAGGCGTGGGCCCATGCACTGGAGGGTCTCGGATCCCATTCCCAAGCAAGGGCATGTACCTGGGCTGCAGGTCCCACCCCTGACCAGGTCGGGGCACATGCACACTGCATCTTAGGGAGGAGACCAATTGATGTGTCTCTCCCACATTTCTCTCTCTCTGTCATTTCCCCTTTCTTCCTCCCTTCCACCATCTCTAAAAATCAATGGGAAAAATACCTTTGGGTGAGGATTAACCCCAAAAACTTATTTTTTAAAATGCAGATTATAGTTTATGAAAAAACAATTTTAGGTATAAGATGATTCATCTGAAATAACATGTTTGATTTCACAAAATAAGACTACTGTGGCTGCCGTGTGGTGAGTGGGCATAGAGAGCCTTGGGGCTGGACTGAGTGGGCACAGATGACTGGGGTGGTCCAGGGAAGAAAATCTGGTGGTCAATGCCAGCGACTGAAGAGAAGTGGACCGGTTCCTGTGAAGACTCTCCTTCCTGCACTTTCCCCAAATCTTTCCACAACCCCCTTTAATTTGATCCAGGCTGAATGGAGCCCAGGTGTTTGTTTTTCCCAACCAAAGAGCCCTCACCGGGTCTCTATCAAAAACCTTGGTATCCTGCCCTATCTGGTTTGGCTCAGTGGACAGAGCATTGGCCTGTGGACTGAAGGGTCCCAGGTTTGATTCCAACCAAGGGCACCTGCCTGAGTTGTGGGTTCGATCCCAGGGAGGAGAAAGAGATAGAAACATCAATGATAAGAGAGAATCACTGATCAGCTGTCTCCTGCATCCCCCCTACTGGGGATGGAGCCCTGCACCCTGGGGATAAGCCCCTGACTGGAATCAAACCTGGGACCCCTTAGTCTCAGACCAATGTTCTATCCACTGAGCCAAACTGGCTAGGGCTTGGCAGTTTATTATAAAGCTAGAGGCATGATCCATGGATTCATGCACCAGTGGGGTCCCTCGTTGTGGCCTCCAGGGATCGAGCCGAAATCAGCTGTCCCACATCCCCCAAGGAATGCAGTAGTGCACGAAGCGGAAGGCCTGGCTCCCGCTCATCCCGTCCTCGCTGCACCTGCCCCCGGGGCCACTCAGTAAGTTCGCTGCTATTCTGCTGTGGTTTCCCATGCCTGTCCTAGGTGATAGCAGCGCACCCATGACTGAGAAGCACACACCCAGCCAGTCCTGATCCTGGTCCCAGTCCGGATAGGGGAGGAGTGTGCAGGGGGAGTGTCCATGGAATAGCCTTGTGCTGTTGCAGCTGTGCTGGCCAGCGATGAGCCCGGTGGTTGGTGCCCATTGGTCAGCTGAGCGGTGCTCCTGCTGTGGGAGGGCACTGACCACCAGGGGGCAGCTCCTGCATTGAGTGTCTTCCCCCTAGTGGTCAGTGCACATCATAGCAATCGGTCAAACAGTCACTTAGGCTTTTATATATAGAGAGAGATTAAACAAAGAACTACCCTATGGTCCAGCAATCCCACTCCTTTACCCAAGAGAAATAAAAACTCATGTCCACAAAATGATTTGTGTGAGGATGTTCATAGCTTAATTCTAGCCCCACACTGAAAACAACCCAAATGTCCATCAGCAAAAAAAAAAAAAAAAAAAAAATGGATGAACATGCTACAGTAACCTATATAATAAAAGGCTAATATGCAAATAGACTGAGCAGTGGAATGAACAGTCACTAAGACATGCACTGACCACCAGTGGGCAGAAGCGCAATACAGGGCCTGCCCCCTGGTGGTCAGTGTGTTCCACAGGCAGAAGCCAGGATTGTGGGGTGTGGGCCTAAGTCAGTAGTCAGACATCCCCAAGAGGGCACAGGCCGGGCTGAGGGCCTCTAGTAATTATATAATGAAATACTACTCAATTATTGATTGATTGATTGATTGATTGATTAAGGTATCACATATTTGTCCTCAACCCCCCATTCCACTCCCCTACCCATCCCCACTCATGCCCCCACCCCCTTATTGTCCTTGCCTACTGGTTAGGCTCATATGTGTGCACATAAGTCCTTTGGTTGATCTCTCCCTTTTATCCCCACCCTCCCTGTGAGGTCCAACAGTCTGACCCATGGCTCCTTATCTCTGTTCCTGTTCATCTGTCTATGTTGTTCACCATTTCCCCTAGACTACTCAATTTTTTAAATTGCTAATACACACAACAATGTGGATGAATCGCAAGACGCTTATGCTGAATGAAAGAAGCTAGACTTAAAAAATGAAAGTAGCCAAAACCGGTTTGGCTGAGTGGATAGAGCAGCAGGAACTCCGTGAACTTTCTGTGGCCCTGGAAATGTTCTAAGTCTGGCAGAGGTGTGAGTTACAGGGGTGTTTTCATCTGACAAAACTCACGGAACTGCACGTTCAAGTTCTGTCTGTGCATTTCGTTAAATGAAAATTATACCTTACTTTTTTTAAAAGAAGTATTTGAACAGGGAGAAGGACTGCACACTGTGTAAATGTGAGACGGGATACCTCCACGGGGCTGGGTGTGCGGAGAGAGCAGGGAGGAGGTGAGGGCTCGGTCTTTATGGGGTGGTGGAGGAGGGCGCGCTAACGTTCACACCCTGCAGCTTTTATTTGTGTTTTTGCATCTAGTGTCACAATCTCAGCATGTTGGCTCCCATTTTACAAGTGAGGAACCGGAGATTCAGGGAGGTCAGAGGGCTTGCTTAAGACCAAGGACTAGGACGTGGCAGGAGCCAGGTTAGAGGGCTGCATAGTTAGTGTAGGTTTCCTGACCCAGAACCTGAAACCAGCCCGCGGCCTCCGCAGGGTGGGAGGGCTGGAGCGCAGGAATGTTCGGAACAAAGACGGGCCGGGCTGGAAAGTCGCGCCTCCCGCCCCCCCAGACGCCAGCACCTCCCGCCCCCCAGACGCCAGCACCTCCCGCCCCCCAGACGCCAGCCTGCGGCCTCCGGAGAGAGGGGGGCGGGGGAGGCGCCGCGGTCCGGCTCCGCCGGGCTGACTCAGCGGCTCCCGGTGGCCGGCGGGTCGGCTCCAGAACAAAGAGTCCGCGGGGCTGGGGGCGGGTCCGATGGGGGCGGGGCTCAGGCCGCGATGGGCGGGGCGAGAGGTGGCGAAGGGCGGGCCGATCCCCAGGACACAGTGGGTTCCCCCCCATCCCCCCATACCCAAAGCCGGGAGAGAACGGGAAGGGGTGGGTGAAGGTGGGGTGAAGGCGGGCCTAAGTTCCTGAAGAGAAGGGCGGGAGCGGCAGGTTCGAGAGGAATTCTATTGGGGGAAACAGAGAGGCTGGAGGGGCCGAGCTGGGGAACGAGGCGGGGAGTGAGCGGGCGGGGTGCAGGGGACGGGGCACCGGGGGTGGGGTGTAGGGAGAGGGGTGCAGGGGGCGGGGCGCAGGGGACGGGGCGCAAGGGAGGGGCGCAGGGGGAAGGGGTGCAAGGGGCGGGTGCAGGGGGAGGGAGGGGTGCAGGGGGAGGGGTGCAGCGGGCGGGGCGTGAGATGGGGTCACAGAGTTTGCAGTGAGCAGCTCGCTCCGCAGCCCCGCCTGCCGGCTCGGCAGCCCTGGAGCCAGTCTTTCCCCTGCCTGGTCACTGTCCTGTTCTGTGAAATAGTAAGATGACCAGATGCCCCGCTTTTGGCGGGACAGGCCCGATTTTTAACAATTTGTCTTGGATCGCAGGGTTATTGGAGAGGGGGTTGAGAGAATGGAAACGAAGAGGAAGACTCGTCGTGCCCTTCTGTCTTTTGTACTTGCTGGGAAGAACTGTCTTCATATACACATTTCCGTTTAATCCACAAAACAACTCACAGAGAGAGGTCATACTGTCATCCCCATGCTACAGCTGAGAACACTGAGGCCTAGGAGCCTTTTATAGAATGTTTTATTAACAAGTTGGTACGTGTCAGAAACACTTAAATCTGAAACCAGGGGTCCGGCTGTGCTCAGTCGTGTTGTGGATGCTACGGAGGCACCAGGCATGGGAATGGACTTTCCCCCAGACTCCCATCCACTAAGCACTGCCAAGAGACCCCCACCCCACCCCAAATGGAGCAAAACGCCCCAGCTGAGCCCTGCCTGAAATCCTGATGCACAAAAGTGTGAGATGTATTAAAATGCTTTCACCTACTGAGTTCCCTATTGCAGCAAGAGAAAACCGAAACAGAGGGAACAAGTCCCTGGGGAGCCAGACTCGGGGTGCTGGCTGGGCAGCCACTGGGACTCCGGAGGGCAGGCGAGGGAGCAGTACTCTGGTGAGAAAAGGAAACAGTGAGAGCCTTATTGCACTCGGCAGGGCTGTGGCTGGAGGGACAGGATGCCCCCCTCTCCCTGGCTGGCCACCTCACAGAGAAGATGGTGATCTGCCTCACTCGGCTGGCCTGGGGGGGGAAAGGGCACACAAAATGGCGCTCAGTGATCCGTGGCTCTTTAAAACCCCCACGCAGCTCTGGCGGCTTTGGCTCAGTGGATAGAGTGTTGGCCTGTGGACTGAAGGGTCCCAGATCCAGATTCGATTTCCATAAAGGGCACATACCCAGGTTGTGGGCTTGATCCCCAATGGGGAGCATGAATGAGGCAGCTGATCAATGATTCTCTCTCATCATTGATGTTTCTACCTTCCTCTCCCTCTCCCTTCCTCTCTGAAATCAATAAAAATGTATTTTAAAAAATCCCTGTGCAATACACACACCTGGATAATGGGTCTGCATGTTAAACAGGTAAAACTGAGGCGTAGCGGGAGAAAGTGATTTGCCCTTGAGGCAGACAAAGCTCCAGCTATGGAGGTGTGGCCTGGCCAAGTCAGAGCGGTCAGAGGCGCTGAATGATGTCATGGTGGTGGTGACCCCATGGGGCTGAGTGCCCTGGGGGAGGGACTTAGATGCTCCCTGCCTGGAGGAGGGCTTGTATACCTGTCCCAGGAAGAAGAGGATGGGGAGAAGTGGGGAGTTCAGGTCCCCTAAAACCCAGGGAATTAGCCAATGTTCTTGCTATGCCCACGAAGGGCATGACATGCTGCAAGACCCGGGGAAAGAAGCTGAAGAAGCAGAATCTGCAGCCAGGACCCTTCCTGGGCATAAGGCCAGGATACCAAGAAGGTGGACACAGACGCATACAGGGGTGTCCACCTGAGAGAGTTAGAAAGTCAGCGTTCTTGGAAGGTGATATCATTGTTTGAAACTCAGTTTCCCTGTCTATGAAACAGTGACAGTACCCGTGAATGAGCCAGCGGCTGATGGGAAACCCCTAGCCCAGTGCCTAGCACCATAGGCACAGGACTTGTGGTGCTGGTACTGAGGGCTCGAGAGTCCCTGCTCTCTCCATAAATCACCCAAAGTTTGTGGTTCTTTTGTGTGTGTGTAGAACTGTGTAGAACTCGCCCAAAAATAGTTTTCCATTGATTTTTTGAGCGTGGGAGAGGGAGAGACAGAGAGAAACATCGATGTGAGAGGGACACCTCAATTGGTTGCCTCTTGCACACACTCCAACCAGGGCCAGAAACCTTGCAACCAAGGTACATATCCTTGACCAAAGTGGAACCTGGGACCCTTCAGTCCGCGGGTTGACACTGTATCCACTGAGCCAAACTGGCTAGGGCTGTTTGTGATTCTTAATCCGATATTTGGGAGTTTCCGATGGCAGAATGAGGTCCTTGTGCTGCTGTGATATTTCTGAAAGCCTGAGGGCCGTCCCCTGTGTAAGCGGGGAGAGGTTGCACAAGCTGACAGAAGAGTCTCTGTTCTGGGCCGGGATCACCAGCTCTCCAGAAGGTCACGTGGCGAGTCCTGCCCCACGCAGCTGGGACAGCTGTCTTGGCAAATAGGAAACAAATTAATAATTAATCGGTGCTCTGCTTTCTGAAATGGATCCCGGGTGGGGGTGGTCATCTGAAAAGCGGTGAGCCACGGGTCTGGTTTGATTCCTCTCTTCACCCCAATGCCGCTGGATGGGCAGAGGACACGGAGGCCCCAGTTTGGAACCACCAGATCACAGTGTTGGAAGTGGCCGTGGTTTGGTGAGACCAGGGCCAGGGGCTGTCATTCCTGTATTTCTCCGTAAAGGAGCTAACATCCATCAATCGTCACAATAACACCTTGAAATGCTGTGCCATTTTACGGATGAGAGATGCTTTACCCTCGTCCAACTTGATGACTTCACTTACTTAGCTGCCTCTGTGTAGAACAGTGATTCTCACTGGGGGTGATGTTGCTCCTCAGGGACATTTGGCAATACCTGGAGGCATTTTATTTTTTAATATTTGTATGGATTTCAGAGAGGAAGCGAGAGGGAGAGAAAGATGATAGAAGCATCAATGATGAGAGAGCATCATTGATTGGCTGCCTCCTGCACACCTCCTACTGTGAACTGAGCCCACAACCCAGGCATATGCCCTTGATCGGAATCTAACTGGGACCCTTCAGTCCGCAGGTTGATGCTCTATCCACTGAGCCAAACCAGCCAGGGCTGGAGACACTTCCGGTTGTCACTCCTGGAGGTGGGGCACATCTTGTGGGTAGAGCCCGGGGATGCTGCTAAACACAGGACAGCCCCCCCCTCCACACACACACACAAAGAATTATCTAATGCAAAACGGAATGATGCTGTTGGAGAAACTCTGTTCCAGAAAGCTCCATGCCTGCCCTCTGGGCCACTCCAAGAGGCCTTCCCTGAGGCCCCTCCTGGGAGAGGTGCTCCTCCTGGTGGCCCCTCCAGCCACCATCTGTCCTAACAGGTTACTGATCACTGCTGTGCTGCCGCTAACCAGAGCCGTTTGGGCAAAGGGCATTGGATTGATACTCAGTGCCTGTTGGTTTGAAACACAAGGCTGTGCCCATCTTTCTATGGATGCCTTGCTTTCATTAGGCTGGTGGCTCCTTCAGGTCTGGAGAGTGTGTGACACAACCCACAGCTCTGTTCTTGCCAGAGAAGAGGTGTGTGCAGTGTCACTTGGGCAAGTGGACAATCTGACAATCCACCCATATTGCTTAGCACAGGGCCTGGCAGGTAGCAGCCTCCTGAGAAACTTGGCCATCACTATTATTAGGCACTGCAAGCAGCAATGCAGTTTCCATGAAACAATAGTGAGGTTCCTTCTAAACACGAATCCCGCAAACATGGTAGTCTTGTCACACTTCCATGCTCTTGAGCAAGCTGCTTTCTGTTGTTGTTTTTATTATTTTTTTTCTTGCTTAGAATGCTGTTTTCTCTGCACATGTCTCCTAACACACTCCTCTTTATTCTTCAAGTCTCAGTTCAAGTGCCCCCTCCTCTCTGAAGCCTCCCTTGGTTTTCCTCTCCTCTTCTGCATCCACCATGATTCTCCACCTCATCCTGGGACCACACTACCATTAGAGGATCTATTCTATCAGTAAAAACGTTTGTGTTAGCCCTAGCTGGTTTGCTCAGTGGAGCGAGCATGCAGACTAAAAGGTCCTGGGTTCGATTCCGGTCAAAAGCTCATGCCTGGGCCTCAGGCTTAATCCCCAGTGGGGAGGAGGGAGTGCAGGAAGAGCCGATAAATGATCTTCTGTCATCATCAATGTTACTCTCTCTCCCTCCCTTCCTTTCTAAAATCAATAAAAATATGTTAAGAAAAAAAGTTTGTATTAAATTTCTTCCCTATGCAGTCCGAGGCCTTCCTTCATCCTCTCCTCCCTGCCTCCCTGGGTCAGATCTGACTTGGCAGCCCAGCACCAGAACACAGACACGTGGAAGCAGCAATAAACTTCCATGGAATGAGCGCTGGGTCTGATTATATGAAGCCCTCAGCAGGCTTCTTCCACAGATGTTTACCAAGGCACTGCCCTCCACCAATGAGCAGCATCAGGTCTGCTTTCTCCGGTGCTCCACGTTTCCAGCCTTTGAATCCAGAAGATCATAAGGAAGAGTGGAGGGAAGGAAACTGACATTTCTTCTGAGAACCTGTTTGGTTTCTTGAAAATAACATGAGTATTTCCTGGCTAGTGTGGTTCAGTGGTTGAGCATCAACCCAGAAACCAAGAGGTCCTTGGTTCAATTCCCAGTCAGGGCATATGCTGGAGTTGCAAGCTTGATCTCCAGTAGGGGGCGTGCAGGAGGCAACCGATCGATGATGTTCCTCTCTCATCGATGTTTCTATCTCTCTCTCCCTCACCCTCCCTCTCTTTCTCTAAAGATCAATAAAAAAGGCATTTAAAAATTAAATAAATAAATAACATGAGTATTAGAACAACAATCGAAGTCCCTATAGGGGTCTTAAAGTGTGCCCACAAATTCTTTGACAATCCTCCCTTTCACAGTGAGAGATGAAGTGCTAACCTTTTCAGTGTGGATTGGATTGAGTGACTCACTCCTAACGAACAGAACGTGGTGGAAGGGAGGTGTGTGGCTTCTGAGAATCGGTCTTTCTAGTCTTCCTCTCCCTCCCTCTCTCCCATCACTTGGTCTGGGGTGGGCTGGCTACCATGTTACGAGTCTAGCCAAGCACCCCAGCGAGAAAATCTATGCAAACAGGACCCCAGGCTTCCTTTCGGCAGCCATTTGCTGGAGCAATGGTGGAAGTGGCATCTCCAGCCCAGCCAAGCCTCCGTCTGTCTGCAGCCGGGCAAGCTCCTGGAGGACCCTGGCCAGCACCACCCAGCTGAGTTGTTCCCAAATGTCTGCCCCACAGAAACGGAGATGATATTTGCTGATTTGTTTCAGAAGCTAAGTTTTATGTTCATTTTTTTTAAAAAATATATTTTATTGATTTTTCACAGAGAGGAATTGAGAGGGATAGAGAGTTAGAAACATCGATGAGAAACACCGACCAGCTGCCTCTTGCACACCCCCTACTGGGGATGTGCCTGCAACCAAGGCACGTGCCCTTGACCTGAATCGAACCCGGGACCTTTCAGTCCGCAGGCCGACGCTCTATCCACTGAGGCAAACTGGTTTCAGCTATGGTCGTTTGTTATGTGGCAAGAAAACGAGTAGAGAGTCGCCCAAGTCCTTGAGCCGTGGTTGTCTTGGCTGGGCACAGGCGTTTCCAGGGGGCGGTGTGCCCAGTGGCTGGAGGACGAGCCCGGGGTCAGAGTGGCTGGGCTGAAACACGGACTGCTGCTCACCAGCCGTGTGGCTCTGGGTAAATGACAACCTCTCCCAGCTTTAGTGGCTCCCGTGCTTGTCATCCCAGCTTTGCGGGCAGCTCCACCCTTCTACGCTCTCAGGCCAAAAAGCTTGGGGGCAAGAGGGGTGGGGGGGGGTGTTTTCTTTGGTTTTCTTTCACTCACATCCCACATCCAATCTACCAGAAAGCCCCATCAGCCCTACCCGTAAGATAGATCGGAGCCTTGCTATTCCTCACGACCTCCACTGCTGCCACCCTGCCTGAACCATTGGCGTCTCTCATCTGGATTTCTTGGTGGCATCTAGCCTGGTCTCTCACCCTCCGTCAGCCTGGATTTCCTACAGTCTGTTCTCCACACAGTATCCAAAGGGGTTTTCCCCGGCGCTGGGTCATATTCCTCCTTTTAGTCTTTCAGAGGAAAAGCTAAAGCCCTTATGAAGTCTTTTAAGGCCAATAGAGTCTGACATGCCTCCCCCTCCTCACCTCTGCCTTAGGGCTGGTGAACTTGCCGCTTCATGTGCTTTCTACCTAACCTTCTTTAGGTCTTTTACCAAAAATTCTTCCCCAGGAGACCTTCCTGACCTGGAGTCCAAGTAAAAACTGGAATACTTATCTGGTCTGTTTTGCTGACACTGAGCTTGACACATCATAGGTTTTGCTGGTTTGTTTCCTCCCAATAGCTATCCTCCTGAGAGTAGGGATTACCTTCTGTCTTGTTCATTGTTGTATCCCCAATTCTTGGTGCATAGTAGGTGCTTCATAAATATTTGAAGGATGAATTCAGGTGCTTGGGTCCCAATGAATTAGAACCTGGTATGTGTGTGGCCCAGGAATCTGTATTTCAAAGAGACACCCCCACCACCACCACCCACCCAAGTACATTAGGGTTGAGAGGCCTTTTCTCAAAATGTCAGTCGGAAAGAAGTCATCATGCAAAGTTCAACCCTCAGAGGTGGGAGGAGTTGACCAGGTCCCAGGTGGCAGGGGCAGAGGAAGTAGAATTAGGTACTGGACAAACAGCACTGTGCGCCTGCCCAATCTGATTGCAGGGCCTGCTGAGAGGGGGAGTGCTGAGTCACTGGAAGTGGGCTTAGGGCAGGGCGTAGCCCCAGCTCAGGTGGTCTGAGGCAAATTGGAGCTGCACTCACCTCCCAGTGACCGAGAGGGAAAGGCAGAGCATGGTCCTGCCTTTGCCCAAACTAAGTTATGGTGAAGTTATGTCCATGTTTAAGTTCAAGAGTTGATCTCAGCCGAAACTGGATTGGCTCAGTGGATAGAGCGTTGGCCTGTAGACTGAAGGGTCCCACGTTCGATTCTGGTCAAGGCATGTGCCTTGGTTGTGGGCACATCCCCAATAGGCAGTGTGCAGAAGGCAGCTGGTCGATGTTTCTAGCTCTCTATCTCTCTCCCTTCCTCTTTGTAAAAAATCAATAGAACATATTTTTTAAAAAAGTTGACCTCAGCCTTTAAAATGCCTAACCGTTAGGCCCTAACCCATTAAAAAGTTATAACAACTAAAAGTGGGCTTTGGGGCAATAACTGAAATTTAACTGATCTGAAGGAGTTGACAGGCTTACTTTGGTGGGGCCTCCATGACACTGGCTTCAAGGAAGAATAAAAACTGTTTGCATGCCTTTTTCCCAGGGCTGAGGATTTCCCAGACCTGCATCACCTGGGGACATTTGTAACGACAAAAGCAAACAAACCAGGTTCCTATTGCTGCCCAGATGTTGGTTGTGTCTTGGATCAGGCTCAGAAATTTGGATTTGAAGGGACTCATATATGCAAGTGTGAGGAACACTGCCTGGGCAATAGTGAATCATGCAAAGCAATGAGGCCTTGGCATCAGGCCCTCCCTCACTTCTAATCCGTTTGGAAACTCCAAGACCCAATTTCAACACATTGAAGAAAACTCTAGCATGCCTATAAATCTCAGTAGACTATTGTGCTTGTCAAATCCACCTTTGAGAATTTATGTTCGGTTGCTTCACGGAAAGCCTTGGGCACTCTTATGACTGAGCAGTTGTTGAAGATGGTCTGTCTTATCTGGATTATTCTAACCAGCAGAGGTTGCTGGGAGATGGCCCCAGGAGATGGGGAGTTTCACTGGGTTTGGTGGGAAGACCAGTTTGGTGGTTTCCAGAGTCATTGTTTGTTTTTTTAATTGATTTTTTACAGAGAGGAAGGGAGAGGGATAGAGAGCTAGAAACATCGATGAGAGAGAAACATCAACAAGCTGCCTCTTGCACACTCCTCACTGGGGATGTGCCCGCAACCAAAGTACATGCCTTTGACTGGAATAGAACCTGGAATCTTTCAGTCCGAAGGCTAATGCTCTATCCACTGAGCCAAACTGGTTAGGGCCAGAGTCATACTTTAAAAATATATATATATTTTATTGATTTCAGAGAGGAAGGGAGAGATAGAACATCAATGATAAGAATCATTGATCAGCTGCCTCCTTCATGCCCCCTACTGGGGATCCAGCCCAAAACCCGGCCATGTGCCCTTAACAGGAATTGACCCCGAGGCCCTTCAGTCCACAGGCCGACACTGTATTCACTGAGCAAGGGCCAGAGTGATACGTTTGGACACAGGCATGCCTGACTTCTGCATTTGATGCTCTTCATTGCTGTATTAGCGCTCCCAAGGTTACAGGGTTCATGGTCACACATATCCCCCATGAAACGCTTACACAGGGAACTGAGAAACCCTAGGCCTCTTCCCAAAAGAACACTGCTTCCTGCTCTCCTCCTTCATCCCGCCCCTCTCCAGCCCCACGGGTTCTCTCTGCAGGACAACTCCAACTGGTGGCTTTCTCCAAAATCCTGCAGAAGCCACCATGCCTGATTTGGCATTCAGGGCTATAACCTGGATACAACTTCCCTGTGGAAGGCAGGATAATGGCTCCTAAAGCTGTCCGCATTCTAATCCCTGGAGCCTGTGAATTGTGGGGCATGACAAAGGGGAGTTTTGCAGCCTTGGCCAGGTGGCTTGGTTGGTTGGAGCGTTGTCCTGATACACCAAGGCTGCAGGTTCAATCCCCAGTCAGAGCACAAACAGGAATCAACCAATGAACCCATAAATGGGTGGAGTGGCAGATTGATACCCCCCCCCAAAAAAAAATCAATCAAAATCTTTATTTTTTTTTAAGAAGGACTTTAGCAGATGTGATTAAGTGCTTTGAGAAGGGGATATTTTCCTGGACTATGTGGGTGGGCCCAAACCGATCAAGACTTTAAAACTGGAGAGCTTTGCCCAGCCAGTGTAGCTCAATGGTTGAGTGGTAACCTAATGAATCAGGAGGTCACAGTTCCATTCCCGGTCAGGGCACATGCCTAGGCTGTGGGCTCAATCCCCAGTGCGGGGTGTGCAGGAGGCAGCCAATCAATGATTCTCTCATCATTGATGTTTCTCTCTCTCTCTCTCTCTGTGAAATCAATAAAAATATATGTCAAAAAATAAAAATGAAGCAGCCTCTAGAATTTACAAAAGGCAAGGAAATGGATTCTGCCTTTGAGCCTCCAGAAAGAAATCTCAACTTTAGTCCCCTGACATCCATTTTGAACTTCCGTCAGATAATACATGTGAATTAAGCCGCTGAAGCTGTGGTAATTTATGACAGCAAAAGGGAACGAATACAATCTCCAAAGAAGCTTCCTCCAACCGGTTAGTCCCAGCTAGTCTCACTCCGGGTACCATATGTCCTCCCTCACGCCTTTGTCCTGCTGCTGCCCCGCCCAGGACACTCAGACCACCTCTCCCCCAAGTTCCTAACAACTGCCTATCCCTCTACACGGTCCTCAGCACTGACCCCCGGCCGGCAGCATTCACTGTCAGCCTGCCATCCTGTGGGCTCCCCTCTAGACCATGAGCTCTGTGCAGGCAGTGTCTGTGGTTTATTTTCCTCCGACTCCATGACCAGAAGGGTCCACTGAGGTCTGCACAGTGAATCTGGGGCACTTTTGGGGAACCCCTGGTTCTTAGCCCCCAGCTGCATCAGGATCACCCCGGAGCCCTAAAAACTCAAAACCCCAATTCTCCCAAATCACTGCGGAAGGACGGGCTGCGACCACGCGTGTATTATTGGGGGAAGGTTTCCAAGGGTTGGCAAGTGATGAACAGTAAGGGGTTCAAAAGTAGAATATGTTGTCACTTGTGTGAAAAGATAAAAAAAACAAATACTTATAAAAAATTTAAAACCATCGACTATCTTTGGAAAGATATATAAAAAAACACACAAGAGAACATAACTCCTGGTAACTTTCTGAATTCTGTATCATATATACGTAATATTAACTGCTCATAAAAGTAAGTAACATTTTAAAAACTCAAAATGCTGATTCTGGTGTACCTGCAGGAAGGACCCAAAATGTCCCAGAGGGGGCACAGAAATCTCCTGGGAAAGCCATCTGCCAGCTCATCCCAAGTCAGGAACTGAACTGTCAGGAAGAGGGCAGAGCCAAGAAGCAAGGGATACTTGAAAGCATACACTGAAAATGCACTTAATCAGAAAAATAGGGCCAAAACCGGTTTGGCTCAGTGGATAGAGAATCAGCCTGCGGATTGAAGGGTCCCAGGTTCGATTCTGGTCAAGGGCATGTACCTTGGTTGCGGTCACATCCCCAGTAGGGTCGTGCAAGAGGCAGCTGATCGACGATTCTCATCGATGTTTCTCTCTCTCTCCTTTCCTCTGTAAAAAAATCAATTAAACACACACACACACACACACACACACACACACACACACAAAAGGAAGCTTTCCAAAGGATTGGGAAGCCCTAGAAACCCCCTGACTCAGTCCCACCTCTGAATCTTATGGACCAGGAGAGGGAGAACAGCCTGCCCAAAGCTACACAGCCAGTCAGAGGCCCAGGCCAGGGCCCCAGGAATGACAGTGACAAAGTCATTGATTCCAGCCCCTGCTCACCCTCATGCAGGGGCCCTGCTGACTCACAAGGCCGGAAGGAGGACAGGAGGATAGAGAAGAAAACACCATCTTTAATCAACCCACCTGCACAGAGACCAGGGGAACGCTCCCTGCCTTGCAAGGTCCCAGTGAGAACTCAGTCCCCTTGCAAAAACTGTCTTATAAAAACAAAAGGCTTCAAAGCACCAGTGGCTAAACCCCTTGAGTAGAAAGGGGGTTGGGGGAGTGGAGGTGAGATGACAATTGGCTGGGGGGAAGGAGGGCAGGGAGGAGAAAGAAGGGAGGGCTGGAAGCAGGAGTTACCAAGTGGTGGGGCAGCAGTCAGGCTTGAAGGGAACTGTCCCACCTTGAGCTGTACCCACGGCTAATGGGCTGACCATTTGGGACCTCGGTACCTGTGGTGACCAGGGAAACTCCTGGGGCTGGTTCCTTGGCACAGAGCTGCACTCGGAGAGGGGTTTTAGCTCAGGCTATGTTGGCTTTAGACAGTAGGAAATACTAGACTGGAGAGTGAAGAGCACAGAACAAAGTGGTCACCACAGACGGGCTCAGGTGTGCAAACGGTCTGCACTTCCCTCCAGCTCCCTGAGGCATCCCGCCCCTCCTTCCCCAGGGCCACTCCAACTTCACAGGCTGGGAGCTGAGGCCTGACCCTCCTGCCCTTGGACTCACCAGCCAGGGCCCAGGAGGCAGGGTGCTCTGGGATGCCTGTGGAGGGAGGTAGGGAGAAGGAGCTCTCATCTCTACATGCTCTCAAGGAAGTGTGCTGGGCCTCCTGACCCCCACACCACCCCTCTCTACCTCTTCAGAACTCCATGGCATTGGAGTCGTCATAAACGCTCGGGATCTGTGAGCGCGGTGACCCGGCAGAGCTGAGCAGCCCTTTTCCGCTCTTAAGTCACAGGTCTTCCAACTGCTCAGGTGGAGTGAGTTGCTGAGCGCGGAGGGGACCACAGGTGCAGCAGCTTTAGGGACCTGGAAAGGGGGGTGACGGCTGATTGGGAACCCCCTTTCCTGGAGAGAGTTGGAAGGTTTGCCAACGGTGGACAGAAGCCAAGTCTAGGAAGGCCTCCCGGTGGGTCAGACTGGATTCAGGGCTCTGGGCTCCCTGTCTAGTTCCCGACGAGAGAACGGGTATATTGCTTTAAGAGAGGCATTGGCAAGTGGTGGCGGTGATGTGGAAACACGGTGTGGATCTCATCGGGTTCTAGGGTGTCTAAGTTGGAAAGGGGTTTGAAAATGACTTCTGGAGACCAGGCACTGGGTTTTGGAGGTTGAAACTACAGAAA
This sequence comes from Pipistrellus nathusii, assembly GCA_963693515.1. NCBI lineage: Eukaryota > Metazoa > Chordata > Mammalia > Chiroptera > Vespertilionidae > Pipistrellus > Pipistrellus nathusii. The sequence continues at coordinate 18,293,583 of OY882859.1, forward strand.
GTACACTGTGTTCAAAAGCCTAGCGGTGTGGCCTCAAAGCAAATCGCTCTACCCCTCTGGGCCTCGGTTTCCTTACCTGCGAAATGGGGATTATAACCCCCGCCTAACCCAGGGAACTCAAGAATCCATTGAGAGAGAAGGCTAGAAAGAGCTCCATCTGCTAAGGGGTTATTTTAATTATCTGAGGTGGGGAAACTGAGGGCCAGAGAGGGCCAGGGCTTTGCCAGATGCCACACAGAGAGTCAGTGATGGAGCTGCGATTAGAACCCAGGACTCCTGCTCCGAGCTCGCGGTGTGAAATGAGTGTGGTGAGATGGGGTGAGTCTGTCCATCCTGCCTCTGCTCTCTGGACAGTGAACAGGATGCTGAATGAAGGTTGAAAGAGAGAGGCTGGAAAAATGGAGGGAGGCCCCAGTGCCCGCCAAGGCTGAGATTTAAAAAAAATACAAACCCCGAGATTCCCCTCCCTCACCCCGCCCCGCCCCGCCCCATCCCTGAAGTCCATCCAGGCTGCACAGGGCCAAGTCCAAGTCGGCTGCAGGCCAGATCCGCTGCAGTCAGCCCGCCAGACACTAGGGGGCGCGCCTGCCTTCTGGGCCCGAGCTCGCAGCAGTGGCTGTCCGTTTAGCACAAAGCACTCGGCACCGGGGTGGGCGCGGGGCTGAAGCTACCCCGACCTGCAGGAAACAAAGGCAGGTTAGGAAAGTGGATCCCGGATGACGGGGGAGCAGAGAGATCCGTCCGACTGCTCCTCCCACCCCTCCTCTCCTTTTTACCGACTCTAACGCCCGGGTCCCCCATCCCACCCTGCTCAGCGCCAGGACCCACGTGTACAGAGGCTGCAGCTGTAAATGTGACGTCTTCTGGGGCGCCTGATATCCGTAGGAGTCAAAGCCACCGATGAAGTCAACTGCGGAAGGGGAGGTGGCATTTAGTTAGAAATGGGCGGGGGGCGGGGCATTCTGAAGGGAGAAGGTTCTTGGGGGCAGGGCTTGAGCCACTTGGGGGGAGGAGACGGGGTTGGGGGAAAAGCTAGGAATGGGAGGTGCCGGATAGAGACCAGCCTTGTGGAGCCCCTCCCAGGGGCAGGGCCTGAGAGGGGCGGGGAAGGCGGGGGTCCTGGAGCCCTGGACTGGGTCCCTGGACATCTGGACCTCAGTCCAGAATGGTCCGACTACCGTATATAAATCCCACCTACCCCTGGCTCCTCTCCACCCCACTCAGAGAGGGGCCGCCCCGGGCTCCCTCCCACCGAGGCGGTGCGGGCCCCTGTCCAGGGTGCTGAAGACAGGGGTGACCGCGGCCAGGCTTTTCCCGCTTCCTGAGGGCGCCACACACTTACAGCTGTCCTCTTCCTCCAGGAACACTTTGCTCACGTAGCAGGCGAACACAAAGCCGAACAGCTGAGGGAGGAAGAGAATGAGGAGGAGGGAAACCCACCCTCCACCCTCTGCCTGGCCCTGACTACCCACACTGGAGAGGGAGGGCGTGCTGATAGGAAGGCAAACCCATAACAACTTCCAAGTTAATGACTGGGCCTTCCAGTCCAACCTTCCTGGTTCCAGTCTCTGTCCTGGGAGTGTGACTTTGGACAAGTAATTTTTTGAACCTCAATTCCCCCATTTGGATCTGGACAATATCTTATTGGCTTGTTAAGAGGAAAGACAATTATGTGGGGAGGGGAAATCGTCCCCAGGCAGGCTGGAAGACCTAGACTCAACCCTTCTTAACTAGGGCTATGCAAAGGGGTTTTCAGACTCCACTCCTGGGAGTGCTGTGAGGTGGGGGACAGGAGGACTCACAGCCAGGAAGATCTGCAGGGCGCTGCTGAGGGCTTCGATGTAGGGATAGTCGAGCAGGCAGCCAGTGACGGAGATGACATGGTGGTCTTCCAGGGCCAGGCGGGAGTTCAGGACCGGTGTCACCAGGCAGCCTGGCCCGTTCTCCATCCACCAGGAGCGGTGCAGGGATGTGTTGAAGGTCATGATAAAGTCCCGGTCCTGGGGGTAGAGGGGCCTAGGATACTGAGCTGGGGTGGGGGCATCCTCCCCAGGGCCCAGGAGACTATATATAAAGCCTCTTTCACACGTGGACCGTTATAGCAGCCTCCTCCCATCACTTGCTTTGTGGAGGGCATGGGGGTGAGGGGGTTTGAAGAGTACGTATCTGCAGATCCACATTTGGCCAGTAGGTGGCACGTGATGATCAGGCAAGCCTCCCCATGCCATCAGCAATAGAAAGGGTTGGTACTGAGCTACAGAACCCCAGGATTTCAGGGCTGGAAAGAACATTAATAGTGACCAGATACAATTTTCCAGCTATTGGTGAAGTCTTCAATACAGGCCCTTTCATGACCCATTCAGCCTCTCCACGCCTGCTCCCCATGTGTGACCCTGGGCAAACCTTTTCCATCGGGCCTCGGTCTCCCCATTTGAAATGGCGAAGCGGCTGACGTAGGCCAGAAGTTGTTATCCATGAGGTGCACCCTCGTGTTCATTAATCCATTCACTCATCCAGGCCACTAACAGATAGTCACTGCATGCTGACCAGGTGCAAAGACTCAGCAATCAAAGGAAGTCGGGGTTGCTCTATCTGAATTTACTAAATAAGGAACTGAAATTCAGAGAGAGGAAGACACTTGCCCAAGGTCAGACAGCTAGAAAACATTGGAGCTGGATTTGAATCTAGTAGGTAGTCAAACTACAAAGCCAAATGCTCTCATTCATGTAATGCTGCCTTCTTAATACCTAAGAATGAAAGCTGTGCCTTGGCCAGTTTGGCTCAGTGGTTGGGGTGTCGGCCTATGGACCAAAGGTTGTGGGTTTGATTCCTGGTCAAGGGCATGAACATACTTCCGTTGAAGGTACTTCAGCTCTCACAAGGGCACGTGCAGGAGGCAACCTATCAATGTGTGTCACTCTCATGTTAATGTTTCTCTCTTTCTCTCCCTCCTTCCCTTCCACTCTCTCTAGATATTAATGAAAAAAAAAATAAAAAAAAAATCCTTGGGTTAAAGTTAAAAAATGAAGAAGAAAAAAAAAAAAATGGAGCCGAAACCGGTTTGGCTCAGTGGTAGAGCTTTGGCCTGCGAACTGAAAGGTCCCAGGTTGGATTCCGGTCAAGGGCATGTACATTGGTTGCGGGTGCATCCCCAGTGGGGGGTGTGCAAGAGGCAGCTGGTTGATGTTTCTCTCTCATCGATGTTTCTAACTCTCTATCTTCCTCCCTTTCTCTCTGTAAAATATCAATAAAATATATTAAAAATAAATAAATAGCCGGGATCGGTTTGGCTCAGTGGATAGAGCGTCGGCCTGCGGACTGAAAGGTCCCGGGTTCGATTCCGGTCAAGGGCATGTACCTTGGTTGCGGGCACATCCCCAGAAGTGGGTGTGCAGGAGGCAGCTGGTCGATGTTTCTCTTTCATCGACGTTTCTAACTCTCTATCCCTCTCTCTTCCTCTCTGTGAAAAATCAATAAAATATATTAAAAAAAAAATAAAAATAAATAAATAAATAAATAAAAACGTTTTTTTAAAAAATGGAAGTTATACCCTCTGGGTTTACTCTTCTCAAAGCTAAATATTCCGCCGAACCCGGTTTGGCTCAGTGGTAGAGCATCGGTCTGCGGACTGAAAGGTCCCGGGTTCGATTCCGGTCAAGGGCATGTACATTGGTTGCGGGCACATCCCCGGTGGGGGGTGTGCAAGAGGCGGCTGGTCGATGTCTCTCTCTCATTGACGTTTCTAGCTCTCTATCTCTCTCCCTTCCTCGCTGTAAAATATATTTAAAAACAAAAAAAAAAAGCTAAATATTCCTACTTTCTTCAGTATTTTTCCATGGGACATGGTCTGTTCAATTTTCCCCAAACAAACTCTAGTCAATTCTTTTTCTTTTAATATTTTTTTTCACTTTCATTTTTATTTTATTTTTTAATACATTTTATTGATTTTTTTACAGAGAGGAAGTGAGAGGGATAGAGAGCTAGAAACATCGATGAGAGAGAATCATCAATCAGCTGCCTCTTGCACATCCCCCACCGGGGATGTGCGTGCAACTAAGGCACACACCCTTGACCAGAATCGAACCCGGGACCTTTCAGTCCACAGGCCGATGCTCTATCCACTGAACCAAACCGGTTTCGGCTCAATCTCTTTTTTCTTCTGAAAAATATTGATCAGCACTGAACTCAAATCTTTGTGGTTTAAACAGTACAAAATGCATGGGATTTTCACCTCCCTTGCACTGAGGATGTGTGAGGCCTAAGAGTAGCTCTGTTGGCCACCATATACTGTTAGTTTCTACAAAGCTTGTTATCAGCCGGGCCCCCAGCCCATCTTCACACAGACTGATCTCCATCCTTATCTACTCCATCATCATTTGTGTCTGAGAGGGCAGAGGGGGCCAGAAACAAAAATATGGGGTGGGAGATGGGAATAGATTACTTGGGTGTTCGGAGGGAAGTTTCTTCAAGAGATAATCCCTCCCCCCAAAAAATTCACAAAAGAGATGACGCCCCAGACCTCTATCACTGTGGGCGCCTGTAGGGTGGGAGGGGAGAGGTCAGGCTGTGTCCTCTGGCACTGCCAGGCCTGAGGCTTACCTGGGACAGCTGTCCAACCTCCAGGTAGAAGCAGATGATAAATGCATTCCAGCCAACCCAAAGCACCAGCCAGGCTGCATACTGGGGAAAGCAAAGGCAGAGTCAGGGTGGGGCCTGGGGGAGTGGGCTGGGGGTACGTCCATGGACACCGAGTTAATGGACTGAGAAGACTTTTGCAGGGGAAGTTTACGACAATACCTTGCTCCTAGAGCACCGAGAATCGTTAACAAATCATTTTTATACCAAACCAGTCTTTGTAACAGCCCTGTAGGGAAGGCATTATCCTCGCTTCAGAGATAACTAATTTAAGGCCTAGAGAGTCTTTTTTTTGCCAAGATCACACAGCTAGAAAGAGGCAGGGCTGGAACTCAAACCCAAGTCCGGGGGTAACTAATGCTATCCACTAATGCTATGCCACCGCACATAGCCAAGACCTGGAGCGGGGCTTGGCGATTTGCACCCAAATCCTATGCCGACCATTCCCGTGGCTGCCACCAGTAGGTGCAGCATTTTATACTGGTGCCTGGGGCGTCCTGAGAACTGGAGAGAAGGATTCTCATGTCTCACTCAGATGAGAGAAAACCCTGGAAGGGCCATGTTCTTCTCCTGGCCTCTGGGAGGCGGGGACAAGCCCCAGAATGAGGGCTAGAGGGCGCTGGGGGTAGCAGGACACTGGGTGTCACTGTTATTGCAGGTGCCAAGCATTTCTGTAGTGAATCTACTGAAAAGCCTTTTCCCTCAAGAGAGGTAAGTGGTGAACAGGTCACAGAGGAAGAGCAGGGGACACAGGTGAACTGAAAACCGGAGTTTGACAAGAGACCAGCCAGGACCAACCAGGATTTAGAAAAAGGGAGCAGGAGGAAGGAGCCAGGGACACAACCCACTCTGGGGATGGGCCCAGGGCCACTCCCAGCAGTATTCTCGATGAACACTGAGGGACGAGGGACAGACGCCAAGCTTTCCCGAAGCAACCCGAGGAACCAGGCTAGACGAGGCTCCTTCCTCACACAGGCTTTCGGAGGCGGCCTGGTGAGGTAGCAAGAGCATCCGCTCTGGATCTGAGGCTCTAGTCCTGGCTCTGCCTCCCACTGGCTGTGTGACCTTAGGAAGTGTCGTAACCTTTCTGAGACTCACAGAAAAGTGAGCTGGTGCGACACACCTCGTAGAGCTGTGTAAAGATCCAATAAAGCAAGGGACACCTTTGCAGAGAGCCAAACACAAGGTAGGCACTCCTTAAATGATGTATCATGTTCATAGTTGGATTTTTCCCCCCTGGGAAATTATTTAGGAAAAATGCCAATCTTGTCTCTGCTGAATAAAGAAGCAATGGGATTTGGGCATTCACACCAACAAGGCCAGAGGCAAGACAGGGCAGGGGTCTGGGTGCCTGTGGTGGTGGTGGGGGACAGTTTTGGTTGGAGGAGTGGGGGCGATGGGAGGAGGTGAGGAGAAGGGGTTGGCTTAGGAGGAGTCATGAGCCATACCAGAATGAGGTACCGGGACCGGTACTGCACCGTGCCAAAGATGCCCAGGATGACCGCCATGATGTGCAGGAAGTTGGCCAGGATAGGAGCCCATTGGTAGCCCAGGAAGTCAAAGATCTGCCGCTCCAGTGCAGCCACCTGTGAGAAAGAGCAGACTGAGGCCGTGCGTGTGACATAAAAGGGAAGGACGGGAACTCCTTGACCTTGTGGATGAGGTGACATCAGTTATGGTGGTGATGAGGCACCATGACGGATGGTGCAGAAATACCGAAGCCATCCCAGCCCTGCAGTACCGAAGGGGTGCTGGGAGGTGGGACAAGTCTGTGGGGGTGGAGAACTGAGCCCTGAGCATGACTTTGGGGTGGGCTGAAGGGATGGGAGCCAGAGTTTAAACAGCTACCTCCTTGCCAAGAAGTCCTCCCATTTGCTCCCTCCTTATATGGGGCTCTCAGTCAGTAGAGTCAGGATCCAGACTCCTCCCCCGGCCCTGCCCAAGGGCTGAGCCCTGGCCCTTGGAGGCCTCAGGGATGCCTCTGGGTCTGAGTCATCTCTTCCCCCTCTCTGTGGCCTAGGCAGTGTTTCCCAAAGTGTGGTGCTCGTACCCCCAGGGGTACGAGAAGAGTTTGGTGGGGATATGCACTGCACTGTGCTTAGCTGCACCTAATTCTACATTCTCATGAGTACGAGGGGTACTCAGCGTTACGAAAATTATAGAAGGGGTACACATATGTCAAAAGTTTGGGAAACACTAGCCTAGGGGATCCATGGGCCACAGAGAAAGGGATTTTGCTTTCTCCCCTTCCCTGAGGGAACTGCAGTAGATTGCAAAACTGGCCTCAGATTCTCCTTCCTTTTTCCATTTTCTTTGGCAGGGCCCGCCCACACTAGCTCTGCACTTGGTCATGTGACTTGCTTTGCCCAATGGGAGTTAAGCAAATGTGAAGCAAGTGAAGACTTGAAAAATGCTTGTGCACTGGAGCTTGCTCCCTGGCTATACTTGTAACACAGAGAACACCTTGTGGAAGAGCCCATGCTAACCTGCTGAATGACAGGCACCCCAGCTGCCAGCCAGCCAGCCATCAGAGTGAGGCCACACCAGCTCATTCAGATGCTGGCCAACCCACCGGCTGACCACAGCCACACAGCCCAGATCAGAACAATCCCCAAGCCGACCCACAGAATCATGCGCTGAATAAAATGGTTCTTTTTTTAAAATGACTACATTTCGGGGTGATTTGTTACACAGCAAAAGCTAGCTGATACAGGACACAATCAACACTCCCTTCCCAGCAGCCCCTAGTTCAGTCTTTCAGCTGATAAAATCAGGACTAAAGGTGCCACGTATTGACTGACCAATATTCCTTCTGGTTTTGGAAGCTGCCGCCCAGACACTCAGTTCGTGTGGCTGGGTGGGGCTGATTCCACTTCTAACTTCCACAGCGGGCTTGTGACCTATGCCTAACCAAGTAATCCACACAGTGATCTCTTCGGGGGGGGGGGGGGGCCCACTCACTGTGTGCCCTCTCCCGAGAGTCACCAAAGCTAAGGAACAGAGAGAGAGTGAGGAAGGACGATGAACAAGCAGGAACAGTGTTCCTGGTGACATCACTTTAGGTCTGAGGATCCAGACATGCCTGAAACTAACCATCCCTCCTTGTACCTGTGATTTCTGTCACTTGCAACCAAGAGTCCTGACTAAGACAGAAGGAGAGGAGATTAAAGGGTCTGGCTTGGGAGGGGGAGGAAAGATTCTGATAAAGTGAAAAGATCCCAGAAGCTCTTTTCCTGGCAGGGAGGAGGAGAAGGTGGACCTGATGCCATCACACAGATGGCAGGGCTGGGCAGAGACCCAGGAAGCTGCGGGCTCACCCCTGGCACCCACCCACCCACCTGGCTCCTGCCTGCCTCTTGTTGGTGACGCCCCCTCAGGGCTCTGCAGATGGTAAAGAGCTTCCAAGTTCACCTCTCCCTTGATACTCGTTGGCAGAAAGGCAGAACAGAGGCCACTGTCTCGTTTTTGGAGAAAGAGACGAGGCACAGAGAGAGGAAGTGACTTGCCTAAGGTCACTTAGGCAAGTGGTTGTGGCAGAGCCAGGCAACGGTTCTGCCTTTCTCCGCCCTCCCGAGTCCAGGGCAGCTCACCTTCCCCTGCACCCAGATCCCTAAATATCAAAGAACCTCAGGCTATAGCTGATCCTTTTCCATACTCCACTTGTCCCAGCATGCCTACTCAAGCTTCAGCGTCTACCTGCTCCTGTTTCAGCTTCCAGCCCCTTTATTCTTTTTTTTAAATATATTTTATTGATTTTTTATAGAGAAGAAGGGAGAGGGACAGAAAGCTAGAAACATTGATGAGAGAAAAACATCAATCAGCTGCCTCCTGCACACCCTCCACTGGGGATGTGCCCGCAACCAAGGTACATGCCCTTGACCGGAATTGAACCCGGGACCCTTGAGTCCAAAGAACAACGCCAAACCGGTTTCGGCGCTTCCGGCCCCTTTAGAAACCAGCTACCCACTGGATGGTTCATCGTGAACTTAACACGCCCAAACCTGGCCCGTTTCCAGCGATGTGGGGCCTCATGACGTGTCCACCTGCAGGAGCTAGAAAGCTGAACTTTAGGTCCTGGTCTCCCTCCCCTCTGTCCCCTCCATGCTGGCCTGTCCAGGTCTGGCTCTCTGACCTGCTGAATCTCTTACAGGGCAGGTCCCCTCTCTCCCTCCACGGTCTGCTCTCACCTGGCCTTTGCAATGCCGCCCCCCTTTCCCTCCTCCCCCGCCACGCCCCACTTCTAACCCACCCCTTTCCTGAGTGAAACCGCCAAGAGGCTCCCCTGCTGCCCCTCCCCCTGCCCTTAGCTCCCCACTCCCACCCTAATTATTTATTTATCGGGTAGCTGCCAGCTGAGGGGATGCAGTTGCCATGGGAACCTTCAGCCCCAGTCAGGGCTGCTTCTGTTCTCAGTAGGATGCTCTGGTCTGTCTAGACGCCAACCCCAGGAGTTCAACACCAGGTGGGGGGTGGGGAGTGGGGGGGGCAAGGAATGAATAATGGAGATGGGCTCACCCCACCCCTAAGAAGCTGGCTAGGGGGAGAGGGCAGGGAGGGGGTTGGGCTTGGGGCCAAAACCCACCAGAAGTCTCTTGTACCCAAGCCCTCGCCAGCCAATTCTGCAAGTCAACTACTTTCCTGGCCCAAATCCCAGGCATGTCGCCCGGGGGCTCAGACACAGAAGTCAGACTGTCTGAGGAATGATGAGCGAGAGGCCCCTGAAGTGTTCCGAGGATGGTTTGGTCCAGCCAGATACTCTCTCTTTTATTGACTTAGGTTCACGGAGGGCCAAGTTGGGAAGAGTTCCCCATTTAGGATCAGGCAGACCTGAGATCCACCCCCAGCTCAGTGCTGGTGTGACCCTGTGCGAGTTACTCACCCTCTCTGAGCCCAGGAAAGTGACCCATGGATTCAGGCAGCGCGCTTTATGGAAAGCTCTCAGTTCAGGGCTGGCACACAGTTGGTGTATATGGCAGCAGCCCTCTCTGCATCCCCAAACTCAAGCCCCCCCCTTTCCCAGTGGATTTCTGAGGCAGCTGACAAAATTAAACCCGACTCAGCCCCTCATCCGTGAAATGAGGGAGTGGGATTGAAACCACGGACAGCAGAGCTGGGAGGACCCCTGGAGATCTGCCGGTCCAGCCCCCTCATTACGGAGGTGAGCAAACTGACAGCAGAAAGGGATGGGACCTGTCTAGGGGGAGGGTCTTCTCCCTCTCCCCGAGCTCTGCCCCATCTCCCGGGGCCATCTGGGGTCAATGCCATCTGAGCATGAGCTGAAACACACACCCAACGACAGACAGAAAGGAGTACAGTCATGGAGACCAGGCAGTCTTTGCCATGACAAGACAGACGGGCTTGGCAGGGACGCAATTCATGTACAAATGTTTCTTAAGCACCTACTATGTGCCAGGTCCTGGACAGGGTTTGTGGACAAGTTGGTGTGGCTCCTGCTTCCAAGAGTGCAAGTCTAGAGACAGCTGTCACCGAGCTCTGGGAGCTGACGATGGGGCTTCTCTGCCAGGATCCCCATCTACCCTGGGGCTCCTTCCTGCCCCCAAACACACACACACACACACACACCACACACACACACACCACTCTGGGACCCCTCTTGTCCTCCAGCACGCGCGCGCGCACACACACACACACACACCCTAGGGCTCCTTCCTGTCCCCCAACACACACACACACACACACACACACACACACACCCTAGGGCTCCTTCCTGTCCCTCAACACACACACACACACACACACACACACACACACACCCCAGGGCTCCTTCCTGTCCCCCAACACACACACACACACACCCCGTTTGTTTGTTTTCCAGGGCTCCTGCAGCCCTTCTGCTTCTCTCGGTCCCAGCCTGGAACCTGCTGGAAAATGGCCAAGGCAATAACCGTTAAGTGAAATAAAACAAGCTGCAGAACAATATGATTCCATTTGTGTAAAAAAAAAAAAGAAAGAAAGAAAGAAGAGAGAGAGAGAGAGACACGAAATGTGTGCGACTGTAAATGCACAGTCAAGAGCCACGGAAACACAATAGATGATCATGAGCCGTTCTCTCCAGGGAGTGGGCGTGGGGAGATGGGAGACTTTCACTTTTAAACCTACATGCTGCTGTGTTTCTGAAAGTCTTTTTGACAACAGTTCTATTTTTTTTTTTTGGGGGGGGGGTGTTTTTAAATGTTGATTCACCGCTCAGCCCCTGTAAAATCAGGGCCAGAGCGGCTCGGCGGACCTGAGGTCTCCTCCGCTGATGTGAATGTGTGCGGGGCCCTGGGAGCTCTCCTCTGGGCCCAGGGTTCTCCTCTGTGCCATGGGGCCGCTGTCTGCCTGCCTGCGGGGGACCGGCCTTGGGGTCCTGTGGCCTCTGCTGAGATCCCAATGGCTCTTCCCCCCAGAAGCTGGTTCTGCCGGCCCTGGTACAGCCTGGCCCCACGTTCTGCCTGAGCCATCACAGCCCTGCTTTCCCCACCCCACCAGACCGGGACCCAGCACTGCCCTCATCTACGGTAGGTTCGGCCAGCCAAGAGTTCCTCTGCCCTCTCCCCTCAGCCCTAGTGAAGCTGCCTCTGTATGAAGGTTCCTTTTTACAGAGCCGTCACCTGAGTCTCCTGAAAACACTCAGACAGGAAGTGGCAGAGCCGCGATCTGAGTCTTTGTCTCTGTACCCACTGCTCTTCCCACCCAGCAGCCATCTCTCCAGAGACAGGGGCTTAGGAAGGGGGCAGAGCAGAGGTGGGGCAGAGCCTACTCTGGGTCAAGGGCCTTTCCTAAGTGTCCCGGGAGCAGTGATGTAAGTTCACATTTATTAACCTCCCATTAGTGCCATCTGTTCGTTCATTCATTCTACAAATAGTTCTCAAGTGTCTTTTGTGTGCTAAGTTCAGAGAAGTCCCAGTGAGCAGAGACAGCCCCACTCCTGTCCTCATGGCTGCCGGTCCTGCCTCAGGGCGGACACCAGGACGCAGGCCCCAGCCCAGACAGCAGGGGAAGCACAGAGGGGCAAGAAGAGGGAAAATTCTTTCCCACTAGAAACAAAACAAATTCTCCCCGAAGGAGATTAATACCTTCTCTCCATGGGTCTTAGAATTGTAGAATCATTTATTTTTATTTTAAAATACATTTTATTGGTTTTTTTTTTACAGAGAGGAAGGGAGAGGGATAGAGAGCTAGAAACGTCGATGAGAGAGAAACAGCGACCAGCTGCCTCCTGCACACCCCCTACTGGGGATGTGCCCGCAACCAATGTACATGCCCTTGACCGGAATTTAGTCCTCAGGCTGACGCTCTATCCACTGAGCCAAACCGGTTTAGACTGTAGAATCATTTATGAGCATCTGCTGTATATAACCCCTTGTACGCACATCACATCTCTTAGTCCTACCCCCAAGGACGGACCAGGCCCAGAGAAGTGCAGGGGCCTGCCCAAGGAAGCCTGAGGCTCCCACCATCAGTGTGGGCCACGCCCTCGCACTTCCCTACTGCATGGCTCCGAGCCTGTGTGCATGAAGTGGCATTTGGGAATTCCACCCCTTACAGTCCTGCTCCCTCTTCCTCAGGACAGCTCCCCATTCCCTCGAGTCCCCACATCGCCATCTGTCTTCCTCACACCCTCCCGCCACGGCCCAACCCTCTGCCTCAGTGGAGCCCCGGGAGCAGGGAGCAGCTGGCCATCACCTTCCAGGTAATTAGCCCTGGGAGACCCACTTGGAGCTGTTAGGGAGGCCGGGACTGTCTCTGAGGGCTGATCTAACCAGCCCTGGTTCTGTCAGAAGGTAGCCACTGGGGCTTGGCCTCAGTCTCCATGGCAACCCCACTCCAGTGACTGCTGACCCATCCCCAGCGAGGGGCGCTCCTCAGGCCCCTTCTGGGCAGATCTATCCCAATGCACCTCAGAACTGGCAGCTCCATTAGAAAGAGGGGATTGGTAGTGGTCTCATTAGCATACATCTACATTAATTTGCATAAACCCTAGGCCTAGCAGCCCAGGGTGATACCAAGGTCAGTCTAAAAAGAATCAAAGCGTCCCTCCATCTCCTAGGGCTTACCTCATGTGCCATCTGGTCCAGACCCACAGGCAGCACAGTGGGAGGTGGTGTGGGCAGTGCAGGGAAGGGCCAGTGACTCTCTGTGACTCAGTCTCCCCCTCTGTAGAATGGGGACAGGGTGCCTACTTCACCTAGGTGTCGAGAGGACTGAGGGATCTTCTCCACCTTTCCCAAGCCCAGGCCCTGCCCTGCCCCCACTCACCCCCAGTCTCCACTCCTGGAGCTCCTTGCTTTCTGCCTGCGGGCAGACCCACCCCTCTTCCAGGCCCAGAAGCCAGCAGGAGCCCAGCAGAGCCTGCACCTTGGATCTGGGGCTACTATGCCACCTTCCTCCTACCAGGCCCTTCCCCCCACTAATTTCTGGGTGCTGGCAGAAAGTGGATTGGAAGCTGGCTCTGGAGGGGGCAGTGAAGGCTTGGGAAGAAAGCGCCCCCCAAAAGGAACATTCCAGAAGGGGATGGAGGGGAAAGCAATCCGGGCAGAGAAAACCAGCAAAGCCAGGCTCTCCCGGGCCACAGACAAATGGACATTTGTATAAATACAAAGGTGATGAATCAGATCCCCCCATTAAGTACCATGAATGACATCATATGCAGAAAGCATCTAGATGGAGCAGGCACTTAGGCAGAGAGAATTAATAAGGAGACACTGAAAGTTTCAGGAGTGGCTATAAGGATGGAGTTGGGGTGGGAAAAAGCATGAGGTAGACAAAAACAATTGGGTGTTCACATCTGCCCAGCAGTTAAAAATCTCAGGCTTGCACCTAACTGGTTTGGCTCAGTGGAGAGGGCCTCAGCCTGAGGACTGAAGGGTCCCAGGTTCGATCCCAGTCAAGGGCATGTACCTTGGCTGTGGGCACATCCCCAGTAGGAGGTGTGCAGGAGGCAGCTGATCCATGTTTCTCTCTCATTGATGTTTCTAACTATCTTTCTCCCTTCCTCTCCATAAAAAATCAATTATATATATTAAACATATATATATATATAATTTTTTTTTTAATCTCAGGCTCTGGGAGTCAGGCAGACCGGGGATGGATTCCCAGCACTCACAAGCTTTGGGATCTGGGAAAGTCAGTTTCCTCACCTATAAAATGGGAATATTATTACAAACACCTAAGGGGTGTGAGGATTCAGCGAGGCAGCGGTAGTAAAGGGCTTTGCTTAGAGTAAGTGCTCAGTAAATTACCCTTCACTGAACAAGTCACATTCCCTTCTGGGTCTTAATTTCTTACTGGCAGCAATGGGACAATAATGCCCCGTCTTCTTCACAGAGAAATTAGAGATCACATAAGATCATAACCATGAAAGCCATTTATATACGCTAATGTGCTTTTTAAACTATAAAATGCGATGCCCACATCATCGGGATAATTATAAAGTCCTTGGCTTCGTAGTAAGGTCAGATTCTTGCTGCTTGTTCCCTGAGACACTGCGCACGGTGGTGGTTAAAAGCATGGCCTCGGAGTCGGACCATCTGGGCTCGCATGCTGCCTTTCACGCATTCGCTGTGTACCCTTCAGCAAGTCACTCACCCTCTCTGTGCTTTAACTTCTTCACCGATAGAACGGGGGTAACGTAACGGTACCTACCTCATGGGGTAGTTATGAAGCCTAAATGAGGGGATGCGTGTAAAACGCCCAGAATACCGCCTGGCCTGAAGCCATGGGGAAAGAGCCATGTCAACTGTGATGATGTTCCCCACAGGGAAGATCCGGGCCCCAGATCTCTGAGGACTCACGTTCTGGAGAAGAGACCACAGCTGTCCTGGTGTGCAGGCCTCTTTGAGGCCAGGCAGGGCTCCCTCCACTCCGAGCTGGCCCCTTGCTCCGCCCTTCCTCTCCTTATTCACCTGTCAAGCATTCATGGCACTCCCCTAGCCCCCCATGCTGGGGGCACAGACCATGAACTTCAAGTGTCTAGAGAGCAAGGACTTCCCTTTGGGGACTGGCACTGAGCCTGTCTGTACAGGCTGCCTTATGTCCACTTCATTCACTCCCAACTCCCCCCGCCCCACCCCTTAATCCTCACTGAGGATATGGTTTTGTTTTGTTTGTTTTTTAAAGAGAGAGAAGAGAGAGAGAAACACTGATGTGAGAGAGCAACATGGATCTGTTGCCTCCTGTATGTGCCCCGACTGGGAATCAAACTCACAGCCTTTTGGTGCACGGGAGGACACTCCAACCAACTGAGCCACCCAGCCAGGGCCATTCCTTTCAGCGTTTGAGATGTGTTATCCACGTGTGGAAACAGAGCCTACGGAGCAAGGCAATAGACTGCAGGTCGCAGAGCAGGGGCAGGATTCAAACGCAGACCTTGGGCTCCAAAGCCTGCCCACCACCACCCCACCTTCTGCTTCACAAATGGCTGCTGGGCCCCCGCAGTGCCCCCACCCACCGAGGCCTGACTCCCTTCTGCTGGAACTGGCAGCCCTCCCAACGCATCTGCTGGTGACACTGATGATGCTGAGCTGTGTTCTGTTCAGACCCATCATGGACCAGCCACGTGACCTCCAGCCAGCGTCTGGCACGCCCTAAGCCCGTTTCCTCCACGCTAACAAGGAAAAGATTAAAACCTACCTTTCAGAGTCGACCTTAAAGGATACAAACTATGGCACTTGGCTCAGGAGGGGCGCCTGACAAATGCCATCCTTTCATCAGGTCTGAGTGCAATCCCCCGGGGCCCCGTGCCCGTCTCCGCCCCGGGCCTCCGGAGGCTTGTGCTCTGACCTCGCTCGGCCTCCAATGAGCTTTCTCGTTCCCGCTGCCTTCCTTTGGGGAAGGTTCCTTTCATTTTTCTCTGAGGCCTTTCTTCCTTGCTAATGAGACAAAACAGAGTCCTCCCTGCAGCCCTTCTGCCATCTCCTCCAGCAGGAGGCCTGCCCGCCTCACAGCTCAGTGGGAACCTCTATGTCAGGGCTCGGTTGGCTGGGCCCAGGGCTCCCTCAGGAAGTGCCCTCAAAGCTGACCTGGGCTCCGCACGGCAGGCCAGCTTTGATAGTGGCCACCCCTCCTCGCCTGCAGCAGAGGCACGCCAACAGACACCAGACAAGATGCTGCCGTACCAAACACTCCTGCCTTCCCGTGCCTCCTCCCGGCTCTGGCTTTTCTGACCGGGCTCTGGTGTGGGTCTGGGACAGCCTGTCTCAGAATTATGTTGCTAAGACATTGGGCAAATCACATGACCCATTCAGGGCCTTCATTTCCTCATCTATAAAATGGGAATTGGCTTCTTGGGCTAAGGGTGGCTCCAACAGGATAAATGAGATCAAGGAACCATCAAACTCTCCCCTCACAGGGGAGTCTCCCAGAGAGTCTCCCAGGGCTCCCACTTCCTGTTCCAATTGGGTCAAGAGCAGCACACTTGCCTGACTGGTGTGGCTCAGTGGTTGGGTGTCCACCTATAAACCAGGAGGTCAGGGTTCAATTCCTGGTCAGGGCACATGCCCAGGGTGTGGGCTCAATCCCCAGTAGGGGGAGTGCAGGAGGCAGCCAATTGATGACCTCTCATCATTGATGTTTCTATCTCCCTCTCCCTTCCTCTCTCTGAAATAATTTTTTAAAAATATATTTTATTGATTTTTTTTTTTTTTTTTTTTTTTTTTTTTTTACAGAGAGGGAAGGAGAGGGATAGAGAGTTAGAAACATCGATGAGAGAGAAACATCGATCAGCTGCCTCCTGCACACCCTCCACTGGGGATGTGCCCGAAACCATTGCATATGCCCTTGACTGGAACCGAACTGGGGACCCCTCAGTCCACAGACCGATGCTCTATCCACTGAGCCAAACCAGTTTCAACAACAGAGCCTCCTCTTTAGTTCACTTCCCCGGAAATCAGGATAGAATCAATGCTCTGCACGGACACACGGTATCTGTATCCTGTGGCTTAATGTCCTCCTCCTCCCAGCCTGGCAGGTAGAGGGACTGCGACCTGAGATGCCATCAGACTGGGTATAAATCCTGTCTCCGCCACTTACAGGCCACTCGCCTCGTAAGCCGCTCGGCATGGCCGAGGCTGTTTTCTCCTCTGAAATGGGGATAATTTATACCAGAACGGAAGTCTGTGGGTGAAGGCCAGGGGAAGGCGGAGAGGGGTGGGTGAGGAGAAAGGATCCATGCCTGAGGTCAGAGCCAGGGACAGCTGGAGTCGCTGCAGGAGGAGCTGTGAGAGGACTGGCTCTCTAGGCCTTCATTAGGCCTTCATTCTCACCTCATTTACTGACTGTCAGTCACAATACCGGACGCTGAAGATACAGTGGCGAGCAAAAGCAAAACCAGACACAGCCCCTTCCTTTCAGGATAAAAACACTCAACAAAATTGGAACAAAAGGGAACTTTTTCCATCGGTTAAGGGCGTGTATGAAAACCCACAGCTAACATCATGCTTAAAGGTGGAAGTCTGAAAGCGTTCCCCCTCAATTCAGGAACAAGACAAGAATGTCCACTCTCCTCACTTCTATTCAACATTGCACTGGAGATTCTAGCCCATTAGGCAAGAAAAAGAAGTCACACCAAGGCACCTGGATTGGAATGGAAGAAATAGCCCTAGCTGGTTTGGCTCAGTGGATAGAGCGTCAGCCTGCAGGTTGAAGAGTCCCAGGTTCGATTCCGGTCAAGGCCACATGCCCGGGTTGTGGCTTGATCCTTAGTGGGGGAGCGTGCAGGAGGCAGCCAATCAATGATTCTTTCTCATCACTGATATTTCTTTCTTTCTCTCTCTTCCTTCCTCTTTTAAATCAATTTAAAAACAAAAGCAAAACTTAGGGCTACTGAGTTAGATCAGCAATGTTGCAAGATCTAATATCAATATACAAAAATCAGTTGTATTTCTATACACTAGCAATGAACAATCCAAAACTGAATTAAGAAAATTCCATTTACAATAACGGCAAAAAGAATAAAGCACTTAGGATAAATTTAACCAACTAAGAAGGTGAAAGATTCATACACTAAAAGCTATAAAATACTGTTAAAAATGTAAATAAATAAATAAATAAATAGGAATCCAGCGTCCATGGGTTGGAAGACTTAATGTTGGTAAGATGGCAATATACTCAAATTGATCTCATAAGTTCAATACAATCTCTGTTGAAATTCCAACTACCTTTCTATCCCCCCCCCCCCAGAAATGGATAAGTTGGTCCTAAAATTCGTATAGAAATGCAAGAGACCCGAAGAGCCAAAATAATCCTGATACATGGCCAACAAGGATGAATCTTGAACACATTATGCTCAGTGAAAAGCAGCTAGTCACAAAGGACCACACACCATATAATTCCATCTATATAAAATGTCAGGAACAGGCAAATCCAGAGTCAGAAAGAAGATTAGTGGTAGCCAAGGGCTGGCCAGAGGGAAAATGGGGAGTGACTGCTAGTGGATTTGAGGTTGTTGTGTTTTTTTGAGGGATGAAAATGTTGAGGAGCCGGGACCGGTTTGGCTCAATGGATAGAGCGTCGGCTTGGGGACTGAAAGGTCCCGGTTTCGATTCCGGTCAAGGGCATGTACCTTGGTTGCGGGCATATCCCCAGTAGGGGGTGTGCAAGAGGCAGCTGATCGATGACTCTCTCTCATCGATGTTTCTGGCTCTCTATCTCTCTCCCTTCCTCTCTGTAAAAAAAATCAATAAAATATATTTTAAATTTAAAAAAAATAAATTAAAAAAAAATGTTGTGGAGTTAGATAGTAGTGAATGTTGCACACACCGGTACTCTGTGAACATATTAGAAATCACTGGCTTTTATACTTTGAAATTGTAAATTTAATGGTATGTGAATCACACCTCAATAAAGGAGAAGAGAGGAGGAGGAGGAGGAGGAGGAGGAGGAGGAGGAGGAGGAGGAGGAGGAGGAGGAGGAGGAGGAGGAGGAGGAAAAAACCCAGACACAGCTCTTGTCCTCATGGAGCTTATATTCAGTGGGGAGTGGGGGGAGAGAAACTCCAACACACCCCCCCCCACACACACACACACAAAGTCCTCTGAAGGAGGGGTAGCTAGAATAAGAGCTATGATGGAAGTGGTCGAGGAAGACTTTCTGGAGGCCGCGATCTGAAGGAAGAGGGGTTGGCAAGGAAAGAAGGCGGAGGACGGAGGTTCCTGTGGCAGGAGGGGTTTGGTTAGAAAAGATCCCTGTGGCTCCGACAGAGGCAATGAGAGGGAGCAGGGCAACAGAGGGAAGGCTGGAAGGGCTTCTGTGTGCCATGGCCAGAGGCCAATGGGGCAGGGCCAGCGGCTGAGGGGGCACCAAACCCTCTGAGCACCTTGGGTCAAACATCACTGGAGGTATCAGGTCAAGTGCTCCCTGTCAACATCTGGAGAGGAGTTGGAGGTCATTTCTCTGGGCTAAGCCTCTCCCTTTGTTTGTGTGTTAATCCTCACTTGAGGATATTTTTTCCATTGATTTTTTTTTTTTTTTTTTTTTTTTAGAGAGAGTGGAAGGAAGTGAGGGAAAGGGGCGGAGGGGAGGGGGGAGGGGGAGAGAGAGAGAGAGAAAGAAAGAGAGACAGACATTGATGTGAGAGAGATACGTTGATTGGTTGACTCCTACGTGGGCCCCCACTGGAACCAGGGATTGAACCCACAATCCTTTGGGGCTCAGGTGGGCGCTTTAACCACTGAACAACACCAGCCACGGCTGGGCTGAGCCCCTCTGGATGTGACCTGATAGCGAGGAAAACATCCAATTCCCTGACTTATTAGTGATACCTCCTGTACTGAAACTCCTGGGAAGGAAATACTGATGAAAACCAGCCTCGCTGCCTCACTGCTATGGCAACAGCAACCCCTTCTGACTTCCCGCCAGACTGAAGGCCAGATGGGGAAGTCTGCCTAGCAACAGTGGTGGGCGTCAGGAACCCCCTCCCCACCAGGGGCTTTCCGGATTCCCCTTCCATTTACCGTCCCAGCCTTGGCTCCCATCCCAGCCTCCCGCTTCTCCTCCCAGCAGAGAACCAGAGCAGCTACCGGCATCCAAACAGGCCTCCACAGCTCCGTCTGTGATTTGTGTCACCACCGTAATGTGGGATTATAGCCCTACTGGACAGATAAAGACACTGAGGCTCAGAGAGGAGGAGGGGGTGCTGCCAGCCTGGTACCCGGCCCTTCGCTCTCCAGGATGGTAAAGGTCTGTGCAACTGGGCAGGTCTCCTGCTCTGATTGGTCTGTGGCAAAAGGAATAAATGAATGGAAGGAGTGCCATCCCTCCATCCTGTCCCCTCCTTCTTTTCCTGGTAATCCACCAATTCTGGGGCGAGGGGGCGCTCTGCTCTGGTCTAGCCCAAAAGAGGGGAAAGGGAGGGGTCACTGGAGGCCTGAGAGCCAGAGAAGTAAGAAGGGTGGAGGTGCCCTGGCTGGTTTGGCTCAGAGGATAGAGCGCTGGCCTGCGGACCGAAGGATCCTGGGTTCAGTTCTGGTCGGGGGCGCATGCCTGGGTTGCAGGCTTAATTCCCATGAGGGGGTGTGCGGGAGGCAGCCGATCAATGGTTCTCTCTCATCATGGATGTTTCTATCTTTCTCCCTCTCCCGTCCTCTCTGAAATGATAAAAATATATTAAGAAGGAGGTGGGGATCCAAGATGGCTGCTCGGGTAGACATCTAGCCGCGGCAGCACACAACAATTTCAATGGAATACAACTAAAATGTAGAGTGGACATTGCCCAGAGCTACAGGTAGTCGACTGACTGAAATTTCTACAACAAGAAGGAAAGAGAAAACCAGAAAGAAAATCAGAGGAGCTGAAAAAAAGCCTAAGGTACGGAGACATGCTGCGCGCGCCTGCCCGCCCGCATGCGCGCACGGAGAGGTCGCAGCCGGAGAGGAGGAGAGGGCGGGGAGCCGCCTTTCCTTCCCTAGCAGGAAGGAAATAAAACCCCCAGCCTGGGCTGGACCCCCGAACCGGCAGCGCTGAGCCCCCCCGAACCGGCAGCGCTGAGCCCCAGTTATGGGCCAGACCCTGGGGACCCAGGCTCCGGCGGGAGGAGACGGGGCCGTGAGGCGGAAAAACGGCGAAAGGCAGGGCCCCGGGAGTCGCGCGCAATGCGCGCAGAGGACTGAATGTTGACTCTGATGCTGGGTTGCCCTAGCCGGAAGAAACAAGGCCTCCGGCGGCGCTCAGCCTCAGTCCGGACTGCTCCGAACCCCAGTTCTGGGCCAATCCCTGGGGACCCAGGCTCAGGCAGAGGGAGACGGGGCTGTGAGGTGGAGTCCGGGGAGAGCGGCGAAAGGCCGGGCCCCCGGGACTCTCGCAAACTGTGCGCAGAGGACAGTCTGTGGGACTCGCGCAAACTGCGCGCAGAGGACAATCTGTTGACTCTGATGCTGGACTCCCCTAGCGGGAAGGAGAAAAAAAAAAAAGCTCTAGGCTGGGGGAACGTGGAGGGGAGCGGAAGCCCCTGCCAGACTCCAGCCAACCGGGCACCAGCAAGGAGGCGGGCCACGGGGCCCCTGGGGGCGTGGGTGCCCCTGAGCCTTTGACCACTGAGCTCGGGCAATGGAGCCAAGGCCGGGGGCTGCTTCCTGGGCGGCGCCGTCCCGGCAACAGGCTGAAGCAGCACAGGAGCCCGCGGAGAACAAAGGGGTGCCACAGGCCAACCTGCTGAGCTCCCAGCACAAGGAGGAAGAAACCAAAGAAGTTCTCAATGTGAAGAAATCAAGTGAGAGCAAAAAATAGTAAAATTACTTAAGAAAGAATACAAAGAAGATCTTGAAAAATCAAAGACTAAGTCAGAACTCAACTCACCAGCCAACATTGCAACATAAATGCGTTTTAAAAAGAAAAAAAAAGGACAGAATGTTGGAACAGCGACGGCCAGGCCTAGAGTGGCCAGGCACAAGGCAGAGGCAGCCAGACCTGGAGCAGCAACGGCCAGGCCCCAGAACAACAGCAGCCAGAACCAGAGCATCAACAGCCAGCACTGGAGTAGCCAGACCTGGGGCAGTGGCAGCCAGGCATGAGGCGGAGGCGGCCAAGCCCAGGGTGGCCAGTCCAGGAACACCCAGACCCGGAGTGGCCGGGCCCGAAGAAGCCGGGCCCAGAGCAGCCGGGGTGGGAGCAGCCAGACCCAGAACAGCAGTAGCCAAGCCCAGAGCATCCAGGTCAGGAGTGGCCAGGCTCTGAGCGGCCGGGCCCGGGGCAGCCGGGCCCAGAGCAGCCGGGTCAGGTGCGGCCAGGCCCGGAGCAGCAGCTGCCAGGCTGGGAGCGGCCAGGCCCGGGGGAGCAGGCGGGTCGGGTGCGGCCAGGCCCGGAGCAGCGGCTGCCAGGCTGGGAGCGGCCAGGCCCGGGGGAGCAGGCGGGGCTGGTGCGGCCAGGCCCGGAGCAGCGGCTGCCAGGCTGGGAGCGGCCAGGCCCGGGGGAGCAGCCGGGTCGGGTGCGGCCAGGCCCGGAGCAGCGGCTGCCAGGCTGGGAGCGGCCAGGCCCGGGGGAGCAGGCGGGTCGGGTGCGGCCAGGCCCGGAGCAGCGGCTGCCAGGCTGGGAGCGGCCAGGCCCGGGGGAGCAGCCGGGTCGGGTGCGGCCAGGCCCGGAGCAGCGGCTGCCAGGCTGGGAGCGGCCAGGCCCGGGGGAGCAGGCGGGGCTGGTGCGGCCAGGCCCGGAGCAGCGGCTGCCAGGCTGGGAGCGGCCAGGCCCGGGGGAATAGGCGGGTCGGGTGCGGCCAGGCCCGGAGCAGCGGCTGCCAGGCTGGGAGCGGCCAGGCCCGGGGGAGCAGCCGGGTCGGGTGCGGCCAGGCCCGGAGCAGCGGCTGCCAGGCTGGGAGCGGCCAGGCCCGGGGGAGCAGGCGGGGCTGGTGTGGCCAGGCCCAGAGCAGCGGCTGCCAGGCTGGGAGCGGCCAGGCCAGGGGGAGCAGCCGGGTCGGGTACGGCCAGGCCCGGAGCAGCGGCTGCCAGGCTGGGAGCGGCCAGGCCCGGGGGAGCAGGCGGGTCGGGTGCGGCCAGGCCCGGAGCAGCGGCTGCCAGGCTGGGAGCGGCCAGGCCCGGGGGAGCAGGCGGGGCTGGTGCGGCCAGGCCCGGAGCAGCGGCTGCCAGGCTGGGAGCGGCCAGGCCCGGGGGAGCAGGCGGGGCTGGTGCGGCCAGGCCCGGAGCAGCGGCTGCCAGGCTGGGAGCGGCCAGGCCCGGGGGAGCAGGCGGGTCGGGTGCGGCCAGGCCCGGAGCAGCGGCTGCCAGGCTGGGAGCGGCCAGGCCCGGGGGAGCAGGCGGGTCGGGTGCGGCCAGGCCCGGAGCAGCGGCTGCCAGGCTGGGAGCGGCCAGGCCCGGGGGAGCAGGCGGGTCGGGTGCGGCCAGGCCCGGAGCAGCGGCTGCCAGGCTGGGAGCGGCCAGGCCCGGGGGAGCAGGCGGGTCGGGTGCGGCCAGGCCCGGAGCAGCGGCTGCCAGGCTGGGAGCGGCCAGGCCCGGGGGAGCAGCCGGGTCGGGTGCGGCCAGGCCCGGAGCAGCGGCTGCCAGGCTGGGAGCGGCCAGGCCCGGGGGAGCAGGCGGGGCTGGAGCGGCCAGGCCCGGAGCAGCGGCTGCCAGGCTGGGAGCGGCCAGGCCCGGGGGAGCAGGCGGGGCTGGTGCGGCCAGGCCCGGAGCAGCGGCTGCCAGGCTGGGAGCGGCCAGGCCCGGGGGAGCAGGCGGGGCTGGTGCGGCCAGGCCCGGAGCAGCGGCTGCCAGGCTGGGAGCGGCCAGGCCCGGGGGAGCAGGCGGGTCGGGTGCGGCCAGGCCCGGAGCAGCGGCTGCCAGGCTGGGAGCGGCCAGGCCCGGGGGAGCAGGCGGGTCGGGTGCGGCCAGGCCCGGAGCAGCGGCTGCCAGGCTGGGAGCGGCCAGGCCCGGAGCAGCAGCAGCCAAGTCCAGAGCAACTAGGTCGGGAGCGGCAGTGACCAGACCCGGAGCAGCTGGTTGTGGAATGAACCAGAGCAACAGAGGCCAGGCCCTGAGCAGCCAGGCCCAGAACAGCTCGCTCCTTGCCTGCCCCTGCCCCACGGCTGCTTCTCAGACATGGCTGGAAACTTTCGCGGGAACTTGAGGGTCTGCTGAATCAAGTGATGAAGGCTTAGATCTGGATGTGTTGAGTTAGTTTAGGACTGGGGTGTTGATCTGTGAGTGCCTTGGGTGGGGCCTGGATGAGGCTGGTTGACCTAGTGGGAAATGTCTTTTGTGTGAAGTGTATCATTGGGCATGTGGAGGTATTATTGATATGAGAAAATGCTAAGTAACTGATTTACTATCTGAAAAGGGATTTACTATTGGGGAAATTGAGGGAAGAAGAGACTGAACATAAACTGCACCTATGGATGAGGACAATGGGGGATGGGGGGGGGGACGGAGGGTGGGGTGGGAACCTGGTGGAGGGGGGAAGAAATGAGGAACCTTTGTAATAATATGAACAATAAAGATTGATTTAAAAAAAAAAAAAAAAAAAAAAAAAAAAAGGAAAAAAAAGGAGGAGGAGGAGGAGGAGGAAGAGGAGGAAGAGGAAGAGGAGGAGCCCTGTGCAGGGTCCAGCCCTGCTGGGGGAGGGGGTGTCCCCCCCAGGAGACTGGGCTAAAATGTTTCCCTTCAAAATGCCTGGCTCTGAACTTTAACACCGGTGTTAATAACGGTGGTTAATATTTTGCGCACGCTTACCCTGTCAGGCTTTGTGCCAAGCACTTTGCCTGCGCCTTCCCGTTTTGCCCTCGATCACGAGTGAGGGATGGGTCACCGGCCCGGTCCTAGAGTGGGGTGTGCAGCCTGAGATCTCAGAGCTGGAGCGGGCAGAGCTGTGGCGAACCAGGCGGGTCTGACCCCGGAGCCCAGGCTCCTAACGGGTACTACAGCCCCCAGGAGGCTTCTCTTCTCCCCTCCCAGCCCCCAGGCTGGCTGAGATGAAGGGAGGGCAGAGGAGCTGGGAAGGGGGAGTGAGTGGAGCTGCCTCCTGTTTCCGGGCCCTGGGCTAGAGCCTGATGCGGGGAGAGGGGTGCTGTGGAAGAAAGAGTGGAGGGCGGCTCCTGCCTGATCTGCAGGCCTGGGCTTCCCAGGAAAAGGAAGAAACGGTTTGTAAGTGCCTACTATGTGCATATGCTGAGCGCAGCACGTTTCAGGTGGCGTTTCCTCTTATCCCCAGAAAGACGCTAAGATAATAGCTAACGCTTATTACATCCAAGTCTCTCTCGCATGCTTAGCAGGCTTTGATGCATCTAATCCTCACAGAAAGCATGCCAGGCAGAGACCGATCACCCTGGCTTCCCACATGGGAAACTAAAGCGTAAGGAGGAGAACTGCCCACGGTCCCACGGCTGGCAGCGTGTGAACCAGGTCTTCCGGCGCCAGCGTCCATGAGGAGCAGACGTCCAGTCCTCCTGGGGGGTGGCGTCCCCATCTTCCAGAGAGGGCGAGGGAGGCCCTTTATTGAGGCCGCCAGGTGCCAGAGATGGGTTGGAGCCCCATCTCTGGGGAACGTACGTGGCCTGCTGGCTTACTGAGTGGCACCTTCTGGACCCTTTGGCACAGAGACCACGGGGAGCGGCCCCAGCTGCAGACAGAACGGAGCAGGGGAGCATTTCTGTTCAGGGCATTTTTGTCCGGAATCACACACCCAACTGTGTGTGATCCATTCCAGCGACGGCATCAGCCCGCTTCCTAGAACAGTCCATGGAGGACCCTGATGCCAGGCATCAGAATGGGCCCGGCATGCCCCACTGCCTCCCTGGGCCTCTGTGGATCTGTCTGTTCAAACAAAGGGTTGGAAGGATGTTCTCTGGGATCTTCCCGACTCCCAAAGCCCAGAATCCTCTGCCCGGGAGCTTCCCACTCAGCACAGCCATGCCCCCCACAGGCACCGCCCTCCGGGAGCCGGACGGGGATTCCAGCGAGCCGTAATTATAGCAGCTACCGCGTCCTAAGCCTTGGCCAAGTGCCAGATGCTGTGCCGAGTGCTTTTCACGGATTCTCTCGTGGAGTTTGCTCAGCAGCTTTAAGAGGCATTTTACAGGTGCAAAACCTCAGCTCAGAGGGACTGAGCGACTCGGCTGTGCTCACACACTCCTGAGCAGCAGAAACAGGATGTCTCCGCGTCACCTGGTGCAGGCCTGGATAAACCACGCCCCCTCGCCCCCCTCCTACCCTCATCCTGTCCCATCAGGCCTCAGGGGGCCCACCAGCCCAGCCTGTCACAGCTGACAACCACGGCATGATGCCCAGGATGGGCCCCAGAAAGCCTCTCACTTTGCTGGGGGAATCCCCGTGTCCCTGGTGGCCTATCTTGGGAATGACAGCTAGCAGCAGCTTGGGGACAGCAGCCTACTCAGATGGTACTTGGGGCCGCTGGGAGCAGACAGGCAGTGACAGGCTGGAGCAGCTGGAATTGCCCAGGGCAAATCAGACACCTGCACCCCACACCAAGCCCAGATCCTTCTAACAGTGGGGGTCTTCAGGACCGAGGCCAGAGTGTCTAAGTAAGTTAGAAACCAAGCTAACACACTCTTAAATAAGGAATGGACAGCCAGGCTGTGAATGTCAATTTGTCTGCCTCCTTAAAGCTCTACAAGACAGCAGCATCCTCTGGCTCCAGCCGACACTCCCATCTCTGCCTTCCTTCTGGGCCTCACACACAGGTCCGGACACACGTGTGGGCAACATCCATACCTGCCCTTCTTCCCAATACAGTTGGCTTCTGTCCCTGGGTCTGGGGGTGCACACACCAGCCACACGGGCTGACCTCTGGAGAAGCCGCGGGTCCTGCAAGTGGGCTTGGGGCTGATTGGACAGGGGGCCTGGGGTCTGTCAGAGTAAACTGGTCAACCCTCACTGGAGACACGTTCCCAAAGCAGAGTCTCAGGCTCCGGAGGCAGCACGGGGGAGAGGAAGGGGAAATAGAAAGAGAGCTTGGGATTTGGGATTTGGCATCGGAATCCTGGCAAACCGCAGCTCGGCCACGTGCCTGCTGTGACTGTGGCCCGGGAATTCCCCTCTGAGGTCCTATTTGCTCATCTGTGAAGCAGGGATGGCGGTTCCTGCCTGGGAAGGCTGCAGGGGGGGAGTCAATGCGATAAGATCCACGCAAGGGTTCGCGCTTTGTTTGCAGACTGTTCGATTCCACGCTGACCAGCGTCTCTGAGAAGCCCTCTCTGTACCTCCAGACCCCTCAGCATCTCCTCCTGGACAGCACTGGCCAAACCCAGCTCGACCTGAGAGCACCTGAGCCCACAGCGGCAGGGGCTGTGCCTCCCACACTGTGGAACCCCAGCACCTAGCACAGAGCCTGGCCCAGAGTAAGCAGCAATGGCTATCGGACTGGCTGAGTACACCAAGCTTTGTGTCTGCTCACCAGGCTTTCTGTCTGCTCCTGGGGTTCATCCAAGTCTATCACACATTCACCGAGGGCCTTCTGAGGGCCAGGCCCCAAGGTCCAGATGCTCAGTCACCGCACCAAGCCTCACAGAGCTCCATCTGGGGAGAGGGTCCACGTGGAAACGGGAACAGATGCCAACCGAGGAGGTGTCTGATTTGCTCCCCCCAAATGAAGGGCTGAGGGGCTGCCTCCTTGGTGGCAGCAAGGGCTCCTGTATCCATGGTGACCCTCTCTCAAGAGGCCCGAGACCCTCGTGTGCCAGGCCTTCCCTTTCTCTGCCAGGGCTGGTTTTGGGGACAGTGACTCCTTCCTGTCTGGTGGCAGAGCTCTCCTCCCTCTCTCTTGAGCTGCACAGAGTGAGAAAAAAAGAGGAACAAGAGGATTCAGCGTATGACCTGCCCCCAGGAGACACAAGAGGGCACACTGAACAGCCCATCAGGGAAACTCAGAACCACTCCGGTCCACACGGAAGCTCAAAGAGAGCAAGCTGAGCTCTCAGACCTGGCAGAGCAAAAGCATGAAGGTTCTCGAGCCCAAAGGGCCTAGGTTTGAGTCCAGCACCAGCCCTGTGTCATCCTGGGCAGGCTTTGTCACTTCCTGAGCCTTGGCTTCCTCACCTGGACATCAGAGATAATCTTAGAATCTACTCCTGGGGTTCACATCTGACGACACCTCCCTGCGTCTCTGTCGCCCTCTCTCTCAGGCCCCTGGTGACCTCTCTGCTGGTGGACATCTGGCGGGGAGAGCCACGGCTGTGGGGTCAGACACATCCCAGGAACACGGACTGCTGTACTGTCATCATTACTCCTCCTCGCCGGCCATGAATGGAGCCTGTCTAATCTCATCTGCCCCGGCCCCCGAGGTAACTTACATTACCTAGTGCAATCTTCATTCACTACAGCCTGACTCGGGGGTGTTTTCTAGAAAGCAAGAGCCGCGAGCTTCTCCGTTTCCCTGCAATGCCCAGCGCAGGCTTCCTGCCAGGAGCACCCGGGCAGCTCAGCATGGGAAGGACTTGGAAATCATCTACTCTCTCTCGGTCTGCAAGGAGAAACCCTCCTTCCTGGCCTCCTCAAGCGCCTAAACGCCTCCGGCCGGGGATGAGGTCCCTCATCCCTGCGGAAGGTGGACGGATGGTGCCCCGGACTCTGAGAGGCTGAGCTCCATGGAGTGAGCAGAAGCTGAGCAGGCAGCTGCTGGAGTTGGAGCTGGAGGGAACTCCCGGGGCCACCCCCAAGCCCTAGCAGCCCCCACCCCCCCCCCCCGGCCCTCCCGCTGAACGCTGATAATAGGAGTGGTTCTAATTATGCTCTAATTGCTTTCTTCCAGGCAGTTTCTCTGGAGCCAAGGAGTTCAGAGTTCATGAATAAATGAAGAGGGAGGAAGCGGGGAGGGGTGTTTATTGATCCACAAATCTCGACTGCCAGTGTCTGCCCCACAAATGCTTAGGCAGGGAGCTGTGTGCAGTTCTGCATACAGACATTGAAACAACATAACCCTTAGCTGGCTTGGCTCAATGGTAGAGCGTTGTTAGCTTAGGGACTGAAGGGTCTCAGGTTCGATTCCAGCCAAGGGCACATGCCTGGTTGCGGGCTCGATCCCCAGTAGAGGGCATGCAGGAGACAGCCAATCAATGATTCTCTCACATCATTGATGTTTCTCTCTCTCCCTCTCTCTTCCTCTCTGATATCAATTATATATACAACATACTCACCACAGCCCCCCAAGCCCTCTCCGAAGAACTGCTGGGAGTTAAAACAAAGGTTACAAGAATATCCTAAGCTGGCTTTGGGTCCCAGCTCCAACTCTGCCACTGAATTGCACTGTGATCTCGGGCAAATCCTAGTTTTTCGGGGTGTAGAGAGTGGGGCGAAGGTTATGTCTGACAGCCCCTCTCAGAAAAGCCGGATTTCAGGATGTCCATGGGAATCACCCAGCTCGACAGAACCCTGAGCCGGACCGGGTAGGCACTGTCACCCTCACCCTCAGGTTGCCCCTTCGCTCAGATGCCTCCTTCTCTAAGAACCGGCCAGGCAGTTGGGGGCTCCAGGGCAGCGGTGGGGGTTCCCGTGCAGGCAGGACGCCTGGTGGGGAAGAGCAGGGGCTCTGGATGTTGATCTCTGCCCACCCGCTGTGAGGCCCTGGCCAAGGCCAGGAAGCTTCTTGAGCCTCAGTTGCTTCAACTGTTAAATGGGAATGACAGACTATGTTATAAAGGTTCACCCAGGTCACATAATGGCCTTAGCCGAGTGCCTGGCATATAGGAAGCATTTGGCAAGTGGTAGGTAGATGTGATCGCTAATATTGTCAACAATATTAGCTGCCAGGTTCAGAGAGGTGACTTCTTTACAGATGAAGAAACAAAGCATGGGTTAGACAGCTTATCCAAATCACTAGGAAATGGTAGGATTTGAACTCAAGCCCACCTGACCCCAAACCCTCTGTAGCCCAGTCTTATTTCTCCACTGTGTCTAACCCGTCCCCAGGAGCTGGCACATAGTAGGTGTCCATAATAGCATGCCGAGTGACAGAGAAATGTAGGAAAAAATTAGTTTAACAGGCTCTATTTCTAATGACTAAGGTAAGGATGGGTTTATGGAGTTAGAATGAGGCCAACATTTCCTTCAAAGTCAAAGCAAAGTGCTGGGTCTGCTTCCTCAGTGGCTGGGGCCCAGGCAGGTGGGATATGGGGATCCTTAGTATGTGCTTGTAAAAGGAAATCTTTTTTTTTTTTTTTAATATATTTCTTTATTGATTTCAGAGAGGAAGAGAGAGGGATAGAGAGATAGAAACATCATTGATGAGAAAGAATCATTGACTGGCTGCCTCCTGCATGCCCCCTACTGGGGATTGAACCCACAACCTGGGCATGTGCCCTTGGCCAGAAATCGAACCTGGGACCCTTCAATCCACAGGCCGACGCTCTAGCCACTGAGTCAAACCAGCTAGGGCTAGAAGGAAATCTTTTTTTTTTTTTTTTTAATATATATTTTATTGATTTTTTACAGAGAGGAAGGGAGAGAGATAGAGAGCTAGAAACATCGATGATGAGAGAGAAACATCGACCAGCTGCCTCTTGCACACCCCCCACCGGGGATGTGCTCGCAACCAATGTACATGCCCCTGACAGGAATCGAACCTGGGACCTTTCAGTCCGCAGACTGACGCTCTACCGCTGAGCCAAACCGATTTCGGCAAGACGGAAATTTTTTTACCACTTCCCGACTTCCACTAAGAAGCCAAAGTCAGAAATCCCGGCTTTGGCATTCGCCAGAACCTGCTCTGCCACTGCCTTGCTGGGTGACTTTTGGCAAGTGACTTCGGTTCTCTGAGCCTCCGAGCCCTCACCTAGGAAGTGGGGGTAACAGCGGCCCACCTCTGGGGCTGCTGCGGAGGAGATAGGCGATGACATGTGCAAGGCTGTGTGTTAGGTTAGAGGGGGGCCTGCAGCCGGATGAGCAGGCTTGCACCCCAGCACTGGCACTGCCTGCAGCCTCAGGTTCTGCTCCTGTAAAACTGTCACTAACTACGGGTGAAACCGTTACAACAGTAGGCAGTGTGCGTAAGTGCTCCATCAATCTCTATTAGACTGCGCCACGTGCAGAGAGCCCGGGTTCATTTCACACCAGGGGAAACAGAGCCCCAGAGAGGTGTGCAGACTTGTCCAAGGCCCCAGAGCCAGCCCACGGCAGACCCAGGCCTAAGTAGGAACCTGCTGTATGCAGGGCCCCGTCCAAACCTCAGCTTGCACGGATGACCACAGACAGACCTTCCACAGACCGGGGCCATCCTCAAGGCTTGAAGACTCTAGGAGGCAGGGGGTGCGGTGGAAGCTCCTCTCTCCTGTCCTCCCTGAGGGCTCCAACGCTGGCTTAAACCAGCAGGGTGTGTAGAGGGTAGGAGGGAAGACTGACCCACCTTCCTGGCCCACCTGGCTGGCCCCTCCGTTCCTGGGCTGGCTGCAGAGGCCTCAGAAACAATCCAGGGACCCGGACCGGAACACCATTTGTCAGCCCTGCATGGTGGTGACGGGCTCATCTCCATGGCAACAGTACAGTGTGAAGGCATCCTGGCATCATTAGGGAGCGCGCTGAGTAGTATAAACAGAGGCTGCAGTAGATTACACGCCTATTATGAGCAGTCTCGGGCTCTGAGCACTGGTAATTATGCCTAATTGTGCATTTAATTGTGTAATTGAAAACCCACATCTCTGGTTCCGGCTGGGGCTGCAGAACTTACCCCCCCTCTAAAAAGAAGAGGCTTAGGAACCATCCCTGAAAACCCCATGGCGGCCTCCC
Source organism: Pipistrellus nathusii (assembly GCA_963693515.1). NCBI lineage: Eukaryota > Metazoa > Chordata > Mammalia > Chiroptera > Vespertilionidae > Pipistrellus > Pipistrellus nathusii. The sequence continues at coordinate 18,324,869 of OY882859.1, forward strand.
CTCTAGGGAAAGTGGTATCCAGAATAGTCTCAGGGGAAAAGTGCATACAGACTCCCATGTCCCCTGTTTCCTGGGCCAGGTTCTGAGATTTGGGTTGGGAGGGGGTGGAGCATGCTTAAGGAAGGCAAAGGCAGATGGGAAGAGAGAGAAAAAAAAAAATGCTCACAATTTTAATTATTCGTACTAGCTACCATTCTGTACTACTGCCACTGTCCTCTCAGACCCAGACCACATCTGGTGGCTCCAAGGGACTTGGGTCATCACTAGCTCCATTATGCATCCAAGTGGTCATCCAACTTACATATAAATTCCTAATCACTGCCAGGGACAGGGAACTCGCCACCTGACTGTCAGTCTGCAATACTCTTTCCCCATCCCCAGTCACAGAGCGGAGAAAAGGAGGCTCAGAGAGAGGCCGGGCCAGCTCAAAGTTGCACAGCCAGCGAGTACGAGAACTGTGGGATTCTTGCCCTAACTGGTTTGGCTCAGTGGGTAGAGCACTCGCCTGCGGACTGAAGGGCCCCATGTTCGATTCCAGCCAAGGGCATGTACCTTGGTTGCAGGCACACCCCCAACAGGGGATGTAGCAGGGGATATGCAGGAGATAGCTAACTGATGTTTCTCTCTGATCAATGTTTCTAACTCTCTATCCCTCTCTCTTCCTCTCTGTAAAAAATCAATAAAATATATATTTTTTTAAAAAGAATTGTGGAATTCTGGCTTATAGCTGAAGGCATTTAAAAAAAAAAAAGATACGTTTTTACTGATTTCACAGAGAGGAGGGGATAGGGAGAGAGAGAGAGAGAAACATTAACGATGAGAGAGAATCATCGATCAGCTGCCTCCTGCACGCCCCCTATTGGAGATGGAGCTTGAAGCCCAGGCATGTGTCCCTTCTGGGAATAGAACCGTGACCTCCTGGTTCATGGGTTGACGTTCAACCACTGAGCCACACCGGCCGGGCTGAGGGCACACTCTGTACGTACCTGAAGGTGAATCAGCACTTAAGACTGTGCCCAGCACTTTGTGGGGTCTTCAGAAATAGTTGCTGAATGCAATTCCGGGCAGGGCTAAGGAGTGGCAATCCTTATTCTCTGACCCAACAGCTACTTAGTTTTTCTGGAGTTCAGGAAGTTCACCGGTGGTGACCAGGGGTTGGTGATGGGTCAGGACCTCTTGCTCTGAACCTCTGTGGTCTGAGACTTCATTTCACAACCAAACATACCATGTGGGCATTTGGGATGGGGACAGTATAAACCCTCGTTCCAACAGAAAGAGGAAAGATGATGTCACCTGAGTCCCTGACAATCTGACACCAGGTGTGAAGCCTGAAGCAGGCCATCAAAGGCAGGCGTCTCCTCCTGTCTCCAGGGCCTGATACCCACTCTCCTACCCTCCCCCACTCCTGTCAGTCACGCTGCCTGCAGCAAGGGGGGCCGCTGTGGCAGCAGCTCTGATCTCCACCTGGGAAAGGACGAACTCGTGGATGGCGCAGAGCTGGAGTCCAACCTTCTCCCTCGACAGAAGGGGACACAGAGGGTCAACCTTTCTGACTCCCTCTGAGCGAGGGCCGGACTCTGTGCCCCGCTCTCTCCCTGCAGTATCTCAGGCCACCCTTACGACAGTCCCCACGTTACAGAAGAGAAAACCAACAGACAGTCAAGGCCACGGCCACAAGATTCAGCAGAACCTCTGCTCCAACCTGGTCCTTCTACTGGTTGAAAGGGGATAGGTCCCATCTCCTTCCCCTCAGTATTGATTCACAGAGTCTGCTTTCTCATTTCCAGGGCACTCAACAGTGTGAACCCTTTGTGAGCTCCTACTCCGCATATCTTACCCCAGAGGAGCCTCTGTCAACTCACTGGGGCGGGTTATTACTATCCTGCCTGGCAGGGGGCTCAGCTGGTTAGAGCATTGTCCTGATATGACAAGGCTGCGGGTTTGATCTCCGGTCAGGACACATACAAGAAGCAACCAATGAATGCATAAACAAGTGGAACAGCAAATCAATGTTTCTCTCTCTTTCTCAAATCAATAGCAATTAAACAAGATGATTACCATCCTGATTTAGAGAAATGCAGGAGGAAGCTCAGAGAGGTTAAGTGTCTTACCCAAGGTCACCCAGCTACAAAGAAGCAGGGGTAAAACTCAAACCCGAGCCTGACCCCCAAGCCCAAGCTCTTCCCAACCTCCCTGACCCAGGGCTCTCCAGCTGCTTTGAGAGGCAGGAGTCAGGAGGCCAGGAAAACCAATTAAACCTGCAACCTCAGATGCAGCTCTTCTACCACCCTAGTGTTTGCTGGCAGAGGTATGTCTCAAGGAGCCTTGGTTTGCTACCTGAGACTCTCCCTGTCGCCGAATCATCATTCCTCTCCCTTTCCTCACCAAGGAGGGAGGCCAAGGGCACTGGGACTGGGGTTCCCAGGACCAAAGCCAGCTCCACCTCCTGTGGCCTGGAACTAGCTTTGAAAAAACACATCTCTAGTCTAAGCCTGCTCTGCCTGCACCCACCCCTCCCTGAAGGAGATGTCAACAATCAGAGCTCGGTTCAGATTTTACAACCGTCTTCACATCCTTTCCCCTTGATCACTCCTCTGAAGCCCAGACTGTATCTTGTTTCCCTGACAATGAGTCACTTCTTTCTTTTGAGCTCAGTATGCCAATCAGTGAACGGGTATAAAAACAATATCTACCTGCTCTTCCCTGGCGTTGCCTACGGAGGTGGCAGCCATCTCCTACTTGGCACCATGGCTGCCCTCAGACCCCTCGTAAAACCCAAGATTGTCAAAACGTGGACCAAGAGGTTCATTGGGCACCAGTCAGACCGATATGTCAAAATGAAGCGGAACTGGTGGAAACCCAGAGGCGTTGACAATAGGGTGCGGAGAAGGTTCTAGGGCCAGATCTTGATGCCCAACATTGGTTATAGGAGCAACAAGAAAACAAAGCACATGCTGCCCAGTGGCTTTTAGAAGTTTCTGGTCCATAACGTCAAGGAGCTTGAAGTGCTGCTGATGTGCAATAAGTCTTACTGTGCTGAGATTGCTCACAACGTCTCCTCCAAGAGCCGCAAAGCCATTGTGGAAAGAGCAGCCCAGCTGGCCATCAGAGTTACCAATCCCAATGCCAGGCTGCACAGCGAAGAAAATGAATAGACAGATTGTGTACACATTGTATTTGTGTTAATAAAATCATAAAATTCTGCAAAAAAAAAACCAAAAAAAAAAAAAAAAACAGTATCTACCTGCTGAAACTGGTTTGGCCCAGTGGATAGAGCGTTAGCCTGTGGACTGAAAGGTCCCAGGTTCGATTCCGGTCAAGGGCATGTACCTTGGTTGTGGGCACATCCCCAGTAGAGGGTGTGCAGGAGGCAGCTGATCAATGTTTCTCTCTCATCGATGTTTCTAACTCTCTATCCCTCTCTCTTCCTCGCTGAAAAAAAAAAAAAATCAATAAAAAATATATTTAAAAACCTTTATTAAAAAATAATATCTACAGTTCTTATGAAGGCTGATAAGTGTTCAATACCGGTCATTTCTTCCCTGGGTAACTTTTTCTCAGCCTCCATCATAGTATCCTGAAACCCAACACTAGCATTGGGATGAATAGAAATAGGGACAGGGATGGGGGTTTGTGGAGCATTTGAAGAAGCAGCTCAGAATATCGTGTGTCTAGTAATGCATGCAACGAGGAAGGATTTAGATTTCCCCATCGCCTTCCACATCCAGCGTCCCACAGGCTTACAGGGGGAGCAATGGGCATGCAAGGTAGAGGCTAGGAGTCCCAGGTCTGGGTTTGAATCCTCATTCTGTCCCTACTGTACATGTGGCCATGAATTAGCTAGAGAGTAACAAGAGACAGGTATACCAGGAGCCAGTGCCTGGCTCTTAGCAGACACCAAACAAAAAGGTGGTTATTATTGTTACTGTTATTTCATACACTTTCCAGATAAGGAAACTAAGACTCGAAGCGTTTATGGGCATGACTCCGACCACTCCATCTCTAATCCAGGCAGAGAGGGGACAGAAGTGAGGTGTCCAAGCCTCAAGGCAAATAAGAGCTGGCCACCGGGACCACATCCCCTCGGCCGGGCACTGTGCCACTCGGGCACTGTCTCATGGAATGCCCCAAACTGCCACGGGGTAGGAGCTGTTGTTCTGACTACTTTATAGGAGCGAGGCTGAGGCTCAGAGAAGGTAAGAGGGGCTTTCTGGACATCACAAAGCAAGGCAGCAATGACTGACCCACTGGGGATGTGCCCACAACCAAGGTACATGCCCTTGACCAGAATTGAACCTGGGACCCTTCGGTCCGCAGGCCAACGCTCTATCCCCTTAGCTAAACCGGTTAGGGCTCTGTGCCAGATTTTAGAGTGGCTGCCATTTATGGGGGGGGGCTTATCTGAAATAATCACCCACACACCTGCAAAGGAGCAGAACCAGGGCCACCCCCAGTCCCACCGAGGGCCCCTTTCTTTATTTCACCCTGCTCTGCCAACATCATAGGGTCTTGGGAACTGTTTGTCCTCAGTCCGTTCACTTGCAAAAGGAAGCTGATCTCCTCCTCCTCCCCCCCCCCCCCCGCTGTCCGAAGGGGTCCGTGGCCGACACAGTTTCATGATCCTGACTCCCAGGCGTGGCTCACGGGACTGAAGCACCCGGAGCAGAGCCAGGCACTCTCCGGGAAGCCACGAGCTTGCCGTGGCAGCTGCTTCAGGGCGCAGGAGCCATCTCCCTCCAGTCTTCCCCATCACTCTCCTAATAGCCACATCAATCAGGTTGACCACGTTTCACACCATTACTCGCAGCTCAGCAGGAAGCTACGTATTTCCCCCGTCACCCACCACCTTCCAGAAAGCAGAGTGCGTTCCAGAAGGGAAGAGAATGAAGCTGCTGTGTGTTGTGTTTTTTTTCTTTCTGAGTACCTATTATGTAGATAGCACTGGTTAAGCCCTTTTGACGACTCTGAGAGGTAGGGACAAGTCTCTTTGGTAGGAAGAGAACACTCCAGAGGAGTGAATGCATGTGTCCAAGGTCACACGAGCTGGGACAAGAGCAACCACAGCAGTGACGGATTGCCGAGCACTCGCAGGCTCACGCTGCCCCGCATGCGCACGATCCTATTGAAATACTCTCGTTTCCACTCTGCAGGTGAGCAAGCGGAGGCTTGAAGCCGGGTCTGAGGGTGCACACTGCTCACATGTGAACTGCGGAGAGCACAGGGCCGAGAGGGTGGCTCTCTGCTCGGGAAGAAGGGTGCTCCATCCTGGTTCCGTCACTGACTAGCTTCGTGATCGCGGGCACACCTCCTCGCCTCTCTGAGCCTCAACCTCCTCCTCTGAGAAAGGGGACCCGCACATCTCTCCCATCATGTGGAATAACAGGAAGAAGTATAAAAACAGTAAAATAGCTAACTTTTATCAGTCGTTTAACATGCGCCAGGCATTTTGCCAAGCACTTACATATGTAAGCTCATTTGGTTAAATGAGGTAATGCCTATAAAGTGCTTAGCACAGGATTCCAGAAATGGAAGCAATAATGGCGATGATGAAGAAATTGATGATGACTCCCTTGGGCAAATCCCCTCGGTTCATCCTCTTAACGGGAAGAATAGTGGCCTGTAGGGTTTCAGGAAGGAGGTGGAAAGAAAGGCTGGGTTTGGCTGGGGGCAGGAAAAGGGAGATACATAAAAATTAGGGAGTGAACAGCATTGATAATGTCAAGATGATACATCAAGTAGGAGCTAGGAAGCCAAGGGACCCAAGATATTCTACAGATGCCCGGCTGGCATGGCTCAGGGGTTGAGCATTGAACTACGAACCAGGAGGTCATGGTTCGATTCCCGGTCAGGGCACATGCCCAGGTTGCGGGCTCGATCTCTAGTAGGGAGTGTGCAGGAGGCAGCCGATCAATGATTCTCTCTCTTCATTGATGTTTTGCTCTCTCTCTCCTCTCCCTTCCTCTCTGAAGTCAATAAAAATATGTTTAAAAAATAGATATTCTGCCGAAACCAGTTTGGCTCAGTGGATAGAGCGTCGGTCTGCGGACTGAAAGGTCCCGGGTTCGATTCCGGTCAAGGGCATGTACCTTGGTTGAGGGCACATCCCCAGTGGGGGGTATGCAAGAGGCAGCTGATTGATGATTCTCTCTCATCGATGTTTCTAACTCTCTATCCCTCTCTCTTTCTCTCTATAAAATATCAATAAAATATATTTAAAAAAAAAAGAAACAAAGAAACAAAAATAGATATTCTACAGAATAGAACAAGATTGTGATGCATCAAAACCTCCAGGCCAGCCCAGACCTCATCCCAGAGTCCCCGGTGGGCAGAACTGGCAGGACCCTAGAGACAGACACTAATGGTTCTTCCCATTTTACACATGGAAAAACCAAGGCTTGCAGTGGGGAAAAAACTTGGCCAAGTTCACAGGACGTCAGTGACGGAGTTGGGCTTGAGTCCAGGCCTCCTGCCTCTCAGCTCAGGGACCCATACCTATTGCTTTCCACAAAGCAGGGGTCGGCAAACTGTGGCTCGCGAGCCACACGCGGCTCTTGGGCCCCTTGCGGGTGGCTCTTCCACAAAATACCACCGCCTGGGCGAGTCTATTTTGAAGAAATGGCGTGATCTTCTTTTTTAAGTTTAAGTTAAAAAAAACTTGGCTCTCAAATTCCAATCGTACTGTTGATATTTGGCTCTGTTGACTAGAGTTTGCCAACCACTGCCACAAAGGAAGAGGGCAGGGGGCACCTGGATGTGTGGGCCACAACTCCTGCAGAGCATTCCAAGGTATAGACATCATTAAGATAATAACAATGAGCCGGGACCGGTTTGGCTCAATGGATAGAGCGTCGGCTTGGGGACTGAAAGGTCCCGGGTTCGATTCCGGTCAAGGGCATGTATCCTGGTTGTGGGCAGCTGATCGATGACTCTCTCTCATTGATGTTTCTGACTCTCTATCTCTCTCCTTTCCTCTCTGTACAAAATCAATAAAATATCTTTAAGAAAAAAAAAAAAGTAAATATTAAGATAATAACAATGAAAAACTAAGGTTCATTCTGTGCTTGGCACAGTGCTAAATTCATTATGAGCACCTAATCCTCGCCACAGCCCTACTTAACAGATGAAAAGAACTGTGGCTCAGTAAGGGTAAGCAACTTGCCTAAGGTCACAGCTAGAAAGAGACAGTCGGGACTCAAACCCTGGTCTGACCCATCAAACTCCCTGGCCTTGTCTCTTTACTGTCCACCTGAATGGGAGAGCCCCTATCTGCTTCTCCTACAGAGAAACAATCAGCCTCTTCCTTCTCTGGCCCTTTCCACTGGATGAGCACACAGACTCCCTTCTCCCTAGGATAATGCCAGCATCTGCGAGCACTTTACAGAAGCTGCCAGGGAGCAGAGGCTCCTGGGGGTGACAACTGAAGGGACCCACTCTGCAATCAGCTCAGACGGAGCAACAGAGCCAAGAGACCAATTTCCAAGTCCCTCGTCTGAGCTCCTCCCCACACCATCTCCTGTCACCCTCACAAGCTGCCAGAGCTGCCCGGCCAAGACACAGGAGACTCAGAACCCCAGCCAGGTCATATCTAACTCCAGATCCCCTTGAGCTGGTGAACCCTCTACGTGGAAGAGCGGGACTTAGGCCGAGACCGGTTTGGCTCAGTGGATAGAGCGTCGGCTTGGGGACTGAAGGGTCCCGGGTTCAATTCCGGTCAAGGGCATGTACCTTAGTTGCGGGCATATCCCCAGTAGGGGGTGTGCAAGAGGCAGCTGATTGATGACTCTCTCTCATCGATGTTTCTATCTCTCTCCCTTCCTCTCTGTACAAAATCAATAAAATATATTAAAAAAAAAAAAAAAAAAAAAGAGCGGTACTTAGCTCAGCTCAGCTCGAGAGAGCTAGAGGCAGTGAATGGGAGGCAGGGCGATTACCTTCATTCACCACCTCATCTCTCTAGAGAGAGTAGTAAGCACTTCCCAAGGGACCCCTGACTTAATCAGGCCCAGAACTAATTATTAATATTTTATAAGAAGGCAACAGAGGATGCTGGTCAGCTGCCTGGCTGCACAGCCTGGATCCTATCTACACAACGTGGGCAAGTTACTTTACAGGGTCATTCTGAGGATTTAATGAGTTAATGGGTGGAAAAGTGCTTGCAACCACCTCGTAAGTGCTCCCTAACGCTAACTATTGTTATTTCTAAAAAAATAATTTATCATTGCAACCCTCATCTTTTATTTTGTATGTACTTATTTTTGTTAAACCTCACCTGAGAATATTTTTTCCATTGATCTTTTGGAGAGAGTGGAAGAGAGAGGGAAAAACAGAGAGAAACATCGATCTGTTGGTTATCTCCTGCATGTGCTCCACCTGGGGCCCGGGCCTGGGAGGAGGCTGCCACCAAGGTGTGTGCCCTTGATCGGAATCGAACCTGGTCCACAGGCTGACACTCTATCTGCTGAGCCAAACTGGCTAGGGCAAAGCTAGCTGTTGTTATTATCATCAACAGAATGAGCCTGGGACAAACTCTTAATTAGTACTTATCTTTGGGGTGTGGAACTGGACATACAAGGAAAACTTACCTTTCTCTTCTGCTCTGTTTGGATAATTTATTGATTCATTCATTCTTACAACATGTATGCATTTCTTTACTAATAAAAAAGCTCTAGTTTAAAATGCAAACATGAACGAGTACAGAAAAAGGAACCATCTGAAAAGTTTGAGCACTTGTTGGCATTTTGTGTGCCTCAGAGCAGATAAAGCAGGGTGTTCGTGCTGTGCGCCAGGAGTGGCCAAAACAACGGATTCACTCATTTGTTTTACGAATATTAATGGAGTGCCACGCACTGTTCCAGCTGCTGAGGATTTAGCAGGGAACAAAGCCGATCACGCCTGCCCTTCTGGAGTTTCCATTCCTCCTGTTCTTAATTAATCTCCTCTGCAACCCTCAAGGATGAGCAACTTACAGACAGATCCGCAGACCAAGGGGGCCAGTGAGGGGAAGTCGCTGGGAGCAGAACTACCACTGCCCAAGAGGGCAGGGCCTCGGATGGCAAGTTTGGGGCTGGTGTCCCCAAGAGGGGAGGCCTGCCCATCCAGCTGCAAAGCTTCACTCTGTGTTACTGCACACACCTGTGGTGGAGGGGCCGTGGAGCAGGCAAAAGTGGAGACCAGGTCACTGAGGCAGGCACAACTCTCAGGCTTGAGTTTCGTCCACGGAGGTTCCCATGCGTCTCTACCCAGAGGAGCAGCACAGCTTCAAAAACCCCCTGTTGTGGGGCCTCAGCTCTGGGGCAGAGAGGACCCTGGCCTCTCCTTAAGCACCTCCCCAATCCACCTGCCAGAGCCTGAAAGGAAGGGCAGTCGGTCCCCTTCCGCTCCTGAACTCACTCCACTAGCCTCCCGGGAGACAAGAACCTGAGTTCCCTAAGCTGGGGTCGGGCACAGCGTCCTCAGACGCTCCCATCCTCCCAGGGCACCCCTGAATGCCCAACTCCGTCCGTGCCAGCCCTGAGAGAGGACCGCTGCCTGCCCTCACCCCTGAAGCTCTGGAGGAGCGGATGACGGATGGAACACCCATGCCACGGTGGCCACAGGCAAAGCAGGGAGGGCGGCTCAGCGCCTGGTGAGTCAGACTGGCCAGCACCTGGCACCTCCGTGTGGCCCTTTCCAGGGAGGTGGCTCCACTCCTAGGCCTGCTCAGTCCGGGGGTAAAGGGGGGCGGGGGGCGGCAGAAACAGCACAAAGGAGAGAAGGGTTCTTGGCGTCTAAGATCCCAACAGGATCCTAACACACACAGATGGGCATGGACCAGATCCAGAGATCTAGAGAGATGCCCAAGAGGAACCCAGAGACACACACGCACAGAAGCTGAGACTTTGTGAGAAACGCTCCCGGGGCGGAGACCGGAGGCAGCAGCCCAGAGGGAAGGGAGACCCACGCAAACAAACGAGTGATCTAGGCAAACACACGGCAGGGGTAACCACGGATCCACACACCAGCCCCGGCCACATCCCCAGCCCCGGCCGGCTTGGGGGCTCCAGTCCCACAGCGCACCCCGCAACAGGAGGCCGGGCGCGCGGAGCCCGGGGCGCGGGGCGCACTCCCGGCCCGGGGCGCGCCGGCGAGGAGCGCACACAAAGAGACAGCGCGGCCGGCAGGGGCTGGCTCCGCCCGTCCGCTCCGTGACTCCGGACCACCCCCCGCCCGGGCACTCTCCCCGGACACACACCCGGGGACCCCGCACCCACCCGCGCGCCCGGAGACCCCGCCCGCCGCGCCCACCCCGCTCACCAGCTGCAGGCAGCAGAAGGCGACGAGCGTGCAGCGCCCGCTGCACTTGCCCATGGCTCCGGGGCAGCGCAGGCCGCCCGCCGCGGCGCCCGTCTGCTCGGCGGCCGGCGCTCCCTCCGCCCCGGGCGGTCTCCGCGCTCCTCCCGCTGGGCGCCCCGGGCGGCGGGGCCGGGCGCTCAGGGCCGGGGACGCGAGCGCCGGGTCCTCGGGGCCGGGGCGGGCCGCCCGCGCTCTGGGTCCATGGTCGGTCCGTCCGCCGCTCCTTCTTTGTCTGCCCGGCCGGGCGCCCGGCGCACCCCCTGCCCCGGGGCGGCCGGCGGGGAGCGCGGGCGCGGAGCGGGGAGCGCACACACCGGCGCGGCGCGGAGAGCTCTGCCAGCGGGGGCAGCCGCCCGGCGCTCCGCGGCCACGGCTCCCGGCCCCACCACGTGGCTCCGCCGCCGCCGCCGAGAGGGAGGGGGGAGGAGGGGAGGGAGGAGAGGTGGGGCGGGGCGGCCGCAGGAGGCAGAGGCGGTGGGAAGGGTAGGGAAGCGGGGAGTTGGGGGAGAGAGGCGGGGAGTGCGGAGGGGAGAGCGCAGGCCTGGGGGCTGAGAGCCCCGGGTCAGACCCGGACTTCACGGCCTGCTCTCTCTCTCTCTCTCTGTGACCTTGGGCACATCACGTCGCCTCTTCGGGTCTCAGTTTTCTTAAACAAAGTAGGACTAAGGATGTCGCTTCAGTGTTGCCATGAAGAGGAAAGGTGTTTGTGTGAACAAAGCACTGAGCCCTGTGCCTGGCCTCCTGAGGGCGCTGGACACCCCTCTCTGTCCAGCCTGTCTTTAGGGTCTTGGTTGGGGTTCAAACTTTGGCCCTCCATTTCCCACTCTAGTTCCCAGATCTGCTGAATGCCATTCTCTTCCCTCTTTTCTTCTCCTGGCATTTATTGGGCCCTGACTGCATACACACACACACACACACACACACACACACACACACACACACACACACACACACTGGGATCCAGAAATGAGCCCTGCTATTCCGGAACCCACTGGTCGAGCCTCCCAATCAGGCTCCCAGGGGCAGGCCTGCCTGGCTAGCCCTTGGACCAGGCTGCAGTGGGGAAGGGCGAGGGGAAGGGCTTGCCCTAGAAGGATGCCTTCTCCAAGAAGTCCCCCCAAAACTCTCAACTCTTTTTTTTAAATATATATTTTATTAATTTTTTTACAGAGAGGAAGAGAGAGGGACAGAGAGTTAGAAACATTGATGAGAGAGAATCATCAATCAGCTGCCTCTTGCACACTCCCCACCGGGGATGTGCCGGCAACCAAAGTACATGCCCTTGACCAGAATCGAACCCGGGACCCTTCAGTCCCCAGGCTGATGCTCTATCCACTGAGCCAAACCGGTCCCAGCGAAAAACTCTCAACTCTTAAACACATCCTAAATCCATTAAACAATCCCTGCCCCACAGCTGAGTTAAAAAAAAAAAATTCTCAAGAAGCATCGGTCAAATGCTCAAACCTCAGAGGACAGGTAGGAGAGAGTGGGGGTAAGGGAGAGAGATCAACCAAAGGACTTGTATGCATGTATATAAGCATAACCAATGGACACAGACAACAGGGGGTGAGGGTCAGGGCATGATTGGGCAGGTGGGGGGCGGGGAATAGGGAGATAAGGACACTAATATAGTACCTTAATCAATAAGGGGAAAAAATTCAAAAAAATCCTCACCTGAGGATATATTTACATTTTTAATTTTAGAGCTAGAGGGAGAGAGAAACATCGATCAGTTGCCTATTTGTGCACCCCAATCCACCTGCAACATAGGTATGTCCCCTGACCAGGAATCGAACCCATGACCTTTTGGAGAATCGAAGGGCACTCCAACTGACTGACAGTCCACGTGGCCAGGGCCACTGACTTCTCGTGGTCATCTTGATGATTAGCATCACTCAGATGGGAATCCCTCATCTCCCTTCCAGGCTTCTCTATCCCGTCTGGCCTGTGAACTGTGCCTTCCAGCCAGTATCTATGAAATATCTACTCTGTGCCAGGCTCTCCCCCGGAGAGAAGGGGGTGCACCAGCCTCTGCACTCACAGAGAGAACAGTCTGGAGAGGAAAAGTCATTAAAACAAGAGGCCCTGGCAGAACGTTTCTGATTCTTGCCCTTCCTCTCCAGCCCTCTTGACTCAGAAGGCAGTATGGCAGAGATTAAGACCATGGTTTGGACCCCAACAGTCCGGGCTCCAGGCCCAGCACTGCCACTTGTAAGCTGCTTACATAGTGAGCACTCAAATGCATGCTTATCTACTCCCGGGACTGGCTGCATGCTTTGTGGGGTCCAGTGCAAAACGCCAAGGCAAGGCTCCTTGTGAAGGAATTAAGAATGATGACACAGCAGAGCACGAAACCAAGCACAGGGGGGCCTTGCATGACTCAAGCCAGCCCTGTTCTCCCTGAACTATCGAAACAGCCTCTTCACTAGTCTCCCCCCGTCCACTCACTCCTTTGCTGTGCCACCTGGCATGTTAAAGTACTCGGGATACTCAGAGAATTGCAACAACACGTGCTGAGGTTTTCACTTGGTATAACGAGCTGAGATAATAGTGGGGAACTTTTCTCAGCCGCGCTCGGGGGAGTAACAGCTGGGTCCAGCCAGGCTCCGTGACTAGACAGCCATCCAGGAGTCTGTGAAGTCCCTGAAATAATATGCAAAGCCTCACAGGAGCAGATGTGCTTTTTTTCCCTGGGAACAGGGTCCACAGTCTTCATCAGATTCTCCAAAGAGTTTGTTTCCCACAAAAGAATAACAAATCAGCCACAAAGGATCAGCCGAGGGGTGACAGTTCTCTACCAGGTCCTCTTCGGGGTCCCTTCCAGAGAGAGCCTCTGCCAGTTGCTTCTGTGCTAGCAATGCAGTTCAATAATAATAACAACAATAACAGCTACCATTTCTTGGGGTGGGGGGTCTCTCTACGCCAGGCACTTGACATAAGAGTATCTCACTGAATCTTTATAGACTCCACCTGCGCTGTGACTGGCCCTTGCCAAGTTTTCGGCTCTCTCCTGCCTGGGGTACCTGTTCCAACACCTGTTTAACTCAGTCTTTTATTTATTTATTTTTATTTTTAATGATTTCATAAAGGAAGGGAGAGAGGTACAAACATCAATGATGAGAGAGAATCATTGATCCGCTGCCCCCTGCACAGCCCCTACTGGGGACAGAGCCCACAACCTGGGCATGTGCCCTGACTGGGAATTGAACTGTGACCTCCTGGTTCATAGGTCAACACTCAACCACTGAGCCACATCAGCCAGGCTAGCTGACTCACTCGTAAGCCTGCCCAGTGGGAACAGGGATGGCCTGAGTGATTCAGCAGAACTAGCCTTGGTCTCTGGGTCATTCCTACCTATTATAAGTCTTACCCTGATGAACCCGCACACACCATGCCCTCTCTCACTTCGGGGCTTTGCATTGTGTTCTTTCTGTCTAGACCGCATCTCCAATCCAAATTCTTGCCTGAAGAATTTCTATTTAAATTTCCAATCTCATCTTCCTCCTGGAGGCCTTCCTTCACACTGTGATCTGGGGGAAGGGCCCTTCCTTTGTGACACTTTAGTCCAGCTTTTACTGAGACTTCCTGTACTTGCCTGGTTTTGTTTCTTTTCCCCGATAGATTGTGAGCTGTACGAGGACAGTGACTATTATAAATGATCTCCATATCCCATAGGGCTCTGATGATGTCAGCAGTCAGCAAATAAGTGGAGAATGGATGATCTTCCCAGCCTCAGGCCCTGGTGTAACTTGTGCCCTCTTTACCACGGGAGAGTCCCGGGCTCTAAGGGGGCGGGCGATCTAAGTATAGGAACAGATGGAACGGTCTTAGGCAAGAAGTTGGAGGGGCTGAAACCAGTTTGGTCCAGTGGATAGAGCGTCGGCCTGTGACTGAAAGGTCCCGGGTTCAATTTTGATCAAGGGCATGTACCTTGGTTGTGGGCACATCCCCAGTAGGGGGTATGCAAGAGACAGCTGATTGATGATTCTCTCTCATCGATGTTTCTAACTTTCTATCCCTCTCTCTTCTTCTCTGTAAAAAAAATCAATAAAATATATTTAAAAAAAAAAAAAAAGAAGAAGAAGTTGGAGAGGGTTTGGAGCTGAGATGACATCAGGAGGGGCTTGGAGTAGTCAACACGGAGGATGACTAACCCCTCAGCTACGGAAAGTTTGTGGAGAAAAGGAAGAATTCGTTAATACAGGACAGAGATGAGTCGAAATACAAATCAGCCCAGTAGGAGCTGCTGAAGTGCTGAGGTTTCTGGGGAGGTAAAAGTGCCGTCCTCGACTTAAACCAGGGTTTCATTTTAGTCCCTCAGAGGGTTAAAACGCCGAAGCCCGGAGTAACCAAGTCGGAAGCAGCAGTGGCCAGACCCGGAGCAGCTGGTTGTGGAACGGCCCAGAGCAACAGAGGCCAGGCCCGGAGCAGCCAGGCCCGGAACAGCTCGCTCCTCGCCTACCCCCTCCCCAAGGCTGCCTCTCAGAGATGGCTGGAAACTTTTGCGGGAACTTGAGGGTCTGCTGAATCAAGTGATGAAGGCTTAGATCTGGATATGTTGAGTTAGTATAGCGCTGGGGTGTTGATCTGTGAGTGCCTTGTGCGAGGCCTGGATGAGGTTGGTTGATCTATTTGGAAATGTCTTTTGTGTGAAGTGTATCTTTGGGCATGTGGAGGTATTATTGATATGAGAAAATGCTAAGTAACTGATTTACTATCGGGGAAAGGGAGGGAGGAAGAGACTGAACATGGACTGTGCACCTATGGATGAGGACAATGGGGGAGGGGAAGGGGTGGAGAGTGGAGTGGGATCCTGGTGGAGGGGGGAAGAAATGAGAAACCTTTGTAATAATATGAACAATAAAGATTGATTAAAAAAATAATAATAAAAAATTTAAAAAAAAATAAAACACGGAAGCATCTGAGGAAGTTCACTCATCAGATAACCAAAATGTCAAACCTGTATCTCCTTCTTCCAAGTAAGAGGACTGAACGTGCTCACTAAGTATAGTTTCCGGGGGTGTTTTCTGATGCCAACGAATTCTCCAACACCAGCTGGTTGTCCGACAATTTAATTCAGTTCTGGCACTAACTGGAGGTAGCGAAGGGCCGCAGAGTCAGGGTTCAGGGCCACAGACCGCCTCCGCTTCACATGCCGATCTCCAGCCACTCCTGCTTCTGATCAGCCAGCCAGAAACGAGGGTTCCCACCACCACCTCCTCAGGTTCCATAACTTGCTTGTAAACAGTTCACAGAACTCCGGAAGTTAATTTACTTACCTTCACTGTTTATTATAAAAGCTACAAATGGCCAGCTGGCATGGTTCAGTGGCTGAGCGTTGATCTATGAACCAGGAGGTCATGTTTAATTCCTAGTCAGGCCATATGCCCTAGTTGCAGGCTCCATCCCTTGTGTGGGGTATGCAGGAGACAGCTGATCAACTATCTCTCTCAGTATTGATGTTTCTCTCTCCCACTCCCTTCCTCTCTGAAATCAATAAAAATATCTATGCAAGCCGAAACTGGTTTGGCTTAGTGGATAGAGCGTCAGCCTGCGGACTGAAGGGTCCCAGGTTTGATTCCAGTCAAGGGCATGTACCTGAGTTGCGGGCACATCCCCGGTGGGGGGTGTGCAGGAGGCAGCTAATCGATGACTCTCTCTCATCGATGTTTCTAACTCTCTATCTTTCTCTCCCTTCCTCTCTGTAAAAAATCAATAAAATATATTTAAATATATATATATGCAAATAAAAGGGTAATATGCAAAAAAGGGGGGTAATATGCTAATTAGACTGGACATCCTTCCAGGCAAAGCTAGGTGGCAGGGGCCGAGGCAGAGGCAATTAGGGGCTAACAGGCCAGCAGGGAAGCAGTTAGGGGGCGATCAAGACAGCAGGGTGGCAGTTAGGGGTCTATCAAGGTAGCCAGGGGGCAGTTGGGAGGCAGCCAGGCTGACAGGGGGGCAGTTAGGGGGTGGTCAGACCAGCAAAGGGACAGTTAGGGGGCGATCAGGCTGGCAAACAGAGGCAGTTATGGGCGATGAAGCAGGCAGGCAGGTGACCAGTTAGGAGCAAGTGGTCCTACAGGAATCATGCCTAAACCGGCAGTTGGACATTCCCTGAGGGATCCTGGATTAGAGACAATGCAGGCCGGGCTAAGGGACTCCCCAGTGCATGCATGAATTTCGTGCACCAGGACCCTCTAATAAAAAAATATATATATATAATTAAAAAGCTACAAATGAACGGCCAGATGAAGAGGTACACAGGGCAATGTCTAGAAGAGCCCTGGGTGCTTCTGTCCCTGTGGAGTTGGGTGCGTCACCCTCCTAACAGACTCACCAGCCCAGATGCTGCTCTGGCTCTCGCTGTTCAAGAGTTTTCACAGAGCTCAGTCTCCAGGCTGACAGGACTCTCTAATCACTTGGTCTTCCCGGCGATCAGCAGCATCCTGAGTCTGTCTTAGGGGTCCCCTCACAGCAACCCTTTGAGAGACCTCTGAGTGACAAGAGGCACTCCTATCACTGTGGACACTCCCAGAGTTTAGGAACTCTGGGCCAGGAATGGAGAGAAAGACCAAATATATTTCTGTATTATGTCACACATATTCTGGTTTCTCCCCAGATGGTATAAATCTTTTGCCTTTTGTATTATGTCATAATCACAAACACCTATTAAGCATTATGTACCAGGCACTGTTCTGAGCAATTTCTTTTTCTTTTTCTTTTTTTTTTTTTTTAATATATTTTATTGATTTTTTTACAGAGAGGAAGAGAGAGGGATAGAGAGTTAGAAACATCAATGAGAGAGACATCAACCAGCTGCCTCCTGCAACCCCTCCAGGGGAGAGACAAAGAGAGGGGAGGCGGAGGGCAGAGAGGGGAGGCGGGTTCTGTAAAGTCACACAGCACGTTGAGGACAGAGCTGGATCCCAAGTTCTCCAGGGCAGTTCCACGACTGTGCCTGGCACTGAGGTAGGAGCTTTGCAAGCAAAGATAAGCTCCCCTGAGGATCCTTGGGATAAAGGCCTGGGGGACAGCACACTGGCCACCAGTGTGACATTGCCCCTGCTTATAGTCTTAAATACAGCAGGTTCACACATTTGCCTATCCTCTCACCCCTGATGGCATCTGAGTTTGTGACTCTTGAGTCTGTGGAGAGGAAGACTAGACAAACAGACAGTTACAAGCAATACGAGAGAATGGCATGGCATCTGCGAGGCACAGAACCAGGATGGATAGCTTTGCTCGGGAATAGGTAGTGATGGAAAACTTTAGGGAAAAGATGATGCCTGAAATACAATTGCCAGTCAGAAAAAGAAATGCAGACCCAAAAAGCACCTAACCAAAAGGCGCATTTCAGGGACTAGGACCCCTTTAGTGTTACTTCTGTACATACTTTTCCCTTCTTCCTATTGCCTCCTTATCGCCAACGCCCCTCTCCAATCAACTTTCTTTAAAATCTCAGTTCCAGAGCAAATCTTAAAAGGAAAAACAAATCTCTGATAAGAGCAGATGGTGGAGAAATAAAGGAAGACAGAACAGGGTGTATATGAATGGGCAGAGTCCAGATCAGAACAGCTTTTTTTTTTTTTTTTTTTTTTAATTGTTTTCAGAGAGGAAAGGAGAGGGAGAGAGAGAGACAGAAACATCAATGATGAAAGAAAATCATTGATCGGCTACCTTCTGCCCACCCCCTACTGGAAATCGAGCCTGAAACCCAGGCATGTGCTCGACCAGGAATCTATTATAACTATGACTTCCTGGTTCATAGGTCAATACTCAACCCATGAACCACCCCAGCCGGGCAGATCAGAACAGCTTTGATGGCAATAAAGCTTGTAGAACGTTGACTCCCTTTCTCTGGGCCTGTGGGGTCCAGAATCCCTAGTACAGAACCTTCTGACACCCAGACAAATCTCCCTTTGCACTAGTTCTTGGAAGCTGTATGGACTTTCAAATAAGGCCAGCTGAGCTGAGGACATTGAGAGGCAAGTGATCCTCTTCGATTGGCCCCACAGTCCGCCGGGCCTTTATTAGGCAGCACTGGGCTTGGCCAAGGCCAGCTGGGGCCAGGAAGGCAGCTCAGGTCCCTCCAGCAGGTTCAAATGCGCTCACAGCATTCTCAGCTCCCTGCTGGCTCCTGGCCCCTTATCATATTCTGTAAGTCCTCACCCAGGAGCCCTCACAGCCAAACAATTCATCAAATCCCCAAATCACCACCTAAGAGTCTGAAAAAGGCCACAGAGGCCCTCTAATTGCGTGGCTCCCAAATGTTAGTGTACAGACCTGCATCTGCATCAAGGCCCCACACCAGCCCAACTCAAGCAAAATTTCTAGAGGTGGGACCTGATCATGGGGATTTAAAAAATATACTCCTCAGGGGTCCTGACGAGCAGCTCCAGCCCTCATTCAACACAGCAGAGGCATTCCTGTCAGGGGTCACCCAGCTCTGCCTGCACACCGGAGCGGAGGAACACGGACCACTCTGCGGGGACGGCTCTGATTCCGTGGCTTTCTTCACTGAGTATAAATCTGCCTTCTTCCACTTTGTCTCGGCTCTGCATTTTGAGCCCATCCCCCTCCCCCCGCAGGATGAGTGCTTTCTCTTTTCCAATGTAGCCTTTAAAAATATATATATAGCCGAAACTGGTTTGGCTCAGTGGATAGAGCGTCGGCCTGCGGACTGAAAGGTCCCGGGTTCGATTCCGGTCAAGGGCATGTACATTGGCTGCGGGCACATCCCCGGTAGGGGGTGTGCAGGAGGCAGCTGGTCGATGTTTCTCTCATCGATGTTTCTGGCTCTCTATCCCTCTACCTTCCTCTCTGTGAAAAATCAATAAAATATATTTAAAAAAATAAAAAAAAAATTTTTTTTTATTGATTTTACAGAGGAAGGGATAGAGAGAGAGAGATGGAAGCATCAAAGATGAGAGAGAATCATTGATCAGTTGCCTCCTGCACACCCTCTACTGGGGACTGAGCCCACAACCCAGGCATGTGCCCTTGGCCAGAATCGAACCTGGGACCTTTCAGTCCACAGGTTAATGCTCTATCCATTGAGTCAAACCAGCTAGGGTCCAATGTAGCTTTTTGATGTTTAAAGACAGTGATCTCATTGACCTTCCCTCATTCCCACAACTGTTCCCCACAATGACCTTCTCAGTGAGGACCCGGAACCAAAGTGTCCTCAGGTGTGGTCCTCCGACCACAGCCAAGGAACTCTGCTGGCGCCCTTTCCATAGGACAAAACCCACGGCTGCCAGCCTGGCTTCAAGACACTTTGTACTCAGGCTCCTTCTAACTTTTCAGGGTTCCTACTCACCTGTCGCTTACGACATGCTATCACCACTGCATGCTGTGTCAGTTTTGAATACACCAGATTTTAAAAAAATTTTTTTATTAAATTATTATCTGTGTACATATCTTACCATTTCGAATACACCAGATTTGATCTGTGCGCATCCATGCTTCTCATCCATGTTTTTCCACTCTGAGACTGTACGTATCCTCCTCTCAGTCCCCCTTCCCCCAATATCTAACCTTCCTGTGGGATTCACTTTAAGTGTAATTTCCTTAGTAAAAGTTTCTCTTATTGCTCCTTAGGCACTGCCTCCTTCTTTGTAGGGATCTCTGACAGTTTGTATTGGATTGTATTTGGATTGCTTGCTTATTTGTTACTAAAACATGTACATGACAAGACACAAAGCACAAATAAATGTGGCAACGTTTTTCTGGAGTGTCATTCTACTTTGTGCTCAGTGATTTAAAGCATGTATTAATGTAAAACAAGTGCAACTATTTTTATGAAGCAGCACACAAAACCCCTACATTTAAATAGTCTATTTCACTGGGAAAAAAAGGTAAGGGGATTGCTTCAGATTAAGAGTCATTGGAGAGATAGATTAGCCAAATGCATGACTTGGTTGATTCCAGATTGAAAGCTATGAGGACATTTAAAAAATATATTTTATTGATTTTTTTACAGAGAGGAAGGAAGAGAGAGAAACATTGATCAGCTGCCTCCTGCACACCCCCCATTGGGGATGTGCCCACAACCAAGGTACATGCCCTTGACAGGAATCGAACCTGGGAGCTTTCAGTCTGCAGGCCGACACTCTATCCACTGAGCCAAACCAGTTTCGACTACGAGGACATTTTCGATACTGAGGAAATTTTAATATGACTGTTAGATGGTACAATGGAGTCGCTGTTAATTTGCTAGGTGTGGTAATAGTATTGTGGTTATAAAAGAGAATGTCCTTAGGAGATACCTGTTAGAGTGAGTATTTAGGAATATTTGGGAATAAAGAATTATGTCACCATCTTCAACAGCCATTGAAAATGATATATAGGTATGCATGTGAGGCAAGAGATTGTTAAATCTAGGTGGAACATACAGATGCTCCTCGACTTTCGATGGGGCGATAGCCCGTTGTAAGTGGAAAGTATCATAAGTAAAAAATGCATTTAGTAACTACACAGTGAAACATCAGCTGTCTGGAGGCTGTGGCTCGCTGCCACTGCCCAGCATCACAAGGCAGCATCATACTGCATATCGCTAGCCCAGGAAAAGATCAGAACTCAAAATTCGAAGCATAGTTTCTACTGAATGCGTATTGCTTTTGTACCATTGTAAAGTGGAAAATGTTAGGGACTGTTAGAAAATTTTCAAAATAAAATGTCGGGGTGGGGTGGTTAAATTATACATTTTACAAATTCATGCTAAAATTTCAAAAATAATCTCAGGAGTCCCTCTTTCTGCTCCAGCTCATTCTCTCTGGCCATTAAGAACATTTCATGGAGAAGATTGAGAAGCCCTAATTTTTGTTTTTCTCCCACCATTGTGCCCCAGGAGCCCCCAAAGAGGCTAGGACTATCATTTCTGTATTCTCAGAACTAGCCATGGCCTGCCACCGAGGGGTGCTGAATAAATGGTTCCTGAATAGGCAAAACCACTAACTTACATGCATGTGACCTTGGGAAACTGTATGTACACGCAGCCTCCCCTTCTGTAAAAGGAGGTTGGACTCAACGACCTAAGGTCCTTTCTAGCCCTCGCTCCATGGATGCTATACTCGGGGCATAAAAGGCAGGTCAGCGGCCTTTCTACACAAAACCCATCTCACCAAGCAGAGATGATCACAGTGAATTAGCCTTTGCTCTCTGGCCAAGCTCCTACCTTTCAGCTGAGCCAGGGACTTTGGGAGAAGTGTTCTTAAAAATCCACAGCAGCAGTGCTTTTCCTGAGAGCCAGAGGGTGGCAGGGCAAGTTGAGCTTTAGACTGCCCTCTTGGCTGTAGTCATAGCGTTGGCTAACACCAGTGTCTTCAACCTTGATTGCACATTGCAATCACTTAAGGAAGCTTTAAAATATACTGATTTTCACCCCAGGGACTCTGATTTAATTGGCTTGGGGAAATGATCTAAGCATCTGGATTTTTAAAGGCTACCTAGGTGATTCTATGTGCATTCTAAGGCCAACATCATGATGATAGGGTAAGAGCTCTAGTTGGATTTACATCCTGGCTTTGCCATTTCCAAGTTGGCTGGGGTATTACTTCCCTTTGAACCTGTTGACCCGTATGTGACAATCAAATGAGATAATGCATAAAACATGGAGCCAGAAAGAACAGCTAACTAGTTAAGGACAACTATTTAAAAAAATACTTTTTAAAAATTGATTTCAGAGAGGGAAAGAGGGAGAAAGATAGAAACATCAATGATGAGAATCACTGATCGGCTGCCTCTTGCATGCCCCCACTAGGGATTGAGCTCACAACTTGGGCATGTGTCCTGACCGGGAATGGAACAGTGACCTCCTGGTTCATAGGTCGACACTCAACCCCCGACCCATGCTGGCTGGGCAAGGACAACTATTAATGAGTAAACATGAGCCGAAACCGGTTTGGCTCAGTAGTACAGCGTCGGTCTGCGGACTGAAAGGTCCCGGTTCGATTCTGGTCAAGGGCACGTACATTGGTTGCGGGCGCATTCCTGGTGGGAGGTGTGCAAGAGGCAGCTGGTCTATGTTTCTCTCTCATCGACGTTTCTAGCTCTCTATCTCTCTCCCTTCCTCTCTGTAAAAAATCAATAAAATATATTTTTTTAAAAATGAGTAGACATGAGAAGCCTCTGTGGCTCTCCTAGGAAAGATGAACATTTTTTGAGTTTGAAGAGCAGTGGTTCTCAAACTTGCATCAAAATCACCTGGAGGACTTGTTAAACGATGGCTGAATACCTCCTTTCCCCAAACTGTCTGATTCAGCACGTCTCAGGCGGGGCTCTGAAATTTGCATTTCTAGCAAGTTCCCAGGTGATGCTGATGCTGCTGGTCCAGAGACCACACCCTGAGAATCACTGTGCTTGAACAGGGTTTCTCAGCACCACGAACGGCATTGGGGAGCACCCAATTTCTTTGAGCACCTTTGGCCTCGCCCATAGATGTGCTCTTCAGTGGTGACAATCAAACATGTCTCCAGGTACTGACACATGTCCTTGGAAGGCAACATTGCCCAGATCAGCCCTACTGCTCTAGAGGACACAGGTTAAAGACGAACCTAAGAATGTAAGTGGGTTTCAGAGGCAGGTGAGAAAAAGAAGTTGAAGCCTAGAAGAAAGGAGAGTTTGGGATAGCTGAGGGATTTATGCAGAGGGCGGGTGCCCGCTCAGAGCTTTTTTGGAGAAAGATCATTATGGGTCTGGGGTACGGAGATAGTTGACTAAGTGTGCAGGCTCAAAACCCAAATTTGGCTTCATTTGGTCCCACAGGAACAGAGGCTGTAAGTCTGGCCCCTCCTTCTGTCCTGAGACACAGAGGCCACACCCTAAAATCCCTAGGAAGGAGCAATTCTGTCCTAACTCAGATGGCCTGACAGCTTTTCCCTTAGGCCTAACTGCCTGCAGCCCTGAATTGCCCAGGGCTCTCACACCGCAGGTTCCCATCCACACACCTTGAGAATTAACAAGCAGCAGACGCCAGGTCTATCTGTGAGAACAAATAACTTTGCAGTTTCACTGTGAAGAAGCAACTCTGACAAGAGCCCTGACCTGTCCAAATCCACCTCCCTGACAGTTCAGTCTACAAAACTCAACCATCCAATGGGAGGGAGGGGGGAAGGGTGCGGAAATCTGGCTCTTTCAAGTGCCAACAGTATTAAGTGTTAAGAGACGGTGGAAGTCAAAGGGAAATTAACTGAACACCAGAGATGCCATTACTCATTCGGGAGCAATCTCTCTCCCAAAGCGAGAATACAATTTGTACCCTCTGGGGATGTTTTATACTCAAATCTATTCCCCAGGCGAGGGCCTCTATTTTCCTCAAATTCTAAGTGGTGCTGCTATTTCCTACTAATAGCCTCTCCCCAGTCCTTTGGAGGCACTTGACAGGAGAAGAGGCTAAGGTTAGAGGAAAGCCCTGCAGTCTCCAGGGCCCCCATTCTACCCAATCACTGCCAACTTCTCAAGGGATTATTAGGCTTTTAAAAGTGCAATGTCAAGGTTCAAGCCCCGGTTTACCCCAAGCCAAGAAAGAAGGGTGAGCGGAGGGCACTGAACTAATTATGAGGTATGTGGACTTTAAAAGGGATTAGGGAGTAACCTGTGACAGTGGGGGAGCTGTGAAAAGCAGTTTGCAAAACATCTTTGGTCAAACCTCTCCTGGTTAAAGGCATAACCATACATGTAATTATTGCTCAGGCCCGAAATGAGTCATCATTCCCTTTGAAGATCCCACTATAACTTGTACCCTAAAGGGTCCAAGCAGTCCGGCAGTTAAATCTTCAGGCCCAATGTTTCTAACGTACCTGGGAAACAGTGTTCTGTGGAATATCCTTTAGAAAACCTCAACCTATAGGATCAGGTTCATGAAGCACAAGCTTTCCAGGACTTGGTTATCACCTACTGTTCTCCCCCCATAACAATGCTGAAGTTCAACGCATATGTTCTTTGTCCATCTGGCAAAAGCCCCACTCATTTGTTAAGTCCCAATCTAAGCATAATCACATAATGTGGAAAACTCTCTTAACGCTCCCAGGTACAATAAATTGCTGTTTCCAGTGGTCTTTATTAAAATTTTATCCCCAGTGTATTAAAAGTGATTGAATTGGTAGCTTTACCATCCCCCTGGTTCCTTCATTAATGAGTTAAATATTGGACGTGTGCTCACTTAAAACCATTCCTTCTTTGTCATAAGTTAAGATACACAGATGATTCAGGTTGGTGAGCTTAAGTATAAAACCAAACATGTTAGAACAGGTTGGAGGCATGAAGACCTTTATGAAATATGAGATTCAGTCGAAACTGGTTTGGCTCAGTGGATAGAGTATCGGTCTGCGGACTGAAAGGTCCCGGGTTCGATTCCAGTCAAGGGCATGTACATTGGTTGCGGGCACATCTCCAGTAGGGGGTGTGCAGGAGGCAGCCGGTCGATGTTTCTCTCTCATCAATGTTTGCTCTTTATCTCTCTCTCTTCCTCTCTGTGAAAAAATCAATGATATATTTTTTTAAAAATATGAGATTCAGAAAACATACACTTCACTTTCCCATTAGATGGAATCCATGAGCACTGGTTTGTGTGCTTGACTATCATAAATGATCTAGGAAGACAGTAACCTGTCTTGGGGGTAGGAGACAACTATTGGCATTTCTTAAAGAAATTGATGCTATGTTCTTAATAGGAGCGCAGTATTTGTTACTGATATTCTGTCATTTTCACGGGAATGAGTACAGTAAACAAACAAAAAAACCCCCACAAAAAACCAAAAACACACATAAAAGAGGGAAAAGCCAAAGACATCCTAGTAAACGGCTTCTTGGAAGTTTAACTGGAATGTGTCACCTGTCCACATCATGTCCTGCTCAGATTTACAGTGGTCAAGTATCAAAGAAAAGATAGCAATAAATCCAATCTACACGGCTCTTGTAAAAAGGCATCTATTTGGCTTTTTAATACAAAATGACTCAGAGAAACAGAAATAAAATATACAAGCCAATTATTAAAACAAATCCACAATAAGCAAATTTCAGTCACATTCCCTGTCTTCAATCTGGATGAGAAAACAGGAAACTACAAACCAACCAATGTCTGTCCCTTTGAAGAAGAAAAAAAAAAAAAAAAAAGGAAAGAAGAAAAAACCAAACAGTCCCTGAAATCTGGCAGGTGGTTTTGAGAGGCCTCTGTAAGCTTGCTTTAATCATCCATCCTGGTGAAATGAGATGCATGTGGTTGTTGGAATACAGCATCTCCTACGGGTTTCTTGATCTTCATCTGACGGGAGGATGCTGGGCTTGGGCATCTCTTGATGTCACTGATGCAGTCTGAGGTCAAGCAGCCTTGGCGGCTTCCATTCCTGATCTTCACTGGATCTCCCCCATATACAGTCTCTTGTCACTGGATGCTGAGAGAACTGAGGTGAGAGAATAGAGAATAACTGGAAATAATGAAGGCTCAAGGAGACTTGGTGCTCAAAGGCTCTTATTTCAAGAGCCAATTTTAGTATAAAAGAGCAATTGGATTTAGCTTAAACCCCCCTTCTCCTAAACAGCATTCACAGCCTGGCTTTTCCATCCACATCCTCTCGAAATCACGAGGGTGGACTGTGCTATGGGAAATAATTACCAGGCTCTATATCTCAATGTCTCTTTTCAGTAAAACCCTAAGAAAAAGACTTGTTATTCTAGAAAAGAAAAATCAATGTTGGTGCTTCCATTGTGTAAAAGAGCTTAGTCCTAGAGAAAGTTACATTTTCTCCTTTAAATCCAAGGCCCATTATTTACAAAATGATGGGCCGGCCAATAAAACGTGGGTTAAGTTATAAAACGAAACACTGCTCTTACCCTCACCACTTTAAACAACTATGACTACCATTGTTACCCATGTCTGCATGGACATTCACAGAAAACAGACATCCAACTTTGCCTCTGTGTTCTCGGGGATCCTTTTGGGAGATTCCCATGGTTTCCTTTTCCCCAGAGTCAGGAGAGACTTACTGATGGGCTCGTCGGGGTGGAAAGCCACTTCATTGATGGAGCCAGCATGGCCCGGCAGCTTATACAAAATCCTCCTGCTTGTGGTATCCCACACATACACAAACCTGCAAGGCACCACAAAGAACAAAGCTAAGGCTTTTCAGGGCTGAGGGTAGATAGAAGCATGGCTTTTTTTTTTTTATTTTTTAAATATATTTTATTGATTTTTTACAGAGAGGAAGGGAGAGAGATAGAGAGCTAGAAACGTCAATGAGAGAGAAACATCGACCAGCTGCCTCTTGCACACCCCCTACCGGGGATGTGCCCGCAACTAATGTACATGCCCTTGACCGGAATCGAACCTGGGACCTTTCAGTCCGCAGACCGACGCTCTATCCACTGAGCCAAACCGGTTTTGGCTAGAAGCATGGCTTTTTAAGGAAAATGGAAGCAACTATTTATTAACCCCATGTTTATTGAATTGTATTCTGACTTTTAGAAACTAGGAATACAGATTGTGATAATTAGCATGAACCTGTCCTTGAGCAACTGACTGGAGAAATAGGAAGAGCCAAAAATATAGGCATTACATTACTTTCCTAAACATAAGCTTAGGAAACTGGAAAGAACATGGAGGAGAAAGACAGGTTTTCCTACAGACGCCATAAAGAAATCTTCCTCAAAAAGCACCCATATAGCCGAAACCGGTTTGGCTCAGTGGCTAGAGCGTCGGCCTGTGGACTAAAAGATCCCAGGTTCGATTCCGGTCAAGGGCATGTGCCTTGGTTGCGGGCACATCCCCAGTGGGGAGTGTGCAAGAGGCAGCTGATTGATGATTCTCTCTCATTGATGTTTCTAACTCTCTGTCCCTCTCTCTTCCTCTCTGTAAAAAATCAATAAAATATATATATTAAAAAAAAAAAAGCACCCATATAATTAGGCTGTCATTAACATCACACGCACCCAGAAATGTCTTAAAGGTAACCCAATGCATGGTAGGCTGGGAGCCTAAGTTGCAGAGACACCTGAACTTCTAGTATTGAAACCACGTAGCCAGAGAAGGAACAGGAAATTTGTGCTACATAAACATAACCCAAATATACACTTGACCCAAATCTAGCACTGAATTCATGAGCAGAAAGGATACTAGCATGGGAAGGGGCCAACAGAAACCAGCTAGCATGACCTCATTTAACAGGTAAGAAAACTACGGTACAGCGACTTTTCCAAGTTGACACTGTTCGTCAGTGTCAGAAGTAAAATCAGCATTCTTTTTTTTTTTTTTTTTTAAAATATATTTTATTGATTTTTTACAGAGAGGAAGGGAGAGAGATAGAGAGCCAGAAACGTCAATGAGAGAGAAACATCGACCAGCTGCCTCCTGCACACCCCCCACGGGGGATGTGCCCGCAACCAATGTACATGCCCTTGACCGGAATCGAATCCGGGACCTTTC
This sequence comes from Pipistrellus nathusii, assembly GCA_963693515.1. Taxonomy (NCBI): domain Eukaryota; kingdom Metazoa; phylum Chordata; class Mammalia; order Chiroptera; family Vespertilionidae; genus Pipistrellus; species Pipistrellus nathusii. Next base: position 18,352,623 of record OY882859.1, read on the forward strand.
AGTCCGCAGACCGACGCTCTACCACTGAGGCAAACCGGTTTCGGCAAAATCAGCATTCTTAATATATTCCAGTACTCTTCTTTTGCTTAACCCCCTCAAACACCTCGTCTCCCACATCCCCCAATAAAGAAGTTCCTTTGACCCTCAACCTTGCTTGGGTCATTTTAAACTGAAAGTAAAATAAAGAGATATTATCTTCATATTATCATGCAAAAGAACCTGTTGGTACATTCAAAGGGCTCCTGGTTTCAACCAGGTTATACAAAGTTACACATTTGTTTCGTTCGGTCAACACTTAAAAGGGAACACTCACCAGTGTGCTTGATTATAAAATGCCTAGTTCTGATGTGACAGACCTAGTAAATACTTCTAGTCTAAAATGCAAATAAATAAGGAGAGCTTTGGAATTATACTGTTTAGTTCTCAAAAGGTAGGCTCCACGGGAACTGAACAAAAGCTCCAAGCAAGATGGAAAAGAAGCAGGAACCCTATCTGCCTACAGACTCCTTGGCTCTGATGCTCATGCTCTCCCTACTGTCTTTTTTCCTGCCAAGCACAAGTCACTGTCCTCATGAATCCAGGTGAGGACAATGTGCCATGGTGAAAAAGTGTATGAGCTCTGGAGTCAGAAAGACCTGGGTTCAAGTCTCAGTGCAACTATTTAATAGCTAAATAACTTTAGACAATTATTTACGTAACTTCTCTGAGCTTCTCTTCCCTTAGTTGTATGGAGATAATATTGTTTCCATAGCTTAATTGAGAGTAAGATAATGTATGCAAAATGCCTGGCATTCAAAATTAATGATAGCTATTGCTACGACAAACACAATTGTTATCAATTATCAAAATACAATAATATGAAATCAAGAGGTTAAATAAATCACTCAGAGTGGAAAGACTGGCTGGTCTTCCCATAGTCTGTGATGAGACTTTTGAAGGGATTCAAGTCTGAACATGAGGAGGCAGGTGATTTGCAAGTAGAGAGGGGAAATCTGTCAAATCCAGGCCAAGCTGAAAAGCAGTTTTCTGAGAAGAGTCACATTTCCCAGGCACTTAAAGGCCAGCAGAACCCAGATCTCCAAAGGTCTACTTCAAGGCCTCACTCCCCATGGCTGCCAATTAGGCGCTAAATTTAGAGGGTTCCATGTCCTCCCGTTACTCTGGCATGGCAACGTTCGGCAGGAACCAGGCTCTTTATGTAACAGAGCTGCTTGCTGCCTTTGGGCTAATTGGCGAGGAGGCCTGTGAAATCTGGCCAACCCCAGCAGGTAGACAAGCAGACTCTCCCCAGACCAGAGCCATGCTTCCACATGGAAGGTTTAAAGGAACAGTGGGGAGAGAGAGAGAGGACATTGAAAGTCAGGGCCAATGAATGTCAGAAACAAACTGCTGGGAAGAAAAGCTTAGGCAAATGTCATTTAAAAGCGTAAGTACAGAGGAAAGATACAAAATTCTATGCTGAAAATAATGTAAAAATACTTAGAATGGTTCTTACTCTGTCAGAATGCAAGATACCTTATGTTGTAGATCTGTTTAAGATCTTTAGTAACCCGACAATTGAAAATCTCCTAGATTCTTTCAAGGTAGTTCTGTAAACCACCAGGAGCCCTTTCCTCCCCAGAAAATAGCCAAATACTGGTTTGTTCATTTTTCCTGGCATTAAACGTGCCAAAAAAAAAAAAAAAAAAAAAAAAAGGCAAACTCTGGAATCTTTAGGTATGTTCACAAATATAAAGGTGTGGGACAGACCAAAATGAGGTTTTTCTATGGCTGTCCCCGGGCCACAAACAGAAGACCCTGGAACATGTGGAAAGCCCCATCTAGCCCAGGAAAGGCTTTATGTTTATAGGATGGTGCCTGTTTCAGCAGGGAAATCTCTAGAGAAAGATGGGAGTGAAACCCAGAGTTTGTCACCAGAGGGCTTCCTCAATCTTTGCCATTCTACATCTGTATTCAACCTCTGTCATCCTTCCAAGCATAGGTCACCACATGCAGGGTGAAATTTGACTGCCAACCTTAGGCTAGGAATTCATTCATATAATATTACTAAGTGCTTAGAATAGGTCAAACACTGCCCTGGGTTCAGAGATGACTAAGATTCATTCTCTGACCTCTAGGAGCAAATAATGTTCTGGGGTGCCCTACTTACTATAAGATGTAATAAATGCTAATAAAGGTTAGGTGTACAAAGTGTGACAACAGCACAAAACAAAGAGGAATCCGTTATGCCCAAGAGGTAAAGGAGAGAGAGGACCATGAAAAGTTGATAGGCATAACAGAGAGGTGATTACTAGTTATAGGAGTTTGAATACTGGAGAAGAGATGATATGAGAGAGAAACTGGAGGCACAAGGGATGTAGAAAAAGGAAAGCTCCACGTGAGTGAAGCACTGTGGAGATGGTGGGCGAAGAGAATACACAGTATGTATTTAAATAAACTGAAGCATCTGATGAAAGAAACTGATGAAGAATCAGTTTCTTCTGATGAAAGAAATAGATTCTGATGAAGAATATGATGAAAGAAACTGAAGTCAGATTATGAGTCTGAATTTTATTATGACTAGAGGCCTGGTGCATGAAAATTCATGACTGGGAGGGGTGTGTGTCCCCTCAGCCCGGCTTGCACAGTCTTGGGGGATGTCCACCTGACGGCTTAGGCCCACTCCTTGGGGGATTGGGCTTAAGCTGGCAGTCAGACATCCCATTGGCAGCCTGGGAGCTGTCAGACATCCTTAGGCCACTGTCAGATATCCTTAGCACTGCCAAAGAGGCAGGAGAGGCTCCTAACACTGCCAATCAGCACAGCTTGTGGCTGAGCAGAGCTTCCCCTGTGGGAGTGCACTGACCACCAGGGGGCAGCTCCTGCATTGAGCATCTGCCCCTTGGTGGTCAGTGCACACCATGGTGAATGGCCAGTCCACCATTAGGGTCAATTTGCATATTACCTTTTTATGATATAAGATAAGAAATGCAACAGAATCAAAAGAAATTGTTTATCCTTCAGGTCTAAAATGTATCCAAAGAGGGTAGAAATGATGCGCTTGCCCGACATGATCTTTAAACTCTACACAGTATACAAGGTTATACTCTTATGTCTACTCTAGCTCAGTATCCAAACTGAATGTATTAAACATGAGAAGATACCAGCATCATTCTTTTATATGTTTTTAATAATTTGAGAGAGAGAGAGAGAAGAAGGGAGAGGTAGAGAAAGAGAGAAACATCAACATGGATTAGCTGCCTCCTGCACACCCCACACTGGGGATCCATCCTACAACGTGGGCATGTGCCCTGACCAGGAATCAGCCACCTCTTGGTGCATGGGTTGATGCTTAACCACTGAGCCACATCAGCCAGACAGTTCTATCATTCTTTGCCACACTTACCTGTCGGCTGAGCCAGCTGCTATCTTGCTTCCATCAGGTGACCAAGAACATCTCAGAAGATTCTGAAATAATGAATAAGCAGGAATCCAATGAATATAGTAATGTACCAAACCCCTCTTTGTTAGACTACAGAATAATCAAGAGATTTTAACATTTCTTGAGTTTTAATTATTCTCCCAAGAAAGGTGATCAGCAATTATTCTTTACTAGAGGCCCAATGCGTGACTGAAATTGTGCGAGGAGGCGCCCCGCCGGGGGCTGGGATCTAGCACTGGCTGCTGCGTTGTGTCCGCTGGGATGGGGGCAGGTGCTCTTGTGTCTCCACTCTGGCCTGCCCCCAGCCCCAGCCTCCCCGCGGCCACTCGGGCTGAGGCCAGCACACAGTTCCCTCCCAAGCGGCTGTGATGCAGCCTCCTCCTGAGGGTCATGACGCCTGTCTAATTAGCATATTCCCTGTTTACATATATAGCTTCTGTGGCCCAAGACAGCATACTTTATCATTTCACACCATATAAAAACCAACTTTAGAAAATGCTTAATTTATAGTAAATCAGACTGGACCTGGCAACAAAAATTTTGTTCTACCTACAAATGGAGGCTCCCTTTGCTCCATTTACCTTGATCCTTATTAAAAACTTTATCTTGAAGGAAAAGAAAACCAAATCCAACAAAAAATAAAATTTCATTTACAAAGTTAAACAATCTTAATGGGATCTCAAAAGAGTCTCTATTATCAAATTATCTTGGGGAAAAGCTGCTTTTAAGAGCTGACCGGGGCTTTGTGAGTTTAAAAGACATTTCTGTCTCTGGGAACTGGGGCCACGGTGCTTACTGCAGAGAGATGTACTCTCAGGGCTCTGAACAGCTGCTCCCTGGGAGGTGACGGAGGATGTTTGGGTAATAGCCACAGGAGCCTGGGTCCCATTTGGAAAGAAACCTAAGAGGGTTAAAGTTACCAAGGAATTAAAAGGATATGAGTGTTTTATTGACGTTGGAAATCCTAAATTGGAGGGTTGGTGCCATCACCATTTATCTATGCGATTGCCTTCTACTAATTTTTTTTCTAGCAAGAACAGTTTTGATGAAGAACAGTGTTACTGGAATGCAGCCCCTTAGTAGAGCTATTGATCTCTAGCCTCAGCACCATCTCTCTCTTTTAAAATTTAAATTGAGATAAAACTGACATAACATCGTATTAGGTGTACAACATAATGATTTGATGTATGTAGATACTGCACCTTAGCACAATCTTCAATGTTTCTTTGAATCAAAAGGACAGAACGCCTTTGCTAGGCTGAACTCACCTTTTCGAAGTTGTGGACATTTCCTTGAAATATCTTTACACATCTCTCTTTGGGAGCAAATGGCCGGACATCCCAGACCCGCACTGCAAATTCAAATAAACCGAGCAAAACAGTTATCAGCCAGAGACCCCCTGAGGACCCAGCTGAAATCAACAGATGCTATTTCCTGGGGGGAAGAGGTCAATACGGTACAATGCTACTTGGTAAGGTTCTCTCCTTTTGCTAAGAGGAATAAAATGCATTCAAGTCCCATTAACTGGGTCTACGGGCACAGAGGAAAGATGAGGGGGCAGGAAGGAGAAATGTCAAACACACTGCTGGGGATTTGCAACAGAGAATACTTTGGTGTGACAATGATTTCAACAGAACATTTTGCAAATGTTCTGCCAACCCAAAGAGTCACAGTTAGCAAAGCTTTGATATGACAATCTAACCATCATTGACTACTGTGACATTCAATCTATAAAAATCAAACTCAGGACTAACCTTTTATAAATCTGCTCAGTGGGGCACCTGGCAGTCTAAACTTGAACAAGGTAAAATATATATCAAAAGAGCACTGTACCAAGAATCAGAAAGTGAACTTTTGATTCTATTTTTAGCTATATTATATATATGGGTGGTATCAGCTAAATAGTGAGGTTCTTTGTGTTTTGGTCTCCCCTGTAAAAAGGCATTAGCAAGGGTATTTTAATTATCAAATATGAAAGGGTTCTAAGAGATTGAAGGCAAAACGCCAAAGCTGGTTTGGCTCAGTGGTGGAGCGTCGGTCTGTGGACTGAAAGGTCCCGGGTTCGATTCTGGTCAAGGGCATGTACATTGGTTGCCGGCACATCCCCAGAAGGGGATGTGCAAGAGGCAGCTGGTTGATGTTTCTCTCTCATCGACGTTTCTAGCTCTCTATCTCTCTCCCTTCCTCTCTGTAAGAAAATCAATAAAATATATTAAAAAAAAATAAAATAAAAAATTGGAGGCAATAAACAAAAATAAAGAATTTGTAATTTTATTATATAGCCATAACAAGAAATTCCTCTTCTTCTTAATTTAATAACCATTTAGGGAATCTCATCTTTCCTTACTGTAAACAACGTTAGATTCAGTCAATGGTAAATCCATTGATGTCAGAATGTATGTATAAATATCCATAGTGAGCAGTGTGAAAAAAATAATCCTTCGAGTCAGAGAGGCATAAAAAGGCAAAGCTGTGCATAAAAGTTTGCTACAGAGCTGACCAACAGTCAGAAAGTAAAGAATGTTCATGCATTCAACAAATATTTATTGAGCACGCACTGAGTGCTAGGCACTGTTTTCATTACAAAATGTCAGTGAAAACACCACCTCCCAACAAGCCAATGAACTTGTGTACCTAAGGGATATTTCCAAAAATATTAAGCATATAATCCAACAAGCCACCATCCTTTTCTGCTATATTCATTCTCCTACTCAACAACTCAAAAACAAGCAAAGATAAGAGTGTGTGCAAATTCAGAATGTTGAGATGTTTTAATGAGGGTCTCTTGTCACAACAATGCGTTGGAGTGGGGAAGGAAGACACTGGCAGAAAGAGCACAATTGAGATTCAATAGGTCTTTCAATCATCCAAGTAGGAGCTCTCTGAAAATGCCTGAGAACTGCCTTGGATGAATCTCCAGACTCATCTTTTTAAAAAATCAAATCAGGAGTTTCTCGTATCTTGCTTGAACCCATACAGCATAGCAGGGCTAAAAGGGGCCTTATAAGTAAAGTCCATTCCTCTTCTTTATCAGTGTAGAAACTGATGCCAAGAGAAGTGTTATGTGCAAAGTTGCTCAGGGAATAGGTGGCAGATCTGGGACTAGAATCCTTTTTCTATTATGTGTCCTAATTGCTCTGGTGAAAGCCTGTGAGCCATCCTGACTCTATCCTTGGACCCTTATTTATCCTAGCACACATTTAAAAAAAAAGTTTTTATTGATTTCAGAGAGGAAGAGGGAGAGATAAAAACATTAATGAATGTGCATAATCTCCTTTGTCTTGACCTTAAGTAAAACTTTGTTTTTTTCTGTATAAAATAACCACACTGTAAAAAAAACAACACAAACATTAATGATGAGAGAGAATCATGGATTAACTGCTTCTTACATGCTCCAAACTGGGGATGGAGCCACAATCCCGGCCTGTGCTCTGACTGGGAACTGAATCTGGTTCATAGTCAACGCTCAACCACTGAACCAGGCAGGCCCTCTGGGCCCAGCACACATTTCTAACACCCAATGTCCACTTTCTTTAGGCATTTGGAGTGCTTTCCTTTCCAAAGTTACCTGTATTGTCCATTGCATTGGACAGAAGGTAAGAGCCTTCAGAACTTAAACTCAGGCCAGTCACTGAATCTGCATGGCCTCTCATGGTGTAGGTCAACTTGTTTTGACGCAGGTCCCAGACCTACAAAACAAGAAGGTGCTCTTAGAAATCAAGTTGTGGATAGCAAAGAAATATGTAGAATTACTAGAGTCAACTGCCCAGAGAAATTGGTATCCCTTCTTAAACTGGCTCTAGAGCAAGAATTACTTTATCACAAAATACAGGATTTCTATCAGAGAGAAAAAACTCATCTTTCTAAAAAGGGAGCCAAGTTACTATATATTTGACTAGATAGATACAAACAAATAAATGTCAAATATTAGGTTAACTAACAACCTATGGGCTCAATCCCCAGTGTTGAGCATGCAGGAGGCAGCTGATCAATGATTCTCTCTTCATCAATGTTTCTATCTCTCCCTCTCCTTTCTTCTCTATCAATAAAACATATTTTTAAAAATGCTTAAACTATAATTCTTAGCAATTAAAAATAAACTATAACTATATAAAAACAAGTAAACATGTTATATAAAAAAGACGTGATTGCATATAAAATGTATAAAATAAGGTATATGCAAAGATACAGACAAAATTTTTCACTTAATGTCATATATTACATATATGTACACACGTATAATTATAAAAAAGCATATTTATTAAAAGAATGTCTGTGTAGGAAATCTAAGAGAAACATTTCAGCTGGAAGAAACTTAATGTCAAGTAGAAAAAAAAAATATGGTTTATTAAGTATGGCTCATCAACACATTCTGGTCAAGGGCATCTACCTCGGAATCAGGTTCGATCCCTAGCCCTGGCCTTGGTGCGTGCAGAAGGCAATGAATGGATGTCTCTCTCTCACATCGATGTTTCTGTCTGTCTCTCCCTTCCCTTCCACTGTCTCTAAAAACCAATGAAAAATATCCAGGTGAGGATTAAGAAAAACAAAACAATATAAAACAAAAAAATGCTTAACATATATATATGTCTAGCATACAGAAGGCCCTCAATAACTAATAGGTATCATCAAGCTACTTCTAAAAATCACTCTGAAGACCAAATGTAAAAATGTGAGCAATTAAGCAAATATAAAGAATACAAACCAATATTTATATTTACATAGACTATAATGATGTGAAAACATATAAAAGAAAATAGAAATGGTCTGGAATGTCATATACAAAAGGAATAGCAGTTTTGTTAATGTTGTTGGTATTGTACAAAATTTCCTCCAAATTTGATTTAATGTTGCCATGTAGTTTTTCTAAGTTAAAGAAAAAAATCTGCTGTCCCTTTTGGCAACTAAGGAATGTGCCTCATCTAGAAATGAGTTTGGTGTTGTCAAAGTAATAATCAAGGCAGACAATTCCACTTCCCCATCAATAGTTCATTCATGTGTGGAATCCAACACAGTTTATATACAATCATTTTTTTTTTGTCAAGATGTGTGTTGGCTCAATAATGAAGAAAACTTAAAATGGCTGACACTTTTTTATTCAGAGAAGGTACTTCTGAAATCTTTAGTTTATTAACAACCAAGAGAGAATGCAATTCACCATCCCTTACAGCACAGTGCTATTTCCAGACTTTCCCCTTTAGGGCCTGCACATGGTATTTGTATAGGCCAAAATGTATTGGGATTTGACAAAGAAAGAACGAATAGGGCACTAATTTCAGGGGGGAAAATCATATATATATATATATATGTATATATATATATATATATGTGTGTGTGTGTGTGTGTGTGTGTGTGTGTGTATATTTTTTTTTATTTTAGAGAGAGAAAGGAGAGGGAGAGAGAGATAGAAACATCAATGATGAGAGAGACTCACTGATCAGCTGCCTTCTGCACAATCCCCACCACAACCTGGGCATATGCCCTTATCAGGCACTAAACTGTGACCTCCTGGTTCATGGGTTGACATTCAATCACTGAGCCACACTGACCAGGCTTAAGCAAAATGTTTTGCATCTCATTAGTGGAAAGTACTTGATTAAAAAAAAAAAAAAAAAAAAAGTCACAATCTCTGATCTCAATGAAGCACTTGGGCAAGGTATGAAAGATGAGGTACTTTTTTACTTCAACAAAAGTATTCCTAGGCAAAAATAATGTGTGAAAACAGAGACAATTAAATGAATTAATAACATAAAGCTCTAAGAACAATGCCTGACACAAAGTAAGCACTACATAAGTGTTAGATGCATTTATACGAGCAACCCTTGACTTAGGAAATCAATAAAGATAGGATAGAAGAAAAGCAGATCTAAATTTCTATGTTCCTTCTCATTGTTAATAAGCGTAAGCTCTACAATCTCAGAAGTTTGAAAAGATTCTCCTCTGTAAAGACAGTGAAAGGGAAATATAACACAAACACCAAACATACCTTGATATCATTGTCTATCCCACCAGAAATAATCTGATCGCTTGTGTCATTGAAGGTCACAGCCAACACCTGGTAGGTATTCTGAAATGTCTGGATGGCTGCTTTCTTCCGGATATCCCAAAGCTGAAGCAGAAAACAGAGGAGTCTACAGTAACGGCACTTCAAGAAGTAATTGCATCATACACCCTTTAGCCCAAGGACTTTGTAGAGGTGAATCCACCTCTAATAAGGGCCGGTTCAGAAACTCCTTTGGGTATCCTAGGAACACGGTGAGAAGTGACCACAATTTTGCCAGCGTATCTGAAGGTTGGTGAAACAAATCACTTTGATTATATTTTCAGAGTCCTTTGTTAAAATTTAAATAAACATAGTTAATCAATATGTCCTTAGAGTGGAAAACCTCTACCTGCTTAGTTCATATGTCCTTAATACAGCAAGGATATAATTAGACCAGTGTGTTCAAATGGTATGTCCTACCTTATTAGTAGGCTACAACTCACATAAAGAAATATGTACATTGCCCTAGATGGTTTGGCTCAGTGGATAGAGCGTCAGCCTACGGACTGAGGGTCCCAGGTTCCGTTCCAGTCAAGGGCATGTACCTTGGTTGCGGGTACATCCCCAGTAGGGGGTATGCAGAAGGCAGCTGATTGATGTTTCTCTCTCATCGATGTTTTTAACTTTCTATCTCTCTCCCTTCCTCTCTGTAAAAAAATCAATAAAATATACTTAAAAAAACATGTACATAGACAGCAAAAATTGCAGAGTAGGGAATTTTAAGACTGTCCCTCCACAAAAGCAGAGAATTATCTAGCAAAAAAAACCTAGCAGAATAAACTTTATCAGAATTCTAGAAACTAATAAAAAATTAATAGCAACCAGGCAAACATTTAATGAAGCAAACATAAACCCTGGGTCTTAGGAAGAGTTTTGTGGTGTTTTAACTTACCCTTGTTCCACCCCGTAACTCAACAATACCTTTGAAGACAACAGTCCATATTCCCAGTATAGATTCCCAGGATAGGAAGAACAAAATGGACCTTATTCTTAAAAAACATGGTTGTTTTTACCTATCTGGTGGCACCCTGAAGGATGAGCTCAAAGAGTTTTCCTTTATTTGCCTAACTTGGAACTCTCCCAAGGCAGAGGTATTTATCCAAAACACTTACACGCTAGGCTCTGCTTGCTGAAGCAAGGACTAACAGTTTGGGCAAACAAAAGACAGCCAAACACTGGGGACTGAGGGTGGGAGAATGAGATAACCTGGAGCACAGGAGAGGCTTTGAAAAGCACTAACACATTCCCGGGACTCTAAAGGTCATTTGCATGCCCGCGGCTGCGCACATGTTCAGAAAATAACCGAGAAGCCCCCACACTCTCACCTTCAGGCTCTGTACAAGCAGGAAATGAAGGCTAATGCCGAGTTGGAACTGCCTGGCTGAGAGGTGAAGGCAGGCCCCAACACATACACATAGTCAATCTGCAAAGACCAGGAGAGTTCCCCAAACCCCTCATTTAAGAAAATCTTTGCCCAACCATTAGCAAACCACTAAGCTAATGAAATAGAGACTTCGGTGGCTACATTCAACTTTATAAAATTACACCAGAAAATTCACCAAATAAATAGCTACACCAAGCAGCAATAACAACAAACTCTGAGGAAAATCTATTTCCAGAACTGCCATCTCTATTATAAAAACCCGTGGTCATGACACCAATAGCCATCACGGTGTCTCGACCAAATACCAAAAGGCACCTGCTGAACGTCATATGATGTCATCATGGAAACAAGTAAGTATTGCTCTGCTCAATTCTCATCTTCCAACGAAAGTCCATTTAAGGGCTCCTGAGAAGGAGAGGTTAGGGCAGGAAACTATTCTTTTTTTTTTTTTTTTTTTTTTTTAATATATTTTATTGATTTTTTACAGAGAGGAAGGGAGAGAGACAGAGAGCCAGAAACATCGATGAGAGAGAAACATCTACCAGCCACCTCCTGCACATCCCCTACTGGGGATGTGCCCGCAGCCAACGTACATGCCCTTGACCGGAATCGAACCCGGGACCTTTCAGTCCGCAGATCGATGCTCTACCACTGAGCCAAACCGGTTTCGGCAGGAAACTATTCTTATCTCCATCTGCAACTGTCTTCAAGGTGGACAGGGCTGCGTGTGTGCAAGGCACACGCGGGTGTGTAGGGACTTGACGCTGGGTCCCTTGACATTGCCTGGTCTCGTGCGGTGGGCCTCTAGTATTATATATTCAACTGTCTAGTTTTCAACAAAGAAATTATGAGGCAAAGAAGCAGTAAAAAGTGTAGCCCACACAGATGAAAGAAATTAATAGTTTTTTCACAAGTGGTGCTGGGACAATTGGATAACCAGCTGAAGCTAGACCCTTACCTCACACCACATGTAAAATTTAACTTGACATGAATCAAAGACCTAATTGTAAAAGCTAAAACTATAAAATTCTTAGAAGAGAACAAAAGGGTAAATCTTTATGACTATGGATATGGCAATGAATTATTAGATAGGACACCAAAAGCACAAGTGACAAAAGAATAAATTAGACTTCATAAAAACATAAAACTGTTGTACATCAAAGAAAGAGTGTCATGAAAATGAAATAACTGCCAACGGGAGAAAATACTTGCAAATCACGTATCTGAGAAAGGTCTAGTATCCAGACAAAGAACTATTATAACTCAACGACAAAAATACAACAAGCCCAATTAATAAATGGGCAAGGACTTGAATAAATATTTCTCTTCAGGTCCAGCTAGTGTGGCTCAGTGGTTGAATGTCAAGCTTAGAACCAGGAGGTCATGATTCAACTCCCAGTCAGGACACATGCCCGGGTTGTGGGCTCAATTCTCAGAGGTCATGCAGGAGGCAGCCAATCAATGATTCTCTCTCATCAGTGATATATTTTTTTTAAAAATATATTTTATTGATTTTTGTACAGAGTGGAAGGGAGAGAGAGAGTTCGAAACATCAATGAGAGAGAGTCATCGATCAGCTGCCTCTTGCACACCCCCTACTGGGGATATGCCCGCAACCAAGGTACATGCCCTTGACCGGAATCGAACCTGGGTCCCTTCAGTCCCCAAGCGGACGCTCTATCCATTGAGCCAAACCGGTTTCAGCCATAAACATTTTTTAAAAAGATGGATAATTTCATGCACCGGGCCTCTAGTTACTAATAAAGTTCAATTTGATAATTTGATTAAGATGTTCTTTGACACACTTTCTTGCATAAGATGTTCAAGGCTCATCTAGTGCGTTCCCTGCCCAGTCCTAAAAGGAGCCTTGGTTCCTTTTAGTGGAAAAATGGTACTTTCAAGGCCAATACCTGAGCAGTAGATGTGCTCATTGCTGCTGGGGTGTTATTATTCCTAACCCCTCTTAGTGGTCAGTTAGGAAATATATGTATACGTAGGTATACACACACACATCTACATTCATTTTTTCTATATCTGTTTGTATACTGAATGTCATGAATTCACACTGATACTTCCAATTTGATACCAATCACACACAATGCATTTTAGTTTTCTCTACTTCAGTACTGGAACTCCTCTCTCTGACAGTGAGTAGTCTGTTTTCTATTATACTTATTTGATCAAGCTTCCTGTATAACCAACCTCCCATATCCTCTTCCACCCTTCCCCTGAATAGATGCCCTTTTTCCTGAATGGTGATTCCCATTCTTGGCTAACTTTATGTGGACCCCTTTCTCATCCCATTTGGGTCATCCCTCTGTGTGAACGAACACCCTCTTCATTCTGCTTGGGTTTTATACCCCTCTCTAGGCTGCCCTTCCCTAGGGATGCCATCTTCATCCTGCTCAGCCTCAGACACATCCCCTGTGTGGGCACCCTCAGCTAAGGTTCTGACACTATATTGCCACCAACGTGTAGATGATCCTTTTACCTCACTCTCCTTGCTGGGCAGTGCCTCCTTCCTCATTCTCCAATTCCCCAGGCTGCCTACCCTGTCCCGTGTGGATGCCCTCCTCACATCACTTGGGCTCTGATATGCTATTCTGGACCACTACACATACTCTTTTCATTAAAGCCCTTACCCGATGACACACTTTTATCGATTTTAGAGAGAGAGGAACGGAGAGGTAGAGAGATATCAATATGAGAGTGAGCACGTTGATTGGTTGCCTCCCACACTGGGGAATGAACCCACAACCTGGGTATGTGACCTGGCTGGGAATTGAACCTGCGACCTTTGGGTGCATGGGACAGTGCTAATCTGAAAAAAAGCTATCTATTGTATAATTCAAACTATATGACATTCTGGGAAAGGCGAAATTATGGAAATAGTAAAATGATCAATGATTGCCAGGGCTTGGAAGGGATGAATAGGCAGAACAAAGAGGATTTTTAGGGCAGTGAAAATACTCTGTATAATACTACAGTGATGAATTCATGTCATTATACATTTGTCCAAACCCAATGAATGTACAACACTAAAAGTGAACCCTCATGTAAACCATGGACTTTGGGTAATTATGATGTGTCAGTGTAGGTTCATCAATCATAACAGATGTGCCACTCTGGTGGGGAAGGCTGTGCATATGTGGGACAGTGGATATATAGGAAATCTCTATATCTTGCCCTCGATTTTGCTGTGAAGCTACAACTGCTTTAAAAATAGTCTTAATTAAAAAAAAAAAAAAATCTCACTTCAGACCTACTGAACCAGAATCTGGTTGTTTTTTGTTTTTAACAGATTCTTTGAGTGATTCTGACATGCACACAGGTTGAAAATCATTCGACTAAATGACCTTTAAGATCCCATCCTGTGTTACTAAACTAGTATGTACTGACCTTTCTATATACTGACTAATTTCACAATAGCCTTGTAAGACATGAATACTACCATCACCATTGTAAAGATTGAGAAACCCAGGATAAGAAAAGCTGCCTAAGACCACACAATTAAGTAAACAGCTGAGCCAAGAATCTAATTCAAGTGGTCCATTTTAATCCAAGTCACAATGGTTTGATTTGGTTCCGTTAGATACGTAAAGCGTCTTTTTGGGACATGACTGCTAAAACAAAGTTGTGGTGAGGAGGGTACAACACAGAGGGGTAGGCAAGATAAGGTTCACATTATGTCACCTCAGAAACTGCAACACTCAGAGAGACATTACCCACCTTAACTGTACCGTCATCACTGCCAGTGCAGACAAGCTGGGGGCCCCTCCTGGCCGGATAACAGGAATTCACAAAGGAAGTATGTCCCTTCAGCCTTTTAACTCTCTCACCTGTTTCACTATCCCACACTGCCACAGTTTTATCTGTGGATGCTGAGAAGAGCATACTAGAAGGTAAGAGGAAGAACAAACAAACAAACAAACAAACAAACAAAAATAAGTGAATACAAATACCAGCGAGCTCTCTTCCCCACTTACCAAAATGTGCCCAACCCTTTAAGATCATTGACATGTCCTCTGACAGTCCAGCACGTGATGCTGGAATGCCTGCCTCGCCCTATCTACCAAAATCCTATTGGTGCTGTAGATATGTTACATAGTTTACCCTAGTAAAAAAAAAAATTTCCTTCTATCATTCCCCATGATAAACATTTAATGCAGCAGTTTTCTCAATCTTTTCCTTCTTTGTGATAGTTAAGACTTTATACATAAGATATTCTCCCACTTGGAAATATTTCATCACTCCTTGCTGCAGAAGAGAGACTAGCAATTCTTAATCCAATGGCTATGCAACTACAAACTTTTCCCTAAAAATCAAAGTTTTTATTTTGTCTCTGAGGACAATTAAAAAATATATATATTTTTTATTGATTTTTTACAGAGAGGAGAGAGGGATAAAGTTAGAAACATCGATGAAAGAGAAACATCGATCAGCTGCCTCCTGCACACTTCCTACTGGGGATGTGCCCGCAACCAAGGTACATGCCCTTAACTGGAATCGAACCTG
This sequence comes from Pipistrellus nathusii, assembly GCA_963693515.1. Lineage (NCBI taxonomy): Eukaryota > Metazoa > Chordata > Mammalia > Chiroptera > Vespertilionidae > Pipistrellus > Pipistrellus nathusii. The sequence goes on from OY882859.1 coordinate 18,367,986, forward strand.
GGACCCTTCAGTCCACAGGCCAACACTCTATCCACTGAGCCAAACTAGTTTCGGCTCTGAGGACAATTTTTAAGTTATAATTATTTTATAAGACTTTCTTTACTCAAATATTAATAAGAAAATGTATACAAGGCTATGTCCCAGTTGATTCAGGGAACACTAGGTTTTACATACCAGAGGTTTAAAACAAGGAATATTTACTGAAATATCCACTGGGATTAATATTTCTTATAAACGCATTTCTATATTACTTACAATGATTCTAAAATTATGCAGTCATTAAAGTGTTTATGATAAATAGTATGTTAGGTGAATTATGTTAAGGAAAAAAAGCAGCAGAGAAGATCGTAAATGTAGCTCTAACATATAAGTAAAAACAAAACAGTTTTGAGTAGGAAAAAGGCTTGAGAAAAATATCATAAAGTATCATAATATTAAGTTATTCTCTTTGGACTGGCAGGAATATGGGCTAATTTTTCCTTGTTCTGTTTTTTTGTTCTTAGTTTCTTAAAATAATATTTTATTACTTTCATAATAAAAATAGCTAATTTATACATAAAATTATTTTGTTTTATGTCTTAAGAAAGAAAACAAATTTATCTGAGATGTTGATATATTAGATGATAGAGATGATATACTTTTAAATGCCTACAAGGAACAATAAACACCTTATTTGGAGTGACAGTGATAGACTAAAGCAATTGCCCAAATATAGCAGTTTTTGATAGCATAGTCTACTGAGAGAGTAAACTCAAGGATCAAAGTGAAAGGATGCCAAGGAGAATTAGTTTAAGTAACAGCTGCCATTCCACTATGCAGAATACTCACCTGCCATCTGTGTTATAATGCAGTTCCATCACTGCTCCACTGTGTCCCTTCAATGTTGCATAGTTATCACAGTCACCATAGACATTCCACAACACTGTTAGGGAGATAGGAGTTCTGTGAGCATTGCTAGACAAAAGGAAATTTATTACTGACCATGGATGTGGGACCTATGAATTTATCAGAACAATAGTGCTTAGAATACTATTGGTTCTACCAGTTGGTCCAACTTTCCTGACACTGTAACAAAAATAGTGCAATATTCTCACATCTTATAAGGTAAAAAAGTTAGCGGGTACAATTTTTTAGATCTTAAATTTCCTATAATATTAAAAAAGCTGACACTCACTATTGCTCATCTCCTATTAATATAATATAACTGTAAAATGGCAGCACTTATGGAAAACTGAGGAAGCACAAATGACTTGAAGGTCACATGGCAATGATTTTATCTGACATTTACTTAATCCACATGTAGTAAGGACCTAAAACATGTCAGGTACTGGGATAAAACAGGTAAATGAATAGACACAGTTGCTATCCTCAATGAGCTTGCCCTAGTGAGGAGTAAAATTTAATGAGAATTATTAAGGAACACCTCTATACATGAGGCTTCTGTTACCTTCTTTTTCACTTTTTCTCTTGACTCCCCCAAAGTGATTTTTTCTACCTATTTCTCAAAAAACGGATTTTCCTCACTAGGAGTTGAGAATCTGGTAGCAGATCCTGATAATGTACAGATAGATTATCCAAGTGAGTTGCCACTTTAAGAGTCCCTCTTCCTTCTCATTTGCTAAGATTCTGAGAGTGAACCAAGAGAAGGGTCTCTTGCCTTTGGGGGAAAGAAATGGTCCTTTTCTCTTTATTACTCCCATTAGAGGCCCAGTGCATGAAATCCATGCAGTGTGTGTGTGTGTATGTGTGTCCCTCAGCCCAGCCTGCACCTTCTCCAATCTGAGACCAGTTGGGGGATGTCCGATTGCCGGTTGGGATCAGGTCTAAACCAGCAGTTGGGCATATCCCTCTCACAATCCAGGACTGCTGGCTCCCAATTGCTTGCCTGACTGCCAGCCAGATCACCCCCTAAACACTCCCTTGCCAGCCTGATTGATACCTAATTGCTCCCTGCCGGCTCAGTCCTCCCCAAGTGCTCTCCTCTGCAGGCCTGGTCCTCCTCAAGTGCTCTCCCCTGTAGGCCTGGTTCCCCCCAAGTGCTCTCCCCTGTAGGCCTGGTTTCCCCCAACTGCCCTGCCGGCCTGGTTGCCCCTAACTGCCTCCCTGCTGACCTGGTTGCCCCTAACTGTCCTCCCTGCCAGCCTGGTTGTCCCTAACTGCCCTCCCCTTCTGGCCTGATCACCCACAACTACCTTCCCCTGCCAGTCAACTTAGACCACATGGGGGTGGCCATTTTGTGGGAGGGTGTACAGGTCAATTTGCATGTTTTTCTTTTATTAGTGTAGATAGGATTAATCACTAACCCTAGAATTCTTATCTTACTAAATCAGCTTAAGATTTGCCCCCATGAGGAAGATATTCTCAAACTAGGGCAACTAACTAACTTTCCAACCAGTAACATAATTCCTTCCGTATTTACCACTTGGACTCTGAGTTCTACAATAAGATCATTCAGCATTTTCACGACGATGTAATTTGTTATGAGACAAAATCAGACTGATACCTTCTGTGGCACCAAAGGTTTTAAAAAATAATCACTACTTGGCAGACAGCAATTATTCCAGATTCAAACACTATGCCTTACATATCAGCCGGTCGAATCCTGCAGATGCCAAGGTGGATCCATTGGGGTGAAACTTGCAGCAGTACACTTCGCCTTCATGTCCTGAGAGAAGCATGATTGGGGCTTGAAGGGAGGAACACCTTGGAGGCCCCTAAACAAAGAAGAGAAATACAGGCTAGCCATTGCATACTGGCAAAGGAAGCTGCAAATTAGGGAGTGGATGTAGGGAAAAGAGAAGGGAAACAATGACTGGTGGATTTCTCCTGATCCAGAGAACTGCAACTCTTCTCACAACTTATGCCTCCAATTGGATACTTTCCTGCTGAAGTTGCCAGTGTCTGCCTGCTTTACCAACTTTCCTATCCCCCATCCTGCTCCTGTCTCATAGCCAACTAATTGCTCATACATGTTAAACTCATTTCTACCTCGGGATCTTTCCACTTGTTGCCCCGATAGGAATCCGCTTCCCCTAGATCAGTGTTTCCCCAAGTGTGGTACGTGTACCCCCAGGGGTACATGTTGCACCAGTTTGGTGCGGATATGCACTGCACCGTGCTTAGCTGCACCTAATTCTACGTCCTCATGAGTACGAAGGATACTAAGTGTTACGAAAATTATAGAAGGGGTACACATATGTGAAAAGTTTGGGAAACACTGCTAGATTTTCCTGTTTGGCTCTTTTCAAATGTTTCCTGTTTAGAATCGAACTCAAGCAGCACCCAACCTCTCTTCTGTGTTTCACTAACTCTACTGTATCCCCTCACTGCACTTATCATTACCTGAAATTCCCTCCTTGTGTATTGGTTTACACATTTGCCTTTTTCCTCACTAGAAAAGCTCTGTGAATGCAGGGATCCTGCCCGTGTCATCCAACACTCTTTTCCCAATCTCTAGCTCATTTAATGGATGAGTGAATGATTGAACTGAGCAACATTGTTCAGGGTACAGATTATTGGGAATGGCCTTTTGATTATGATTTTTTTTAAATTAGTACTTTTAATTGATTTTTTTTACAGAGAGCAAGGGAGAGGGATAGAGAGCCAGAAACATCGATGAGAGAGAAACATCGACCAGCTGCCTCCTGCACAACTCCCACCGTGGATGTGCCTGCAACCAAGGTACATGCCCTTGACCAGAACTGAACCTGGGACCCTTCAGTCTGCAGACCGACGCTCTATCGACTGAGCCAAAATGGTTTCGGCTTGATTATGATCTCGAAATTAAGTCTAGGCATGTGCAATATGCTGGGACCTGGGCTGATATTCATATTTGCGAGGTAGATGAACAAGTACATGATTAACAATCCCCAAATTTCTTCAGTAGTTTCCAGCTTATTCATTTATTTTAAGAAATACTATGTGCCAGGCACTGTTGTAGGCACTGGGAAAATAAATGGAGTTTGCTTTCAAGTGAGAAGCAGGAAGAGAAAAAGGGACAGAGAGAACGCAAGTAAAATATATAGATGGTTTTAGGTGCTTTGAATGTGGGTTAGTAAGCACTGGGCATTGCAATTTAAAGGGAACCAGAAAAGCCCTCCCTAAAAAAGTGGTATTTAAGGAAAGATTTGGAGGATCTGAGTATATAAACCAGATATGCACATTTGGAAGAGTACTCCAGTAGAGGAAACAGCAAATGCAAACACTTTTAGGCAGGAGCACGGAAACCAGTGTGACTGGAGCAAGTGTGAGCCATGGAAAATTGGTAGATCAGAGAGGTAAAGCGGCAAAAAGGGCCAAAGGTTGTAAGGATTTTGGTTTTACAGTGAGTGAAGTGGAAAGCCACCAAAGTTTTCAGCAAAGGGTAATGGAATCTGACATTCAGAAGGCTTTCTCTGGCGGCTGGTTTGAGAACAGAATGATGACAAAGGAGCAGAAACAGGAATACCAGTTAGGACCTTACTGCAATAATAGCTTAGATCAGGAACTAGTGATGGAGGTGGCACAAGTGGTAACCGTTTGTAGATCTATTTTGAAGTGGTGCCAGCCGGATTTGAGGACACATGCTTCTTTATCTGAGGCTAATAGAAGGAGAGGTATGATCACTACCTCTATCTTACATTAAAAAAAAAAAAAAAGAAAAAAGAATTGGGTCTGGGTTTAAGATGTTTCCATCACTACTAGATAAGAGTTTGTCTTCCCATCTACAAAGTGGAATAACAGTTCCTAACTCTTAGGCTGTTACCAAGATTAATGGAGTCTTCATTTAAAATAAAATAACTTAAATACAAGGGCTCAATGAATATTAACTATTCTCGGGTTGTTGTTAATAGTGTAGAGAAATACAGGGAAAAACAACTTGCCCAAAGTGAGCAAGATCATTAATTTCATTCCTTCCCTCATTCATTCATTCATTCATTCACTCACTCATTCAATCCTTCTCCATCCTCCCACTCTTGCAACTTTTCTGAATGTTTACTCTACGCTGAATCCCTGCAAGGTTTAGGATACGAAAACCTCGATCTTGATTTTGAGGTCAAAATAAGGATCCGTAACTTTCATTCTAACCCATCCTCCCAGGGAGATCGAGACGCTGAAAACGGGTGTCAAACAGGGAGACGTATGGAGTCTCCGGAGGGTGTCGGCCACTTTTACAGTGTTTTTCTGCCTTAACTCCAGGTAGAGGTTTTCGTGCCGCCCCACAGCAGGCGGTAAGAGGCCCCACAGTAGGCGGAAAGGGCCGCTGCTGGACCACCCGGTGCAGCTCTCAGAGGAGGAAGATGAGCTGAAGGCCGCAGGCCGCCGGCTCCTTCACTCACCGCTTGCAGCAAGGCCCCCGGCGCCGCCTGCTGCTGTCCCGCTCCGGGGCCCGACCCCGCCGCTCCCAACAGCAACTCATGCCGCGGTCTCTTGACTGGAACCAGCGGCAACTCTGGACCCTTGCGCTTCTGTTGTTCAATCATGGCGGTAGCCGCTCTCCTCCGACACCCGGAGCCCCCGCGCGACTGGTTCCGACTTAGTCCTTCCCTAGCACATCCGGCTCGGAGAGGCCAATCGGCTTCCAGTACTCTCAGCGCCCACGGATGGGCTCCTCTTATTGGTCATATCTCTCTGACGTCACGGAATCATGATTCTAGGATTGGTGGATGGGGCTGAGGCCCCGCCTCCGCACGCTGTGTCTTGTGGGTGGGAGCGCGCCGGCCGGGTTTCGGTGATTCGCGCAATGCAGCGGCGCGGAGAGCGGAGCGGACGCCGAGTGAGTGTGAGGGAGGCCGGGGGCGGGCGGCCGCGGAGTCTGGCGGTGGTGCTTCGGTTGTGCGGGGTGAGCCTGGCCCTTCTCCGCCGAAGTTTTGGTTGCTAGCGGCAGAGGCGGGCCCGCACGTCCCAGCGCGGGTGTGCGGGAGCCTGGGTTCCTTTTCTAGGCGGGAGCGGAGCTTCGGGGGCTCCTCGACGGCCGCCTGAGGCCCTCGACGGCCGCCTTCAGCGAGCGCCTGTCGTGTCCGTCCCAGTGCCAGGCGCCCCCAGGGAAGAAGGCCTCCTCCCAGCCTCCGCTTAGGGTCCCGGCTGAGGAGGCGGCTCGTGTCTGCCAGCCTTTTCCCAGGGCCTCCTTCTCTGTGCTCATGTGAGGGACGGAGGGGAAGGAAATGCCCGACGCCTGCTGGTTCAACTGATGCTGATGGTGCAAAGCATCGAGGTTACATGGTGAACCAGACGTGACCCCTGACCTCTCAGGGCTGCGCGGCTGGCGGGGAAAACAAACGGGAAGGGGTCTCTCTAAGAAATGTGGATGGAGAGCGTGCGACCGGGGAGAGGCACCTGACACCAGCAGGAAAAGCCGCCTGAGGGAGAATTCCAATGATGTGGGTGCAGAGAGGAAGGCAGACTGTTCCTTGTAGAGAACCACGCGTGAGACCCTGGGAGGAGGATGGCTAAAAAGCCCAGAGGCCCGTGTGGCCAGGAGGAAGGGAGTGAAGGGGAGGGAGGGGGAGTGTGGTACAAGATGAAGCTGGAGGCGGGGAGAGGTCAGATCTTGCAGGACTTTGTAGCTTTTACCGAAAGACTGCTGAGGTTTTTGTTGGTGGTGGTTTATTTTTTTATTTATTATTTTTTAATTAAAAATATATATTTTATTCATTTTTTACAGAGAGGAAGGTAGAGAGACAGAGTTAGAAATATCGACGAGAGAGAAGCATACATAGATCAGCTGCTTCCTGCACACCCCCCACTGGGGATTCCTGCACTCCCCCCCCCCACTGGGGATGTGCCCGCAACCAAGGCACGTGCCCTTGACGGGAATGGAACCTGGGACCCTTCAGTCCGCAGCACGACGCTCTATCCACTGTACCACACCAGTCAGGACAGTGGTGGTTTATTTTTTTTTATTATTATTTTTAAAAAAATATATTTTATTGATTTTGTACAGAGAGGAAGGGAGAGAGATAGAGAGTTAGAAACATCGATGAGATGAGAGTCATCGATCAGCTGCCTCTTGCACACCCCCTACTGGGGATATGCCCGCAACCAAGGTACATGCCCTTGACCGGAATCGAACCCGGGACCCTTCAGTCCTCAAGCCGACGCTCTATCCATTGAGCCAAACCAGTCTCTGCTGGTGGTTTATTTTTTATGGGGAGTGGGTAGTGTGGTGGAGGATTGGGCTCGATCAGTCAGAGGCTGGATAGGAATAGTTGGAGGACAGATATACTGTTGGGAGTGAGGACTGAGGAGTTGGTGGAAATGCAGAGTTGGACAGGTTCTAAAGGTGTAGACAGGAGAGGTAAAATCAGTAGGACTCGCTAATGGATTGGATTCAGGGAGTGAAAAAAGAGGACTTCGAAGTAACTCCTAGTTTTCTGGCTTATGGCAACTGGGTAGGTGTTTTGTTTTTGTTTTTTGGACAAGGGAAGGAAGAAATCATTCTTGACATCCAGGAGGCAGTTTGAAACAAGGGTTTGGAACTCAGAAAAGATATTTTTTTGGAAATATAAATCTGAGAGTAATTTGTATTTGGTGGTAAATGAGTCATAGATGTGAGTAAGATCACCTACATCAGAACCTTTAGTAGTCGAGTTAATACTGCTAGGCACTAGAAATTTGAAGGGTATGCTAATGTGCAAGAATACTCAAATTCATAATTAAAAAAGAAAAAATGTTTGTAAATAGGATTTGAATCTCATCAGCATCATTTATAGGTTTGTGATTTTGAGCAAGTTACTTAGCCTCTGTGTGTTTTAGTGTCTTCATGTGTAAAATGAAGTTTTTTTGAATGAGCGAACAGAGCCTTTATGTGCTGGACAGATCAGAAGATGGGAGACTTTCAAATGCCAAACAATGGTCCAACCTCCCGCCTTCCCATCCAATATCTAGAATTACTGTCTTAGAAAGATGCTACTTCTTTTTTGAATTCTAGTAATGAATCTGTTGAGAAAACAGGTCAAAAGCAGGAAAGAGAAAAATAGTAAAAAGCAAAGAAAAACACAAAAAGTGAACTCAAAATATGAAAGCTGAAAGAAATCACGGAGAGCATTTAGCCCATTACTCCTATTTAACTTAAAACAAACTAGCAGAGATTAAGTGATTTGATAGCTGGTACTAGACCTCAAGGCCAGTACTTACTCTACTATCGACAGTCAGTAATCCTGAAGGTCCCTTCCAACTCCTCTAATATTATAATAATTGCTAATACTGCCGAAACCGGTTTGGCTCAGTGGATAGAGCGGTTTGGCTCACTGGATAGAGCGTAGGCCTGCGGACTAAAAGGTCTCAGGTTCAAGGGCATGTACATTGGTTGCAGGCACATCCCCCGTAGGGGGTGTGCAGGAGGCAGCTCATCGATGTATCTCTCTCATTGATGTTTCTAGCTCTCTATCCCTCTCTCTCTTCCTCTCTGCAAAAAAATCAATAAAATATATATATTTTAAAATAATTGCTAATACTTGAGTACTTCCTATTGCCATGTATTAACCTAAAATATTTACTTGTCTAAACCAATTTTATTCCCTTTTTTGACCACCCTAGGACATAGGTAACCTTTCTGTGCATGGGATGGCACCCAACCAATTGAACTACATGGGCCGGGGATGTGAATTCTACAGAGCAGGCTCTGTAGTCATTATTCTGTCTCTGCTCATATCTTAGAATTTTAACTTATCAACTTATCTCTTCTCAATTCATATACATAGGTTAAAGATGAGTCATTCTCTGCAGTTTTCTTCCTCACCCAAGATAGGTTTTGACCTCACTCTGGGCCACCATTCCCCTGCTATACCACCTATTCACACATTATTCTTTCTTTGCTTTGGGAACAGAGTGCCCAGTAACCGGCTCCCTATTGATTTCCTACGTATTATTGTTGTTTAAAATAGTCACGTAAAATGAAGTACCTAAGGGAGATTTTCTATTTCTAGGACTATTGCAAAGTAACTCCAAATGGTGTATCTCAATCCTTGTCAATTTACTTTCTCTTTTAAGTCCTACAGATGTGGTCCTATTTGACTGGACTATATTTATTTCAATGTTTTATAAACTTTTTTTTTTTTTAAGCAGAACCCTCTCCCTTCCTGCCCCCACCAATTGAAATCTTACATAGAAGTTAATAGATAAGCTAGATCAAAGCAGAATGCACAGACTGAAGGGTCCTAGGTTTGACTCCAGCCAAGAGCACATGTCTGAGTTGTGGACTCGATCCCCAGTGGGAGGTGTGCAGGAGACAGCCCATCTGTGATTCTCATCATTGATGTTTCTATCTCTCCATCTCCCTCTATGAAATCTATGAAATTGATAAAAAAAATATTTTAAATAGATCTTCCTTCTGTAACTTCTCCTTCCTACCATGACCCACCTAAGGCTGGAGGGCAAGTGGGAATCAGCAGTAATTTTTGAGGAAGGGCTTCTAGCTTTCCAAATGCTCTGAGTGGGACTTCCCTCAATTCTGGTTTTGTTTGTTTGTTTGTTTGTTTTTTGGGGGGGCGGGGGGGGCTCCTGCTCCTTACATCTTTGATATAGAGGCTATCTTCCTAGAGTCCTACTTCTTTAGCCTTCTGGATATGTATGATCCCTAGATATTTCAGAATTGACTTTTTTTTTTAAAAAAAATATTGATTTTGTACAGAGAGGAAGGGAGAGAGATAGAGAGTTAGAAACATCGATGAGAGAGAGTCATCGATCAGCTGCCTCCTGCACACCCCCTACTGGGGATATGCCCGCAACCAAGGTACATGCCCTTGACCGGAATCGAACCTGGGACCTTTCAGTCCCCAAGCTGACGCTCTATCCATTGAGCCAAACCAGTTTCGGCTCAGAATTGACTTTTTAAAAGTAAATTTGACCCAACTGGTGTGCTCAGTGGTTGAGCATTGGACCATGAACCAAGAGATCACTAATTCTATTCCTGGTCAGGGCACATGTCCAGGTTGCAGGCTTGATCCCCAGTAGGGGGCATGCAGGAGGTAGCCAACCAATGATGTTTCTATCTCTCTATCCTTCTCCCCTCCTCTCTAAAATAAACTTGAAATACCTAAGGAGCTTCTGAATAAACCACCATAGAACCGTAAACCATAGAACCCTACGTATCTACAGAACATAATAAAAAAATACTTAAATACCATTTTAAAAAATGGCAACCTTCTACTCTCCTGAATTATAAATCTATATTTTTACATTTCAGACTTTCCCTAAAAACTGCTGCTAGTTTTCTAAAAGAATTGTATGGGATTTCTCAAGCCATTGTTCTAGAGAAGGATCAAACAGAAGAACTTTAAACTTGGCTGTTCATATTCTTATCACAGCAGAAATCAGCAAGAAACAACTTAAGATTGTTTCCAGCCAACACTGGTTTGGCTCAGTGGATAGAGCGTCAGCCTGCAGACTGAAAGGTGCCAGGTTCGATTCCGGTCAAGGACATGTACCTTGGTTGCGGGCACATCCCAAGTGCGGGGTGTGCCAGAGGCAGCTGATCCCTCTTCCTCTCTGTAAAAAATCAATAAAATATATTTTAAAAAAGAAAGATTGTTTCCACTTACTTCTATTGCTCTTTCCACAACCTTTCTGTAGGGAGGAACAGGTGATACTAAGATATTTGAGCCTAATTTAGATGTCCTACCTACTGATGCCTCTATGGATTCTTTACCTCATTAATGCTTTAGGAGTTGGAGGGATAATTAAGGTTTTTTGATAGAGCCATTGACCCCAGGTTAATAATTTCTGTTCTAGGATGTGATATGAGGGGTACTGGGCAGAGGGAAGGGAAGGACTAGAGTTGAGACTACATAGCTAGGAAGTGAAAGAAAGGATCCAACTAGGCTACGATACTTGGATTTAACCTGTTTATCAGCCACTTCTTAAGAACTGACAAATCTGCCTCATTCTCTCTATGTGCTATTAATAAAGTAATAGCCCTGGCCTGTGTTTCTCAGTGGTTAGAGCATTGTCCTGTGCACTAAAGAGTTGTGAGTTTGATTCCCAACCCCAATCAGCGCTTGTGTGGGAGGCAACCAATCATGTTTCTCTTGTGTTGATATTTCTCTCTCTCTCTCTCTCTCTCTCTCTCTCTCTCCTCTCTCTTTTTTTTCTTTCTCCAACCCCATCTCTCCCTCCTCCCTTTTTCCCTTCTCGCTCCCTTTCACTTTCTAACTAAAGATCAATGGAAAAAATATCAAGTGAGGATTAAAAACAAACAAATACATAAGGTATGTGTATATGTATATAAGAATTGCTGAAATATATTAAAATTAGAGGCATGAATTGGTGCACAGGTGGGGGTCACTCAACCTGGCCAGTGATCTGGGCCGGTTGCAGTTGGGGGAGTCCCCAGGAGATTGGCTGTGGGAGTGCACTGACCACCAGGGGGCAGCTCCTGCATTGAGTGTCTGCCCCTTGGTTGTCAGTGTGCATCACAGTGACCAGTTGTTTGGTCTCCTAGGTTTTTATATCTATACTAGAGGCCCAGTGCACTCGGGGGCGGTCTTCAGCTGGCCCTGTGCCCTCTCAGTCTGGCTAAGCCAGCAGTCAGATATCCCCCAAGGGGTCCTTAGTGCTGCTGCCACTATGCTCACCAGCTATGAACCTGGCTTCTGGCTGAGCAGCTCTCCCCTTGTGGAAGCACACTGACCACCAGGGGGCAGTTCCTGCATTAGCGCCTGCCCCCTTGTGGTTAATATGTGTCATAGCAACCGGTCGTTCTGCCATTCAGTCGATTTGCATATTAGCCTTTTATTATGTAGGATATCTATGTATCTACTACTATTGGTTGCCTCCTACATGTCCCCTATTTGGGATTGAACTGGCAACCTGGGCATGTGCGTTGGCTGGGAATGGTACCCTGATCTCCTGGTTCATAGGTCAAAGCTAAACCACTGAACCACACTGGTTGGGCATATTGTGTGAACTTCTAAAATGAGCTTGTGTGTTTTAAATTTATCAGGAAAAAGTAAGCATATTGGTTAAAAGTGTGGACTCAGGTGTTAGCCAGAATTTGTCTCTACATTTCTTGGCATAGGTATAGAGATTGGACCTCCAGAAGCCTTGGTTTTCTCATCTATATACTGTGATAATAATAGAATTTATATCTTGAGACTTTTGAGGGTTAAATGAGATATTGGATGTCCAGTCTTTTTTTTTTTTTTTTTTTTTAATATATTTTATTGATTTTGTACAGAGAGGAAGGGAGAGAGAGAGCTAGAAACATCGATGAGAGAGAGTCATCGATCAGCTGCCTCTTGCACACCCCGTACGGGGGATATGCCCGCAGCCAAAGTACATGCCCTTGACCGGAATCGAACCTGGGTCCCTTCAGTCCCCAAGCCGACGCTCTATCCATTGAGCCAAACCGGTCCCGGCGGATGTCCAGTCTTGATTATAGTGCCTGGTCATAGTAAGTGCTTGATAAATGTTAGTTCTTATTACTATTACTGTTTCAAATCCATTTACCTCCCATCCTCCAAAACCTTTCATTGGCAAAATAATACCAACTATAGCAATTAAAAAACAAGAAACAAAATAGCAAACTGATGGCCTTGGGTAAGTATCACAATGAAAAGAAATAAGATCAAGGCTTCTAAAACTCCCCACAATTAGAGTAGACAAAAGAGATTTGGATAAAAGTACATGGTGTTAAGTCTATGTTATTACTCTGAAAATAGCTGTGGATTGTCTGTACTTTTCTTCTTTAATGCAGATGTCTCAAATTATTGCCTGTCTTATTTCTTTGTGACAGTACACTTGAATTAGCTTTAGCTGAAGAGAGATGGAGGAGCCATAGAACATTAAGGATGAATTCAGGAAGACCCGAGACCATGGAGAACTTGCCTGCTCTCTACACTATTTTCCAAGGAGAGGTATATTATTTGGGCTTTGAAACGTACCATTTATGTAAAGTATAGGTTGAAGGTGAAAAGTAGCTGGGTTTGAAGATCCTGTTATTTGAGAATATCTTGAGCATTACAGTTTAAATGGGGATAGCTAGTGGAGCATCTGGCCATCACCTGTACCCCTTCTAAACTCCAGACTTCTAGCTGCGTACTTGGCATCTTCATTTGGAAATCTCATAGCATCTCTGACTTATGTTTTATATATTTTAATATGCTTTATTGATTTTTAGAGAGAGAGGTGAGAGAGTGATAGAAACATCGATAGGATGAGAGAGAAACATCATTGACTTGGTGTCTCTCATGCCCCCTACTGGAGATCAAGCCTGAAACCTGGGCAGGTGCCCTGACCTGGAATTGAACCAGTAACCTCCCTCTTGTTTCCTGGGTCAGTGCTCAACCACTGAACCACATCAGCTGGCCTGGTTTATGTTTTAAATAGAATTTTTAATTTCCTCACAAAATCTATTTTAGTCTTTCCCATATCAGCAGATGGAATCACTGCCTATTCATCTACCCACACTAGACATCTGGACATTATCTTTGATTTTTCCTTTTAATTTGATTTTGATGTTCCCTCCCGCTCTAGTCCATTAGTCCTATAATTTCTTCCTCTCAGATATATCCGTGGTCTTTGTACTTCTTTATTGTGGCAACCCATTAGTTTAAGCTCTCCATCTCTTCCCTGCCTCTTACTGGGATCTTTACTTCTATTGTAGCCTTTTTCCAATCTGTTCTTTACATCATAGCCAGAATAGCATTTTAAAAACAGATTGGACTATGCTGCTTTCTCACAGCTTTTCTAGGTTTCTCATTACACTGAATACATTCATGCTTGTTTTTGAGACCCTTATATGACTTGACTTCTATCTAATCTGACAGTGTTGTTTTATCTACTTGTCTCCTAGCCACTCTGTCACTATTACAGCTTTGAATATTACAAATTTGCTTCTTTCTCAGGAGTTTTACATATACCTTGAAAGTTGCTTCTAACTCCACTTTCCTCACCAATTTCTCTTTATTTTTTAAGTCTTAGACTTAATGTCATTTCTTTTTTTTTTATATTTTATTAATTTTTTTACAGAAAGGAGGAGAGAGGGATAGAGAGCTTGAAACGTCGATGAGAGAGAAACATCGACCAGCTGCCTCCTGCACACCCCCTACCGGGGATGTGCCCGCAACCAATGTACATGCCCTTGACCGGAATCGAACCTGGGACCTTTCAGTCCGCAGACCGACGCTCTACCACTGAGCCAAACCGGTTTCGGCAATGTCATTTCTTTAGAGATCTTTTTCCACTATGAGTACACAGATTCATCCTGCATTTATTTGTGTACTTGTTTAATGTTTGTCTTCCTCACATGATACTAAGCTTTATGAGGGCAGAGCCCTGTCTGTTTTGTTCAGTGTTGTCTATTTTAATCCCAGATTGTATTTGTTTTGAGTAGAGGCTTTTGAACGGGACAAAGCCTGGATTCCTGTCCTGGTTCTTTTATTTACTACTAGAGGCCCAGTTTACAAAATTTGTGTACTTGGGGGGTAAGGGGTGGGGTGGGGGAGGGGTGGCGGGAGAATCCCTCAGCTCGGCCTGCACCCTAAGCTGGCAGTTAGACAACCTTAATGCTATCATTGAGGCGGGGGAGGCTCCCGCCACTGCTGCTGTGCTTGCCAGCCATGAGTCTGGCTTCTGGTCACTGAGCACTGCGGGTAGCTCCTGCATTGAGCATCTGCCCCCTTCGTGGTCTGTGCGCAACATAGTGACTGGTCATGCCACTGTTTGGTCGATTTGCATATTAGCCTTTTATTATCTACATGGGATAGGATAGGATGTTTTCCTTGAGACCATCACTTGATCACTTGAATCTCAGCTTTCTTATTAAATTGAGAGAACAACTTCCATGGAATTGCCATGACTGTTAAATAAACTGTCATCTAAAACACAATGCCTAAAACATGGCAGGAATTCATTAACATTATCTCCCTTCTTTTGCAGCAAAAATAAAGGGAAAAATTGTTTACAGTGTCTTATTAGTGCCTATAGTATTTTATTTTTAATTCTTTATTTTTTTAATATATTGATTTTTTTTTTTTTTTTTTTAAATAGAGAAGAAGGGAGAGGGATAGAAAATTAGAAACATCCATCAGCTGCCTCCTGCACATCCCCAATTGGGGATGTGCCCACAATCAAAGTATATGCCTTGACTGGAATCGAACCTGGGACCCTTCAGGCCGACGCTCTATCCACTGAGCCCTACTGATTTGGCTCAGTGGATAGAGTATTTTAACTATATAAGGGCAATATAATATTTTAACTATATAATTTTTATGGCATTTATTCTTGCTTTATGGGTTGATAAAAGTTTTACCTCATAATGTTAGGTCTTTGAAGATACACTTTGTTACTTTCAGTTGATTATAGATAATTGTGGCTCTTGATTTTTGTTAAGTTTATCCCAACCTGTAATATAACAGTCAAGATATAAAGGCTGATAAATTTTTTTTTTTTTTTAAATCAATCTTTATTGTTCATATTATTACAAAGGTTCCTCATTTCTTCCCCCCTCCACCAGGTTCCCACCCACCCTCCGCCCCCTCCCCATTTCCCATTGTCCTCATCCATAGGTGCACAGTTTATGTTCAGTCTCTTCTTCCCTCCCTTTCCCCAATAGTAAATCCCTTTTCAGATAGTAAATCAGTTACTTAGCATTTTCTCATATCAATAATACCTCCACATGCCCAATGATACACTTCACACAAAAAACATTTCCAAATAGGTCCACCAGCCTCATCCAGGCCCCACCCAAGGCACTCACAGATCAACACCCCAGCCCTATACTAACTCAACACATCCAGATCTAAGCCTTCATCACTTGATTCAGCAGACCCTCAAGTTCCCACAAAAGTTTCCAGCCATGTCTGAGAAGCAGCCGTGGGGCAGGGGCAGGCAAGGAGCGAGCTGTTCTGGGCCTGGCTGCTCAGGGCCTGGCCTCTGTTGCTCTGGTTCATTCCACAACCAGCTGCTCTGGGTCTGGTCACTGCCGCTCCCGACCTAGTTGCTCTGGACTTGGCTGCTGCTGCTCCGGGCCTGGCTGCTCCCAGCCTGGCAGCCGCTGCTCCGGGCCTGGCCGCACCCGACCCGCCTGCTCCTCCGGGCCTGACCGCTCCCAGCCTGGCAGCCGCTGCTCCGGGCCTGGCCGCACCCGACCCGCCTGCTCCTCCGGGCCTGGCCGCTCCCAACCTGGCAGCCGCTGCTCCGGGCCTGGCCGCTCCAGCCCCGCCTGCTCCCCCGGGCCTGGCCGCTCCCAGCCTGGCAGCCGCTGCTCCGGGCCTGGCCGCACCCGACCCGCCTGCTCCCCCGGGCCTGGCCGCTCCCAGCCTGGCAGCCGCTGCTCCGGGCCTGGTCGCACCAGCCCCGCCTGCTCCCCCGGGCCTGGCCGCTCCCAGCCTGGCAGCCGCTGCTCCGGGCCTGGCCGCACCCGACCCGCCTGCTCCTCCGGGCCTGACCGCTCCCAGCCTGGCAGCCGCTGCTCCGGGCCTGGCCGCACCCGACCCGCCTGCTCCCCCGGGCCTGGCCGCTCCCAGCCCCGCCTGCTCCCCCGGGCCTGGCCGCTCCCAGCCTGGCAGCCGCTGCTCCGGGCCTGGCCGCACCCGACCCAGCTGCTCCCCCGGGCCTGGCCGCTCCCAGCCTGGCAGCCCCTGCTCCGGGCCTGGCCGCACCCGACCTGCCTGCTCCCCCGGGCCTGGCCGCTCCCAGCCTGGCAGCCGCTGCTCCGGGCCTGGCCGCTCCCAGCCTGGCAGCCGCTGCTCCGGGCCTGGCCGCACCAGCCCCGCCTGCTCCCCCGGGCCTGGCTGCTCCCAGCCTGGCAGCCACTGCTCCGGGCCTGGCCGCACCCGACCCGCCTGCTCCCCCGGGCCTGGCCGCTCCCAGCCTGGCAGCCGCTGCTCCGGGCCTGGCCGCACCAGCCCCGCCTGCTCCCCCGGGCCTGGCCGCTCCCAGCCTGGCAGCCGCTGCTCCGGGCCTGGCCGCTCCCAGCCTGGCAGCTGCTGCTCCGGGCCTGGCCGCACCCGACCCGCCTGCTCCCCCGGGCCTGGCCGCTCCCAACCTGGCAGCCGCTGCTCCGGGCCTGGCCGCTCCAGCCCCGCCTGCTCCCCCGGGCCTGGCCGCTCCCAGCCTGGCAGCCGCTGCTCCGGGCCTGGCCGCACCCGACCCGCCTGCTCCCCCGGGCCTGGCCGCTCCCAGCCTGGCAGCCGCTGCTCCGGGCCTGGCCGCACCTGACCCGGCTGCTCTGGGCCCGGCTGCCCCGGGCCCGGCCGCTCCGAGCCTGGCCACTCCCGACCTGGATGCTCTGGGCTTGGCTACTGCTGTTCTGGGTCTGGCTGCTCCCACCCCAGCTGCTCTGGGCCCAGCTTCTCCGGGCCCGGCCACTCCGGGTCTGGGTGTTCCTGGACTGGCCACCCTGGGCTTGGCCGCCTCCGCCTCATGTCTGGCTGCCACTGCCCCAGGTCTGGCTACTCCAGTGCTGGCTGTTGATGCTCTGGTTCTGGCTGCTGTTGTTCTGGGGCCTGGCCGTTGCTGCTCCGGGTCTGGCTGCCACTGCCTTGTGCCTGGCCACTCTAGGCCTGGCCGTCGCTGTTCCAACATTCTGTCCTTTTTTTTTCTTTTTAAAACGCATTTATGTTGCAATGTTGGCTGGTGAGTTGAGTTCTGACTTAGTCTTTGATTTTTCAAGATCTTCTTTGTATTCTTTCTTATGTAATTTTACTATTTTTTGCTCTCACTTGATTTCTTCACATTGAGAACTTCTTTGGTTTCTTCCTCCTTGTCCTGGGAGCTCAGCAGGTTGGCCTGTGGCACCCCTTTGTTCTCCGCGGGCTCCTGCGCTGCTTCAGCTTGTTGCCGGGACGGCGCCGCCCAGGAAGCAGCCCCCGGCCTTGGCTCCATTGCCCGAGCTCAGTGGTCAAAGGCTCAGGGGCACTCACGCCTCCATGGGCCCCGTGGCCTGCCTCCTTGCTGGTGCCCGGTTGGCTGGAGTCCGGCAGGGGCTTCCGCTCCCCTCCGCGTTCCCCCAGCCTAGAGCTTTTTTTTTTTCTCCTTCCCGCTAGAGAAGTCCAGCATCAGAGTCAACAGACTGTCCTCTGCGCGCAGTTTGCGCGAGTCCCACAGACTGTCCTCTGCGCGCAGTTTGCGCGAGTCCCGGGGGCCCGGCCTTTCGCTGCTCTCCCCGGACTCCACCTCACAGCCCCGTCTCCCTCTGCCTGAGCCTGGGTCCCCAGGGATTAGCCCAGAACTGGGGTTCGGAGCAGTCCGGACTGAGGCTCACCGCCGCCGGAGGCCTTGTTTCTTCCGGCTAGGGCAACCCAGCATCAGAGTCAACATTCAGTCCTCTGCGCTCACATTGCGCGCGACTCCCGGGGCCCTGCTTTTCGCCGTTTTTCCGCCTCACGGCCCCGTCTCCTCCCACCGGGGCCTGGGTCCCCAGGGTCTGGCCCATAACTGGGGCTCAGCGCTGCCGGTTCGGGGGGGCTCAGCGCTGCCGGTTTGGGGGTTCAGCCCAGGCTGGAGGTTTTATTTCCTTCCTGCTAGGGAAGGAAAGGCGGCTCCCTGCCCTCTCCTCCTCTCCGGCTGCGATCTCTCCGTGTGCGCGTGCGGGCGGGCGCGCGCGCGGCATGTCTCCGTACCTTAGGCTTTTTTTTCAGCTCCTCTGATTTTCTTTCTGGTTTTCTCTTTCCTTCTTGTTGTAGAAATTTCAGTCAGTCGACTACCTGTAGCTCTGGGCAATGTCCACTCTACATTTTAGTTGTATTCCATTGAAATTGTTGTGTGCTGCCGCGGCTAGATGTCTACCCGAGCAGCCATCTTGGATCCTCTTCTAAAGGCTGATAAATTTTTAAAAATAGCAAACACCTTCACTGTTAGAGCCTTTGACGTTTAAGAATCATAGTACCGCCAAAACCGGTTTGGCTCAGTGGATAGAGCGTCAGCCCGCGGACTGAAAGGTCCCGGGTTCGATTCTGGTCAAGGGCATGTTCTTGGTTGCATGCACATCCCCAGTAGGGGGTGTGCAAGAGGCAGCTGATTGATGATTCTCATCGATGTTTCTGACTATCTTTCTCTCTATAAAAAATCAATAAAATATATTTTTAAAAAAAGTTAAGTAGCCTTCAAATGGTTAATAAATGGCAAAGCTGGGATTCTAAAGTTCTCTCTCTGAGTCTGCATTCTGCTACTCTGCAGTTGGGATTGTTATACTGTACATAAGTGCATGGAGGAACTGAAAGACTCACAAGAGAACTCTTGACTGAATTGAGGTAAAGAGGTAGGTAAATGGTAAATGTGGTTGTTCCACGGTCATTTGTTTGTACCTTTATTATGTTATTAAATATAGTCTGTCTTGTATTATTTTTATTTTTACATATGTGACTCCTTCACTGGATTGTGAATTAGTGGAGAGCAGAGGCCATGGCTGTCTTATGTATCTTGGCAACTACTTCAAATTCATTTTCAAATAGGCTAGGCATTCTTTTTTTTAAAGTTGTTTTTATTTTATTTTAAAGTACCCTGCATGGCCTCCTTCATATAGGTTCTCAGTAAATGTTTGATTTAAATTGATCCCAAATCTCTTAGGTCCTACAGTTGAAGAAACTGGTGGTGTAGCCCATTTCCCAGAAGTTCTCTTCAGTGGGTTGAGCAGGTCTGAAGGGCCCAGTGACAAAGTAGCTGAGAAGCCAGCATTCATCCTTTTCTTTCCATTAAGTGTGGTAGGAATACAAGCATAGCAGTGGGAATTAGGTTTGGCTTAGCTTAGCCATAGTTAAAGAAATACTGAAGGAGGCTCCCTCTGCAGTTTGCATGAACACACCTTACCTCCTCCTCTTCCCTCAAGACCCACACTGCTCGCTCTCTCACCAACGGCTCTTCTTTTGCCTCTAACTTGTTCCTGAGCCCACAGGGCCAAGCTGGCTCACTTTTTTTTTTTTTTTTTTTTTACCTCAGTGACTTTCTAAATAAACTTTCCTTGTATTTGAAAAACAAAAATGCTGAGGGAGATTGGTGTTGGTAAGGTGGACTAGAAGTTAAAATACTTCTGTTCTCTACCTGGTCATTACTACTTTCTAATTTTGTGAGTTTGCACAAGTAACTTAATATCTATGAGCTTCAAATTCCTCATTTACATTACAGAGAGAAATAGTTTCAAGGCCAATGCAACCTCTAATCTGAAGATAGTAAATTCATTTTATCCAAGTCCTGAGTTTAGTTGAAATAATTACTGAATCCCCCTGCCCTCTCCTAACACGCACGCACGCACGCACGCACGCTATTTGATTAATTATTCTAGGGTCACCAGAACAAACTGTGATCATTTACAGCAGGTGCCATTCTGTTAATTTCAACTCTGCATCCTAGGAGACACAGTTATGGAAACACCTGGTGCTGGAAATAGGCCTTTTCCTAACTGAACAGTTGAGTGCATCAATTCTGGAGCACATTAACCTTTCCTTTTGGGAGAGGCCAAATTAAGGTCTATTATAATATTTCTTCAGAAGATCATAATGTGACACTGGAGCTTCAGGACTGAAAAGTGAGATTGTCTTAATTAACAACAGCAAGGTGATTTGGGTTCCAACTTCCAGATGCTATTTTGTTTGTTGGAGTGTTGTGCCCTTTAATAATGTTACCCAGTATGAGACATCTTAGCTCTTTTTCTAGAACCTTAGAACAAGTGCCTTTGGTTGGTTCAGAAAGAAGGGGGTTGCTTATATTGTAATTAAAATTTCAGCCCTGACCATTTGGCTCAATGGATAGAGCATTGGCCTGTGGACTCAGGGTCCCAGGTTTGATTCTGGTCAAGGGCATATACCTTGGTTGTGGGCACATACCCAGTGAGGAGTGTGCAAGAGGCAGCTGATTGATATTTCTAACTCTCTATTCCTCTCCCTTTCTCCCTGTAAAATATCAATAAAATATATTTAAAAATAAAATAAATTTTCTGCCGAAGCCCATTAGGCTCAGTGGTAGAGCGTCAGTCTGCGGACTGAAAGGTTCCGGGTTCGATTCTGGTCAAGGGCATGTACGTTGGCAGCTGGTCGATGTTTCTCTCTCATCGATGTTTCTAGCTCTCTATCTCTCTCCCTTCCTCTTTGTAAAAAATCAATAAAATATATTTAAAAATAAAATAAAATTTCAAGTCACCTTTTTTATCCACATGATCCTGTTTTATAGAGGACCATGTGAACTTAGGTAAGCACTTCATGTCTCTAATCTTTACTTTTCTCATTTGAAAAACGAAGGGGTTGAACAAGCTAATCTCTAAGATCCTTCCTCCAGTTCTACCTTGTTTTGATTTTAAATGCTAGTACCTGCCTGATTATACTGGGTTTTGTTTTGTTTTGTTTTGTTTTGCGGGACTTTCTGGTCTCTACCCTAGCATAGCATGTTCATCAGTGTAAAACTTTTGGTTTTTAACCCATTCTTTTATTTTTAAAAAATGTTTTTGCTGATTTTAGAGAGTGAGAAACATTGATGAAAGAGAAACATTGATTGACTGCCTCCTGCACACCCCCTACTAGGAATCGGATCCACAACCTAGGGATGCATCCTGACTGGAGAATGAAAATTTTAATCTAGTGTTATCCTAACATTGAAGTGGGTAATAATGCTGTTTGGTAAAGTAGGAGGCACTGGTCCAGGAGTCAAGGGACCTCGGATCTGTACCTATCTTGTATCTAAATTAGTTTTATGCCTTTCTGTGCTTCAGTGTCTTGGACTGTCAATTCTTAAAAAGCTAAAATTTATTGAATGTACATTGGGTGCCAGATACCAGTGCTCGGTGCTTTGTGTACATCAGTTGTTACCTGCAGCAGCAAAGTTACTACAAGAGGAACTTAGACCCCGAAATGCAAGTTGTGCTCAGATCCCACGGGTGAGAAGTGGGAGAGCTGGAATTAAAGGCCACATCTTTCACTCCAAAGCCTGTGCTCTTTCTACACCTGTGCTATTTCACCTTGTCTGCAACATGGGAATCTTCCCTTTATGCTTCCTAAGATTGTTGCCAGGAGCAGATAAGATATCACCTGTCACATTGCTTTTGGCTGCTAGGATTTTATAGTTAAAGAGAATGCAGAAGCAGTTTTAATATAGTTAAAACTTTAGTTTTAGTTCAGATCCCAATAATGTCATTTACTAGATTGGAATATTGGTCAGATAACAGTCTCTCCACACATCAGTTTTGTCATCTATCAGATGAGGATTATAAGAGTATAAACATCATCTGCTGTCAGGATTCTGTAAAGCACTTTAGTGTTTACTTGTATTGTGAGTGTCCTATATAATAAAAGAGTAATATGCAAATTGATCCTAACAGCGGATGACTGGTTGCGGTGATGCATATTGGTCACCAGGGGGCAGACACTCAATGCAGGCTCTACCCCTGGTAGTCAGTGCACACCACAGGGTGAACTGTTTAGCCACAAGCTGGGCTGATGGCTGCGAGCGCAGGGGCAGTGGTGGCAGCACTAAGGATGTCTGACTGCCTAAGCTGCAGTCAAACATCTCCTGAGGGTTGTTGGGCTGCCAAAGGGATATCTGACTGCCAGCTTAGGCCCAATCCCCGGGGAAGCAGGCCTAAGCTGGCAGGTGGACATCCCCTCAGGGACCCCGGACTGCGAGAGGGCGCAGGCCAGGCTGACGGATGCCTCCTAAGTGCATTGGGCCTCTAGTTAATTATATATTAGTGAATAGCAGTACAGCAGATGTTGTCTTATTCCTTCCCCTTATAGTTGTGAAGCTGAAAGAGTGAACAACTAATAAAAGTCACTGAAAAAAGTAAAGTTTATATGTATAAGATTGTATTGGATATTTTACAAAAGTAATGAATTTAAGATAAATATAGTATGTAGTGACAACTTTAATCCCAATCCACAGGTGAGAAGGGTGGGCTAGAAGAAAGAGGGGAGGAGAGAGAGGTAGTCTGGAATAATTACTTGGCAAGGGATCTGGGTCAATCATTCTATTACATACTGCACAGTAGTACATAGACTGATCAAACCTCTAACCCCTCCATCTTAGGCCAGCTCTGTATAAGAATTGAGGACAACTCTTTTCTCTCTCTGATTATATCTTTTCTGTTTCAGTTGTCTGTGTATTGGCTTATTATCTAATTATCTTGATAAAACTCTGACTCTGGTTTGAAGTGAATTAACCATACACCCATAGGCTGTTTGGTCTGGTTTGATTTGAAGTAGGAAAAAGGGATGTCCTACATGATTTATCCCATATTGTTAAGAGTTCTCTGTATTGGGATTGGAGCTGTCAGTCCCAGCTAGTATAAAGTGTAACTTTATTACCTGATTTCCTGCTGTTTGTTCCCTTTGTTCACATAATTTGGAGATTTAAATTGGTGTGGGATTCAGGCATTCCTGGGTACTGTCATAGCATCTGACAATAGTCCAATGTCACTAATGTTTGAGGTCACACGTATTTGTCAATCTAAATTTTTTACAGAATAAGAATGTTTGACAGAACATCATTGTTACGCAGTTTTGCAGCAGACAGACAGGCAGTCAATATCAAGTAGAAATTCAGGGAGACTAGGTTAAATGCTACAGAAGAGAGACTCATTTGTGAGACATTGATTCTTTTCTTTTTTATCTTTATAGGTTGCTATGGTGACAGACTATGGAGCCTTTATCAAAATCCCAGGCTGTCGGAAGCAAGGTGGGAGCCTATAACTTGAAATTTAGCCTTCCCACCGCATTGCCTTTGCTGTCACCCCCACCACATCCTAATTATAGGCTCTACATTTTTAGATAATTTTGTTTTTGTGTACAGATGTAAATACAGACAAGTGATGACAGTTAATTTTTAGCACATTATAAATGGTGTTCTCTGACCTGGAGGGAGGGTTGGGGTACAGCTACTTTGGTTCACTTCTGGAACCAGCTCTTCCTCAAATTTCACCTGTGACCCCAGGCAAGTCACAGGTTGAGAACTGCTGCTGTAGAGCCTAAGACCATCGGAAAACAGATATTTACATTACAATTCATAACAGTAGCAAAATTACAGTTATGAAGTAGCAACGAAAATAATTTTATGGTCAAAACCAGTTTGGCTCAGTGGGTAGAGTTTCGGTCTGCGGACTGAAAGGTCCCAGGTTTGATTCAGGTTGGGGGCATGTACCTTGATGCTGGCACATCTCCAGTGGGGGGTGTGCAGGAGGCAGCTGATCGATGTTTCTCTCGTCGATGTTTCTGACTATCCCTCTGTCAATAAAATATATAAAAATCAATAAAATATATTTAAAAAAAGAAAAGAAAAGAATTTTATGGTTGGGGTTCACCACAAAATGCGGAACTATATTAAAGGGTCGTGACATTAGAAAGGTTGAGTTTTATATTTTGTAGGAGTTAATTATCAACCATTAAAAAAATATCTTTGATAATTGAAAAAAAAAAAAAAAAAAAAGAAAGAACTACTGCTAGGGCATCTGAATTTCCTCTCCTGACTTTCCAGTTAGGTTGCTCTGCTCATTACATCATTGTGGGGGGGAACCAACTCCTTGAAATATATCCAATTTAGAGATTATGTAATGGTCTAAAATTAAAAGTGTGGGATATATAAAACACTTTGAGGATCCAGAGTTATTCAGAGATAGACTATCACCTCTATCAGCTGAAATAGGTTGGTGAGGCCCAGAGGCCCATGGTCAGAGAAAGCAGAGGCTTCAATAGGAGCTCCAGACAGAGAGGGCCCACACTTGGAGTTATAGGTCATGCTCACATCTGTGTGAATGCTTGTGAGTGAGAGAAAGATGGAGAGAGAGAGAATAAAGGTTAATAATTTTCCCAAAAACTTTAGGGAGGGCATTTATTTTAGATATAAATCTTTGTTTTATCTATCAGTTTTTTTCTTTAATTTGATTCTTGGTTTATATTCATTCAAGATGTTATTAATTATATTTATTTTCCTCAGAATAGAAATAGTTTCCTCTATGATTAAAATATTTGAAAACAAAAACCTGTAATTCTATACCCTATTTTAACCATTGTGATAGCATTTTTATAGTAGTTCTTTGTCATTTTTAAAATCTAGTTTAAGCATTTATAACCACATTATACAATTTTATATTGTATTTCATTGTTTACATGGAAAATGCTAGTTATAATGCTTGGCACATAGTAGGCACTTAATAAATATTCACTAAAATTGAATTATTGACATTTTTATGTAATCTTTGAACATCACTTAAAAATATATTTTTATTGATTTCGGAGAGGGAGAGAGAAAGAAACATCAATAATGAGAGAGAAACATTGATCAGCTGCCTCCTGCACACTCCCCACTGGGTATGTGCCCGCAACCAAGGCACATGCCCTTGACCAGAATCGAACCTGGGACCATTGAGTCCCCAGGCCAACGCTCTATCCACTGAGCCAAACCGGCCAGGGCTTGAACATCATTTTTAATGGGCCATCAAGTGGCTCTCTATACTATAGTTCATTTTCCATTATCCTACTGTTGGATATTAAGTTATTTCTAATTTTTCTCTATTTTTAAAAATACATTGCATAATTTGATGTAGATTGCTTTCCCAGATGCATATAGCCTTTTCTGTGCATAAGATTATTTTCTTAGGATAGAGTCCCAGAAGTGATTATGTGCTAAATTAATTATTAGTCAGGGACAGATTAGTAATTAATCAAGGAACAGAATACAACTGAGAAATATTTTGTTAATTTTGCTGGGGAGTACAGGATTAATCTGGCTTCCACCAGGGCTGTATCAAGTAGCTCAGTTTTACACATGCAGGGCTTTGTCTCTTTGCTTCCCTTTGGCTGACTCTTGCCACCTGGTGGTAAAAATGGGCATTGATAATTTTTTGTGGTTTATAATCTTGATAAGAATCTTAAGAAATATTATTTGATTTGGATGGTTTAACTATTGTCTTGTGTTTGACCCTGAAACAATGAATTGCAATGGTTGAGGATGTGAAGTACCCTTTTTTTTTTTTTTTATTAATTTTAGAGAGAAAGGAGAGAGAGAAACATTAATTTGTTATTCTATTTATGCATTCATTGATTCTTTTTTTTATTTTTTATTTTATTTTTTATTTTTTTATTTTTTAAATATATTTTATTGATTTTACACAGAGAGGAATTGAGAGGGACAGAGAGTTAGAAACGTCGATGAGAGAAAAACACCAACCAGCTGCCTCCTGCACACCCCCCACTGGGGATGAGCCCGCAACCAATGTACATGCCCTTGACCAGAATCGAACCCGGGACCTTTCAGTCCGCAGGCCGATGCTCTATTCACTGAGCCAAACCGGTCCCGGCTGATTCTTTTTTTTTTTTTTTAAATATATTTTATTGATTTTGTACAGAGAGGAAGAGAAAGGGATAGTTAGAAACATCAATGAGAGAGAAATATCAATCAGCTGCCTCTTGCACATCCCCTACTGGGTATGTGCCCACAACCAAGGTACATGCCCTTGACCAGAATCAAACCCAGGACCTTTCACTCCGCAGGCCGACGCTCTATCCACTGAGCCAAACCGGTTTCGGCCATTGATTGATTCTTGAACGTGCCCTGATCAGGGATCAAACATGCAACCTTGGCATATTGGGATGATGCTGTAACCAACTGAGATACTCAGCTGGGACATAAACTACCTTGATTGTCTAAGCCTGTGTTGTCGTGCCCGCAATAGACAGTTAGGTCAGCTCTAATCAAATTACATGGACTGACCAGATTACTTTAGAATGTAATAAATATGTTTTCTCAGGAAAGAATGTTGGCAGTCAGGTAAAGGATATCTGTTGTAAATGTTTTATTAAGTATCAGTAAGTTATTTAATAACTAGAGGCCCAGTGCACAAAATTTATGCATAGGTAGGGTCCCTAGGCCTGGCTGGTGATCAGGGCCAATTGGGTCCTTCATTTTGTGCTGCCCTTTAGTGGTCAGCACACATCATAGCGAGTGGTCAAACTCCCAGTAGGACAAACTCCTGAAGAGACAATTTGCATATTAGCCTTTTATTATATAGGATTATTGCAGAATTTAATTATTTTTAAATTAACTTTATTAAATGTTATATCACTCTTGATAGCCATTGCTAGATGATTTCTAAAAATTTATACTAATTCTAGCAATATTTTTATTTTAATATATTCTCATTAACTTTGGGTACTGTTATTTTCTAAATATTTTGCTAATTTAATAGATTAAAATTTGTACTTTGTATTTCCTTTTTTCACTTAACATTTATGACAATTATCTTTTATAACTAATTTATTTTTTTATTTTATTTTAAAAAAATGTATTTTATTGATATTTTACAGAGAGGAAGGGAGAGAGATAGAGAGCCAGAAGCATTGATGAGAGAAACATCGATCAGCTGCCTCCTGCACATCCCCTACTGGGGATGTGCCTGCAACCAAGGTACATGCCCTTGACCAGAATTGAACCCGGGACCCTTCAGTGACCAGAATTGAATCCGGGATCCTTAAGTCCGCAGGCTGACTATCCACTGAGCCAAACCGGTTTCGGCTATAATTGTAATTTAAATAGCTGCTTACTCTTGCTTTTGATAGATTTACCATACCTTACCAAGGTATTTCTCAATTATTGGATATTTAGGTTATTTAAATTTTTTTATTTTTAACCTTTGTAGGTAATAATACTGCAAGTATTTTTTTTTTCTGCAAGTATTTTTATATGCCCATAGGTTTTTACCTCTATGAAGTTTTTCTTTTGGAAAAATTTCAATGATGATATTTTTGCATCAAAGGTATAAACATCTTTATGCCCTTTGTTTTAAGAATTTTATCAACTAGTATTTTTTAAAAAAATATATTTTATCGATTTTTTACAGAGAGGAGGAGAGAGGGATAGAAAGCTAGAAACGTCGATGAGAGAGAAATATCGACTAGCTGCCTCTTGCACACCCCCTACTGGGGATGTGCCCGCAACCAACGTACATGCCCTTGACCGGAATCGAACCTGGGACCTTTCAGTCCGCAGACCGACGCTCTACCACCGAGCCAAACCGGTTTCCACTCAACTAGTATTTTTATTGTATAGTTATTGTATCATATCTTACTAACATTGAACACTATTTTAAAGAATATTTGTGCTGAAACCGGTTTGGCTCAGTGGTAGAGTGTCGGTCTGCGGACTGAAAGGTCCCGGGTTCGATTCCTGTCAAGGGCATGTACGTTGGTTGCGGGCACATCCCAGGTGTGGGGTGTGCAGGAGGCAGCTGGTCGATGTTTCTCTCTCAACGTTTCTGGCTCTCTGTCTCTCTCCCTTCCTCTCTGTAAAAAATCAATAAAATATATTTTTAAAAAGAATATTTGTTAGTTGATTAGATATAAAAAGTGATCTTGAATAGTTTTAATTTGCAATTTTAAATTAATGATTTTTTTTTTTAGTGAATTCCCAACTTCCATCTTCTTGTTACCTTGTTATTTAGAGTATAAACACCAGATGTAGAGCATCACACCAGACATACCTTGTGCTTTATTTCTTTTTCTTGTGCCCAGGTCTGGTCCATCGAACTCATATGTCATCCTGTCGTGTGGATAAGCCTTCTGAGATAGTAGATGTTGGAGACAAAGTATGGGTGAAGCTTATTGGCCGAGAGGTAAAGTTCTGTGCTAATTTCATTTGGTTAGAAAGGATTAGGAAAAGCCAGGATTTTCTTGATATTTTAATGTGGTGTGTATATGTTATTAATTGTGGCTGAGAATTTTATTTTGAATCCTGCCCCATAATCTGTCCTGAATATAAACCTTCTGGTTCTCCTCTCAAACTGAGAAGGAATGATGTAAACTACAATAAGTGTAGTACAAAAGACGTAGAGTTTACAGTCACTTTTCCTAATACCTGGCACCATGCAACATGAGGAAAGTGAGAAAGCTCTGGAGGACCCTGTTACAGCTCACTTGATATGTGGGTTCTGGGTCATCCATTCATAAGTAATTTTATAATTTTTATTTTTAACCTTTGTAGATAATAATACTGCAAGTATTTTTATATGCCCATAGGTTTATGGGAAGACCACAGGAGAAATATGAGCATATACTGAGGTCTGCTCTGCTATCAGGGGATACAGCCTGAAAGAGATACTATTCAACAGTATTCAAGTGCTTTATATGCATTAGGTCAGAAGGACACAGAGTGAACTAGACATAGATGACCCCAGCTGTTATAGAGCTTATAACTGGAGGAGAGAAAGAAAAAGTAAACAAAATAATTAAAAATTATTGTAAGTGCTATAATGGGTTCAAACAATATCAGAGGTAGGTTTAGATAAAGTCGTCAGGAACGGGCTTTCTGAGGAGATGGCGTATGAACTGGGAAGGAAGTAGTCATGAAAAGCTGGGATAAATATATTCTTGGTAAAGAATAGCTGGTCAAAGACCCTGAAGTAAAGAAGGGCTTCAGATGCTGGAGGAAGCAAAAGAAGACCAAAGTGGCTAACAATTGTCCTCATATATATAGAGGATCTAGGCCAAGTCCAAAGGAGATCTAGCCTATTGGAATGTTCTGAAACCCATTCTGTGCTCGTGGATCTCTGCATCAATCACTATGCTGAGTTTACCTGGAAGAAACAACTTTTATTTTCTGCTGGGTCACTGACAGAACTTGGATTTGGGGACAACTGTTTTTGTCTTTCCCCCCAAGAGGGGCAAAAAGAGATGAAAACCATTTCCTAAAATTCTTCTACCACAGAGCCTGCCTATTATGCTGGTTAGCACCACCAGTGCTCGTAGCACAGGACCTTGGCTATTAGAGGAGTACTGTTTGTTATGATGATAAAAATTTCTATTTTTAGATAATTCTAGATCAGTGGTCTAAATGATGTACTTTGACCCTTTAGTGACTTGGTTTTCATCTTTTTCAGATGAAAAATGATAGGATAAAAGTATCTCTCTCCATGAAAGTTGTCAACCAAGGGACTGGGAAGGACCTCGACCCCAACAACGTTATCATTGAGTAGGTAAAAGGTTTGGGAATGCTAATTGAGAGATTCTTCTATCTCTCAAACCATGGAGTGCTATAGTGAATCAGGCTGACGGGAAACCCTGCCATTATTAGACTGTGTATTGATGAGCTCTGTAA
Source organism: Pipistrellus nathusii (assembly GCA_963693515.1). Classification (NCBI taxonomy): domain Eukaryota; kingdom Metazoa; phylum Chordata; class Mammalia; order Chiroptera; family Vespertilionidae; genus Pipistrellus; species Pipistrellus nathusii. The sequence goes on from OY882859.1 coordinate 18,397,971, forward strand.
CCTCTGTGTCCTTGGATTTTAGAGGTACAGTATAGTGTTATATATAACACTTGTAACACGCAAAGCTCCCAGCACCAAAGTGCTCCCTTGTGGGTTTTGTTTCTTTTCCTTTACTCTTTTTCTGCTTCTGCCCTTTAGCCAGTCAGCAAGCAAGTATTCATGAAGTACTGTTATTTGCCACTCTCCTAGCACTGGGACTAAAAAAGGAAGAGACCCATTGGGAGGGGAGGGTAATCTAGGAGCAACTCCAATATGGTTTAGCTGCCTGTGTCTTGGGATGCACTGTATTCTGAACACTACTTCTTACTTTCATTGCACTTCTTTTTTTTCTTTTTTAAAATATATTTTTATTGCTTTCAGAGAGGGAGATAGAAACATCACTGATGAGAGAAAATCATTGATCAGCTGCCTCCTGCATGTACGCCGCCACCTCCCCCCCCCCACACACACACACACACTCTGGGGATTGAGACCGCAACCTGGACATGTGCCCTTGACTGGAATTGAACCTGGGATCCTTCAGTCCACAGGCCGATGCTATATAAACTGAGCCAAAGCAGCTAGGGCTCATTGGCTCTTCTGACCTTTAATTTGGCAGTAGAAGAATTTCTATTTAGGATAATGTCTGGTGATACAGGGAATTTACCATCTGTACCTCTTTTTTTTTTTTTTAAATATATATTTTATTAATTTATTTAATTTTTTTTTTTTTACAGAGAGGAAGGGAGAGAGAGAGAGAGAGAGTTAGAAACATCAAGGAGAGAGAAACATTGATCAGCTGCCTCCCGCACAACCCCCGCTGGGGATGTGCCCGCAACCAAGGTACATGCCCTTGACCAGAATCGAACCTGGAACCTTTCAGTCTGCAGGCTGATGCTCTATCCACTGAGCCATACTGGTTTTGGCGCATCTGTATTTCTTGAATATATGCCAGTGATTTCTAACCAGGGGCTCCTAGGTCCTTTTTGGTTGTTTTTGTTTTTTTATTTTCTATTTTTCCCCCTAGATCCTTAAAACCTCTTCAAAAGGAGTCTTAGGGATTTATGAACTGTTTCCAGTGTTTCAGAAAACCAACCAAAATCATACATTTATCCTCACGTTAACCATGACATTATGTTGTTGCTTTTGATGATAAAAGTTTCATATTTAACTCATACTAATCAGGTGCTCTCACTGATAATTATGATATCAATTTTTAGAAAATAAGAAAAAAAATGTTGCATGAGTGATATCTTGATGGTGAAAAGTTTGGAAACCCTACATTTATTGTACTCAGTGAAATCACTTTGGATATGAAGGTATTTTATCTAAAAGGAAGGGAAGTGATATTTATTGAATACATACTATGTGCCAGGTATTGTGCAAGGCAGTTTATGTACATTAGTGCATCTGATTCTCATAACAACCTGCAAAGTAGATATTTTCTCCATATTACTTATATCTCTAGTCTCTAACATGATGCTTGTAATAACTTGCCTAGGGTTTTATAGAAAATCATAGTGGGTTATGATTTTTAATCTCAGTCTCCCTGACATTAAAACTAATCCCCTTTATACTATATGATGCTTCTAGCAGTTACATGCAATTTACAGAATTTTTCATATATCTGTAATTTAGTCTCTAAATATTGATAAGTTTGTAGGGCTGATTATTGACAAAACACTTTTCATTTATAGTAGGAATCTTTTATAACTCTGCTCAGAAATGTTATCTAATTCTGGCATTTATCAATTGCATTATAATAAACTGCTTCCGCTCCAAATAATTTTATGCTGTGCAGCCTCATTAAAAACCAGTAAAATTTCCCAAAGCCACCCTTGCAAGGGTAAAATATGAAAATAAGTAAGATAAAAGAGCTACCTCTCTTTCTCAAAACAAGAATAGGGAAGGGAGCTGAAACTGGTTTGGCTCAGTGGTAGAGCATCTGTCTGCAAACTGAAAGTCCCAGGTTTGATTCTGGTCAGGGGCATGTACATTGGTTGCGGGCACATCCCCGGTAGGGGGTGTGCAAGAGGCAGCTAGTTGATGTTTCTCTCTCATCGACGTTTCTAGCTCTCTATCTCTCTCCCTTCCTCTCTGTAAAAAAAAAAAAATCAATAAAATATTTTTTAAAAGAATAGGGAAGGGAAAAGGCTTTCTGGGTATACACTGGATGTGTTTCCATGTATAAACTGTTTCTAGTAATAACCAAGTGGAAGCAGTACTTTGTTAAAACTATTTGTAGAGCTGCATCCAGGAAAGAAGCATGGCATGGTGAAATGATGACAGGTTTTAGAGTAGACCTGAATCAGAAAGAGTTCTAATTCTGCCCCAGAGTAGTATGACTTTGAGCAATTACCTAGCCTCCCTGAACTATAACTTCTTCACTATAAAATGACACCTACCTCTCAGAAATGATAGAATGATTTAAATGAAATCTTGTTTGTAAAGAGCCTAGCTTATTGTTTAGTCTATCATAGAAACTTAATTTATAATAACTAATTGTGGTTACTGCTTTAAAATGTCTCTTTGTTTTTCTTCTAACATCTGAAATCATATCTTTCAAAAGAATAAATGGGAAAATGGGCTACATCTTAACTTTCTTATTTCCCATTGTATCTAATGTATAGCAGTCATTTAGTTAGTGTATTCATTTATTCCTTCATTCAACAAGTGTTTTGGGTTCATATTCTGTTTGAGGTAGAATGGCAATACCAAGATTTCTGCCCAAGGACCTTACTGCTTAGTGTAATGAAATAATTATGCAAATAACTTTAATTAGTGCTAAAAGAGTGGTTGAAAGAAAGGATTATAGTCCTGGCTCAGGGTCGCTCCATAGGTGTAGGTTGGAGCATCGTCCTGTACACCCAAAAGTCACAGGTTCTATTCCCAGTCAGGGCCCATATCTCGGTTGTGAGTTCAACCCCTGGTTGGTGCATGGAAGGCAACCAGTGTTTCTCCCTCTCCCTCCCTCATTTCCTTCCTTCCCCTCTCTCCCAAATATCAATGAGCATGCTCTCGGGTGAGGATTAAAAGAAAGAAAGAAAGAAAGAAAGAAAGAAAGAAAGAAAGAAAGAAAGAAAGAAAGAAAGAAAGAAAGAAAGAAAGAAAGAAAGAAAGAAAGAAAGAAAGAAAGAAAGGATTCTAGGAATTAGCTTGAAGAGAAAGAGTTGACTTAAGGCTCTGGTGATAAAGAAGTGGCATTTGAGCTAGTTCTTGAGGAATGGATAAGATTTTGTCAGGCAGCAGCAGAAGGAATGGCATTCGGCGCAGTAGAAATGGTTTGAGGAGCCTGGCCATTGTGTTTCAGTGGTTGAGCATCAACCCATGAATCAAGAGATGTCCATCTAGAGAAAGTAAAGTAGTCTGGGTGGCTAGAGCATACTGTACAAGTAAAGATGAGGCTGGAAAAATAGGTTAGACAGTAAAAGGACTTGAATGCCAAAGTAAGGAATTTGGACTTGTTTTTCCAGGAAGCCTTTAAAGGTCTTTTATATCCAGGCGTGATCTTGTAAGCGTTGTAGGGGACTTAGCAAGATGCATAATTATCTCTTTATCCTCTGTGCATCGATGAGATGAAGTCTAGTTTCATTCATAATTATTAATTTAGAGCCTTGTCCTGAATGAAAAAAAAGATGTCTATTTCACGCCATTGTTTTTAGTGCCCATCTCCTTATGCCCAACACTTTTCCTTCTTTCTTTCTTCTACCTGACAAAAGCAAAACAAAAACCAACATACAGCATTACCTTGTAGTATCTCTGGCCACATCTCTTAAGTAAGCGGGCCCACAGTCACAGTATCCTTTTCATTACAGGCAAGAAGAGAGGCGGAGGCGGTCCTTCCAGGATTACACTGGGCAGAAAATCACCCTTGAGGCTGTCCTGAACACTACCTGTAAGAAGTGTGGCTGTAAAGGTAAGGTGAAGCCTCTGCCATTTCAGTCTGTCTCTCCTTGGGGGCAGACCCTGTATTGGATGAATAAGTAGCCTAGTGAGTTTAGTTCACCCTGTTTTTAAGCCAACAGATGGCTTGACCTGTTCATGCTATTATTTCTACCAGACTTACATCAGAGTTCATGGCTTGCTACTTTTTCTGTTTCCTTTTCTGAATGCTAGCTCTGCTGCTGGCTCTGGTGGTGACCTTATTATACTATCACCACCTCTTCTCACCTCTCTGCAGCTAATGCCCTACCTGGGCAAGGTCCCAGGTACTCTGCCAGGAAGGTAAGAGTGTTGGATTATGATTAACACTCTAATAAATTTTATCTCCAAAGTATCATTATTGTTCTGCTGCAATAATTAAGCAATTTAGAAATATATTCCTTAAGGATTCAAGTTAAACCCTTTCTTGCTCATCTCTTTTAACTTCAGAGTTCTGAATGCAGTATCCTTTTAGTAATAAAGAACACCCTCTAGTCATTTCCTTTTAGCTTTGCTTCCTCAGGTTTCCTCTAGTCTTACTCAAATATTAAAGAGCTCTTTCAGCCAGACTTCCTTGTTGGAGCAGTAATGAGAGGGATTGCCAACTTCTCATTTCAGAGTGGCCTCAATTTGTCACCATGCTCCCGAGCTTTCCATCTACCTAGCCTTGCTGATTTTTCTATTTGTGCCCTGGTTGAGGTTGTGGGGTTTAAGCCCCTGTTTATCATTAATGCAAAGGGAGAAAGGAAAAATGAAATGGAGAGAAAGAATACCTCCTCAGAGGAATTGTGGGAGCATTTCAAATATTTGGAAAACTATGCTGTATTCTTCTTTCAGGCACCATCCAGCTTCTGGATTCTGAGTTAGAAAGTAGTTTACATGTTGCTTTTGATGGTTTTATCCAATTCGCTGTGCCCCTGAGATAGGGTCTACAGTAAGCTCAGGCAAAAACCAGCTCTGTGGCATCTTTTAAAGGGGCCCTTGATAGCACTGTAGGCTCAGGGAAGGTGGGGTCTTCTTACCTTCAACTTGTGTCCACCAGGTATGACATGAGGCAGAGAAGAATTATGAGAGGGAATTTGGCCAGTCGGCAAAGGCTGGGCCAAAGGTGGTTGGCTTTGGTGCAGTAGAAAGAGTACAGGGCAGGGGGGCACAAGACCCTAGGTAAGTTTTACTTCTGCTGCTATCTGTGTGACCTTGCACTACTTCTCTACTCTGGGCCTTCATTTTCTCTGCAGATGCAGTGTTGGATTTGATTATTTCTAAGGCCCTTGCCAGACCTGACAGTCTGTGCATGTCAAGTGCCCTAGGTGACTGTGCCTGTCTCTGTGTGTGTTAGCTTGGATGCTGTCCTCCTGCCAGCTGTCTGAGAGCTATCTTTCTTCAGGACCTTGGTCTGCCACTTGGCTCACTCTGCTAAACATTCTGCTCTCTGGAACAGCCTTTTGCTGTCAGGAATAAGTTCCAAATAGATCTTTAAAAATGACTAAGCTTCATTGCTAATAGAGTGCAGTACCAGCCTGCATCCTCTGTATCTTCTGCTGTTTTGAAAGCAGCACTGGTGTTTCCCACAGCTTCAGGACCAGCTGGAAGTCAGGCTCAGGTTGAGTAAACAATGTCATCTTGAGGTGACAGAAAATCTGTCCCAAATCCAAAAGCTGCTCTGAATGAACTTGGTAATACCTCCTGAACAAGCTAGCCCTTCCAGGAGTCTCTGGGGAAGCTTCACCTGCTGAGAAGAACGATTACTTTTTCCTCCCAACTTTTCTACTTCTCTTCTGCAGGCCACTTTGCAAAGGATTGTTTCATGCAACCAGGTGGGACCAAATACTCTCTGATACCTGATGAGGATGAGGAGAAGGTAGAGGCAAAGGCAGCAGATTTTGATAAGGCTGACCCTACAAAGAATTCTAGGAAAAGAAAGAAGGTGAGTGCCATTGTGCTTTTATTTTATTTATCATGTTTTTTGTTTTAGAATGAAAATGTACTTTACACAGAAATGTAAGAAAAGCTGAAAAATATAAAGAACATTAGAATCTCTTGTTATCTTTCTATCCAGAGAAACTCTTAAAGTATTTTTGGTATGTTCTAATGTTTTATAGGTAATATTTAATACACACACACATATACACACAAAATTATAGTTATCTAGACATAATTTATACCCTACTTTTATTATACTTACTTAAAGCATTTTCTGGTGTCCTTATATGTTCTTCAAAAACTTGATTTAAGAGCCACTGTGTGATGTTTTATTTAATAACTAGAGGACTGATGCATGAAATTTGTGCAAGGGTGGGCCCTTGCAGCCCCAGCTTCATCCGGAAGGTCGTCCAGACAGTTGTTCTGCTGTTCGGTCTAATTAGCTTATTCGTCTTTATTATATAGGATTTTTCTATTGTTGGATATTTTTTATTATTTCCAACCTAAATTTTTGGCCACATATCTTATTGTTTTCTTTGGTTGCATTCTTAAAAAGATTACTGAATTAGGGCTTTAAGGCTCTTAATACATTTTGTCAAATTATTATACCAGAAAGTGTTGGATGAGCATGTCTGTCTCAGTGAATTAAGTCTCTTACCTATGTAGTACTTACAGCAGAAGAATTCATGAAACAGATTGTGGAGCACAAAAGCTGCATTTGTAATTTGTCACATGATACACAGAGGAAATGAAAAACTATGCAACGGTTTGGTCAAGAGATAGTGGTTCTCATGCTGTGTAGTATTTTTCTAATTGTGGCCAGTTATTACGTTTGGGAGTTTTGTTTTGTTTTGTTTAAAGCTTTAGCAAACTTTTGTTGTGCCCACCTTGTTTCAGACATTGCAAACTGAGGAATATAAAAACTGTGATCAAGTCCTTGCTCTCAGTGAGCATTATCCTACAAATTAAGTATTATCTTCACCCTGGTGGCATGGCTCAGTGGTCAAAGATGTCAAGTGGGTAGTCGAATATCTAAATCTAAGGTTTCAGAGAAAAAGTGAGGGATAGAATTACAGATTTGGATTTTTTTAAAAAGATACAAACACTTAATTTGGGGATTATTTGCATAAAATTGTATGTAAAACCACAGGACAGGAAGAGATTCCGTAGGGGGAAGGTAGCCAGAGAAATTTTAAAATTTCTTACCCAAAGCTGCTCCTTTTACATTCTGCTCTATCTCAGTGAATAGATTACCATTCACCCAGTTGCTTAAGCCAAAATCTTCAGCCTTTGGGTATGTTTGTTTTTTAATTGTGGTAAAATACAGATAACATAAATTTTATCATCTTAACCATTTTGAAAGTGTACATTCTTTGACATGAAGTAAATTTGTACTGTTGTGCAATCAATACTGCCATTTATTTCCAGAACTCTTCATCTTGCAAAACTGAAAGTCTAGGCACATTAAACAATAATTCCTCATTTTCTCCTGCCCCAACCCCTGGAAACCACTATTCTGCTTCTGTCTCTATGATTTAGACTTCTCTAGAAACCTTATTAAGTGGAATCATACAGTCTTTGTCTTTTGGTGACTGTCTTGTTTGACTTAGTATAATGTCCTCAGGGTGTAGCATGTGTCAATCTTTTTAATATTTTATGTATGTATATACTATATTTTACTTATTCATTTATTCATTGTTGACACTTGGGTTGCTTCCACAGCTTGTGCAAGAGGCAACTAATTGATGTGTTTCTCTCACATTGATGTTTCTGTCTTTCCCTCTCACTCTCCCTAAAAAATCAATGGAAAAATATCCTCTGGCGAGGATCAACAACAGGAACAAAAAATCTTTAGTGATTTTTTTCCATTATACTTAAAATCCAGAATACCTCCTGTGAAAACAAACTGTCTAACCCTATTCGTTTTCAGCTACAACCTTTAGCAGGTAGTAACTTATATCTAGCTAAAACATTGTTTTGTCTTTTTTATGTGTTTTATTATTTTTTATTATATATTTTTTATTGATTTCAGAGAAGGGAGAGGGAGAGAGTGATAGGAATATTAATGATGAGAATCATTGATTAGCTGCTTCTTGCATGCCCCAAAAAGGGATTGAGCCTGCAACCCAGGCATGTGCCCTTGACTGGAATCAAACCTGGGACCCTTCAGCCCATAGGCCGACGCTCTGTCCACTGAGTCATACCAGCTAGGGCTATGTGTTTATTTTTATAGTTCTCTTTTATGTACGGCAAGGAATGTAAGATTTATATTTACAGTTGTATAAAGTTTCCCTTTCAAGAAAAAAAAATTTTTTTTCCATTCACTGGTGGGGTCCCCAGGTCTGGCCTTTGTGCTCTTGCAATCTGGGACCCCTCAGGGAATGTTGAACTTCTTGTTTTGGCCCAATCCCTTCAGGCCAGGATCACTGGTGTACCTCAAGAAACATTTTTTAAAATAAAAATAATAAAATTTTAAGTAAATAAATAGCAAGTTATAAACACATGGAAGAAAAATTGTGGCAATATTATAGCAATAACTAATACTTGGAAAACATTGATTTAGAGCAGTGGCAGTGTTATTTTAGTTTGATAATATTCTATGAATCAAAGAAATAGAAATTAGCAAAAGTCCCTGCTTCTAGTGCCTTCCAGAAGCCTTCTGCAAACCTTTAGCATTGCCACATTTAGCCTGGTTCCTTCACAGAGGCAACCCTGGATCCACCCCGCCTGCAGTATTGCTTTATTTTGAACATAGGACTTGGCTTTACATACCTTTATTTCTTGAAGTTTCTGAAGCATCCTGTAGATCTGAGGACTTGATTTAAAAAGGAAAAAGGAAAGTTTCAACTACATAATTTTTTTATTCTATACTAGAGGCCTGATGCATGAAATTCATGCAAAAGTAAGCCTTCCGCCAAAACCGGTTTGGCTCAGTGGATAGAGTGTCGGCCTGCAGACTGAAAGGTCCTGGGTTCGATTCCGGTCAAGGGCATGTACCTTAGTTGCGGGCACATCCCCAGTAGGGGGTGTGTAAGAGGCAGCTGATCGATGATTCTCTCTCATTGATGTTTCTAGCTCTCTATCCCTCTCTTTTCCTCTCTGTAAAAAAATCAATAAAATATATTAAAAAAAAAAAAAGTAAGCCTTCCTTCCCCCGACTGATGGCTCCAGGTCCCTCCAGCACTTGGAACCCTGGCTTTTTTTTTTTTTTTTTTAATATATTTTATTGATTTTTTTACAGAGAGGAAGAGAGAGAGATAGTTAGAAACATCCATGAGAAAGAATCATCGATCAGCTGCCTCTTGCACACCCCTCACTGGGGATGTGTCCGCAACCAAGGTGCATATCCTTGACCAGAATCGAACCTAGGACCTTTCACTCCGCAGGCTGACGCTCTATCCACTGAGCCAAACCGGTTTTGGCAACCCTGGCTTCTTTCGCAGCCCCGGCTTTGTCTGGAAGGTTGTCTGGTCTAATTAACATATTATGCTTTTATTATTGTACACTAGTGGCCCAATGCACGAATGAAGATTTGTGCAAGAATGGGCCTTCTTTCCCCTGGCTGCCGGTACCGCCTTCACTTTGCCTGGAACAGCCTTTGTGCTCCGGCCTGGAGCCCCCTTTCTGCCTTCCCACACTGCCCAGAGGCCAGGAGTGGCTGGGTGGTGCAGAACACCTACTTCCCACCCTGCCCCTGGCCACTCAGTGCCTGTGTATGCAAATTAACCTGCCATCTTTGTTGGGTTAATTTGTGTCCTGCTGATTGGTGGGCGTCGTGAAGGGCGGTCAATTAGCATGTTACTCTTTTATTAGATAGATAATAAAAGGCTAATATGCAAATTGACCAAATGGCAGTAACGGCCAGTCAGTATGATGCACACTGACCACCAGGGGGCACACACTCAATGCAGGAGCTTCCCCCTGGTAGTCAGTGTACTCCCATAGGGGGAGCGCTGCTCAGTCAGAAGCAGAGTCACTACTGAAGGTTGTCCGGCTGACGGTTTAGGCTTAGGTCCACTAAGCCTAAGCCATTAGTTGGATATCCCCTGAGGGCTCCCAGACTGCGAGAGGGCTCAGGCCTGTCTAGGTGTAATAAAAATGTATGTACAGTTTTGTTTTCTACTGTTTTTACTTTGTCATAAGCATCTTGCTGTTTTTATCACATAATCTCAATTCCACTTATTTGAAATGGCTGTACCATATTATTTCAGGCAGGTGTTGGGGAATTGCATTTTTGGAGGCAGTAGAGGGTGATACTTAAGAACCTGGGCAGAGGAAAACAGACTGCCCAAGTTTCATCACAGCTCTGTCTTCTCCTCATTGTGGAATTAGGTTAATTACTGAATTTCTCTGAATCTATTTCCCTATTTGTGAAATGGAAATAATAAGTATCAACTTCAAAAGGTTATTAGGATGCATGTAAAACTCTGAGTACAATGCCAGGCGTACAGCAAAGATCAATATAAGTCAGCTACTAGTAGCTGTTGCATAAAGGCAGAGACTGGGTTTAAGTACAGACCTTGGGTTCAGGATGCTCTTTATATATTCTATATATCAATCCCTTATCAGTTATATAATTTGCAAATATTTTCTCCCTGTGGGTTGCCTTTTTACTCTGTTGTTAGAGTGTTGTCTCCATACACCAAGGTTGGGGGTTTGATCTCTAGTCAGGGTTCATACAAGAAGCCACCAATGAATGCATAAATAAGTGGAATAACAACTCTATGGATGTTTCTCTCAAAAAAAAAAGAGAGAGAGAAAGAAAGATAGAGAAAATTATTGTGTCATGAAGCTTAAGGGTTTTATAATTTTAACTCTTTTTTATAACTTTTTTTCTTATTGGATTGATTTGAGAGAAAGAGAGAAAAAGAGAAAGAAATAAAGAGAGATTCATATTTGTTGCTCTATTTATTTATGCATTCATTGGTTGCTTCTTGTATGTACCCTGACTGGAGATCAAACCTACAACCTTGGCACATCAGGTCAGCACTCTAACTAGTTGAGCCTGGCTTTGACTATAGTTTTAACTTTATATTTAGTTTTTTATCTAATTTGAAGCGGTTCTTTTTTGTATATAGTGTAAAGTAAAGGTCCAACTTCATTTTTTTTTTTTTACATAAGGATATCCAGTTTTCCTATCACCCTTTGTTGAAACAACTGTTCTTTCCTTATTGAATGATCTTGGCATCCTTGTTGACAAATCATTTGACTATATACCTGAGGGTTTATTTCTTACTCTCTGATCTATTCCATTGGTCTATATGTCTGTCTTTATGCTAGTTCAACACTGGTTAGACTATTCGTTGTAAGTTTTGAAATCAGGAAATGTGAGTTCTCCAACTTTGTTCTTCTTTTTCAAGATTATTTCGGGTATTTGTGATTCCTTGAGATTCCATATAAATTTTAGTGTGTATTTTCTATTTCTACAAAACTGTCAATGAGATTTTTATAGACCTATCAAATGTGTAGATTGCTTTGTACATTATTGACATCTTAGAGTGTTGTCTATGAACAGATTATTTTTCACTTATTTGTATTGTCTTTTGATTTCTTTCAGCGGTGTTATGTAGTTCTGAGGGTACAAGTCTTTTTGCCTCCTTAGTTAAGTTTATTCCTAAATATGTTATTCTTTTTGATGTTATTGTAAATGGAATTGTTTTCTTAATTTTGTTTTTGCATTGCTCATTGTTAATGTCTAGAAATGCAACTGATTAGAGAGTGTTGATTTTTGTATTCTGCAACTTTGTTGAATTCATTTATTAGTTCTAATAGGTGTGTGGGTTTTTTTGGGGGGGGTTTTTGGTGTGGGATCTTTATGATTTTTTGCATAGGAGTTCATGTCTGCAAACCGGTAGTTTTCTTTAGTAGAGCTAGATTTTTTAACTCTGCTTTTATTTATATGTTTCAGGAATTTTTCTTTCTCTTTTAACCTTTCAGGATCTAAATGGTATTTGCCAGAATCCTAAAGTGGTTCTGTGGATATCTCATTTCTGTGGATCTTTGGTTAAATTGTTTTTGCATTGCTTAATACACCTGATGCAATTAGTTATTGCCTTGCTTCTAAGGCTGCCTTGAGGTACATATTTCAATTTTCTAAAATAATTACCTAGTATGTGCTAGATAAGAAGCTAGCTCTTTTGATCTGCTTAGTGATTATTTTACCCATTATTTTACCCTTCATCACTCTTTACTTATTAGAGGAATGGTCTGTGAACAATGTCAGTAATGATCATCTTAATATAAGTTAAAATATATTTGTGTATATGAACTTCTAACTCATGAGTCTACTTTATTTAAAAAGTGTTCTAGGAATTTGAAACCATTAAAACCTTCCCTTGATGTCCACTGTTTCCCCCCAATATATCATCTAGCATCATCTTTTCACCTCATTGTTAATCCCGTCATTATCTTTTATGCCTTACATAAAATACTTTTATATTTTTATTTTGTTTTATGCCTATAGAATTCTATTATAGACTTCTTTTTTAAAAAAAATATTTTTTATTGAGTTTTTACAGAGAGGAAGAGAGGGATAGAGAATTAGAAACATTGATGAGAGAGAATCATCAATCAGATGCCTCCTGCACGCCCCCCAGTGGGGATGTCCCTGCAACCAAGATACATGCCCTTGACCAGAATCGAACCTGGCACCCTTCAGTCCGCAGGCCGACGCTCTATCCTCTGAGCCAAACCGGTTTCAGCTATTATAGACTTCTATAATTGTATTATTATGCCACAGTTTTAGCTATTAGAAAAATGGAGATTAAGAAAAGTATCTCTCTGACCTGAAGTCACACAGTTGTTATCTTTTATAGTTATAAAAGATAGTGCTGAAATATGATCCCAGATCTTCAGGTTACTAACCCAATATTGTTTTTTTATATACCACACTTCAACCATTAATTCAGTTAGCTCTTCAATTATTTATCTACTCAACAAATACGTATTGAGTGTCCCACATGGATCTGTTTTGTATTGTGTTAGGTGCTCGAGATATCGGGACTCAGAGGGCACTTTCTTTGCTAGTTTTTGCCCTGTCACCAACTACTCTTAGCAACCATTTGACGTTATTTTTTTATCACAACCGTAAATCAAGATTCTAGGCCTCTTGTATGTTTTCTTTTACCCTCTAAATCTTTGATTCCATCAGGAGGTTGGTTTCCTTATCAGTAAAATCTTCTAACTCAGCTGGATGTTTTGGAGTGTATAAGAATGTTAGATTCAGATTCCTTTTCTAACATGAGTTGACTCTGGGAGCCAAATGTAGAACTGAGTAGGTTTATCTGAAGGGGAATGCTTCCGCAGTCCATGTTGCCGAATAAAATTGTGGGTAGCAGGAATGCCTAGTGTGTGGAAGGCATATATGGTGGACAACTCACTTATAATGAAATAGCACCTACACTCAAGCAGCTAATCGCATAAGAAGAACAATAAGCAGACAAAGTATATCTGGTGGCAAAGGACAGACACTCACTACAAGGAGATTATTGGGTCTCACAGAAATCCAATGATAGGAAGTGAGGTATGGCTGGGCTACCCAGAACTGGAATCAGAAAGGAACAGGTTATTGGGCTCTCATCTCTGCTTCTTCACATGACTGTTTCATTGTGCCACTCTCTGCAGTCTGGTGAAAGGGAATGCTTAATGGTGTTAGGCATGTTGGGGAACCAGGAAATGGCCCAGGATAAAGAAAGGATGTTACCTGTTCCAAGTAATGGCTGGCACGCCCTGTCACCTTTGAATAGTCTCTATGATCTTTGCTATCTGTATAGCTCCTCCAGTTCCATTGCTCAGTGAAACCTGCCCTCAGTTTGGAGAGTAATGGGGACTGACTCCTACTCCTGCTGGTAGGTAGTAATGAAGGGAGCGGGGACAGGACTAAGAAAATCTTCTAGTCCTGAACTCCCCAACTCTTTATGCCCAACTCTTTTTTATTTTATTTTATTTTTTTAAAGTGAAGTATTCTGAAAATATCCTTCCAAGCCACATTTCTTTCTTTTTTTTTTTCTATATATTTTATTGATTTTTTTTACAGAGAGGAGGAGAGAGGGATAGAGAGCTAGAAACGTCGATGAGAGAGAAACATCGACCAGCTGCCTCTTGCACACCCCCCACCGGGGATGTGCCCGCAACCAATGTACATGCCCCTGACCGGAATCGAACCTGGGACCTTCCAGTCCGCAGACCGACGCTCTACCACTGAGCCAAACCGGTTTCGGCCCAACTCTTTTTTAAAAAGGGGGAAGATTTATGGGATCTGAAGAGAAACTCTTTTTATCAAGTATGCATGTATTGAATGTATAACCTTGTCCAAAAATCTAGTATGCATTGGATTAGTTCTACATACTGATTTGGTACCATGACAGTTTTTATTCCAGTGTCTGAAAACTGTAAGTGATTTTTGTTGGACATAATTAGGACAAGAGGAAACTGTTTTTCAAATGGAAATGGGATATGAAGTGGTTGGCAAAATTGGAATAGAGGTTTTTATAATGAAGCCCTGAAATTTTTTCCAGGAAACTGTGGTCTGGGCTTTGCTGACCTCTTTTACTTGTCATGTGCCAACATGAATCTTTCTGAATCAGTACTATATTTTGAGCAAGCATGTGCTTCGAGTCTCAGACTGTCTGCTGATTAAAGTGAAGTTTAGCTATGTTTGATCCAGAATATAATTTTATTCTTTTGATGTGGTTACTATAATTACTTTCTGCTGAATTATATATGGGAGAACAGAAAGAGGAATGCCATCTCTTGGCTGCAATACTGGCTCTGTCCTGTTGTCCAGGACAACTTCTGGTGCCCATCTGAGAGAGAGATTGCCAGTCCTGGGTCCATTTTGCTTGAGCACTGAGTCATCCAGTACAGTCTGAGTTCCTTTAAGACTCTTCACAATCTGTCCAATTTCCCACTATCCTCTCTCATAGTCCCTTCCCTTACACTGTATTCTAAGCTGATTTATTAAAAGAGCATATGCTGCCCTGGCTGGTGTGGCCCAGTTAATTGAGCATTGTTAATTGAGCATGCACCAAAAAGGTCATTGGTTCGATTTTTGGTTGGGGCACATGCCTGCGTTGAGGACTTGATCCCCAATGATGTTTCTCTTTCACATCGGTGTTTCTCTTTCTCCTCCCTTCTCTCTCTAAAATCAATAAAGAAAAAGCTTATTAAAAGAGCATCTACTGTGTGCTGAGCTCTGTTTTGATCACTGCAAGTACAATAGTGAATGAAAGAGGTAAAATTCCTGTTTTCATGAACCTACATTCTGATAGGGTCACAGACAATAAATTGCTAAACCAAATACAAAATAGTACTAATATGTCAAGTAGTGATAAGTTTTATGGAGAAAAATTAATTTGGTTATAAGAGACAGGGAGTACTAAAATGGGGGTGGGTGTGATAAGTGACTTGACATTTAGATAGGGTGGTAAGGGCAGGCTTTTTTTATAAAGCATCATTTGAGTGGATATTTGAAGAAAGTGAGGAAGCAAGCTACTCAGAAGTGGAGACAGAGCTTTTCGGTAAGTACATTAGCCTGATGTTGGCATGTTTTATTGATAGTAAAGAGGCTGGTGTAGCTGGAGTGAAGTGAATGAG
This sequence comes from Pipistrellus nathusii, assembly GCA_963693515.1. Classification (NCBI taxonomy): domain Eukaryota; kingdom Metazoa; phylum Chordata; class Mammalia; order Chiroptera; family Vespertilionidae; genus Pipistrellus; species Pipistrellus nathusii. The sequence continues at coordinate 18,413,388 of OY882859.1, forward strand.
AAGAGAGGAAGTTAGAGGAAACACAGGGCTATCTAGAAGAATACGAAGACTTCACCTTTCATGGAGTAAGATGAATGTCATTAGAGGTTTTGACTAGATGAATGATATGTTCTAACTTTCCTTTTAAGAGAATTATTTTGGCTGCTGTGTGTAAATTAGATAGTCAGAAAGCAGGAGTGGGAGCAATTAATGGCATAGTTAATAACCCGGGTGAGGTGATGGTGACAGACTAGAATGAGGGTGGGGTGGTGAGAAGGGATTGAAGTGTGCTCAGTTTTGAAGATAGAGCTGAGAGAACTTGTTGAGTAATTGGTTATGAGTTAGAAAAGAGAACAGTTAAAGATGACTAACTGGAAGATTTGAGTTAAGAGGAGACCAAATGAAGAATGGGAGTGGGGTTTAGTTTGAGTTGCTATATATGAATATGGGAAAGAAAGCTGGGAGTTGCCCTAACCATTTTGCTCAGTGAGCATCAGCCTTCAGACTCAGGGGTTCTAGGTTCGATTCTGGTCCAGGGCATATACCTTGGTTACAGGCACATCCCCAGTATGGGGTGTGCAGGAGGCAGCTGATTGATGTTTCTCATTGATGTTTCTGACTCTCCATCTCCCTCTCCTTTCCTCTTTATAAAAAATCAATAAAATATATATAAAAAGCTGGGAGGAGGCAAGACATGTGAGTTGGGATGCCTATCAGATATACACATGGATGTGTAGAGTAGGCAGTTGATGTATAGTTCATAGTTAAAGGAGAGGCTCAGGTAAGAGATACAAATTTAGAGAGAATATAGTCAATAGTGTAACAACTTTGTATGATGAAGGTAATTGGACTTATTGTGGGTTTCACTTTGTAATGTATGTAAATATTGAATCACTACATTGTATATATGCAACTAATATTGTAAGTCAGTTATATTTTATTTTTTAAAAAGAGACATGAATTTGGAGTACATATAGATGGTATTTAAATTCATATATGAGATCACCTGGAGAATAAACATAGGGAAAAGAAGGGGTTTGAGGACTTGAGACCCAGAGTGCTCTAACTTTTCTAGATATGGAGATGAGGATGAACCAACAAAGATTGAAAAGGGAAGTTGGTGGAAAAATAAGAGAATGTGGTAGATGAGATGAGGAAGTGTTATAAGGAAAATGGACTCTGTTGAATGTAACTGATCAAGTAAATGAGACCCAAGAATTGGCCATGGATTTGGCAAGAGCTTTTTCAGTAAAATGGTGGGGTAACAACTTGCTTAAAGTACTTCTGAGGGTTTTTGTTTGTTTGTTTATTGTTGGGAATGAGCCAGTGAAGAAGAAAAATTGATGCAAAAGAGAGGACAGCCCTGGACCAATGTGGAGTAGGAGAGAAGGGATGGGATCCAGTGCGTAGTTAATAAGCCACACAAGATACTTGGTCACTTGTAAGATCCTTCAAGCATTTGCCTCATTCTGTCTTCCCTTTGTCTGGAAGGCCCTTGCTTCCCTTCCTCTTATCAACACTACCACTATGCCACCTGCCAAAACCAATCCTACAAGATCGATATCTCTCTCTCTCTCTCTCTCTCTCTCTCTCTCTCTCTCTATATATATATATATATATATATATATATATATATATATATCCTTCATGAAGTAATCCTGAGATTCATCAGGCATGATTGATTTCTCTCCTTTGTGTGTCCATGCCATGTTTTTTGTACTTTTTTTTACATCACTTTTATAGACTGCCTAGTATCTTAATTAGTCTTTCTCCTTAATTAGTCTTTCTCCTCAATTTGTTCCTTGAAGGTTCCTGGTTCCTAATTTCTGACGCATTCAACTATTACAAAAGACTAATCAGTAACTATTTCTGGCTCATAGAAGGTACTCAGTAAATATTTGATGAATAAATGTACTATATGATTGTAAGAAGTTATTTCTCTTGTTTGATGAGGTTGGCTTAGGTTTGGAGGAATGGTGCCAGGCTCCACTCAATGAGTGTGTTTACTTTGCATCTACTATTAGTGCAAATAGTACTCTGTCTGAATTCTATTAAAAAATTGTGTGTTCTCGGGCGGGGAAAAAAATTAAAAAAATTGTGTGTTCTCATTACCAACACTGTATCAATGGGTCTTTAAAGAACTTTGTAGATAGTAAAGTTCAGTAAAAATTTGTGAGTTAATTAATGAAACTTTTCTTCTGGTCTTTACCTTTTCCAATATATGATAAACTGGTGCCTTAGAGGCAACTTCTAGCCAGGAATCACCCTCTATCCCAGCGATTTTCAGCCCTTTTCACCTCATGGCACACTTAAACTAATTACTAAAATTCCGCAGCACCAAAAAATATAGTGTTTTTTTTTTTTTTTTTCAGACTGACAAAAAGTGTAGGTATAATTTTGATTATTTATATTGGGTAGTTATTGTTGTATTGGCTGTTGTCATTTTTTTATTTGAAATTTAAGGGAAAAGGGTCAGTGCCTCTGGCTAAGTAGCCAGGTATTGCATGTTTTAAAAATTCTTGCAGCACATCAGTTAGAAATTGCTATTCTTATCTAATTTTCCAAAAGTTTACCCAGAGAATCAATTTGAGAATCAAATTATCTCTTCAGAGTCAATCATTTCTCAAGAATAATTCTTAAGAATAAATAATAATAAAGTGCTTGCTTGTTTGATTTCTTTCCAAATCAGTGCTTTTTATAATAAGTTAGTTATTGCCTATAATCTAGACAGGGCTCAAAAGAACATCTATATTGGGACCTCCAACCTGAGTCAAATACAGTTTCTACCACTTGGGCAAGTTACTTTATCTCAGTCAACATCTCTGAAGTTATAAGTCTTGCCAAAATATATAAGGATAATTGTGTCCACTTAATCGATTTGCTGTGAAGGTTAGATAAAGAATGTGTGAAAAGTGCCTAGCTCAGCATCTAGAAAAGTAAGTAGTCAGTAAATGTTAGCTGCTGTTATTCCCATTTCAGTTTTTGCTTTGGTTTTTCTCTTACACATGGCTGCTGCTATACTGTTTAAGAACTGTAGAGAAAATGGGTGGGCTAGCTGATGTGGCACGGGACATGTAATTTTCCTAGAGAGCAGTTTTGAGCAGTGGCTTCTTTCCCATGTCCCTCCTGGCCTGCTTGCCAAGGGCTCACACCCCTGGGTCATTTCTTTACCTTTTATCTTCTCCACTTCCCCCACGAATGCAGTTAGTTTCACTTTTGGTGGCTGTCCATCTCCTACCCTAACTCCCAACTTTCCTTTGGAACTACAACTTCTAAAGTGATTGTTCTTCTCTAGCTCAAGGTTTGACACACAATGAAAACGATGTAATCTGCTGGAGTACTAGATTTTCTTTGCTTGGATTGCAAAAGACGTTTTGCATCAAGATTGAGGTTTGTTATTACTCCTTGCTAAGTAGTGTACATGTCCTAGCATGCCAGGGTTCTCAAATGATTTGTATTTCTCTTTGTTTCTTCTGTGCCTGCATCTTTGAAAGAGTTTAAAGTGGAAATAATGCCAAACTCTAAGAAAATACCACATTCTCATCACTATAGTGTGGATCAACTCATTGTACTTCTCTGCTTTGCAGTTTTCTCATTTCTAAAATGGGACTAATAATTTCTGAACTTTTACCTTACCATATTGTTGTTATAAAATAAGGGATGCAGTGGCCTGAAAGGTCTCAGGTTCGATTCTGGTCAAGGGCATGTACCTTGGTTGCAGGCACATCCCCAGTGGGAGGTGTGCAGAAGGCAGCTGATCGAGGTTTCTCTCCCATCGATGTTTCTAACTCTCTATCCCTATTTCTTCCTCTGTAAAAAATCAATAAAATATATATTTTTTAAAAAGATAAGGGATGCAGCCCAACCTGTGTTGCTCAATGGTAGTGCATTGACCCATGCACCGAGAGGTCACCGGATCAATTCCTGGTCAGGGCATATGCCCAGGTTGTGGGCTCAATTCCCCATGAGCATGCAGGAAGCAGCCCATCTATGTTTCTCTCTAACTCTCCCTTCCTCTCTCTGAAATAAAAAAAACACATTCATTTATTTATTTTATTTATTTACTTATTTATTTTCATTGATTTCAGAGAGGAAGAGAGAGGAGAGAGAGATAGAAACATCAGTGATGAGAGAGAATCATTGATCGGGTACCTCCTGCAGGTCCCCTACTGGGGATCGAGCCTGCAACACAGGCATGTGTCCTTGACCGGAATTGAACCCGGGACTTTTCAGTCTGCAGGCCAACGCTCTATCCACTGAGCCAAACCAACTAGGACAAAAATATATATTTTTAAAAGGGTAAGGATTGTAGTTGGTTGTACTACATTGTCTTGTACACCAGAAAGATTTTGAGTTGTTTCCAGTTGGCGCGTCTGATGGATGTAATCTCTCATATCTCTCTCTTTCTTTTTTTCTCTCTCCCTCCCAACCTCCCTCCCTTCCTCTTTTTTTAGAATCCTCAGGTGGCAATTAAAAAAAAAAAAAATCCCTGGCTGGTGTGGCTCAGTAGTTGAGCATTGACCTTTGAACCAGGAAGTCACGGTTCAATCCCTGGTCAGGGCACATGCCCTGATTGCTGCCTCGATCCCCAGTATGGGGCATGCAGGAGATAGCCAATCAATGATTCTCATCATTGATGTCTCTCTCTCTCTCCCTCTCTCTTCTCTGGAATCAATAAAAATATATTTTAAAAAAAGATAGGGGATGCAGAGAGTTTGATAAACTAGTGCTACTGGATGTAAGAAGTATTATTACTCTCCTTCTTCATTTATTTTTCCAGGTTGGGCCAGGCTTTGGGGGAATGGGTGCCAGATTCTGCATTTGCTTATTTATTTCCCCAGGGCCATGCCTTACCTAAGGGGCAAGCCTGGGGAGACTCCTAAGCCCATATAGTCTGTGATGGGCTTCTATGATCTTGCCACCCAGGAAGGTGCAGTACCATAAGCCAAACCTTTAGTTTGCCAACTCTCAGCTCCTCACAGCCCTGGTTCCTATAGCTTGGTAATGTGGGCCTAGGAAGCTTCCCTTCTCTCTACTCTATTGGAGACCCCAAAATTTTTTTTGTTTAATCTCTCAAAACTTAGGTTTATCTGCCATAGATACATAGCCAGGCTGTCAGAACATTCTGGGAGTTCTCTGAAATGAGAGAATACAATACTTCTAGCTACCCCTGAGTGTCTACCATGTATCAGGCACTATAGATAGAATTTGTCTTGTTTAATACTAATAGCATCCTTTGAAGTAGATATTTATCACTTGCAATTTACTAAAAAGAAAACTAAGGTTCAAAAAAATCTCTTATTTCAAGTCACATAGCTAGTAAGTGATCATCATACCACAAGGCCTCCAGCACTATATAGGAAGAGGGACTATATATGCTACAGAGGAAAATTCAGATTTCCAGTCCTGTGATTTACATGCAGATCCTGACCCTGCTTGTGGGATCTGGGGCAAGTGGCTTTCAATTTCTCCAGCCACAGATACTATCTCATTAAATCTTAACCACAGCCATGTGACCTCTCTCTTGCTTTTTTTCTTTTCTTTTCTATTCTTATCTGTTTACATTTGAGGAAACTTGGTAAAGGTGAAATAATGTGCCCAAGGTTACAGAATAGAATAGTAAGTGTCAAAGCCAGAGCTCAAGCCTATTTGGTGTGTTCTCTCTCTCTCTCTCTCTCTCTCTCTCTCTCTCTCTCTCTCTCTCTCACACACACACACACACACACACACACACACACACACACACACACACACTTCTCACTGCCAGCTCCTAAGATGTGGTGCATCACTCAGGCAAACTCACAGCTTTCAGGATGCTAGTTAAAAGCCTATAGGAGCCGAAACCAGTTTGGCTCAGTGGATAGAGCGTTGGCTTGCAGACTGAAAGATCCCGGGTTCGATTCCGGTCAAGGGCATGTACCTTGGTTGTGGCACATCCCCAGTAGGGGGTGTGCAAGAGGCAGCTGATCGATGATTCTCTCTCATCGATGTTTCTAACTCTATCCCTCTCCCTTCCACTCTGTAAAAAAATCAATAAAATATATTTAAAAAAAAAAAAAGCCTATAGGAGCAAAGCTTTGTGCTCTTCCACTGTTTCCTTCTTTTCCCATAATCTCTCCTTCTTAGAAACCTTACTAAGGCAATATAAACATTTACAATTCAAGAAGGTTTATGCAAAACTTAAAAACTGCCCAGCACACCCCACAAAAGTCTGGGAACCTGCCTCCCATATTTTCTATAAGTTTGCACTGTTACTCTAGCAGCAGGGTGTAGTGGGTAGTTTTGAGGAAGTTCTTCCTTAAATTCTTCTTTATCAATAAAATCTTGTAAGATTATCATAAAGGTTAGAGATGATAAATATTCGACAGTAGGTAGAGCCTTAACAATAGATGGCAGTTATTTACCCTGGCAGCAAGAGCTAATAGAAACCAGACTGGGAGTCAGGAGTCCTAAATCTATTACTCTCTTATCCTGTGACCTTGGGCATGTGAGGCACTGTCTCTAGGTAGACTAGATGATCTCTAAGGACTCCTTTCAGCTTTAATATCTGTGCTTTTACAAATGAAAGTAATAATGCTTGTTTTTAAAAAAATCAAATTGGACAGAATTATTTGAAGTAAAAAGTGAAAGACAAAATACATTCCCAAGGAAATATTTGTTACCACTTTGTGTGCCTTCCACTATTTTCTGTGTATTTTAAATATATACAGGTACATGTAAATATATGTGTACACATTGTATGGTATGTATGTGAAACACACTGGAATCTAGAATACATACTGTAATAGGACTTGATCCTTTTACTTGCTTTGGGCATTTTTTCTTGTTAATACTTGAAGATATAACTTATTCTTTTTAATTAGTGTTTTGCATATTAAGTGGTCCTCTAGTGATCACATGTCATGATTTTTAAAAGCAAATGTACCAGTACATCCACTATGTTGAATTTTTAAATTTTCTCTTTAGGAAAAGAAGAAAAAAAAACATAGAGACAAGAAGTCATCTGACTCTGACAGTTCAGACTCTGAGAGTGATACAGGCAAGAGAGCACGGCACACATCAAAGGACAGCAAGGCATCCAAGAAGAAAAAGAAGAAGAAGAAGCACAAGAAGAAGCATAAGGAGTGAGAGTGCAGAGCAGAGGGGGTGGCTGAGAGAAGAGGGACCCAGGAGTCTTGTCCCCTTGCAGCCCTGGCTCCTACACTCAGTAGTGAGAATATGGCCTCCCACCCCATGACTCTCCCACTGGGAGATGGCTTCCTCTCATGCTGCAGGAAGCCAGATGTCAAAGGCATCTGCCTGAATGAGTTGTTTCCTTGTCACTCCTGGTCCATTTGCAAGTGACCCCTGCAGCTTACCCATCCATTCACCCAGTTTCCTTCATTCAGCAGGAGATCCTTTTACCCTCTCCAGCTGCCACTGCCAGAGCTTGATTCCTATAGAGGAGTCCAGGCTAGAGCCAGTTACTGCTGTGGAAGGGAGTCTGGCTGTAGTTGGAGAACAGTGCCTGGCCCCTCCCTATTGGTTCCCCCTGGGCTGGTTGGTGGGTGATTTCTGCTGTATCCAACACAGGGGCAGATGGATGGAGATGGGCATTCTGAGGGAGAACCTAAGAAATGGTGCTCACTCTTTCCATTCCCCCTAACACGATTCTGCTATGCTAGAAGTGACAGCCCATGTTTCGCAGCCAGAAACCATTGTAGTGACTGAGCTTGTGCGTGACATTCTGCCAGACCACCAAACCAGACAGCTCAAGCTAAGTTCATGGTTTTACTTTGTGTTTAATACTAAGAGTGAGTGGATTCCACTTCAGGTTCCTGCTTCAATGCCTGGCACTAAATGAAAGTGTGTTTGGTTTTAAACTTACTGAAAAATTTTATTGCTATTATACCTCTTCCCAAGTAACTTACAGACTTAGAAGTCACTGAATCTACAAGTTGACAGAAAAACATTTAATATGTAACCTTAGACTGTGGAGAAAGGTCTGCTGAGGTTCAGAGCCAGGTGTACTAGCAGGTCACGGCCTTCTTATCACTAATAAGCCCTCTGAGCTGATCAGATAACCAGTGAAATTTTACAACTGGGAGTAATGTTCTGTGCATTGGTGGGAGCTCAGCAGTCATCTTGACCAATGGGCATTTCTTCCCACCACAATGGCACAAGCCTGGATCCATTGTCCTGAGCCTGAATTCTGGAAAAAGAGACTACAGCATTGCACAGTGAAGGACAACTGGCCAGACCCAAGGGCATTCGGTGCAGGTGGGCTCAAGGTGAGAGTCCAGTAGCCAAGCTTGGGGAAGCCCTGCCACTGATTAGTCCAGGTTGGACTAGCTCATTTGGCTATGAAGAGGAAGTAAATTAGGCAAGGTGTAGATATAGCTGTTATATTTTGTATGTGTAAGGTGGTCAGCTACTGCCGACCCCGAGACTGTCCACTTCACTCTCATCCAGTGCTGCTTCCTGAGTGACCTTCAGGCCGGTGTTTCTGCCCACTCTCAGACACGGAAACAGGCTCATGGAGTCATGTCACCAAAGGCAAAAGGCAACGGTGGCCTTGGCTCTGCTTTATTGACCTGAGCACTCTTTGGATGCAGTTAAAAAAAACAAAACACAATGGGAGCTGGAACTGTATCCAGGATGGTGCACCTGACCCCAGAAGTATCCCCCCCCCCCCCCCCAAGGTGGATTTATACAAAATGCCAGAGGAAAAGACGAGGCAATCTGGTGCTGAGTCCAGGGCTAGCCAGTTGGCAGAGGAGCAGTCAGTGAAGCAGTGGGCAGGTCATGCTTCTTTCTCATAAGTGCGCGTACACACTACATTGCCGTGGGTGAGCGTCTGAAAGGAAAGAGAGAGTCCGATTGGGGCAGGGGTGAGGGAATAAACATATTGGAAGTACTCCATTCTGGTGGGGAAGCCCTCTGCCTTCATCCTAATAATCATTTATTGACTGCCTACTATATGCCAGGCACTTGACATATATTTTTTCTAATACTTACACCAGGTTTTTAAGTTATGCATGTAATCTCTCTTTTAGAGATTTGGGAAAATGAGTTTTGAGAGAAGTAAGTTGGTCAAGATCCATAGTGTTTCTTTTTCCCTTGCACCATTCTTCTCCCTTCATCCTTAATGCCTAAGATGGCGCCTAGCATGTTGTGTCTATACAACAGGTGAATACAAATATCCAGAGATTCATAGGGAAGGACTGTGCTAGGCCACCAACTTCCTTTCCTTCCCTAACTTGGATAATCCCAGGGCCAGAGTCCTAAACCATCACCATCCAGCCTGTCATCGTGGAGCCAGGCCCACGGTCTCACCATAGCCGATTGCCCAGAGTGTATTTGTCCTGCATATTGCATCTCTGCCAGAGGCAGGCACCTCATTCTTAACTCAGCAAGAATCTGCTCTGTGTGAGTGCAGGAGTGCTCTGACCCACGAAGATCTGCCATGAAAGGCAGAGTGAAACCTGGCCCTATGGAATTAGGAGATGGAGACCAAGGCTGACTGCTATCTCTGCCCCCAGGACTGAGAGTGTTCATTCAAGTCTACATTCTCCAAGTGAGGCCCCCCCAGGTTTGTCCCTGAACATACAGGTCACCAGCCTGTTATTGCTCAAAGGCTTTACATGCGGCAGCACAGTCCTAGGGAGGAGAGGGAATGCTGTGATAGAAGGTGGGAGCCCTGCTTTCTACTCTGAGGAGAGGCAGCAACACGGGAAACGTAAGGCTGTGGAGCACCTGCTGTCTCCCTCCCATATCAGTGACGCTTTGTACTCTGCATCCACTGTCTTATTCATACTTCCCAGGGTTAGTGTTGCTATTGTTGCAGTTGGACTCAAAGGTGGTTTGTTCAAAGTCATACAACCTGTAAGTTGAGATTTGAACCTAAGCCTGAGATGTGAGTCCAAAGCACTACACAAAAAATTCCTACCCAATATCACCCCAACATGTTCTCCACCCTCCACTGTCCCAGCTTCCAGTGCTGCCAGGGGGAGACCTTGGCTTTTTACGACATGCTTGGCTGAAGGGGCACAGTGGTAACCACTGGGGAAGGCTCCAAAGTTTTCCATCTTACCAGGACGAGTTTTCCATCCACAAGCTCCCGCACAAGTTTTGTTTCTTGCCCGTCCCATTTCTGCACATGGACAAGTTTGCCTCCATCCATCGTCACGGTGGACTGTGGGAACGGTAGAGGCCAGAGCTGTAATCTGAGTCAGGGTTGAGGGACAGCATGGGGCCTGGTCACTGGGCCACAGAGGACTCAGCCTCTGGCCCAAACTAATGATGGTAGGCCCAGAGTTCAAGCAGCCCACCTCCAGCTTAGCCCTGCAGGATATCCAGCTCACCTCCAGCCTCTGCTCCAGTACTGCCTGGCTGGGAAGGGCCTTTGGGTACTGGACAAGCAGAAAAGCAGGTAGTGTGGCAGACAGCCTGGCTCTGAAAGGTGCCACCAGTGTTCAGACGGGCATTTATCCTGTATTCTAGGTGAGGCCACAGCCCCAGTGCTCCTAAGATAAGGGTCATGCACCAATCTATATCCCTGGGAAAGACTGGCGAGGAGAGTCCGGAGACTCCAGCCTAGTGATCACATATAATGTCTAAAAGACCCTTGGGGTTGGGGGGTATTAGAAAATTGGACTCCTGCTCTGTATTCCCACCCCTCTCCTTAGTCCACATCATGTGATCCCTTCAGCTGACAAGTGGGCAGCAACTGCCAGGGCCTGGGACTGGGTGTCCTTGGAGTATTCCACAGCCCTGGCCAAATGCCCACTTGGTCTTCTGGGTACTACCAGCCTGCATCAGCTGGTTCTCACTTGGCAGCTCTCCCATTCTCTAGAAATTTAATTTTTTTTTTGGGGGGGGGGTGGTGGTGGTCTAGAGCGGGCTAAGAGACCCTGACTGAATAGAGCTCAGTAGAAGAATCTGAGATGGTTGTGTTCATATGTTTGGGGCTGGGAGGGCTGGGTGGGGGCTGCTGATACAGCCTTATTTCTAATTCCCTTAGTTTTTGCCCATTCAGCAAATTATTTTTAGCCAGGCATCCCAGGGAACTACTGTTGCCTTTAGTTGGGGTTCTTGGCCCTCCAGGTAGGCTAGTTCAAGGAAGTATAGGCATGTGGTAGGGGCAGCCACTTCCCAGATAGGCTGCATCTTTAGGCAACATCCCCTGCAATTCTGACTGAGCTCCAGCTTCCTCCACAGGGAAGAGACCAGATCCTTCCCGGTGGCAGCTGTGAGGAAGGGAAATGGCTGAGGGCTGAATGATGAGTCTAGAGGTCAAAGACCCTTAGTCCTCTTTCCCAGGCCTAGCCCAGGGGAGGCCTGAGGGAAGCTGCCAAGAAAGAGCCACTGGCGGGTGGAGCCCTGAGGACGTGGACTAAGGCTTGGTCAGAAGATAACTACAGACACATCCAGGACAATGCCCTGTCCAGATCATAGCTTCTGCCTGTGGACTGGCGGCACTGGAAATACTTCTCCAGGGTCATTGGCCAAGTCCTGGAGGAGGAAGCATCTGAGTGGATCTCACGCCTTGTCCCCAGCTTCCTCCCTTGCTGGAGGCCAGGATGACCTGCTAACTCAGTGGAGGGCCCTGACTGGGCATCATTCCGAAAGCACTTGAGGTAACATCCATGGCCACAACACTCCCCCATCTTGGAAGAGGAAAGAGAGTTATTGCATGTCGTTCACAAGGTCACGCAGCTGGAGCAGGAGCAGACACTGAGGTCAGAACTGGCTCTGCTGCTCGCTCCCAGAGGCAGCTGGTGGATGCTTCCCCAAAATGGAGGAAAACAGAACAGGACTAATGCACCCAGCACTGGAACATTCCAGTAGAGGTTTTAAGGCTGTTGTCTATTTCAATTCCCCACTACAATAATAGCCTCCAAGACTACCAGCTCATTCCCCTCAGGGTCTCAATGTCTTGCATGCCCCCTTCTTTGACTCACCTTGACCTTCCTGTCATCTGCCGTTGTCTCATCAAACTCCACTCCCAGCTTGAAGCTGATCTCCGAGTTCTTGAAGGTGCTTTGTGTTTTTATGGTGATCGTGTCCCCATTTATTTCGATGACTGTGGTAGGCTTGGTCATATTGGCCACCTGCCTGGTAGCAAAACCCACACCTAAGGGCAGAGGGAAGGCTATAAGTATAAGCTGAAGGAGAGAGGCGGGGTGTAAGGAACTCAATGAACAACTCAGGCTGGATGTGGGAAAGGGAAGGAGAGGATGAGGGCCTTCCAAGACTGTATGGTCTTTTTAAAAAATTATTCAGTCTTATGTGGTGAAGAGACACTGTTGATCCCATTAGACAGATGAGAACTTAAGGGACAGGCATTACACAGCAATTTGGTGGCAGAGCTGAGACTAGAATAACTTATTGAGTGCTTTCTGTGTTAACAACTGTGTGTGTGTTACCTCATTCAATCCTCCCAGTCTTCCTGAAGGGTTGATATATTATCTCCACTTCTCCAGGTGCAAAAACAGAGAAGCCCAGGGTCACAAATCTGGACTGTGACTGCAGAGCTCACCTGCTCAGCTAAAGTGCCTCGGGCTGGAGCATAGGGCTCCCTGGTAGGGCCCTGAGCATCTGAGCATTTACAGTACAATAACCCATGGAGGACATGGGGTAAGTTCCTAGCTGCCAACAAGTTCTATGTAGCCAGGCACATTTGGGGACTTTAAAAGACAGATCACCCACCCCCTCCTGACCTAAGTATAGATTTCAAGCCACAGGCTAAGGAAGAAATGGGGTCTTTTCCTAACAAGGCTTTGGGATAAGAGTGTTCCACCTTTGGAAGTTTCTACCTTGAGATGCACTAGTGCTTTTGTCCCCCATATATGGCAACAAGACATTTTCAAAGTCTCCTATGCCAAATGTAGAAAGTAGGCAGAAGGGTTTGATGGTCATTGTACAGATTTAGGAAAGGCCTAAAGTGGTAGTGCAGTCAGGACTTGGATCCAGGTCTCCTGGCTCCTGGTCGAAGGCCCAATGGAGATTCGCCCCCTCCTGACCTAAGTATAGCTTTCCTGGGTGCTGGCAAAATCCTAAGTGTCCTGCAAGAGAGTGGAACAAAGAGCCCTTAGGCAAAGTCTAAGGTGTGATCGTGTGATCTGTCTTTTAAAGTCCCCAAATGTGCCTGGTTGGCAGCTAGGAACTTATCCCATGCCCTCCATGGGTTAATGCACTGTAAATGCTCATAACAGCCCTGAGAGGTGTTTTATTGTTTATTTGACTGGATCCAGATTTGATCTAGGCTCCAAAACTGTTTGCTATTCCTGGGCCATTCTGCCTCCTGTGATGTGTATCTGATCACTGGTACTACCTTTGCCCCCTGAGAACCCTTAGTCTAAAACAATGTGCATAGGCTACCTGTGGAGCTACTTGCAGTTGGCCCACTCAGCCTGGCCGGTGGGGGACTTTGGCCTTACCCCCCGCTGTCAGAGTGAGTCAGGCCAGTTCCACTGGGCAGCAGAGCTGGGCCTTATCACTGCACAGGGAGCTCTGTTTGCCTAAGACCTACCTGGAGGAGCGGGGAGGGAAGGAGGAACTAAACCAGGAGAAACTGAGAATGTCACCTGGCTGACAATTTGGAAGACTTGGGAAGAGGTGGGCTCTGCTTAGAAATGAAGCTGAAGCTATTTACTGAGCGCTCAAGAGGGGCTTTTCTCCCCCGTGGGTCTCAGCCTTCCTACCAGTATAACAAGAAAAGTAGACAGGTGGACTGTCAGCCCCTCGCCCAAGCTGGGGCAAAGTAAGGGAGCAATGGTTGGAAGGCTATTGCCGCCCACTTCAGGGAGCAGGTCTTCGGTTGGCATCTGCTGTGGGAGACGGAACAAACCCTGGGCATTCCAACTTCTCCAACAGCTCAGGAGTCAGTAGCCGTAGTCCTGAGGAACAGGTAGGCCTCAAGAGCCAATATTTGTAATCCCTATTTCAGGAAAAGGTTAGGAACAAAGGTGAGAGGTGCCTGGAGGGGGTCTTTTCCCCTTTGGGTATCGGCTGAAATCCAGCCCGCCTTCCCTGGGAGGAAGGCATGGAACATGGTGTGACCAGGATCAACAATCCGGTTTTCCCGACCCCAGCCTGGAGATAGATCTTCTAGGATAACCTCATAGCTGGGGATTTCAGGAAGGGCTGAGGTCAATCATTAGATAAGCATTTCCAGCCACTCCAGGGCCCACAGGGCCCGTATGGGAACTGATCAGGGTTGCAGATCTATAAATCTAGGTTTTCTGCTTTGCTGTGGAATTTTTATGACAGTTTCTACTTTCTCTGGGTCTCAGTTTCCCTGTCTGTTGAATTAAGCAAGGTATAAGAATCTCACTTGCAAGATTCTTTGAGTTTTTACTCTTCAGCATCCCAACACCACGCCTGCCTAGAGCAAAGACCACTCCCCTCATGTACCTCTCCTGCCCTGTGGTTCACAGGTCTTGGCCTTGCTGCACCCTGGGAGTCCAATGGCTTTCTCCCCTGAGCCCCTCCCCACTGAGCGGCTAGGCCTTGGGTTGTCACTGATGCTGGGGCTTCTATCCCCATCTCACCACTAGGCTCAGACCCTGATTAAATCAAAATCAGCCTGGTTACACACCACTGCAGGCAAGGTCAGAGACGGGCTGGTGAAAGGGCATCCTCCTAACCCAACATGGAGAAGCAGGGGCTGTTGCTAACTGGGTTCCTCGCTCACCTTCTCATATACCATTGCTGGGGTTACCCACTCTTCCGTCTCCCTCCTCCTGGGAATCCCCTGCTTCTGCAGGCCACAGTACACTCGCTGCCCGCACCATTCCCTTCCTGTGTTCACAGTTTCCAATTCCTAAACCGCCCGTGCTCCTCTTCTTTTCTTCCCCTAGCCAGCCTCCCACCTTTTTTATCCATACCCCTCTTCCCGAACATACACCCCTCTTCCCGAAAAGCCCCTCTCAACCTCCGATTCACCGGCTCATCCGCTTCCTTGAGCCTCCCCACCTGGGAATCCGCCAGGTTCAGACCCTGAAAGCCCCCACCTAACAGGCCTAGCCCAGGTTGCCGCCTTTTCCGGGCCCCTTTCCCCATCCAACCTTGGCCAGGAGGGATGCAGCAGGCTCGCAGGGCACCAGCCAGGGCGGGAGCGCTGCGCCGGACGGGCACACGGCCAGACCCTCCCCAGCCCAGCATCCCGAACCCCGCTCACCGATGGACTTCATGTAGTCATCGAAATTCTTGCTGTCCACCAGCTTCCAGGTGCCTGCGAAGGCGTCC
Organism: Pipistrellus nathusii; assembly: GCA_963693515.1. Lineage (NCBI taxonomy): Eukaryota > Metazoa > Chordata > Mammalia > Chiroptera > Vespertilionidae > Pipistrellus > Pipistrellus nathusii. The sequence goes on from OY882859.1 coordinate 18,428,598, forward strand.
GCCATGGTGAGGCTGGGCTAGGCTGGTAACGGAGAATGGGCAAAGCAGGAGTGGAAGGACTGCGGGACCCCGGCTCCCAGCCCGCGCTGCCGCTTTAAATAACCCCCGTGTCACGTGACGAGGCGTGGCCCACCCCCACCCCATCCCAGCTCCCGAAATAGGAGGCCCGGGTGGCGCTCACCCTCCGGGGGCTGGCCGCCCCTCCCCCAGCGCGCCGGGGCGAAGTGGGCAGCCGGCGGTGCCAGGCTAGCCTGCGTCAGCGCCGCTGCCGGCCTCCGATCCCCGCCCGGAGCTGCGGGCTGACCGACCGGCTTCCTCCCGGGCCCCCACGTCTTTGGAATCCGAGAAGGAAGCCTGGGGGCGCGGTGCCGGCGGGCGGGGGCGCGTGCCCCAACCGTCACTCGTCCCCTCCCCTCCCCGGCGTGGAGCTCGGGCCGAGGTGAGAGATGACAGGAGAAAGGAAACCCGCCCTGGGCTGATGCCCGCGTTGGGAAAGCTCTGGCTGGCGCGGGCATCTCGGTCCTCGCTTTTTCCAGGTGCGGAGACGGAGGGGACCTGCCAAGGTCGCAGGAAACGAAGGTGAATGAGAGCCCCAGTGCAAGCAAGCCTGGTCTAGCCGGCTCCCGAATCCGCCTCTCCGACCACTCCCCATGCCTGGCGGCGGGGAGAGTGACCAGGGCACCGTCAGGGGCTACGCTGCCCCTGTGCCCTCCGACTGCTCCGGCGAACGCGTGACCCCGCCGCCATGCCCGCCCCACACGTGCTCGCCCCGCCCGGAGGAATGTCCGCGGTGCGCGCGCCTTTCCGCCCAGCAGTCCAACTCCCCACTCACCCGGCCAACGCCCCAGGTCTCTGTGACCTCTGCGCACAGCCCTGGGCATTTGCTGCTGTTCTTCCAGGTCTCTCGCTGCTGTTCTTCCAGGTCTCTGTGACCTCTGCGCACAGCTCTGGGCATTTGCTGCTGTCCTTCCCCCTCATCCTCCTTCGGAAATTCTGCCCCTCACCTGCTGCCCTTTCTCTAATCTTTGTCCACCTCCTGTAAGGAGATGGCTGCATGGTGGACACTCCACAGTCCATAAGGCACCGTTAATAATAATAACCTGCCCGGCTGGCGGAGCTCAGTGGTTGAGTATCTATCTACCTAAGAACCAGGAGGTCCCGGTTTGTTCCTGATCAGGGCACATGCCTGGATTGTGGCTCCATCCCCAGGAGGGCGTGTGCAGAAGGCAACCCATCAATGATTCTCTCATGGATGTTTCTATCTCCCTTTCTCTCTGAAATCAATAAAAATATCCTTTAAGAAATAATAAGCTGAAACCGGTTTGGCTCAGTGGATAGAGCGTCGGCCTGCAGACTGAAAGGTCCCAGGTTCGATTCCTGTCAAGGGCATGTACCTTTGCTCCGGGCACATCCCCAGGAGGGGGTGTGCAAGAGGCAGCTGATCGATGATTCTCTCTCATCGATGTTTCTAACTCTCTATCCCTCTCTCTCCCTCTCTGTAAAAATAAATCAATAAAATATATTTTTTTAAAAAATAAGACCCGCGTTGTATTGACGTGTGCTGCATGCTGAGGGCATGAAGTACATTCATGTTTCATTGAACTTTTAAAGCAGTCCATGATATAGGTATTGTTATTATCCCTGTTTTACCGATGAGCAAACCAGAGCTTAGCGGAACCATTCATTTCAGTTATTAAAGCACCTATTTTGTGCCAGGCTCTGGGCTAGGCGCTGGAGAGACAACCATGAATAAGACACATATAACTCACCTTTGGGTGGGCAGACGCAGAACTATCGTGGTGGCTTTAACGGAAGGCCTGGCCTGATCTAGTGGCTCAGGGAAGATTACTTCCCAGAGGAAGTGGGGATAAGCAAATCCCTGACAGGAAGCTCTGCGTTTGTTAGGGGCAGAAATAGAATATGGGGGACCAGCTATAATGATAAGAAATGTTAATCATGCTCGGTAACTGTGATTGTTCTCTTCTGATTAGAGAAAGCATAATCTCACCCTGCTGAGAGCTATACTCCCTGGAACATGGGTGCTAACATTGGAATGCAGTCCATCCTCCTGTCCCGAAAACTGCCTATCATTATGAAAAGATTTACAACCTCCTGGCTGGAACAATCTAGTCCCAGAGGCACCCACTCTTTACAACCCCAGTCCCTGTTACCTGTAATCTGGTCTCTACTTCCTCCCTGTGCGACCCCCTCCCTCTGCCCACCTCCAGCCCACATGACTTGTAACCTGTAATGATTACCCCGTGCCTGCGTTCCCATACCTGTGATGCCTACTGTCCCACGTAATCTTTGTCCTTTTACCCGATATAAGCAGCTGGCTTATGGGGAGAGGCAGAGCACATTTTTGCGAATGGCCTGCTGCTCTCCCAGAGTCAGCAGTTTTGGAATAAATGTTCATATAGGTATGATTCAAGTACTGACAGGCAGCCCAGACCCCTTGGTGGTCCCGTTACACATTGGTGCCCAACCGAACAGGACACCCAGGGGGACATGCAGGACTGTAGGCCCAGTAGCCCCGGTCCCCGGCAGCTCTGCCACACATTTCCAGTGTGGCCGACGCCCCTTGCTGGGCCTCTGTTTCTCCATGTGGAAGCGGAGAACATCTGCCCCTACCTCCGTTTCCCTGACTCTGTGGGAAGGAGGCCAGGAAGGAAGAGCCCTCTTTCCCCCAAGGTCTCGGTTCTTTTGGACAGATCCGCTTGCCAGAAGGCTGAGGGGCCTATTTCTGCCAAAGCTGCAGGGACAGGCCTCAGGGCTGGGCACGGAGCCTGGTGACCTCACTCCTGGAGCAGGTGCCTAAGGGAGGACGGGAGTGGGAGGATTTCTGACTCAAGGTCACAGCCTTTAGACACAGGGCCTTCTCTCTCAAGGACTGAGTGGCCGGAGACCCAGGGGCCAGAGCTGTCTCCCTGCAAGGTCTTTTCAATGCAGTGCTGGAGAGCTGGGGCGCCAGACAGATTGCACTGGGGTCCAGCTATGTAGCTGTTCACTTAGGCTCCATTGGATCTTGAAAATGGAGGTAATGACAGTATTTACCCCATAGAAATGTTGGGGGATCAAATGAGAAAATGCATTTAAAATGCCGAGCATGCCGAAACCAGTTTGGCTCAGTGGATAGAGTGTCACCTGCGGACTGAAGGGTCCCAGGTTCGATTCCAGTCAAGGGCATGTATCTTGGTTGCGGTCACATCCCCAATGGGGGGTGTGCAAGAGGCAGCTGATCAATGTCTCTCTCTCATTGATGTTTCTCTCTATCCCTCTCTGTAAAAAAATCAATAAAAAATATTTTTTAAAGAGAGAGAGAGAAAGAATTAAAAATAAAATACTGAGCATGGTAGACTTAATAAATTATGTTCACTCCTGCTGCTGCTGCTGCTGCTGTTGTTGTTGTTGTTGTTATTATTATTATTATTATTATATCCATGGACAGTACAGGAGTCCTAAGACCTGGTCACAGCACTGCCCCTCACCTCTGGGCCACCCACAGCAGGTAGCTTTGCTTCTCTAATCCTCACTTTTCTTTCTTCTGAGACAGCATTAGAAACTGCTGCAGTTGGGAAGAAGGGGTGATAGAGCTATTTAGGACGGGTTGAGGAGGATACTGCCAGGAAGTCCTCTGGGACCATGTTGAATAGCATGGTGCTTTGAGGAACTCTAGACACACCTGAGACCACTAGTCTCGCTGCCCTGCCCCCATCTCCCATCATGCTCAGACCTGAGTCACCAAAGTTGACTCCTAATCCGCACCCTATCTCGTGTCTGCCTGGTTCTCAGATTTCTTTCCAAGTGTGCACAGTTTTCTCCTCATCCCTCTGATTACTGCATCCTCCTTGCCCTGCTAAGCTCACTACCGTTTTGGAGAGAGGGGCAAGGGGAGGAAACATGAGTCCTGCCCCTCTTTCTTGCTCTTGGAAGGTCCAGGGTGGATATAACGTCTGGCAAGCAGCAGGACCAATCGCTGCCAAGAGCAGCATCTCCCCTATGGTGATATCACTGTTCTCTGTTTCCCTGGCAACCATGGGCTGGGAAGATAGAAAAGGAGATGAGTAACCAGGAGAGAGCCAATGAGATGGGCCGGCAGCACCGGGTGATCCATGGGGCCACAGGGAGGGGGGAGAGGGAGGCCTACTCAGCATCTTCAGCTGCTCCCTCCGCTGGGGGATTTACTGTTGGCACAGGGAGAGATGCCAGAATAGATGTCAAAGAAGCTGAGCTGGAGGCTCCACTGTCCCAGGGACATGGAGACTCCCTTTGCCCCTGTAGGGCCTACGCTTATGAATGCTGTCCGCCCCCACTGCACTCCTCCCCACGTTCCTGGAACTGGGAATTGTTCTCTTTGGCTGGTAAGGGTGGCGGGGCCCTGTGTGTCTGCCTGCCTCGGATCCCTCAGGCTCCTCCATACCCTCCAAATCCTCCCTCGGTGCGTGGTGTTGTCAGAAGCATTATAGCTGGAGACCCAAGCAAGTCCCTCTCCCCTTCTTTTTTAAAATATCCAAACCTGGAGAGAATTTTATAAAATTTATTTGAGCTCAATAGGAGATGTGCCTGGAAGCAAGGTTTCAACAGACTGGGATAAAAGCTTCCAAGACTACGTTTGCAGTCTCTTTTGTGCCTTTGAAATTAAGGAGGGAGCATAAGGAAGATGACGTGCAGGTAGGAGAAAGCCAGGTGGGACTGGGATTACAAATTGGGTAAGGCTGTGTGCTTTCTTGAGAGTTGTCATGCTTTAGAAGTAGGGGGCTGAGAGTGTGGTCATGCATTAGAGCTGCGGTCACCAACCCTTCGGACCTCACGGCCCACCCATGGTTGATGGGGTTGGAATTAGAACGAGGGTCCAAAGGGGGCATTTCAAAAAGGCCTTCACCTACATGCATTGCAGCTACGGGCAGGGCTTGCTTTGGGCAAAGATAAGCCTCTTACTAAAGGTAGAGGTTTGGGACACGGTGACCCACATGTCCCGCCCAGTTTGGAATTTATGATCAGATCACCTTGGAAGGTGACTTCAGAGAACCGCTTTTCTGTCCACGCCTCCTGTAGCCACCGCGGGCGGAATGGAGTGTTCCTTCTGCCACTAGGAACCCGCTTCCTTGTTCCTCCGGAGTTCTGGATACTGTGGGTCTGAGAGAACAAAAGATGGCAAGGAGAGAGGTGTGCTCAGCACCAGCTTGTTTCCCAGAAGCTGTGGCCTGAGGCCGAAAGAGAAACAATGGCTCTCTCTATCCGGAAGAGGGGGTGCGGCTCAGTGTGGAGGGGCTGTTGTCACCTCTGCCTTCAGAAACCAGCTGTCCTACCTGTGGCTTCCAGAATAAAGCCCGTATTCTTTGTCCTTGTCCGATCTATTTCATTGGTCTGGTTCAGTGGTCCGCAAACTTATTAGTCAACAGAGCCAAATATCAACAGGACAATGATTGAAATTTCTTTTGAGAGCCAAATTTAAAAAATATATATTTTATTGATTTTTTTTACCGAGAGGAAGGGAGAGGGATAGAGAGTTAGAAACATCGATGAGAGAGAAACATTGATCAGCTGCCTCCTGCACACCCCCTACTGGGGATGTGCTTGCAACCAATATACATGCTCTTGACAGGAATCGAACATGGGACCTTTCAGTCCGCAGATCGACGCTCTATCCACGGAGCCAAACCAGTTTCAGCAAGGGCCAAATTTTTAAAACTTAAACTTCTTCTAGTGCTACTTCTTCAAAATAGACTCGCCCAGGCCGTGGTATTGTGTGGAAAAGCCACACTCAAGGGGCCAAAGAGCCGCATGTGGCTTGAGAGCCACAGTTTGCCGACCACGGGTCTAGTTTATCACTGAAATCCTGCTCCAGGCATGAATGAATGTTGAAAGAATGAATGAATGAATGAACGGACGAATGAATGAGGAATCCAGCCATACCTCTAGCTCAGAGCCTCTGGAGTGAGACCCACGTGGGTGCCAATCCTGCCTCTGTTACTCACACACCAGCTGTGTCTTCGGGCATCACAGTCTCCCCAGGTCTCAATTTCTTTAGCTGTAAAGCACCCAGCTGACCACCATTTGTCCACCAACCAGATCTGAAATATCATGGCTGACATGTACACATAGGAACTGTTTGACATTGAAATTGGGACTCAAAAGAACTGTTGGTCCAGAAAGGAACTCACTACAGACTGATTCATTTGCCTCTCAGCATAACCATTAGGGCTTGTCTCAGTTTCGGTTCTTACAAGGGTATTTCTTGGATTACATGATCTCCCACATCTAGATGAAATAATGAACAACACAAACTGACAGGCCCAGAGAAAGAGAAGCAGCGATCAGACTCTCAAACCTCAGAGGGAAAGTAGGGGAGGGTGGGGGTAAGGGAGAAGAGATCAACCAAAGGACTTGTGTGCATGCATATGGGCCTAGCCAGTGGCCAATGGGGGGGGGGGGCATATATGGGGAGGGGTTTGGGATGGGAATGGGGGGATGAGGACAATTATGTGATACCTTAATCAATAAACTTTAAAAAAAATGCAAAGGGGGGGGAAAAAAAGCAGCCAGTTGGCCACCCAAGGACTCTGGGAAGATAAGGCAGTATAAGCCTGGGAGTGATGCACAAAGATTAATTGTTTCTCTTCTCAGCGGAGCTCCCTCTCTGGCTGCTCATTGCCTCAGCACAGCACCGCCATCCCATGCCCCATGGCCCTCTGGCTCTGACCCCTGCACACCTCTCTAATGCCTTGCACTGCAGTCACACCACCCTTTTAATACCTCGAAGGGGCGCCATTTCTCACTAGCTTTGTGCCTACGATAGTCTTCCTCCCTGGCCTCTACTCCTCCCGTTAACCCCTCGTCACTCTTTAGCTTTCAGCTTAGTAACTGTCCCTTCCTTCGGGAAGCCCCTCCTTCCTTATCACAGCACTCATCCTGCTTTCCTGGGCTCCTTTTGTTCCAGAGTCTCTTTCCTGTGACACCAGGTGCCGGTCCACGTGCCCTGTGCTGTGTCCACAGGGCCTGGTACAGGGGCAGGCACGGCTCTGTGGAGCGGCAGTCTCTCCAGAGCAAAGAGAGCAGTGTTCTCTCTGATTGAGAATTCTGCTGCTGTTCTCAGCTTTCCTCCTGCCAAAGGATCCCGTCTCGCGTCCTCTTTTTCACTCCATCCCCGTGGGCCACGGGACTGGGCCATTTCCGTTGTGTAGTGAGGCCCCAAGCAGTCCTGTCACCAGAAAAGGGACCGGCCCCACGGGTCTGCCTCAGGCCGGGCCGGTAGCGTGTGGGTTCTTGACTTCGTGCAAGAAAGATTTCACAGCGTGAGTCCGGGGTGATTTTGAGAGTACGTTTATTCCAGCCGGGACAGTGAAACAAGGGCGAGCTTAGGACCGAAGCAGCAACAGGAGGGAAGGTAGGCAGGGCTGCTGTCCACTCACTGAGAGTCAGAGAAGAAGGGGCCTTGGGGACCGGTGCTGGAGGTTAAAGGTTAACCCGGGACGAGCTGCCACTGCCCATTGCCCCCCTGGTTGCAAATCTCTTGGGATGCCTTAGAGTTTCGGATACACGCATGTGGGGGACAAAGAGGGGGAGAGGAGAAGAGCAAAGGGGAACAGAAATGACACAGTCTCTTCTTTTCCGTGTTCCGGAGAGCTGTAGCTGGATTCTTCATTTTGAGGGTTTTTTTTACATCTGGGAGTTTAAGAGACTTCTAAGGGTCATGGTGTCCACTGTTTGGCCAGGGCAGGAGGCCAATGGTTATTGCAGCTGGTCTTGGCTTTGCCTGTCTAGTTCTGCTGCTTTCTGGGCCTGGAGCTGAAAGAAACTATGAGACGCAGATGTTATCTCTGGGGAGGAAAGGTCAGGGAAGGGTCCCCCCCCCCACCACCACCACCACAAGATCCGTGATAAGGAGAGGGGAGGAGGGAGAGGAAAGGCCACCCTGGGGGCGAGATTTGGCCCTCACTAGGCACCTGGGGCTCTCTGCCCTCGTGACTTCTGTCTCTGTCTGTACATTGTTCGGTTACTTTGTTCGGCTGTTGGCTACCTATCTGTTTCCCCATTCCACTTGCCAAGGAATTTTTCTAGTTTCTTACGATCTTAGCCTCAGTCCCAGGCGAGAACTGCCTTTCTGGGCACCTAGGTGTCGTCTGAATCTCACTGGTAGCTCCCATAATGTGAGGGTGATCCGGGAGTCCCCTTCCTCCCTGTCCATGTGCGAAGAGGAGGACCTTCCCGCTCGAGGAGAGGACCACGCGGGGGTCAAGGGCGTAGGCGTCGCTGTGCTCCCTCCCCCTGCTAGAACCTCCCAGTGAGTTCTCAGTGGCAGCTCTCTTAGGGGACAGGCCTGTTTCCAGGAAGTAATCAAACCATATCCCAGACATGGGGCCGCCCCTGGCTCCTTCCCCAACGGCTGCTCTATCAAAGGGAAATGTTGCTAGATACTACGAGGTGAAGTTTAATTAGCTCCCATGGTGCGGTGTCACTCCCCAGAGTGCACTTCATTCAGGAGCAGCCTGCTCGAGATCCTGGAAAGATTCAGGCATCTCCAGGAGGCCAGCTGAGGCTGGTTGGTGACCACTATGTGGGGAGAGTTGGCAAGCCACGGCAGGGGGCCTGGCAGGAAGTGAACTTGGCCTCAGGAGTCCGGGGCCAGGTGTGTTCCAGGAAGCAGGCACAGGGCCACAGCTGTTTGCGTGGCTCGAGCTGTCTCAGGGGCTGGGAGCTGTGCGGAGAAGCCTCTCTGGGCTCTGCAGTGACAGACACACGAGGAAGGAGGCATCTGCAGGGAGGACGGGGCAGGCTGAGGGTGCCACCAGGACTGGAGCCTCTGATGAGAGATTTCTCCCTCTAGGGGTGGGAGGTGGGAAGACCAAGGCTAAGACCAAGGACAGAATCAGGCCCTGACTCGTTTGGCTCAGTGGATAGAGTGTCAGCCTGCGGACTAAAGGGTCCCAAGTTTGATTCTGGTCAAGGGCATGTGCCTGGGTTGTGGGCACATCCCAGGTGTGGGGTGTGCAGGAAGCAGCTGATCAATGTTTCTCTCCCATCGATGTTTCTGACTCTGTCCCCTCTCCCTTCCTCTCTGTAAAAAAAAAAAAAAAATCAATTATATATATATATATATGTATATTTTTTAATTAAAAAACAAAAAGGACGGGATCAGCCTCCTGAGGGGATGATGGGTAAAGGTGTCCTCCCTGCAGTGGAATCATCAGGGCAGCATCAGGACCCAAGGGCTGGCTCTCCATCTGGCTCTCTGGCCCCCTCTCCAAGGGATGAGTTAGAGGCAAGGACGAGGAGGAGGCGGAGAGGCCCGGGCAGGGCAGTTGAAACACCAGCTGTGTGAACTTGGCCTGTCAGCCTTGGTATGCCTGTTTCCTCCTCGTGTGCAGGCGGGAGTGATGTCCACCTCTTAGGGTTGTCCGAAGGGACAAAGGGGGGTTGCAGGTGTTGGGAAGGTTTTTATGCTGCAAAGTATAGTACAGAAATCTGCTACAGACACCGATGTGGCACTTACCAGCTCTCTGTAACTCCTATCACCCTGATAACAGCAGTGAGGTAAGTACTATGGCCCCCAATTTGTAGATGAGAGCCAGGGCTGAGAGCAGGAAGACTGGCTCTAGGTATGGTATGGCTTACCCCTGTTTCACATCGCCTTTGCCTGGGACAGTCTTTGCCTTGACCCTTGACCTTGACCCAGTCTCTTCCTTTCCGTGTTCCCACTCCACGGCAGGGGGTCAGGCCAGATGGGCTCAAGTCCGTCACCATTTGGTGGTTCAGGGAGACAATGTCCAAATGGAGAAGAGGGTGCAGTGGGGCCAGAGTGGGAAGGGAACAAACTTTTCCAATGCCCCTGCCCCTCCTCGGTGGGTAGACTGGCAGCCTCCCCTTTGCCCTATAAGCTGTGTGGCCAACGGAGCAGGTGACGTTCAGTCCCAGCCTGAAATACTCACTGGTCACTGAGGTCACTGGGGTTTGAGTGCCAGGGCCGCCCGCCAACAGGCCGGCAGGGCCCATCTGCCTTGGCGAGCAGACCCCAGAGGCAGCAGGGTCACAGCCTCTTAGTCTCTGCCTGCCCGTCCTGGGCTCCCACCTCCCTCCCTCAGGGTCAGTTTATCTGGGCAGCAAGCCTGGACTAGGGCCCGGGATAAGGCTATTTCTAGATGTCCTCCCTGTCTCCTTGGCCTGGACCTCCAGCCAGCTCAGGAGACATGCACGCACAGGCACACACACACACACACACACACACACACACTCTCCTTCTATCACTCACTGAGCTTGACTGCTACTGGCCTGGTACCTGGCAGGGTACCTGACAACCAACAGATGACCCAGACTTGGTGACCCAGAGGCGATGCAGCTACGGACCATGACAACACAGAAAGGCCATCACCCTCCCAGAGGGCTGAACACAGACCATGGGAGATCAGCGGGAGCTGCTCGGTCTGCCAGGAGGGCCAGGAGAGACCTCCCATGGAAGCTACCTCTCTGGGATGGGTCTTGAAGGATACTTAGGAGTCTGCCAGGTGTGGGACGAGGACTTGGGAAGGCAGAGGAAGGAAGAGTGGTTAAGGAAGGAGGGATTTTCCCGACGATTGGTCTGGGGTGAGGGCCGAGGATAAAAATGGCAGGTGAGCCGAAACCGGTTTGGCTCAATGGATAGAGTGTCGGCTTGGGGACTGAAAGGTCCCCGGTTCGATTCTGGTCAAGGGCATGTACCTTGGTTGCGGGCATATCCCCAGTAGGGGGTATGCAAGAGGCAGCTGATCGATGACTCTCTCTCATCGATGTTTCTAACTCTCTATCTCTCTCCCTTCCTCTCTGTACAAAATCAATAAAATATATATTAAAAAAAAAAAGGCAGGTGATGAGACTGGGAAGATAGTTTCAGATCAGACAGGAAAAGACCTTGCCCATCTTCTGCAGCAGTGTGGAGTCATGGAGGGCTCGGGGCAGGCATCACAGTCTCACCCGAACTGTGGTAAGAGTTCTCTGGCTGGACTGGAGACTGGTGAGGAGGCTGTGCCCGCTGTCCCAGTCAGCTCACCGGTGCCTGCAGCGATCAGGAAGCGGAACAGGGTGGGGCACACCTGTCCTCATGAAAGCCGTGACCTGGCAGCTGCACACATCTCTCTCTTGGCCAGAAACCAGGCCCATGGCCACGTCCAGCTGCAAGTGAGATGGGGAAACATGGCCATTGTTCTGGACTGCCCGTGAGTCTGGGTTCTAGGCTCTAGCACAGTGGTTCTCAACCTTCCTAATGCCACGACCCTTTAATACAGCTCCTCATGTTGTGGCGACCCCCAACCAAAAAATTATTTTCGTTGCTACTTCATAACTGTGATTTTGCTACTGTTAAGAATCGTAATGTAAATACCTGTGTTTTCCGATGGTCTTAGGCGATCCTACTAGCGGTTCTCAACCCGTGGGTCTCTATAGAAGGAGGAAATGGAAGAACATGTCAGGTCTGATCAAATAATTGATTCAATACGGTACTCCCTCTGCTAGACCACTTCACAACACATTCCCTTTCGCTCACATTCCACTTGCTTAGACCACAGTCCATTAGCTCAGACCACTGTCCTTCCCTTCTGGACCTTCCCAGGATCTGCACTCGCCCAGAGAATTCTCCGCCCAGTAAAAGCCTGCCTGGAGTCCTTTAAATTTCTGACTCCCCACCCCTGAGTGCTGGCGCCATTTTGGGGTGATCATTAGACTTTATTGTTCCTTACCACTTTGGGCCTCACGGGTCCCTCCTTTGGCGGCCCAGACAGAATACAGTGGTTAAAACCTGTCTCTGAAGTCAGATTTCCTGAGTCTGAGTCCTGCCCTCGGACTTACCAGCTGCCCCCGGACTTACCCTCCCTGGGCCTCAGTGGCCTCACCTGAGGGTTCAGTGAGCTAACACACCAAGTCTTAGGGTACAGCTGGCACAGGTGAGGCCCAGGGCTGCCTTTGGTTTCTGAGAGAAGGGGGTGTCCTGGGGACATTTGCTGAGGAGCCCCTGTGAGGGCTGGGGTATGGCTAAGGCAGCCAGGACTATTGAGCCCTCATTCCTTATAACAACGCAAAGGATGCTGGGAATAGGATATGGGGGCCTAGGAAAAGAGTGGCCGGTTTTGGAGAGAATTCAAGAATAAGTGACCCAAGAAAGAGACCCCTGGGCCCAGCAGTTTCAGAGGAGGCCCAGCCTGTAGCCCCTTCTCACAGGGCAGCGGGTCTCCGCAGACCAGGGGGAGGAGGTTAGTTTTGAGTCAAGAGCACTTGAAGCCAGGCGCAGACTGGCTGGTGTGTGACTGCAGGTCTCCAGCCACCACTGCCCGTCTCTGAACCCGGGCCTTCCTATGTGGAGGCTGGGGTTTATTTATCCAGCCTTCTGTCACGGGACTACAAAGAATACTAGTAGATGTGAGTCTTGGTTCTGGAATTGGATTGCACTGCGGGGCTGAGCGCCAGGAAGGAATGGGTCACCGCAGGCGACAGCGCGCCCCCTCCTGGGAAGAGAGAGCCTCGCAGTTCTGTCCAGCTAAGCCACTTGCCTGGCCCCATAGAGTTTTAGAGAGAGTGGATAGTGGAAGAGAGAGAGAAAGAGAGAGAGAGATAGATAGAGAGAGAGAGAGAGAGAGAGAGAGAGAGAGAGAGAGAGAGAGAGAGAGAGAGAGAGACGTGTGTCTCTCTCATACCAATTGGTTGCCTCTCGCACGCCTTCTGACCAGTACCCTTGACTGGAATCGAACCTGGGCCAAACCAGCTAAGGCTAGGGATCTCTCTCTTTCTCTCTTTAAATAGATTTTTATTCGGGACCGGTTTGGCTCAGTGGATAGAGCGTCGGCCTGCGGACTGAAAGATCCTGGGTTCGATTCCGGTCAAGGGCATGTACCTTGGTTGCGGCCACATCCCCAGTGGGGGGTGTGCAAGAGGCAGCTGGTCAATGTTTCTCTCTCATCGACGTTTCTAACTCTCTGTTCCTCTCAATTCCTCTCTGTGTAAAATCAATAAAATATATTAAAAATAAATAAATAGATTTTTATTGATTTCAGAGGGAGAGGGAGATAGAAACATTAATGGTGAGGGATCGGTTGCCTCCTGCACACCCCACACTGGGGATCAGGTCTGCAACCTGAGCATGTGCTCTGACCGGGATTCGAATGCTGACCGCCGGGTTCATTGGACAATACTCAACTACTGAGCAACACCGGTGGTCATTTCTCTCTCTTAAAAAAATAAAATTATATATATATATATATATATATATATATATATATATATATATATATATATATATATATATAATTTCAGAGAGGAAGGAGAGGAAGAGATAGAAACATCAATGCTGAGAGAAAGTCTCTGATCAGCTGCCTCTTGCACATCCCACACTGGGTCTCAAGACCACATCATGTGCCCTGACCAGGAATTAAACCATGACAGACACTCAACCACTGAGCCACGCTAGCCAGGCTCCAGGCACTATCTTTTCCCTCATCTGTCCTTTCCCCAGGCTCCTGGCTTTGAAACAGGGTGAGATAAGAGAGCTAATGTGGGAAGGAGAGGAGAACTAGGGTTGTGGGGGGGGAGTAGTGTATGTGTGGGGGGGAGTGGGGGAGTGAGGGCGGGGAAGATGTGTGTCCAAGTAACTCTGGCAAAGGGCACTGCAATTGCCCTTCTATTCCTGGGACTGGTACCATCCATTGCCCATGAAGACACCGAGGTCCCACTGAGGGGTCTCAGATTCCAGCTGTTTAGCAGAACTCGAAGCAGGAGGATGAGGAGAGGAGAAATGAGAGGGACGGTGAGATTTGGAGTCAGGAGGCTCCTGGCGCCACCTGGTTATGTGATCTGAGTCTCAGTGCCCTCATCTGTGCAGCGAGGGGTGAACGCAATGATATCCCCAAACTCCCATTTGTCATGGAGGAAAGGGGGGAGGGGAGGGGAGCCTGTGCTTTGGCTGCTCAGAGGCAGTGATGGTGGGCGCAGCACAGGGGGAGGGGGGGAGGGGAGGGGTTGTGGGTGCTGGGGAGGGCGGGGTTGGCGGGAAGGTTTTGTTTGAGCCTGGCCTCTACCACCCGGTTGGGGTGTGTTGTTCTTTCTCAGGACCACACTTTCCCATCTGTCTAATTGGACAAGATGCTCCCAGATCCAGGAGTCAGTGACTGCGCTTGGAACCAGAGCCTGGACTAGGGACCTGGCGCCGGCTCAGGGCCGAGGGGGAAGCTGTTAGGGAGGGTACAAGCCCTGGAGGGACCTGAGGGGTCAAAACATCCAACTTTTTGGGTTTACAGACTAAAAAGCAAACCCAAAAAGTTGGATGTTTTGGGAAACTGAGACCCAGAGGAGCACCGGGGCACAGAGACGCCGGTGCGCCGAGGTGGAAGGGGAGGAGCAGCAATCTCCCCAGCCTCCTGCCACCGCGTTTCCGTAGTGTAGCGGTTATCACGTTCGCCTCACACGCGAAAGGTCCCCGGTTCGAAACCGGGCGGAAACAACATTTTTCTCATGAAATTAATTACTTAAAAACCCATTTTACTGAATTTAATTTTTTTTCACGACCTCGGGGGCAGGACGGGAGAGTGGATAGGGGTAGGGGTGAGGGGTGGGGGAGAGAAAGAGGAGCAATTGATTGTCCAATATCTCAGAATGGGTTGCGGACAGAGCCAGGATCAGAACCCAGCTTCCGGACCCCCTGTTTCAGCTTCTCCTCAGAGAAAGCCGCGATGGGAGGCGCAGGGACCAGCCTGGTCGGGGAAGGAGGAGGCTGACCCATCCCCAATCCCTAGGGGGCAGGCGGGGGACCCCTGTGGAGATGGGGTGCACCGCGGGAGCCCAGCCAGCGTGAGGTCTCTTTCCTCGGCTCCCTCTGCCGTCCTGCACTGAGGACTTTGTCATCGGCGGGAATGGAGGGGACCTGCCCTCCCCGTGATTCCTGGGCGCCCAGCCGGCCTCCTGCTGACCTCCCCGGACGTCATGGACGGGGGTTCGCCCGCCCAGCTCCTGCCCGCGGGCCTCCCAGGGCGGCCCCTGCGCACTGGGTGTGGCCCCGCCCCTTCAGCCCCCGGCTGAGACTGATTGGTCCAGGAACGCCCACCTGAGCCGAGCGGGCCAATCAGATCCTTGTCTGGGGGCCGGCGCTAAGGCACGGTGAACCTGTTGACTGTAAAGCGGCTGCCTTCACCGTTCACTGCAGTTCGTGCAAAGGAAGAAGCAGGGAGCGGTGCCCCGGGAGGTGAAGAATGAAGTAGCGACGAAATGGTGTGTGGGGAGGGACAGGGGAGCCGTGCACGCTCTCGGGGAGGGCCACGATGGCTCTTTCTCCCAAACATGTGTCCTCGGGACGAGCCCTGAATTTGCTTCAATTGGCCTGAGACGTTGCTGCTTCTCGCGGCCCCAGGGCCTGAAACACGTCCAAGGAGAGAGCTGCAAAGCCCCGGAGCGTGTGGGTGTCATTGTCGTTGTTGGAAGCGACATATCCCAAAGCACAGAGCTGCGTCCCGTGGTCAAATGGTCATCTGTCACTCCGCCTGAACATATACTTCGCATAGTGGAGAGGGCTTCGAAAAGAAAAAAATTTGCTTTGGAAAGGACTTGATTAAACTTGGATCTGTCCGGTGGTGTGCTGACAGATGTTTGACAACTGGTTCTTCAGAAACCCAAAAGCATACGTTATACTAGATGTGCATATGTTTATTATAAATTTTACCGACAAGAGGATGTGTAGCACACAATTTACAAATAACAGCACAATGTATGACTTCTCGGTTGTAAATCCCATATAACCACTTGGTTTTCACAGATCACTTTTGGCAATTTTTGCCCGATTCTTGTATCTGAAGTTAACTTACAGTTGTAATTGAACCAAACTTTGAAATGGGGTCACATTCCCAGTCTACTAACTCTTTTCCCAAAACATTTATTGTCATTAAATCTGATCCATATGTTACACAATTTCTCACTCTCCTACAAATACATCCATTAAACTAAAAGCTCTTTCAGCTTCAGCATTTGAGTTTAGTCTGCACTAAGACCATTTTGTCCATCGCCTTCTTTTTAGTCTAGAAAGTCAACAAAACAACAAATCAAGTTCTGAACACGGAGTTTGGGAGATATGTGCAGAAGCACGGCCTATGTCCAAGCCTCACTGTACAGACACAATAGATGTAGATGAACCCAAAGGAATAGGAAATAGTAAAATGTAGTAAAATCTCTAGGAGATGAGTTTTGAGTATTGTCTTTATTTTAATATAATTCATTTAATTGTAAATTTATGCAATTTAATTTTCTAAAAATTCTCACCTGAGGATAGATTTTTTATTTTATTTTATTTAAAAAATATATTTTATTGATTTTTTTACAGAGAAGAAGACAGAGGGATAGAGAGTTAGAAACGTCGACGAGAGAGAATCATCGATCAGCTGCCTCCTGCACACTCCTTACTGGGGATGTGCCCCCAACCAAAGTACATGCCCGTGACCATAATTGAACCTGGGACCCTTCAGTCCGCAGCCCGTCGCTCTATCCATTGAGTCAAACTGGTTTCGGCGAGGATAGATTTTTAAAAATATATATTTTATTGATTTTTTTTACAGAGAGGAAAGGAGAGAGATAGAGAGCTAGAAACATTGATCAGCTGCCTCCTGCACATTGGGGATGTGTCTGCAACCAAGGCACATGCCCCTGACCAGAAATGAACCTGGGACCCTCAGTCTGCAGGCTGACACTCTTTATCTACTGAGCCAACCGGTTTTGGCCTGAGGATAGATTTTTGTTGACTCAAGGGAGAGGAATAGAAATATCAATCAGTTGCCCCCTGTACACACCCTGACTGGGGATTGAACCTGCAACCTCAGTATTTGCTTTCACTGGGAATCAAAACTGCCCACCTTTTGGTTTATAGGATGACACTCCATCCACTGAGCCACCCGGCCAGGGCTATGCAATTTAATTTAATAATGAGATTATTCAAACACTTGTGTATAAGATTTCTGAACTTTTAGCAATTGGCTTTTGTGAGCTGGCCTGAGCTAGCTTTGGTGCATGCTGGGCTTGTCCCCGCCTGAAAGCATCCATGGGACATTGTCAGCAAGAGTCCCCACGGCCAGAGAGACTATGGTGAAGCCATTTGCTCTGGGAAAATTTGAGCTGGTTTGTGCCTGGGAGCAGAGGAAGGAACCAGAAGAAGGACCCATCCATATGGCTATGGGGGCATGATCATATTTATTTGTTTACATCAATTCGTCCAGTGAGATTGTTGCTTAGTATTTTAGGTGCTCAGGAGACATCCTGACCCTTGAACTCACTCTGTGTCTGAGCCTCACCTCACTCACCACGGTTAGTAGCTGCCTGTTCTCACCCCAGGCACCCAGAGCAGCAGCCCTTCTTGTTTGCTAGATTCTTCTATCCACATTACAACTTGCTTGCCCTCTTTCCCAGAGAGAGGTAGAATTTTCACTAAGATCATTATTTTTGCCTAAATCAATGCGACAGAGTAAAATAGTTAAATTTTAAAAAATGCAGTGCCGCCCGGCCAGTGTGGCTCAGTGATTGAGCATCGACCTGTGAACCAGGAAGTCATGGTTCAATTCCCGGTCAGGGCATGTGCCTGGGTTGCGGGCTCCATCTCCAGTGGGGGGCAGGGGTGGTGGTGCAGGAGGCAGCCGATCAA
The DNA here is from genome assembly GCA_963693515.1 of Pipistrellus nathusii. Lineage (NCBI taxonomy): Eukaryota > Metazoa > Chordata > Mammalia > Chiroptera > Vespertilionidae > Pipistrellus > Pipistrellus nathusii. The sequence goes on from OY882859.1 coordinate 18,446,230, forward strand.
TGATTCTCTCTCATATCATCTCAGAGAGAGAAAGGGAGAGGGAGAGAGGGATAGAAACATCGATGATGAGAGAGGGGCAGGGACTTGCCTAAGCTCACACAGCTCAGGAATAGGTTGAAAACCAAGCTTTATGTCTCCTAGGTCAGGACCCATCCTGTCAACTCCCTTACCAGAGACAGAAACAGGCCTGGGGAGAGGGAGATGAGCACAGACTCAGCAAGCGAGGGGTCTGAGAATTCTGGCAAACTCACATCTATCTCCTCAGGACCCTCCCCTTCCTATTGGGGACCGGAAATGAGAAGCAATGACTCTGTCAAATTCTTGTGGGTGCGATCTCAGTGCACTCAGGGTCAGGGTCAATTCTGTGGGTCCTCCGTCTCAGAGCTGATGGGGGCATGCACCACTTTGTCCACCAGAGGGCACAGCAGAGCCCACATAGGAGCGTGGTCAGCTCACCGAGCCTCCAGCCTTGGTTTATCTGTACTTGGGCCAGACAGGCAAAACCCAGACGCTGGGAAGGAAGGGGCCTGTCCAGGTCACCCTGAGAGCCAGAGCCAAAGCCGGCACTTGACCCACGCCTCCAGGCACCAGGCAGGTAGGTGCAGTCCCGAGGTGGCTGAATGCGGCTTCTCCCTCGTGTCAGGATCTACAGCCCTCAGCGAAGGCCCTCGTGGGTTAGGCTGTGCTGAGCCACACCCCTCTCCAGCATTGCATCTCACCTCTCCCAGGGACACCCACCAGTGCGGAGCCACCCTGGCCTCACCCTGCTCTGTCCAGGGGCCGCCTTCCCTGCTGCCCCTGTCACCAGCACAGGGTCTTTGTGGTTCAGGAGACATTTCTGTGCTCTTTGCTGACCCGCTTTGTTTGTGTGGAGAAGAGGGTGGGACTGGGGTTGGATGAGGTGGGCTCAGTAAACTCCTCAGCCTCAGACCAGGCTCACGCAGTGAGCAAAAGCACCGTATGCCCTCCAGGCCACGGCTCACGGGGGTAACAGATAGAACTTCCTTCTTCTTCAGCCGGAATTGGCCATCTCTCCCTGCTTCTGGGTTATACTGGAGGACACAACGTCATTCTGCTGGGTTGGGGGTCACACTGTGGTTTGGGGTCATTCTGGAAGGTCCCTCTAAGGGCTCTCGATGCCATCCACCGGGCTCTCACCACTCGCTCCGCCCTCTTCCCCCTCCAGCCTGGGGATGTCTTTTTAAAAAAAAATATATTTTATTGATTTTTTTACAAAGAGGAAGGGAGAGGGATAGAGAGTTAGAAACATCAATGAGAGAAACACACCGATTCAGCTGCCTCCTGCACACCTCCTACTGGGGATGTGCCTGCAATCAAGGTACATGCCCTTGACCGGAATTGAACCTGGGACCTTTCAGTTCGCAGGACGATGCTCTATCCACTGAGCCAAACTGGTTAGGGTGCTGGGGAGGTCTTTAATCTGCTTACAGACCACCTGCTTGTATTGGGAGGGGGAGAGAAGGAGAGGTCAGTTAGGTCCACACGTATTTCTGGAATGCCTTTTGTGTCCCACGCACGGTTCCAGGCCTGAGGCTGCCGCTATAAGCAGGCAGACACAGCCCCTGTGTCTCTCAGGGGAGCTGGAAGGGACAGGTGGTGGTGGTCATGATGGCTGCCATTTATGCAGCTCTACTCTGTGCCAGGCCTTGTGTCATTTCATTCACATCTGGCAACAACATAATGACATGCCGCTATCACCCCATTTTATAGGCGGGGAAATAGAGGCACAGAGAGGGTCAGGGATTTGCCCAAGCTGGTAGATAATAGGGGCTGCGGAGAGTCTGAACATTCAACAGGGTCACGGGGTTGAGAAGCGCTGGCGTCCTGTCCGGCTGAGGACACAGCGTTTCCTGGAGGAGGAGGTGGTGTGGGGCTGAGACTCGCCCGGTGAGGAGCGGCCATGCCTAGATCTGGGGAGGAGCACTGCAGGCAGAGAGCAGCCAGTGTAGAGGCCCTGAGACAAGAACGGACTCCATTTACCAAGGACTCCATTTACCTGCGGGGAGGAGGGTGGGAATGAAGGGGGGAGAGTGGTAGGAGGTGAGGGAGGAAGTAGAGGCACTAGATGGGCAATACAGAACTCCAGCCTAGTCCTCGCTGGTTTGGCTCAGTGGGTAAGGCGTCGGCCTGTGGACTGAGGGGTCCCGGGTTCAGATCCGGCCAGGGGCACATGCCTGGGTTGTGGGCTCGATCCCCAGCAGGAATGTGTGTAGGAGGCAGCCAATAAATGATTCTCTCTCATCATTGATGTTTCTATCTTTCCCCTCTAAAAATCAATAAGACATATTTTTAAAACACACACAAAAAATTGGTCGCTGTGGCTCAGTTGGTTGGGTGCCATCCCAAGCACTGAAAGGTTGTGGGGTTGATCCCTGATTGCTATCAGGGCACATGCCCAGGTTTGGGGGCTCATCCCTAATGGGGGAGGGTGTAGGGGGGGTGGATCAATGTTTCATTCTCATGTGAATGTTTTCTTTCCCCTTCTCCCTTCTTCTCTCTAGAGAAATCAAGTAAAAATCTTTTTTAAACCATCCCCAAAACAAAACAGAGAAACTCGAGGAGGGCTTGCAGTCACCTGGGCCTCTTCCCTTGTGCCGGGCAGGGCCAAGCCATAGTCCCATAAACCCAGGAGGTCATTATCTCTCTGTCCCTGCCGGGAGCTGTCCGCGCCCGCTGCTGCGGCCTCTTCTAACTCTCCTTGGTCCTGGGCCCGTGATGACCATTGAGCTTCCTGGTGGTGGCGGGGGCAATGGAGGGCTGGAGGGGAGGACCGGAAGTGCTGACCCTGAGTCAGAGGCCCTGAGATCTGGCCCAGGGGTGGCAAAGGTACTTTGATTGGTGTCATTAAGGTCACTGACCTTGGTGGCCTGGCCCCGGAGCCAAGCTATCCCATTGGCTTCCCTTAACTTCCTGGCCTAACCTCTCTGACCTTGGCCTTGACCTGGGAGAGGCCCCTCTGAGGGTACTAATAAAGCTTTTCCTGACTCCTCACATCTCCTCCTTCCTGAGGCCAGGCATTGCCCCTATGCCTCCCTTCCCCCACATCTTAGGGGTTCAGCCGAGGTCAGCGCAGCCACGTTCCCCAGGGCTCCCAGTTCTGCCCATAAGGAATTGGCACAGATGGGTGCCTTTGCCCACGTCGCTCCCTCTGCTTGGACTGTCCTGTCAACTTCTGTTAATACTGGAAATTCCTCCTACCACTGTGCGTATAAAAACGTCTGAAAGGATATAAACAAAGTGGAATTATAAATGATTTTATTTTTTTCATTATTAATGTACCATCTGAGCTTTCTTTGTTGTTGTTAAGCCCAAGGATATTTTTACATTGGTTTAAATATATATTTTTTAATTTCAGAAAGAAAGGGAGAGGGAGAGAGAGCTTGAAATAACAATGATGAGAGATAGTCATTGATTGGCTGCCTCCTTACTGGGGATCGAGTGTGCAACCCTTCAGTCAAGATGCTCTATCTACTGAGGCAAACCAGCTGGGCTTTACACTGATTTTTTAGTGGAAGGCAAGGAAGGAGGGGGGAGACAGACAGAGAGAGAGAGAGAGAGAGAGAGAGAGAGAGAGAGAGAGAGAGAGAGAGAAATGTCCATGTGAGAGAGACACATTGGTTGGTTGCCTTCTACACCCACCCCGACCGGGCCAGGGATCAAACCTGAACCCAGGGATGTGCTGTTGACCGAGAATTGAACCCGAGACCCTTTGGTTTGGGGAATGACAGTCCAACCACTGAGTCACACCGGGCATGGCCCTCGTTGTGAGTGTGTATGTTTGTTTTTAATAACTCCCCATTCCCCGTTCTCCCGGGCTCTGAAACCCCTTCTACTTCCTGTCTCCATGGGTTTTTCTCTAGGAACCTCATCTAAGTGAATCCTGCAGTGTTTGTGCTTCTGTGTCTGGCTTATTTCACTGAGCATAATGTCTTTGAGGTGCATCCGTGCTGTAGCATGTGCCAGGATCTCCTTCCTTTTTAAGAACGGATAATAAATATCCCATTGTGTGGACGCACAGTAGGTGGTTTTTGAGCGTCCTTCAGCTCCAGCATTGTAGGATTCTCAAAGCCAGGGTCTGGTCTCTGTCCTCTTGGGCCGATTGCTGCCTGGTGGGGTGCAGCCCTAGCTGCCAGCAGACTCTCCCTTCTGTTTGTGTCACGTGAACCCAGCAGCGCTGGGAATGAAAGACTGGCTCAACACCTGCCAGTCTTCTCTCTGGGGCCTCAGCGGACAGGCCAGGGCCGGGGGCGGGCCAGGTGAGGAGCTAATGATGGCCTGTGGGGGCTTGGCTGCAGAGGCCTCCCCTGATTACAGGGAGCCCTGCGCTTCCCTCCCTAGGGCCCCGCCTGGCCCGGAAGCAGCCTCCACACACCCAGCTGCTCCAGAACAGCAGCCGAGATCCACGAACTGAGGAATCTGGGGTAGCAGCTGCCAAAAGCATTGGCTTTGGGGTCTGAAACCACAGACCCGGGTCATGGTGAAGCCAGCGGGCTTCCGTGTGGCTCTTCTGTGGGGTTAATTACTCATAACAGACACTGTTCCTGGGAGTTTTAATCTGTGTATCATGTGTCAAGCATTGGGCACGAATTCTCTCATTTAACCTCATACAGCCTTATGAAGTTAGAATCATCACGCCCGTTTTACAGGGGCGTAAACTGAGACTTGGAGGGCCTTGCCTGGGGCCATGCAGCCAGACCGGGGCCTGCTTCTGGGCTGCAGCCTGTACTTACCCGCTGGTCTGCAAGTGGGTGGGAGTCTCGGTGGGGAGCTTCTTGGCGGAGGGCAGGTGAGGGGGGCTGAGTGGACAGAGATGACCTGCCTCTTCCACAGCGACCTTGGATGGCAACTCTTGTTATTTTACAGATGGAGAAACTGAGGCCCTGAGAGTGGCAGGGAGCTGACCAGGGTCTCTCTGACAGGGTCCAGGGCAGAGCTGGGATTAGAAATCAGGTCCTGCTGAAACCGGTTTGGCTCAGTGGATAGAGCGTCGGTCTGCAGACTGAAAGGTCCCAGGTTCGATTCCGGTCAAGGGCATGTACACTGGTTGCGGGCACATCCCCAGCTGGTCAATGTTTCTAGCTTTCTATCCCTTTCCCTCTCTGTAAAAAAATCAATAAAATATATTAAAAAAAAAAAAAAAAGAAGTCAGGTCCTTCTTCCCAGCCATGTGCTGTTTCTGGTGCCCACATGGCGTCCTGGACCCCATGTGTGACCCAGACAGGCAGGAGGGTAGTCTGGGCCTCCTCTGCTGGCCGGGACCCCCTCCTGCAGCCACTGAAAGGAAGGGGTGCAGTGATGGCAGGCAGTAGGGACAGAGGACAGAACCCAGGCTGGACCTCAGTTCTAACTCTGCTGCAGACTCTGTGGCTTGGGCAGCTCCATTCTCTCTAGGCCTCAGTTTCCCCATCTGTACCACGTGGGCCCACAGGCCCTGGACAGGGGAGAGGAAATGGCCAGACAGGCGGTAACGCATGTCCGGGGAGGAAAGGAGGAGCCGAGGGCTGCAGGGGGGCTGTGGGCACCCTGCCCTCGCCTTCCCCTCTTCCAGGAAACACCTCCGTTTCAGCCGCCCACACTCCTGCTGCTGACCGAGGGACGCCGCTTGGCCCGAGCGTGTCCAAGCCTCGGATAACAGAGTTCTTGCTCCCAAGGCTGCCCTGGGGCTAGTGGCTGCCCTTTCTCAGCCTGAGACACCCTCTCGTTCCCAGAATGGTGCTGGCCACACGGGGCTGGGAGAGGCGGAGCTCCTGGGTGGGCTCACACCTGGGTGCCCAGCCCCACCCACATGTGCACACATCCCTACATGTACACGTGTGCATCCACACCCGTACCCAAGGATTCTGTCTTTTCAGGCTGCCAGTAGTTAAAAATGAAGAAATGTCACAATGGTGGTATTTTTACATGTTTTCATTGAAAAAAAATTAACATCTTTAACACACACTCACTCACAAACAGAAGCAAAGGATGATTACAGAAATTATAAGGCACTTGTGCTCGCAGTGCCATGTGGTCGGTGGTGGGATATACGTTTAAAATTGCATGACAACCTTCGAGTCGTCCCTTCTTGTGCGTGATTCTTTGGGTTTAAACATCCAGCTTCCTTGCATTTCCATTGTTTATGAACATTTAACTACGGAAAAGTTCCGTCACCCAGAAAAGTTGGAAGAATTGTACAGTGAACACCCACATCCTCACTGCGTGGAATCTACAATGAACATGTTGCAATATTTGCGTTATTACATATCCATCCCTCTATCGGTCCTTCTTTCCTTTTACCCATCAATCAATCCAGATCTATCCACCCATCTATTCATCAATCTATCCCTCCATTCATCCATCTCATTAAAAAAAATATATATTTCTATTGATTTCAGAGAGGAAGGGAGAGGGAGAGATAGACACATCAATGATGGAGAGAGAGAATGATTAATCGGTTGCCTCCTGCATGCCCCTCCACGCCCCCCACTGGGGATCAAGCCTGCAACCGGGCATGTGCCCTGACCGGGAATTGAATCTTGTCATCCTGGTTCATAGGTTGAGGCTCAACCACTGAGCCACGCCGGCCTCCATCTTGTTTTTTGATACATTTTTTAGGCTTATGAATGTAAGGCCTGGGTCAAATGACACTCTCTTCTCTCAACCTTCTCCCCTACAGTAACAAGACCTCTCCCCGCCCACATACACACGTACATGCAAAAACCCACATGCACACACAATGACCCACCCATTTACACATGTCCACTCCACATACATATCCACATATGCAAACACCACACCTAATCACTCTGCACACATGTGTAGAGTTACACACACACACACACACACACAGTGCACACATGTGCATTCACAGCAGACCCTTGATGCCTGTGAGGAAAGCACCCAAAGTCCTCATAGAATCCTCAGACCTGTGACCCCATGGAGCCCGTGCCAGGCCCTGACTTACTCTGCGCCCCCCATTTCTGGCCAAGCGTCAGGGGCTCCCCTGCAACTCCCTACCCCACCTGTCCCACCTTTAAAAAAAAAAGAGTCTCCTCACCTCCCGGCACTTCCCACCAAGAAAACCCCCACAGAGATTCCGTGCAGAGTGTCAACCGCGTGTGGGCACAAAGCCACCAAACTGCTGCTCCAAGAGGCACACACTGCGTTGGCCTCGTTCTCACCACACCCCCCGCACCTGGCTCACAGGGGCCTCGCTGAGTGTTGATTGTAACAGGAACAAAGCAGCACAACAGTGCATGTACCAGGCATCCTCAGGACACCTGTCACACATGCTTACATCCATGCGCACACACACTGTGCGTGCACCCATGTGCCCGCAGGCATCAGCTGTGTGTTCGCACACTGTTTGCACACACCTGTCTGCCTGTCTCCTTCTCTGGAGATGAAGTGAATTCCAGGACCCAGGTCCTTTCCCAAAGCCTTGGCCACCTAAGACCACGGGGAGCTCCTCTGCTGCAGTGTGAGGTCCCGGGGTGGCCCCATGACCATGTGCCCAGGGCTCCAGGCGAGCCTGGGCAGCAGGGGTTCAGAGCACCAGAGTCTGACAGCACCTGCGTCCATCCCCGCTCTGCACGCAGCCACTGTGCACCCTCTACAGGTGATGTATGTGTGAGTTACTCCACTGCATGGAGCCTCAGTTCTCTTCCCCGTTCCATGGGGAGAATAGTTCCCACCTTAGAAGCACTTACAGGAGAGGCTTTCAGCAGGATGCCTGCAGGCTGTGAGCACTTAACAACGGTTGCTGTGGGTATTCTTTGCCCCAAACTCCCATGCACCCTTTGGGAGGGCGGGCAGCCTTGGTGGGGACAGTGTATGGGGAGAGCCAGTGGGAGTGGATGGTGCTCTGGGGACGCCTCTCCCAGGTGCTCCCCCAATCCCAAGCCCTCATTATCCCACATGCATATTCATAAGGGATAGTCTCAGCCCTGCTCTGTAAATGCCTCAGAAGCGGGAAGTGGAGGCCAGTGCAGAGAGTGAGGCCCCGGGGACAGGAGGCTCGAAGCCAGAGTGCATCTGAGTCTCCATGGACGGGAGGATGGTGAGAAGGGATGGGGCACTATGAGTTATTGGGGGTCACTTGGGGACTTGAGCAAGGGCTTGTGCCTATATTGCAGATTTGGAAACTGAGGCTCAACGAGAGCAGCTTGGAGCGACTGGCTGGAGAAGCCAGAGCTGCTTCCGTTGGGTGCTGGAGAGCTGAGCGTCTGTCCGGGCTGGGTGACAGGCACAGGGGATGGACTGAGGGACCGCTGCCTGTTTCTCGCGTGGACACCGTCAGCATGGCAGTGCGCGGTTGCTGTGGTGGTCCCGAGTCTCAGCCTCCGTGAGGCTCAGAGAGGTTGGGTGGCTTCCCAGGAACACACAGCACTGACCGTGCTCTTGCGTTTGGCGGCGTGAGATAGTGATTCTGGCCTCATGCAGGAGGGTCATGGCTGGGAGCCAGGCTGGTCAGGACGTAGAGAAACGAAGCTTCTTTCTCTGCCTCCCCGTTTCATCTCCTTGAAAGTCCCTTACAGATACCGGCAGCCACAGCGATTGTCTCCCTTTCACAGATGAGAAGCATGAGGCTGCCCGAGGATGAGGCACCAGGACAAGACTACACAGTGAGTATCTGCAGGGAGGGCTGGCCCCTCCACACAGGGTGATGCAGGGTGAGGGGACGGGAGAGCCCACGTCACCTCGGTCTGAGCAGGGTGACCCGGCACCGTGGCAGCCCATCACCCTGTTGTTGTTGTTGTTCTTCTTCTTCTTTAAATTATGTTTGTTTAATTAATTAATTAATTAATTTATTTTTAAATATATTTTATTGATTTTTACAGAGAGGAAGGCAGAGGGATAGAGAGTTAGAAACATTGATGAGAGAGAAACACCGAGCAGCTGCCTCCTGCACACCCCCTACTGGGGATGTGCCCGCAACCAAGGTACATGCCCTTGACCGGAATCGAACCTGGGACCTTTCAGTCCGCAGGCGGACACTCTATTCACTGAGCCAAACCGGTTTCGGTGGAGCTTTCTTCTTTACACTTGCAGTCCAGCTACTCCCTCACTCCTCTCAGATACCTGTCCATCTCTCTGAATGCTTTCTCAATGCTCACAGCGGCTCTGTGAGGTTAAGCAGAATAACCAGCCCCCTTTCAGGGGCGGGATGGAGGGATAGAGAGGTGCAGGGGCCCCTCAGAGTGTGTGAGAGGCTGTGAGGGGCAAGAGTCTCTGGCATTGCTCTGCTGGACCAGCTCATGGGAGGAGGTGGGGGCTGAGGCATGGAAATTTGGCCCTCGGGGCACAAGTGTCAAAAAGAGCTGACTCGGTGCAAGGCCGTGGTATCCCGGGGGCCGAAGGCTGCTGGGTGGAAGGGGACCGTGTACAGGCTGTTTTGGGGTCAGTGAGTCACAGAGGAACGAGGAAACCGGGCTTGCGTTAAATGTTCAGACAGCCATTCATTCATCCAGAGGCATTTACTGCCGTCCTGTCAGAGGTGAATCAGACAGGCCCCGGGCAGCTCAGCGTCTCCTAAGGACCCCGGACTAGAGCCGGATGGAACGTATGATTGGACCAAAAAAACCAAAAAGGTGGACTGGGTATTGCCACCCCCACTTTCCAAGCCAGGCAGCGAGGTGTCAGGGCCAGGCCCTGGGTTTGAGGTCAAGGCCAGGCCGGGTGGTCTTCCAGCTCTGCCCTCCGAGCGGTGTGACCTGGAGCCACAGTAACAACCACCCCGTGTCCCAGGCCATGTTTGCCTAGTGCTCAGACTGCATGGAGACTGAGCCGCTGGCCTTCTCTGAGGCTCAGTGTCCTCCTCTGTAAATGGGGGTGAGGTGAGGGATGAATCTGCTTCCAGGGTTATCTGGGGCTTCAATGGAACCACGTAGGCCAAAGAGCTTCCAGCTCTGTGGTAACTCGTGTTATGGTGAGGCCAGCACGGAGGCTCCCGTTGTAGAAACTCAGGGACGTTGGATCATTCATTCCTCACAGGACGGGTGTGTGTGTGTGTGTGTGTGTGTGTGTGTGTGTGTGTGTGTGTTCTCTTCACAGGGAAGATAAGGATGTGAAAGAGGCTTCGGAGGGCAGGTATTGGGGTCAGGAGGGAGAGAACATTCACAGAGAAGGACATGGAGGAGGGAAAGTGCAGGGAATGTTGGTGGGGCCCTGGCACCGTGAATCACCCAGGGATGCAGTCAGGCGGGATCGCTAGCCCTGGGGCCATCTGTGCAGGGTCTAGATTGCCTTTTCTAACAGGATCCTGTCTAGGGCTCAGTGAGGAGAGGTGAATTCAGAGCCTGTTTCTGCGTCCCTTCCACCTACCCCTTTGGGACTGGACCATCTGCCAGGAATGTGACCCCCTCCCCCCTCTGACCTCCTTAGCTGGGGGCCAGGGTCTGGGCACCTTTTGGAGGGCTGAGCTGCTCAACAGGTGGCTCTGGGGGCATGCTGGCGGGTGGCGACAAGGACTCAGTAGAGACTGAGGGCCAGGTGCGAGGGTGAAGGCAGCTGACAGGGTGCACGCCCAGGATCTTAGATGAACCAGGGAGCTCCCATCTGCCAAGCATCTAACAGCTGAGGTAGGCACCCTAACGTCACAGATGGAAGAAGTGAGGCTCGGACAGGTGACGTGACTTGGCTGTTTCTCTCCAGTGTTTCCCAAACTTCTCTCATGATGAGAATCACCGGGTGGAGTTGTTAAACTACAGATTTCCTGAGTCCCAACTAAGAAGTGCTATCAGGAATCTGTAGTTTAACAACTCCACCAGGTGATTCTCATCATGAGAGAAGTTTGGGAAACACTGCATCCGATCACTCGTCCTCCCACACCTACGTGTTGGGCTGAGAGGTTCTGCGAATCAGGGGGGACCCCCTCTTGGCCTCTGACCCCTGCAGGAGGCCAGGCCAGCGCCTTCTCCAAGGCGCTCTGCAGGAGGCCAGGGCTCGAGGATTCGAACCCAGGCCTCGGTATCTCCAAACTCGCACTTGGGACCAGGACACGAGCGGAGTCGGGTCGGTGGCCCGGACCGCGCTGCCGCGGGAGGCACCGCCCCACCGCCTTCCCCCGGGTTCCGCCGGGCGCACCTGCCCAGGTGAGTCCCTCCCCGGAGGGAGGCGGGCGCGCACCGGAGCGCCTTCCCGGCCGCCCTGCCAGGTGGGGCGGGGCGGGCCGGGGCGGGGCCATCGGGCCCGGGGCGGGGCCAGACCGGGCACCCGGAGGCCGACCGGATCCGCGGCCCGCGCCCCTCCAGCCCCTCCGCACCCTCGGGCCCCGCGCCCCGCCGCCGCCGCCGCCATGGGCGCCTGCCTGGGCGCCTGCTCGCTGCTCAGCTGCGTGAGTCCCCCCGGCGCCCGCCGCGCGCCCGCCACTTTGTGCTGTTTTCTTCCCGCAGTTTCTTCCTCTCCTTCCTCCGAACTTGTCTCTCTGGGTCCGCACCCGCCTCTGCGCCCGGGCCCCTCTGGCCCTCGGTTTCCCTCCCCGCTCCCGCCCCTGCCCTGGCCCCGGGCGACCGGGACAGCTGCGCCCGGGCCTCGGGTTACCGCGGGGGAGGGGAGGGTGGGGCGCCGGGCGGGGGAGGGCGCGCCCTCCGCGGCGCCTCCTGGGACCGGGGGGACTGAGGCTGGGGCTGGGAGACTGAGGCTCGGGGCCTGGGTGGGGCTGGGGGTGGGGGTGGCGGCCCCTCCGCGCCGGACTTGGACTTGGGGACGTCCTCCAGGCGCGTGTTTGGGGGTCTGCCTCCCGGACGCTCGGACTCTTTGTGCGCCCTGCCCGGCCCCTGGCCCCCTCTGCCCGGGTCCCCTCTGCCCGGGTCCTCGGTCTCTCCCGCAGTCTGTCTGCCCCTGCCCGCCGGTCTCCGTTTGTTCATTAGTGTTTATCTGCTATTCGTCTCCGTCCGTGCGTTGGTCCGACTGTCTTTGTCCGTCGGTGGCTTCTCCATCTGTCATTGTCTACACAGTTCGGAGTCGGTCCGCCTGTCCGTCCGCCTGCCCGATGCGCCCTTGTCTCTGAGCATTCAGTCTGGCTCAGGCCAACTCCTGGCCCTTCTCCAAGGCGTCCAGACCCTCCCCGCTGGGCCCCAGAGCGGGACGGGGAGCGGGCAGGAAGCCCCTGTCTGCCTTCCCCAAATCCCGGCTGAGTCTGCGAGGGCTGCCTCCCCGGACCCAACTCTGGGCGAGAAGACCCAAGAACTGAGGGAGGTTAGGGGGTGTGTTTGGGGAGGAGGGGGGGAGAGGAGAGGAGGAGGACCTGGTCGCCTGGGCTCAGGGACCTGGGGGCCAGCCCGCCTCATTTTTGGGGCTGCAGCCAGCAAAGGGGAGGAGCTTCAGCCAGACCCCAGCCGAGAGGCCCCTGCTCTTTCCCCTTCTCCCAGCTCCCTCCTCTTTTCCTGTTCCCCTCATTAAATCCGAGGTTCATTCAGGCGTTCCCCTCCCCCTCTGCCCGACACAAAGAGGAACAGAGAGGAATAGGGGGGTCGAGGGGGTCTGGTGGCTGCTGAATCTCAGGACTCGCTTTCCTTTGTCCCTGGTGTGTGTGTGTGTGTGTGTGTGTGTGTGTGTGTGTGTTCGTGCGTGCATGTGTGTGTGTTAAGATGGGGGTGTAGGGGCAGGAGCTGGAGGATGTAGAGATTTACTTTATGGCATTTTTTTTTTTTTTTTTTTTAAGAATGATAGCTGTAGAGTGGGCCCCTGGACAGACTCTTGTCCTCTCTGGGCCTCCGTTTCCCCATCTGTGAAGTGCGTGCCTGTGCACACACAGGAGGAGGAATCCAGAGCTGGTCCCTGACATCCCTCCCCTCTGATGAAATCAAGGTTTGGGCTGGGTCTCTGGCCAGGAAGAGTTTGCTTCCTGATGGGGGAAGGAGAGTTTCCTAGGCGCTGACTAGGTTTCCATCTGGCTGGGGGTAGGGGATGTGGAGGGGAGACCTGCCAGTCTCCTGTGCCTTTCTCTCCAATGGGCCAGGCCGTGGGGAAGATTAAAACATGCCCCGCCCAATCCTGGCATTTCGTGCGAGCTCAGAATGGGAGCTCCTGTTACTATCTTCTGGGAAAGGTGGGTGGAGATTTCCTCTGGAGCCGAGTGCTGGTCCTGAGTCATGGAATTGTACTGCTGAGACCAGAGGCACCTGACAGGCTCCTCCAGAGGAAACACGCACAGAGGGCCCGCTGACTTGCCTGAGGTTGCGCAGTGAAAGGATGGGGAGGATTAAAGTCTGACTTGTCATCCAGACTTCTCCTGTCCTAGCTGCCTGAGGGACAGGGCTGCCAGGCAGAACAGAGTTTCACTTAGTGAGCATCACATATCTGCAAGCAGCCTCCTTTCTGTGACTCCTACGGGGGGGGGGGGGGAGTTCTGACCTCTGACATTGGCTGCACACCTACTGCGTGCCAGGCACTGTGCTGAGCTCCTCGCTCAGGCCACTTCATTGGTTCCCCCTCAGCCCTGTGACATACCGTGTTTCCCTGAAAATAAGACATCCTCCGAAAATAAGACCTAGCTCATGCAAAGATAAGACATCCCCTGAAAATAAGACCTAGTGCAACTTTGGGAGAAAAAATTAATATAGGACACTGTCTTATTTTTTGGGGAAACAGGGTAGTTATCCTGTTTTACAAATAAAGATGTCAACAGCAGCTACCATTACCACATCTGATCCTAGGCCCAGCACTCACTGCCCAGAGCTGTCCGGTGGTGGCACTGTAGTGAGCACTTGATTTATTTTTAAAAAATAAATTTTATTGATTTTTTTTACAGAGCTGAAGAAAGAGGGCTAGAGAGTTAGAAACATTGATACATTGATGAGAGAGAATCATCGATCAGCTGCCTCTTGCACACCTCCTACTGGGATGTGCCCACAACCAAGGTACACGCCCTGGGACCTTTCAGTCCGCAGGCCGACACTCTATCCACTGAGCCAAACCAGTTTCAGCAGAGCATTTGATATATATCCTTTCGTTTTTTCATTTTTTCCGTCTTTTATTGATTTTAGAAAGAAGGAAGGAGAGAGAGAAACATTCAGTGTCAGGATAGGTTGCCTCCCCTACCTGCCCTGTCCAGGATCAAATCTGCAACCTAGCTATGTGCCCTGATGGGAATGGAGCCGGTACCCTTGTGGTGTGTGGGATGACCCTCCAACCAATGGAGCCCCACCAGCCAGGGCTGGTACGCGTCCTTCCATGTAAAGCTCACAGTGATCCCTGAGGCAGTTCATATCGTTCCCACTTCACAGATGGGGAAACTGGGTCAGAGAGGGAAGATGAATCCAGTAATACTGTGTGGCAGAACAGACACAGCGTAAACTTTACTATTTTAATACTTTTTGTCTTCAGCGAGCTGGTAATTTGCCTTAAGAATCAGGATAACCCTAACTGGCTTGGCTCAGTGGATAGAGCATCGGCCTGCAGATGGATATAAGGAATAAATATTGGCTGAAGAACACAATGAGAATTCTAGAATCTGCCTTTTCCTGGGTATCAATACTGATACCCAGGAAAAGGCAGCCAATATTTATTCCTTTTCACGATACCACCCATTGATCGACATCATTAGAGTTGTATTTGTGAGATATCCATTTTAATATCTACCCCGATTCTTTTTCCCCCCTCTTTTTTTCTAAAATATATTTTATTGATTTTTTTTTACAGAGAGGATGGGAGAGGGGTAGAGAGTTAGAAACATTGATGAGAGAGAATCATCGATCAGCTGCCTCTTGCACATCCCCTAACTGGGGATGTGGCTGCAACCAAGGTACATGCCCTTGACCGGAATCGAACCGGGGACCCTTCAGTCTGCAGGCCGATGCTCTATCCACTGAGCCAAGCCAGTTAGGGTTATCCTGATTCTTAAGGCAAATTACCAGCTCGCTGAAGACAAAAAGTATTAAAATAGTAAAGTTTACGCTGTGTCTGTTCTGCCATACAGTATTACTGTGCAGTTGGTTACCACTGGAACCAGTAACAACCTGTTTCAATGGAGATTTGCCCCATCGGAGTGGCCGCGGGGGGTTTTCAGGCATCCTTAGCGGGTTGGTGGGGAAGACTTCTCTATCCTTCCATCGTGAGGTGAGGCATTTGCAGCTGCCCATCATGGTTCTTTCTCGCTGGAGCTGGTCCTGGCCTGCAGGAGTGAGATGGGCCCACAGAAGGTGGGAATCACCAGGCAAGCCAGCGCACGATGGATGGATGGTGAGCAAATATGTGTTTAGGGAGCGCCTTCTCTGTGCGAGGGCGTGTGAAAGGCCTTGGGGTCAGACTGGTTGGACTGAGATCCTGGCTTGGCCTCTTCTCAGCTACTGGACCGTGGGCAGTCACTTCCTCTCTCCCCTTGTCTGTGAAGTGGGAGGTCAATGGTACCTGCCTCTCAGCACTTTGTGAGTATTACATGCGGCTGAGATAAACAGGCAACGTCTTTAGCATGAAGCTCGCTTGTTGTAGCGGCCACTCTGTAAACACCCCAGGATGGTAACTTGCTTTAGACCACATTCAAGGAAGTGGTGAGGCGGGTAGAACCCGGGGCTGCCTGACCATAGGGCCTGGGCTCTGAGCCTCTTGCCCATCCTGCCCAGGAGCCCATTTTATGAATGAAGAACTGAGTCCCATGGAGGGGGAAAGAGACTGGTCTAAGGTCATGCTGCAAGTTGGTGGCAGAGCTCTCTATTCTCAGCACTTGTGGGGGGAGGGGGGTTCAGGAGGGGGATGAGAAGGGTGGGGAGGGGAGTAATTGTACTTGAGTAGCTTGGGGCTGACCTCTTCTCCCTATGTTCTGTCTAGTTCTAGGCTGGCTCATTCACATCTCTAAAGTTTATTTAATTATGATAAAATTAAGATAATGTAAATTTTACTATTTAATAGTGTTTTAGTCTTCAGGGAGCTTGTCATTTATTTTAAGAAACATGGTAAGGCCCTAATGGTTTGGCTCAGTAGATAGAGTGTCGGCCTGCAGATTCAAGGGTCCCAGGTTCTTCTACGCAGGTCAAGGGCATGTACCTTGGTTGTGGGCACATCCCCAGTAGGAGGTGTGTAGGAGGGAGCTGATGTTTCTCTCTCACCTATGTTTCTAACTCTCTCTCTCCCTTCCTCTTTAAAAAAATCAATAAAATATATATACAATATATTTTAAAAAGAAACACGGCATTAAAATGGGCATTTGCTAAATACAACCCTGACGAATCAGTGAGTGGTACTGTCAGGAGTAAATATTATTGGCTAACGCACACAAGGAATTCCAGAATCTGACTTTTCCTTGGTCTCAGTTCTCTGCATTATTGTTCCCTGACTCTCCCTGTCTGTTCCCAGAGACACTGCACTCCACTCCCTTGATCTGCCTTCCATTCTGGGGCCAAGTGACAGCTCTAAAGTGCAAACCTGGCCCCAGCCAGCTTGGCTCAGTGAATATCGAGTTGGCCCGTGGACAAAGGGTCCTGGGTTCGATTCCGATTAAGGCCAAGTGCATCTATCTGGATTGCAGGCTCAGTCCGTGGCCCTGGTCGGGTCACAGGTGAAAGGCAACCAATCCATGTGTCTCTCTCTGTTTCTCTCCCTCTCTTCCGCTCTCTCTAAAAATCAAAGGAAAAATATCCTCAGGTGAAGATTAACAATATTACAAACCCCAAAACTAAAAAAGCAAATCTGATGTTAATCTATTCTTTAGCAATGGTTCCCCTTCGCCTGCAGGATACAGCCCAGACTCCTGGGCATGGCCTGCGGGACCTGGCCATCACTTCTATCACCATGTTGTTGCCCAGCTTCCCCGAAAACACAGTGTTCCTCTTAGCTTTGCACATGTTATGCCCTGTGTAGGAATACCCTCTCCTCCCTCACTTGGCTAGCTTACTACTCTTCCTTGACACCTCTCTGTCCCCCCTCTCTCTCTCTCTCTCTCTCTCTCTCTTTTTTTTTTTTTTTTTACTATAATAAAATATACATAAGGTGAAATGTACTATTTGTACCATTTGAAGTGTACAATTCAGTGACATTGAGTACCTTTCACATTGTGCAAGCGTCACCACCATCCATCTCCAGAACTTTCTTATCTTCACCCGAACTGAAACTCCTGACCCTTTAAACAGTCATTCCTCTCCCCTTCCCCCAGTTCCCGGTAAGCACCATCCTACTTCCTGTCCTTGTGCTTTTGCCTTCTCTAGGTACCTCCTATGAGTGGGATCCTGTGTGTTTATATTTCTGTGATCGGCTTACTTGACGTGGCACAATGTCCTTAAGGTTCATCCGTGTTGAAACATGTATGAGAATGCGATTCCTTTCTAAGGCTGACTGTTGTTCCACTGTGTGTGTCAACAGTCGACGGGTTGCTTCCGCCTTTTGCTGTTGTGAGTAATGCTGCTGTGCACATGGTTGTACAGGTATCTGTCCGAGTCCCTGCTCTCAGCTCTTCGAATAACACCCAGAAGTGGGGGGGCCTGTTTGTTTTAAACAAAACAGCTTTATTTATTTATTTAAAAAATATATTTTGTTGATTTTTTACAGAGAAGAAGGGAAAGGGATAGAGAGCTAGAAACAACGATGAGAGAGAAACATCGGCCAGCTGCCTCCTGCACACCCCCCACCGGGGATGTACCTGCAACCAATGTACATGCCCTTGACCGGAATCGAACCTGGGACCTTTCAGTCAGCAGACCGATGCTCTATCCACTGAGCCAAACCGGTTTTGGCTAAACAAAACAGCTTTAAACTGTGCCCCACACCCTCAGCTACCTACTCTACCCAGCCAGTGCCCCAGGAAGGGTTCTAAGAACCTATGTCCCTGGCTCTAGTGACAGCCAGGAGAATGCAAAGGATCGGTGTCAGCCTCTTCCCGCCGTGCTGAACCACGGACAGCTCCGGAGCTGTCCAGCTGGCCGGGGAGGCAGGGGGCTCCTTGCCAGGGAAGAGGATAGCCAGCGGCCTCCCTGCAGATTCTGCATCAGAGGCTGGATGGGTCGAATGCCAGGTAGCCTCCAAGGGGAAGACGCCAAGACCCAGGGCTTCATGTTCTCCTCTCAGAGACCCTGGCTGGTGCTCAGGCCAGTGTCCCAGCGCTTTCCTGTCTCCGCCTTTGCCCTGGGCGCGCGTGGTGGGGGCGGGAGCTGTAATCTCCGTGGGGGAAGTTTTATAGTCGCCTGGGCCTCTCCCATTGCATCATAACCCTTTGCCGCCTGGTGCCTTTCATCTCTCCTGTCTCTATAACGTCCCTGCGGTAAATGGGCCACCACCGGCCCCTGGGCAGTGAGGTCACTTGCAATCTCTCTAGATTCTAATAACCCCATAAAACCTAAAGCTTCGCGCCTATTTTAGGTCCTCCCCCCATTACTTAAACATTTTTATTTTTAAACAATAAAACCAACCTCATTGAGGTATAATTTAATTATATTTAGTTACGTGGACCCATTTAAGTAGGACCTCCCCATCTGCTCCCTTGAGCAGAGACAGCCCTCTGAGGGAGTGACATGACGCATTGCTGAGCATTTATTTTCAATTTCCCCCTGATATTTTCCTGGCGTGAACAAGTGCCCCCGTGGACTTCCAAGTGTGTGGAGGTGTGCGCATCTGCCCTTCCTCCCGTGGCTGGCACTCCTGTAGGAAGAGGTTCTTGTAGGAGAGATGCCCACAGTTGGTGGACTGTCAGAGAGCATGAATGTTTCAAGGCTGGATGGGGGGCGAAGTGGGGAGGAGGGGCGGTTGGCGTGAGTTTTTCTCTCCCAGACCTGGTCTCTCTGGCCACTGGCTGGCTCAGGGAATCCTGAGGTGTCAGATGTCATGTACCCCTGGATTTTGATCTCCAAAAAGCAGAGTGAATTGAAAGGCCAGGCTCCCCGACTGTGTTGGGGTGCCTTTTCTTACATCTCAAATGTTTTAAAAAAATATATATTTTATTGATTTTTCACAGAGAGAAAGAGAGAGGGATAGAGAGTCAGAAACATTGATGAGAGAGAAACATCGACCAGCTGCCTCTTGCAGACCCCTACTGGGGATGTGCCCACAACCACAGTACATGTCCCTGACCAGAATTGAACCTGGGACCTTTCAGTCTGCAGGCCAACTCTCTCCACTGAGCCAAACCAGCTTTGGCAAGGGCATGTATTCTTGACCAAAATCGAACCTGGGACCCAGGAGTTCACAGACTGACACTCTTTCCACTGAGCCAAACCAGCCAGGGCATGTTTTTAACTTCTCTGAGCTCAGTTTTCTCATCTGTAAACGGGAACTAATAGCTTGGTCTGATGACCAGAATGCTCTTGTGGTTGGTTTACAAAACATTTTTCTGGCACTAGCTTGCCGCCGGAAACCCCAAAGGTGGCCATGGAGAGGAGCCCGGGCTTGGGGTGGGGGCTGCGGGATACAACTTCAAGCTGCAGGTGAGTGAACTGTCAGGCTTTGGACATGAGGGAGCATCCACTCCGCAGGCATTTCATTTAGCATTCACATCCTGGCTTTGCAGGTGGGAGTTGGGTGGGAAGGAGCAGCTCCAGTCAGCGGCCGGGGGGGGGGGGGGAAGGCAGAGACCCTTCAAGCAGAGTGTGCCTTACGCCCAGGACCAGTCCAGAGAGCAGGGTGCCGGGTCGCAGAGGAGCCAGGTCCCCTTTTAGCCTGTTCCCCACAAAACCGGTCATTCAGCATCAGGCTGTTCTGGTCCCTCCTGGCTTCCAACCACCCTGAGTGGATGCCCACTGCTGCCCAGGCCCTGCCATCCTCGTTGGCCTCACCACTCATGGCTCGCTGCCTGACACGAAGCTTTGGGTACAGGTCCTTCTTTTCGTCCCTCCGTTGCCCAGCTCCCGCCTGTCCCAGAGCCGCCCGGGCCCTGTTCCCTGAGCGGCCTTTCTTCTCCTGTTCAGCTCTCGGCTAAATGGTCACTTCTTCAGGGAAGTGACTCGCCACCCCCACCAAACTAGGACCCATCTGTCGCTGAGGGCAGCACGTACGTTTTCTTCTTTTTAAAATTATTTAAAAAAATATATATTTTATTGCCCAAACCGGTTTGGCTCAATGGATAGAGCGTCAGCCTGCAGACTGAAAGGTCCCAGGTTCGATTCCGGTCAAGGGCATGTACGTTGGTTGCGGGCACATCCCCAGTTGGGGGTGTGCAGGAGGCAGCTGGTCGATGTTTCTCTCTCATCAGTGTTTCTAGCTCTCTATCCCTCTCTCTTTCTCTCTGTAAAAAAATCAATAAAATATATTAAAAACATATATATTGATTTTTTTACAGAGGAAGGGAGAGGGATAGAGAGTTAGAAACATCAACCAGCTGCCTCCTGCACACCCTCTACTGGGGATGTGCCCACAACCAATGTACATGCCCTTGACCGGAATCGAACCTGGGACCTTTCAGTCCGCAGGCTGACGCTCTATATCCACTGAGCCAAACCGTTAGGGGCACATTTTCTTCTTAGCACGTGTGATGATCTGTTGATCATTGGACGCTCCACCAAGGCGGGACTCTGCCTTTCTGGCCTCGGAAGTACCTGGCTGAGGGGCTGGGCTGTTGGGGGGAAGATAAACTTCCACAAAGGCTCGGCAGGCAGACCCAGCTCTCGGAGGGCTGGGGCTCTTTGGGGCACCGCCTGGGAATGGCGTGGCATCCCCAGCCCCTAACAGATTCCCGTCAGCCCCAGAGTAGGAAATCCCAGCTCCTCACAGGCTTCATTCCATTCATTCAGCAGGTGTTTGCCACATGCCTGCGGTTTCCTCGGGTCTTCACATGTGTCTGGTGCTACATTCTTTCCCCAGATGGTCCCCGAGCTCTTTCTCTGTGCCAGGCCCTGTTCCGCTTTCTGGGAACGCCACCGCGAGCAAAACAGACCAACATTCCTGCCGTGGCGGAGCGTACACGCTGGACATGGGAGGCAGGCAAACATAAGTAAACTCTGAATCTTAGCAGATGATAGTGAGTCCTACGGAGGAAACCGAAACGAGGAAAGGAAACTTGTATCGTGAGGAGTGGGTGCCCTTCCGATTCCTGCTGTGTAGAGGAGGACACCGCAGTTCAGAGGGGTTGAATGAGCTGTGTAAGGTCACATGGCTAATCAGGGATGGAGCTAGACTTCTGGATTTTTAAACATTTATTTTTTTTACTCCTCTGCCTCCCCCTAAGTAAGACACAGGGTGGCACAGCTCTCTCTCTCTCCGAAGCCACGGCAGCACCTGAGGTTTGAATCTGGGTTCTCTTCCTTGCTGGCTGTGTGACCGTGAGACCCGGCTTCTTCCAAGCTAGGTTTCCTCAGCCCCCGCCTCAGGCTTGGACATCTCTTGGGATCACACTGGCCCGGGGGTTGCACAGGCGGGGTCGTGCGGATCTGGAGGCATCGGAGGGGCGGTGGTGGGTGCTGCGTGCTCGGCCATGAGGGGAGAGGAGGTGGAGATAAGGGTGCTGTCCTGCCCTCCCCACAGGCCTCCTGCCTCTGTGGCTCTGCCCCCTGCATCCTGTGTGGCTGCTGCCCCTCCACCCGCAACTCCACCGTCAGCCGCATCATCTTCACGTTCTTCCTCTTCCTGGGGGTGCTGGTGTGCCTCATCATGCTGAGCCCTGGCGTGGAGAGCCAGCTCCACAAGGTGAGCAGCCCGGGGGGCGGGGGTGGGGGAGGAGGTAGCCTGCGTGTGCCCGGGGAGCAGCCTGGAAACCTGCTGCTACGGGACCAGGCTTGGGGTCCCAGGTGGCCAAGAAGAGGCGGGCAGGTGTGCCCAGGGCGTTTCTTCAAGTGGGAAGGAGGGTTTGGGCCTCACGTGGGAATAAACGGTTCTCATAAGCCACGGTCTCCTTGGAAAATCACATGAATCATTCCGGCAAGCCCAGTTGGGGGGGTCCCAACTCTTCCCTTCATCCAAGTGTCAGGCCATTGGTGTGACAGGTTAGGGTGTCCACAGGTATGAATTCCAGAGCAGCGGGAAATGCAGTCTCAGAGCCACCCGAGAGGCACCAGTCCTGTAGGAGATGGGCCTCTGAGTCTCCATTTCCAGAAGAATCTCAGGGAATCTGGTGTTGTTACGCCCAGACTTCGTGATCCCCAAGGACCACCAGGGAGCCGAGTCCGATGCAATAAACAAAAGAGCCTCTTCCATGCTAGCATGGGCTCTGTCCCACTCACGCTGACAGCATGGCAGAAGAGAGCAAGAATTTCGCCACGCCCTGGGGGTTTTACACCGATGGTGATGTCACTGCTTTGGCTGACCCTGATTGGCTGGGTGAGGGCTAGGATCCAGTTACACAAAATGGAGGATAACTCCGCCCTGGCAGGGTGAGAATAAACTCCGGACTCCACTGTGAGGCAGGACGGAGTCATCCTCACCCTGCCCTGCCCTCTCAGTGTAGGTGGTGGGTGGAGGGCATTTTGGGAAATCCTGCCTTAGACAGTGCCATGTGTTCCTGAGGCTGTGGGTAGGATGGCAAGGAAATAAACAGAGACGTAACTGGACCGTCTGTGTGTGGGGGTGGGTACACCTAGGACTTCAACCCCAGGTGTGGGTAGCTATGGGGATGGTGGTGGGAGGTTCAGCTCCTGTCCCAGCTCCTCCATGCTGGGAGGGCCTCTTCCTGGCCCCGTCCCTGTTGGCAGGGCCTCCTCCTGGCCCCATCCCTGCTGGGAGGGCCTCCTCCTGGCCCCGCCCCTGCTGGGAGGGCCTCCTCCTGGCCCCGCCCCTGCTGGGAGGGCCTCCTCCTGGCCCCGCCCCTGCTGGGAGGGCCTCCTCCTGGCCCCACCCCTGCTGGGAGGGCCTCCTCCTGGCCCCGCCCCTGCTGGGAGGGCCTCCTCTTGGCCCCGCCCCTGCTGGGAGGGCCTCCTCCTGGCCCCACCCCTGCTGGGAGGGCCTCCTCTTGGCCCCGCCCCTGCTGGGAGGGCCTCCCCTGGCCCCGCCCCTGCTGGGAGGGCCTCCTCTTGGCCCCGCCCCTGCTGGGAGGGCCTCCTCCTGGCCCCACCCCTGCTGGGAGGGCCTCCTCCTGGCCCCGCCCCTGCTGGGAGGGCCTCCTCCTGGCCCCGCCCCTGCTGGGAGGGCCTCCTCCTGGCCCCGCCCCTGCTGGGAGGGCCTCCTCAGGGCAGGCCTTGGCAGAATCAGCCCCAGGGAGGGTGGGGCAGTCAATGGCACCTCTGTCTCCACAGCTGCCTTGGGGGTGTGATGAGGGGACCGGGAGCACCGTCGTCATGCAGAGCCACATTGACTGCGGCTCCCTGCTCGGCCAACGCGCCGTCTACCGCATGTGCTTTGCTATGGCCGCCTTTTTCTTCCTCTTCACCGTGCTCATGATCTACGTGCGCAGCAGCCAGGACCCCCGGGCCGCCTTCCAGAACGGGTGAGTGCTGGGGGGGCGGGCACCCTTGCACCCCGTCAGGTCCCTCCCGCAGTGGTGCCCCGTCCCCGGCCTGTCTCCAGAGATCTCCAGCCCCTACAGCACAGAAGGCAGCTCATTTAGTGTTCCCCGTTTCTCAGATGAGGAAATTAAGCTCAGAAAGGGAAGCAACATGCTCAGGCCACACAGCATTTAGTGACGCAGCTGGGGCCAGAACTTGGGTGACCAGCCCCCTTATCCTTACATGGACGTTCCTTCCCTCTGCCCCTTGGGGCTTTTTCTAGGGCCAGGACAGATTTCCTGTGCCCATCAGACTGTGAGAAAGCCCCTCTTCACCTTTTAGGGGCGAGCTTCCGGGGGCCAGCCTTTCCCTCTAACCCTGCTCCACTGTCCTGTCTGTCCTAATCCCCACCCCGTAGGTTTTGGTTCTTTAAGTTCCTGATCTTTGTGGGCATCACCGTGGGCGCCTTCTACATCCCCGATGGCTCCTTCTCCGACGGTAAGCGTCTTGGTGGGGAGGGGTCCCCAGTGGGAGGAGCGCTGGTGGGGCTGCTCGGTGCCCTGGCACACAGACTGCCGACTGGGGCCTCGGCTCCTGGTCAGGAGACAGCGCTATGGTGTGTGGCCTTAGGGCTTTTGGGCAACTTTGGGGACAGGGGGACGGAGGTACCTGCCTAACCCTCACCCATGCCCTGCCACGCTGTCTCGGGGCATGGCTAGGGGCTCTCTGAGAGCAGGGGCTTTGCACTATCTCAGTGTCCCGGGGCAGGGCTTGGCACCAATGATTGCTGAATGAATACATGTGTGTGATTCCTGTGCCTGCCCCAGGAATCCCAGAGAGCCGGGTGGATCAGGGGCCCTGGCACCCAGGCTTCTGCCCAGGGCCAGACTGGCTCCCTCACTCCCCTCTCCCCATCCAGTCTGGTTCTACTTCGGTGTCGTGGGCTCCTTCCTCTTCATCCTTATCCAGCTGGTGCTGCTCATCGACTTCGCACACTCCTGGAACCAGCAGTGGCTGGGCAAGGCCGAGGAGTGCGACTCCCGCGCCTGGTACGCAGGTCAGTGCCAGGGCCGGCCTCTCGGGGGCATCCAGGGGTCTCTGAAGCTTGATGAATGCCTGGAGGGCATCGTGAGCAGCCCTGCCTTTGGGCAGGAATCGGTCTGTGCAAGGCAGAGGGAGGGAAGGGTGTGGGGGTGGGGAGAGGAGAAGGGGGCACCCGATTCCAGGGCGGCTTCAGAGGATCAGACGGGAGAGGAACTGGGGAGACCTTGGAGGGTCTAGTCCAGCGGCTCCTGAGGGATGGGCCATGCACAGCCAGCCCTGGCCAACCTTCAATACCACTTGGTCTTTGGTACCCAGTGGCAGAAAGGTCCCAGCTCAACCTTCAGAAAGAAAGGCTCACTGAGGCGCTGGTTGGTGTTCAGGCCTCTCTGAACTCGCTGTCTCTCTGGCTGCCAGAGCAGGCGCCAGCAGATCCCACACATATAGTTCACTCAAAAAAAAAAAAAGTTTTTATTGATTTCAGAGAGGAAAGGGGAGAGAGAGAAAGAGAGAATGGAAGAGAGTAATCGATCGGCTGCCTCCTGCACGCTCCCCACTGGGGACTGAGCCTGCAACCTGGCATGTGTCCTGACCGGGAATGGAACCGTGACCTTCTGGTTCATGGGTTGATGCTCAACCACTGAACCACACTGGCTGGACCTAGTTCACTTTTTAAACAATCGTTTTGTATTCCTTGTATTTATTTACTATTACTTTAAAAAAAAAAACACCTTTATTGTTGAGAGTGGTCATTGTGTTTATTTTTATGATTACTTTACTTATGGAGAGTGAATCATTCTAGCTCAGGATGGGGCCAAAACTCACAGAGGTGTTGGGAGTGATGGAAGTTTAGGGGACACCGATGTCAGTCCTTGGATGACAAAGTGGAGGCTGGCTCCGCAAGCCCCCTGGAGGGAGTGGGGATCCCTGTGCCTCCTGACCCCCTGCTTGCTGGCCCCGCCCAGGTCTCTTCTTCTGCACCTTCCTCTTCTACTCGCTGTCCATTGTGGCCGTGGCCCTGCTCTTCGTCTACTACACCGAGCCCGACGCCTGCCACGAGGGCAAGGTCTTCATCAGCCTCAACCTCACGCTCTGCATCTGCGTCTCCATCATCTCCGTCCTGCCCAAGGTCCAGGTGAGCTGGCTGCTCTGCCCGGCCGGAGGCCAGGCCCGCTGGGGTGTGGGATGTCCTGTGGGAACCTTGGCATCCTGGGCAGGGCTGGTGGCCACAGAGCCATGGGCTGAGTGTGGGCTCCCCAGTCAGCCTCCCTGAGTTCGAGTCTCGGCTCTCCCATCTACATTTTAGGTGTCTTTGGGAAGGTGCCTTCATCTCTCTGTGCCCCCCTCTCTCTTCTCAAATGTAAAAGGGGGCTAATAATACCTGCCATGTGGAGGATTGAGATCATGTTTGTGAACACATAGAACAGGGCCTGGCACAGAGACATGCATCAGGCATTGGCTATTGTTATCATTATTGGCGCTGGCATTGTTTTTATGTGAATTGGGAGAACATCCCCGAGCAATGATCCTTAGATACCTCAAGAAGTAGTGTTAGGAGGTGCAATTTCAGTTTCTAATCGCAGACCGTCTGGGACAATGGTCGGCAAACTCGTTAGTCAACAGAGCCAAATATCGACAGTACAGTTGAAATTTCTTTTGAGTGCCACATTCTTTAAACTTAAACTATATAGGTAGGTACATTGTTATTAACTTAATTAGGGTACTCCTAAGCTGGCCTTGCTAAAACTCAAGGGGCCAAAGAGCCGCATGTGGCTCGCAAGCCGCAGTTTGCCAAGCACTGGTCTGGGATAATGAATGGGGGTTCCCAAGTAATTGTTCTTCAGAAAAAAAGCCTTCTGAGCCCAGTGGTACTTCCCAATTTGGGACCTCAGCCCACCAGGGGACCCAAAGGAAGCTTAGGTAGCTTTTGGGGGTTGTTAGCAGAACGTTTGGGAACTTCCTGGTCAGAGTCTGCATTTCCCATTCAGAGAACTGAAGCCCAGAGAGGGTGATGCCTCTGCCCCAGGTCACACAGCAATCGGTATTCACGCAGCAAACACCTCCTGAGCACTCACTGTGTATCAGGTGTCCCTCTAGATGTGGGGCATACAGCTGTGAGGAAGAGGAGGAAGGATAATTAAAATAGTGAAGAGTGGGAAAGAATAAGCAACAGATCAGGCAAAGTAAGGTCGTTTTGGACGAGTGCTTTGAGGGGAGTAAGCGGGTAGTGGGTGGAAGGTAGGCAGGGCCAGGGGTGCTGTAGGCAGGATTTTCAGGGCCTTGTTGCATCCTGTTTGAGCCGAGGTCTGAAAGCTAACGAGGGGCTGCCCGTGCAGAGGTCCAGGAAGGAAGATGTCAGGGAGAGGGCACAGGCAGGAGGAGGCCACAGTGGCCGGTTGTCCTCAGCAGGAAGGAGCAGGGCTGGGGGATCGGGGAGAGATGAAGGCGGGACCGGCCAGGGAGGGCTTTGATCCTTAGAGGGCAGGGACGCCCCCCTTGCAGGGTTCTCAGCGGGGGAGCAAGGGCGTGATCTGTTAGGGGAAAGCGTTAGGACTCCCCCTTTGGGTGGGCGAGGTAAGTGGTGGGTGGCTTGGGCGGTGTGGGGGGGAGGGTTTCTGAGGTTCCCTGGTGGGGGGTGAGTGGGTACCCCCCCACTGAGTGGGCTGGGGGGTCCCCAGGCCTGGCAGGGCTCACGCTGATGAGCTGTTCTCACCAGGACGCCCAGCCCAACTCGGGTCTGCTGCAGGCCTCCGTCATCACGCTCTACACCATGTTCATCACCTGGCTGGCGCTGTCTAATGTGCCCGGTGAGTCTGGGCCTGGGTTCGAGGAGGCCTGGTCTTGTTCTTAGGCTAGTAAGGCCCCCTGTGGGGTTGGGGGAGGACTGGGGACCCTTACAGGTGACAGGGACATCCCAGCCCAAGCCTATAGTGGGAGGGCCCCATCTGTTCCCGGAGCTGTTTGTCGTTCTGTCTGCTAAGTGTCATCTGACGCTGGGACTTGGATGGTGGGCTCCGTGTCTGTCTGTCCATTTGGGTTGGCTCTCTGCCCATCCTCCTCAGACCTGGCCTGCACGGGCTGAGGGGGACCCTGCTCCTGTCCCCAGACCAGAAATGCAACCCCCACCTGCTGACCTCCCTGGACAACGGGACGATCCTGGCAGGCCCCGAGGGCTACGTGACTCAGTGGTGGGACGCGCCGAGCATCGTGGGCCTCATCGTCTTCATCCTGTGCACCTTGTTCATCAGGTAGGGCCAGGGTCTGGGTTCCGGGGAGGGATCATGATTGGGGGACCCAGAGCCAGAAGAGAGGGGAGAATGTGGGAGCCGGGACGCCAGGCTGGAGGCAGCATGTCTGGCCCTTGCACTGTGCTGGTGGGGAAACTGAGTCCCTCGGAGGACACAGTGTGACTGGCAGCCAAGGTGGGACTGAACCCCACCTCCTGGCCCCAGGCCCTTTCCTGCACACGGGGCTGCCACGTGCCAGCTCAGTTGGTTGCAGGCAACTGTGGGGTCAGGGAAAGTGGCTCCGTCTGTCACTCACCTGCTGTGGCCTTGGGGTAAGTGGCTTTCCCTTCCCGACTTCCGTTTCCTCCTTGGTAAAAGGGTAATGTTAGCCTCTAAGGCCCAGGGTGGCTGGGACCCCACAGCCTCACTGAGAGGGAGCAGCTCCTACTTAAGATCACATGACAACTTGTTCGAAAGGGGCATCTTAGCCAGTGCCTATCGGGGTGAACTCTGGAGTCCGGGCCGCCTGCGTCTGAGCCCGGCACTGGCACTGACTGGCAGTGTGATTTCAGGAGGGTCCCTTAACCTTTCTGTGCCTCAGCTTCCTTGTCTGGGAAAATAGAAATAAAAACAGTACCTACCTCAGTAGATTGTTGTAGGGTTATGGGTGAGTGAGTATGTGGAAGGCACTTAGAAAAGAACTTGGCAAGTAAGAGGCACCAAATAAATGTTTGC
This sequence comes from Pipistrellus nathusii, assembly GCA_963693515.1. Taxonomy (NCBI): domain Eukaryota; kingdom Metazoa; phylum Chordata; class Mammalia; order Chiroptera; family Vespertilionidae; genus Pipistrellus; species Pipistrellus nathusii. The sequence goes on from OY882859.1 coordinate 18,474,506, forward strand.
TGTTATGACCAGTAACGTGGAATGTTTGCACAGGTGGGTGGCTGTTTGGTACGAGTCACTAGGTGGCGAGCTCCAGTAGAGCCGTGATTACCGGAACCTGACAGACTCCGCGCTGGCGCTGGGGCCAGCGTTTCTCCAGGCGCCACTTCCTCTGCCTGCCCTTTCCTCCCTGGAGGCCACCTCTGGCCACACCCCTGCCAGGCCCCGGCTAGAATTTCTGAGGCCGATTCACAATGCCCTCTTTCAGAGTCATGTTTGGGCAGTTTATAAACATCTCTCGTCTTTGTCACCTCATTTGTTTCCTTTTCTAATCTGGAAAGGCCCCTGTCACGCCCATTTAAAAAAAAAATGTATTTTTATAGATTTCAGAGAGGGAGAGGGAGAGCGAGATAGAAACATCAGTGATGTGAGAGAATCATCGATTGGCTCTCTCCTCCCACATCCCTACTGGGGATTGAGCCCGCAACCCAGGCATGTGCCCCTAACTGGAATCAAACCCAGGACCCTTCAGTCCGCAGGCCAATGCTTTATCCACTGAGCCAAACCAGCCAGGGCCTGTCACATCCGTTTTAGAGGAAACCGAGACTCCATGTAGGGCAGCCACTTGTCTGAGGCGGTGAGCACACAGTGGCCGTGGGGCTTGTGCACACGCCCTCCCCGGCCCATCCGGGCAGCTGGCTTCTTCCGGCTTCTCCCACTCAGACCTCCCTGGCCTGCGGGCACTGGGCAGCGCCTCTGAGAACCAGGGGGGCTGTGTTCTTAGCTCTCAAAACACAGGAAGTGCCTGGCCAGCGTGGTTCAGCTGTTAAGTGGCGACCTATGAACCAGGAGGTTAGGGTTTGATTCCCAGACAGGGCCCATGCCCGCCCAGGAGGCAGCTGATCAGAGATTCTCTCTCCTCATTGATATTTCTATCTCTCTCTCCCTTCCTCTCTGAAATCAGTAAAGACATATATATATATATATATATATATATATATATATATATATATATATATTAAAAGCATTAATGAAAAAGAAAACACACACAGGAAACAAAGAAGCACAAGCAGCCAGGAAGCAGGGACCATGATGGCTTTCACGCCAGCTCGATCCCCCGATGTGGGTGTTTGTGTGCAGCTTGTTGGCAGGGCTTGGGGGGCCCAGCTGCAGCTCAGCGAAGGGTGACCTCAGTTTGGGGTGTGGCTGGTACCCAGGTCTCCTTTCGCTTTTCCCCCAAAATACCATTAGATTTTCAAAATTGTCTGTATGTCTCAGACTAGTATTACTGTTAAAAACATTAAGACCTCATTATAGAAAAGCAATGACCGAAAAATCATTACTGTTATTATTTTTAAAATTATAAACATGAAGAAAGGGGAGGTAATTGGTGAAGCCTCTTACCTAAAAATTATAAAAGGAAAACAAACTTAATAGCAAGTAAGCATGGATAATTTTTATCATTATTATTATTTTATTATTTATATTTTATTGATTTTTTACATAGAGGAAGGGAGAGGGATAGAGAGCTGGAAACATCGATGAGAGAGAACCCTCGACCAGCTGCCTCCTGCACCCTTCTCTCCCCCCCTCCCCAAGATGTGCCTGCAACCAATGCACATGCCCTTGACCGGAATCAAACCTGGGACCTCCCCAATCTACAGACTGATGCTTTATCCACTGAGCCAAACCGGTTTCGGCAGCATGGTTAATTATTAACATTATTAATAAATGTAGGACCTGGCGTGATGCTTTGCAGCACTAAATGCTCAGTACATGTTAAAGGAAATGGCAATCGAACCAACAGAATAACAGAGGCAGTTTAATGTATTCATGTTGTAGCAGGCACAGTGCGAGGGACTTTACACCATCATTCCATTCCGTCCTCCCAGCAGCACTGTGAGGCGAGTACTGCTGTCCCTGATTTTATAGACAAGGAATCAGAGGCTCAGAGAGGGTACCTTGCCCAAGTTCACACAGGGGCTGGGGGCCCGAGTTGAGAATCAAAGCAGTTTGTTAACTCCTGGTCCCAGGACGTAAGCGCCAGATCCCGGGCCCTCAAGGCTCCGGGACCATCATGCCTGTTGTTATGACCCCCTGGCACTGCCCACCTGCCCGCCTCCTCCCTCCCCTGCAGCGTGCGCTCCTCGAACCACCGGCAGGTGAACAGCCTGATGCGGACGGAGGAGTGCCCGCCCATCCTGGAGGGCTCGGCGCAGCAGCGGGCGGCAGGCCAGGCCTTCGACAACGAGCAGGACGGCGTCACCTACAGCTACTCCTTCTTCCACTTCTGCCTGGTGCTCGCCTCCCTGCACATCATGATGACGCTCACCAACTGGTACAGGTGCGTGCAGCCTGGCCGGGCACGGCAGAGCCTGCGGGGCCTGGCCACACGGCTCCCCTCCTTTGGCCCCTCACTGAGCGTTAGGAAAACCTGCGCAAGACTTGGAAATGGAGGCATCTCTCCAGGACCCTCCATGGCGCCTGCCCCATCCGCGACCCAGTTTCCCCGCCGGTGCCTCCACTGGAAAGCGGAGGTCCCGGGAGGTGGGGCTTGGCCTGGGTGGGCAGACCAGGCTTACAGGTCGGCGTGGTACTTTGGATTGAGGGGTCAGACCTAGGACTCACGGTTGGAGGGTTAGGGTTAGGGTGTGGATGTCAGAATCCAAGTCACAGGGTTAGAGTAGGAGTAATGGAGTCAAGAGTTGGGATTGGGGCCATGTAAAGTCACAAATTTGGCCATTTGATTAAAAATGGGGTTAGTGGGCTAGAAAGACAAGTCAAGGAGCTAAGATAAGAGTAACAAGGTCAGGGGCCGGGACTGTGGTCACAGGGCCCAGGGTCAGAATTGAGGTCAGATATCAATACTGTGGTCATAAAATCAGGGGTCAAAGATGGGGTTACAGGATTGAGGGTCAGGGTCAAGGTTAGAGGTCAGGACTAAGGTCTGGAGCTCCAGGGGTCAGGTCACTATATTAGTCTAGGACAGTGGTCAAGATTGGAACTGAGGTCAGGATCAGGTCTGTGGTACAAGGTCAAGAGCTGTGTCTAGAGACCTAAGACCACGTGCCAGAAATACCAGAGACGGGGACTAGAGTTACAGAAAGAAGAGTCAAAGGTGAAGTCAGGAGTCACAGCTGGGCCAGGCTCACTGGCATGCTGGTGCGTTCCAGGCCCAACGAGACCCGGAAGATGGTCAGCACTTGGACCGCCGTGTGGGTGAAGATCTGTGCCAGCTGGGCCGGGCTGCTGCTCTACCTGTGGACCCTGGTCGCCCCGCTCCTCCTGCCCAATCGGGACTTCAGCTGAGACAGCCCTGCCTCCAGCCCACCTGCCGCCAGGCTGACTGCCCCGCCTCCAGCACTTGCCCCGAGCTGAGTGCCTTATTCTCAGTGCCTCCAGGGACGAGGGGCTTAGGCTCACATCCGAGCCCCTCAGCTCACACCTCTGCTCCCCTAGACCATGGGACTTCCTCTCCCTTTCCCCTGTCCCCCATCACTCACGCTCCCCTTCTTGGGGGCAGAGGAGCCCTTTGTTCCCAGGCTCCCCGGGAGCGGGACCTGTGAAGGGAGATGCTCAGAGCTGCCCAGAGGGCGGGAGCATGCGCTATGATGGGATGCCCAGCACTGAGGCGTTGGTATTCCTGACCACACCCCCCGGGCGCCCCGTCACCCTCCTCGACTCCGTGCCTTACAGAGTCTCTAAGACTTTGCCCAATAAAGAAGCCAGAGTGTGTGCCTCCCGTGTTCTCTGCCCCCTCGCCCTCAGTGCAGTGCCCATCCCCTCTGGGGTCAGGGTGGGGGCTGGGGATGGGAGCTCAGGGCTGAGGGGGCCTGGGCCGTGTCCTCTGGGTCACGGGGAGCCTGGGGGTGGGGGCTATAGAGGAAGGAGGGGCTTTGAACAAAGAGACTCGGGGCCAGGAAACGGGCCTGGAGCAGTGCCCACATGAGGAGGCGTGGTGAGGCCAGAGTCGGGTGGGGCGGGGGCCGTGGGAGGTGGCTGAGAGGGCTGTCTTCAGGGCCTTGCCAGTGTCTGCCCTGAGGTTCTGCCACCTCTGGCCTGCCTCCAGGTCACCACCATCTCCCCTTCTTCCTGCCATAATCTAGACCAGCGGTTGCCAACCGGTGGACCACAGATAATGGTGGTCCGTAAGGTCTGAAAGGTTGGCGCCCGCTGGTCTAGGCACCTGCTCTGGGCCAGGTGCCGGGAGGAATGAGGAAGAGTGTGCTCAGGAGTGGCTGGGGTCCCGCTGAACTTCAGAGGCCACGGGGGATGCCCCTAACTCCTGTGTGGTTCAAGGTCAATTGTACTAATAAGCTTGCTATAGGGACGAAAGCTCCTTGCTCCAGGCTGTGTGCACAGGAACCCTTCAGCAAACATTGGCTCCTGTTATTATTTTTCTACACACACACACACACACACACACACACACACACACACACACACACACACACCTGCAGTTGAAAATCCACATACATAGATTCCCAACTGTGGATTAAAAACATACACAGCGAAAGAAATTTATTAGAGAAAAGAAAGATGGAACCCCTGACTCCAGTCTTCTCTGACCACCAGTCTAAATAAGGGCCCCCATTTATTTCTCTAAGTGAACTCTCTATGTCCCCGCATAGCCTTCATTACTGTATTAGAGACCGGGTGCACAAAATTTGGCACTGGGGCAGGTGGGTGTCCCTCATCCCGGCCTGCACCTTCTCACAATCTGAGACTGTGGCCTCTAACCACTTCCTTGCCTGCCTGATCACCCCTAATCACTTGCCTGCCTGATTGCCCTTAATAACTCTGCCTGCCTACCCGATCGCCCCTAACCACTCTGCCTGTCTGATCACCCTTTAACACTCTGCCTGCCTGATCACCCCTAACCACCTCTGCCTGCCTTATTGCTTCTAAGCACTCTGCCTGCCTGCTTGATTGTCCCTAACTACTCTGCCTGCCTGCCTGATCACTCCTAAGCACTCTGCCTGCCTGATAGCCCCTAACCACCTCTGCCTGACTGATCACCCCTAACTGCTTGCTGGGGGGCAGCTGGCTGGGGTGATGGGCTATGGTCATTCTGGTCTCTGGTTGTTCTGCCGTTTTGATTGCTGGGCTATTATTATATAGGATGTGATGATCATATCCATGTGTGTGATTATCACTGTATTGTCTGACTATCCCAAAGAGCAACGAGGGTGAGAACCTCCCCTTATTAACAGTACATCATTTCCCTTGGGCTTAGAACAGAGCTCGATACAAAGAAGGTGCTCCCTAAGGGGTGAGTGGAGAGACGGACTGGCCACCGGAATGAATATTGATTCTGGAGCAGCCACGGGAAAGCCCAGGGCTGGAGAGTTTATAGCAGAGGACGAGGGGGAGGAGCCCTGGGCTGGGACCCAGAGGCCCGGGTTCTCTTACCGAATGTGCTGGGTCAGAGGAGAATTGCGAGGAATGGCTTTGAAGCTGAGACCTGCAGAATAGGTGGGGCGGAGAGCGTGGGAGAGTGGCCGAGGCAGGGAGCTGCAGGGAGAGGCCCTGCAGGAGAGGACAGGACCGTCACGCCGGGTATGTGTGTGTGTGTGTGTGTGTGTGTGTGTGTGTGAAGTGGCAGAGGTGGGAAGGCCCGATATGGAACTCAGAGGTCGCGGACTAGAGACCCCAAGGCTTGTCTGCTTTGGCCCTCACTGTGTTTAACACAAGAACCTCACAAAGATTGTGGTGCCTTGCCATGGAACACACCCTCCATCCACTCCAGTTCCCACGCTCCTCCACTCGCCGCTTCAAGGGACTCACCTGAGTCCCCCACGAAGACATCTGAGCTTGCAGTCTGATGTGGGGTCAGGCAGGCTGCGGGCTGAGCATGACGAGGCCTGAGACCTGCCCACCGTCCTCCGAAAGGCCTCAGGGGCTGGGAGCCTGGTCTGCCTCAGCCTCTCTCTGGTCTGTTTCTCAAGGAGGCCCAGGCTGGTGAGGCCTGGCTTGGGGGAGTGGAAAGGTCTTGTGGTTGGGGTGGGGAGCAGTGGGGGACAGTAGCCGGGGGTGGTCAGATCCTGAGCCTGGAGTCTGGCGGGCCTGACTCCAATTGCCAACCTCTCTCAGCATCAGCTTCCTTACCTGTGAAGGGATGATGGGTCCTACTGCACAGGGTTTGGGATAAGATTTGTTTGACTTTGAGCAATTCTGGAAAGCCCACTCATGTACTCATTTGTTCAACGTGCCAGAGTGCAAGAGTTTAGTCAAGTGTACAGTTTAGTTTATTTTTAAAATCCTCACCCGAGGATATTTTTCCATTGTTTTTATAGATAGAGTGGAAGAAAGAGGGAAAGACAAAGAAATATTGATGTGAGAGAAACCCATCGATTGGTTGCCTCCGGCACGGGCCCTGACCATTGCCCAGACTGTGAGGGGGAGGGCTTCACCTGAGGTACGTGCCCTTGACCAGAATCGAACCTGGAACCCTTTTTTCTGCAGGCCGACACTCTATCCACTGAGCCAAACCAGGCAGGGCCCAAGTGTATACCTTAGAGGGAACACAGTTCATAAGAGAACCCTCACTTCGGACACCAACCGCAAGTTCAGAGATTTCCAAAGCCACCTCACATTCTGTGAGTCACTGGAAGAACTCATGGAACTCATTGAAAGCTGTTACACCCACAGTTGACAGTTTATTACGGGGAAAGAAGAGATTAAAGTCAGCCAGGAGAAGATGTACAAGCATCAGAAGCTGCGCCTCCATTGTCCTCTCCCGTGAAGAGGGAGTTCAGTCTCTGATACCATGTGACCCAATCCCCTCTCCTCCCAATTCATGTGGTGGTTTTTTCTGGTGGTGGCCAGCCCCCACCCTAAATTTCATTGTTCCTACTTGGATTCCTTGCTAGGAGCTGAGGGCAAAGGTCAGACCTCTCTCTGGCAAGGTTAAATTTGATCCCCTCCCCCCAAGCTTTATTGAGATATAATTGATGCATAATGTGTAAATTTCAGGTTTACAATCTGTTAATGTGACACATTTATAAATTGCCAAGTGATTACTACCATAGTTTAGCTACCATCTCCATCCCATCACATGCTTACCATTTTGGTGTGCGGAAGGAACATTTAACATCTCTCTTAGCAATATTCTAGTATATGACACAATATTATTAGCTATAATCACTATGTTTTCAACCTTGTTAATCTTTTTGTTTTGAGCTGTTGATCCTTACCCGAGGATATTTTTCCATTGATTTTTAAAGAGCGTGGAAGGGAAAGGGAGAGACAGAGGAAAACACTGAAGTGAGAGAGACAGAGGAAAACATTGAAGTGAGAGAGACACATTGATTGGCTGCCTCCTGCATACACCCCGACCGGGGCCAGAAGGCCTGCAACCAAGATACGTGCCCTTGACCAAAATCAAACCCAGGACCCTTCAGTCCGAAGGCTGACGCTCTATCCACCAAGTGGGGGCTCAACCTTGTTAATCTTATAACTGGAAATTTGTACCCTTTGACTAATGTCTCCCCATTCCCCCCTCTCCAGCTGCTGGTAACTATTAACTTCTTCCCTGTGTCAAGATCAGCCTGGAGGGGAGATGTGACTTCTGCACGTTGGAAGATTCCAGGGAAGCCCGGAGGGGTCTGGGGCTGGCAGGCTGAGAGCCTAGGGTAACCAGAGCTAACGTTCTTTAGGTGCCAGCACTGGCTCAGCCTTTTCCATGCGTTATTGACCTAACCCTCCCACCTTTACCCAGGAAGACATTCATGGCTTCATCTTATGGAGAGAACCCCAATGCAAGGAGAGATTGGTAGCTCACCTAAGGCACACAGTAGTAAGGAGCTGAGCCTAGGATTTGGACACAGGTCTGGATGACACCTAAGTGCACACTCTGCTATCCTGCCTCCTATATTTAAAAGCGTGGGCTTGGGCTGAAACCGGTTTGGCTCAGTGGATAGAGCGTTGGCCTGCAGACTAAAAGGTCCCGGGTTTGATTCCGGTCAAAGGCATGTACCTAATAGGGGGTGTGCAAGAGGCAGCTGATCGACGATTCTCTCTCATTGATGTTTCTAACTCTCTATCCCTCTCTCTTCCTCTCTGTAAAAAATCAATAAAAATATATTAAAAAAAAATAAAAGCATGGGGTTGGGTTCAAATATAATGGGTTCAAATTCTGGGCTCGGCCACTTACTGGCTGTGTGACCTTGGCCAGCCCAGGGTCCTTACTGAGTCTCAATTTCCTTATTGACAACAGTTAGGATGTCCCCTCAGTGCCCTATCCCTCCTGTCAGGCTCCGGACTCTGTTGAGGTTATGTACCCGACTCCCCCACATGGCACCGCATTCCTGGAGGGGAGGACTCATACCTGTGTGCTCACCCACCTCCCCCTGCCACACCGCCTGGCACAGAGCAGGCGTCTGCAATGTTTGCCGTTATGAAGAACATGGGAGCATGCTGCCGAGACACCAGCGACCAGTCCTGTGGAGCCGGCAGAGGGCGGGTGCCCAGCGTGGGCGGATCCCTCGTGTACAACCTGCCCTGGGAACCTGGTTACATATCAAGTGAAAACATGGACCTTACCCCTAGGGGGCCTGGCTGGGCTTAGACCAATGTCTTGCCTTGCAGTGTGACACTGAACAGGGGACATAATCCCTCCGGCCTTGCTTTTGCCGCTGGGAAGATAAGACTGTTGAACTGGTAAAGCTGCTTTCCCATCTTGGCCGAATGGTCCTGGGAGCTCTGGTCCTGTCCACACAGAAGAAGTGTCTGATTTTTAAAAAAATTTTTTAATTAAATTATTATCTTTGTACATATACCATTGCCCTCCCTCCCACACTTGCCCTCCCTCCCCAGAGTTTTGTGTTCGTTGGTTGTACTTATATGTATACAAGTCCTTAGGTTGATCTCTTATCTCCCCCAGATCTCCCTCCCCTCCTCGCTGTAATTTGACAGTCTGCTTGTTGCTTTAATGTCTCTATATCTATCTTTTGGTTCTTCAGTTTATAATGCTCTTTATCATCCATAAATGAGTGAGGTCATGTGGTGTTGTCATGCTCTTTCATTGATTGGCTTATTTCACTCAGCATGATGTTCTCCAATTCCATCCAGGTTGCTGCAAAAAAATTTTTTTAAATAAATATATTTTATTGATTTTTTTACAAAGAGGAAGAGAGTGGGATAGAGAGTTAGAAACATCAATGAGGGAGAAACATCGATCAACTGCCTCCTGCACACCCCACACTGGGGATGTGCCCGCAACCAATGTACATGTCCTTGACCAGAATCGAACCCACAGGCCGACGCTCTATCCACTGAGCCAAACCAGTTAAGGCCTGATGGTCTTTTTGATAACTCCTTCTCTCTTATCTTGATGGCCTATTAATCTCTCAATTCCCCCCATCATGTGTGTGCACATGTGACCCACAAGCACAAAAGCAGAGACATGCAAACATATACATAGTGCATACATATGTGTGGGCATACGTGTGCATACAAACATACACATGCATGCATGTGGTGATGAATTCATCACGTGGTGGTGAATATGATGGACTGCCACTCAATATCCATTCACCCCTCTCTCTGGGCCTGCCAGCAGGGGCTAGAAAGCGGAAACTGTATGTCCCAGACTCCCTTTCAGTTAGAGCTAGAGTTTTGGGTGTGACTTAGGTTCAGCCAATTGAGAAACTTAGTGACCTTTGGAAGGTGTTTCTGAAGATAAATATTATCTCCGGGCCTTTTTTTTTTTTTTTTTTCCTGTGGCCATTTCCAGAGTGTGAGCACCGGGTTCGGAAGGGTAAGGGGCTGGGCTGGCGGTGCGTCCGTGGCCCGTGCCCCTGGGTTGTGGCAGGTGTGGCTCTGCGTGGCTGCAGCAGGGCCTCCGGCTCCTGGGGGCTTCTCCACACCCCCCACCCCTGGGCAGTGAGGGCTTCCAGCCAGGGCAGCCCTCCGGGAGCACTCTTCTGTGGTGTGATTTTAGGAGTTATTCCTGAAAGCCCAACCTCAAATGTGTCTCTTTCACCTCTCCGGATCTACTTACAACACAGAACATTCCTTCCTGTTTAAACCCGCTGGAGGCTGTTTTCTGTCCTCTGCACCCAAACCCATCAGGTTGTAGCTCAGACGTCCTGAGGTCGGAAGGGGCTTGGAGTGTTTGAGGAAAAGCAGCCGGGCCGGCCTGAGGAAGGGGGAGAGGTGGAAGGCATGGGCCGGGTCACACCTTGAATGGTGTGAACACTAACGAAGGGAAACTTCGCTAACATGGAGGCCGGAGGCCAGAAGGGGGCGCTCTCACACAGTGCCACTTCATGCCAATGGCAGGAAGAATTGTCACCCTCTCCAATAGGAGAATAGTTAACAGCAAAAAATGATCAATTATAAACCCCAACAGGAAATGATGGGCATGGCATCTCCTACAAGAACTTGACAACCCCAGCAACTCGGCCAACCAGAAACCACCACTTCCCTGAGCTCTGTTTTCTCCAATGGACTTTCTTCAAGAACAGCCCCCTCCCCACTGTCTTTTTCTCCATAAAAATAACTTCCTTCTCCTTTGTTCATTGGACTTGCCTTCGGCTTTTGCTGTCGCTTGCTTGTCTTGAATTGCAATTCTGTTTTGTTCCCAAATAAACCCATGCTTGCTGGTAAAACGGCTGACTGTTTCATTTTTGAAAACAGAGGCCGCGCTAAAGAACTGGATTTTGTCCTAAGTACAATCAGAGGCCATTGGGGGCCCTTATGCAGGGGCATGATGGGATTGATTGATGTCTTAGGAAACCAGTATGATGTCAGGGGGTTGGGGAAGGACAGGGTGGCACCAGAGAGACCACTTGGGAGGGGACCGTAGTGAACCAGGCGGGAGATGGCAGGCTAGTGCGATGACCGTGGAAATGGTGTGATGTGTGAAAGGTTCGGGGTGGGTCTCACACTGATGACATGAGGCCATCATGTATCAAAAGAACTTTTATTTCAAGCGCCTGGGGGCAGGTGGGCTGAGTCTGAAAAAAGGAGTCAGCATCGACTGAAGGGGGAGGCAGGCTTTTATTAGCTATTGCTGGCTGCAAGCACTTCTGCTGATGTGCGTAGCTTGACTGGCGGGTCCTATCCATCCTGGGTTCTTCCCAGCACCAGATGTCCAGTGGTTATTTAGGCCAGAGGTCGGCAAACTGTGGCTTGAGAGCCACATGCGGCTCTTTGGCCCCTTGAGTATGGTTCTCCCACAAAATACCACGGCCTGGGTGAGTCTATTTTGAAGACATGGCGTTAGAAGAACTTTAAGTTTGCTGAAACCGGTTTGGCTCAGTGGATAGAGCGTCGGCCTGCAGACTGAAGGGTCCCCAGTTCGATTCTGGTCAAGGGCATGTACCTTGGTTGTGGGCACATCCCCAGTGAGGGGTGTGCAGGAGGCAGCTGATCAATGATTCTGTCTCATCGATGTTTCTAACTCTCTATCTCTCTCCCTTCCTCTCTGTAAAAAAACCCAATAAAATATATTAAAAAAAAAACAAAACAAAGAGAAGAACTTTAAGTTTAAAAAATTTGGCTCTCAAAAGGAATTTCAATTGTTGTACTGTTGATATTTGGCTCTGTTGACTAATGAGTTTGCTGACCACTGGTCTAGGCTATGCCGAGCTCAAGGCTGCAAGTTTTCTGTAAGACGTCTGCTGAGCACAATAACTTTCCTCTGCCCCATTTTATTCTCTTTAACCTTTGCCATGTGAACAAAGCTGGGGAATATTTTGGAGGTAAAACTAATAGAAATTGCTGCTGGGTTAGACGTGGGGGTGTGGATAAAAGGGCAAATGCTAATATCATGTATCACAATGCAGAAGACTTGAGCTGGCTTCAGAGAAGAGAGGTAATCAAATTTTCTATTTGGGGTTGGTGCCAGGCTGAATTGAGGGATAAGTGTAGGGGATTATGCGACAGTCCAGGCGGAGGCAAAGGTGACCTGAACTAGCGTGGTGGTGGAGAAGAGGGTGAATGGACATATCTAGGAGATGAAACCAACAGGGTTTGGCGATGCATTGGAAATGGGTGGGAGCGGACTGGTGAGAGGGGGTGTCAAAAATTTCTCAAAAGCCTGTGGTTTGTGAAAGGGTTAAATGATAGTGTCATTCACTGAGATAAGCTTCAGAGAGACCCAGACTTGTAGGGGATGATCACGAGTTTATTTGGGGATTTACTGACATAAAGTACCTAAAACACTGAGCTCGGTTGGGGGCGGGCTAGAAGGGGTCAATGGGGGAAAAAAGGGAGACCTACGTAATACTTTCAACAATAAAGATTAAAAAAACAACCCCCCCCCCCATTAGTTTGAGTCCCTGCTTTCAATTTTTCTATTTTGTGGCCAGTTTGAATTTGGGGATTATATGTGCTCCATGCAGATCTATGTATGGTTCCCAAGTAGACCAATGTAAAAATGACTCCAAGTGATTCACATGTTACTATCAACCAAATTGTTTTAAAACCACACTTTTTGTATTGTGAGAATTGTCATACAAAGTTCTTCAGAACATGCTGGGACCGGTTTGGCTCAATGGATAGAGCGTCGTCTTGGAGACTAAAAGGTCCCGGGTTCGATTCCGGTCAAGGGCATGTAACTTGGTTGCGGGCATATCCCCAGTAGGGGGTGTGCAAGAGGCAGCTGATCGACGACTCTCTCTCATTGGTGTTTCTAACTCTCTATCTCTCTCCCTTCCTCTCTATACAAAATCAATAAAATATATTTAAAAAAAACAAAAAAACAAAGTTCTTCAGAACATGTTTTACCTTGGAATACTTAAGACCTGGCAGGTCTACACCAAAAACTGAAATAAAATGAGAGGACTCGGCCCGGCTGGCATGGCTCAATGGTTGAGCATAAACCTATGAACCAGGAGGTTGAGGTTCAACTCCTGTCAGGGCACATGCCCAGGTTACAGGCTCCATTCCCAGTAGGGGGCGTGCAGGAGGTGGCCAATTCTCTATCACCATTGATGTTCCTATCTCTCCCTCTTCCTTCTTCTCTGAAATCAATAAAAATTTATTAAAGAGAGAGAAAGAGAGAGAGAGAGAGAGAGCGAGAGCGAGCACCAAAGGTAGAGATTATAAGAGACCACTAATGTCCTGAAGAAGGAGAGGAGGAGGGTCCTAGGACCCTTTAAAATTGTATTTTTTTTTGAAATTCAAACTGTATTAAAAATGATAATTATAGAGTTTCACAAAGACTTTCAAGGTAAAATTTTATGTTAAAATTTACGTATTATATATATATATTTTTAAAAATATATTTTATTGATTTTGTACAGAGAGGAAGGGAGAGAGATAGAGAGTTAGAAACATCAATGAGAGAGAGTCATCGACCAGCCGCCTCCTGCACACCCCCTACTGGGGACATGCCCGCAACCAAGGTACATGCCCTTGACCGGAATCGAACTTGGGTCCCTCAGTCCCCAAGCCGACGCTCTATCCATTGAGCCCAACCGGTTTCGGCAAATTTACGTATTATATTAATTACAAGTAGCCCTGCACATGAATCCGTGCACCAGTAGCTTGCCAGTAGCTTGCTGCCATCCTCTTGTAGCTCTCCCCCTGCTGCCCCGCCTTCCTGTAGCTCCTTCCACGCCCCCCGCCCCTCCCTTATAGCTTGCTGTCCTGTCCCCTCCTGTAGCTCTCCGCTGCCTGCTTGTAGCTCTCTGCCCCACCCACCTGCTTCATGGTGTAATGGCCATTTGCATATTACATCTTTATTCTATAGGATAATTATATTAGGGGCCTATTGCATGAATTTGTGTACCTTGAAAGGAACTGGGCTGCGAGGCTGTGGTGGGCACAGGGGCATGTCTTGGCCCATCCTCTGCACCCCTGCCCAGCCCCTGCTGCCACGGCCCTGGGTCCCCTCTCTGCCAGCAGCCCTGCTCCTGCTGTCACTCCCATGCACTAACGGCACATGCAGAGTGATTGGGGCTGGCGCCAGCAGTGTGTGCGAGTGGTGGCCGCTGCCCTATTGCCCCTCAGGAGAAGCCCTCAGGGGTGATCAGAGCTGGCAGCCACTGCTCACACCCGCTGAAGGCACTGGGTGATCAGGACTGGTCCAGGTACTGGCACCGGGTGCAAGTGACGGCTCTGGCACCAGCAGCAGGTGAGAGCAGGGCCGTTGCTGACAGTGGGTGCTCTGATCACCCTCAGGAGCAGGAGGAGATGGAGAAGCCCTGAGGGTGATCGGCTCTGGCAGTCTCCAGCAGTGGGTGCAAGTGCCGAGCAGGACAAAGAACAAAGAATTTGTGTATGAGAACAAAGAATTTTCAGTAGCCACCTGATGACAACGACTGACTGGCATCTAGCCTTGGTCTGGTACCCTGGCTCATCTGCTCCACCATCCCACCATGGCCGACGCCCACCATGTTTTGTGTGTGCCCCCTGGTGGTCAGTGCACATCATAGCGACTGGTTGTTCGTTTGTTATGCTGGGTTTTATATATATGGATGTTCTATGTTATAATTTAATCACACATTATGGCATGGTATGTTTTTCTTATAATTCTGAAATTGGCTATCTTTTCTACCTTCCTTGAGTGATTTGAGCGGGGTTAGATTTTAAATCACTGCTCTCATGAATATTGTGAATTTCCAAAGCCTCTAGAAAACTGAAGTTTACCACTAAAGTGATCTAAGACAAAGAAATGAATAATGGCATTATTGAAAGAAAATATAAAAAAGCTTCACCCACCTGGTGGGACTGAGATGGAGAAAGCTAGGCTGGTGTTTGTAGCCCAGGAAAATATAAAAACGAAGGAAATTCTAGACAAAACTTTAGAAGCATGTCTTGGCCCATAGCTTTCTTTACATAATAATTCTCTTCCTGTTTAGTGCACGGAAACTCTCTGTGCCAGTTCCCCACCTTCTCTGGGGTTCTCCACAGCTCTTCCTGTTCTGGACAGTTTTGCTCCTCCCCTCACCCGGCATTTGGCAGAGCAAGATCTCTGCCATTACCCGAGATCAAATGTGGCCTTGAGGGGCTCACTCCTCCCCAAGTGACTTATCTATTTATCTATCATTTCAACCACTCCAAGTTGAGTTCCATGAGGGAGGAGACTTTGGTTTGTTGATTGCTATATCCTCAGGGCCTACATCATTCCCGGGCGGTGTAAGTGCACAATCTATAATAATAAAAGCATAATGTGCTAATTAGACTAGACGATCTTACAGACGAAGCCAGGACTGCGAGGAAGCCTGGGTCCCGGCCAGAGGGAAACCGGTGTCGGCAGCCAGGGGCAAGTTCAGGCAAACAAGTTCCATTTCTAGTCTAAGATGTCTCTTCACTATTTGTTTGTTTGTTTGTTTATATTTTAAAAAATACAGATTCCCCTTCTATGGAGAATCTGATGCAGTAGTTCTGAATTGGGACTCAGGTCTCTATATTTTCTTTCCCAGGAGATTTAAAAAAAAAAAAAATATATATATATATATATATATTTATTTATTTCAGAGAGGAAGGGTGAGGTGGGGGGGAGAGAGAGAGAAAGAGAGAGAGAGAAAGAGAAAAAGAGAGAGAGAGAGAAAGAGAGAGAGGCATCAATGATGAGAGAGTCATTGATTGACTACCTCCTGCATGCCTCACACTGGGGGCTGAGCCCCCAACCGGGGCATGTGCCCTGACTGGGAATCGAACCATGACCTCCTGGTTCATAGGTTGATGTTCAACCCCTGAGCCACACCAGCCGGGCATCTCTTCACTTCTTGATGCACTGGAAATCCCTGTGGCTGACTCATTAGTGACAATGAGTATTAGATGCTCATCCCTCTCCCACAATTCATGGGCTGAAGACATCTTAAATGTGGATTTTGTTTTTGTTCTTTATTGTCTTTGGTTGCTTCTTTAGAATGCTTTGAGTGTACAGATTTGAGGTTTTGCAGCTTGTTTTTGATTAAGGCATGGCTCATTTTTATTGCTGGAGATAAGTGCAGGCTGGGGGACTCAAACCTAAGTTACAAAATACAGTGCATCTGGGCAGGCCACGGGGTGCAGGAGAAAAGAACATAAAGGCTAAAGTGTCTGCCAGGATTCTCAAGTTTGCTTAGTAACTTCTGGGAAAATAAAAATTCCAGCGCCTGCAAAAAAAAAAAAAAAAAAAAAAAAAAAAAAAAAAAAAAAAGAGCACCCCTTATAAATGTCCTTCTCTTTGAAATACCTAAATGGATGAGACTGAACAGCTTGTAAAAATTCATCTTGAGCCAGCTACTGAAGATACTAAATAAAAGAGGCAGAGAGACTCTGAGAAAACACAACTTGCTGTTTTATCTTTATCAGTCACGTAACTCAAAAGTAGCCAAACCCGCCGAAACCGGTTTGGCTCAATGGATAGAGCATGGGCCTGTGGACTGAAAGGTCCCGGGTTAGATTCTGGTCAAGGGCATGTACCTTGGCTGCGGGCAGATCCCCCCGGGTAAGGGGTGTGCAAGAGGCAACTGGTCGATGCTTCTCTCTCATTGATGTTTCTAGCTCTCTATCCCTCTTTCTTCCTCTCTGTAAAAAATCAATAAAAAATATATATATTAAAAAAAAAAAAGTAGCCAAACCCATGGTGGGAAGCGAATCTTTGCCTGTGATTTGTTTCCCTGAACTGACAGTGTGAATGCCAAGATTTAATCTAAAGAGGTTTGTATTTAAAAATGAACAACCACAGCCAGAACCGGACTGGAAGGTCCCTGGTTCGATTCCGGTCAAGGGCATGTACCTTGGTTGCGGGCACATCCCCGGTGGGGTCTGTGCAGGAGGCAGCTGGTTGATGTTTCTCTCTCATCGATGTTTCTAGCTCTCTATCCCTCTCACTTCCTCTCGGTAAGAAAATCAATAAAATATATTTTAAAATAAAGTAAAATAAAAACTAACAACCCCATAATAAACACCCGCTGAGGGGGCTTATAATGGAACGGGTGACCGTTTTCAGGGTGCTATTACCACTCATCAGCTCTCTCTCCCCCTTTTTCTATCCTTTCCTCCAATCCTGCGCCCTTTGTCTCAGCTCCTTTTGTTACTGGGAAGCCCCGGGGTGGGTTCAGGCCGCCTGTTGCAATGTCCAATAACAAAGGCAGGGCTGAATCATATAAGGCGGTTATTAGGGAGGCCCACCAACCAGGAAGACAGGGTGCTTACAAGCATCCAAAACCAAAACCTGTCTCACAGCAGGTGCAGGGGACAGGATTATATTGGGGAATGGACTAGGGTTAGGTTGGGAATGGAATGCAATTGCCTTCAGTCAGCAGAATTCAACTATGATTCTTGGTTGTCAGGCGGTGAGATGATGTTTTGGGTACTGATGGGGTTTGCCTGACCATGCTTAGTGGTTCTGTTTGCTTGCTGGGTATCAAGCACGTCAAACTCATGCCTCGTTTGACATGCTTGGTGCACACTGTCTGCAGCAGACTCACCTCAGTTACTTTGCTCGGGATCAAAGGCAGCATGCAGGGGCACCGGCCTGAAAAGTGAAACGTAGAAAAGAAAAACTTGACTTTCTGTTCCCGCATAAGAAACGTAACCCTCTGCTCCGCTATGTATGTGTATTTTAGGATTTCAAAATATATTATATTTCAGATTAACTTCGGTGCTCTAGCTATCAGATTATAAGTCCCCCCACCCCATCACGTTCTCATCTTGGTGCCCCCAAGATGCAGAGCATCTTTAAAAAGTGAAGTGTAGCCCTGACTGGTTTGGCTCAGTGGATAGAGTGTTGGCCTGTGGATGGGAAGGTGCCAGGTTCGATTCCGGTCAAAGGCATGTACCTTGGTTACAGGCACATCCTCAGTAGGGGGTGTGCAAGAGTAGGAGGGTGTGTAGAAGGCAGCCGATCAATGTTTCTCTCTCATCGATGTTTCTAATTCTCTCTCCCTCTCCCTTCCTCTCTGTAAAAAAATCAATAAAATACATTTTTTTTTTAAAGTGAAGTGTACATTATTCTTTGCATCCGAGGACAGGGCTGTGCTGCTTGTGTTGTTTGAGATAAGTAGCTCTACTAAGTACCTACCTAGTTTGTGTGGCAGGCTGGCACGTCCATGGCATACTCAGCCCCACATTGGGCGTCTTATGTGTCGCTTGAGCTCAGCCAGGTTCAGTGAGCCCGAGTGGGGGCGGTGAAGGATTGAGAAAAGACAAAGAGAAGAAAGCTGGGTTTCGGAGGGACACTGTCCTCTCTGATGGAGAGAGAGAGCACCATGGACTAGAAGCCTTGTCTTTATTATTTTTTTAAAATTTATTTAAAAAAATATATTTTATTGATTTTTTACAGAGAAGGGAGGAGAGAGTAAAAACATTGATGAGGGAGTAACATCCATCAGCTGCCTCCTGCACACTCCCTAATGGGGATATGCTCTCAACCAAGGTACATGCCCTTGAGCGGAATCGAACCAGGGACCTTTAGTCTGCAGGTCGACACTCTATCCACTGAGCCAAACTGGTTATGGCTAGCCTTGTCTTTATTTTATAGCCAGATTCCAGGAGGCAAAATCAAGGCGTGGTCACGATGTTTACAACCTTCTGGTGGGTTTCCAATCTACTCAATTACATGCACCTGACCAGCTTTGTTTCCCCTCCGGCCCGCCTCTGCCATCCCCGCTCCCACCCAAGGATGCCGCTGCCCGCTCCCACCCAAGGATGCCGCTGCCATGCCCTGTCCACAGTCGCTGTCACTGCTCCCTCTTCCTCCTGACCAGGGTAGACACAGCTCCCCAGCACCCCCACCCCAAAACTACTGCGATCTCCCCAGGGTGCAATCCCCCCAGACAGAGGACAGAGTTTGGGGCCCACTGCAGCGGGAGGGGGTGCGCATTGGCGAGAACCAAACCTCACAGACCCCATCCTGGCGGGCACACTGCCGGCCCCAAACCTCCCGGTGTCCCTATCCTCCCCAGAGGGCGAGTAGTCCCACTTGTTTATTTTCTCTTTAGTTTCCATTGCCCTAGGACCAGTATCATGAAGAAATTGCTTCAGCAAATGTCTGAGATTTTCCTGCCTGTGGATTCCTCTAGTATTTTTATGGTTTACCGTCTTATGTTTAAGTCCTTTATCCATTTTGAGTTTCTTCTTGTGTATAGTGTAAGTTGATGGTCTACTTTCATTTTTTTAAAACATATTTTATTGATTTTTTACAGAGAGGAAGGGAGAGAGATAGAGAGCCAGAAACGTCAATGAGAGAGAAACATCGACCAGCTGCCTCCTGCACACCCCCCACTGGGGATGCGCCCGCAACCAAGGTACATGCCCTTGACCGGAATCGAACCTGGGACCCTTCAGTTCACAGACTGACGCTCTACCACTGAGCCAAACCGGTTTCGGCTAGTTTCATTTTTTTTTTCTTTTGTATATATCTGTCCAGTTTTCCCAACACCATGAAAAGACTGTCTTGACTCAATTGTGTGTTCATGTCTTCTTTGTTGAATATTAATTGAGAATAGTGGTTTGGGTCAATTTCGGGTTCTCCAAGTGGTCTTAGCAATGACATTTAGCTAAATGTTTTCTAGCCCAGTGAGCACTCCAACTTCTTTTTCAGGTAATTGTCAACAACACAGCAGTAAATATCAACATGAAGCAAGTTATTGTTGTAGATCACACAGGGAGAACAAAGGGTAAAATGTTTAACTGCATCAGTGTTTGACTACATTCTGCACAGTGAGAAAACCTGAAGTCATTTTCAAGGTCCACAATTTCTTACTTCTTTTTAGTCTGGTCGTTTCTAAGCTTTCTAAATCTCTGTTTCCTGGCTAATGAAAAGAAAATAGGATTCCACTGAGTCTCCTATCTATCTACTCCAGGACTTCTGTGTGGGTCAAATGAGAGGAGGCACAGGAAAATGCTTCACAGACATTTGGTTAAAGTGTAAAATGTTTGCACCTGGTTATAAAGCAAGTTGTGTTTCTGGGCTGAAGAAACTCTAAGGAAGCTAGTCACTAGAGAGAAAAAGCTGAGCGTTGCTATGTGATGTCATTACCCGGTGCCTGCAGTGACCGTTTCTGGGCTGGGAAGTAGTTAATAAATATATTAACTACTATTGTGGGCCGCACTTTGTGCCATGGGGTCTCAATAGCATTGGCTGCGATTTGGTGGGTTGTCACTCTGGGGTTATGGTGTGTCTTGTGTCCTATTTGGGGAAAGCTGGGTGTTGGTTTGTTGGTGCCACGTTCGGGGTACTGTTTCTCTGTACATGGCCAGTGCACATCACGGCAGATCCTGTGTTGAGTGTCTGCTCCCTGATGGTGAGTGAGTGTCAGAGCGACCGGTCAGACAGTTGGACACTTAGCATATTAGCCTTTTATATAAATTCTATGGTTGATGGACTTCTGGGTTGTGACCAATTAGGGATATTGTAAATAGACTTGCTGTGAACATGTCTTTGGTGGACATATTTTTGTTGGGTATATCTTACTTCTCTGGAATATACTGAGAAGTGGAATTGCTGAGTCATAGGGTAGGTGTATGCTTAGCTTAAGTAAATTCTGCCAAAGAGGTTCTCTAAGTGGTCTTAGCAATGGCACTCCCAGCAGAAGGAATGGGAGTTCCAGCTGCTCTACATCTTCCAAAGCACTTGGCATTGCCAGCCTCTCTCAGCTTAGCCATGCTAGCGAGGATGAGTGTCCTCTCATGATGTTTTATTCTGCTTTCTCTGATGACTAATGATGTTGAGTATCGTTTCATGTGCTTGTTGGTCCTTTGATATTTTTTGTTTGTGGTGTGTGTTTGCGTGTGTGCGCACACGTGTATGAAGTAAGTCTATAGTTTAACCAGCATTGTAACGTGACAAGTTATATTCTTGAGCTTTGATTTTAGTTTTTGTTATTGGCTTCTTTATCTCTTCAGCTGCAAGAGGTGAGGGATTCCTCATAGTTCAGTCATAGATAGTTCCTGGTTCTATGGCCAAGGCCATTGTCAATAAATAATGACTCTGAGTTGATTCTTCCAAATTCTCTTTTACATTTCGATGTCACTCCACCCCCAATACTTGCCTTTTGTGCTATTCCATGTCAGAAAACATTTGATCCCCAAAGCCTGATTTTCTAGATCTGATTATTCCAGATGAGAACAGTAATAATTATATTAACTGCTATTTCACCATGACCCACATGCTGCTGTAATCACTTTTATAACCAGCTGATCCTCATGCTAGCAAATGAATCTGGTAGAGCCCAGGTCATATCCTCACACATCCCTGCTACAAAGGAGTCTGAGAAGGTCCATTTCTTGCTTGCTCATGGCAGAGGGGAGGGATTGGAGGAAGGGGTGTTCATAGATGGTGGACAGCCACAAGACAGGACAAAATCCACTGTGGGGTCCATATTTTAATTTTTATGGCAAAAAGTTTAAAAATTGCTGGTTCCTTATCATGCTAACATCATTATTATCATGAACTAGTTTAAATGAGTTTTTAACCAATGTTATGAAGGTGTTAGGTATGAGATTCGCATGCATTATCTCATGCACTCTCTATGATCCTAGTAAGTAGATGCCATTATTCTTCATTTCTCACAGATAATGAAACACATATGAGGTACTGTGGACAATATCCCCATCTGCAGATGAAACCAAACTTCCCTTTATAAACTTACAAAGAAGCTAGAAGTCAGTCCTATGTGAACCAGTCTGGGGCAGGTGAGGGTGTGGGTCTCTCTAAAAGTCATGGACTTTACCGTGTGGTTTGAGATCACAGAGCAGAAGGCCTTATCCTGCTCATTCTCACCCCTTCCCCTCATTGTACTGCTGGAATTGATGAGTCCCCTGCAGGTTGAGGGATTTGTGCCAGATTTCATGAGTCCATCCTTCTTTTTATAAAAAAAATAAATTAAATTAATTAAAAAATTAAAAAATATTTTTATTCATTTTAGAGACCAAAGGAGAGGGAGAGGGATAAAAACATCAAGGATGAGAGAAAATCATCTATCAGTTGCCTCTTGAACACCCACTAATAGGGATTGAGCTGGCAACTCAAGACATGTGCTCTTGACCGAAATTGAATCTGGAACCCTATAGCCCGAAGGCTGATGCTCTAATCCATTGAGCAAAACCAGCTAGGGCTGAGTCCCTTCTTCTAATCCAGGCCCTTCCTGTTGCCTCTTTCTGGATTTTTAAGTTCCCAGAGTCTGCAGATGATGGTGAGGTGGGGCCTTGGCACCTGCTGGGAGGGAAAGGTATGGGAGGACTCAAGCAGCAAGATGCCAGGAAGGACTGGCAAAAGAGAAGAGGCAGGGCAGCAGCAAGTTTCTGCGGTTCTAACTCCCAGAAACTGGAAGAGAAGACTCTGGGTCATCACAGAGGTGGGGTGGAAGCCTGCAGGAGGCATCAGTGACATCACAGGGGTGAGGTGACCTCAAGATGGTGGCCTGATCCTGGGTGTGCCCAGATGGAGGAAAGGGCGGTGAGAATGTGAAGGGACATCAAGTGACTCAGAGGGTCTCCCAGCCACATATTTAAATGTGCAGGGAGCGCAGAGAGACAACAAAGGGTAAGAGTCTGAGGTCAGGTTCCAATCCCAGCTCCACTCCAGGTTTGTTGATCTATCAGAAGACCTCTGAGCCCAGAGTGTTTTCATCTTTGAGGTGGGAAGGTAAGTGACTGGGTTTCCAGAGTCTCTCTACTCTGATCATATCTGGCTTTCTTCACCCTGAGGGCCTGTTGGATAGGCCACCCACAGGGCTGGGAAGTATTGGCTGAGTGGGTAATGGTAGCCATGGTTTGGAGGGACAGCCTTCACAGGTACTTCACCTGGCCTGAGATCTGAGCTGAGTTCTGCTCTTCCCAAAGGGATTTACTGAAACCCAAGACCCCATAGGTCCTGGTCTCCCTGTGCTGGGCCTGAGGAAGCAGGAGATGAATGGCACCAGGTGAGTCTGGGGGTGGAGTAGGACCCATGGGTGCAGCCCCAACTGCTGAAACAGAAGATTCAGTCTGTAGGCGGCCCTCACTTCAGTCTCAGCGGTGTGTGGCCAGCAGCAGGTGCAGTGGCTGCTTTAGGCAGCCCAGATGCCAGTCCCAGCTCAGCTACTGACCACTTGGTGACCTTGGACAAGTCCTTTCCTCTCTCTGGGTGACTTGTCCACATGTGTAAAGTGGGATGTTGGGCTAGGTGATCCTCTGTAATCTTTAGCCCTATAATCTAAAGATTGTGGACTCTGCACTTACCTTTTCTGTGGGTCCCATTTCTCATCTGTGAATGGGAGCATGTGAGAGAAGGAGCCTGGAAGAGGATGCCTACCACCTATTGTGGGGGATCTTTTGAGCATCTCCCTTGATCTCAAACTAGGTCTCTGAAGCAGGCTTGGCCTGATCTGTGGTCCATCCTACAGATAGGAAAGTTCACGAAGTTCCATAGAGCAATATGTGGCTTCATGGGAGCGCCAAGTACTTACTGGCCTAGGAACTCTGGCTACACGGGCCAGCAGGGTGCTGGGAGGAGGAGAAGGGAGGAGTGTCCTCAGAGCAAGGCCTTTCTAGGATGCTGGCAGAGGGCTCTGATGGACAGTCAGGGACGAGCACCACCCCCAAGGACTGGAAGGAGAAGGAAGGATGCCCTGGAAGCTCGTTGTTGAAGGATCTCATCCCTCTGGGAACTGAGGAATCTGCCATGGAGGTGGTCTTGAAGAAGATCTGGGAGCTCTCTGATTCGGTGAGGGGAGAGGAGGGAGGGGAGGGCAAGGTCATGGAGTGGGGAGTGAAGAGGGTGGGGACAAAATAAGACTTTCTGTTTGTGTTTTATGAGCAGTTCCTAGGTCTTACTGAATAGCTGTGTTCCCTGGTAGCATGGGATAGTTCCCCTGTCCCTTCAAGTCCCCCACCAGCTCCTGGGAATTTATCCTGTGCCAAGCAATCCAGGTGAGGGTTGGAGAGTCCTGGTGCCCATTTGGTCTACAAAGCTTGTTGCCCTCTTGCCTTCCTGTTGTTTTCCTCTTTTCCTAACTGGGAACACAGTAGTACTTGCCCCATGGAGACACTGTGAGGACTCAATGAAATGACACAATGCCCAGCTGTTCTTGCCTCTCTCTCTGCCTTGGCAGGACCAACGAGACCCCTTCATGGTGGCTGACCTGGGTGTGCTGGCCTTCCGCCATCAGGCCTTCTGCCAGGCCCTGCCAAGGGTCTCGCCCTTCTATGCAGTGAAGTGTAACAACAGCCCCTGGGTGCTGCGTGTTCTGGCCGCCCTGGGCACCGGCTTCGACTGTGCCAGCCAGGTGAGCGTGGGCCACTGCCAGTTGCCTCTTTCATAGGCCTGACATTCCTTGGGAAAAAAAGGCTAATTTCCAGGGGTCCGGAAGTGGGGACAGCAGCCCATAAAGAGTGGCTGATGTGTGTGGTGCCCAGTTGTATGTGAAAGAATAAATGAATGAAGTAGGAGTGGTCCACCCTCCTCTGGTCTAGGTGACGAGGGCAGTCAGCCTGAGCTAAGGAGTGAAGGAAACACACGCTTTAATCCACAGACCCTGTTCTGTCCTGGCACAGCCATTTCACTTGTGTATCAGTTTCTTGGTCCTTAAAATGGCTTCAATCCTAACTGGTTTGGCAGTGGATAGAGTGTTTGCCTTTGGACTGAAAGGTCCTCGGTTCGATTCCGATCAAGGGCATGTGTCTTGGTTACAGGCACATCTGCAGTAGGGGGTGTGCAGGAGGCAGCTGATTGATGTTCTCTCTCATTGATGTTCCCAACTCTCTATACCTCTTCCTTTCTCTCTGTAAAGAATAAAAAATATATATATTTTAAAAAAATAAAATGGGTTCAACTCTGTATTCCTTAGAGCAGTCTAGAAGCTTAAATAGCACAATATGTGCCCAGCAGTAGGCCAGATGCACAGTAAGGGCTAGTAGGGAACAGCCCCTCATGCCCGGGGTTCCTGTGCCCAAAAAGCAGGGCAGCAGGGAGGCAGCCCCTTACTCTGGCTTTGCCCCTGCAGGTGGAGCTGGAGCAGGTGCTGAGCCTGGGCGTGGCCCCCTCACGCATCATCTATGCCCACCCCTGCAAGCCCATCTCCCACCTGCAGTATGCTGCCCGCCATGGGGTGCAGCTCCTGACCTTCGACAGTGAGGAGGAGCTGACCAAGGTGGCCCAGCACCACCCTGGGGCCAGGTGAGACCAGCAGGCCTGCAGGCAGGTGGGGCCTCAGGGAGGAGATGAAGGCTGTTTCGTGGAGACTAGGAGACTCCCAAGCAGCAGCGAACAAGAATGTGGGTCGGGTGTTCCAGTGCCTCCCCGGTGCCCACTAGTGCCAAAAAAGGTTTCCTGCGTCTGCAGAGACACTGGCAGAGCCTGGCATTAGGAGGTCTGGAGTCAGCAACCTCGTGGAAAAAGCACTCTCATAGGATTCAGGAAGTCCAGGGCTCACATTTCTGACTCACTTGTCACATCTGTGTGTTCCTGAGAAAGTTATTTAACGTCTGTGATCCTATGACAGAAGGTCTGCTGAAGGGATGTTTATAATTTTACTAGAGGCCTGGTGCATGAAATTCATGCAGGGAGGTTGTCCTTCAGACCAGTCTTCATCCTTTGGAATCTTGGACCCCTCAGGGGACATCCCTTTTCCAATTCTGGACCAACAGCTCCTAACCTCTTGCCTGCCTGCCTTCCTGCCCGATTGCCACTTATTGCCTCTGCCTGCCAGCCTGATCACCCTTAACTGCTTTCTCCTGCTGGCCTGATCACCACTAACTGTTCTCCTCTGCCAGCCTGATCGCTCCCTAATTGCCCTCCCCTGCTGTCCTAATCAACCCTTAACTGCTCTTCCCTGCTAATCACCCCTAATGGCTCACCCCTGTCAACCTGAGCACCACTAACAACCTCTGTCTTGGCTCCTGACACTGTGGCTTGTCGGGAAGATTGTCCAGAAGGTGTCTGGTCTAATTAGCATCTTATACTTTTATTACTATTGATCCTTTCCCTGCTTTTTCTTGTTTGGGCAGAAGTATGTAAGTAGTGGCATGTTCCCTCCCTTGACCTCCAGAGCTGGACAGTCCAGAGGACTGAGGCAGGGGTAGAGGGAGGGCGAAGGGAATTTGGGTTGGGGTAGAAAAGCATCCAGGCCTGGGGTTCATGTGTCTAAGAATGCCTGTCACCCTCACACCCTCTCCCAGGCTGGTCCTCCGACTGTGGACCGAGGATAGCAAGAGCCTCATCCGTATGAGCACCAAGTTTGGGGCCAGACTGGAGCTGTGTGGACACTTGCTCAAGTCTGCCCGAGACCTAGGCCTGGCTGTGGTGGGAGCCAGGTAAGAGCCCGGACTTCCTCTCCTGCGAGGCAGGGCTCCTGGTCCCCACTCCTGTCCCCAGTCTCTGACTAACCAGGGGCCCTTGTACCCGGTGGCTCCATGTGGTCCTCAGAAGAGGAGATGGATGCCAGCTGCTGGGAGGGTGGGGCAAGCAAGGCACTGGCCTTCGGTGCAAAGTTTAATGGGATGCCAAAACTTTGTACTTGAGATAAATTATGTTTTAATACAGCATTTAAATAATTAATGCAGAATAAATCCATGATGAGAGAATATCAAAATTTTAAATCAATATAGGACTGGCATTTCTGATTTTCCTTTTGCTTCTGGGTCCAAATACTCTTTACTAATCTTGTCCTTATTTAAAGATTTTACATTTTATTCATCATACATATTTTTGCATCAGTGTGTTTGATCTCTTAATGGGATGTATACAGGAGGCAACCAATTGAAGTCTCTCTCTCGCACTCGCTTTTGCTCTCTCTCTAATATATATGTGTATTGCATGAAGGTTACTTCTGTTGATTGCTCAGTGCTTTGGTGCCCCCTTGAATGTTGCACCAGCGGAGCGCCCTCCCTCACCTCACCCCACCTGCCCCTGATAGGGTCCTCTGCCCTCCCAGGTGAGTGGTTTGAGATTTGGGGTTCAGATCACATGCGTCCCAAGGAGAAGAAGGGGAGGTTTAGAAGGCATGGCTAAGAGAGATGAATGTCACACAACCACAAGAGCCCCAACTTACGGACTGTCCTGTTGTATGTGTCTCTGGGGTTCCCATGTGCACAGCCAAGGCTGTGGTTTCTGTGGGTGCCCACGAGTTCCATATAGTCACACGTGTCCCCCTATCTGTGTCTGTCTGGATCACACTGTGCCTGTGTGGCTGTTTCCCGATGTGCACCTCCTCCTGCTGATGCTTGTGTTTCCTCCTGTGTTCCTGTCCCGTCACTGCACCTGCGCTCAGCTTCCACTTGGGCTCGGGCTGCCGGGATCCCCACAGCTTCACACAGGCCATCGCCGACTGCCGGCGCGTGTTCGAGATGAGCCGTGGGGTCGGGCATGACATGAGCCTCCTGGACATTGGAGGGGGCTTCCCCGGAGTGGAGGGCTCTGAGCCGGAGTTTGAGGAGGTAAGAGGGGAGGAGAGGGCGTCTGGGGTTCCAGCCTGGGTTCGTTGCACAGAGTGTGTGTTAGTGCACAGGGAGCTCTTGGCACTCAGGCATGTGGCTGCATGCAGCTGGGCTTTGTGCTGGTTGAGAGGTGTCTGACTCTACATGCGTAGCCTGTGCGCATATGCGTGTGTATGTGTGTGAGTGTAGGTGTGTGTGTCTATGTGTGTGTGTGTCTGTGAGTGTGTGCATGCGGTTCTGTGCCTTCTTTAGACATGCTGGTTACCACCCTGGTAAGGCTACCATACCAGATAGAGGTGTACTTACTGTGTCCCACACCCAGGGGACAGTCCCCCTTTCCTGATCACCTATTCATTTCAATATTTCCGAGTCAGACCTCATGGTGCTGCAGCCTAGTCACTAGGCTTGTGCCCTCGGTTACCCCTCCCCTCTGGGCCACAGTTCCACCTGTTTCCTCCCCTGCTCAAGGGGATGCTGACACCTTCCCACAGAGCTGTCAGGGGAATGAAGAGAGAAGACTCAGGGAAAGACCCTGCATAGGAACTGGCCTCACAGGGCTCGGGTCTGTCCCCACAGATGGCGAGAGCGATCAATGCTGCCCTGGCCCAGGACTTCCCCGAGGGAGCCGGCATTGAAGTCATTGCGGAGCCCGGCCGCTTCTATGCGGCATCTGTCTGCGTGGCCGCCGTCAACATCATCGCCAAGAAGGCTGTGCTGCAGCCTGGTGGGTGGGCCCGGACTGGGCTGGGAGCACTCTGTCCAGCGGTTCCCCAGGCCTCGGGGGCAGGAGGAGCAGAGGGTCTGAGTTCCACTTTGGGATCCTCATTTGGGGAACAGGTGCTGTGATTTAGCTACAGGGCAGAACCTGTCAGTAACATTATTGTGCTGTTCTCAGACAGCCTGGAGGGAGGCATGGGGGTCTGTTCTCCCTGTGCCTGGAGGGGAAGTCTGAGGGCACAGCCTTTACTCCCAGTGTGCACCTCACTGTTTTTAAGCCAGCATTTTCTAACAGCATGTAATTTTATAACAAAAAGATAGTCTTTAAATACTAATTTTACAGCACATACATGAAGGAAATATTGCCGGTATCATGGCCTGGAGGTTAAGGGTGACATTTGTAGGGTAACTGTAAATGATATGGAGGTCACCATCTCAGGAGGGTTTTTGATTGTGTTATGTGGGGGACAGAGTCAGGTGGGGTTGTTGTCCTCACAAAGGGACTAAGTAGAAACTCAAGATCATGATGAGCTAGAATAGACTCACCCTCTGGGTTAGTGCCCTTTACTCTGAAATTTTATGACCGTCATATAACTCTTTCTAAATAATTTTAAAAAACATTTTTATTGATTTTAGAGAGGAAGTTGAGAGGGAGAGAAAGAGAGACAGAAACATCAATGATGAGGGAGAATCACTGACTGGCTGACTCTTGCACATCCTATACTGGGGATAGAGCTTGCAACTTGGGCATGTGCCCTGACCGGGAATCGAACCAGGACTTCCTGGTCATAGGTTCAGGCTCAACAACTGAGCCATACCAGCCGGGCTCTAAGTAATTTTAATCTTTTTTTTTTTTTTAATCTTTTGTACAAATGTCCTACCCACACCATTGTAACCCTAAAGGCAGGTGGGTCAACTAATTTCATTTTTTCACAAAGCATCTCATTAGAGAATATTGGGGTTTGGGGATATGATTTCAGCCATCACTTAACAAAGGCCTCAGGTATACATTTATGGCTTACTATGTTTGTCTTCACAATAGCATGAGCTGCCAGTGATTAAGGATCTATTATGTGAGAAATTACTGTTTTACCCAATTTCTGCTCAGCCCTCCTGTGAGGCAGTCTGGGGTCATTCCCATTTTCCAGGCAGAGATCTTGAGGCTCAGAGAGAGGAAGTGATTGTCTGAGGCAGCAAAGGTAGTTTGTGCACAGCAGTGCCAGGTCCATTCTACTGAGAGGCAGACATGCCAGCAGAGTGAGGGCCCAGCCTCAGGGCTGCCATGACTAACCCATGATCATCTGGTTTAGGGACAAGTGGGGCTATGGGTGCAGAAGGTAGGATCAGTGCTGGCAGTTGAGAGAGCAGAGGACAGGAGTGACTCATGCCAGGGAGAAGAAGTGTGGGGTGGTGGGAGGGAGAGCCTGGGAGAGGAAACCATAATGAGAAAGATCTAGGCATCTATTATAAATGCTCAAATGGTTGGAATGGTCCCACTGCCCATGGAAACCATTTGCAAAGATTAAGGAAATCAATGTCTAAGGACGGACTCAGAGTGGCTTTTCAGAAACTGGTTGGTAGTTGTTTATGTCATAGGATCTGGGGCTGTAGTTGAGCATCAGGTCAATGTGCATCGAGTGTGATGGAGCTTGGGAGAGGCTGCCACGTGTTCAGTGAGGCATCAACAGAGGCAGAGTATTTAGAGGGAAGCAGGTGACAATTACGCTGCTCTCTGACTTCTCAGAGAGCATTGGGCACTGTTTAAGATGTAGCTAGGATTTGCTTTAGTCAGATAATAGGAGACATACAGATACAGAAGTGACTGCCTTCAATAAAAAGATTTTACCCATAGTTCCCTGGATTGAGGAGTCATGGCAGGTGTCCTGGGCCACATGGGGTAAACAACAGGTAGGTCAGGAGGCAGGAGAAGGGGCCAGCAGGTGAGAGGCTTTACTTTGCTTTACCGGTGGTCTTGATCTGGCATTTAGAAGGGTTCAGAAAACCTGGAGGAGGGGCTGTGGGTAAATTAAATAAGAGTCAAGAGATGAAACATAATTTTGAAAGGCATTTGTGGAATCAGAGAAGACTTAGCTAAAAGGAACTAAGTTTTTGTTTCAGGATGATTTGCTTTTTATTTTAAAAAAATATTTCTTATTGATTTTTTTACAGAGAGGAAGGGAGAGGGATAGAGAGCTAGAAACATCGATAAGAGAGAAACATTGATCAGCTGCTTCTTGCACACCTGCTGGGAATGTGTCCACAACCCAGGTACATGCCCTTGGCTGGATTCAAACCTTTCAGTCCGCAGGCTGATACTCTATCCGTTGAGCCAAACTGTTTAGGGCCCCTTGCTTTTTATTAACACAAATTGTCCTAAGGCAAGGTGGAGATATACACATCAAAGGGTAGGGTTAGGTACAGAATACATTGTCAGATTGGGAAATTACCTCCAGCTGTTCAGGTGTTTGGGCAGGAGGAGGCAATAACATGTAGCTTAAGGTGCCCTGAGCTGTCTGGCAGCAAGCAATCATCCTTTTCAGGTTTGGGGAAATGCCTTTAGTCATTTCCAACAGGTGATAACATATGTGACTCAGCCCTTGTTGAGTCCCCAAGTTCTACTAACATTTGATAAAACTCTTGCAAGTATGACATGCTGGATTGGCTCTGGCAAGTTTGGTTTTCCAGGGAGGGCTTGAGGAGGCAGGCAAAACTAAGTAGGCAGGTTTGGGGTTGGCTACTTTGAGTAATTTCCATGGCTGTTGTCTGTAAAGACAGCCCCTAATTGCCTGATCCCTCAGCCCAGGATAGTTAGGGGAGGGTAGTGGTTTACCCTGTGAGAGCTTAATCAAGCAGGGGGCTGGCAGGTGCAGACCCTGGTCTGGTTGGTCCGTGTGTGCAGGTGTCCTTGCAGGGCTGTGTCTTCCTGCCTAGGAAGTTGGCAGTCTTGGGAGGAGTGATGTCTCCAGGGTCAGCAAGGTCCCAGATGACAGAGCATCAGGATAAAGGAAACAGAAAATATGAGTAACCCAAGGCGGCCCTTTGAGGAGGGAAATGGACCTGCTAGCAGATTACTAATAGCACCCTTATGGTATCATGTCATAAGAAGGCATTTTGCTCTGAGTTTTGCCTAACACTGTGTCAGGGAACCTGGTCAAGGTGAGGACAGAGGACCTGGGTCCTGATCTGGGGCGAATCCCAGCCCTGCCACATTGTCCTGTGTAACTTCAGGCAAACCTTAGTTTCCTCAACTGTACAGTAGTGTTCCATGTCCCTACTCAGAGTGTCACTAGCACAGTGGTCGGCAAACTCATTAGTCAGCAGAGCTAAATATCAACAGTACAATGATTGAAATTTCTTCTGAGAGCCACATTTTTAAAATTTAAACTTCTTCTGACGCCACTTCTTCAAAATAGACTCACCAAGTCCGTGGTATTTTGTGGAAGAGCCACACTCAAGGGGCCAAAGAGCCGCATGTGACTCACAAGCCACAGTTTGCCGACCATGGCATTAGGAGAATGAAATAATTTGATTTGTGTAGACAGGTTGGAAAAATGTCTGGCCCTTGCTCATGGCTACTTATGTTATTCTTAGTGGCAGCAGCAGCCCCAGCACTGTGATGGTGTGCAGGTGGGTCAAAGGAGCAGTGGGAACCCAGAAAACAGGGCTGATTCTTGCAGGGGGTCAGGGAAGTGTTAGCCAGTGCTGGGCAGAGGGTCTGGACTCAGTGCTGATGGTCAGTGGTGACACCTGGCTGAGCACAGTCCTGTCTTTTCCCCTCTCCCAGGAGGCCACCGGAAACTGTTGTACTATCTCAACGACGGCCACTATGGCAGCTTTAGAGTCTTCTTCAGGGACCGTTTCCCCAGGATGCCAATTGTGGTGAAGGTAAGGAGGCCCAGACCCTGACATTACTGACATCAGATCTCTTCCCTGTGAGGCAGGGATCCCCCTTTCTTAAGAGGCAGAGCACAGAGTCTTAGATTACACATGGCTTTACAGATTGTCATACCCATGCGTGTTATAAAGATGTGTTACAGGCATGCCTGTATGTATTTGCATGTGCACTTCCATGTGTGTGTGCATTTTTGTGTATGAGCATGCTGACTGACACCTGTGCAGGTAGGTGGTGGACAGATACATGGTCCTGTTGGGTGTATAAGCACATCAGTTTGCATCTGGATTTTCATGTGATCTCTCTGTATGCAGTGTGTGTGTGTGTGTGTGTGTGTGTGTGTGTGTGTGTGTGTGTGGTGTGTTTTCTGAACCCTTGAATGTTGGGGATGCAGTTGTCCTAGGAAATGGAGGGTCTCCATCTTGCTTCTCAGTAGACTCATCTGATAAGGACCCCGATGGTTGGCGAAGGCCAAATGATTGAAATCAGGCCTCTCATGGGTTGGGACGTGGCATCAATCCTTGGTTAAAACTCCTCCAATGTGACTCCAATGTGCAGCTGAGTTTGACCCCATAATTTGAGTGATTAATAACTTAAATCTCTTGCTTTTAAAAATGGGAAACAGAGGCCCCCCTGTGTGTCTGGCCTTGAGAATAGGCAGGGCTAGAATGTGTCACTTGAGTGAATATAAGCTCCATGAGGGCCAGGTCAAGAGCAGTGCCTGGCACATAGGGACTGGTTGGTGTGGGTGACGGCCTGTGTCCTTACTGTGCCTGGGGGTGCTCTGCTGGCTGAGGGCATGGGCTGGAAGGGTCGGTAGGGGCAGGAGCTCTTCCTTCCCTGATTCCCACCCCTGTGTCCCTGCAGGAGTTCTGCTCAAAGCCGCCCCTTTTCCCCTGCACCCTTTATGGTCCCACATGCGATGCCTTTGACAAACTCTTCAACGAGGAGGTGCAGCTGCCTGAGCTGGATGTGGGTGACTGGCTCATCTTCCCCTCCATGGGTGACTATAGTGCAGTCATGAGCTCCACCTTCAATGGCTTCCTGCCTGCCTCCATCTGCTACATCGTGGGACCTGAGCTCAGGTATCTGAGGAGAGCTCAAGGATCTGAACTTGGCACAGGGAGCTGATGGCTAAGATCTGGGTTCCCAGGTTAAGGAAAAGATTCTTCATTGGCCCCAGAAAAGATCCAACTGCTATACACTGCCTGTGGGGTGACCCGTTATACCCATTACCCATATAAGTCCAAGGCAGCCCACCCGGGCAGCTGTGACAGCTCTGACATTTAGACACCTCTGTGTACACAAGTTGACATCTTTAAGGCCGCTGCAACCCTAAATTCTTGGCCAAGTCCCCACTTTACTCTATTTGTGGCTGTTCCCCACTTCGCTCTTTCAAAATCACTTCCCTGCCAACCTCAAGCCCCTTCACAGGCTCTGCCCAAGGGGCTCCTGTTATTTCAATCTAGGGTTCACTCCCCGAGGTGATGGGGCTTCTAGAACACCCCTTTACTGGTACAATCTTTCCACAGGATCCTGCTGCGGACAGCGCCTTAAGTTGGGACATGGCAAAATGGAAGGGTTCCAGACAATTTGTGCGCCCACCTGGGAAAGCTTGGGGTAAAGGTGGGGGTGCGGTGGGGAAGAGTAACTTGGGAAGCAGAGGTTTGGTTGCCTCTGAAATGATGAGACATCTTTTCAGGTTCAAATCCATTTCCCCGTCAATGTTGACTTGAAATACAGGCAAGCCCTTCTGGGCAGAAGACTCCACTTTTGTGCTTCTTACCCCTAAACCCTGCCGTAGGGTAGCCTTGAGAAACTGATGTTATTACAAAACGTGTCCCCTGAAGGGGGCCTGGAGTGTGAAGAAACCTGCCTTGGCCAATACCTTGAGATTCTTAAAATATATAAATTTAAAAAATTGATTTTGAGAGAGAGAGAGAGAGGAAATGAAAGAGACAAACATTGACTTGAGATGGGAACATCAATTGACTATCTTCTGCATATTCCCTCACTGGGGATCAAATCAGGCCACAATCCAGACATGTGCCCTGACCAGGAATGGAACCAACAACCTTTCAGTGTTTGAGAAAATGCCCAACCAACTGAGCCCCACTGGCCAGGATTCATCCCTCCTTTTATGCAGTTAGTGACCGCTGTGTTGGTCCAGAAATGTTCACATGCACTCCAGGCACCATTCTACTGCCAAGAACACCGGCTCTGAGTCAGACCTGTAGCAAATCCAGGCTCCACCACAAACTGGCAGTGTGGTCAGAGCCTCAGTTTCTCCATCGATGGCATGAGAATGATATTAGTTAGTACTCTCCTAGCATGGCTGTTGAGGGGATTAAGTCAGATAATGTAAAGCCTCATTCAGGTCAGTTCACGTCCAGAACTCTGCCTCAGGTTGGCCTTGATCCTGGACCTTTCCTACACAGAGACCACTCCCTGCCCCCTTGGTCTGGGCATCCTCAGGGAGCATGTATTGCATCTAGCCATACAGGCATTGGGCCAGGCATGTGGGTGACTGTCCTGGCATTGGCTTTAAGAAATCCCCAGTTTGACAGGTGGGAGGACAAGGAATGGGAATATCCAACTCCAAAATAAGACAGGTACTACTGTGTGTTTCCCCGGTTTAGAAACTATATTTGGGAAGTTCTGAGCTGAGAAAAGAAAACGAGTCCTACAGCAAGGACATTGGCAGAGGTAGGGCAGTGGTTCCCAGAGGCCAAAGCCACTCACCTCCTGTGTCCTGTATCCTTTTTTAGCTTCACCTGATGTGACTTCTCCGATCCTCAGCTCCTGCAAATGGTCCTCATCATCCACTATAGTCTGCCCCACCAATCTCACTGCTGCCTCCACACTCAGCTAAGACCAGGGGTATTCTCCAACATCCTTGTGCTGAAGACATCTCTGCTCCAGACATCAGAGGAGAAAGGATGGGCTGAAGAGGCCACCTAAGGAAGCCAGAGGGCTCTAGCAGCCTTCAGATCCTGTGTTACTCATTCATCTACTCCCAGATTCTGAATTTTAAGCTATAAACAACCACACTTATCTCCCCAGAGGTGTCTGGAAGAGCAAATTTGAGTTGGCTTTATGTAAAAATAAATTTACATTTATATGCAAGAATTGCTGGAGTGTTTTGTGCTCTGCTCTATAGGTATCGCCCAGTGGCATTTTGGATATCAACTCATCTGCCCATTCATTCATAAATCCATTCATCCATTCATTGATCATTCACCAGTCTTTCCATCCTTTCATCCATTGATCCACCTGTCCATTTGTCCATCCATCCATCCATCCATCCATCCATCCATCCATCCATCCATCCACTAACCATCAGTTGTTCCATTTATCCAACTGTGTACCCATCCATAAAATGAAATGTGTGGGCGTAGTCTGTGATGGTGCTAATCTAGGCAAGGTTATACATGATGAATGATATGTGCAGAACCTATCCTCATGGAGCTTACCTTCCATTTTCTTCCACTGGAAAAATCAGAGCAGGAGCAAATATAGAAATGATAAAATAAAGTGGAAGCAACAAGTATTGTAAAGAAAAATTAAAGCAGAGCAAAGGGATATGGAAGGATAGGGGATGGTGCATTATTAAAAAAAACACACATATGTTTTCATTGATTTTAGAGAGCAAAGAAGGGAGACAGAGAGAAAGAGAAACACCCATATCGATCATTTGCCTCCAGTATGGGATCAAATCAGAGACCTGGATATGTGCCCTGACTGGGAATTAAACATGGGACTCTTTGGTGGAAGGAGTGATGCTCCAACCAAGTGAGCAACACCAGCCAGGGTAAGGATGGTGCTATTTTAGAAGGTCAGTGAGGTTCCTGAAGGTTTGGCATTTCAGCAGATACAAAAGGGAGCTGTGTGTGGCTAGCGGGGGGTGGGGGGTGGGGTGGGGGTGGTGGAAGAAGGTGACCTGTGCGGATTAGTGTTAGGGTCTTTCTCAGCATCTCCTAGGATTGGGAAATCTGGAGAAAAGGCTTTGATGCAAATGAATAAAGAGGCTAGAGAAGAAATATGTATTTGGGAGGCATGGGGGAAAGCAAGGGGAGGCTTAGCTTTAGTAACTAAGCTCCCCAAAAATTCAGACTCAAAGTTTTTTATTCCTACATTTCCCCCTATAGCAAAGCAGAGATACATATCAAAGGTAAGGTTTGGTAAACAGTAAAGTATAAATAGGTTGGGGAAATGCCTACAGCTGTCCAGCAGCAGGTATTAATATGCATATTTTCACTGCTGAAGCCCCAAGATTCACCAATCTATTGATGAACTTCTTGCATTTATGACCTGCTGGAATTAGCCTCCAGTATATCCCCCTTCTTTGGTTTAATAAATTTAACAAGAATGTATGATATTTTCAGAGCTTGGGTCCTTTTTAGATTTTTAAATTCAATGGAAAGGATAGAGTTCTATCATGTCCTTTTAAATTGCTGCCAGGCATGGGAGGAATCAGTCTGCAGTAAGCTTCTTTTTGGGCCAACAGTCCTTTGAGTCCCCTTTCCAATGCCCAACAGTTTTTTATAGGTTCCCTTTCCAATCACTGTCCCCTGTGACATGACAGCGGCAGGAAGCCACCCATTGTTTTCACTATCAGAGAACTTTAAACAAGGATCCTGGAATCCTGGTGAACCTTGAGCCTCTGGCATGGGCCAGAACTATAAACCAGTTGTTTAGTCCAGAGTATGAGGAAGAGATTAAAGTTATATTAGGATGCAATCATATTATGCAAATTACTCCAGAACAAAGAATTGCTCAGATACTGCTTTTACCTTATGTTCAGCGAGGCTAGGCTATAAATAGGAAAAGAGCAATGCAAGAATTTGGAAGCTCAGACATCTATTGGATACAGAAAATTAGCAAAACCCATCCTATGATTAATTTAAGAATAGAAGGAAAACTATTTAATTATATTAGGGGCCTATTGCATGAATTTGTGTACCTTTAAAAAAACTGTGGGTTGCGAGGCTGTGGTGGGCACAGGAGCATGTCTTGGCCCATCCTCTGTGCCCTTGCCCAGCCCCTGCTGCCACGGCCCTAGGTCCCCTCTCTGCCAGCAGCCCTGTTCCTGCTGTCACTCCCACGCACTAACGGCACATGCAGAGTGATTGGGGCTGGCGCCAGCAGTGTGTGCGAGTGGTGGCCGCTGCCCTATTGCCCCTCAGGAGAAGCCCTCAGGGGTGATCAGAGCCGGCAGCCACTGCTCACACCCGCTGAAGGCACTGGGTGATCAGGACCGGTCCAAGTGCTGGCAGTGGGTGCAAGTGACGGCTCTGGCACCAGCAGCAGGTGAGAGCAGGGCCGTTGCTGACAGTGGGTGCGAGAGGTGGCTGCCCGCCCTGATCACCATCAGGAGCAGGAGGAGATGGAGAAGCCCTGAGGGTGATCGGGTCTGGCAGTCTCCAGCAGTGGGTGCAAGTGCCGAGCAGGACTGCAGTGTATGAGAACAAAGAATTTTCAGTAGCCACCTGATGATAGCAACTGACTGGCGTCTAGCCTTGGTCTGGTACCCTGGCTCATCTGCTCCACCATCCTACCATGACTGATGCCCACCATGTTTTCTGTGTGGAGGGGTCCCCTGGTGGTCAGTGCACATCGTAGCATCCAGTTGTTCGTCTGTTATTCCGTTTGGTCTATTTGCATATTAGGGTTTTATATATATGGATGTTCTATGTTATAATTTAATCACACATTATGGCATGGTATGTTTTTCTTATAATTCTGAAATTGGCTATCTTTTCTACCATCCTTGAGTGATTTGAGCGGGGTTAGATTTTAAATCACTGCTCTCATGAATATTGTGAATTTCCAAAGCCTCTAGAAAACTGAAGTTTACCACTAAAGTGATCTAAGACAAAGAAATGAATAATGGCATTATTAAAAGAAAATATAAAAAAGCTTCACCCACCTGGTGGGACTGAGATGGAGAAAGCTAGGCTGGTGTTTGTAGCCCAGGAAAATATAAAAACGAAGGAAATTCTAGACAAAACTTTAGAAGCATGTCTTGGCCCATAGCTTTCTTTACATAATAATTCTCTTCCTGTTTAGTGCACGGAAACTCTCTGTGCCAGTTCCCCACCTTCTCTGGGGTTCTCCACAGCTCTTCCTGTTCTGGACAGTTTTGCTCCTCCCCTCACCCGGCATTTGGCAGAGCAAGATCTCTGCCATTACCCGAGATCAAACGTGGCCTTGAGGGGCTCACTCCTCCCCAAGTGACTTATCTATTTATCTATCATTTCAACCACTCCAAGTTGAGTTCCATGAGGGAGGAGACTTTGGTTTGTTGATTGCTATATCCTCAGGGCCTACATCATTCCAGGGCGGTGTAAGTGCACAATCTATAATAATAAAAGCATAATGTGCTAATTAGACTAGATGATCTTACAGACGAAGCCAGGACTGCGAGGAAGCCTGGGTCCCGGCCAGAGGGAAACGGGTGCCGGCAGCCAGGGGCAAGTTCAGGCAAACAAGTTCCATTTCTAGTCTAAGATGTCTCTTCACTATTTGTTTGTTTGTTTGTTTGTTTATATTTTAAAAAAATACAGATTCCCCTTCTATGGAGAATCTGATGCAGTAGTTCTGAATTGGGACTCAAGTCTCTATATTTTCTTTCCCAGGAGATTAAAAAAAAAAAAAAAAAATATATATATATATATATATATATATATATATATATATTTCAGAGAGGAAGGGTGAGGTGGGGGGGAGAGAGAGAGAAAGAGAGAGAGAGAAAGAGAAAAAGAGAGAGAGAGAGAAAGAAAGAGAGAGAGGCATCAATGATGAGAGAGTCATTGATTGACTACCTCCTGCATGCCTCACACTGGGGACTGAGCCCCCAACCGGGGCATGTGCCCTGACTGGGAATCGAACCATGACCTCCTGGTTCAGAGGTTGATGTTCAACCCCTGAGCCACACCAGCCGGGCATCTCTTCACTTCTTGATGCACTGGAAATCCCTGTGGCTGACTCATTAGTGACAACGAGTATTAGATGCTCATCCCTCTCCCACAATTCATGGGCTGAAGACATCTTAAACGTGGATTTTGTTTTTGTTCTTTATTGTCTTTGGTTGCTTCTTTAGAATGCTTTGAGTGTACAGATTTGAGGTTTTGCAGCTTGTTTTTGATTAAGGCATGGCTCATTTTTATTGCTGGAGATAAATGCAGGCTGGGGGACTCAAACCTAAGTTACAAAATACAGTGCATCTGGGCAGGCCACAGGGTGCAGGAGAAAAGAACATAAAGGCTAAAGTGTCTGCCAGGATTCTCAAGTTTGCTTAGTAACGTCTGGGAAAATAAAAATTCCAGCGCCTGCAAAAAAAAAAAAAAAAAAAAAAAAAAAAAAAAAAAAGAGCACCCCTTATAAATGTCCTTCTCTTTGAAATACCTAAATGGATGAGACTGAACAGCTTGTAAAAATTCATCCTGAGCCAGCAAAAGAGGCAGAGAGACTCTGAGGAAACACAACTTGCTGTTTTATCTTTATCAGTCACGTAACTCAAAAGTAGCCAAACCCGCTGAAACCGGTTTGGCTCAATGGATAGAGCATAGACCTGTGGACTGAAAGGTCCCGGGTTAGATTCCAGTTAAGGGCATGTACCTTGGCTGCGGGCAGATCCCCCCGGGTAAGGGGTGTGCAAGAGGCAGCTGGTCGATGTTTCTCTCTCATTGACGTTTCTAGCTCTCTATCCCTCTTCCTTCCTCTCTGTAAAAAATCAATTAAAAAATATATATTAAAAAAAAAAAAAGTAGCCAAACCCACGGTGGGAAGCAGGTCTTTGTCTGTGATTTGTTTCCCTGAACTGACAGTGTGAATGCCAAGATTTTTTTTTTTAATTTCACGTTCTTTTTAAATTATCTATGCCAGTAGTTTGCATTAATGACTTTAGCATATTATCTAGGGAAATGGGTCCATCAATAGCATGCATTCTGACTTCTCATTTTTCTATTTATTTATTTATTATTTTTTAAAATTTATTTTATTAAATTATTATCTGTGTATATATTTTAACATTGCCCCCCCCACACACATACCCTCCCTCTCCATAGTTTTGTGTCCATTGGTTGTACTTATATGTATGTATACAAGTCCTTCAGTTGATCTCTTATCTCCCCCAGATTTAATCTAAAGAGGTTTGTATTTTGAAAATGAACAACCACAGCCAGAACCAGACTGGAAGGTCCCGGGTTTGATTCCGGTCAAGGGCATGTACCTTGGTTGCGGGCACATCCCCGGTTGGGTCTGTGCAGGAGGCAGCTGGTTCATGTTTCTGTTTCATCGATGTTTCTAGCTCTCTATCCCTCTCACTTCCTCTCTGTAAAAAATCAATAAAATATATTAAAAAATAGAATAAAATAAAAAAATTAACAATTCCATAATAAACACCCACAAATGGGGCTTATAATGGAACGGGTGACCGTTTTCAGGGTGCTATTACCATTTGTCAGCTCTTTCTCCCCCTTTTTCTATCCTTTCCTCCAATCCTGGGCCCTTTGTCTCAGCTCCTTTTGTTACTGGGAAGCCCCGGGGTGGGTTCAGGCCACCAGTTGCAATGTCCAATAACAAAGGCAGGGCTGAATCATATAAGGAGATTATGAAGAAGGCCCGCCAACCAGGAAGACAGGGTGCTTACAAGCATCCAAAACCAAAACCTGTCTCACAGCAGGTGCAGGGGACAGGATTATATTGGAGAATGGACTAGGGTGAGGTTGGGAATTGATGGAATGCAATTGCCTTCAGTCAGCAGAATTCAACTATGATTCTTGGTTGTCAGGCGGTGAGATGATGTTTTGGCTCCTGGTGGGGTTGGCCTGACCATGCTTAATGATTCTGTTTGCTTGCTGGGTACCAAGCACTTCAAACTCATGCCTTGTTTGACACGCTTGGTGCACACTGTCTGCGGCAGACTCACCTCAATAACTTTGCTCGGGATCAAAGGCAGCATGCAGGGGCACTGGCTTGAGAAGTGAAACGTAGAAAAGGAAAACTTGACTCTCTGTTCCCACATAAGAAACATAACCCTCTGCTCCCCTATGTATGTGTATTTTAGGATTTCAAAATATGATTATATTTCAGATTAACTTCGGTGCTCTATCTATCAGATTATAAGTCCCCTCCCCCTCCATCACATTCTCATCTTGCTGCCCCCAAGAAGCAGACCATCTTTAAAAAGTGAAGTGTAGCCCTGACTGGTTTGGCTCAGTGGATAGAGCATTGGCCTGTGGACGGAAAGGTCCCAGGTTTGATTCCGGTCAAACGCATGTACCTTGGTTGCAGACACATCCTCAG
This sequence comes from Pipistrellus nathusii, assembly GCA_963693515.1. Classification (NCBI taxonomy): domain Eukaryota; kingdom Metazoa; phylum Chordata; class Mammalia; order Chiroptera; family Vespertilionidae; genus Pipistrellus; species Pipistrellus nathusii. The sequence continues at coordinate 18,515,706 of OY882859.1, forward strand.
TAGGGGGTGTGCAAGAGTAGGAGGGTGTGTAGAAGGCAGCCAATCGATGTTTCTCTCTCATCGATGTTTCTCACTCTCTCTCCCTCTCCCTTCCTCTCTGTAAAAAAAATCAATAAAATACATTTTTTTTTTTTAAAGTGAAGTGTACATTGTGCTCTGCATCTGAGAACAGGGCTGTGCTGATTTCGTTGTTTGTCTGAGATAAGTGGCTCTAACTAAGTACCTACCTAGTTTGTGTGGCAGGCTGGCACGTCCATGGCATACTCAGCCCCACATTGGGCGTCTTATGTGTCGCTTGAGCTCAGCCAGGTTCAGTGAGCCCGAGTGGGGGCGGTGAAGGATTGAGAAAAGACAAAGAGAAGAAAGCTGGGTATCGGAGGGACACTGTCCTCTCTGATGGAGAGAGAGAGCACCATGGACTAGAAGCCTTGTCTTTATTATTATGTTTTTTAATTTATTTAAAAAATATATTTTATTGATTTTTTACAGAGAAGAAGGGAGAAGGAGAGAGTAGAAACATCGATGAGAGAGAAACATCCATCAGCTGCCTCCTGCACACTCCCTAATGGGGATATGCTCTCAACCAAGGTACATGCCCTTGAGCGGAATCGAACCAGGGACCTTTAGTCTGCAGGTCGACACTCTATCCACTGAGCCAAACTGGTTATGGCTAGCCTTGTCTTTATTTTATAGCCAGATTCCAGGAGGCAAAATCAGAGCGTGGTCACGATGTTTACAACCTTCTGGTGGGTTTCCAATCTACTCAATTACATGCACCTGACCAGCTTTGTTTCCCCTCCGGCCCGCCTCTGCCATCCCCGCTCCCACCCAAGGATGCCACTGCCATGCCCTGTCCACAGTCGCTGTCACTGCTCCCTCTTCCTCCTGACCAGGGTAGACACAGCTCCCCAGCACCCCCACCCCAAAACTATCGCAATCGCCCCAGAATGCAATCTCCCCAGGCAAAGGACAGAGTTTGGGGCCCACTGCAGCGGGAGGGGGGGCTGCATTGGCGAGAACCAAACCTCACAGACCCCATCCTGGCGGGCACACTGCCGGCCCCAAACCTCCCGGTGTCCCTATCCTCCTCAGAGGGCGAGTAGTCCCACTTGTTTATTTTCTCTTTAGTTTCCATTGCCCTAGGAGCAGTATCCGTGAAGAAATTGCTTCAGCAAATGACTGAGATTTTCCTGCCTGTGAATTCCTCTAGTATTTTTATGGTTTACCGTCTTATGTTTAAGTCCTTTATCCATTTTGAGTTTCTTCTTGTGGATAGTGTAAGTTCGTGGCCTAGTTTCATTTTTTTTTTTTGCATATATCTGTCCAATTTTCCCAACACCATTTATTGAAGAGACTGTCTTGACTCCATTGTGTTCATGCCTCCTTTGTCGAATATCAATTGAGGATCATGGTTTGGGTCAATTTCTGGGTTTTCTAGACCCGTTTCTGATTTAGCTGAATGTTTTCTAGCCCAGTGAAGCACTCCAACTTCTTTTTCAGGTAATTGTCAGCAACACAGCAGTAAATATCAACATGAAGCAGGTTATTATTGTAGATCACACAGGGAGAACAAAGGGTAAAACGTTTAACTGCATCCGTGTTTGACTATATTCTGCACAGTGAGAAAACCTGAAGTCATTTTCAAGGTCCACAATTTCTTACTTCTTTTTAGTCTGGTCGTTTCTAAGCTTTCTAAATCTATTTCCTGGCTAATGAAAAGAAAATAGGACTCCACAGAGTCTCCTATCTATCTGCTCCAGGACTTCTGATAGGGTCAAATGAGAGGAGGCACAGGAAAACACTTCACAGACATTTGTTTAAAGTGTAAAATGTTTGCACCTGATTATAAAGCAAGTTGTGATTCTGGGTTGAAGAAACTCTAAGGAAGCTAGTCACTAGAGAGAAAAAGCTGAGCGTTGCTATGTGATGTCATTACCCGGTGCCTGCAGTGACCGTTTCTGGGCTGGGCTGGGTTGTGGGCCACACTTTGTGCCATGGGGTCTCAACAGCATTGGCTGTGATTTGGTGGGTTGTCACTCTGGGGTGATGGTGTTGCCTGTGTCCCATTTGGGGGAAGCTGAGGGTTGGTTTGTTGGTGCCAAGTCTGTGGTGCTGTTTCTCTGTAAATGGTCAGTGCACATCATGGCAGATCCTTTATTGAGTGTCTGCCCCCTGGTGGTGAGTGGGTGTCATAGCGACCGGTCAGACAGTTGGACAGTTAGCATATTAGCCTTTTATATAGGTTTTATGGTTGATGGACTTCTGGGTTGTGACCAATTAGGGATATTGTAAATAGATTTGCTGTGAACATGTCTTTGGTGGACATATTTTTGTTGGGTATATCTTACTTCCTGGAAGATACTGAGAAGTGGAATTGCTGAGTCATAGGGTAGGTGTATGCTTAGCTTAAGTAAATTCTTCCAAAGAGGTTCTCTAAGTGGTCTTAGCAATGGCACTCCCAGCAGAAGGAATGGGAGTTCCAGCTGCTCTACATCTTCCAAAGCACTTGGCATTGCCAGCCTCTTTCAGCTTAGCCATGCTAGCGAGAATGAGTGTCATCTCATGATGGTTTTATTTTGCTTTTCTCTGATGACTAATGATGTTGAGTATCGTTTCATGTGCTTGTTGGTCCTTTGATATTTTTTGTTTGTGGTGTGTGTTTGCGTGTGTGCGCACACGTGTATGAAGTAAGTCTATAGTTTAACCAGCATTGTAACGTGACAAGTTATATTCTTAAGCTTTTTTTTTTTTTTAAATATATATATATTTTATTGATTTTGTACAGAGAAGAAGGGAGAGAGATAGCTAGAAACATCGATGAGAGAGAGTCATCAATCAGCTGCCTCTTGCACACCCCCTACTGGGGATATGCCCGCAACCAAGGTACATGTCCTTGACCGGAATCGAACTCGGGACCCTTCAGTCCCCAAGCCGATGCTCTATCCATTGAGCCAAACCGGTCTCGGCTATATTCTTAAGCTTTGATTTTAGTTTTTGTTATTGGCTTCTTTATCTCTTCAGCTGCAAGAGGTGAGGGATTCCTCATAGTTCAGTCATAGATAGTTCCTGGTTCTATGGCCAAGGCCATTGTCAATAAATAATGACTCTGAGTTTATTCTTCTAAATTCTCTCTTACATTTCAATGTCACTCCACCCCCAATACTTGCCTTTTGTGCTATTCGATGTCAGAAAACATTTGATCCCCAAAGCCTGATTTTCTAGAAGATCAGACTATTCCAGATGAGAACAGTAGTAATTATGTTAACTACTATTTCACCACGTCGCACATGCTGCTGCAGTCACTTTTATAGCCAGCTGATTCTCATGCTGGCAAATGAATCTGATAGAGCCCAGGTCATATCCTCACACATCCCTGCTACAAAGGAGTCTGAGAAGGCTCATTTCTTGCTTGCCCATGGCAGAGGGGAGGGATTGGAGGAGTGGGTGTTCATAGATGGTGGGCAGCCACAAGACAGGACCACTGTAGGGTCCATATTTTAATTTTTATGGTAAAAAGTTTAAAAATTGCTGGTGTAGATGATCTCTAAGTTCCTTATCATGCTAACATCATTATTATCATGAACTAGTTTAAATGAGTTTTTAACCAATGTTATGAAGGTGTAAGGTCTGAGATTCGCATGCATTATCTCATGCACTCTCTGTGATTCTAGTAAGTAGATGCTATTATTCTTTGTTTCTCACAGATAATGAAACACCTGTGAGGTACTGTGGACACTATCCCCATCTGCAGATGAAACCGAGCTTCCCAGAGGCGAGACCATCTTCTTTATAAACTTACAAAAAAGCTAGAAGTCAGTCTTATGTGAACCAGTCTGGGGCAGGTGAGGGTGTGGGTCTCTCTAAAAGTCATGGACTTTACCATGTGGTTTGAGATCACAGAGCAGAAGGCCTTATCCTGCTCATTCTCACCCCCTCCCCTCATTGTACTGCTGGAATTGATGAGTCCCCTGCAGGTTGAGGGATTTGTGCCAGATTTCATGAGTCCATCTTTCTTTTTATAAAAATTAAATTAAATTAAATTAAATTAAAAAATTAAAAAATATTTTTATTCATTTCAGAGACCAAAGGAGAGGGAGAGGGATAAAAACATCAAGGATGAGAGAAAATCATCTATCAGTTGCCTCTTGCACACCCACTACTAGGGATTGAGCTGGCAACTCAGACATGTGCTCTTGACCAAAATTGAACCTGGAATCCTACAGCCCAAAGGCTGATGCTCTAATCCACTGAGCAAAACCAGCTAGGGCTGAGTCCCTTCTTCTAATCCAGGCCCTTCCTGTTGCCTCTTCCGGGATTTTTAAGTCTCCAGAGTCTGCAGATGATGGTGAGGTGGGGTCTTGGTACCTGCTGGGAGGGAAAGGTATGGGAGGATTCAAGCAGCAAGATGCCAGGAAGGACTGGCAAAAGAGAAGAGGCAGCAAGTTTCTGCGGTTCTAACTTCCAAAAACTGGAAGAGAAGACTCTGGGTCATCACAGAGGTGGGGTGGAAGCCTGCAGGAGGCATCAGTGACATCACAGGGGTGAGGTGACCTGAAGATGGTGGCCTGATCCTGGGTGTGTCCAGATGGAGGAAAGGGCGGTGAGAATGTGAAGGGACATCAAGTGACTCAGAGGGTCTCCCAGCCACATACTTAAATGTGCATGGAGCACAGAGAGACAACAAAGGGCAAGACCAGCTCTTGCTCAACCTACGACTGGAGTCTGAGGTCAGATTCCAATCCCAACTCCACTCCAGCTTTGCTGATCTATCAGAAGACCTCTGAGCCCAGAGTGTTTTCATCTTTGAGGTGGGAAGGTAAGTGACTGGGTTTCCAGAGTCTCTCTACTCTGATCATATCTGGCTTTCTTCACCCTGAGGGCCTGTTGTATAGGCCACCCACAGGGCTGGGAAGTATTGGCTGAGTGGGTAATGGTAGCCATAGTTTGGAGGGACAGCCTTCACAGGTACTTCACCTGGCCTGAGATCTGAGCTGAGTTCTGCTCTTCCCAAAGGGATTTACTGAAACCCAAGACCCCATAGGTCCTGGTCTCCCTTTGCTGGGCCTGAGGAAGCAGGAGATGAATGGTACCAGGTGAGTCTGGGGGTGGAGTAGGACCCATTTGTGCAGGCCCAACTGCTGAATCAGAAGATTCAGTCTGTAGGCGGCTTCACTTCAGTCTCAGTGGTGGGTGGCCAGCAGCCCTCACTTCAGTCTCAGGGGTGGGTGGCCGGCAGCAGGTGCAGTGGCTGCTTTAGGCAGCCCAGATGCCAGTCCCAGCTCAGTAAGTGACCCACTTGGTGACCTTGGGCAAGTCCTTTCCTCTCTCTGGGTGACTTGTCCACATGTGTAAAGTGGGATGTTGGGCTAGGTGATCCCCTGTAATCTTTTTTTTTTTTTTTTTTTTTAATATATTTTATTGATTTTGTACAGAGAGGAAGGGAGAGAGAGAGAGAGAGTTAGAAACATCGATGAGAGAGAGTCATCGATCAGTTGCATCTTGCACACCCCCTACTGGGGATATGCCTGCAACCAAGGTACATGCTCTTGACCGGAATCGAACCTGGGACCCTTCAGTCCCCAAGCCGACGCTCTATCCATTGAGTCAAACCGGTTTCGGCTTATAAAATATATTTTATTGATTTTATACAGAGAGAAAGGGAGAGAGATAGAGTTAGAAACATCGATGAGAGAGAGTCATCGATCAGCTGCCTCTTGCACACCCCTTACTGTGGATATGCCCACAACCAAGGTACATGCCATTGACCGGAATCGAACCCGGGACCCTTCAGTCCCCAAGCCGATGCTCTCTCCATTGAGCCAAACCGGTCCCGGCATCCCCTGTAATCTTTTAGCCCTATAATCTAAAGATTGTGGACTCTGCACTTACCTTTTCTGTGGATCACATTTCTCATCTGTGAATGGGAGCATGTGAGTGAAGGAGCTTGAAAGAGGATGCCAACCACCTACGGTAGGGGGTCTTTTGAGCATCTCTCTTGATCCCAAACTAGGTCTCTGAAGGAGGTTGGGCCTGGTCTGTGGTCCATCCTACAGATGGGAAAGTTCACCAGGGCTCCATGGAGCTCTATGTGGCTTCGTGGAAGCGCCGAGTACTTACTGGCCTAGGAACTCTGGCTTCACGGGCCAGCAGGGCACTGGGAGGAGGAGGAGGGAGGGGTGTCCTCAGAGCAAGGCCTTTCCAGGATGCTGGCAGAGGGCTCTGATGGACAGTCAGGGATGAGCACCACCCCCAAGGACTGGAAGGAGAAGGAAGGATGCCCTGGAAGCTCGTTGTTGAAGGATCTCATCCCTCTGGGAACTGAGGAATCTGCCATGGAGGTGGTCTTGAAGAAGATCCGGGAGCTCTCTGATTCGGTGAGGGGAGAGGAGGGAGGGGAGGGCAAGGTCATGGAGTGGGGAGTGAAGAGGGTGGGTCTCAGTCCCTACTTAGGTGGGAATAAAATAAAACTTTCTATTTGTGTTTTATGAGTCAGTTCCTAGGTCTTACTGAATAGCTGTGTTCCCTGGTGGCATGGGATAGTTCCCCTGTTCCTTTCAAGTCCCCCACGAGCCCCCTGGATTTCATCCTGTGCCAAGCAATCCCGGTGAGGGTTGGAGAGTCCTGGTGCCCATTTGGTCTACAAAGCTTTTTGCCTTCTTGCCTTCCTGTTGTTTTCCTCTTTTCCTCACTGGGAGCACAGTAGTACTTACCGCATGGAGACATGGTGAGGACTCAATGAAATGACACAATGTCCTGCCTACTTGCCTCTCTGCCTTGGCAGGTCCAACAAGACCCTTTCATGGTGGCCGACCTGGGTGTGCTGGCCTTCCGCCATCAGGCCTTCTGCAAGGCCCTGCCAAGGGTCTCGCCCTTCTATGCAGTGAAGTGTAACAACAGCCCCTGGGTGCTGCGTGTCATGGCTGCCCTGGGTACCGGCTTCGACTGTGCCAGCCAGGTGAGCCTGGGCCACTGCCAGTTGCCTCACTGAAAGGCCTGTCAGTTCCTACGGAAAAAAGGCTAATTTCCAGGAGTCTAGAAGTGGGGACAGCAGCCCATAAACAGTGGCTGATTGTGGGAATCCTTAACACGACCCACGTGATTAGGGCCCACTGAAGGTCCGGTGTCTGGAGGAGGCCACACACTAAAATAAAGAGAGAGACTAGAAAAGAGTTAATTTGGGACAAATGAGGGGCCAGGGGGAAGTCAACCTCTAGTGGGAAGATTCTCTAGGCTCTGGCCTTGCTCTCCCTTTTATTGAGGCTGCAACGGGATACACCCATTACCCTTAAGCAGCTTTGGGGAACACCTAGTATCCTTAAGCAGCTTTGGGAAACACCCATAGCCCTTAGGCAGGTAATAAGCGGATTATCATATTAGTAAGGATTTATATGATTACAAGATGGGGAAGTTGCCTCAGTTACTATTGTCTCAGTTAGATAGGGTGTGGTTGACTCTGACCTTTCAGAGCTTCAAGGTTGACCAGCCTCTTTCTGTTAGTGAGACAATGATTGGTTTCCGGCAGCTGATGTGTGTGGTGCCCAGTTGTATGTGAAAGAATAAATGAATGAAGTAGGAGTGGTCCACCTTTCTCTGGTCTATGTGACGAGGGCAGTCAGCCTGAGCTAAGCAGTGAAGGAAACACACACTTTAATCCACAGACCCTGTTCTGTCCTGGCACAGCCATTTCATTGGAGTGTCAGTTTCTTGGTCCTTAAAATGAGTTCAGTCCTAACTGGTTTGGCTCAGTGGATAGAGTGTTTGCCTTTGGACTGAAAGGTCCTAGGTTCGATTCTGGTCAAGGGCATGTGTCTTGGTTACCGGCACATCCGCAGTAGGGGGTGTGCAGGAGGCAGCTGATTGATGTTCTCTCTCATTGATGTTTCCAACTCTCTATACCTCTTCCTTTCTCTCTGTAAAAAATAATATATATATATATATATATATATATATTAAAAAAATAAAATGGGTTCAACTCTGTATTCCTTAGAGCAGTCTAGAAGCTTAAATAGCACAATATGTGCCCAGCGCTGGGCCAAATGCACAGTAGGGGCTAGTAGGGGACAGCACCTCATGCCCGGGGTTCCTGTGCCCAAAAAGCAGGGCAGCAGGGAGGCAGCCCCTTACTCTGGCTTTGCCCCTGCAGGTGGAGCTGGAGCAGGTGCTGAGCCTGGGCGTGGCCCCCTCACGCATCATCTATGCCCACCCCTGCAAGCCCATCTCCCACCTGCAGTATGCTGCCCGCCATGGGGTGCAGCTCCTGACCTTCGACAGTGAGGAGGAGCTGACCAAGGTGGCCCAGCACCACCCTGGGGCCAGGTGAGACCAGCAGGCCTGCAGGCAGGTGGGGCCTCAGGGAGGAGATGAAGGCTGTTCTGTGGAGACTAGGAGACTCCCAAGCAGCAGCGAACAAGAATGTGGGTCGGGTGTCCCAGTGCCTCCCCGGTGCCCACTCGTGTCAAATAAAGGTTTCCTGTGTCTGACAAAGGTTTCCTGTGTCAGAGACACTGGCAGAGCCTGGCATTAGAAGGTCTGGAGTCAGCAACCTCGTGGGAAAAGCACTCTCATAGGATTCAGGAAGTCCAGGGCTCACATTTCTGACTCACTTGTCACATCTGTGTGTTCCTGAGAAAGTTATTTAACGTCTGTGATCCTATGACAGAAGGTCTGCTGAAGGGATGTTTATAATTTTACTAGAGGCCTGCTGCATGAAATACATGAAGGGAGGTTGTCCTTTAGACCAGTCTGCACCCTTTGGAATCTTGGACCCCTCAGGGGACATCCCTCTTCCAATTCCGGACCAACAGCTCCTAACCTCGATTGCCCCTTATTGCCTCTGCCTTCCTGCCGGATTGCCCCTTATTGCCTCTGCCTGCCAGCCTGATCACCCTTTAACTGCTTTCTACAGCTGGCCTGATCACCCCTAACTGCTCTCCCGTGCCAGTCTGATGGCTCCCTAATTGCCCTACCCTGCTGTTCTAATCACCCCCTAACTGTTCTTCCCTGCTAGCCTAATCACCCCTAATTGGCTCACCCCTGTCAGCCTGATCACCACTAACCACCTCTGTCTTGGCCCCTGACACCGTGGCTTTGTTGGGAAGGTTGTCCGGAAGATGTCTGGTCTAATTACAATCTTATACTTTTATTAATATTGATCCTTTCCCTGCTTTTTCTTGTCTGGGCAGAAGTATGTAAGTAGTGGTGTGTTCCCTCCCTTGACCTCCAGAGCTGGACAGTCCAGAGGACTGAGGCAGGGGTAGAGGGAGGGCGAAGGGAATTTGGGTGGGTGTAGAAAAACATCCAGGCCTGGGGTTCATGTGTCTAAGAATGCCTGTCACCCTCACACCCTCTCCCAGGCTGGTCCTCCGACTGTGGACCGAGGACAGCAAGAGCCTATTCCCTGTGAGCACCAAGTTTGGGGCCAGACTGGAGCTGTGTGGACACTTGCTCAAGTTCGCCCGAGACCTAGGCCTGGCTGTGGTGGGAGCCAGGTAAGAGCCCGGACTTTCTCTCCTGCGAGGCAGGGCTCCTGGTCCCCACTCCTGTCCCCAGCCTCTGACTAACCGGGGGGCCTTGTACCCGGTGGCTCCATGTGGTCAGGAGGTGAATGCCAGCTGCTGGGAGGGTGGGGCAAACAAGGCACTGGCCATCGATGCAGAGTTTAATGGGATGCCGAAAACTCTGTACTTGAGATAATTTATGTTTTAATACAGCATTTAAATAATTAATGCAGAATAAATCTATGATGAGAGAATATCAAAATTCTAAATCAAGACAGGACTGGCATTTGTGATTTTCCTTTTGCTTCTGGGTCCAAATACTCTTTACTAATCTTGTCTTTATTTAAAGATTTTGTATTTTATTCATCATGGATATTTTTGCATCAGTGTGTTTGATCTCTTGATGGGATGTGTACAGGAGGCAACCTATTGAAGTCTCTCTCTCGCACTCGCTCTTGCTCTTTCTCTAATGTGTATTGCATGAAGGTTACTTCTGTTGATTGCTCAGTGCTTTGGTGCCATCTTGAATGTTGCACCTGAGGAGCACCCTCCCTCACCTCACCCCACCATGCCCCTGATAGGGTCCTCTGCCCTCCCAGGTGGGTGGTTTGAGATTTGGGGTTCAGATCACATGCATCCCAAGGAGGAGAAGAAGGGAGGATTTGAGAGGGGTGGCTAAGAGAAGTGAATGCCACACAACCACAAGAGCCCCAACTCACGGACTGTCATGTTGTATGTGTCTCTCGGGTTTCCATGTGCAAAGTCAAGGCTGTGTTTTCTGTGGGTGCCCACGAGTTCCATGTAGTCACACATGTCTCCATGCCTGTGTCTGTCTGGCTGTGTGGCTGTTTCCCAATGTGCACCTCCTCCTGCTGATGCTTGTGTTTCCTTGTATGTTCCTGCCCCGTCACTGCACCTGTGCTCAGCTTCCACGTGGGCTCGGGCTGCCAGGATCCCCACAGCTTCACACAGGCCATCGCCGACTGCCGGCGCGTGTTCGAGATGGGCCGTGGGGTCGGGCATGATATGAGCCTCCTGGACATTGGAGGGGGCTTCCCCGGAGTGGAGGGCTCTGAGCCGGAGTTCGAGGAGGTAAGGGGAGGAGGAGGGGGCGTCTGGGGTTCCAGCCTGGGTTCATTGCACAGAGTGTGTGTCAGTGCACAGGGAGCTCTTGGCACTCAGGCATGTGGCTGCATGCAGCTGGGCTTTGTGCTGGTTGAGAGGTGTCTGACTCTACATGCGTGGCCTGTGCGCATATGCGTGTGTATGTGTATGAGTGTAGCTGTGTGTGTCTATGTGTGTGTGTGTGTGTGTGTGTGTGTGTGTGCGTGTGTCTGTGTGTGCATGCAGTTCTGTGCTTTCTTTAGACGTGTTGGTTACTACCCCGGGTAAGGCTACTGTCAGATAGAGGTGTACTTACTGTGTCCCCCATACCCAGGGGACAGTCCCCCTTTGCTGATCACCTATTGATTTCAGTGTTTCCAAGTCAGACCTCATGGTGCTGCAGCCTGGTCACTAGGCTTGTGCCCTCGGTCACCCCTCCCCTCTGGGCCACAGTTTCACCTGTTTCCTCCCCTGCTCAAGGGGATGCTGACACCTTCCCACAGAGCTGTCAGGGGAATGGAGAGAAGACGCAGGGAAAGACCCCACATAGGAACTGGCCTCACACGGCTTGGGTCTGTCCCTACAGATGGCGAGAGCGATCAATGCTGCCCTGGCCCAGGACTTCCCCGAGGGAGCCGGCATTGAAGTCATTGCGGAGCCCGGCCGCTTCTATGCGGCATCTGTCTGCGTGGCCGCCGTCAACATCATCGCCAAGAAGGCTGTGCTGCAGCCTGGTGGGTGGGCCCGGACTGGGCTGGGAGCACTCTGTCCACCGGTTCCCCAGGCCTCGGGGGCAGGAAGAGCAGAGGGTCTGAGTTCCACTTTGGGATCCTCATTTGGGGAACAGGTGCTGTGATTTAGCTACAGGGCAGAACCTGTCAGTAACATTATTGTGCTGTTCTCAGACAGCCTGGAGGGAGGCATGGGGGTCTGTTCTCCCTGTGCCTGGAGGGGAAGTCTGAGGGCACAGCCTCCACTCCCAGTGTGCACCTCACTGTTTTTAAGCCAGCATTTTCTAACAGCATGTAATTTTATAACAAAAAGATAGTCTTTAAATACTAATTTTACAGCACATACATGAAGGAAATATTGTCGGTATCATGGCTTGGAAGTTAAGGGTGACATTTGTAGGGTAACTGTAAATGATATGGAGGTCACCATCTCAGGAGGGTTTTTGATTGTGTTATGTGGGGGACAGAGTCAGGTGGGGTTGCTGTCCTCACAAAGGGACTAAGTAGAAACTCAAGATCATGATGAGCTAGAATAGACTCACCCTCTGGGTTAGTGCCCTTTACTCTGAAATTTTATGACCGTCATATAACTCTTTCTAAATAATTTTTATTTTATTTTTTAAAAATATTTTTATAAATTTTAGAGAGGATGGGAGAGGGAGAGAGAGACAGAAACATTAATGATGAGGGAGAATCACCGACTGGCTGACTCCTGCACATCCTAAACTCGGGATTGAGCTTGCAACTTGGGCATGTGCCCTGACCGGGAATCGAACCAGGACCTCCTGGTCATAGGTTCAGGCTCAACAACTGAGCCATACCAGCCGGGCTCTAAGTAATTTTAATCTTTTTTTTTTTTTTTTAATCTTTTGTACAAATGTCCTACCCACACCATTGTAACCCTAAAGGCAGGTGGGTCAACTAATTTCATTTTCTCACAAAGCTTCTCATTAGAGAATATTGGGGTTTGAGGATATGATTTCAGCCATCACTTAACAAAGGCCTGAGGTATACATTTATGGCTTACTATGTTTGTCATCACAATAGCATGAGCTGCCAGTGATTAAGGATCTATTATGTGAGAAATTACTGTTTTACCCAATTTCTGCTCAGCCCTCCTGTGAGGCAGTCTGGGGTCATTCCCATTTTCCAGGCAGAGATCTTGAGGCTTAGAGAGAGGAAGTGATTGTCTGAAGCAGCAAAGCTAGTTCATGCACAGCAGTGCCAGGTCCATCCGACTGAGAGGCAGACATGCCAGCAGAGCGAGGGCCCAGCCTCAGGGCTGCCATGACTAACCCATGATCATCATCTGGTTTAGGGACAAGTGGGGCTATGGGTGCAGAAGGTAGGATCAGTGCTGGCAGTTGAAAGAGCAGAGGACAGGAGTGACTCATGCCAGGAAGAAGTGTGGGATGGTGGGAGGGAGAGCCTGGGAGAAGAAACCATAATGAGAAAGATCTGGGCTTCTAAATGCTCAAGTGGTTGGAATGGCCCCAGTGCCCATGGAAACCATTTGCAAAGATTAAGGAAATCAATGTCGAAGGACGGTCTCAGAGTGGCTGTTCAGAAACTGGTTGGTAGTAGTTCATGTCATAGGATCTGGAGCTATAATTGAGCATCAGGTCAATGTGCATTGGAGTGTGATGGAGCTTGGTAGAGGCTGCCACGTGTTCAGTGAGGCATCAACAGAGGCAGAGTATTTAGAGGGAAGCAGATGACAATTACGCTGTTCTCTGACTGAGGTAGCTGGGCACTGATAAAGATGGAACTAGGATCTGCTTTAGTCAGATAATAGGAGACATAGAGATACAGAAGTGACTGCCTTCAATAAAAAGATTTTACCCATAGTTCCCTGGGTTGAGGAGTCATGGCAGGCATCCTGGCCACATGGGGTAAACAACAGGTAGGTCAGGAGGCAGGAGAAGGGGCGGGCAGGGGTGAGAGGCTTTACGTTGTTGTACCGGTGGTCTTGATCTGGCATTTAGAAGGGTTCAGGAAGCTTGGAGAAGGGGCTGTGGGTAAATTAAATAAGAGTCAAGAGATGAAACATAATTTTGAAAGGCATTTATGGAGTCAGAGAAGACTTAGCTAAAAGGAACTAAGTTCTTGTTTCAGGATGATTTGCTTTTTATTTTTATTTTTATTTATTTATTTATTTATTTTTAAATATATTTTATTGATTTTATACAGAGAGGAAGGGAGAGAGATAGAGAGTTAGAAACATCGATGAGAGAGAATCACCGATCAGCTGCCTCTTGCACACCCCCCACAGGGGATGTGCCCACAACCAAGGTACATGCCCTTGACCAGAATCGAACCCGGGACCTTTCAGTCCCCAAGCTGATGCTCTATCCATTGAGCCAAACCGGTTTCAGCTGCTTTTTATTTTTAAAAAGTATTTCTTATTGATTTTTTTACAGAGAGGAAGGGAGAGGGATAGAGAGCTAGAAACATCGATAAGAGAGAAACATTGACCAGCTGCCTCCTGCACACCTGCTGGGAATGTGTCCGCAACCAACCGCTGGATTTGAACCTTTCAGTCCGCAGGCTGATACTCTATCCATTAAGCCAAACTGTTTAGGGTCCCTTGCTTTTTATTAACACAAAATGTCCTAAGGCAAGGTGGAGATATACACATCAAAGGGTAGAGTTAGGTACAGAATCCATTGTCAGATTGGGGAATTACCTCCAGCTGTTCAGGTATTTGGGCAGGAGGAGGCAATAACATGTAGATTAAGATGCCCTGAGCTGTCTGGCAGCAAGCAATCATCCTTTTCAGGTTTGGGGAAATGCCTTTAGTCATCCCAACAGGTGATAACATATGTGTAACCCAGGCGACCCTTTGAGGAGAGAAATGGGCCAATTAGCACACCCATAACACTACCCTTATGGCATCATGTCATAAGAAGGCATTTTGCTCTGGTTTTGCCTCACATTGTGAGAGTCAGGGAACCTGGTCAAGGTGAGTACAGAGGACCTAGGTCCTGATCTGGGGTGAATCCCAGCCCTGCCACATTGTGTAACTTCTGGCAAGACTCAAGTTTCCTCAACTGTACAGTAGTGTTCCATGTCTCTATTCAGAGTGTCATTAGCACAATGGTCGGCAAACTCATTAGTCAGCAGAGCTAAATATCAACAGTACAATGATTGAAATTTCTTTTAAGAGCCAAATTTTTAAATTTAAACTTCTTTTGGCACCAATTCTTCAAAATAGACTCATCTAGTCCGTGGTATTTTGTGGAAGAGCCACACTCAAGGGGCCAAAGAGCCGCATGTGGCTCATGAGCTGGAGTTTGCCAACCAGGGCGTTAGGAGAATGAAATAATTTGATTTGTATAGACAGGTTGAAAAAATATCTGGGCCCTTGCTCATGGCTACTTACGTTATTCTTTTTTATTTTTAAAAAATATATATTTTATTGATTTTTTTTTTACAGAGAGGAAGGAGAGGGAGAGAGAGATAGAAACGTCGATGAGAGAGAAACATCAACCAGCCGCCTCTTACACACCCCCCACCGGGGATGTGCCCGCAGCCAATGTACATGCCCTTGACCGGAATTGAACCTGGGACCCTTCAGTTCGTAGACCGACGCTCTACCACTGAGCCAAACCAGCTTCGGCTATTTACGTTATTCTTAGTGGCAGTAGCAGCCCCAGCATTGTGATGGGGTGCAGGTGGGGCAGAGGAGGAGTGGGAATCTAGAGAACAGGGCTGATTCTGATTGGGGGTCAGGGAAGGTTAACCAGTGCTGGGTAGAGGGCCTGGGCTGGTCCTAAGGGTGCTGGACTCATGCTTTCGGTCAGTGGTGAGACCTGGCTGAGCACAGTCCTGTCTTTTCCCTTCTCCCAGGAGGCCACCGGAAACTGTTGTACTATCTCAATGACGGCCACTATGGCAACTTTCGAATGATCCTCAGGGAGCATTTTCCCAGGATTCCAATTGTGGTGAAGGTAAGGAGGCCAAGACCCTGATAGCACTGAGATCAAACCCTTCCCTGTGAGGCAGGCATCCCTCTTCCCTCTGAGGCAGAGTGCAGTCTTAGATAACACATGGCTTTGTAGATTGTCATACCACATGTGTGTACAAGGATGTGCACTTCCGTGTGTGTGCATTTTTGTGTATGAGCATGCTGACTGACACCTGTCAGGTAGGTTGTGGACAGGTACATGGTCCTGTGTGGATGTGGAAGCGCTTGGTTTGCCTCTAAATTTCCATGTGATCTCTGTATGCACTGTGTGTGTGTGTGTGTGTGTGTGTGTGTGTGTGTGTGGTGTGTTATCCGAAGCCTTGAATGTTGGGATGTAGGAGTCCGAAGAAATGGAGAGTCTCCATCTTGTTTCACAGTAGACTCATCTGGGAAGCTTCAAAGGACCCCGATGCTTGGCAAAGGCCAGACGATTGATATTAGGCCTCTCCTGGGTTGGGACGTGGCATCAATCCTTGGTTAAAACTCCTCCAATGTGACTCCCATGTGCAGCTGAGTTTGACCCCATATTTTGAGTGATTAATGACTTAAATCTCTTGCTTTTAAAGATGGGAAACAGGCCCCCTGTGTGTCTGGCCTTGAGAATTGGCAGGCCTAGAATGTGTCACTTGAGTGAATATAAGCTCCATGAGGGCTGGGTCAAGAGCAGTGCCTGGCACATAGGGACTGGTTGGTGTGGGTGATTGCCAGTGTCCTTGCTGTGCCTGGGGGTGCTCTGCTGGCCGAGGGTATGGGCTGGGAGGGTGGGTGGTGATAAAAGCTCTTCCTCCTCTGATTCCCACCCCTGTGTCCCTGCAGGAGTTCTGCTCAAAGCCGCCCCTCTTCCCCTGCACCCTTTATGGTCCCACGTGCGATGCCTTTGACAAGCTCTTCAACGAGGAGGTGCAGCTGCCTGAGCTGGATGTGGGTGACTGGCTCATCTTCCCCTCCATGGGTGCCTATAGTGCAGTCCTGAGCTCCACCTTCAATGGCTTCCTGCCTGCCTCCATCTTCTACATCATGGGACCTGAGCTCAGGTATCTGAGGAGCGCTCAAGGATCTGAACTTGGCACAGGGAGCTGATGGCTAAGATCTGGGTTCCCAGGTTCAGGAAACATCATACCCCCCAATGGCCACAGAAAAGATCCAATTGACATACACTGCCTATGGGGTGACCCGTTATACCCATTACCCATAAGTTCAAGGCAGCCCACCCGGGCAGCTGTGACAGCTCTGACATTTAGACACCTCTGTGTATACAAGTTGACATCTTTAAGGCTGCTGTAACCCTAAAGTCTTGGCTAAGTCCCCACTCTTCTCTGACCATTTGTGGCTGTTCCCTGCTTCCCTCATTCGAAGCCACTTCCCTACCAGCCTCAGGCTCCCTCACAGGCTCTGCCCAAGGGGCTCCTGTTAGTCCAATCTAGGCTTCACTCCCCGAGGTGATGTGGGCTTCTAGAACACCCCTTTACTGGTACAATCTTTCCACAGGAGCCTGCTGCAGACAGCGCCTTAAGCTGGGACATGGCAGAATGGAAGGGTTCCAGACACTTGGTGCGCCCAACTGGGAAAGCTTGGGGCGGAGGTGGGGATGGGGTGGGGAAGAGTATCTTGGGAAGCAGAGGATTGGTTGCCTCTGAAATGATGAGACATCTTTTCAGGTTCAAAACCATTTTCTTCCCAATGTTGTCTTGAAACACAGGCAAACACTTCTGGGCAGAAGACTCCACCCCTGTGCTTCCTACCCCTGAGCCCTGCAGTGGGATAGGCTTGAGAAACTGGTGTTATTATAACAAACGCTCCTTGAAGGGGGCCTGGAGTGTGAAGCAACCTGCCTTGGCCAGTACCTTGAATTTCTTTCATCCCTCTTTTAATTAAAAAAATACATATTAAAATTGATTTTTAGAGAGAGAGGAAAGGAATGAGAGAGAGACAAATATCAACATGAGAGGGGAACATCAATTGGCTATCTTTTGCATATCTCTTACTGGGGATCAAGTCAATCCACAACCCAGGCATGTGCCCTGGCCAGGAATGGAACCAGCAACCTTTTGGTGTTGGAGAAAATGCCCAACCAACTGAGCACCGCTGGCCAGGATTAATCCCTCCTTTTATCCAGTTAGTGACCCCTGTGTTCTTCCAAAAATGTTCACATGCACTCCAGGCACCCATTCTACTGCCAAGAACACGGGCTCTGGAGTCAGACCTGTAGCAAATCCAGGCTCCACCACAAACTGGCAGTGTGGTCAGAGCCTCAGTTTCTCCATCGATGGCATGAGAATGATATTAGTTAGTACCCTCCTAGCATGGCTGTTGAGGGGATTAAGTCAGATAATGCAAAGCCTCATTCAGGTCAATTCATGTCCAGAACTCTGCTTCAGGTTGGCCTTGATCCTGGACCTTTCCTACACAGAGACCACTCCCTGCCCCCTTGGTCTGGGCATCCTCAGGGAGCATGTATTGCATCGAGCCATACAGGCATTGGGCCAGGCATGTGGGTGACTGTCCTGACATTGGCTTTAAGAAATCCCCAGTTTGACAGGTGGGAGGACAAGGAATGGGAATATCCAACTCCAAAATAAAAGATACTAGTGTGTGTCTCCAACTCCAAAATAAAAGATACTAAATATAGTTTAGAAACTATATTTGGGAAGTTCTGAGCTGAGAAAAGAAAACGAGTCCTACAGCAAGGCCATTGGCAGAGGTAGGGCAGTGGTTCCCAGAGGCCAAAGCCACTCACCTCCTGTGTCCTGTATCCTTTTTCAGCTTCACCTGATGTGACTTCTCTGATCCTCAGCTCCTGCAAATGGTCCTCATCATCCACTATAGTCTGCCCCACCAATCGCACTGCTGCCTCCACACTCAGCTAAGACCAGAGGTATTCTCCAACATCCTTGTGTTGAAGACATCTCAGCTCCAGACATCAGAGGAGAAAGGATGGGCTGCAGAGGCCACCTAAGGAAGCCAGAGGGCTCTAGCAGCCTTCAGATCCTGTGTTACTCATTCATCTACTCCCAGATTCTGAATTTTAAGCTATAAACAACCACACTTATCCCCCCAGAGGTGTCTGGAAGAGCAAATATGAGTTGGCTTTAGGTAAAAATAAATTTACATTTATATGCAAGAATTGCTGGAGTGCCGGGACCGGTTTGGCTCAATGGATAGAGCATCAGCTTGGGGACTGAAGGGTCCCGGGTTCGACTCCGGTCAAGGGCATGTACCTGGGTTGCGGGCACATCCCCAGTAGGGGTGTGCAGGAGGCAGCTGGTTGATGTTTCTCTCTCATCAACGTTTCTAGCTCTCTATCCCTCTCTCTTCCTCTCTGTAAAAAATCAAAAAAAAAAAAAAAAAAAAAAAAAAAAAGAATTGCTGGAGTGTTTTGTGCTCTGCTCTATAGGTGTTGCCCAGTGGCATTTTGGATATCAACTCATCTGCCCATTCATTCATAAATCCATTCATCCATCCATTGATCATTCACCAGTCTTTCCATCCTTTCATCCATTGATCCACCTGTCCATTTGTCCATCCATCCATCCATCATCCACTAACCATCAGTTGTTCCATTTATCCAACTGTGCACCCATCCATAAAATGAAATGTGAGGGCCTAGTCTGTGATGGTGCTATTCTAGGCAAGGTTATACATGATGAATGATATGTGCAGAACCTATCCTCATGGAGCTTACCTTCCATTTTCTTCCACTGGAAAAATCAGAGCATGAGCAAATATAGAAATGATAAAATAAAGTGGAAGCAACAAGTATTGTAAAGAAAAATTAAAGCAGAGCAAAGGGATATGGAAGGATAGGGGATGGTGCATTATTAAAAAAACAAAACATGTTTTCATTGATTTTAGAGAGCAAAGAAGGGAGACAGAGAGAAAGAGAAACACCCATATCGATCATTTGCCTCCAGTATGGGATCAAATCAGAGACCTGGATATGTGCCCTGACTGGGAATTAAACATGGGACTCTTTGGTGGAAGGAGTGATGCTCCAACCAAGTGAGCAACACCAGCCAGGGTAAGGATGGTGCTATTTTAGAAGGTCAGTGAGGTTCCTGAAGGTTTGGCATTTCAGCAGATACAAAAGGGAGCTGTGTGTGGCTAGCGGGGGGTGGGGGGTGGGGTGGGGGTGGTGGAAGAAGGTGACCTGTGCGGATTAGTGTTAGGGTCTTTCTCAGCATCTCCTAGGATTGGGAAATCTGGAGAAAAGGCTTTGATGCAAATGAATAAAGAGGCTAGAGAAGAAATATGTATTTGGGAGGCATGGGGGAAAGCAAGGGGAGGCTTAGCTTTAGTAACTAAGCTCCCCAAAAATTCAGACTCAAAGTTTTTTATTCCTACATTTCCCCCTATAGCAAGGCAGAGATACATATCAAAGGTAAGGTTTGGTAAACAGTAAAGTATAAATAGGTTGGGGAAATGCCTACAGCTGTCCAGCAGCAGGTATTAATATGCATATTTTCACTGCTGAAGCCCCAAGATTCACCAATCTATTGATGAACTTCTTGCATTTATGACCTGCTGGAATTAGCCTCCAGTATATCCCCCTTCTTTGGTTTAATAAATTTAACAAGAATGTATGATATTTTCAGAGCTTGGGTCCTTTTTAGATTTTTAAATTCAATGGAAAGGATAGAGTTCTATCATGTCCTTTTAAATTGCTGCCAGGCATGGGAGGAATCAGTCTGCAGTAAGCTTCTTTTTGGGCCAACAGTCCTTTGAGTCCCCTTTCCAATGCCCAACAGTTTTTTATAGGTTCCCTTTCCAATCACTGTCCCCTGTGACATGACAGCGGCAGGAAGCCACCCATTGTTTTCACTATCAGAGAACTTTAAACAAGGATCCTGGAATCCTGGTGAACCTTGAGCCTGTGGCACGGGCCAGAACTATAAACCAGTTGTTTAGTCCAGAGTATGAGGAAGAGATTAAAGTTATATTAGGATGCAATCATATTATGCAAATTACTCCAGGACAAAGAATTGCTCAGATACTGCTTTTACCTTATGTTCAGCGAGGCTAGGCTATAAATAGGAAAAGAGCAATGCAAGAATTTGGAAGCTCAGACATCTATTGGATACAGAAAATTAGCAAAACCTATCCTATGATTAATTTGAGAATAGAATGAAAGCTATTTAAAGGTTTAGTAGACAGTGGAGCAGATGTCAGTGTTATCAGCAAAGCATTCTGGCCTCCAAGTTGGTCCATGGTAGAAATTATGGGCCCAATTTTGGGGTGTGTGAAAGTTCCTGATAACACACAACCTAGTGCTGCCGTGCTAAGGTGGCATGATAAGAAAGGACAGACAGGATGGTTTCAGCCCTACATAGTCTCTGGAATTGCAACCAATTTAGGGGACAGGGATGTTTTAGAAAATTTATAAGCTTGTATTATTAGCAGCAAAGGACAGCAGTTAATAACTCAGATGGGATATCTGACTGGTGAGGGCTTAGGAGAAAATAATCAGGGAATTAAAGAGCCCATCCAAGTCAAAGGAAACCTAGGAAGATGAAGATTAGGATATCTACCTTTTTAGGAGTGGTTACTGCTCAGTCTCCTCAGCCCCATGCTGATCCTATACAATGGAATGATGATAGTCCTAGATGGGTGGATCAGTGGCCATTAACCAAGGAGAAATTTGGTCATATTCATGAATTAATATAGGAACAAATAGAAACTGGTCACATAGAGCCTTCCAATAGCCCTTGGAATACGCCCATATGTACTATTCCCTAAGAAGGTTCAGGAAAATAGTGGTGGTTACATGATCTTAGAGTGGTTAACAGCTCTATAGATTGTTTTTTCACCATTCTGTTGGCAGCTCAAGATAAAGATTTGCCTTTTCAGTGCCATCTATTAATAACATAGAACTGCCAAAACCAGTTTGGCTCAGTGGATAGAGCGTCCATCTGCGGACAGAAAAGGTCCCAGGTTTGATTCTGATCAAAGGCATGTACATTGGTTGCAGGTACATCCCCAGTAGGAGTGTGCAGGAGGCTGCTGGTATGTTTCTAGCTCTCTATCCCTCTCCCTTCCTCTGTAAAAAAAAAAAAAAAAAATCAATAAAATATATTAAAAAACAAACAAACAGAACTCATGAAAAAATATTAATGGAAAGTTTTGCCTCAAGGGGTAGCCAATTGCCCCACCTTGTGTCAAAAATATGTAGCTCAAGCTGTTCACCCTTTAAGGGACAAATATTCCCAATGTTAATTACTCATTACATGAATGACTTGCTCTTAGCAAGTCCATGGGAAGAGCAGACTTTGGCAATGTTTTCCCAAGTAGAAAAGGAGCCCCCTAAATAGGGCTTAAAAATTGCTCCAGAAAAGGTACAGAAAGAGATGCCCTTCAAATATCTGGGAAGCTTAATTGAAAATCAATGCCTTAGGCCCCAAAAGGTGGAAATAAGAAAAGATTGCCTTGGGAATGGAACGGGGACCATGGGGGCCCGCAGGCCAAGCTCTATCCACTGAGCCACATCGGCCAGA
Source organism: Pipistrellus nathusii (assembly GCA_963693515.1). NCBI lineage: Eukaryota > Metazoa > Chordata > Mammalia > Chiroptera > Vespertilionidae > Pipistrellus > Pipistrellus nathusii. Next base: position 18,537,493 of record OY882859.1, read on the forward strand.
CAAACTTTAGACTCTTCAGGTAAACACACATATTACTTTGAAAGAGATAAAACTGAACGTAGAAGAATGAAGCGAGCGGCACCTGGGACTGGCTTTTGGGCGGAAACCACGGCCGCGTGAGCCGCGGAGGCGCTGTGACTGAAGGAGGAATCCAGGCTGCAGAGTTGGTCGCCAGGCTCTGGCTTAGCACATCGCGGGGCTCTCACCGACGGCCACCGAGGGCACAGGGCACGGAGCTCATGGCGCCGGCCGCGCCCTCCCTAGCAGCTGGCAGTGCTGAGCGAGGCAGAGAGACGCGCCCACACCCCGTCCAATGGCGGTTTAAACACCCTCCTCCTCAGGGTCCAGGAGCAGGAGACGCGGCAAAAACACGCACAAGGGAGAGCAGAATGGAGGACCGCAACAGCTTCTTCAGGCGCCTGGCCCAGCGGTGCTCCCTCGCGCCTCCCTGCCTGCGGACGACCTCCCTCGGGAAGCTCCATCCCGCGCAGCGCCCGCCCGACGACGTGGCCGCCCAGCGCCTGGGTAGGTCCTCGCGGAGACCTGGTTCTCAGCTCGGGGCCAGGTGTGTGCTGGAAGATTCTTTCGCGTGAACAGCTAACTCCTGACTCGTTCAAGGCTGTGTGAAGTGAGCAGGAAATGAAACCGGTAACACGGCCTTTGGGATGACCTGACCCGGATGTGCATACCAGGCCGACCCCTGTGTGCACAGCCTCGCTGTGCAGGAAGAGGGCAGCCCTTCGCAGGGGGCAGTGCTGAGGGGGACAGCCTCCTGGGGTCCGTGAAGGGTGATACAGTGAGTGGGCCCGCCAGCTGTCTTCAGGCCTGCTGCTTCTCACCCACAGAAGCCGATGCCCCCAAACACCTACCAGTGCTGTGATGGTACAAGGGGCGTCGTGTGCACTGTCTCATCCATCGTCCCACCAACATCCGGGACCGGGGCCTGGAGAAGCCAGGCTAAAGCGAGCAGAGAAGGGCTACCTCGGAGCTGGCTGCCTCACAGCCCCTAGCGACACAGAAACCGCCTGTCTGAGCGTCATGGCGTTTCCTGAAACAATCCACTGGGCCAGAGGCTGAGCCTGCATGGATCTTGCAGTCTTAGACACTGATTTCTGTTTTGTTGCACCTACATTTGCGCTGATGCTTTGGTTTTACGGTATTTTAGGTAGCCTCTAGATTGGACCCTTCTCTTGGCACTGTCCCCACTACACCCAGCCTAAAAGAGAACTCCAGGCAGCAGCTGGGTGTAGTGGGAACAGTGCCAAGAGAAGGGTCCAATCTAGAGGCTACCTAAAATACCGTTTTCTTCTCTTTCTTAAGAAAGGAAATATTTTAGGCCAGAATTACTCTCCTCATGGGAGAATGGACAATATCTTTGGCATTTCCTAAAGCAAGTTTTTTCCAAACACAGAGGACAACTGGTGCAGGTCCAGAGCTCAGCCAGGATTAGCATATGTTTGTGTTTGTTTTAGAAATTGTGGCAGTCATTCCACAGTGTTATCAGACTTAAAGATAAATACAGTCCTTCCGAACCCTGCTCATAGAGGGAAGCCCTAGTGAGCTGCCCCAGGTGACACCATGTGGCAGAGTCTGGCCCTGCTCAAATTCTCGGTCCACAGAATCATGGGGACAAAATGAGTGTTGTTTTAAACCACTAAGTTTTGGTGCACTTTGATACACAGCTGGGGCTGATAGAGACAGATATCTATTAGGAAGAACCAAGATGGAAACCAAGTAAGTTAACTCATGAGACACTGGATCCACAGAGAAAAGGATGAAAGGTGATCAAGTGCAGCCAGTGCAGAGTTAAATGGGGTCACTCAGAAGGGGAAGATCAAGCCAGTTCTGTTGTAGAGGATTCCAGACCTCTTCAGGGGAACTTTGCACCATGCCTGCACATGGCAGAAGTTCAAAAATGTCTGCTGAATAAATACATAGGCTCTCCTGCTCTGCTCATCTCCATTTCATGGGCTGCCAGCGATGTCACAGCTCCGGACCCAGGCCAGGCGGCAGGCCAGCAGGCCCAGCACCTGTGCTGCAGGCACAGCCAGTGGCAGCCTGGCCAGGGTCAGAAGAGATAAATGCAAAGGCTCTGAGTGAAGAGGGTGGGTCCTATTATTGGTCCATGGAGCGAGGGTTCACTGACTTGTGACAGGAAGCAAGCGGGGAATAGGGACAGACACTCTGAGCCTCGCCCTGGTGGACCGTGCCCTAATAGAAGGCTCACTAGACAATGCTCTCCTCCTGGAGGAGCGTCACTGCGGCTCCGAGTGAGGAAGAAAAAGGCTCTCCCAGGTGAAAAAGTCTCCAGGTCTCTGCTAGTGGACTAAATATGTTCCCTCCCCGCAACTCATGTTGGAATCTAACCCCCAAGATGATGGTATTCGGAGGTGGGCCCTTTGGAGGTGATTAGGTCCGGAGGGCAAAGGCCTCCCGAGTGGGATTAGTGCCCCATAAGAGGACCCTTGACCCCCAAACCTCTAAGGACGGTGACAGATGCCGGCTACGAACCAGAAAGGAGCCCTCGGGTCCCTGGATGTGTAGGCCTCCTAATCTCAGACTCCCAGCCACCAATTTTTTTTTTAAATATATTTTTATTGATTTTTTACAGAGAGGAAGAGAGAGGGATAGAGAGTTAGAAACATCGATGAGAGAGAATCATCGATCAGCTGCTCCTTGCACACCCCCTACTGGGAATGTGCTCGCAACCAACGTACGTGTCCTTGACCGGATACGAACCCGTGACCTACCTTTCAGTCCGCAGGCTGACGTTCTATCCACTGAGCCAAACCGGTTTCGGCCAAGCCCCCAAATTTTGAGGAACGCACTTCTCTTGTTGATATGCCACCAAGGCCACGGCATTTCTCTTTCTAACAGCCCAGATGGACTAAGACAGCTTGTGATTTGACGTTTTGGATTAAAATTTGTTTTTCAAAACATCCAAAAAAAAAAAAAAGATTGCCTTAAAACTTTAAATAATTTTCAGAAATTATTAGGGACATTAAATGGTTAAGACCTTATTGGAAATCTCTACAGGAGAAATGACAAATTTATCTAATATACTTAAGGGTGACTCTAATCTTTCCTCACCCCAAACACTGACAGATGAAGCTAGAAAGGAGTTGCTAAGAATTGAGCAGGTGATCTCCTTAGCCCATGTAGCATGGAAACGGCCTGAATTGCCTTTATTGGGACAGATTAACCATATTGCAAATAGTCCCACTGGAGTCATCTTCCAAAATGAAAACTCTCCTGCTATTATTGAATGGGTCCACCTAGGGCATCAGTCATTAGAACTGCTGTTACATATGTAGAATTTATGGCTTAGTTGATATCTCAGATTAGAAAGCACTGTAGGCAATTTAGAAGAGAAGAACCAATATGCACCTATCTTCCCCTCACTGGGAAGCAATTAGAAATGTTATTTCAAACAGACTTAAATTGGAAAATTAGACTAAGTGGATATTCAGGCGTACTTAGTTGTTACCTGTTAAAAGACAAATTACTACAAATTTTATATTATACTCCCAATATACAAAAACAACAACAACAACAACAAAAAAAAAAACCACAACACACCAAATACTAGGTAGTAATCTATTCGTGGAGCATGAATTGTTTTCCCTGATGGATCATTTGATGGGAAAGCCACCTATCATACAATAAATTCAGACTGAGTCATACTGACCAGTCATATTTCTGTACAAAGAATTGAATTAGAAGCTAGTAAGGCTGCATGGCAGAATTTCCAAGAGCCTCTTAACATTATCTCTGATTCATCTTTCGCTGTTGGCCTAGTGAATAGAATTAAAACTGCTCTTCCAAAATGGTTCAGGGACCAAAGTTTATTTTTACTATTTAAACAAGTTCAGCAGATTGTGCAACAGAGACAACACCCTTTTTATATCACTCACATCAGGACTCACAGTGCATTACCTGGCCCGTTCACAAAATGAAATGCACACGCTGATCAATTGGTTGCTTTATTAAAAGAGGTCTCAGAGTCTCATCAGCTTTTACATCACCTGCCAAAATGTTGTCCAAACAATTCTCAATCATTCCACAGCAGGCAAAACAAATTGTCAGGGAATGTCCCACTTGCATGTTATATCTACCCCAAGGGCCTAACACAGGAATCAACCCTAGAGGTTTGCTAAGGGCCCATGTCTGGCAAATGGATGTGACACATTATACTCCCTTTGGGCATTTTGGAGCATTGCATGTCTCTGTAGACATCTTTTCAAAAGTCCTATGGGCTACTGCATCTACTGGGGAAACGGCAAAACAGGTTACTAATCATTGCCTGGGTGCTTTTGCCATCACGGGAATTCCAAAAATTATTAAAACTGATAATTGGCCTGCTAACACAAGCTGTCATTTCCAGCAATTCTGTAAAAAGTGAAAAATTCAGCACATTACAGGAATACCATATAATTCGCAGGCACGGGCAATTATAGAGCACCATCACAAAGGTTAAAATCCCAACGTGAGAAACAAAAAGGGGGGATTATGTAGAAATCGCTTGTAAGTAGACTACACAAACCTTAATTTCTTTAAATTTTTTCACTTGTGATACTGATGGCAAGACACCCCTGAAAATATACTAGTGTCAGAATAAGCCAAAGGAAAATGGTCTAGTTAAATGGAAAGATCCTGAGTCTGGGTTATGGAAGGGCCCCAATCCACTTAACATTTGATCAAGGGTATGCTTATATATTTCCAGAAAATTTCTCCAAGCCCTGTGGAAATATAAAACTTCAACATGGAAACAAGGGAAGAAATGGCCAGGTTAATGAGGATCCTGCACTTGTAGCCATGCCGTATAGCAGCAGACAATCGACTAACACAGCCACAGAGAGCAGCAGCTCCAAACAACCCACTGAAAATAAGGAGTGGGAGGAGGATGTGGCTGGAAGTCACCTGGGGCATGGTGAAGAAGACGGTCCAGAAAGTTGAGCAAATTTTTGAGGAGACCACAACCCCATGAACACCTGAGAACATCTTCCTTGCCATGCTAGCGGGAATCAGCTGTGCAGTAAAGCTACTGGGGGCAAATGAGAAAGTTATTTGGACTTATGTTCCTGGCTCACCATGGGTAAGACCCCTTATGTGGACTGATCTCCCACCTAATGTAGTCACCAATAACACCAAACATCGTTGTCACCCAGGAGGACCACAGGTGGGGCAAGGAAGTATGTGGGCAAAGTATAATGACACAGATGTCGCCACACAGCTTCCCTTTTGTATGACACAGAATCAAATCAAACCACTGCTCCTTTGTGTGTATAATTAAAGAGAGGCTTTTGGCTAGCATGGGCACCAAAGGAAGAGAAAGAAAAAGCCCAAACATATCTACTATCACTCTTTGGTCTGGGAAAAAGTGCAGAAAATGTAACTGTACTAAAGGACCCCCTCTCCCCCAATTAAGCAATTATGTAAAAAGTCTTATGAATTGCATCCCATCAAGGAAGAAATTAATTGGCAAGACTGTTATAGTGATTACTAGAGGCCCGGTGCATGAAATTTGTTCATGGAGAGTGTCCCTCAGGCCAGTCTGCACCCTCTCACAATCTGAGACCCTTTGAGGGATGTCCAACTGCCTTAATGGGCAGTTTGACATTCCTCTCACAATCCAGGACTGCTGGCTCCCAACTGCTCACTTGCTTCTGCCTGATTGTTCCTAACTGCTTCTGCTTGCCAGCCTGATCACCCCCTAACCATTCCACTGCCAGCCTGATCGATGTCTAACTGCTCCCCAGCCAGGCAGATTGCCCCTAACTACCCTCCCCTGCTAACCTGGTTACTCTTAACTACCCTCCCCTGCCAGTCTCATCTCCCCTAACTGTCCTCCCCTGCAGGCTTGGCTACTCCTATCTGCCCTCCCTTGCAGGCATGACCCCCTCAACTTTCCTCCTCTGCAGACCTGGTCTCCCCCAACTTCTCTCCTCTGCTGCCTGGCCTCCCCTATCTGCCCTCCCTACTGGCCTGATTGCCCACAACTGCTCTCCTCTGCAGGCCTGGATCCTCCCGCCCCCCTCACAATTGTCTTTCCCTGCATTCCTGGTTCTTTCCAACTGCCCTCCCCTGCTGGCCTGGTCATCCTTAACTGCCGTCCCCACAGGCCTGACCTCTTCTGTAGATCTGGTCTCTCCTAATTGCCCTCCTCTGCCAGCTCGGTCACCCCTAACTGCCCTCCCTCCTTGCCTGATCACCCACAACTACTGGCCCCTGCAGGCCTGGGTACCCCCAACTGTCCTCCTCTGCAAGCCTGGTCACCCCTAACTGCCCTCCCCTGCAGGCCTGGTATCCCCAATTGCCCTCCCCTGCAGGCCTGCCCCTCCAATTGCTCTCCCCTGCAGGTCTATTCCCCCCAACTGCCCTCCCCTGCTGGCCTGGTCTCCCCCAACTGCCCTCCTGTGCTAGACCAGTTACCCCTAACTGCCCTCCTTACTGGTCTGATCCCCCCAACTGTTCTCCCCTGCTGGCCTGGTACCCCTCCAACTGCATTCCCCTGCAGTCCTGGTCCCCCCCAACTGCCCTCCTCTGCCAGCCTGGTCACCCACAGCTGCCTACAACTGCCCTCCCCTGCCAGCTATTTTGTGGTGGCCATCTTGTGTCCACATGGGGGCAGCATCTTTGACCACATGAGGGCTGCCATCTTGTGTCTTGGAGTGAGAGTCAATTTGCATATTAGGATTTTATTGGATAGGATCCTACCAAAAACTTAATAACAGTTTTTCCTTTATGGATTGGAGCCCCTACAGGTCTGCATATTATAACAATCGCACCCTAAAATGGAAGAAAAACGCATCTTATCTATATGTTGAAACTAATCACCACATCTGACTGCTAGCATGGCAAGGTGTCTTTACCATCCTCCCTCTCTGGACTGTTTCTCCTCTGTCTGCTCAGCGTGTTGTTTGGGGTCACTGCCATCTGTGGCTGGAGTGGTCTGGTAAATTCCTCTTTCAGATCCACTGTTGTAGGAATCCACATGGGCTTGGAGGAGTTTTCTGGGGGGAAAAAAACTATATATATATAATTTTTTTTTTTTTTTTTTTTTTTTTTTTACTAAAGATTAATAAAGAAATCCTTTCTATAAACTAGACTCGGGAGCCTTTCATTTTGCCCATACTATTTTCCTTTGGCTTACTCTGACACCATGTGTTTCTTGCCATCAGCATTACAAGTGAAAAAAATTTTAAAGTAAAAAAAATTTAAGTAATTCAAGCTTGATGTAATTTACTTACAGGATATTTCTTCACTATCTCTTTATTTTTGTTTTAAATCATATCAACAGGCTTTTGGAAATCCTGTAATGCAGACTTTATAGCTTTTAATCCAGTTCTTAATATAGAAGTATAACTGTTTTAGATTCATTGCATGTTAAGCAGCTTTATTATGGGATAAACAATTAGTAAAAAATTAGTTAATGTTTCAGGAATGGTTTTCTGCCCAGTACAACTAAGTTCCCCTGAATATTCACTTATTTCAATTTGCCAGTTTAGATCAATCTGAAATAAGGCTCATTATCTAACTTTATTTGTTCTTGAACACTAATTGAATTTCTGCTCTTTGTTCTTGGACACAAATTGAATTTCTGCTATCCATCTTTGAGTATACTCACATAAGCTTTGTTGAGGGAAGCAAAAACATAAATTACTTTTCTTTTTGAGGCCTAATGCATTGACTTTGAATCACAGTTTTCCAGACATTTGAAGGAAACCTCTTCTTATTTCCTTCCAGAGTCATTTCTAGACTACCTTTGGAGAGTTTCTTTTAAAAACCGATTTTCTTCCTTTTACACCAATGCAACCTAAATAGTTGCTTTTCAGATGCTGGCTGATACTGCTGCCTACATATTAAGTGATTCTCTATTTATGGTGACTACTAATGATTAGAATTAACGCTTGAATAATAACTCTCAGTTTACCCTGTAAGTAAATATTAGCAGAAGAAGTTTCAAAATTCCAAATTTTCTCCTTTTTATAATTTACTTTTAATCACTATTCTTTTTTGCCAGTGCTCATTTGCATACATAGTGCTCATTATGGGAGGTTTCAGTAACTTTAAGCAATTTTCACTTTGGCTTTTATTAAACCTAATTGCTTATAAAGATATTGGCTTCATTATATAACTTAATTTATATGAGACCTTGATTATATTTTAAAAAGTGAATTTTTAAATTAAACTATGCCCCTCTATTAAAAAATAAAATTTAGATATCTGACCTCTTTAAACTAATAAAAGAGTAAGATGCAAATTGGCCATACCTTCATGACACCCACCAGGCAATCAGGAGTGAATATGCAAATTAACTCAACAAAGATGGAGGGTTAATTTGCATATTCAGGCAAGGGCAGGGCAGGGTGGGATGCTTGCATCATCATTCTGCACTGCCCCATCTGTTCCAGGCCTCTGGGAAGTGTGGGAAGGCAGAAAGGTGGTTCCAGCTGAAGTGAAGGGAATGCTGGCAGTCAGGGGAAGGAAGGCCCATTCTTGCATGAATCTTCATGCATTAGGCCTCTAGTGAAGTATAAATGATGTCCAACCTCCTAGCCTATTTGAAGTGCAGGCTGCCAGGGCTTTTGATTTTAAAAATCTGCTGCTGAAAAATTTGGCTTTACTTAAAAGATATTTAGTAACTTGTCCTCCTTAAAAACCTTTAAAATATATGTATGTAAAAATATAGTTATTAATTTTTATTTGATAAAGCTTTCCACATGATTTCAAGTATATTAGATTGGCCTATTTAAAAAATATATTTCTTTTAATGAAGATAGAATAAGTTTTTTTAATCACTCCAGGGCCCTTGGAGTGCTCTAAAAGCCATTCCTCAGTTAAAGTCTTGAAATTTAACTTGGAAAGACCATGTTCATACCTATATATACTATAGATTATATATAACCTATAGTATATACATACACACATACACACACACTATAGGTTATATATATACCTTTTATAATTATTTTAAAAGGTATAAATTAATTTTAAACTGGTTTTTATATTAAAAATTTGGTTCAGTCTATAGAATTATCTTTCTTTAATTAGACCTAGGTTGAAATTTTACCACAGGTGCTATAATATATTTTGAATTACTAGTTTTTCTAGAAAAAATACAAGAATTATTTTAACAAAAATACATTTCTATACTTTATACATCTTGTTACCATAACTATGTAAGTTCTCCCAACTTAATTTGATCTTTAAACTCTTTTTTAAAAAAATATATTTTATTGATTTTTACAGAGAGGAAGGGAGAGAGCTAGAGAGCTAGAAACGTCAATGAGAGAGAAACATCGACCAGCTGCCTCTTGCACACCCCCTACCGGGGATGTGCCGGCAACCAATGTACATGCCCCTGACCGGAATCGAACCTGGGACCTTTCTGTCCACAGACCGACGCTCTACCACTGAGCCAAACCGGTTTCGGCTGATCTTTAAACTCTTAGAAGGCTTCAATTTTGCTGGCAATTTAAATACTTAGCATTTCCCAAATTAATAATAACTTTACATTTTTAAAAATACAAGACATAGTTAATTAATAGGTTCAATTCTATCCTCTAAATTTTTCATGAGGCAAATTCAGATTAAAATTTCAGCATTGTCATTTCAAAATATCTAGATATTTAATACGTTTTAAACCATTTAATTTAGCAAACTCCAAAGTTTTAAGTTATCAAACAACTTTGGAAGCAAGCCTGTAGCTACTTGAATGTAAAATCACCACATTCTTTCTGCTGGGAAGAATGTGACCAGTCAGCCCCCTCCTTCAACAAGGAGCAAAACTAGTTTTCCTTGGGGCTGCTTAGATCTTTATAATTAATATATTATTTATCTATGTTTCAACAATTTTGAGATTTTAAATCCAATTATTATTATCCAAGGCATTTACTTTGGCAAATTCTGCAACAGAGATAATTTATTGACTTTCTGGCAACCTTATTTTTAACTTTGGCTCTCAACTCCCACATCCTGCTTGCTTTGGGAAATTTAACAACTGACTTGGCTGCCCATGTTTCCTTTCTTAATGAATTAAAGGCATGCCACAATACAAATTAAATATTTTGCAATTTGAACAAGAACCCACATAGTTAAAGATCACAACGGCACTCATTTTCCTTAAGCCTAATTTTAAAACGTGCCTTTTACATTTCAATTTCTTTATCCTTGAGCATACAAACTAAAAATTTACAATTTTTGCCATTGAACCAAATTCTTCCCCATTATAGTCTGGCTTAAAACAAAAGACTTTCTTGCCCACCTTGGTACATGACCTCCAAGGCTTGATACAAGCTTTATGTGAAGTAAATTTCCCCACCTTTATCAGTGGTTAACTTATTTTCTTTGCTCTGGCAAATCTTCTTCTCCAGATATCCTTGTCTCTGGAGCCATTAATACCTGGTCTTTTTCCGCATTTACTAGCGTTCATGAATCTGGAGAAAAGGTTGTGACACAGATTAATAAAGAGGCTGACCTCACTCATTTGTGGACAATAAAAAACATTATAAACTGATGAACCAAAAGATAGATATAGAGACAGTAAAGAAACAAGCAGATTGTCAAATTACAGTGGGGAGGGGAGGAGGATCTGGGGGAGATAATAGATCAACCCAAGGACTTGTATACATGCATATAAGTACAACCAATGGACATAAAACTCTGGGGAGGGAGGGGATATGTGGGAAGGAGGGAGGGGGGCAAAAAAAATATGTCAAAATAAATAAAATAAAAATAAATAAAAATAAATAAATAAAGAGGCTTAAGAAGATATATGAATTTGGGAGGCATGGAGAAAAGCCAAGGTGAAGAGGAGGCTTAGCTTTAATAACTAAGCTCCTGGAATCTCCAGAATCAAAGCTTTTATTTCCACATTTTTCCCTATAGTAAAGCAAATATACATATCAAAGGTAAAGTTTGGTAAACATTAAAGTATAAATAGGTTTGGGGAAATGCCTACAGCTGTCCAGCATCAGGTAATAATATGCAGATTTTCAGCATTGCGAAGCCCCAAGGTTCATTAACCTTTTGATGAACTTCTTGCATTTTTGACCTGCTGGAATTAGCCTCCAACAGATGAGCCGAATATATGAGGGGAGGTATTGGGAAGTGAGGAAGGAGGAGAGCCCAATGGCTAATGTTCTCAATCCTCCTGGTGAGTCAGGCCATTGATGTTCTGAGAGGGTGGAAAGGCCACAGAAGGTTGGAGGAGGTGAGTGCAGTGAGAGAATGCAGAGTACTGGAGGGGCACCTATTAAGCCTGCAAATGCTGGGTGGTCACAGTGCAGGTTGTGAGAAGGACCAGGCTCAGGACAGGTAAAGGTTGAGTCAGGAGAATTTGCTGAGGGGTTAGATATGGGGTCTGAGCAGAGAGGAGTCAGAAAGGACTTCATGGCTTTTGGTCAGAGCAATCCACAAATGAGGATGCTGGGAGTTAGGGGAGAAGCAGCTTAGGGGGCTTAAAACTGAGAGCTCAGTTTGCCCAGGTAGGTTTGAGAAGCTTATTCAATTGTCAAATGGAGTCAGATGAGCAAGTGGTCAGACATGAACATGGGAGAGAGGTATGAACATGGAAGAGAGGTATGAACATTGGAGAGAGCTATGAACAAGGGAGAGGGTTATGAACATGGGAGACTTGAACATGGGAGACATGAACATGGGAGAGAGGTATGGACATGGAAGAGAGGTATGGATATGGAAGAGAGGTATGAACATGGTAGAGATGTATGAATATGGGAGAGAGGTATGGACATGGGAGAGAGGTATGGGCATGGAAGAGAGGTATGAACATGGAAGAGAGGTATGAACATGGAAGAGAGGTATGAACATGGGAGAGAGGTATGAACATGGGAGACATGAACATGGGAGAGAGTTATGGACATGGAAGAGAGGTATGAACATTGGAGAGAGCTATGAACAAGGGAGAGGGGTATGAACATGAGAGACTTAAACATGGGAGACATGAACATGGGAGAGAAGTCTGGATATGGAAGAGAGGTATGGACAAGGAAGAGAGGTATGCACATGGGAGAGATGTATGGACAGGGAGAGAGGTATGAACATGGAAGAGAGATATGAACATGGGAGAGATGTATGAACATGGGAGAGAGGTATGGACATGGAAGAGAGGTATGAACATGGGAGAGAGGTATGAACATGGAAGAGAGGTATGAACATGGGAGAGATGTATGGACATAGGAGAAAGGTATGAACATGGAAGGGAGCTATGAACAAGGGAGAGAGCTATGGACATGGGAGACATGAACATGGGAGAGAAGTCTGGATATGGAAGAGAGGTATGGACAAGGAAGAGAGGTATGCACATGGGAGAGATGTATGGACAGGGAGAGAGGTATGAACATGGAAGAGAGATATGAACATGGGAGAGATGTATGAACATGGGAGAGAGGTATGGACATGGAAGAGAGGTATGAACATGGGAGAGAGGTATGAACATGGAAGAGAGGTATGAACATGGGAGAGATGTATGGACATAGGAGAAAGGTATGAACATGGAAGGGAGCTATGAACAAGGGAGAGAGCTATGGACATGGGAGACATGAACATGGAAGACATGAACATGGGAGACATGAATATGGGAGAGAGCTATGCACATGGGAGAGATGTATGGACATGGGGGAGAGGTATGAACATGGGAGAGAGGTACGTACATGGGAGAGAGGTATGAACATGGGAGACATGAACATGGGAGAGAGTTATGGACATGGAAAAGAGGTATGAAAATGGAAGAGAGGTATGAACATGGGAGAGAGACATGAACATGGGAGGGAGACTTGAACATAGGAGAGACATGAACTAGGAGAGAGGGTATGTATGGAAATGGGTGTCAATCCCACTGGATGGACCTTACATCTCTGAGGCTGCCCAGTTAAGCAAGGAAGTGAGAATTTATAGAGAATATATGACTCATGGAAACTAAAAGAAGAAATTATTCAAGAGGAAAGGAATTCAATTGTGTGAGGGTGGGTGGGCACTAAGATTGCCATTGGGAAAATGTAGGCCACTGGTGATCTTCAGCATGGCCTTTCAATGCCAAGGAAGATTGGTGAAAGTGAGGTCCACAAAGGAAAGTGGGAGGAGTGGGGAGAGTGAGGTGCTCATGGGAAGAACATATATGAAGGTAGTGAGGTGATGGGAGAAGCCTGAGAATATGCCCTGTTAAAAGGAGACCTGTTCTGTTGTAAAGTAGACAGTGAGGGGATCTGTGACACAAACCCAGGCAAGAACTGACATTGGGGACAGGAGTAGCAAGACTTATTAGTCTTGTGAGGAATCCCAAATCATGTAAAGAATTTTAAAGGGAATGGACCATGTTCACATGTGCTCTCAGAAGAGGTCACTGTGACTGCAATGCAGAGTGGGTTGAAGGGCAAACCAGAGAGACTCAGCTGAAGTAGATGACTGGGGAAATACATGAGGAAAATGAGACTTGGTATGTGTATTGGAGAGTGAGAATGAGCTGGGGAGAAGAATGAATCTGAATTTCTTGGTTTATTCACTTGGCAGTAACTTTCACTGAGATGGAAAAGCTGGCAGAGGTCATATTGGAGGTAAAGGTTCTGAGTACAGTTTGGGACATGTGGATGAAATGAATGCAAAGTGTCTGGCATTGTTTTTAGCTCTTTAACATAATTATCCTGTTATCATCTGTTTTACAAGCCCCAGTCTTTCTTCCAAGTCTAGTTCAAGAGGAACACTCCCAGCTCCCCCAAATAGGGTGTGTCTTCCCTCCCGAGTATTCTAGGAGATGTATAAAACTTTACTCATCAGTTCACTAGGAGATTCTGATTGCCTCTCTGGCTGCCCCACGGTGCCTAACACAGAATAGATGTTCTCCTAATGTGTGTAGATGGATTGACATGACGAGTGCTTCTCTCCATGGTCTTGCTCTTTTGGGTTTCATCATGAAAGTGTTGAAAGCAGCCAGTTCTCCTTCCTCCTGATCTCAGGACTTCCACCTTGCTATGAGGCCAGCTGTGCAGAGCTGCCGGTCCAAAGCTGGAGCAGGGGAGGCTCAGCCATTATTTTCCTGCCTCAGGGCAGATTGAAATCCAGTGAATTCTGTGCTTCCCTGTGACTCCCAGAGGTAATCATCTTGCCATGGAGAGTTTTGTCATAGAGACAGGCATCTTTTGCATTTTCCCAGAAGGCAGAGGTCTTTCCCCTTTCCAGGGAGGCAAGCTCCAGACACCTGCTTTGAATCTACAAAAGACCTTCCCAGCTGGGAAGAAGACCTAGAAATATCATCCAGAGACCTTAGAGTACTTAATGGCAAATGTAGTGTCTTGAAGCTTCCTTCAGAAGTGTCATTAGTCTTCATTGGGTCTCAAAGGAGCCTCAACAGGCCAAATGTGGAGCCCTGTTGTGGAGCCTTTTCCAGAAGTTACACCACTGGCGTCACGATAACCATCAAGAGTTAAAACATGTGAGGCTCCCAGCTGGTGTGGTCCCCTTGGATGAGCAACCCAAAGGTTGCTGGTTCCATTCTGGTCAGAGCACATGCTTGAGTTGGGGTTCAATCCCCAGTTGGGGAGTATGGAAGGCAAACCGATAGTTGTTTCTCTCTCTCTCTCAGCTTCCTTTAAATATGTCCTTGGGTGAGGATAAAAAAAAAAAAAAAGGACTTATGTGGTATTTCTTTTTTTGTTCAAATTTCTTTATTGATTATGGTATTACATATTTTGTTCACATCCCTTTGTTCCTATCTCAAACTCCTCCCCACACATTCCCCAACTTCCTGTTGTTTTTGACCACTGGTTAGGCTCATATGGATGCACACAGTCCTTTGGTTGATCTCTCTTCTTTATCCCTATCCTCTCTTACTCTCCCTCTGAGTCTGACAATCTGATCCATGCCTTCTTGTCTCGGGTCTGTTCTTGTTCATCAGTTAATGTTGTTCATCATTTTCCCTAGACGAGTGAGATCATGTGCTACTAGAAATATACTTATAAGAACTGAAAATGAGAAAAGCAATAATGGTTATGCTGAGAGGCAAATGAATCAGTCTATAGTGAGTTTCTTTCTGGGCCAGCAGTTCTTTTGAGTCCCAATTTCAATGTTAAACAGTTCCTTATGCGTACATGTCAGCAATGATATTTCAGTTCTGGATGGTGGACAAATGGTGATAATGCAGGTCGACCCTCTCTGGTTTGGTCCTGGGCAATCTGTAGTGACGCTCAGCTGCTGACTGCTAGTATGGCAAGGCGACATCAGCATCTTCCATCTCTGGACTGCTGCTCTTTTGTCTTCATGGCTGGAGTAGTCCTGTCAATTCCTCTCTGTTACAGGAATCCACATGGTCTCAGAGTTGTTTTCTGAAAATTTACAGACATATGCTCGACTAAAAGTCAATAGAGGAAGTTATGTGGTATTTATGATGTGTCAATAAGTGTCCTGCATATGGCATCTTATTTGCACAAGGGCACTTATGGGCCCCTGCCTGAGGGTGTTCCTGTTCTGCTGCCTGTCAAAGGAGCCTAAAGGGTTTGCTGGACTGTGACTGTGACTGTGACTGTGACTGTGACTCTGTGTGGCCTGGGACATGTTTCATAACTTCCAAGGTGCAGAGGTAATACCAGGACAATAAAACCTAAAGGCTTTGGGCTTAAGGGAGAGCTAGGTAGGGTCCTGTGAGCCTGTCTGCAGACTTCTGAAGAGCCACAAGGGGCAAGAGGATGTGTGAAGATAACAAAGCTCTGTTAGCCAGCTATTACTGCCTTTAGCCTTTAAGTTTTAAGACTTTAAAATCTGCATGCTGCCTGGTATGCTTGAAGTTCATTAAGGACAAACTTCTGAGAACCCGCGCTTCCCGTTAGTTTTGCCCCAGAAGCCATCACTTTAAACTCTGTCAGGGTTCCTGTGGTGTTTACCTCACTGTTTCCAGGTACCTGGTCTGTAGTGCTATTTCATGGCTTACTGCTTTCAATAGGAACTTTAGTTCTTTATATCTGTCTATTCAGTATTTCCTATATAGTTTATCACAATTTAGGTTATATCTGTTGTCATTTCTTAGTATGTTATGAGTATAAAAATTATTTTCCTTGTCTTTGCCCATTATTTTGAAAGGCACCTGGTATACCTGGAGTCACCTGTTGTGTTAAACAGATCAGTTAGGGTCTCAATAGGCGGAACTCCTTTTGTTGTCCTAGAGAGCCAGGGTCTAGGAGCCACACTATCCATCCCTACAGACCTGGCCATTCTGATCCCACCAGGCCCTGCTGTCCACTGTGGTAACCACATCACCTCTGGGGGGAGTACTGCTACTTGGCCTCTGTGATGCTCCAGGACCTCATCTCATCTTTCCCGTTGAAAACAGAGTGTCCATTGCAAGGGCAGGATTTCCCTCTTTACCTCTGGCTGACAGGGTGCTTTTTGAAGATGCCAATATTCCCTTCACTGATGTGATTCTCAATAGAATTTTCAGTCTTTGGAGAAGCTGTGTTTTTTGACCTTCATGGTCAGGTGGTGAGTGAGCTGTTTGAATATTCTTTCTCAATCTCTGGGTTCCTTCCTCTAGATGTCGAGGGAATTTATGGCATTTATTTACCCATGTTGCCACTGAGTTCAGGTTCAGGTGATGGAGTGAACAAACATTTAGAACCACTTCCAGATGTTTGAGCTCGTGCTTAGAGGGCAGTATATGGGTAAGAACGCATGAATAATTTGGTCTGATCTTAAATGATGTTCCTCCTTCCCAGATCTAACACCTCAGAGTTCATTCCCACACAGATTCTATGGGTTTTCTTCATGTGAGGTAGCTAAAACCTGTAGATTATATTGGCATATCAGTCTTCCTTCCTAGGGTCTGACTTGGTAATTGGGTGCTCTGGGGGTTCTGTTAAAGACCCTGAGGCAGTGGGGGGTGGTGGGGTGGTCTATGAAGAGAGTGAGAATTGCTTGCATCCTGGACAAGTTTATGATAGAGATCTTTAAATAGTGGAGAATGGCCTCATCAACCGGACTGAAGGTTACTTGTGCTGACAAGGGATTCATAATGGGTCTGTGGGTTTAAGATACTCTGAGACTTCTAAATCTTCCCATATGTCTTTATTACAATTCTTATGATGTTATCTTTCAAAGTCAATCCTTCAATTTTCACATGAGATCAGAGGCCTGATAAAGCTATGTAATTTCAGTAAGTATACAGCTGTAAGTATATATATGTAAGATTATATACATATGCATGTATGATATGTAAAAAGATTAAGATTATGTATATATAAGATATAGGTGAAGATTATGAGCTATAGAACACTTCCAGCCGAAACCGTTTTGGCTCAGTGATAGAGCATCAGTCTGCGGACTGAAAGGTCCCGGGTTCGATTCCGGTCAAGGGCATGTGCATTGGTTGTTGGCACATCCCCAGTAGGGGGTATGCAAGAGGCAGCTGGTCGATGTTTCTCTCTCATCGACGTTTCTAGCTCTCTATCCCTCTCCCTTCCTCTCTGTAAAAAAAAACAACCAATAAAATATATTAAAAAAAAAAAAAAAAAAAGAACACTTCCAGCACCCAGAGGCTCCCTCACAACCTCTCGCAATCACTGGCAGTTATGCAGAAGTCTCAACTCTTCTGAGTATTGTCAGCATAGATTACTTTTCTTGTGTTTGAATTTCATATCAATGGAGTCTTAAAGTATGTATCTATGTGTCATTATTTTGGGCCTGGCTTTGTTGCTCAACATTAGATATGTGAGATTCACTCATTTTTGCATTAGGTCTTTTTTCATTGCTTTGTAGTATTCTATGAAATAGACATGAATTTATTTACCAATTTTATGGTTGATGAATATTGTAAATAGACTTGCTGTGAACATGTCTTTGGTGGACAGATTTTGTTGTGTATATCTTACTTCTCTGGGTATATACTCAGAGTGAATTGCTGAGACAGAGGGTAGGTGTTTGTTTAAGTAAATCTTGCCAAAGATGTTCTGCAGTGGTCTTGGCAAAAGAAATGGGAGTTAGAGCTGCTCTATAACTTTCAAAGCACTTGGCATTGCCAGCCTCTTTCATCTTTAGCCATGCTAGCCTGGCTGAGTGGCATCTCATAGTGGTTTTACTTTGCATTTCTATGATGATTAATGATTAGTATCATTTCATGTATTGTTGGTCATTTGATAGCTTTCGTTTGTGGTGTGAGTGTGTGTGCACATGTGTGTTAAGTAAGGATGTAATTTAACTGGCATTGTAATGTGACAACTTACATTCTTAAGCTTTGATTTTAGGCTTTTTTTGTTTGTTTGTTTTTTTTTGGCATTAGCTTCTTTATCTCTTCAGCTGCAAGAGGTGAGGGATTCCTCATAGTTCAGTCATAGATAGTTCCTAGTTCTCTTATCATGCCTTGTGCCAATAAATGATGACTCTGAACTTATTCTTTTATTCCTCTAAATTATCTCTTACATTTCGATGTCACTCCACCCCCAATACTTGCCTTTCCTGCCATTCTATGTCAGCAAACATTTAGTTCCAAATCATGATTTTCTAGGAGATCAGATTATTCCAGTTGAGAACAGTAATAATTATATTAACTACTATTTCACCACGTCGCACACGCTGCTGCAGTCACTTTTATAGCCAGCTGATCCTCATGCTGGCAAATGAATCTGATAGAGCCCAGGTCATATCCTCACACATTTCTGCTACAAAGGAGTCTGAGAAGGCCCATTTCTTGCTTGCCCATGGCAGAGGGGAGGGATTGGAGGAGAGGGTGTTCATAGATAGTGGGCAGCCACAAGATAGGACAAAATCCACTGTGGGGTCATATTTTAGTTTTTAAGGCAAAAAAAGTTTAAAAATTGCTTGTGTAGATGATCTCTAAGTTCCTTCTAATGCATCATCATCATCATCATCATCATCATAAACTAGTTAAACGAGTTCTTTAAAAAATATCTTTTTTGTCAAGAGTATTAGAGATCTCCATCCTCCCCTCCCCCCAGCCTATTCACGCTATTCTCACCCTGCCCCAGGCTTTTACCACCCTATTGTTTGTGTCCTCAGGCAATGCATATATGCATATAAGTTTTTTAGTTACCTCATCCCATCCCCTCTCCCCGCTTTCTGATGAGATTCATCTGTTTATTCCATGTTTCTATGCCTCTGGTTCTATCTTTTTTTTTTTTTTTTTTTTTTTTTTTTACTTTATTTTATATAATAAATTTTATTGTTCAGATTATTACAGGTGTTCCTCTTTTTTCCCCAGCAGAGCTCCCCTCCACCTGATTCCCCACCCCACCCCATGCCCCTACTCCCTGCCACTGTCTTCATTCATAGGTGTAAGATTTTTGTCCAATCTCTTTCTGTGTGGAGGCTGAAATAAATAATATAGAAAAATCCCCTTGCTAGCCCAGACTTCCCGTGAGAATGTGACCTTTAGAACTGCCCCAGGTAACACAGGATGTGAGCCACACAGCACCAGACCACCAGACTCAGCCCCTAGAGGTAGTAAACTTGATGTGTTATCAACATCCTGCAGCGGTTCCACCCTGTTCCTTGTGATAATGACTATCCTCCCCTCAAGGAATTCCTGTCCCTCTTTCTGGAAGACCCCATCCCCTTGTCCTTTGTTCTAACTTTGTAGTTTTTGCCTTTATAAGCCTGGGAGAAGTTCTGCTCGGGGCTTGACTTGGCTGCTCCTGCATGAGTAACAGGTCAGGCCCCAGCGCGCTGGAATAAATCCTCTTGCTGTTTGCATCAAGTGCCGTCTCTTGCGTTTGACTGGGTCGTCGCTGATCCTGGGTTAGGGCAAGGGTCTCCTTCGGGGGGTCCAACATCCGCACCCCTCAGACCCCCTTCCCCCTGAGAATTGTCAGTCCACTCCCTTTCTATGTCCCTGATTCTAGTATATTCACCAGTCCATTCTGTTTTTCAGATTTTTTTATTCACTTGATTTTTAGATTCACTTGTTGGTAGTTATGTATTTGATGTCTTTTTGTTGTTCATAGTTTTTACTTTTACCTTTTTCTTCTTTTTTCTTTTTTTAAAGAATACCCTTCAGCATTTCATGTAATCCTGGTCTGGTGGTGATGAACTCCTTTAGCTTTTTCTTGTCTGTGAAGCTCTTTATCTGACCTTCAATTCTGAATGGTAGCTTTGCTGGGTAGAGTAATCTTGGTTGTAGGGGCGATGCGACTCGGCTCTTAAAAGGGTAAGAGCATGGTTCTCGAGGTGCCGCGAATCTTCGAACGCAAGCGAGTTATCTACAGACTCTGAAAAGCACCTGAGGAACGCCCTCGCATTCCCAGCGCCGTGCTGTCCCGTCCACGGACCGTGCCTCTTGTGTTGTACCTGATAGTTTATATCCTGCACCTTTAAATCAACGCAAGGGAAGGAATACCACATAACCAGACAGCCTGAAAAAGAGATACCATGGGAAGACAAAAAAATACCCCACACATGAAAGAAAAGCAGGCATCACCAGAAAAGGAAGTAAATGAGTCAGAGACAAGCAGCCTACCAGAGCAAGAGTTCAGAATAATGATCATAGGTTGGCTAAAAAGAATGGAAGAGAAATTTGACAATAACCAAGAAGAAATGAGGAAGAACTATGAGGAATGGAAGAAGAGCCATGAAGAATTGAAGAAGAACCAAGAAGAAATAAAAAATGACATCGCTACCATGAAGAACTCAATAGAAAGCATCAAGAGTAGACTAGATGAAGCAGAGGACCGCATCAGTGAGCTAGAAGACAAGATGGAAAAAAATACCCAATTAGAGCAGCTTCTAGAAAAAAAAGATTAAAAAGCAGGAGGAGAGCCTATGGGAGCTTTGGGACAATACAAAACAAAATAATATTTGAATAATAGGGGTTCCTGAAGGAAAGGAAACTGAGGTAGACATGGAAAAAGTATTTCAAGAAATAATGACTGAAAAATTTCCTGAGATAGAGAAGAAAAAACCCACACAAATCCAAGATGCTCGCAGAGTCCCAAGCAAAATGAATCCCAGAAGACAGACGCCAAGGCACATTATAATTAAAGTGGCAAACAACAGCGACAAAGTAAGAATCTTAAAAGCAGCCAGAGAGAGACAGAAAGTTACATACAAAGGAACCCCCATCAGACTAGCAACTGATTTCTCAACAGAAACATATCAGGCCAGAAGGGAATGGGATGAAATATACAAAATCATGCAAAGGAAGGGTCTGAATCCAAGAATACTGTACCCAGCAAAGCTATCAATCAAAATTGAAGGAGAAATCAGGAGCTTCACAGACAAAAAAAGACTGAAGGAATTTATCTCCACCAAACCAGCAATGCAAGAAATGCTAAAGGGTCTACTGTAAAAATAAAGAAATAGGAAGCGAAGAAGGAACACGGGTATAGGATAAAAATGGCGTCAAATGAGTACCTATCAATAATAACCTTAAACGTAAATGGATTAAATGCTCCAATCAAAAGACATAGGGTGTCAGATTGGATAAGAAAACAAGACCCATACATCTGTTGTCTACAAGAAACCCACCTCAGAAAAAAAGATGCACACAGACTAAGGGTGAAGGGATAGAAAAAAGTTTTCCAGGCAAATGGAAATGAAAAAAAAGCTGGGGTAGCAATACTTATATCTGACAAATTAGATCTCAGAGTGAAGGACATAACAAGAGATAATGAAGGCCACTTCATAATACTAAAGGGAACAACCAACAAGAAGAAATAACCCTGGTAAATATATATGCACCCAATATAGGAGCACCCAAATACATAAAAAAGCTGCTGGAGGACATTAAAGGAGAGATTAATAGCAATACAATCATAGTAGGTGATTTTAATACCCCACTGTCACCCTTCGACAAATCATCTAAACAAAAAATCAGCAAAGAAATATCAATCCTAAATGACTCACTAGACCAGATGGAATTAATTGACATCTTCCGAACATTCCACCCCAAAGCCACAGAATATACATTCTTCTCAAGTGCACATGGGACATTCTCAAAGATAGACCACATTTTGAGACATAGGCAAAGTCTCTTCAAATTCAAGAAGATAAAAATCATATCAAGCATCTTCTCAGATCATAATGGCATAAAACTGGAAATTAACTACAATAAAAATAATCCAAAGAAATCAAACACATGGAGACTAAACAACATGCTATTAAACAAGGAATGGGTTATCATAGAAATCAAGGAAGAAATTAAAAACATCCTGGCAACAAATGACAATGAAAACACAACAATCCAAAATCTATGGGACACAGCAAAAGCAGTTTTGAGAGGGAAGTTCATATCCTTACAAGCCTATTGCAAAAAACTAGAAAAAAGGCTAACAAATGATCTAACTCTACAACTCAAAGAGTTAGAAAAAGAGCAACAAGAAAAACCCAGTGTAAGCAGAAGGAAGGAAATAACAAAAATCAGAGCACAGATAAACGACATAGAGACCAAAAAAACAATACATAAGATCAACAAAACCAAGAGCTGGTTCTTTGAAAGGATAAACAAGATAGATGGACCTCTAGCCAGGCTAACCAAGAAACAAAGAGAGAGGACCCAAATAAACAAAATCAGAAATGAAAGAGGTGAAATAACAACAGACCCAACCGAAATACAACAGATTGTTACAAAATACTATGAACAACTCTATTCCAACAAATTGAACAATCTAGAGGAAATGGACATATTCCTAGAAAAATAAACTGCCAAAACTCAATCAGGAAGAATCTAAAAATCTCAATAGACCAGTGACGTGGGAAGAAATTGAAACAGTCATCAAAAATCTTCCAGCAAACAAAAGCCCAGGGCCAGATGGCTTCACAGGAGAGTTTTACCAAACATTTAAGGAAGAACTAAAACCCATCCTCCTCAGATTACTCCTAAAAATCCAAGAGGAAGGAATACTTCCAAACTCCTTCTATGAAGCCAGCATCACCCTAATACCAAAACCAGACAAAGACAACTCAATGAAAGAGAATTACAGGCCAATATCCCTCATGAACATAGATGCCAAAATCCTCAACAAAATTCTAGCAAATCGACTCCAGAAGAACATCACAAAGATCATACACCATGACCAAGCAGGATTTATTCCAGGAATGCAAGGATGGTACAATATCCGCAAATCAATAAACGTGATACATCACATAAACAAATTGAATGATAAAAATCATATAGTCATATCAATTGACGCAGAAAAAGCATTTGATAAAATCCAACACCCCTTCCTGATAAAAACTCTTAACAAGGTGGGAGTACAAGGATCATACCTCAACATAATAAAAGCTATATATGATAAACCCACAGCCAACATTATACTCAATGGGCAAAAACTAAAACCATTCCCTCTAAGAACAGGAACAAGACAGGGATGCCCACTCTCGCCACTCCTGTTTGACATAGTTCTTGAAGTACTAGCCATTGCAATTAGACAAGAGGAGGAAATAAAAGGCATCCAAATTGGAAAAGAAGAAGTAAAGTTATCCTTATTTGCAGATGACATGATATTGTACATAAAAAACCCAAAAGACTCCATTAAAAAACTAATTGACTTAATAAATGAATTTGGCAACGTAGCAGGATACAAAATTAATGCCAAGAAATCCATGGCATTTCTATACACCAACAGCGAAACTATAGAAACAGAGATTAAAAAGGCAATTCCATTTACCATCGCACCAAAAAAATTAAGATACCTAGGAATAAATTTAACTAAGGAAGTAAAGGACCTATATGCAGAAAACTACACAACACTGAAAAAAGAGATAGAGGAAGATGTAAAGAGATGGAAGAATATACCATGTTCATGGATCGGTAGAATCAACATCATCAAAATGTCCATACTTCCTAAAGCAATCTATAGGTTCAATGCACTCCCCATTAAAATACCAACGGCATATTTCACCGACCTAGAAAGAACTCTCCAAAAGTTCATTTGGAACAACAAAAGACCCCGAATAGCCACAGCAATCCTGAGAAAGAAGGGTAAAGTAGGAGGGATCTCAATACCAGACTTCAAACTGTATTACAAAGCCACTGTTCTCAAAACAGCCTGGTACTGGCACAAGAACAGACATATAGATCAATGGAATAGAATCAAGAACCCAGATATCAGCCCAAATCACTATGCTCAATTAATATTTGACAAAGGAGGCACGAATATACAATGGAGTCAAGACAGTTTCTTCAATAAATGGTGTTGGGAAAATTGGGCAGACACATGCAAAAGAATGAAACTAGATCACCAACTTACACCATACACAAAAATAAACTCAAAATGGATACAGGACTTAAACATCAGATGGGAAACCATAAAAATACTAGAAGCATCCGCAGGCAGCAAAATCTCAGACGTATGCCAAAAGAACTTCTTCACTGATACTGCCCCTAGGGCAATGGAAGCTAAAGAGAAAATAAACAAATGGGACTACATCAAAATAAAAAGCTTTTTTACAGCAAAAGAAACCATCAACAAAACAACAAGAAAGCCCACGGTGTGGGAGAACATATTTGCAAATAATACCACTGATAAAGGTTTAATCTCCAACATCTACAGACAGCTGATACAACTAAATATAAGGAAGATGAATGATCCAATTAAAAAATGGGCAATGGACCTAAATAGAATATTTTCAAAAGAAGACAGAAGGAAGGCCAAAAGGCACATGAAAACATGCTCAAAGTCACTAATTGTCCGAGAGGTGCAAATCAAAACAACAATGCGGTACCATCTCACATCTGTCAGAATGGCCAACATCAACAAATCAACAAACAACAAGTGTTGGCGAGGTTGCGGAGAAAAAGGAACCCTCGTGCACTGCTGGTGGGAATGCAGACTGGTGCAACCACTGTGGAGAACAGTGTGGAGTTTCCTCAAAAAACTGAAAATGGAACTCCCATTTGACCCAGTAATCCCACTTCTAGGAATATACCCCAAGAAACTAGAAACACCAATCAGAAAGGATATTTGCACCCCTATGTTCATAGCAGCACAATCTACAATAGCCAGAATTTGGAAACAGCCTAGATGCCCGTCAGCAGATGATTGGATCCAAAAACTTTGGTACATCTACACAATGGAATACTATGCTGCCATAAAAAAGAAGAAATTCTCATCATTTGCAGCAACCTGGATGGAAATGGAGAACATCATGCTGAGTGAAGTAAACCAATCAATGAAAGAGAAATACCACATGACCTCACTCATTGGTGGACGATAAAGCTCTTTATAAACTGATGAACCAAGAGACAGAAATAGAGAAAGTAAAGCAACAGGCAGACTGTCAAATTACAGTGGGGAGGGGAGGAAGATCTGGGGGAGATAATAGATCAACCGAAGGACTAGTATACATGCATATAAGTACAACCAATGGACATAAAACTCTGGGGAGGGAGGGGATATGTGGGAGGGAGGGAGGTAAAAAAAATCAATAAAATATGTAAAAAAAAATCAATAAAAAAATACAAAGCAAAAAAAAAATCTTGGTTGTAGGTTCTTGCTGTTCATCACTTTGAGTATTTCTTGCCATTCCCTTCTGGCTTGCATAGTTTCTGTTGAGAAATCAGCTGATAGTCGTATGAGTACTCCCTTGTAGGTAACTAACTGCCTTTCTCTTGCTGCTTTCAAGATTCTCTCTTTGTCTTTTGCCCTTGGCATTTTAATTATGATGTGTCTTGGTGTGATCCTCTTTGGATTTCTCTTGTTTGGGGTTCTGTGCACTTCCTGGACTTGTATGTCTATTTCTTTCACCAGGTAGGGAAAGTTTTCTGTATTATTTCTTTCAATAGGCCTTTATATCCTGCTCTTTCTCTTCTTCTGGCACCCCAAAAATCCGGATGTTGGTACGCTTAAAGCCATCCCAGAGACTCCTTACACTATCCTCACTCTTTTGGATTCTTCTTTCTTTCTGCTTCTCTGGTTGGGTGTTTTTTGTTTCCTCAGATTCCAGATCTTTGGTTTGACTCTTGGGGTACGTTGATCTACAATTGTGTTTCTGTATATTATTTATTTCAGACAGTGTATGCTTAATTTTTAACTGGTCCTTTCCATTTTTATTTTTATTTTTTTGTATTCTCATTAAGGTCCTTGAAGGTCTCTTCAAGTTTCTCAGTGGTTTTTAGAAGATTCTTGAGTAACCTTATAAATGTGATTCTGAACTCTGTGTCATCCAGTAGTTTACTTTCCTCCATTTCTCCCATTCATGACATGCTTCTCTGTCTCCACATTTTGGTTGCCTCCCTGTGTTGATGGAGTGGCTTTGTGTGGTAGGTGACCTATAGTGTCCAGTAGTTCAGCTTCCCCAGTCACTCAAGGTGGTTGCTCTTGGTACACCCTTTTGTGGGCTGAGTGCAAAGTATTGGTTTTTTTAAGCCTTGATTGCTGTTGGTACACTGGGAGGAATTGACCTCTAGGCCAATTGGCTGTGAGGACCTGCTGTGCCTATAATGGAGAAACTGCTGTGCTGCAGATATGCTTATGATGCAGGCCTTGTTTCAGTGGGGCTTTGGTGCTCACTGAGTCTGCCTCCCGAATGTGTCACTTATGGATGTGAGGAGTTGAAATCGTGTCTCACACTGACCACTAGGTACATTGGCTTCTGGATCTCCAATGGGGTACAGTTCAGCTACTGTCTGAGGCCATCCTGCAGGAGCTACAGAGAGAACCATAGTCCTCTCCTCCCTGCTTGGAGCTTGGACTCTTTAGAGCTGTCGGCATCAGGATGCAAGTTTGCTAGGTTAAACTGCAATAGAGAAGGCCATTCATATGCAAAAGCTGCTGCTTAGAGCTTGGGTAAGTTGGTAGATTGTGCAGGATGGAGTCTCAGGGCAGAGTTTCAGTTACCAGCATCACTAAGCTGGGGCCTGGCCATCAGCTGCCTCTGCCTCTCTGACTGTCTCTGCCTCTCTGACTGCGTCCCCGTGTCTTGCACTCCCACACAGCAAACAACTGTTCTTGTGCACAGCTCTACAGGTAAGCCACCCTCACTTTCCAACCCAATAGCAGACAGTCTACCTTATCCCCAGAAAATGGATTTCAGAGAGATTGGGAGCTTGTCTCTGTTCGGGTTGAAGAAAGCAACACCCTCCACCAGCCGGAATCTGCCACCAGCCAGTATCACACCCGTGCCCGTGTACCTCAGTTTTTCAGTGCTTGTGCCCTGAATGCTCCTTTCTCTTTTAGTCTAGTTGTAGAGCTTTCTTTCAGCCAGCTTTCCCATGGTTCTGGGTGATAGATGTTTTGTTTTTTTAGTTGTAGTTTTGAAATTATTGTACACGGCAGCAGGTTAGGTGTGTTTACCTAAGCTGCCATTTTGGATCCCCCTGGTTCTATCTTATTCATCTGTTTATTTTGTTCATTAGATTTTTTAAAAATATATATTTTATTGATTTTGTACAGAGAGGAAGGGAGAGAGATAGAGAGTTAGAAACATCGATGAGAGAGAGTCATCGATCAGCTGCCTCTTGTCCACCCCCTACTGGGGATATGCCCACAACCAAGGTACATGCCCTTGACCGGAATCGAACCTGGGACCTTTCAGTCCCCAAGCCGACGCTCTATCCATTGAGCCAAACCGGTTTCAGCTTGTTCATTAGATTTCTTGTTCATTAATTTTAATTTTATTTATTTATTTAAAATATTTTTATTAATTTCAGAGTGGGGGAGAGAGAGAGAAACATCAACAATGAGAGAATCATTGCTTGGCTGCCTCCTGCATGTCCTTTTCTGGGGATTGAGTCCACAACCTGGGCATGTGCCCTTGATCAGATCAAACTGGGACCCTTCAGTTTGTAGGCTGATGCTCTATCCACTGAGCCAAACCAGCCAGGCAATTTATTTTAATTTTTTGATTCAATTGTTGGTAAATATGTATTTATTGCCATTTTATTGTTCATATTTTTATCTCTTTTCTTCTTCTCCTCCTCTTCTTCTTTTTCCTCCTCCTTCTTTTTCTTAAAGAAAACCCTTCAACATTTTATGTAATACTGATTTGATGGTGATGATCTCCTTTAGCTTTTTCTTGTCTGTGAAACTCTTTATCTGACCTTCAATTCTAAATGATAGCTTTGCTGGGTAGAGTAATCTTGGTTGTAGGTCCTTGCTATTCATCACTTTGAAAATTTCTTGCTTTTCCCTTTTGGCCTGCAACATTTCTGTTGAGAAATCAGCTGACAGTCATATGGGTGCTTTCTAGTAAGTAAGTAACTATTTTTCTCTTGTTGTTTTTAAGATTCTCTCTTTGTCTTTAACCTTTGGCATTTTAATTATGATGTGTCTTGGTGTGGACATCTGCACTTCCTGGACTTATAAGTCTATTTTTCTCACCAAGTAGGGGAAGGTTTCTGTCATGATTTCTTCAAGGAGATTTTCAATATATTGCTACCACTCTTCTTTTTCTGGCACCTTCATGATGCAAATGTTGGTATGTTTAAAGTTGTCCCAGAGGCTCCTTACACTGTCTTCATATTTTTTATCTTTATTTATTTTTGCTCTTCTGGTTGGGTGTTCCTCCCCCATCACCTGAGCTGGGCATTTTAGGTGCGCCCCTTTGTCATCTTTGTGTACTGTCTTGCTGTAGTTGATTGCTATTAGCTTCACTGGGAGGAATTGACCTCCAGGCCAATTGGCTATGAGTTCAAGTTGTGACTACAGTGGAAGAGCTGCCATGCAGGAGACACTCCTATGCAACTTGCTTCAGTGAGGCTTTGGTGCTCTGAGTCTGACCCTAAAGTGTGTTGCTCATGGATATGTAGAGTTGTAATCTGGCATGGCCTGAAGCTGTCCATTGGGTACAATGGCTCTAGGGAGATTCTGGAGGTTCAAAGTCAGTCACTGCTTGTGCCCTGCCTGGGGCCACCTAGCCAGGGTTACAGAGTGATCAGCAGATAGCTGGTATTTGTATTGGGTTTAGAAGTACCCAGAAGAGGCCAAGATGTGAAGCAAGGGAGGCCACTGCCAGTGCTGGACCTGGGGCCTCTTATTGAGTGGTATGGGGCTTGCTGTCACCAGCTGCTGCTTCTTTGAGTTATTTTTAAGGAAGTCTGAAGCCTGAGCCAGGACAGGCCATTCATATGGAAAAGACTCTGCAGACCCATGAGTGGGATCGCAAATTGAGTAGGGTTGTAAATTGGATGGGGCAAGGTCTCAGGGAATCACCAGGGGAGAGTGAACAGTGTGAACCAGATTGATGAAAACTCAGTTATGGCGCCTGTCAGTCAGCTCTTCAGCAGGGGAGGCCTCAGCATAGGAACAATGACTCCTTCTAGCACTTTTGTCTAGGAGAAAGTTGTCCTGGAGCTCTTTTCCTGATGCCAATTTACCCTCTTTACTCCCCATATGTCCCTAGATCCTTTCAAGCTGCTGTCTCAGCACTGGAGCTCAGAGGAAGTGAATTTGAGTAGTCCTGAGTTCCAGCCCTTCAAGAGGAACTGCCTGGGTCCTCAGCAACCTCCATGTCATTCAGCTGCAATCCTAGCTTGTCACATGGAAATCTCATCACAGCACTGGCATCCTGGGCTGAGGGATAGGCTGTTCACATGGAAAAGGGTTGGGACCCTTCGCTCCACAAGGGAAGGCCTCTGCAGCCAAGATATCCCTCCGGATTAAAAACACACCACACATGGATGTCGGACCAGCCCGTTTCACACTTCGACCCTTCCTACCAGTATTGATGTGCTTCTTTAATTCTCTAGTTGTAGGACTTCCATTCATCCAGAGTTCAGGTGGTCCTGAATGATGGTTGTTCTGTATATTAGTTACAATTTTGATGTGGTTGTGAGAGGCAGTGAGTCCTGGCATTTACCTAGGCCACCAACTTGGTTTCATCTCTCAGTTTAATGAGTTCTTAACCAATAATATGAAGGTCCTAAATATGAGATTTACATGCGTTATCTCATGCACTCTCTGTAATCTTAGTAAATAGATTCTATTAAATATTATCCTGCCTCTCTGTGACTTGGTTTCTTTACCTGTAAGATAATTGCAACTATATGGATAAGGTTTTGTGAGTGTAAATTTGGTTTAATACATGGCAGGGCACTTGGTAGTGAGTAAGCACTAAAAAAATGACATTATATTCAACACCACCCTGACCAAAATCCCTTCAAAGCTAATTTGGATCCTCAGATGCTTTGTTGAGTTCAGGTGATGAACTGCCTCCCTCCTCAAGCTGCCACAGATGTAGAAGGGCTGAGTTCTGTGTACCTGAGATTTTTATCACCTCTCTATCCTGGCCTGGGCTGAATGCTTTCAGAGAAGCCTAGGGGCAGGCCCAGATCCTCAGACTGATGCTTGATCCTGGGCAGACCAACAAGTCAGAGTAAGACCTCACAACTCATATGGAGAGAAAAGTCAGTGAAAGAATGTGAGGGTGTGACTGGACACCAAGTGACTCAGAAGGCTCACTTTCCAATAAGAATTTCCCAGCCAAATATTTAAATGTGCAGGGAGGGCAGAGACAGCACCAAGAGAGACCAGCTGGAGTCTGAGGTCAGGTTCCACTCCCAGCTCCACGCCAGCTTTGCTGATCTGAAGACCTCTGAGCCCAGGGTGTTTCTATTTTAGAGGTAGGAAGGTGGGTGACTGGGTTTACAGGGTGTCTCTACTCTAATCATTACTGGTTTCATTTATAATTGGAGTCTGACTTTACCCTGAGATCCTGTTGTATGGCCCACTCAGAGCTGGGAAGTTTTGGCTGAGTGGGTTGTGGTAGCCATGGTTTGGAGGGACAGCCTTCATAGGTACTTACCTGGCCTGAGATCTGAGCTGAGTTCTGCTCTTCCCAAAGGGATTTACCTGAAGCCCAAGACCCCATAGGTCCTGGTATTCCTGTGCTGGGCCTGAGGAAGCAGGAGATGAATGACACTAGGTGAGTCTGGGGGTGGAGTAGGACCAATGGTGCAGCCCCAACTGCTGAAACAGAAGATTCAGTCTGTAGGTGGCCCTCACTTCAGTCTCAGGGGTGGGTGGCCGGCAGCAGGTGCAGTGGCTGCTTTAGGCAGCCCAGATGCCAGTCCCAGTTCAGCTACTGATCACTTGGTGACCTTGGGCAAGTCCTTTCCTCTCTTTGGGTGACTTGTCCACATGTGTAAAGTGGGATGTTGGGCTAGGTGATCCCCTGTAATCTTTAGCCCTATAATCTAATGACCGTGGACTCTGCACTTACCTTTTCTATGGGTCACATTTCTCATCTATGAATGAGAACATGTGAGAGAAGGAGCCTGGAAGAGGGTGCCAACCACCTATGGTAGAGGGTCTTTTGAGCATCTTCCTTGATCCCAAACTAGGTCTCTGAAGCAGGCTGGGTCTGGTCTGTGGTCCATCCTACAGATGGGAAAGTTCACAAGGGCTCCATGGAGCTCTAGTGGCTGCATGGGAGCTCCAAGGACTTACTGGCCTAGGAACTCTGGCTCCACGGGCCAGCAGGGTGCTGGGAGGAGTGTCCTCAGAGCAAGGCCTTTCCAGGATGCTGGGAATGTCCCTGGCAGAGGGCTCTGATGGACAGTCAGGGACGAGCACCACCCTCAAGGACTGGAAGGAGAAGGAAGGATGCCCTGGAAGCTCGTTGTTGAAGGATCTCATCCCTCTGGGAACTGAGGAATCTGCCATGGAGGTGGTCTTGAAGAAGATCCGGGAGCTCTCTGATTTGGTGAGGGGAGAGGAGGGAGGGGAGGGCAAGGTCATGCAGTGGGGAGTGGAGAGGGTGGGTCTCAGTCCCTACTTAGGCGGGACAAAAGAAGACTTTCTGTTTGTGTTTTATGAGCCAATTTCCTAGGTCTTACTGAATAGCTGTGTTATCTGGTGGCATGGAGTAATTCCTCTGTCCCCTTTGAGTCTCCCACCAGCTTCTGGGAATTTACCTTGTGCCAAGTGATCCGGGTGAGGGTTGGAGAGTTTTGGTGCCCATTTGATCTCTGAAGCTTGTTGCCCTCTTGTCTTCTTTTTGTGGGAGTTAGAAGATCAAGGCTCAAATCCTACCATTGCCATGAAGTTGCTACTGACCTTGATGAGAAGACTCACATTTTAGTGCACCTGACACCTGTATAATTTTGTTAGCCAGTGTCACCCCAATAAGTTCAATAAACAGGAAATATTTTTAAAAAAAGAGAAAAGAGATTTTAGAGCCATAGTTTCCTTTTCCTAACTGGGAGCCCAGTAGTAATTGGCACATGGAGATGCTCTAAGGACTCAATGAAATGACACAATGTCCTGCCTACTTGCCTCTCTCTCTCTCTGTCTTGGCAGGACCACCGAGACCCCTTCATGGTGGCCGACCTGGGTGTGTTGGCCAGCCACCATCAGGCTTTCTGCCAGGCCCTGCCAAGGGTCTCGCCCTTCTATGCAGTGAAGTGTAACAGCAGCCCCTGGGTGCTGCGTGTTCTGGCTGCCCTGGGCACCGGCTTCGACTGTGCCAGCCAGGTGAGCCTGGGCCACTGCCAGTTGCCTCTTTCATAGGCCTGACATTCCTTCGGGGGAAAAACGGCTAATTTCCAGGAGTCCGGAAGTGGGGACAGCAGCCCATAAACAGTGACTGATGTGTGTGGTGCCCAGTTGTATGTGAAAGAATAAATGAATGAAGTAGGAGTGGTCCACCCTCCTCTGGTCTAGGTGACGAGGGCAGTCAGCCTGAGCTAAGGAGTGAAGGAAACACACACTTTAATCCACAGACCCTGTTCTGTCCTGGCACAGCCATTTCATTGGAGCGTCAGTTTCTTGGTCCTTAAAATGAGTTCAGCCCTAATTGGTTTGGCTCAGTGGATAGAGCGTTGGGCTTTGTACTGAAGAGTCCCAGGTTCAATTCCAGACAAGGTCATGTAACTTGGTTGTGGGCACATCCCCAGTAGAGGGTGTGCAGGAGACAGCTGATCAATGTTCTCTCTCATCTATGTTTCTAACTCTCTATACCTCTCCCTTTCTCTCTGTAAAGAATAAAAAATTATATTTAAAAAAATAAAATGGGTTCAACTCTGTATTCCTTAGAGCAGTCTAGAAGCTTAAATAGCACAATATGTGCCCAGCGCTGGGCCAAATGCACAGTAGGGGCTAGTAGGGGACAGCCCCTCATGCCGGGGGTTCCTGTGCCCAAAAAGCAGGGCAGCAGGGAGGCAGCCCCTTACTCTGGCTTTGCCCCTGCAGGTGGAGCTGGAGCAGGTGCTGAGCCTGGGCGTGGCCCCCTCACGCATCATCTATGCCCACCCCTGCAAGCCCATCTCCCACCTGCAGTATGCTGCCCGCCATGGGGTGCAGCTCCTGACCTTCGACAGTGAGGAGGAGCTGACCAAGGTGGCTCAGCACCACCCTGGGGCCAGGTGAGACCAGCAGGCCTGCAGGCAGGTGGGGCCTCAGGGAGGAGATGACTGGGAGACGCCCAAGCAGCAGCGAACAAGAATGTGGGTCGGGTGTCCCAGTGCCTCCCCAGTGCCCACTCGTGTCAAATAAAGGTTCCTTGTGTCTGCAAAAACACTGGCAGAGCCTGGCATTAGGAGGTCTGGAGTCAGCAACCTCGTGGAAAAAGCACTCTGATAGGATTCAGGAAGTCCAGGGCTCACATTTCTCACTTACTTGTCAAATCTGTGTGTTCCTGAGAAAGCTATTTAACGTTTGTGATCCTGTGACAGGAGGTCTGCTGAAGGGCTGTTTATAGTTTTACTAGAGGCCTGGTGCATGAAATTCATGCGGCGGGGTTGTCCCTCAGATCGGCCTGCACCCTTTCCAATCTTTGACCCCTCGGGGGACATCCCTCTCCCAATTGCAGACCACTGGCTCCTAACCCCTTGCCTGTCTGCCTCCCTAATTGCCCCTTATTGCCTCTGCCTGCTGGCCAGATCACCTCTATCTGCTCTCCCCTTCTGGCCTGA
Source organism: Pipistrellus nathusii (assembly GCA_963693515.1). Taxonomy (NCBI): domain Eukaryota; kingdom Metazoa; phylum Chordata; class Mammalia; order Chiroptera; family Vespertilionidae; genus Pipistrellus; species Pipistrellus nathusii. The sequence goes on from OY882859.1 coordinate 18,571,298, forward strand.
TCTTCCAATTGCTCCCTAACTTCCCTTTCCTGCTGCCTAATCACCCCCCAACTGCTCTTCCCTGCTAGCCTAATCACCCACTAACGGTTCTCCGCTTCGCCTGATCACCACTAACCACCTCTGTCTTGGCCCCTGACACCGTGGCTTGTCGGGAAGATTGTCCAGAAGGTGTCTGGTCTAATTAGCATCTCATACTTTTATTACTATTGATCCTTTCCCTGCTTTTTCTTGTCTGGGCAGAAGTATGTAAGTAGTGGCATGTTCCCTCCATTGACCTCCAGAGCTGGACAGTCCAGAGGACTGAGGCAGTGGTAGAGGGAGGGCGAAGGGAATTTGGGTTGGGGTAGAAAAGCATCCAGGCCTGGGGTTCATGTGTCTAAGAATGCCTGTCACCCTCACACCCTCTCCCAGGCTGGTCCTCCGACTGTGGACCGAGGATAGCAAGAGCCTCATCCGTATGAGCACCAAGTTTGGGGCCAGCCTGGAGCTGTGTGGACACTTGCTCAAGTCTGCCCGAGACCTAGGCCTGCCTGTAGTGGGAGCCAGGTAAGAGCCCGGACTTTCTCTCCTGCGAGGCAGGGCTCCTGGTCCCCATACCTGTCCTCAGCCTCTGACTCATCGGTATCCTTGGGCCCTGTGGCTCTGTGTGGTGCTCAGAAGCGGAGGTGGATGTCAGCTGCTGGGAGGGCAGGGTAAGCAAGGCACTGGCCTTGGGTACATAGTTTAATGGGATGCCAAAACCTTTGTACTTGAGACAAATAATGTTTTGATACAGTATTTTTTAAATTAATGCGGACAAAATCCATGACGAGAGAATATCAAATTTTTAATCAAGACAGGATTGGAATTTCTGACTTTCCTTTTTCCTTCTGGGTCCAATTACTCTTAACTAATTTTATCTTTATTTAAAGTTTTTGTTTGCTTTTTTGTTTTTTAATATATTTTTATTGATTTCAGAGAGGAAGAAAGAGGTGGGGAGGGGGAAGAGAGAGAGAGAGAGAGAGAGAGAAAGACAGAGAGAGTGAGAGAGAAAGAGATATCCATGATGAGAGAGAATCATGGATCGGCTGCTTCCTGCAAATCCCCCACTGGGGATCAAGCTCACAACTCAGGCATGTGCCCTTGACTATAATCAGACTTGGAATCCTTCAGTTCACAGACAAACACTCTATCCACTGAGCCAAACTGGCTAGGGCTAAAGTGTTTATATTTTATTCATCATGGATATTTTTGCATCAGTGCCTTCTATCCCTTGATAGGATGTATACAGGAGGCAACCAATTGAGCTCTCTCTCTCGCACTCGCTCTTGCTCTCTCTCTAATATATGTGTGTATTGCATGAAGGTTATTTCTGTTGATTGCTCAGTGCTTTGGTGCCCCCTTGAATGTTGCACCAGCGGAGCGTCATCCCTCACCTCACTCCACCTGCCCCTGATTGGGTTCTCTGCCCTCCCAGGTGGGTGGTTTGAGATTTAGGGTTCAGATCACATGCGTCCCAAGGAGAAGAAGGGGAAATTTAGGAGGCATGGCTAAGAGAGGTGAATGTCACACAACCACGAGAGCCCCAACTCATGAACTGTCATGTTGTATGTGTCTCTGGGGTTCCCATGTGCACAGTCAAGGCTGTGCTTTCTGTGGGTGCCCACGAGCTCCATGTAGTCACACGTGTCTCCGTGTCTGTGTCTGTCTGGTTCACACTGTGCCTGTGTGGCTGCTTCCTGATGTGCACCTCCTCCTGCTGATGCTTGTGTTTCCTTGTATGTTCCTGCCCCGTCACTGCACCTGCGCTCAGCTTCCACGTGGGCTCGGGCTGCCAGGATCCCCACAGCTTCACACAGGCCATCGCCGACTGCCGGCGCGTGTTCGAGATGGGCCGTGGGGTCGGGCATGACATGAGCCTCCTGGACATTGGAGGGGGCTTCCCCGGAGTGGAGGGCTCTGAGCCGGAGTTCGAGGAGGTAAGAGGGGAGGAGGGGGCGTCTGGGTCCCAGCCTGGGTTCATTGCACAGAGTGTGTTAGTGCACAGGGAGCTCTTGGCACTCAGGCATGTGGCTGCATGCAGCTGGGCTTTGTGTTGGTTGAGAGATGTCTGACTCTACATGCATGGCCTGTGCACATATGCGTGTATATGTGTGTGAGTGTAGCTGTGTGTGTGTGTGTGTGTGTGTGTGTGTGTGTGTGTGTGTCTGTGAGTGTTTGCATGAAGTTCTGTGCCTTCTTTAGTTACTACTCCGGGTAAGGCTACTGTCAGATATAGGTGTACTTACTGTGTCCCCCACACCCAGGGGACAGTCCCCCTTTACTAATCACCTATTAATTTCAATATTTCTGAGTCAGACCTCATGGTGCTGCAGCCTGGTCAATAGGTTTGTGCCCTTGGTCACCCCTCCCCTCTGGGCCATAGTTCCACCTATTTCCTCCCCTGTTCAAGGGGATGCTGACACCTTCCCACAGAGCTGTCGGGGGAATGAAGAGAGAAGACATATAGGAACTGGCCTCACAGGGCTTGGGTCTGTCCCCACAGATGGCGAGAGTGATCAATGCTGCCCTGGCCCAGGACTTCCCCGAGGGAGCCGGCATTGAAGTCATTGCGGAGCCCGGCCGCTTCTATGCTGCATCTGTCTGCGTGGCCGCCGTCAACATCATCGCCAAGAAGGCTGTCCTGCAGCCTGGTGGGTGGGCCTGGACTGGACTGGGAGCACTCTGTCCAGCTGTCCCCAGGCCTCAGGGGCAGGAGGAGCAGAGTGTCTGAGTTTCACCCTGGGCTCCTCATTTGGGGAAAAGATGCTGTGATTTAGCTACAGGGCCGAACCTGTCAGTAACATTATTGTGCTGTTCTCAGACAGCCTGGAGGGAGGCATGGGGGTCTGTTCTCCCTGTGCCTGGAGGGGAAGTCTGAGGGCACAGCCTCCACTCCCAGTCTGCACCTCACTGTTTCCAAGCCAGCATTTTCTAACAGGCATGTAGTTTTATAACAAAAAATACGGTCTTTAAATACTAATTTGACAGCACATACATGAAGGAAATGTTGCCGGTATCATGGCCTGGAGGTTAAGGGTGACATTTGTAGATTAATAGTACATGATATCGAGGTCACCATCTCAGGAGGGTTTTTGATTGTGTTATGTGGGGGACAGAGTCAGGTGGGGTTGCTGTCCTCACAAAGGGACTAAGTAGAAACTCAAGATCATGATGAGCCAGAATAGACTCACCCTCTGGGTTAGTGCCCTTTACTCTGAAATTTTATGACCGTCATATAATATTTCTAAATAATATCTATTTTATGTTTTAAATATTTTTATTGATTTCAGAGAGGAAGGGAGAGGTATAGAGAGACAGAAACATCAATGATGAGGGAGAACCACTAACTGGCTGACTCCTGCACATCTTATACTTGGGACTGAGCTTGCAGTTTGGGCATATGCTCTGACCAGGAATCGAACCATGACCTCCTGTTCATAGGTTTAGGCTCAACAACTGAGCCATACCAGCCGGGCTCTAAGTAATTTTAATTTGTTTTTTTTATCCTTTATACAAATGTCCTACACCGTTGTAACCCTTTTAAAGGAAGGTGGGTCAACTAATTTCATTTTCTCACAAAGCATCTCATTAGAGAATATTGGGGTTTGGGGATATGATTTCAGCTATCACTTAACAAAGGCCTGAGGTATACATATTATGGCTAACTATGTTTGTCTTCACAATAGAACGAGCTGCCAGTGATTAAGGATCTATTATGTGAGAAATTACTGTTTTACCCAATTTCTGCTCAGCCTTCCTGTGAGGCAGTCTGGGGTCATTTCCATTTTCCAGGCAGAGATCTTGAGGCTCAGAGAGAGGAAGTGATTGTCTGAGACAGCAAAACTAGTTCGTGCACAGCGGTGCCAGGTCCATCCGACTAAGAGGCTGGTGCCCTTGTATTTGCAGACATGCCAGCGAGAGAGCACCCAGCCTGAGGGCTGCCATGACTAACCCATGACCAACTGGCTAAGGGACTAGTGGGGCTGTGGGCACAGGAGGCAGAATCCATGCTGGCAGCTGAGAGAGAGCGACAGGGAGGACAGGAGTGACTCACAGCAGGGAGAAGATATTGGGCGGGGGACCCAGGGTGAGACAACCAATAATCAGAAAGATCTGGGCATCTAAATGCTCAAGTGGTTGGAATGGCCCCAGTGCCCTCGGAAACCAGTGGAAAGATTAAGGAAATAAATGTCTAAGGATGGACTCAGAGTGGCTGTTCAGAAACTGGCTGGTAGGAGTTCATGTCCTAGGACCTGGGGCTGTAGCTGAGCATCAGCTCAATGTGCATGTGATTTTTTTTTCTTTTTTTTCTGTAGAGGAGTATATTTATTTATTTATTTATATATATATTTTTTAAATCAATCTTTATTGTTCATATTATTACAAAGGTTCCTCATTTCTTCCCCCCTTCACAAGGTTCCCACCCCACCCTCTGCCCCCTCCCCATCCCCCATTGTCCTCATCCATAGGTGCACAGTTTATGTTCAGTCTCTTCTTCCCTCCCTTTCCCCAAAAGTAAATCCCTTTTCAGATAGTAAATCAGTTACTTAGCATTTTCTCATATCAATAATACCTCCACATGCCCAATGATACACTTCACACAAAAGACATTTCCCAATAGGTCAACTAGCCTCATCCAGGCCCCACCCAAGGCACTCACAGATCAACCCCAGCCCTATACTAACTCAACACATCCAGATCTAAGCCTTCATCACTTGATTCAGCAGACCCTCATGTTCCCGCGAAAGTTTCCAGCCATGTCTGAGAAGCAGCCGTGGGGCAGGGGCAGGTGAGGAGCGAGCTGTTCCGGGCCTGGCTGCTCAGGGCCTGGCCTCTGTTGCTCTGGTTTGTTCTACAACCAGCTGCTCCGGGTCTGGTCACTGCCGCTCCCGACCTAGTTGCTCTGGACTTGGCTGCGGCTGCTCCGGGCCTGGCTGCTCCCAGCCCGGCAGCCGCTGCTCCGGGCCTGGCTGCACCCGACCTGGCTGCTCCGGGCCTGGCCGCTCCCAGCCTGGCAGCCGCTGCTCCGGGCCTGGCCGCATCCGACCCGGCCTAGATGCTCTGGGCTTGGCTACTGCTGTTCTGGGTCTGGCTGCTCCCACCCTGACTGCTCTGGGCCCGGCTTCTCCACGCCCGGCCACTCCGGGTCTGGGTGTTCCTTGACTGGTCACCCTGGGCTTGGCCGCCTCCGCCTCAGGCCTGGCTGCCACTGCCCCAGGTCTGGCTGCTCCAGTGCTGGCTGTTGATGCTTTGGTTCTGGCAGCTGCTGCTCTGGGGCCTGGCCCTTGCTGCTCCAGGCCTGGCTGCCACTGCCTTGTGCCTGGCCACTCTAGGCCTGCCCGCTGCTGTTCCAACATTCTGTCCTTTTTTTCCTTTTTTTTTTTTTTAAACGCATTTATGTTGCAATGTTGGCTGGTGAGTTTAGTTCTGACTTAGTCTTTGATTTTTCAAGAACTTCTTTGTATTCTTTCTTAAGTAATTTTACTATCTTTTGCTCTCACTTGATTTCTTCACATTGAGAACTTCTTTGGTTTCTTCCTCCTTGTCCTGGGAGCTCAGCAGGTTGGCCTGTGGCACCCCTTTGTTCTCCGCGGGCTCCTGCGCTGCTTCAGCCTGTTGCCGGGGACGGCGCTGCCTAGGAAGCAGCCCCAAGCCTTCGCTCCATTGCCCGCACTCAGCGGTCGAAGGCTCAGGGGCACCCACCCCCCCAGGGGCCCCGTCGCCCGCCTCCTTGCTGGTGCCCGGTTGGCCGGCATCCGGCAGAGGCTACTGTTCCCCGCCGCATTCCCCCAGCCCGGAGCTTTTTTTCTCCTTCCCACTAGGGGAGTCCAGCATCAGAGTCAACAGACTGTCCTCTGCACGCAGTGTGCGCGAGTCCGGGGGCCTGGCCTTTCGCCGCTCTCCCCGGACTCCACCTCACAGCCCCGTCTCCCTCTGCCTGAGCCTGGGTCCCCAGGGATTGGCCCAGAACTGGGGTTCGGAGCAGTCCGGACTGAGGCTCAGCACCGCCGGAGGCCTTGTTTCTTCCGGCTGGGGTAACCAGCATCAGAGTCAACATTCATTCCTCTGCGCGTGCGTTGCATGCGACTCCGGGGGCCCTGCTTTTCCCTGCTCTTCTGGGATTCCACCTCACAGCCCCGTCTCCCCCTGCTGGAGCCTGGGTCCCCAGGGTCTGGCCCATAACTGGGGCTCAGCGCTGCTGGTTCGGGGGGCTCAGCGCTGCTGGTTCGGGGGTTCAGCCCAGGCTGGGGGTTTTATTTCCTTCCTGCGAGAGAAAGCTAGGCAGCACACAGCCCTTTCCTCCTCTCCGGCTGCAACCCCTCCGTGTGCGCATGCGGGCGGGCGCGCAGCATGTCTCCGTACCTTAGGCTTTTTTTCAGCTCCTCTGATTTTCCTTCTGGTTTTCTCTTTTCTTCTTATTGTAGAATTTTCAGTCAGTCGACTACCTGTAGCTCTGGGCAATGTCCACCCTACATTTTAGTTGTATTCCATTGAAATTGTTGTGTGCTGCCGCGGTTAGATGTCTACCCGAGCAGCCATCTTGGATCTTCCTCTGCGTCTGATTTTAATGCATCAACAGAGGCAGAGTATTTAGAGGGAAGCAGGTGACTATTACGCTGCTCTTTGACTGAGATAGCTGGACACTGATTAAGATGTAACTAGTCATATAACAGGAGACATACAGATACAGAAGTGACTGCCTTCAATAAGAAGATTTTACCCATAGTTCCCTGGATTGAGGAGTCATGGCAGGCATCCTGGGCCACATGAGCAAAACAACAGGTAGGTCAGAAGGTAGAAGGGGCCAGCAGAGGTGAACGGCTTCACCTTGTTTCACCAATGGTCTTGAATCTCATTTAGAAGGGTTCAGTAAACCATGAGAAGGGGCTGTGTGTAAATTAAATAACAGTCAAGTGATGAAATATAATTTTGAAAGGCATTTGGGGAGCCAGAGAAGACTTAGCTAAAAGGAACTGAATTCTTATCTCAGTACCCTTTGATTTTTATTAAAACAAAAATTTTTTAATTGATTTTTTTCAGAGAGGAAGAGAGAGGGATAGAGAGCTAGAAACATCGATAAGCGAGAAACATTGATAAGCTGCCTCCTGCACACCTTCTACTGGGGATGTTACTGCAATCAAGGTACATGTCCTTGACCAGAATTGAGTCAGAGACCTTCAGTCCGCAGGCTGACACTCTATCCATTGAGCCAAATTGGATAGGGTCCCTTGTTATTAACACAAATTGTCCTAAAGCAAGGTGGAGATATACACATCAAAGGGTAGGGTTTGATAAAGATTCCATTGTCAGATTGGGAATTAACTCCAGCTGTTCAGGTGTTTGGGCAGGAAGAGGCAATAACATGTAGATTAAGATGCCCTGAGCTGTCTGGCAGCAAGCAATCATCCTTTTCAGGTTTGGGGAAATGCCTTTAGTCATTCCCAACAGGCGATAACATATGTGACTCAGCCCTTGTTGAGTCCCCAAGTTCCACTAACTTTTTGATAAAACTTTTACAATTATGACATGCTGGAATTGGCTTCTGGCAACTTTGGTTTTCCAAGGAAGGCATGAGGGAGGCAGACAAAACTAAGTAGGCAGCTTTGGGGATGGCTATTTTGAGTAATTTCCATGGGCTGTGGGCTGTAGGATAGTTAGCCCAGGATAGTTAAGGGAGAGTAGTGGTTCACCCTGTGAGAGCTTAATCAAGCAAGGGGCTGGCAGGTGCAGACCCTGGTCTGGTTGGTCCGTGTGTGCAGGTGCCCTTGCAGGGCTGTGTCTTCCTGCCTAGGAAGTAGTCAGCCCTGGGAGGAGTGATGTCTCCAGGATCAGCAAGGCCCCAGATGCCAGAGCATCAGGATAAAGAAAACAGAAAATATGTGTAACCCAGGTGGCCCTTTGAGGTGGGAAATGGGCCAATTAGCATACTCCTAATAGCTTCTTTCTGGCATCATGTCATAAGAAGGCATTTTGCTCTGGTTTTGCCTCACATTGTAAGTGTCAGGGAACCTGGTCAAGGCCAGGACAGAGGACCTGGGTCCTGATCTAGGGACGAATCCCAACCCTGCCACATTTGTCCTGTGTAACTTCTGGCAAGAATCAGGTTCCTCAGGTGTACAGTAGTGTTCCTTGTCCCTACTCAGTGTCATTAGCACAGTGGTGAGCAAATTCATTAGTCAGCAGAGCCAGATATCAACAGTATTAACGATTGAAATTTCTTTTGAGATCCAAATTTTTTAAATTTAAACTTCTTCTCTTCTGACCCCACTTCTTCAAAATAGACTCACCTAGTCCATGGTATTTTGTGGAAGAGCCACACTCAAGGGGTCAAAGAGCCGCATGTGGCTCATGAGCTGGAGTTTGACAACCACGGCGTTAGGAGAATGAAATAGACAGGTTGGAAAAATGTCTGGCCCTTGCTCATGGCTACTTACGTTATTCTTAGTGGCAGTAGCAGCCCAGCACTGTGATGGGGTGGAGGTGGAGCAGAGGAGCAGTGGGAACCCAGAGAACAGGCCTGATTCTGGCTGGGGGTCAGGGAAGGTTTATCCAGTGCTGGGCAGAGGGTCTGGGCTCAGTGCTGACGGTCAATGGTGACACCTGGCTGAGCACAGTCCTGTCTTTTCCCCTCTCCCAGGAGGCCACCGGAAACTGTTGTACTATCTCAACGACGGCCACTATGGTACCTTTAGAGTCTTCTTCAGGGACCGTTTCCCCAGGATGCCAATTGTGGTGAAGGTAAGGAGACCCAGACCCTGATAGCACTGATATTGAACCCTTCCCTGTGAGGCAGGGATCCCTCTTCCCTATGAGCCAGAGTGCAGTCTTAGATTACTGGCTTTGCAGATTGTCATACCACATGCTTGTATAAGGATGTGCACTGCTGTGTGTGCATTTTTGTGTATAAGCATGCTGGCTGACACCTGTGCAGGGAGGTGGTAGACAGGTACATGGTCCTGTGTGGGTGTGGAAGCGCATTGGTTTGCCTCTGGATTTCCATGTGATCTCTCTGTATGCACTGTGTGTGTGTGTGTGTGTGTGTGTGTGTGTGTGTGTGATTTGTTATCCAAAACCTTGAATGTTGGGATGTAGGAGTCCCAAGAAATGGAGAGTCTCCATCTTGTTTCACAGTAGACTCATCTGGGAAGCTTCAAAGGACCCCGAGATTGGCGAAGGCCAGACGATTGAAATCAGGCCTCTCATGGGTTGGGAAGTGGCATCAATCCTTGGTTAAAACTCCTCCAATGTGACTCCAATATGCAGCTGAGTTTGACCCCATATTTTGAGTGATTAATGACTTAAATCTCTTGCTTTTAAAGATGGGAAACAGAGGCCCCCTGTGTGTCTGGCCTTGAGATTTGGCAGGGCTAGAATGAGTCACTTGAGTGAATATAAGCTCCATGAGGGCCAGGTCAAGAGCAGTGCCTGGCACATAGGGACTGGTTGGTGTGGGTGATGGCCAGTGTCCTTGCTGTGTCTGGGGGTGCTATGCTGGCCGAGGGCATGGGCTGGGAGGGTCAGAAAGGGCAGGAGTTCTTCCTTCCCTGATTCCCATCCCTGTGTCCCTGCAGGAGTTCTGCTCAAAGCCGCCCCTCTTCCCCTGCACTCTTTATGGTCCCACGTGCGATGCCTTTGACAGGCTCTTCAACGAGGAGGTGCAGCTGCCTGAGCTGGATGTGGGTGACTGGCTCATCTTCCCCTCCATGGGTGCCTATAGTTCAGTCATGAGCTCCACCTTCAATGGCTTCCTGCCTGCCTCCATCTGCTACATCGTGGGACCTGAGCTCAGGTATCTGAGGAGAGCTCAAGGATCTGAACTTGGCACAGGGAGCTGATGGCTAAGATCTGGGTTCCCAAGTTCAGGAAACATCATACCCCCCAATGGCCACAGAAAAGATCCAATTGACATACACTGCCTATGGGGTGACCCGTTATACCCATTACCCATATAAGTCCAAGGCAGCCCACCCGGGCAGCTGTGACAGCTCTGACATTTAGACACCTCTGTGTACACAAGTTGACATCTTTAAGGCTGCTGTAACCCTAAAGTCTTGGCCAAGTCCCCAGTCTTCTCTGACCATTTGTGGCTGTTCCCTGCTTCCCTCATTCGAAGCCACTTCCCTACCAGCCTCAGGCTCCCTCACAGGCTCTGCCCAAGGGGCTCCTGTTAGTCCAACCTAGGGTTCACTCCCCGAGGTGATGGGGGCTTCTAGAACACCCCTTTACTGGTACAATCTTTCCACAGGAGCCTGCTGCAGACAATGCCTTAAGCTGTGACATGGCAGAATGGAAGGGTTCCAGACACTTGGTGCGCCCACCTGGGAAAGCTTGGGGCGGAGGTGGGGGTGGGGTGGGGAAGAGTATCTTGGGAAGCAAAGGTTTGGTTGCTTCTGAAATGAGGAGACATCTTTTCAGTTTCAAAACCATTTTCCTCCCAATGTTGTCTTGAAACACAGGCAAACACTTCTGGGCAGAAGACTCCACCCCTGTACTTCCTACCCCTGAGCCCTGCAGTGGGATAGGCTTGAGAAACTGGTGTTATTACAACACATGCCCCCTGAAGGCTATGGCCTGGAGTGTGAAGCAACCTGCCTTGGCCACTATCTTGAAATTCTTTTATCCCTCTTTTAATTAAAAAAATATATTAAAATTGATTTTTAGAGAGAGAGGAAGGGAAAGAGAGAGAGAGAGACAAATATCGATGTGAGAGAGGAACATCAATTGGCTATCTTCTACATATCCCTTAATGGGGTCAAGTCAGGTCACAACCTAGGCTTGTGCCCTGGCCAGTAATGTAACCAGCAACCTTTTGGTGTTTGAGAAAATGCCCAGACAACTGAGCCCCACTGGCCAGGATTCATCCCTCCTTTTATCCAGTTAGTGACCGCTGTGTTGTTCCAGAAATGTTCACATGCACTCCAGGCACCCATTCTACTGCCAAGAACACTGGCTTTGGAATCAGATCTGTAGCAAATCCAGGCTCCACCACAAATTAGCAGTGTGGTCAGAGCCTCAGTTTCTCCAGCGATGGCATGAGAATGATATTGTACCCTCCTGGAATGGCTATTGAGGGGATTAATTCAGGTAATGCAAAGCCTCATTCAGGTCAGTTCATGTCCAGAACTTTGCTTCTGGTTGGCCTGGGCATCCTCAGGGAGCATGTATTGCATCTAGCCATACAGGCATTGCGCCAGGCATGTGGGTGACTGTCCTGGCATTGGCTTTAAGAAATCCCCAGTTTGAAAGGTGGGAGGACAAGGAATGGGAATATCCAACTCCAAAATAAGACAGGTACTAGTGTGTGCCTCCCAGGTTTAGAAACTATAAGTTTCTGAGCTGAGAAAAGAAAACGAGTCCTACAGCAAGGACATTGGCAGAGGTAGGGCAGTGGTTCCTAGAGGCCAAAGCCACTCACCTCCTGTGTCCTGTATCCTTTTTCAGCTTCACCTGATGTGACTTCTCCGATCCTCAGCTCCTGCAAATGGTCCTCATCATCCACTATAGTCAGCCCCACCAATCGCACTGCTGCCTTCACACTCAGCTAAGACCAGGGGTATTCTCCAACATCCTTGTGTTGAAGACATCTCAGCTCCAGACATCAGAGGAGAAAGGATTGGCTGCAGATGCCACCTAAGGAAGCCAGAGGGCTCTAGCAGCCTTCAGATCCTGTGTTAATCATTAGTCTACTCCCAGATTCTGAAATTTAAGCTATAAACAATCACACTTATCTCCTCAGACATGTCTGGAACAGCAAATATGAGTTGGCTTTATGTAAAAATAAAATTATATTCATATGCAAGAATTGATGTAGTGTTTTATGCTCTGCTCTATAGGTGTTGCCCTGTGGCCTTTTGGATATCAACTCATCTTCCCACTCATTCATGAATTCATTCATCCATCCATTGATCATTCACCAGTCTTTCCATCCTTTCATCCATTGATCCATCCATCCATTCATCCATCCATCTATCCTCTGACCATCAATTGATCCATTTATCCATCTGTGCATCCATCCATAAAATAAAATGTGAGGGCCTAGTCTGTGATGGTGTTATTCTAGGCAAGGTTATACATGATGAATGATATGTGCAGAACCTATCCTCATGGAGCTTACCTTCCATTTTCTTCCATTGGAAAAATCAGAACAGGAGCAAACATATAAATGATAAAATAAAGTGGAAGCAACAAGTATTGTAAAGAAAAATTAAAACAGGGCAAAGGGATATGGAAGGATAGGGGATGGTGCATTAAAACAAAACAAAACAAAACAAAACAAAACAAAACAAAACAAAACAAAACAAAACATGTTTTCATTGATTTTAGAGAGTGAGAAAGGTAGAGGGAAAGAATGATCCACATCAATCAGTTGCCTCCAGTGTGGGATGGAACAAGAGACCTAGATATGTGCCCTGACTGGGAATTGAACATGGGACTCTTTGGTGGATCGGGTGATGCTGCAACCAAGTGAGCAACACCAGCCAGGGTGAGGATGGTGATATTTTAAATAGAAGGTCAGTGAGATCTCTGAGGGTTTTGAATGTGAACAGAGACAAAGGGAGCTGTATGTGGCTAACTGGGGGCAAGGTGACCTGTGTGGATGAGTGTTAGGGTCTTTCTCAGCATCTACTAGGGTTGGGAAATCTGGAGAAAAGGCTGTGATGTAAATTAATAAAGAGGCTAGAGAATAAATATGAATTTTGGAGACATGGAGGAAAGCCAGGGGAGGCTTAGCTTAAGTAACTAAGCTCCCAGAATCTTCAGACTCAAAGCTTTTTATTCCCACATTTTCCCCTATAGCAAAGCAGAGATACATATCAAAGGTAAGGTTTGGTAAACAGTAAAGTATAAATAGGTTGGGGAAATGCCTACAGCTGTCCAGCAGCAGGTATTAATATACAGATTTTCAGCCTTGCTGAAGCCCCAAGATCCATCAAACTTCTTGCATTTATGACTTGCTGGAGTTAGCCTCTAGTATATCCTCCTTCTTTGGTTTAATAAATTTAACAAGAATGTATGTTATTTGCAGAGCTTGGGTCCTTTTAAGATTTTTAAATTCAATAGAAAGGATAGAGTTCTATCATGTCCTTTTAAATTGCTGCCAGGCATGGAAGGAATCAGTCTGCAGTAAGCTTCTTTCTGGGCCAATAGTCCTTTGAGTCTCCTTATCAATGTCCAGCAGTTTTTTATGGGTTCCCTTTCCAATCACTGTTCCCGGTGACATGACCAGCTGCAAGAAGCCACCCATTGTCTTCACTATCAGAGAACTGTAAATAAGGATCTCAGAACTCTGCTGAACCTTAAGCCCCTGGCAAGGGCCAGAGCTATACACCAATTGTTTAGTCCAGAGTATGAGGAAGAGATTAAAGTCATATTAGGATGCAATCATATTATGCAAATTACTCCAGGACAAAGAATTGCTCAGATACTGCTTTTACCTTTATTCAGCAAGGCTAGGCTATAAATAGGAAAAGAGGAATGCAAGGATTTGGAAGCTCAGATATCTATTGGATACAAAAAATTAGCAAAACCCATCCTATGACTAATTTAAGAATAGAAGGAAAACTATTTAAAGGTTTAGTAGACACTGGAGCAGATGTCAGTGTTATCAGCAAAGAATTCTGGCCTCCAAGTTGGTCCATGGTAGAAGCTATAGGCTCAGTTAGGGGAGTGGAATTTCCTGACAACACACAACGGAATGCTGCCATGCTAAGGTGGCAAGATAAGGAAGAACAGACAGGATGATTTCAGCCCTTCATAGTCTCTGGAACTGCAATCAATTTATGGGGCTAGAATGTTTTAGAAAGTTTATAAGCTTGTATTATTAGAGGCAAAGGACAGAAGTTAATAACTCAGATGGAATATCTGACTGGTCAAGGCTTAGGAAAAAATAATCAGGGAATTAAAGAGCCCATCCAAGTCAAAGGAAACCGAGGAAGATGAAGATTAGGATATCAACCTTTTTAGGAGTGGTTACTGCTCAGTCTCCTCAGCCCCATGCTGATCCTATACAATGGAATGATGATAGTCCTATATGGGTGGATCAGTGGCCATTAACCAAAGAGAAATTCGGTCATATTCATGAATTAATACAGGAACAAATAGAAACTGGTCACATAAAGCCTTCCCTTGGAATACGCCTATATTTACTATACATAAGAAGGTGGCAGGAAAATAGTGATTGTTACATGATCTTAGAGTGGTTAACGCTACTATGCATATCATGGGAAGCTGTTCAGCCTGGACTCCAGTGTCTTCCCAAATCCATCTAGACTGGTCTCTTATAGTAGTAGATCTTAAGGATTGTTTTTCACCATTCCCATGGCAGCTCAAGATAAACAAAGATTTGCCTTTTCAGTGACATCTGTTAATAACATAGAACCCATGAAAAGATAGGAATGGAAAGTTTTGCCTCAAGGAATGGCCAATAGCCCCACCTTGTGTCAAAAATATGTAGCTCAATCTGTTCACTCTTTAATGGACAAATATTCCTGATAATACATTATTTATTACATGGATAACTTGCTCTTAGCAAGTCCATGAGAAGAGCAGACTTTGGGAATGTTTTCCCAATTAGAAAAGGAGCTCCCTAAATAGGGATTAAACATTTCTCCAGAAAAGTTACAGAAAGCGATTCCTTTCAAATATCTGGGAAACTTAATTGAAAACCAATGCATTAGGCCTCAAAATGTGAAAATAAGAAAATATTGCTTTAAAACTTTAAATGACTTTCAGAAATTATTAGGGGACATTAACTGGTTAAGACCTTATCTGAAAATCTCTACAGGAGAAATGACAAATTTATTTAATATACTTAGGGGTGACTCTAATCTTTCCTCACCCCGAATATTGACAGATGAAACTAGAAAGGAGTTGCTAAGAATTGAGCAGACGATCTTCTTAGCTCAAGTAGCATGGGTATAGCCTGAATTGTCTTTATTGGGACAGATTAACCATGCTGAAAATAGTCCCACTAGAGTCATCTTCCAAAATGAAAACTCTCCTGTTATTATTGAATGGGTCCACCTAGGGCATCAGTCCTCTAAAACTGCTGTTACAGATGTAGAACTTATGACTCAGTTGATATCTCAGATTAGAAAGCGCTGCAGGCAGCTTAGAGAAGAACCAATATGCATCTATCTTAAATTGGGAAATGAGACTAAGTTGATATTTAGGCAAACTTAGTTGTTACCTGTTAAAAAAAATTACTACCATTTTTATATTATACCCCCATTATTACACCAAAAATTACTAGGTAGGAACCTATCCCTGGAGCATTAACTGTTTTTACTGATGGATCATTTAATAGGAAAGCCACCTATCATACAATGAATTCAGACTGAGTCATACTGGCCAGTAATACTTCTGTACAAAGAATTAGAAGCTATTAAAGCTCCATTGCAGAATACACCTTTATACTACACCTTTTGGTTCCGTGTTAGGCCCTTGAGGTAGATGTAACATGCTAGTGGGACATTCCCTGATAATCTGTTTGCTAAGGGACCATATATGGCAATTGGATGTGACACATTATACTCCCTTTGGACATCTTGGAGCATTGCATGTGTCTGTAAACATCTTTTCAAAAGTCCTATGGGCTACTGCATCTACAGGAGAAACGGCAAAATAGGTTATTAATCATTATCTAGCTGCTTTTGCCTTCATGGGAATTCCAAAAATTATTAAAACTGATAATGGGCCTGCTAACACAAGCTGTCATTTCCAGCAATTCTGTAAAAAGTGGAAAATTCAGCACATTATAGGAATACCATATAATTTGCAGGCACAGGCAATTACAGACCACCAACACCAAAGGTTAAAATCTCAACGTGAAAAACAAAAAGGGGGGAGTATAGAGAAATCACCTGTAAGTAGACTACACCAAGCCTTAATTACTTTAAATTTTTTCACTTGTGATGCCAATGGCAAGACACCCATGGAAATACACTGGTGTCAGAATAAGCCAAAGGAAAATGGTCTGGTTCAATGGAAAAATCCTGAGTCTGGGTTATGGAAGGGCCCCAGTTCCCTCTTAACATTTGGTCAACGGTAAGCTTGTATATTTTCAGAAAATTTCTCCAAGCTTGTGTGGATTCCCACAAGAAATATAAAGCTTAAGTATGGATCCAAGGGAAGAAATGCCCAGGTTAATGAGGACCCTGCAGCTGGAGCCACACCTTACCGCTGCAATCAACTAACCCAGCCACACATTGCAGCAGCTCCAAAAAAACAAAACAAAACCCCACTGAAGATAAGGAGTGGGAGGAATATGAGGCTGGAGGTCACCTGGGCCATGATGAAGAAGATGGTCCAGAAAGTTGAGTGAATTTGTGAGGAGGCCAGAACACCAAGAACACCTGAGATCATCTTCCTTGCCATGCTAGCAGGAATCAGCTGTGCAGTAATGCTACTGGGGGTAAATGGGGAAGTTTTTTGACTTATGTTCCTGACTCACCATGGGTTAGACCCCTTTTGTGGGCTGATACCCTGACTAATGTAGTCACCAATAACACCAAACACCTTCGTCAACCAGGAGGACCACAGGTGGGGCAAGGAAGTATGTGGGCAAAGTATAATGACATGGGTGTTGCCACACAGCCTCCCTTTTGTATGACATAGAATCAAACCACTGCTCCTTTGAGTGTAAAATTAAAGAGAGGATTTGGGCTAGCATGGACACCAAAGGAAGGGGAAGAAAAAGCCTAAATATAATACATCTGTTATCACTCCTCCTCTGGGGAGAGGTGCAGAAAATGTAACTGTACTAAGACACCCCCCACTAAACAATTATATAAAAAGTCTTATGAATGGCACCCCACAGAGGAAGAAATTAATTGGCAAGACTGTTATAGTGATTACTAGAGGCCCGGTGCAAGAAATTCATGCACGGGGCATTGAGGGGAGGTGTCCCTCAGCCCAGCCTACACCCTCTCCACTCTGGAACCCCTTGAGGGATATCCGACCACCTAAACAGGCAGTTGGACGTCCCTCTCACAATCCAGGACTGCTGGCTCCCATTCACTCGCCTGCCTCTGCCTGATTGCCCCTAACCACTTCTGCCTGCCAGATTGATCACTCCCTAACCACTCTACTGCAAGTTTGATTGATGACTATCTGCTCCCCGGCTGGGCAGTTTGCCCCCAACTGTCCTCCCCTGCTGACCCATTCACCCCTAACTGCCCTCCCCTGCTGGCCTGGTCATCCCTAACTGCCCTCCCCTGCTAGCCTGGTCATCCCTAACCACCCTCCCTTGCTGGCCTGGTCATCACTAAGTGCTCTCCCTGTTGGCCCAGTCACCCCTAACTGCCCTTCCCTGCAGGCCTGGTCCTCCCAACTTCCCTCCTCTGCTGGACTGTCACCCCTAATTGCCATTCCTGTTGGCCTGGTCACCCACTACTGCCCTCCCCTGCTGGCCTGGTCACCCCTAACCTCCCTCTCCTGCAGTCCTGATCCCCCAAACTGCCCTCCCCTGGCAGCCATCTTGTGGTGGCCATCTTATGTCTTGTAGTGATGGTCAATATGCATATTACTACTTTATTAGTTAGGATCCTACCACATGCAAAATTAATAACAGTTTTTCCTTGGTGGATTGGATCCCCTATGGTTCTGCATATTGTAACAATCGCATTCTAAAATGGAAGGGGAACACATTTTATCTACTTGTTGAAGCTAATCACCCCATCTCATAGGACGGAGGAGGATTTGTTGGATCTCAATCATAACATGACAATTGGCCCCTACAAAAGACACAATGAAAATTAGTTGCTGCACTTGCACATATTAAATGGTATAGTTTTAATTATAGCTCAGATAATTCCATTTGTACCTTATAGGGAACTCCCAATAAGATAGCATTTGCCACTGCCTGTGTGTTTGATCCATTTGTACTTCTCTCAGGCCCCATCCAAATGCACCTTAATGCTACAAGCCATCTGTATGAGGTGTCACACACAGGCTGCACAATATCCCATTGTATTATTTATACATTCCAAAAGGATTCCCAGATAATTTTAAAACAAGCTGCTTTCGCTTGGGTTCCTATTAACCTAACCAAGCCTTGGGAATCTCATCATACCTATCAACTGTCACATGATCTGGTAAAAATCTTAGAAAGACAAAAAAAGATTTTTTGGAATGTTAATTGCAGGAATCTTTGACCCTTTAATGGTACTCAGTTTTGTGGGCATTGCTGCTTCATCCATGGCACAAACTTTTCAAACTTCTCAGTTTGGTCAACAAGTTAAGGAAAATATTACTGAGACCTTGTCTATACAAAAAAAAATTGATAGCCAGTTTGAGATTGAATTGTCAGTATTAAAGTCTACGGTCTTGTGGATGGGTGATAAAATCCTCTGCATAGAGCAAAGAATATCCTTGCAGTGTCATTATAATTTCCCAGATTTGTGTTACCTATAATGGTACCTTGAACCCTTGGGAATCAATAAAAAATCACCTTCTTGGTGCTTGAGTAAAGGTAACACAACCCTTGATATTATAGAATTACAGCAGCCTATTGTACAATTATGCCAGGCAAACTTACAAACTAATTCCTTAGATGCCTGGCAACAGTTTAAAAAGGACATGAAAGAATTTAACCCCTTCTACTGCATCTCATTACATTTGCCTCTCAGAATAACCACTATTATTTGTCTCATTTTTGTTCTCCTATGTTTATTTCTAGAGTCTGAAAAGGACTCTGAACCCTTCAGGTGGCATTCACTTTTCAAGAATTACTAAGGGAGATGCAGGAAGCCACCCATTGTCTTCACTATCAGTGAAGTATAAACAAGGATCCCTGAATCCTGGTGAACCTTGAGCCCCTGGCAAGGGCCAGAGCTATGCACTGATTGTTTAGTCCAGACAATGGGGGCTCAAGCTATTTCCTGACTAAATAGTCTCAGAGCAAATCTTTTTAATATTTATTGACTTTTAAGATACTCTGTTATCATAATTATCTGCCTGACTAAGGGCTAGATGTGCATCCAAAATTGAATAAAAGGTTGGAGAGGCCTAGGCACCAGTGAAAGTCCTTTCTCTTGCATTGGGCTTGACTGCCTTGCCCCCAATATTTCCAAATTATTATTTATTGTCTGGTCTCTTTCATTTGCATGCATCTCTTTTTCCAGATCCTGAATCCTGAACCACGTGGCACATGGGTCTTCACAGACAACAATGATATTCCAGTTCTAGATGGTGAAAAAATGGGATGGCAATGCACACCTGACTCTGACCTTCTTTGTCTTTGTCCCAGGCAACCTGCAGCAACATAGGCCTGGTCCCACCACAATACCAAATGTAGGCGTCTTTCCCCTCCTCCCTCTCTGGACTGTTTCTCCTCTGTCTGTTCAGCATGTTGTTTTGGGCCACTGCCATCTGTGGCTGGAATGGTCTGGTCAGTACCCCACTCAGATCCATTGTTGCAGGAATCCACTCAGGCTTGGAGGAGTTTTCTGGAAATATATAAGCATATTTTTTATCAAAGATTAATAAAGAAATCCTTTCTATAAACTAGACTTGGGATCCTTTCATTTTGCCCATACTATTTTCTTTGGCTTACTCTGACACCATGTGTGTCTTGCCATCAGCATTACAAGTGAAACATTTTTTTAAATAAGTTTTTATTGTTCATATTATTACAAATGTTCCCTTTTTCCCCCCACCATGCTCTCCTCCACCAGATTCCCACCCCACCTCCCGCCCCCTCCCTACTCCCCACTGTCCCCATCCATAGGTGCACAGTCCATGTTCAGTCTCTTCCCACATCCCCCTCTCCCCTTTTCCCCAAGAATCGTCAGTTCACTCCCCTTCCATACCTCTGACTCTATTATATTCAACCGTTAATATTGTTCATCAGATTTTTTTTTTTTAATTTCCTTGGTTTTTGGATTCGCTTGTTGATAGTTACGTATTTGTTGTTCATAATTTTTATCTTTATTTACTTTCTCTTCTGAAAGAACCCCCTTCAGCAATTTATATAATTCTGGTTTGGTGGTGATGAACTCCTTTAGCTTTTTTTTTATTAGTGAAGCTCTTTATCTGACCTTCAATTCTGAGTGATAGCTTTGCTGGATAGATTATCTTTGGCTGTAGGTTCTTACTATTCATCACCTTGAATATTTCTTGCCATTCCCTTCTGGCCTGCATGGTTTCTGTTGAGAAGTCAGCTGACAATCGTATAGGTGCTCCTTTATAGGTAACTCCCTTCTTTGCTTTTGCTGCTTTTAATATTCTTTCTTTGTCTTTTGCTCTTGGAATTTTAATTATGATGTGTCTTGGTGTGGTCCTCTTTGGATTCCTTTTGTTTGGAGTTCTGTGCAATTCCTGGACTTGTAAGTCTAATTCTTTCACCAGGTGGGGAAAGTTTTCTGTCACTATTTCTTTCAGTATGTTTTCGATATCTTGCTCTCTCTCATCTTCTGGGACCCCCATAATTTTGATGTTGGTTCGCTTGAAGTTGTCCCAGAGGTTTCTTACATTATCTTCAATTTTCTGGATTCTCTTGCCTTCTAGCTTCTGTGGAGGGGTGTCTTCTGGCTCTTTATGCTCCAAATCTTTGACTTGATTCTTGCGATCTTCCATTCTGTTTTTAGGACTCTGTATAATATTTTTTATTTCAGACAATGTATTCTTTATTTCTTGTTGATTCCTTATTAATTCTAGTTGATCTCTTTTCATATCCTCATAGGTCTTATCCATCTTTTCTAGGAAATTCTTGAAAAACCTTATAAGCGTAGATTTGAATTCTATATCCAGCCGCTTTTTGTCCTCCATTTCTTTCGTTTGTGATCTATTTCGTTGTCGCATTTCTCAGGTACAGATGGGGCGAAGTTTCAGGGTGGAGCCTGCAGCCTTGGCTTCTGTCAGCCCCGCCCTATGCGGGTCCTTCAGTGCTCGCTGCCAGCGCCTCTGAGAGAAAGGTGCCCTCGATTTTCGCCTGCTGCCAAACAGTCAATGCTCTCCCCCAATGAGCCCGGTATTGGGGTTCATTTCAGTTGGAAGTGGAGTTGGAGGTGGCGTTCAGAGCAGACTGGAGCCCCTGTCTCCTTCCCGCCAGGCAATCCCGTGGCACAGTCGGCCGTCCCTTCTCTGTGCACACTGTGTGCGCCACCGGGACCCCCTTTCACCACTTCCCCGGTACCGCCTCGCAGCCCAGCTCCCTCTGTGTGAGCCTGGGTCCCCGGGGTCTGTCTTAGGGCTGGGGTTCAGAGCAGTCAGAATGGGGCCCAGCACAGTTGGAGTTTTATCTCCTTCCCGCTAGGGAACGCCCGCCAGGCACTCGGCCTCCCTCCTCTCCGGCTCCATCCTCTCCGCACGCCGTGTGTCTCCGTACCTTAGGCTTTTACAGCTCCTCCGCGCTTCCTTCTGGTTTTCTCCTTGCTTCTCGTTGTAGAATTTCTAGTCAGTCGACTTTCCTGTAGTTCTGGGTAATGTCCATTTTATATTTTAGTTGTATTTTATTGAAATTGTTGTGTGCAGCTGGGGCTAGGTGTTACCTGGGCGCAGCCATCTTGGATCCTCCACAAGTGAAACATTTTTAAAGTAAAAAATTTAAGTAACTAAAGCTTGATGTATTTTACTTACAGAATATTTCCTCACCATCTCTTTTTTTTTTGTTTTAAATAATACCAAGAGGCTTTTGGAAATCCTGTAATGCAGCCTTAATAGCCTTTAATTCGATTCTTAGTATAGAAGTATAACTGTTTTGGATTCATTGCATGTTAACAAGCTTTATTATGGGATAAACAATCAGTAAAAAAATTAGTTAATATTCCAGGAATGGTTTCCTGCCCAGTACAACTAAGTTCCCCTGAATATTCACTTATTTCAATTCGCTAGTTTAGATCAATTTGAAATAAGGCTTATTATCTAGCTTTATTTATTTGTTCTTGGACACTAATTGAATTTCTGCTATCAGACTTTGAGTATACCCACATAAGCTTTGTTGAGGGAGGCAAAAACACAAATTAGTTACTTTTCTTTTTGAGGCCTACTACATTGACTTTGAATCACAGTTTTCTAGACATTTGAAGGAAACCTCTCCTTATTTCCTTCCAGAGTAATTTCTAGTCTACCTTTGGAGAGTTTCTCTTAAAAATCTTATTTCTATCTTTTACACCAATGCAACCTACATGGTTGCTTTGCAGATGCTGGCTGATACTGCTGCCTACATATTAAGCGATTCTCTATTTATGGTGACTACTAATGATTGGAATTAATGCTTGAATAGTAACCCCCAGTTTACCCTGTAAATATTAGCAGAAGAGATTTCAAAATTCCAAAATTTCTCCTTTTTATAATTTATTTCTAAATAGCAATCTTTTTTGCCAGTGCTCATTTGCATAAACAGAGGGGTTTGGGAAGTTTCAGTAACTTTAAGCAAATTTTCACTTTGGCTTTTGTTAAACTTAATTGCTTATAAAGATTTTGGCTTCATTATATAATTTAATTTATATGAGACCTTGATTATATTTTAGAAAGCGAATTTCTTAAGTAATTAAAGTATGTACCTCTGGGGAGAAACCAAGATGGCGGCACAGGTAAATACCTAACTGCAGCCTCACACAACAATTTTAAAAAATACAACTAAAATATAAAGTGGACATTATCCAGAACTACAGGAAAGTTGACTGACTGGAAATTCTACAATGAGAAGGAAAGAGAAAACCAGAAGGAAAATCAGAGGAGCTGTAAAAGCCTAAGGTATGGAGACACGGTGTGCGTGTGGGGAGAGGACACAGCCAGAGAGAAGGGGCAGCTGAGTGCCTGACTGGCGTTCCTTAGTGGGAAGGAGATAAAAGCTCCAGACTGTGCTGAACTCCAATTCCTACTGCACTGAACCCCAGTTTTGGGCAAGACCCTGGGGTCCCAGGTTCATACAGAGGGAATCTGGGCTGTAAGGCAGAAGCTCAGGGGAGTGGCAAAAGGCAGTCCCGGAGGCGCGCACATTACGGGCAGAGGACAGACTGTTGACTGAGCTGCTAGATTGCCTGAGTGGGAAGGAGACAAAAGATGCAGACTGTGCTGAGCCCCAGTTCCGACTGCACTGAACCCCAGTTCTGGGCGAGACCCTCGGGCCCGAGGCTCATACTGAGGGAATCTGGGCTGTAAGGTGGAAGCTCATGGGAGCGGTGAAAGGCAGAGCCCCCTAGTTGCACACATTTCGCGCAGAGGACAGACTTTTGATTGAGCCGATGGATTGCTCTAGCGGGAAGAAGACATAAGCTCCAGACTGCTCTTAACCCCACTTCCAACTGCACTGAACCCCAGTTGCAGGCTCGTTGGGGGAGAGACTATACTGTCTGGTAGCGGGCGAAACTCTAGGGCACCTTTCTTTCAGAGGTGCTTGCAGCGAGTACCAAAGGACACTGAGGAACACTGAGACTCAAGAACCTCATAGGGAGGATCCAAGATGGCTGCACAGGTAAACACCTAACCGCAGCCGCACACAACAATTTCAATAAAATACAACTAAAATACAAAATGGACATTACCCAGAACTACAGGAAAGTTGACTGACTGGAAATTCTACAACGAGAAGGAAAGAGAAAACCAGAAGGAAAATCAGAGGAGCTGTAAAAGCCTAAGGTACAGAGACACGGTGCGTGAGCGGAGAGGACGGAGCTGGAGAGGAGGGGGAGGCTGAGTGCCTGGCTGGCGTTCCCTAGCAGAAAGGAGATAAAAGCTCCAGACTGTGCTGAGCCCCAGTTCCGACTGCACTGAACCCCAGTTCTAGGTCAGACCCCAGGGACCCAGGCTCATACAGACGGAGCCTGGGCTGTAAGGCGGAAACCCAGGGGAGCGGCGAAAGGCAGAGCCCCCAGAGGCAAGTACATTGTGCGCAGAGAATGGACTGTTGACTGTGCCACTGGATTGCCTTAGCGGGAAGGAGACAAAAGCTCCAGACTGCTCTGAATGCCATCTCCAATTCCACTTCCAACTGAACTGAACCCCAGTTCCAGGCTCATTGGGGAGAGTATAGACTGTTTGGTAGTGGGCGAAAATCGAGGGCATCTTTCTCTCAGAGGTACTTGTAGTGAGTACTGAAGGACCCTGAGGAACACTGAGACTCAGGAGCCTCATAGGGTGTGGCTGACAGAAGCCAAGGCTGTAGGCTTCACCCCAAAACTCTGCCCCATCTAAGCTGAACACAGAGACTTTTAAGGCTATCAACTCAGGGAAGCTGCAAAAATGCCGACACAAGGAAACAGATCACAAATAAAAGAAATGGAGGACAAAAGAAATGGAGTTCAAAACCACACTTATAAGGTTTTTCAAGAATTTCCTAGAAAAGGCCGATAAAATAAACGAGACCTATGAGAATATGAAAAGGGATCAACTAGAAATAAAAAGCGATCAACAAGAAATAATAAGGGATCAACCAGAAATAATAAGGGATCAACAAGAAATAATAACAGATCAACAAGAAATAAAGAATACATTCTCTGAAATAAAAAATATTAAACAGAGTCCTAAAAACAGAATGGAATATTGCAAGAATCAAGTCAAAGATTTGAATCAAGTCAAAGAGCCAGAAGACACTCATCCACAGAAGCAAGAAGACAAGAGAATCCAAGAAGTTGAAGATAATGTAAGAAACCTCTGGGACAACTTCAAGTGAACCAACATCAGAATTATGGGTGTCTCAGAAGATGACAAAGAGCAAGATATCGAAAAGATACTGAAAGAAATAGTGACAGAAAACTTCCCCCACCTGGTGAAAGAATTAGACTTACAAGTCCAGGAATTGCACAGAACTCCAAACAAAAGGAATCCAAAGAAGACCACACCAAGACAAATCATAATTAAAATTCCAAGAGCAAAAGACAAAGAGCGAATATTAAAAGCAGCAAGAAAAAAGCAGGTAGTTACCTATAAAGGAGCACCCATTCGATTGTCAGCTGATTTCTCAACAGAAACCATGCAGGACAGGCGGAAATGGCAAGAAATATTCAAGGTGATAAATAGCAAGAACCTACAGCCAAAAATAATCTACCCAGCAAAGCTATCACTCAGAATCGAAGGCCAGATAAAGAGCTTCACTAATAAAAATAAGCTAAAGGAGTTCATCACCACCAAACTAGAATTATATAAATTGCTGAAGGGGGTTCTTTCAGAAGAGAAAGTAAATAAAGATAAAAACTATGAACAACAAATATGTAACTATCAACAAGTGAATCTAAAAACCAAGGGAATTAAAAAAAAATCTGATGAACAATATTAACTGGTGAATATAATAGAATCAGAGGTATGGAAGGGGAGTGAACTGATGATTCTCGGGGAAAAAGGGAGGGGGGTGGGAAGAGAGTGAACATAAACTGTGCACCTATGGATGAGGACAATGAGGGGTGAGGAAAGGGCAGAGGATGGGGTGGGAACCTGGTGGAGGAGAGCAATGGAGGGGGAAAAAAATGAGGAACATTTGTAATAATATGAACAATAAAGATTTATATATATTAAAAAAAAAAGAACCTCATAGGGCGGGGCTGACAGGAAGCCAAGGCTGTAGGCTCCACCCTGAAACTCCGCCCCATCCAAGCTGAGCACAGAGTCTCTTGCAGTTTTTCAAGTCTAGCCGAATAAGGCTGTCTCCTGGCATAGATACAGCTGATCCTCCCACCCTACCAACTCAGGGAAGCAGTGAAAATGCTGAGACAAGGAAACAGATCACAAACGAAAGAAATGGAGGACAAAAAGTGACTGAATATAGAGTTCAAAACCATGCTTATAAGGTTTTTCAAGAATCTCCTAGAAAAGGCTGATAAAATAAACAAGACCTATGAAGATATGAAAAGGGATCAAGTAGAAATAATAAAGGATCAACTAGAAATAAAGAATACATTCTCTGAAATAAAAAAAAACATTATACAGAGTCCTAAAAACAGAATGGAAGATTGCAAGAATCAACTCAAAGATTTGGAACACAAAGAGCCAGAGGACACTCCTCCACAGAAGCAAGAAGAGAAGTTGAAGATAATGTAAGAAACATCTGGGACAACTTCAAGCAAACCAACATCAGAATTATGGGTGTTCTAGAAGATGACAGAGAGCAAGATACCAAAAACATATTGAAAGAAATAGTGACAGAAAACTTCCCCACCTGGGGAAAGAAATAGACTTACAAGTCCAAAGAGCACAGAAGAACCTCAAACAAAAGGAATCCAAAGAGGACCACACCAAGACAAATCATAATTAAAATTCCAAGAGCAAAAGACAAAGAGAGAATATTAAAAGCAGCAAGAGAAGCCGAAACTGGTTTGGCTCAACGGTAGAGCGTTGGTCTGCGGACTGAAAGGTCCCGGGTTCAATTCCGGTCAAGGGCATGTACATTGGTTGCGGGCACATCCTCGGTGGGGGTGTACAAGAGGTAGCTGGTCGATGTTTCTCTCTCATCGACGTTTCTAGCTCTCTATCTCTCTCCCTTCCTCTCTAAAAAATCAATAAAATATATATTTTAAAAAAAAAGCAGCAGCAAGAGCAAAGCAGGGGAGCAATAGAGGGGGGGAAAATGAGGAACATTTGTAATAATATGAACAATAAAGATTTATTTAAAAATAAATAAATAAAATAAAATAAAATATGCACCTCCATTGAAAAAGAAAACTTAGATATTTGACCTATCTACACTAAGAAAAGACCATACCTTTGTGATGCCCACCAGCCAATGAGGAGTGAGTATGCAAATCAATCCAACAAAGATGGGGGTTAATTTGCATAAGAAGGTGAGGGCGGGATGTTTGCCTCTTTGATCTGTACTGCCCCAGCCTCTCTGGCCTCTGGGCAGCATGGGAAGGCGGAAGAAGGCTCTGGGCCTGAGCGGAAAGGCAGCTCCAGCTCAAAGTGCAGGCTGCCAGGGCTTTTGTTTTTTAAATTCTGCTGCTGAAAAATTTGGCTTTACTTAAGAAATATTTAGTAACTTCTCTGGCCCTTCTTAAAAACCTTTATAATGTTTTAAATATATGTATATAAATAAAATATAGTTATTAGTTGTTATTTGATAAAGCTTTCTATGTGATTTCAAGTATATTGGATTGACCTATTTAAAAAAATATTTCTTTCAATGAAGATAAAATAAAAATTTTGAATCACTCCAGGGCTCTTGGAATGCTCCAAAAGCCATTCCTTGGTTAATGTCTTGATATTTAACTTGGAAAGAACAACAAATATATACATACATACTACATATTATATTATTTACTTTTTATAATTATTCTAAAAGATATAAATTAAATTTAAACTAGTTTTATATTAAAAATTTTGGTTCAGACTATAGAATTAATTCTCTTTCTTTAATTAGACCTCGGTTGAAATTTTACCACATGGACTATATAATATATTTTGAATTACTAATTTTTCTAGAAAAAACACAAGAATTATTTTATCAAAAACAAATTACTATACTTTATGCATTTTGTTACCAATAACTATGTAATTTCTCCCAACTTAATTTGAACTTTAAATTCTTAGAAGCCTTACATTTTAGCTGGCAAATCAAATACTTAGCATTTCTCAGGTTAATGATAACCACATTTTAAAAAAATAAAAGACATGCTGAAACTGGTTTGGCTCAGTGGATAGAGCATCTGCCTGCGGACTGAAAGATCCCAGGTTCGATTCTGGTCAAGGGCATGTACCTTGGTTGCAGGCACATAATCGGTGGGGGTTGTGCAGGAGGCAGCTGATCAATGTTTCTCTCTCATCGATGTTTCTAACTCTCTATCCCTCTCACTTCTTCTCTGTAAAAAAACCAATAAAATATATTTTAAAAAATAAAAAATGAAAATACAAGATATATTTAATTAATAGATTCAATTCTATCCTCTAGATTTTTCATAAGAAAAATTCAGATTAATATTTCAGTATTGTCATTTCAAAATACCTAGATATTTAATATATTTTAAACCATTTAATTTAGCAAACTCCGAAATTTTAAGTTGCCAAACAACTTAGAAAGCAAGCCTGTAGCTACTTGAATGTAAAGTCACCACATTCTTTCTGCTGGGGGAAATGTGACCAGACCAGCCCCCTCCTTCAATACAGAGCAAAACTAGTTTTCCTTGGGGCTGCTTAGATCTTTATAATTAATATATCATTTATCTATATTTCAACAATTTTGAGATTTAAAGCCAATTATTATTATCCAAGGCATTTACTTTGGCAAATTTTGTAACAGAGATAATTTATTGAATTTCTGGCAGCCTTATTGTTAACTTTGGCTCTCAACTCCCACATCCTGCTTGCTTTGGGAAATTTAGCAGCTGACCTGGCTGCTCAGGTTTCCTTTCTTTCTTTCTTTCTTTCTCTCTCTTTTTTAAAAAATATATTTTTATTGATTTTTTTACAGAGAGTAAGAGAGAGGGATAGAGAGTTAGAAACATCAATGAGAGAGAATCATCGATTAGCTGCCTCTTGCACATTCCCGGATGTGCTGGCAACCAAGGTACATGCGGATGTGCTGGCAACCAAGGTACATGCCCTTGACCAGAATTGAACCTGGACCTTTCAGCCCGAATGCTGATGCTCTATCCACTGAGCGAAACAGGTTTCAGCCAGGTTTCCTTTCTTAATGAATTAAAGTCATGCCACAATACAAATGACGTATTTTGCAATTTCAACAAGAACCCACATAGTTAAAGATGACAATGGCACTTCTTTTCCTTGAGTCTGATTTTTAAAAGTGCCTTTTGACATTTCAAATTCTTTATCCTTGAGCATACAAGCTAAAAATTTGAATGATATTTTTGCCATTGAACCAAATTCTTCTCCATTATAGTCTGGGTTAAAATGAAAGACTTTCTTGCACACTTGGTTGGTGACCTCCAAGGCTTGGTACAAGCTTTATGAGCAGTGAATCTTCCCACCTTTACCAGTGATTAACTTCTTTTCTTCGCTCTGGTGAATTTTCTTCTCCAGATATCCTTGTATCAGAAACCATCAATTCCAGGTCTTTCTCAGCATTTGCTAGGGTTCAGGAATCTGGAAAAAGGGCTGTGACACAAATTAATAAGAGGCTTGAGATGAAATATTAATTTTGGCATCATAAGGAAAAGCCAGGGAGGCTTAGCTTTAATAACTAAGCTTTCTGAATATCCAGACTCAAAGCTTTTATTCCCACATTATTCCCTATAGTAAAGTAGATATACACATCAAAGGTAAAGTCTGGTAAACAGTAAAGTATAAATAGGTTGGGGGAAATGCCTACAGCTGTCCAGCAGCAGGTAATAATATGCAGATTTTTAGCCCTGCTGAACCTTTTGATGAACTTCTTGCATTTATGACCTGCTGGAATTAGCCTCCAGCATATTAGCAGAATGAGTAAGAGAAGAGGGAGAAGAGGAAGGAGGAGGGTCCAACGGCTAATGTTCTCAAACCTCTTGGTGAGTCAGGGCTTTGACTGTTCTGAGAGGGTGGAAAGGCCTCAGAAGGTTTGAGGAGGTGAGTGCAGTGAGAGAATGTAGAGAACTCGAGGGGTTTCTATCAAACCTGCAAATGCCGGGTGGTTGCGCTGCAAGTAGTGAGAAGGACCAGGCTCAGAACAGGTGTAAAGGTTGAGTCAGGAGAATTTGCGGAGGGGTTAGATGTGGGGTCTTAGCAGAGAGGAGTCAGGAAGGACTCTATGGCTTTTGGTGAGAGCAATCCACAAATGGGGATGCTGGGGGTGAGGGGAGAAGCAACTTAGGGGGCTTAAAATTGAGAGCTCAGTTTGCACAGGTAGGTTTGAGAAGCTTATTCAATTGTAAAATGGAGTCAGATGTGAGCAAGTGAACAGATATGAACATTACAGAGAAACATGAACATGGATAAGAGGTATGAACATGGAAGAGACATATGGACATGGGAGAGACATATGGACATGGGAGAGAGGTATGGACAAGGAAGAGAGGTGTGAACATGGGAGAGAGGTATGGACATGGAAGAGACATATGGACATGGGAGAGAGGTATGGACAAGGAAGAGAGGTGTGAACATGGAAGAGAGGTATGAACATTACAGAGAAACATGAACATGACAGAAAGGTATGAACATGGGAGACATGAATATTGGAGACATGAACATGGGAGAGAGGTAAATATATATGGGACAAAGGTATGAACCTGAGTCAGAGGTATGAACATGAGATATAGAAATGAACATGGGAGAGAGATATGAACATGGGAGATAGATTTGAACATAGGAGAGATATGTACTAGGATAGAGGTATGGACATGGGTGTCAATCCCACTGGATGGACCTTACATCTCTGGGGCTGCCCAGTTAAGCCAGGAAATGAGAGTCCATAGAGAAGATATGAGTCATGGAAACTAAGAAAAGAAATTATTCAAGAAGGAAGGAATTCAACTGTGTGAGGGTGGGTGGGCACTGAGATTGCCATAGGGAAAATGTAGGCCACTGGTGATCTTCAGCATGGCCTTTCAATGCCAAGGAAGATTGGTGAAAGTGAGGTCCACAAAGGAAGGTGGGAGGAGTGGGGAGTGTGAGGTGCTCATGGGAAGAACATATATGAAGGTAGTGAGGTGATGGGAGAAGCCTGAGAATATGCCCTGTTAAAAGAAGACCTGTTTTGTTGTGAAGTAGACAGTGAGGGGATCTGTGACACAAACCCAGGCAAGAACTGACATTGGGGACAAGAGTAGGAAGACCTTGTCAGTCATGTGAAGAATCCCAAATGACATAAAGAATTTTAAAGGGAATGGACCATGTTCACATGTGCTCTCAGAAAAGGTCACTGTGACTGCAATGCAGAGTGGGTTGAAGGGCAAACCAGAGAGACTCAACTGAAGTAGATGACTGGGGAAATGCATGAGGAAAATGGGACTTGGTATGTGTATTGAAGAGTGAGAATGAGCTGGGTGAATCTTAATTTCTTGGTTTATGCACTTGGCAGTAACTTTCACTGTCCTGAGTACAGTTTGGGACATGTGGATGAAATGAATGCAAAGTATCTGGCATTGTTTTTAGCTCTTTGACATAACTATCCTGTTATCATCTGTTTTACAAGCCCCAGTCTTTCTTCCAGGTCTAGTTCAAGAGGAACACTCCCAGCTCCCCCAAGTAGGGTGTGTCTTCCCTCCCGGGTATTCTAGGAGATGTATAAAACTTTACTCATCAGTTCACTAGGAGATTCTGATTGCCTCTCTGGCTGCCCCACGGTGCCTAACACAGAATAGATGCTCTCCTAATGTGTGTAGATGGATTGACATGACGAGTGCTTCTCTCCATGGTCTTGCTCTTTTGGATTTCATCATGAAAGTGTTGAAAGCAGCCAGCTGTCCTTCCTCCTGATCTCAGGACTTCCACAGGCGGCTGTGGCAGAGCTGCCCGTCCAAAGCTGGAGCCGGGGAGGCTCAGCCATTATTTTCCTGCCTCAGGGCAGATTGAAATCCAATGTATTCTGTGCTTCCTTGTGGCTCCCAGAGGTAATCATCTTGCCATGGAGAGTTTTGTCATAGAGACAGGCATCTTTTGCATTTTCCCAGAAGGCAGAGTTCTTTCCTCTTCCCAGGGAGGCAAGCTCCAGACACCTGCTTTGAATCTACAGAAGACCTTCCAGTGGGAAGGTGACCTAGAAATATCAGCCAGAGCCCAAACCGGTTGGGGTCAGTGGTAGAGTATCGGTCTGCGGGCTGAAAGGTCCCGGGTTCGATTCCGGTCAAGGGCATGTACCTCGGTTGTGGGCACATCCCCAGTAGGGGGTGTGCAAGAGGCAGCTGGTCGATGTTTCTCTCTCATCGACGTTTCTAGCTCTCTATCTCTCTCCCTTCCTCTCTGTAAAAAAACAATAAAATAAAAATAATAATAAAAGAAATATCAGCCAGAGGCTTTGTTTTTATCTGTGAAAAGGTTGGAGCACCTTGGGGTACTTAATGGCAAATGTAGTGTCTTGAAGCTTCCTTCAGAAGTGTCATTAGGCTTCATTGGGTCTCAAAGGAGCCTCAACAGGTCAAACGTGGAGCCCTGTTGTGGAACCTTTTCCAGAAGTCACACCACTGGCGTCACGATAACCATCAAGAGTTAAAACATGTGAGGCTCCCAGCTGGTGTGGTTCCCTTGGCTGAGCAACCCAAAGGTTGCTGGTTCCATTCTGGTCAGAGCACATGCTTGATTTGGGATTCAATCACCAGCTGGGGAGTATGGAAGGCAAACCGATGAATGTTTCTCTCTCTCAGCTTCCTCTAAATATGTCCTTGGGTGAGAATAAAAAAAAAGGGGGGGGGGACTTGTATGGTATTTTTTTATTCAAATTTCTTTATTGATTAAGGTATCACATATTTGTTCTCATCCCTTCGTTACCATCTCAAACTCCTCCCCACACATTCCCCAACTCCCTGTTGTCCTTGACCACTGGTTAGGCTCATATGGATGCACACAGTCCTTTGGTTGATCTCTCTTCTTTATCCCTATCATCTCTTACTCTCCCTCTGAGTCTGACATTCTGATCCATGCCTTCTTGCCTCAGGTCTGTTCTTGTTCATCAGTTAATGTTGTTCATCATTTCCCTTAGAAATACACTTATAAGAACCGAATATTAGACAAGTAATAATGGTTATGCTGAGAGGCAAATGAATCAGTCTGTAGTAAGTTTCTTTCTGGGCCAGCAGTTCTTTTGAGTCCCAATTTCAATGTCAATTGAAATTGGGACTCAAAAGAACTTATGCGTACATGTCAGCAATGATATTTCAGTTCTGGATGGTGGACAAATGGTGATAATGCAGGTCGACCCTCTCTGGTTTGGTCCTGGGCAATCTGTAGTGACGCTCAGCTGCTGACTGCTAGTATGGCAAGGCGACATCAGCGTCTTCCATCTCTGGACTGCTTCTCTTTTGTCTTCATGGTTGGAGTAGTCCTGTCAATTCCTCTCTGTTACAGGAATCCACATGGTCTCAGAGTTGTTTTCTGAAAATATACAGACATATGCTCGACTAAAAGTCAATAGAGGAGGTTATGTGTTATTTATGATGTGTCAATAAGTGTCCTGCATATGGCATCTTATTTGCACAAAGGCACTCATGGGCCCCTGCCTGAGGGTGTTCCTGTTCTGCTGCCTGTCAAAGGAGCCTAAAGGGTTTGCTGGACTGTGACTGTGACTGTGACTGTGACTCTGTGTGGCCTGGGACATGTTTCATAACTTCCAAGGTGCAGAGGTAACACCAGGACAATAAAACCTAAAGGCTTTGGGCTTAAGGGAGAGCTAGGTAGGGTCCTGTGAGCCTGTCTGCAGACTTCTGAAGAGCCACAAGGGGCAAGAGGATGTGTGAAGATAACAAAGCTCTGTTAGCCAGCTATTACTGCCTTTAGCCTTTAAGTTTTAAGACTTTAAAATCTGCATGCTGCCTGGTATGGTTGAAGTTCATTAAGGACAAACTTCTGAGAACCCATGCTTCCCGTTAGTTTTGCCCCAGAAGCCATCACTTTAAACTCTGTCAGGGTTCCTGTGGTGTTTACCTCACTGTTTCCAGGTACCAGGTCTGTAGTGCTATTTCATGGCTTACTGCTTTCAATAGGAACTTTAGTTCTTTATATCTGTCTATTCAGTATTTCCTATATAGTTTATCACAATTTAGGTTATATCTGTTGTCATTTCTTAGTATGTTATGAGTATAAAAATTATTTTCCTTGTCTTTGCCCATTATTTTGAAAGGCACCTGGTATACCTGGAGTCACCTGTGTGTTAAACAGGTCAGTTAGGGTCTCAATAGGCGGAACTCCTTTTGTTGTCCTAGAGAGCCAGGGTCCAGGAGCCACACTATCCATCCCTATAGACCTGGCCATTCTGATCCCACCAGGCCCTGCTGTCCACTGTGGTAACCACATCACCTCTGGGGGGAGTACTGCTACTTGGCCTCTGTGATGCTCCAGGACCTCATCTCATCTTTCCCGTTGAAAACAGAGTGTCCATTGCAAGGGCAGGATTTCCCTCTTTACCTCTGGCTGACACGGTGCTTTTTGAAGATGCCAATATTCCCTTCACTGATGTGATTCTCAATAGAATTCTCAGTCTTTGGAGAAGCTGTGTTTTTTTACCTTCAAGGTCAGGTGGTGAGTGAGCTGTTTGAATATTCTTTCTCAATCTCTGGGTTCCTTCCTCTAGATGTCGAGGGAATTTATGGCATTTATTTACCCATGTTGCCACTGAGTTCAGGTTCAGGTGATGGAGTGAACAAACATTTAGAACCACTTCCAGATGTTTGAGCTCGTGCTTAGAGGGCAGTATATGGGTAAGAACGCATGAATAATTTGGTCTGATCTTAAATGATGTTCCTCCTTCCCAGATCTAACACCTCAGAGTTCATTCCCACACAGATTCTATGGGTTTTCTTCATGTGAGGTAGCTAAAACCTGTAGATTATATTGGCATATCAGTCTTCCTTCCTAGGGTCTGACTTGGTAATTGGGTGCTCTGGGGGTTCTGTTAAAGACCCTGAGGCAGTGGGGGTTGGTGGGGTGGTCTATGAAGAGAGTGAGAATTGCTTGCATCCTGGACAAGTTTATGATAGAGATCTTTAAATAGTGGAGAATGGCCTCATCAACCGGACTGAAGGTTACTTGTGCTGACAAGGGATTCATAATGGGTCTGTGGGTTTAAGATACTCTGAGACTTCTAAATCTTCCCATATGTCTTTATTACAATTCTTATGATGCTATCTTTCAAAGTCAATCCTTCAATTTTCACATGAGATCAGAGGCCTGATAAAGCTATGTAATTTCAGTAAGTATACAGCTGTAAGTATATATATGTAAGATTATATACATATGCATGTATGATATGTAAAAAGATTAAGATTATGTATATATAAGATATAGGTGAAGATTATGAGCTATAGAACACTTCCAGCCGAAACCGTTTTGGCTCAGTGATAGAGCATCAGTCTGCGGACTGAAAGGTCCCGGGTTCGATTCCAGTCAAGGGCATGTGCATTGGTTGTTGGCACATCCCCAGTAGGGGGTATGCAAGAGGCAGCTGGTCGATGTTTCTCTCTCATCGACGTTTCTAGCTCTCTATCCCTCTCCCTTCCTCTCTGTAAAAAACAACAACCAATAAAATATATTAAAAAAAAAAAAAAAGAACACTTCCAGCACCCAGAGGCTCCCTCACAACCTCTCGCAATCACTGGCAGTTATGCAGAAGTCTCAACTCTTCTGAGTATTGCCAGCATAGATTACTTTTCTTGTGTTTGAATTTCATATCAATGGAGTCTTAAAGTATGTATCTATGTGTCATTATTTTGGGCCTGGCTTTGTTGCTCAACATTAGATATGTGAGATTCACTCATTTTTGCATTAGGTCTTTTTTCATTGCTTTGTAGTATTCTATGAAATAGACATGAATTTATTTACCAATTTTATGGTTGATGGATATTGTAAATAGACTTGCTGTGAACATGTCTTTGGTGGACAGATTTTGTTGTTTATATCTTACTTCTCTGGGTATATACTCAGAGTGAATTGCTGAGACAGAGGGTAGGTGTTTGTTTAAGTACCTCTTGCCAAAGAGGTTCTACAGTAGTCTTGGCAAAAGAAATGGGAGTTAGAGCTGCTCTATAACTTTCAAAGCACTTGGCATTGCCAGCCTCTTTCATCTTTAGCCATGCTAGCCTGGCTGAGTGGCATCTCATAGTGGTTTTACTTTGCATTTCTATGATGATTAATGATTAGTATCATTTCATGTATTGTTGGTCATTTGATAGCTTTCGTTTGTGGTGTGAGTGTGTGTGCACATGTGTGTTAAGTAAGGATGTAATTTAACTGGCATTGTAATGTGACAACTTACATTCTTAAGCTTTGATTTTAGGCTTTTTTTGTTTGTTTGTTTGTTTTTTGGCATTAGCTTCTTTATCTCTTCAGCTGCAAGAGGTGAGGGATTCCTCATAGTTCAGTCATAGATAGTTCCTAGTTCTCTTATCAAGCCTTGTGCCAATAAATGATGACTCTGAACTTATTCTTTTATTCCTCTAAATTATCTCTTACATTTCGATGTCACTCCACCCCCAATACTTGCCTTTCCTGCCATTCTATGTCAGCAAACATTTAGTTCCAAATCATGATTTTCTAGGAGATCAGATTATTCCAGTTGAGAACAGTAATAATTATATTAACTACTATTTCACCACGTCGCACACGCTGCTGCAGTCACTTTTATAGCCAGCTGATCCTCATGCTGGCAAATGAATCTGATAGAGCCCAGGTCATATCCTCACACATTTCTGCTACAAAGGAGTCTGAGAAGGCCCATTTCTTGCTTGCCCATGGCAGAGGGGAGGGATTGGAGGAGAGGGTGTTCATAGATAGTGGGCAGCCACAAGATAGGACAAAATCCACTGTGGGGTCATATTTTAGTTTTTAAGGCAAAAAAAGTTTAAAAATTGCTTGTGTAGATGATCTCTAAGTTCCTTCTAATGCATCATCATCATCATCATCATCATCATAAACTAGTTAAACGAGTTCTTTAAAAAATATCTTTTTTCTCAAGAGTATTAGAGATCTCCATCCTCCCCTCCCCCCAGCCTATTCACGCTATTCTCACCCTGCCCCAGGCTTTTACCACCCTATTGTTTGTGTCCTCAGGCAATGCATATATGCATATAAGTTTTTTAGTTACCTCATCCCATCCCCTCTCCCCACTTCCTGATGAGATTCATCTGTTTATTCCATGTTTCTATGCCTCTGGTTCTATCTTTTTTTTTTTTTTTTTTTTTACTTTATTTTATATAATAAATTTTATTGTTCAGATTATTACAGGTGTTCCTCTTTTTTCCCCAGCAGAGCTCCCCTCCACCTGATTCCCCACCCCACCCCATGCCCCTACTCCCTGCCACTGTCTTCATTCATAGATGTAAGATTTTTGTCCAATCTCTTTCCGTGTGGAGGCTGAAATAAATAATATAGAAAAATCCCCTTGCTAGCCCAGACTTCCCGTAAGAATGTGACCTTTAGAACTGCCCCAGGTAACACAGGATGTGAGCCACACAGCACCAGACCACCAGACTCAGCCCCTAGAGGTAGTAAACTTGATGTGTTATCAACATCCTGCAGCGGTTCCACCCTGTTCCTTGTGTTAATGACTATCCTCCCCTCAAGGAATTCCTGTCCCTCTTTCTGGAGACCCCCTCCCCTTGTCCTTTGTTCTGACTTTTCGGTTTTTGCCTTTATAAGCCTGGGAGAAGTTCTGCTTGGGGCTTGACTTGGCTGCTCCTGCGTGAGTAACAGGTCAGGCCCCAGCGCGCTGGAATAAATCCTCTTGCTGTTTGCATCAAGTGCCGTCGCTTGCGTTTGACTGGGTCGTCGCTGATCCTGGGTTAGGGCAAGGGTCTCCTTTGGGGGGTCCAACATCCGCACCCCTCAAACCCCCTTCCCCCTGAGAATTGTCAGTCCACTCCCTTTCTATGTCCCTGATTCTATTATATTCACCAGTCCATTCTGTTTTTCAGATTTTTTATTCACTTGATTTTTAGATTCACTTGTTGGTAGTTATGTATTTGATGTCTTTTTGTTGTTCATAGTTTTTACTTTTACCTTTTTCTTCTTTTTTCTTTTTTTAAAGAATACCCTTCAGCATTTCATGTAATCCTGGTCTGGTGGTGATGAACTCCGTTAGCTTTTTCTTGTCTGTGAAGCTCTTTATCTGACCTTCAATTCTGAATGGTAGCTTTGCTGGGTAGAGTAATCTTGGTTGTAGGGGCGATGCGACTCGGCTCTTAAAAGGGTAAGAGCATGGTTCTCGAGGTGCCGCGAATCTTCGAACGCAAGCGAGTTATCTACAGACTCTGAAAAGCATCCGAGGAACGCCGTCACCCGCCCTCGCATTCCCAGCGCCGTGCTGTCCCGTCCGCGGACCGTGCCTCTTGTGTTGTACCTGATAGTTTATATCCTGCACCTTTAAATCAACGCAAGGGAAGGAATACCACATAACCAGACATCCTGAAAAAGAGATACCATGGGAAGACAAAAAAATACCCCACACATGAAAGAAAAGCAGGCATCACCAGAAAAGGAAGTAAACGTGTCAGAGACAAGCAGCCTACCAGAGCAAGAGTTCAGAATAATGATCATAGGTTGGCTAGAAAGAATGGAAGAGAAATTTGACAATAACCAAGAAGAAATGAGGAAGAACCATGAGGAATGGAAGAAGAGCCATGAAGAACTGAAGAAGAACCAAGAAGAAATAAAAAATGACATCGCTACCATGAAGAACTCAATAGAAAGCATCAAGAGTAGACTAGATGAAGCAGAGGACCGCATCAGTGAGCTAGAAGACAAGATGGAAAAAAATACCCAATTAGAGCAGCTTCTAGAAAAAAAGATTAAAAAGCAGGAGGAGAGCCTACGGGAGCTTTGGGACAATACAAAACAAAATAATATTTGAATAATAGGGGTTCCTGAAGGAAAGGAAACTGAGGTAGACATGGAAAAAGTATTTCAAGAAATAATGACTGAAAACTTTCCTGAGATAGAGAAGAAAAACCCCACACAAATCCAAGATGCTCGCAGAGTCCCAAGCAAAATGAATCCCAGAAGACAGACGCCAAGGCACATTATAATTAAAGTGGCAAACAACAGCGACAAAGTAAGAATCTTAAAAGCAGCCAGAGAGAGACAGAAAGTTACATACAAAGGAACCCCCATCAGACTAGCA
Source organism: Pipistrellus nathusii (assembly GCA_963693515.1). Classification (NCBI taxonomy): domain Eukaryota; kingdom Metazoa; phylum Chordata; class Mammalia; order Chiroptera; family Vespertilionidae; genus Pipistrellus; species Pipistrellus nathusii. The sequence goes on from OY882859.1 coordinate 18,609,945, forward strand.
ACTGATTTCTCAACAGAAACATATCAGGCCAGAAGGGAATGGGATGAAATATACAAAATCATGCAAAGGAAGGGTCTGAATCCAAGAATACTGTACCCAGCAAAGCTATCAATCAAAATTGAAGGAGAAATCAGGAGCTTCACAGACAAAAAAAGACTGAAGGAATTTATCTCCACCAAACCAGCAATGCAAGAAATGCTAAAGGGTCTACTGTAAAAATAAAGAAGTAGGAAGCGAAGAAGGAACACAGGTATAGGATAAAAATGGTGTCAAATGAGTACCTACCAATAATAACCTTAAACGTAAATGGATTAAATGCTCCAATCAAAAGACATAGGGTGTCAGATTGGATAAGAAAACAAGACCCATACATCTGTTGTCTACAAGAAACCCACCTCAGAAAAAAAGATGCACACAGACTAAGGGTGAAGGGATAGAAAAAAGTTTTCCAGGCAAATGGAAATGAAAAAAAAGCTGGGGTAGCAATACTTATATCTGACAAATTAGATCTCAGAGTGAAGGACATAACAAGAGATAATGAAGGCCACTTCATAATACTAAAGGGAACAATCCAACAAGAAGAAATAACCCTGGTAAATATATATGCACCCAATATTGGAGCACCCAAATACATAAAAAAGCTGCTGGAGGACATTAAAGGAGAGATTAATAGCAATACAATCATAGTAGGTGATTTTAATACCCCACTGTCACCCTTCGACAAATCATCTAAACAAAAAATCAGCAAAGAAATATCAATCCTAAATGACTCACTATACCAGATGGAATTAATTGACATCTTCCGAACATTCCACCCCAAAGCCACAGAATATACATTCTTCTCAAGTGCACATGGGACATTCTCAAAGATAGACCACATTTTGAGACATAGGCAAAGTCTCTTCAAATTCAAGAAGATAAAAATCATATCAAGCATCTTCTCAGATCATAATGGCATAAAACTGGAAATTAACTACAATAAAAATAATCCAAAGAAATCAAACACATGGAGACTAAACAACATGCTATTAAACAAGGAATGGGTTACCATAGAAATCAAGGAAGAAATTAAAAACATCCTGGCAACAAATGACAATGAAAACACAACAATCCAAAATCTATGGGACACAGCAAAAGCAGTTTTGAGAGGGAAGTTCATATCCTTACAAGCCTATTGCAAAAAACTAGAAAAAAGGGTAACAGATGATCTAACTCTACAACTCAAAGAATTAGAAAAGGAGCAACAAGAAAAGCCCAGTGTAAGCAGAAGGAAGGAAATAACAAAAATCAGAGCACAGATAAACGACATAGAGACCAAAAAAACAATACATAAGATCAACAAAACCAAGAGCTGGTTTTTTGAAAGAATAAACAAGATAGATGAACCTCTAGCCAGGCTAACCAAGAAACAAAGAGAGAGGACCCAAATAAACAAAATCAGAAATGAAAGAGGTGAAATAACAACAGACCCCACCGAAATACAACAGATTGTTACAAAATACTACGAACAACTCTATTCCAACAAACTGAACAACCTGGACGAAATGGACATATTCCTAGAAAATACAACCTTCCAAAACTCAATCAGGAAGAATCTAAAAATCTCAATAGACCAGTGACGTGGGAAGAAATTGAAACAGTCATCAAAAAGCTTCCAGCAAACAAAAGCCCAGGGCCTGATGGCTTCACAGGAGAGTTTTACCAAACATTCAAGGAAGAACTAAAACCTTTCCTCCTCAGACTATTCCAAAAAATCCAAGAGGAAGGAACACTACCAAACTCCTTCTATGAAGCCAGCATCACCCTAATACCAAAACCAGATAAAGACAACTCAATGAAAGAGAATTACAGGCCAATATCCCTCATGAACATAGATGCCAAAATCCTCAACAAAATTCTAGCAAATAGACTCCAGATGAACATCACAAAGATCATACACCATGACCAAGTAGGATTTATTCCAGGAATGCAAGGATGGTACAATATCCGCAAATCAATAAACGTGATACATCACATAAACAAACTGAAAGATAAAAATCATATAGTCATATCAATTGATGCAGAAAAAGCATTTGATAAAATCCAACACCCTTTCCTGATAAAAACTCTTAACAAGGTGGGAGTACAAGGATCATACCTCAACATAATAAAAGCTATATATGATAAACCCACAGCCAACATTATACTCAATGGGCAAAAACTAAAACCATTCCCTCTAAGAACAGGAACAAGACAGGGATGCCCACTCTCGCCACTCCTGTTTGACATAGTACTGGAAGTACTAGCCATTGCAATTAGACAAGAGGAGGAAATAAAAGGCATCCAAATTGGAAAAGAAGAAGTAAAGTTATCCTTATTTGCAGATGACATGATACTGTACATAAAAAACCCAAAAGACTCCATTAAAAAACTAATTGACTTAATAAATGAATTTGGCAATGTAGCAGGATACAAAATTAATGCCAAGAAATCCACGGCATTTCTATACACCAACAGCGAAACTATAGAAACAGAGATTAAAAAAGCAATTCCATTTACCATCGCACCAAAAAAATTAAGGTACCTAGGAATAAATTTAACTAAGGAAGTAAAGGACCTATATGCAGAAAACTACATGACACTGAAAAAAGAGATAGAGGAAGATGTAAAGAGATGGAAGAATATACCATGTTCATGGATCGGTAGAATCAACATCATCAAAATGTCCATACTTCCTAAAGCAATCTATAGGTTCAATGCACTCCCCATTAAAATACCAACGGCATATTTCACCGACCTAGAAAGAACTCTCCAAAAGTTCATTTGGAACAATAAAAGACCCCGAATAGCCACAGCAATCCTGAGAAAGAAGGGTAAAGTAGGAGGGATCTCAATACCAGACTTCAAACTGTATTACAAAGCCACTGTTCTCAAAACAGCCTGGTACTGGCACAAAAACAGACATATAGATCAATGAAATAGAATCGAGAACCCAGATATCAACCCAAATCACTATGCTCAATTAATATTTGACAAAGGAGGCACGAATATACAATGGAGTCAAGACAGTTTCTTCAATAAATGGTGTTGGGAAAATTGGGCAGACACATGCAAAAGAATGAAACTAGATCACCAACTTACACCATACACAAAAATAAACTCAAAATGGATACAGGACTTAAACATCAGATGGGAAACCATAAAAATACTAGAAGCATCCGCAGGCAGCAAAATCTCAGACGTATGCCAAAAGAACTTCTTCACTGATACTGCCCCTAGGGCAATGGAAGCTAAAGAGAAAATAAACAAATGGGACTACATCAAAATAAAAAGTTTTTTTACAGCAAAAGAAACCATCAACAAAACAACAAGAAAGCCCACGGTATGGGAGAATATATTTGCAAATAATACCACGGATAAAGGTTTAATCTCCAACATCTACAGACAGCTGATACAACTAAATAAAAGGAAGATGAATGATCCAATTAAAAAATGGGCAATGGACCTAAATACAATATTTACAAAAGAAGACAGAAAGAAGGCCAAAAGGCACATGAAAACATGCTCAAAGTCACTAATTATCCGAGAGATGCAAATCAAAACAACAATGCGGTACCATCTCACACCTGTCAGAATGGCCAACATCAACAAATCAACAAACGACAAGTGTTGGCGAGGTTGCGGAGAAAAAGGAACCCTCGTGCACTGCTGGTGGGAATGCAGACTGGTGCAACCACTGTGGAGAACAGTGTGGAGTTTCCTCAAAAAACTGAGAATGGAACTTCCATTTGACCCAGTAATCCCAATTCTAGGAATATATCCCAAGAAACTAGAAACACCAATCAGAAAGGATATATGCACCCCTATGTTCATAGCAGCACAATCTACAATAGCCAGAATCTGGAAACAGCCGAGGTGCCCGTCAGCTGATGATTGGATCCAAAAACTTTGGTACATCTACACAATGGAATACTATGCTGCCATAAAAAAGAAGGAATTCTCATCATTTGCAGCAACCTGGATGGAATTGGAAAACATCATGCTGAGTGAAATAAGCCAATCAATGAAAGAGAAACACCACATGACCCCACTCATTTGTGGATAATAAAGATCATTATAAACTGATGAACCAAAAGATAGATATAGAGACAGTAAAGCAACAAGCAGATTGTCAAATTACAACGGGGAGGGGAGGAGGGTCTGGGGGAGACAATAAATCAACCCAAGGACTTGTATACATGCATATAAGTACAACCAATGGACATAAAACTCTGGGGAGGGAGGGGATACATGGGAGGGAAGGAGGGGGGCAAAAAAAAAATCAATAAAATATGTAAAATAAATAAATAAATAAATAAATAAAAATAAAAAAAATAAAAAGTTAAAAAAAAAACAAAACAAAAAAAACACACAAATGCTAAGTACAGATGCTATGTCAGGCATGTGCTAAGATGATATACTCATGAACTCAGATTACCCTTGAATTTACCTACTAAAGGAAATACAGGTGTTAGTACCATTTTATAGATGTGGAAACTCTAGTTAGATCCTTCCCTGAAGTCTTACAGCTAAGAAGTGACAGTGCTAGAATTTAAACCCAAATCTTTCTTATTTAAAATTATTTGATCTTTTCGCTAAACCATATTCTCTCTCTCAGCATAGATAGCCCATAATGAAGAAGCCTGAAACAAATTGAAATAAGATGGCCTATTACATAGTAATTCAGGAAAAGTGACTGCCAAATGCATCTAATAATACTGAATTTTAAAAGCTTTTAAAGCTGGTATCCAAAAAAGTTGGAAAAAGATAAGAAGAGATCAAACAAAGGACTTCTGTGCATACATATGGGCCTAGCCAGTGGCCATGGACTATGGGGGCTGGGGAGGGGCATATCTAGGGAGGGGTTTAGGATGGGAATGGGGGAATAAGGACAATTATGTGAGACCATAATCAATAAAAAAAAGATAAGCAAAAACTGATTGTAAAAAAATAAATAAATAAAAAAATAAAAATAAAATAAAATAAAATATGCACCTCCATTGAAAAAGAAAACTTAGATATTTGACCTATCTACACTAAGAAAAGACCATACCTTTGTGATGCCCACCAGCCAATGAGGAGTGAGTATGCAAATTAATCCAACAAAGATGGGGGTTAATTTGCATAAGAAGGTGAGGGCGGGATGTTTGCCTCTTCGATCTGTACTGCCCCAGCCTCTCTGGCCTCTGGGCAGCATGGGAAAGCGGAAGAAGGCTCTGGGCCTGAGTGGAAAGGCAGCTCCAGCTCAAAGTGCAGGCTGCCAGGGCTTTTGTTTTTTAAATTCTGCTGCTGAAAAATTTGGCTTTACTTAAGAAATATTTAGTAACTTCTCCGGCCCTTCTTAAAAACCTTTATAATGTTTTAAATATATGTATATAAATAAAATATAGTTATTAGTTGTTATTTGATAAAGCTTTCTATGTGATTTCAAGTATATTGGATTGACCTATTTAAAAAAATATTTCTTTCAATGAAGATAAAATAAAAATTTTGAATCAATCCAGGGCCCTTGGAATGCTCCAAAAGCCATTCCTTGGTTAATGTCTTGATATTTAACTTGGAAAGAACAACAAATATATACATACATACTACATATTATATTATTTACTTTTTATAATTATTCTAAAAGATATAAATTAAATTTAAACTAGTTTTTATATTAAAAATTTGGTTCAGACTATAGAATTAATTCTCTTTCTTAAATTAGACCTCGGTTGAAATTTTACCACATGGACTATATAATATATTTTGAATTACTAATTTTTCTAGAAAATACACAAGAATGATTTTATCAAAAACAAATTACTATACTTTATGCATTTTGTTACCAATAACTATGTAATTTCTCCCAACTTAATTTGAACTTTAAATTCTTAGAAGCCTTACATTTTAGCTGGTAAATCAAATACTTAGCATTTCTCAGATTAATGATAACCACATTTTTAAAAAATAAAAGACATGCTGAAACTAGTTTGGCTCAGTGGATAGAGCATCTGCCTGCGGACTGAAAGATCCCAGGTTCGATTCTGGTCAAGGGCATGTACCTTGGTTGCAGGCACATAATCGGTGGGGGTTGTGCAGGAGGCAGCTGATCAATGTTTCTCTCTCCTCGATGTTTCTAACTCTCTATCCCTCTCACTTCCTCTCTGTAAAAAAACCAATAAAATGTATTTTAAAAAATAAAAAATGAAAATACAAGATATATTTAATTAATAGATTCAATTCTATCCTCTAGATTTTTCATAAGAAAAATTCAGATTAATATTTCAGTATTGTCATTTCAAAATATTTAGATATTTAATATATTTTAAACCATTTAATTTGGCAAACTCCGAAATTTTAAGTTGCCAAACAACTTAGAAAGCAAGCCTGTAGCTACTTGAATGTAAAGTCACCACATTCTTTCTGCTGGGGGAAATGTGACCAGACCAGCCCCCTCCTTCAATACAGAGCAAAACTAGTTTTCCTTGGGGCTGCTTAGATCTTTATAATTAATATATCAGTTATCTATATTTCAGCAATTTTGAGATTTAAAGCCAATTATTATTATCCAAGGCATTTACTTTGGCAAATTTTGTAACAGAGATAATTTATTGAATTTCTGGCAGCCTTATTTTTTTTTATTTATTTTTTTTATTTTTTTTAGGATGGCCATGTTGTTCGTCCCTTCGGGTGTGATATTTGGGTTGCTCTCACCCTTTGGCACTTGTGCCAGTGACCAGCCGTGAATATTCACGAACAGCTGGTGGTTTAGGCACTTGCTTTCGGTTCTTTGGGAATATAATGAGGGATGGAGTTTCTGGGCCATAGGCAACTCTCCTTAACCTTCTGAGGCCACTGCTATTTTTATTTATTGTTGAAAGTGTTTCAGATGACCCCCTTTTTTCCATTGATCCTCTGCTCCGAACCCCTTCCCCCAGGCCTTCAGTACACTATTGTCTAAAAATATGGCACGAGCCAAAACCGGTTTGAATCAGTAAATAGAGCGTCAGCCTGCGGACTGAAAGGTCCTGGGATCGATTCCGGTCAAGGGCATGTACCTTAGTAGCGGGCACATCCCCAGTGCGGGGGGCGGGGAGTGCAAGAGGCAGCTGATTGATGACTCTCTCTCATCAATGTTGCTAACTCTCTATCCCTCTCTCTTCCTCTCTGTAAAAAAATCAATAAAATATATTTTTTTAAATTAAAAAATAAACAAAAATATGGAACGCTTCATGAATTTGCATGTCAGCCTTGCACAGGGCCATGCTAATCTCTGAATCATTCCAATTTTAGTATCTCTGCTGCCAAAGCGAGCACCAGTTTCTGTTTTTTGTTTTGTTTTTAGAGTATTTTTATTGATTTCAGAGGGGAAGAGAGAGGGAGGAAGATAGAAACATCATCCGTGAGAATTGCAACCCAGGCATGTGCCCTCAATCAGAATAGGATCCAGGACCTCTCCGTCAGGGCACCAGTGTTCTGATTTTTTTTTTCCTTAATTTTTATTGTTCATATTATTACAAATGTCCCTTCCCCCCCTTCCCACCCCACCCTCTGCCCTTTCCCCTCCCCCCATTGTCCTCATCCATAGGTGCACAGTTTATGTTCAGTCTCTTCCCACATCCCCCTCTCCCCTTTTCCCCAAGAATCATCAGTTCACTCCCCTTCCATAACTCTGATTCTATTATATTCAACAATTAATATTGTTCCTCAGATTTTTTTTTTTAATTTCCTTGGTTTTTAGATTCACTTGTTGACAGTTACGAATTTGTTGTTCATAATTTTTATCTTTATTTACTTTCTCTTCTGAAAGAACCCCCTTCAGCAATTCATATAATTCTGGTTTGGTGGTGATGAACTCCTTTAGCTTTTTTTTATTAGTGAAGCTCTTTATCTGACCTTTGAATCTGAGTGATAGCTTTGCTGGATAGATTATCTTTGGCTGTAGGTTCTTACTATTCATCACCTTGAATATTTCTTGCCAGTCCCTTCTGGCCTGCATGGTTTCTGTTGAGAAGTCAGCTGACAATCGTATAGGTGCTCCTTTATAGGTAACTACCTGCTTAGCTCTTGCTGCTTTTAATATTTTCTCTTTGTCTTTTGCTCTTCGAATCTTAATTATGATTTGTCTTGGTGTGGTCCTCTTTGGATTCCTTTTATTTGGAGTTCTGTGTGCTTCCTGGACTTGTAAGTCCAATTCTTTCCCCAGGTGGGGGAAGTTTTCTGTCACTATTTCTTTCAATATGTTTTCGATATCTTGCTCTCTCTCATCTTCTGGGACCCCCATAATTCTGATGTTGGATCGTTTGAAGTTGTCCCAGAGGTTTCTTACATCATCTTCAATTTTCTGGATTCTCTTGCCTTCTAGCTTCTGCAGAGGAGTATCTTCTGGCTCTTTATGTTTCAAATCTTTGACTTGATTCTCAATTTTCTGGATTCTCTTGCCTTCTAGCTTCTGCAGAGGAGTATCTTCTGGCTCTTTATGTTCCAAATCTTTGACTTGATTCTTGTGATCTTCTATTCTGTTTTTAGGACTCTGTATAATAGTTTTTATTTCAGACAATGTATTCTTTATTTCTTGTTGATCCCTTTTCATATCCTCATAAGTCTCATTTATTTTATCAGCCTTTTCTAGGAAACTCTTGAAAAACCTTATAAGTGTGGTTTTGAACTCTATATCCAGTCGCTTTTGTCCTCCATTTCTTTCGTTTGTGATCTATTTGGTTTAGGCATTTTCGCAGGCAGCTTTCCTGATGGGGCGGGGTTTCAGGGTGGAGCCTACAGCTTTGGCTTCAGTCAGCCCTGCCCTATGTGACTCCTGAGACTCAGGGTCCTTCAGTACTTGTTGTAAGCGCCTCTGAGAAAAAGGCGCCCTCGATTTTCGCTTGCTGCCAAACAGTCAATGCTCTCCCCCACTGAGCCCGGAACTGGGGTTCAGTTCAGTTGGAAGTGGAGTTGGAGGTGGCGTTCAGAGCAGTCTGGAGCCCCTGTCTCCTTCCCGCCAGGCAATCCCGCGGCACAGCCGGCCGTCTCTGCGCGGCGCCGCCAGGACCTCCTTTCGCCTCTTCCCCGGGTTCAGCCTTTCAGCCCGGCTCCCTCTGTGTGAGCCTGGGTCCCCGGGGTCTGGCCTAGGCCTGGGGTTCAGAGCAGTCGGGGGCCCAGCACAGTCGGAGTTTTATCTCCTTCCCGCCAGGGAACGCCCGCCAGGCACTCCGCCGCCCTCCTCTCCTGCTCCGTCCTCTCCGCGCGCCGCGTGTCTCCGTACCTTAGGCTTTTCCAGCTCCTCCGCGCTTCCTTCTGGTTATCTCCTTGCTTCTTGTTGTAGAATTTCCAGTCAGTCGACTTTCCTGTAGTTCTGGGTGATGTCCATTTTATATTTTAGTTGTATTTTATTGAAATTGTTGCGTGCGGCTGCGGCTAGGTGTCTACCCGAGCAGCCATCTTGGATTCTCCCTTATTGTTAACTTTGGCTCTCAACTCCCACATCCTGCTTGCTTTGGGAAATTTAGCAGCTGACCTGGCTGCTCAGGTTTCCTTTCTTTCTTTCTTTCTTTCTTTCTTTCTTCCTTTCTTTCTTTCTTTCTTTCTTTCTTTCTTTCTTTCTTTCTTTCTTTCTTTCTTTCTTTCTTTCTTTCTTTCTCTCTCTCTCTTTTTAAAATAAAATATTTTTTATTGATTTTTTTACAGAGAGTAAGAGAGAGGGATAGAGAGTTAGAAACATCAATGAGAGAGAATCATTGATCAGCTGCCTCTTGCACACTCCCTACTGCAGATATACTGGCAACCAAGGTACATGCCCTTAACCAGAATTAAACCTGGACCTTTCAGTCCGAATGCTGATGCTCTATCCACTGAGCCAAACAGGTTTCAGCCAGGTTTCCTTTCTTAATGAATTAAAGTCATGCCACAATACAAATAACGTATTTTGCAATTTCAGCAAGAACCCACATGGTTAAAGATGACAATGGCACTTCTTTTCCTTGAGTCTGATTTTAAAAAGTGCCTTTTGACATTTCAAATTCTTTATCCTTGAGCATACAAGCTAAAAAATTGAATGATATTTTTGCCATTGAACCAAATTCTTCTCCATTATAGTCTGGGTTAAAACGAAAGACTTTCTTGAACACTTGGTTCATGACCTCCAAGGCTTGGTAAAACTTTGTGAGCAGTGAATTTTTTTTTTACCAGTGATTAACTTCTTTTCTTCGCTCTGGTGAATTTTCTTCTCCAGATATCCTTGCATCAGAAGCCATCAATTCCAGGTCTTTCTCAGCATTTGCTAGGGTTCAGGAATCTGGAGAAAGGGCTGTGACACAAATTAATAAGAGGTTTGAGATGAAATATTAACTTTGGCATCATAAGGAAAAGCCAGGGAGGCTTAGCTTTAATAACTAAGCTTTCTGAATATCCAGACTCAAAGCTTTTATTCCCACATTATTCCCTATAGTAAAGTAGATATACACATCAAAGGTAAAGTCTGGTAAACAGTAAAGTATAAATAGGTTGGGAGAAATGCCTACAGCTGTCCAGCAGCAGGTAATAATATGCAGATTTTTAGCCCTGCTGAACCTTTTGATGAATTTCTTGCATTTATGACCTGCTGGAATAAGCCTCCAACATATTAGCAGAATGAGTAAGAGAAGGTATTGGGAGAAGAGGAAGGAGGAGGGTCCAATGGCTAATGTTCTCAAACCTCTTGGTGAGTCAGGGCTTTGACTGTTCTGAGAGGGTGGAAAGGCCTCAGAAGGTTTGAGGAGGTGAGTGCAGTGAGAGAATGCAGAGAACTCGAGGGGTTCCTATCAAACCTGCAAATGCCGGGTGGTTGCACTGCAAGTAGTGAGAAGGACCTGGCTCAGAACAGGGGTAAAGGTTGAGTCAGGAGAATTTGTGGAGGGGTTAGATGTGGGTTCTGAGCAGAGAGGAGTCAGGAAGGACTCTATGGCTTTGGTGAGAGCAATCCACAAATGGGGATGCTGGGGGTGAGGGGAGAAGCAACTTAGGGGGCTTAAAATTGAGAGCTCAGTTTGCACAGGTAGGTTTGAGAAGCTTATTCAATTGTAAAATGGAGTCAGATGTGAGCAAGTGGACAGATATGAACATTACAGAGAAACATGAACATGGAAGAGAGGAATGAACATGAAAGAGACATATGAACATGGGAGAGAGGTATGGACATGGGAGATAGGTATGAACATGGGAGAGAGGTATGGACTTGGGAGAGACATATGGACATGGGAGAGAGGTATGGACATGGAAGAGAGGTATGAACATTACAGAGAAACATGAACATGACAGAAAGGTATGAACATGGGAGACATGAATATTGGAGACAAGAACATGGGAGAGAGGTAAATATATGTGGGACAAAGGTATGAACCTGAGTCAGAGGTATGAACATGAGATATAGAAATGAACATGGGAGAGAGATATGAACATGGGAGATAGATTTGAACATAGGAGAGACATGAACTAGGATAGAGGTATAGGCATGGGTGTCAATCCCACTAGATGGACCTTACATCGCTGGGGCTGCCCAGTTAAGCAAGGAAATGAGAGTCCATAGAGAAGATATGAGTCATGGAAACTAAGAAAGGAAATTATTCAAGAAGGAAGGAATTCAACTGTGTGAGGGTGGGTGGGCACTGAGATTGCCATTGGGAAAATGTAGGCCACTGGTGATCTTCAGCATGGCCTTTCAATGCCAAGGAAGATTGGTGAAAGTGAGGTACACAAAGGAAGGTGGGAGGAGTGGGGAGTGTGAGGTGCTCATGGGAAGAACATATATGATGGTAGTGAGGTGATGGGAGAAGCCTGAGAATATGCCCTGTTAAAAGGAGACCTGTTCTGTTGTGAAGTAGACAGTGAGGAGATCTGTGACACAAACCCAGGCAAGAACTGACATTGGGGACAAGAGTAGGAAGACCCTGTCAATCTTGTGAGGAATCCCAAATCATGTAAAGAATTTTAAAGGGAATGGACCATGTTCACATGTGCTCTCAGAAGAGGTCACTGTGACTGCAATGCAGAGTGGGTTAAAGGGCAAACCAGAGAGATTCAATTGAAGTAGATGACTGGGGAAATACATGAGGAAAATGGAACTTTGAATGTGTATTGGAGAGTGAGAATGAGCTGGGTGAATCTGAATTTCTTGGTTTATGCACTTGGCAGTAACTTTCACTGTCCTTAGTACAGTTTGGCACATGTAGATGAAATGAATGCAAAGTGCCTGGCATTGTTTTTAGCTCTTTGACATAACTATCCTGTTATCATCTGTTTTACAAGCCCCAGTCTTTCTTCCAGGTCTAGTTCAAGAGGAACACTCCCAGCTCCCCCAAGTAGGGTGTGTCTTCCCTCCCGGGTATTCTAGGAGATGTATAAAACTTTACTCATCAGTTCACTAGGAGATTCTGATTGCCTCTCTGGCTGCCCCACGGTGCCTAACACAGAATAGATGCTCTCCTAATGTGTGTAGATGGATTGACATGACGAGTGCTTCTCTCCATGGTCTTGCTCTTTTGGGGTTTCATCATGAAAGTGTTGAAAGCAGCCAGCTGTCCTTCCTCCTGATCTCAGGACTTCCTCCTGATCTCAGGACTTCCACCTCGCTATGAGGCCGGCTGTGGCAGAGCTGCCCGTCCAAAGCTGGAGCCGGGGAGGCTCAGCCATTATTTTCCTGCCTCAGGGCAAATTGAAATCCAGTGAATTCTGTGCTTCCCTGTGACTCCCAGAGGTAATCATCTTGCCATGGAGAGTTTTGTCATAGAGACAGGCATCTTTTGCATTTTCCCAGAAGGCAGAGTTCTTTCCCCTTCCCAGGGAGGCAAGCTCCAGACACCTGCTTTGAATCTACAGAAGACCTTCCCAGCTGGGAAGAAGACCTAGAAATATCAGCCAGAGCCCAAACCGGTTGGGCTCAGTGGTAGAGTGTCGGTCTGCGGGCTGAAAGGTCCCGGGTTCGATTCCAGTCAAGGGCATGTACCTTGGTTGTGGGCACATCCCCAGTAGAGGGTGTGCAAGTGGCAGCTGGTCGATGTTTCTCTCTCATCGACGTTTCTAGCTCTCTATCTCTCTCCCTTCCTCTCTGTAAAAAAACAATAAAATAATAATAATAATAAAAGAAATATCAGCCAGAGGCTTTGTTTTTATCTGTGAAAAGGTTGGAGCACCTTGGGGTACTTAATGGCAAATGTAGTGTCTTGAAGCTTCCTTCAGAAGTGTCATTAGGCTTCATTGGGTCTCAAAGGAGCCTCAACAGGTCAAATGTGGAGCCCTGTTGTGGAGCCTTTTCCAGAAGTCACACCACTGGCGTCACGATAACCATCAAGAGTTAAAACATGTGAGGCTCCCAGCTGGTGTGGTTCCCTTGGCTGAGCAACCCAAAGGTTGCTGGTTCCATTCTGGTCAGAGCACATGCTTGAGTTGGGGTTCAATCCCCAGTTGGGGAGTATGGAAGGCAAACCGATGAATGTTTCTCTCTCTCAGCTTCCTCTAAATATGTCCTTGGGTGAGAATAAAAAAAAAGGGGGGGGGGACTTGTATGGTATTTTTTTATTCAAATTTCTTTATTGATTAAGGTATCACATATTTGTTCTCATCCCTTTGTTCCCATCTCAAACCCCTCCCCACACATTCCTCAACTCCCTGTTGTCCTTGACCACTGGTTAGGCTCATATGGATGCACACAGTCCTTTGGTTGATCTCTCTTCTTTATCCCTATCATCTCTTACTCTCCCTCTGAGTCTGACATTCTGATCCATGCCTTCTTGCCTCAGGTCTGTTCTTGTTCATCAGTTAATGTTGTTCATCATTTCCCTTAGAAATACACTTATAAGAACCGAATATTAGACAAGTAATAATGGTTATGCTGAGAGGCAAATGAATCAGTCTGTAGTAAGTTTCTTTCTGGGCCAGCAGTTCTTTTGAGTCCCAATTTCAATGTTAAACAGTTCCTTATGCGTACATGTCAGCAATGATATTTCAGTTCTGGATGGTGGACAAATGGTGATAATGCAGGTCTACCCTCTCTGGTTTGGTCCTGGGCAATCTGTAGTGACGCTCAGCTGCTGACTGCTAGTATGGCAAGGCGACATCAGTGTCTTCCATCTCTGGACTGCTGCTCTTTTGTCTTCATGGTTGGAGTAGTCCTGTCAATTCCTCTCTGTTACAGGAATCCACATGGTCTCAGAGTTGTTTTCTGAAAATATACAGACATATGCTCGACTAAAAGTCAATAGAGGAAGTTATGTGGTATTTATGATGTGTCAATAAGTGTCCTGCATATGGCATCTTATTTGCACAAAGGCACTCATGGGCCCCTGCCTGAGGGTGTTCCTGTTTTGCTGCCTTTCAAAGGAGCCTAAAGGGTTTGCTGGACTGTGACTGTGACTGTGACTGTTACTGTGACTGTGACTGTGACTGTGACTGTGACTCTGTGTGGCCTGGGACATGTTTCATAACTTCCGAGGTGCAGAGGCGGTTATCAGGACAATAAAACCTAAAGGCTTTGGGCTTAAGGGAGAGCTACATAGGGTCCTGTGAGCCTGTCCGCAGACTTCTGAAGAGCCACGAGGGGCAAGAGGATGTGTGAAGACAACAAAGCTCTGTAAGCCAGCTATGACTATCTTTAGCCTTTACGTTTTAAGACTTTAAAATCTGCATGCTACCTGGTATGGTTGAGGTTCATTAAAGACAGACTCCTGAAAACCCAGGCTTCCCCTTAGTTTTGCCCCAGAAGCCAGACTCCTGAGAACCCAGGCTTCCCCTTAGTTTTGCCATAGAAGCCATTGCTTTAAACTCTGTCAGGGTTCCTGTGGTGTTTACCTCACTATTTCCAGGTAACAAGTCTGTGGTGCTATTTCATGGCTTACTGCTTTCAAAAGGAACTTCAGTTCTTTTATATCTCTCTATCCAGTCTTTCCTATATGGTTTATCACAATCTGGGTTATATCTGTTGTCACTTCTTCCTGTGGTATGACTATAAGAAATATTTTTCTTGCCCTTGCCTATTATTTTGAAAGGCACCTGGTATACCTGGAGTCACCTGTTGTGTTAAACAGATAAGATGGAATCTCAGTAGACTGAACTCCTGTTGTTGATCTCGAGAGCTAGGGTCCAGGAGCCACACTGTCCATCCCTACAGACCTGGCCATTCTATTCCACCAGGGATCCTCTGTCCACTACCATAACCATATCACCTCTGTGGGGAGAACTGTTACTTGGCCTCTGTGATGCTCCAGGACCTCATCTTTCCTGTTGAAAACAGAGACTCCATTGCAAGGGCAGGATTTCCCTCTTTACCTCTGGCTGACACGATGCTTTTTGAAGACTCTGATGTTCCCGTCATTGATGTGATTCTCAATAGAATTCTCAGTCTTTGGAGAAGCTGTGTTTTTTGACCTTCAAGGTCAGGTGGTGAGTGAGCTGTTTGAATATTCTTTCTCAATATCTGGGTTCCTTCCTCTAGATGTTGAGGGAATTTATGGCATTTATTTACTCATGCTGCCACTGAGTTCAGGTTCAGGTGATGGAGTGAACAAATATTTAGAATCACTTCCAGATGTTTGAGCTCGTGCCTAGAGGGCAGAATGTGGGTAAGAACTGGTGAATAATTTGGTCTGATCTTTAATGATGTTCCTCCCTCCCAGGTCTAACACCTCAGAGTTCATACCCACACAGATTCTATGGGTTTTTTTCATGTGAAGTAGCTAAAACCTGTAGATTATATTGGCATATCAGTCTTCCTTCCTAGGGTCTGACTTGGTAATTGGGTGCTCTGGGGGTTCTATTAAAGACCCTGAGGCAATAGGGGGTTGGGGTGGTTTATGAAGAGAGTGACTATTGCTTGCATCCTGGATAAGTTTATGATAGGGTTCTTTAAACATGGGGGAACAGCCTCATCAACTGGACTGAACGTTACTTGTGCTGACAAGGGATTCATAATGAGTCTGTGGGTTTAAGATACTCTGAGACTTCTAAATATTCCCATATGTCTTTATTACAATTCTTAAGATGCTGTCTATCAGTCAATCCTTCAACTTTCACATGAGATCAGAGGCCTGATATAGCTATATAATTTCAATAAGTGTACAGCCTGATATAGCTATATAATTTCAATAAGTGAAAATAAGTATAATTTCAATGTGTGTGTGTGTGTGCGTGTGTATATGAATACAGATTATATACATATGCATGTATGTATATGTAAAGAGGTGAAGATTATATATATATAAAATATAGATGAAGATTATAAGATATAGAACACTTCCAGCACCCAGAGGCTCCCTCACAACCTCTCCCAGTCACTGGCAGCTACGCAGAAATCTTAATTCTTCTGAGCACTTTGTCAGCATAGATTATTTTTCTTGTGTTTGAATGTCATATCAATAGAATCTTAAAGGATGTATGTATGTATGTGTCATTATTTTGGGAGTGGCTTTTTTGCTTTACAGTATGTATGTGAGATTCACTCATTTTTGCATTAGGTCTTTTTCATTGCTTTGTAGTATTCCATGAAATAGACATGAATTTATTTACCATTTCTATGGTTGATGGACTTCTGGATTGTGTCCAATTGGGGATATTGTACATAAACTTGCTGTGAACATGTCTTTGGTGGACGTATTTTTGTTGCTTATAACTTACTTCTCTGGGTATATACTCAGAGTGGAATTGCTGAGTCATAGGGTAGGTGTGTGTTTAGCTTAAGTAAATCCTGCCAAAGAGGTTCTGCAGTGGTCTTGGCAGAAGAAATGGGAGTTAGAGCTGTTCTACATCTTCCAAAGCACTTGGCATTGCCAGCCTCTTTCATCTTAGCCATGCTAGCCTGGCTGAGTGGCATCTCATGATGGTTTTACTTTGCATTTCTATGATGACTAATGATGGGTATCATTTCATGTGCTTCTTGGTCATTTGATAGCTTTCGTTTGTGGTGTGAGTGTGTGTGCACATGTGTGTTAAGTAAGGATGTAATTTAACTGGCATTGTAATGTGACAACTTATATTCTTAAGCTTTGATTTTAATTTTTTTTTTTCCATTAGCTTCTTTATCTCTTCAGCTGCAAGAGGTGAGGGATTACTCATAGTTCAGTCATAGATAGTTCCTAGTTCTTGTACCATGCCTTGTGCCAATAAATGATAACCCTGAGCTTGCTCTTTTATTCTGCTAAATTATCTCTTACATTTCTATGTCACTCCACCCCAATAAATGCCTTTCCTGCCATTCTATATCAGCAAACATTTGGTCCTCAAAGCCTGATTTTCTAGAAGATCAGATTATTCCAAATGAGAACAGTAATAATTATATTAACTACTATTTTACCACGATCCATATGCTGCTGCAGTCACTTTTATAGCCAGCTGATCCTCATGCTGGCAAATGAATCTGATAGAGCCCAGGTCACATCCTCACACATCCCTGCTACAAAGGAGTCTGAGAAGGCCCATTTCTTGCTTGCCCATGGCAGAGGGGAGGGATTGGAGGAGAGGGTGTTCATAGATAGTGGGCAGCCACAAGATAGGACAAAATCCACTGTGGATTTAAAATTTTAGTTTTTAAGACAAAATGTTTAAAAATTGCTGGTGTAGATGATCTCTAAGTTCCTTCTAATGCATCATCATCATCATCATAAACTAGTTAAATGAGTTCTTTAAAAAAATCTTTATTGTCAAGAGTATTACAGAAGTCTCCATCCCCCCCTCCCCCCCCCCAGCCCATTCACGCTATTCCCACCCTGCCCCAGACTTCTACCACCCTATTGTTTGTGTCCTCAGGTAATGCATATGTGCATATAAGTTTTTTAGTTACCTCTTCCCACCCCCTCTCCCTGCTTTCTGATGGGATTCATCTGTTTATTTCATGTTTCTATGTCTCTGGTTCTATCTTATTCATCCATTTATTTTGTTCATTAGATTTCTTGTTCATTAATTTTAATTTAATTAATTAATTTAACAATATTTTTATTGATTTTAGGATGGCAGGGAGAGAGAGAGAGAGAAAAAAAAACATTAATGATGAGAGAATCATTAATGATGAGAATCATTGATTGATTACCTCCTGTATGTCCTTTTCTGGGGATTGAGCCCACAGCCTGGGCATGTGCCCTTGACCAGATCAAACTGGGACCCTTCAGTTTGTAGGCTGATACTCTATCCATTGAGCCAAACCAGCTAGGGCAGTTTATTTTAATTTTTTTATTCAATTGTTGGTAAATATGTATTTATTGCCATTTTATTGTTCATATTTTTATCTCTTTTCTTCTTCTCCTTCTCCTCCTCCTCTTCTTCTTCCTCCTCCTTCTTCTTCTTTTTCATAAAGAAAACCCTTCAACATTTCATGGAATACTGATTTGATGGTGATGATCTCATGTAGCTTTTTCTTGTCTGTGAAGCTCTTTATCTAACCTTCAATTCTAAATGATAGCTTTGCTGGGTAGAGTAATCTTGGTTGTAGGTCCTTGCTCTTCATCACTTTGAATATTATTTGACTCTCCCTTTTGGCCTGCAATGTTTCTGTTGAGGAATCAGCTGATAGTTGTATGGATGCTTTCTCGTAAGTAAGTAACTGTTTTTCTCTTGCTGTTTTTAAGATTCTCTCTTTGGCCGAGACCGGTTTGGCTCAATGGATAGAGCGTCAGCTTGGGGACTAAAGGGTCTTGGGTTCGATTCCGGTCAAGGGCATGTACCTTGGTTGTGGGCATATCCCCAGTAGGGGGTGTGCAAGAGGCAGCTGATCGATGTCTCTCTCTCATCGATGTTTCTCTCTATCTCTCTTCCTTCCTCTCTGTACAAAATCAATAAAATATATTTTTTTAAAAAAAGATTCTCTCTTTGTCTTTAACCTTTGGCATTTTAATTATGATGTGTCTTGGTGTGGGCATCTGCACTTCCTGGACTTATAAGTCTATTTCTTTCACCAAGTAGGGGAAGGTTTCTGTCATTATTTCTTCAAGGAGATTTTCAATACATTGCTATCACTCTTCTTTTTCTGGCACCTTCATGATGCAAATGTTGGTATGTTTAAAGTTGTCCCAGAGGCTCCTTACACTATCTTCATATTTTTTATCTTTATTTTTGCTCTTCTGGTTAGGTGTTCCTCCCCCATCACCCAAGCTGGGCATTTTAGGTGCGCCCCTTTGTCATCTTTGTGAACTGTCTTGCTGTAGTTGAGCTTTGATTGCTATTAGCTTCACTGGGAGGAAATGACTTCCAGGCCAATTGGCTATGAGTTCAAGCTGTGACTACAGTGGAAGAGCTGCCATGCAGGAGACACTCCTATGCAACTTGCTTCAGTGAGGCTTTGGTGCTCTGAGTCTGACCCTGGAGTGTGTTGCTCATGGATATGTAGAGTTGTAATCTGGCACAGCCTGAAGCTGTCCATTGGGTACAATGGTTCTGGGGCCCTTCTGGAAATTCAAAGCCAGCCACTGCCTGTGCCCTATTTGGGCCCCTAGCCAGGATTACAGAATGATCTGCAGATGGCTGGTACTTGTATTGGGTTTAGAAGTACCCAGAAGAGGCCAAGATGTGAAGCAAGGTAGGCCACTGCCAGTGTTGGACCTGGGGCCTCTTATTAAGTGGTATGGGGCTTGCTGACACCAGCTGCTGCTTGCTTGAGAAATTTTAATGAAGTTTGAAGCCTGAGCCAGGACAGGCCATTCATATGGAAAAGACTCCTCAAACCTTGTGATCGAAAATTGAGTAAGGTTGCAAATTGGATGGGGCAGAGTCTCAGGGAATCACCAGGGTAGAGTAAACAGCGTGAGCCAGATTGATGGAAACTCAGATATGGCACCTGTCAAGCAGCTCTTCAGTAAGGGAGGCCTCAGTATAGGAACAATGATTCCTTCTAGCACTTTTGTCTAGGAGAAAGTTGTCCTGGAGGTCTTTTCCTGATGCCAGACAATTAAGTTACTCCCCATGTGTCCCTGGATCCTTTCAAGCTGCTACCCCAGCACTGGAGCTCAGAGGAGATGAGTATGAGTAATTCTGTCAATTACTTTAAGAGGAACTGCCTGGGTCTTCAGCAGCCTCCATGTCACTCAGCTGCAATCCCAGCTTGTCACTGGGAGATCTCATCACAGCACTGGCATCCTGGGCTGAGGGGACAAGCTATTCATGTGGAAAAGGGGCTAGGACACTTTGCTCCTCTGGGGAGGCCTCTGCAGCCAAGTAATCCCTCTCAATTAAAAACATACCACACATGGGTGTTGGAACAGCCCGTTTCACACCACTACCCTTCCTACCAGTATTGATGTGCTTCTTTAATTCTCTAGTTGTAGGACTTCTATTCATCCAGAATTCAGGTGGTCCTGAATGATGGTTGTTCTGTATTTTAGTTACAATTTTGATGTGATTGTGAGAGGCAGCAAGTCCTGGCATTTACCTAGTTCTCCAACTTGGTTTTCTCTCTTCATTTAAAGAGTTCTTAACCAGTAATATGAAGGTGCTAGATATGAGAGTTACATGCATTATCTCATGCACTCTCTGTCTTAGTAAATAGATTCTATTATCTCATGCACTCTTTGTCTTAGTAAATAGATTCTATTATCTCTGTGCCTTGGTTTTATTACCTGTAAGATAATTGCAACAATATGGGTAAGGTTTTGTGAATGTTAAGTGGTTTAATACATGGCAGGATGCTTGGTAGTGAGTAAGCACTAAATAATGACATTATATTTATCACCACCCTGACCAAAAACCCTCCAAAGCTAATTTGTATCCTCAAATGCTTTGTTGAGTTCAGGATATGAAATGCCTCCCTCCTCAAGCTGCCACAGAGGTAGAAGGGCTGAGGGCCTGGATTCTGTGTCCCTGAGATCTTTATCATCTCCCCATCTTGTCCTGGGCTGAATGCTGTCAGAGAAGCCTAGGGGCAGGCCCAGAGCATCAACCTGATGTTTGATCCTGAACAGACCAACAAGTCAGAGTAAGACCTCATCAACTCATATGGAGGGAAAGTGCAGTGAGAATGTGGGGGTATGATTGGACACCAAGTAATTCAGAGGGCATACTTTCCAATAAGAGTCTCCCAGCCAGACATTTAAATGTGCAGGGAGGGCAGAGACACAACACCCAGAGAGACCAGCTGGAGTCTGAGTCAGGTTCTACTCCCAGCTCCATGCCAGCTTTGCTGATTTGTCTGAAGACCTCTGAGCCCATGGTGTTTCCATCTTTGAGGTGGGAAGATGGGTGACTGTGTTTCCAGGATCTCTCTATTCTGATCATGGCTGGCTGACTTCACCCTGAGGGCATGTTGTATGGGCCACCCACAGGGCTCAGAAGTTTTGGCTGAG
This sequence comes from Pipistrellus nathusii, assembly GCA_963693515.1. Classification (NCBI taxonomy): domain Eukaryota; kingdom Metazoa; phylum Chordata; class Mammalia; order Chiroptera; family Vespertilionidae; genus Pipistrellus; species Pipistrellus nathusii. Next base: position 18,631,232 of record OY882859.1, read on the forward strand.
TGGGTTGTGGGAGCTGTTGTTTGGAGGGGCAGTCTTCACAGGTACTTACCTGGCCTGAGATCTGAGCTGAATTCTGCTCTTCCCAAAGGGATTTACATGAAGCCCAAGACCCCATAGGTCCTGGTCTCTCTATGCTGGGCCTGAGGAAGCAGGTGATGAATGGCACCAGGTGAGTCTGGAGGTGGAGTAGGACCCATGGGTGCAGCCCCAATTGCTGAATCAGAAGTTTCAGTCTGTAGGCGGCCCTCACTTCAATCTCAGTGGTGGGTGGCCAGCAGCCCTCACTTCAGTCTCAGAGGTGGGTGGCCAGCAGCAGGTGCAGTGGCTGCTTTAGGCAGCCCAGATGCCAGTCCCAGCTCAGCTACTGACCACTTGGTGACCTTGGGCAAGTCCTTTCCTCTCTCTGGGTGACTTGTCCACATGTGTAAAGTGGGATGTTGGGCTAGGTGATCCCCTATAAACTTTAGCCCTATAATCTAATGACCGTGGACTCTGCACTTACCTTTTCTATGGGTCACATTCTCATCTGTGAATGGGAACATGTGAGAGAAGGAGCCTGGGAGAGGATGCCATCCACCTATGGTAGAGGGTCTTTTGAGCATCTCCCTTGATCCCAAACTAGGTCTCTGAAGCAGGCTGGGCCTGGTCTGTGGTCCATCCTACAGATGGGAAAGTTCACAAGGGCTCCATGGAGCTCTATGTGGCTGCATGGGAGCACCAAGTACTTACTGGCCTAGGAATTCTGGCTTCACGGGCCAGCAGGGCACTGGGAGGAGGAGGAGAAAGGGGTGTCCTCAGAGCAAGGCCTTTCCAGGATGCTGGCAGAGGGCTCTGATGGACAGTCAGGGACGAGCATCACCCCCAAGGACTGGAAGGAGAAGGAAGGATGCCCTGGAAGCTTGTTGTTGAAGGATCTCATCCCTCTGGGAACTGAGGAATCTGCCATGGAGGTGGTCTTGAAGAAGATCCGGGAGCTCTCTGATTCGGTGAGGGGAGAGGAGGGAGGGGAGGGCAAGGTCATGCAGTGGGGAGTGAAGAGGGTGGGGACAAAATAAGACTTTCTGTTTGTGTTTTATGAGTCAGTTCCTAGGTCTTACTGAATAGCTGTGTTCCCTGGTGGCATGGGATAGTTCCCCTGTCCCCTTCAAGTCCCCCACCAGCCTCCTGGATTTCACCTTGTGCCAAGAGATACGGGTGAGGGTTGGAGAGTCCTAGTGCCCATTTGGTCTACAAATCTTGTTGCCTTCTTGCCTTTCTGTTGTTTTCCTCTTTTCCTAACTGGGAGCACAGTAGTACTTACCGCATGGAGACACTGTGAGGATTCAATGAAATGACACAATGCCCAGCCATTCTGGTCTCTTTCTCTGCCTTGACAGGACCAACGGGACCCCTTCATGGTGGCCGACCTGGGTGTGCTGGCCAGCCGCCATCAGGCTTTCTGCCAGGCCCTGCCAAGGGTTTCACCCTTCTACGCAGTGAAGTGTAACAGCAGCCCCTGGGTGCTGCATGTCCTGGCCGCCCTGGGCACCGGCTTCGACTGTGCCAGCCAGGTGAGCGTGGGCCACTGCCAGTTGCCTCTTTCATAGGCCTGACATTCCTTGGGAAAAAAAGGCTAATTTCCAGGAGTCTGGAAGTGGGGACAGCAGCCCATAAAGAGTGGCTGATGTGTGTGGTGCCCAGTTGTATGTGAAAGAATAAATGAATGAAGTAGGAGTGGTCCACCCTCCTCTGGTCTAGGTGACGAGGGCAGTCAGCCTGAGCTAAGGAGTGAAGGAAACACACGCTTTAATCCACAGACCCTGTTCTGTCCTGGCACAGCCATTTCACTTGAGTATCAGTTTCTTGGTCTTTAAAATGGGTTCAGTCCTCACTGGTTTGGCTCAATGGATAAAGTGTTGGTTGGCCTTTGTACTGAAGAGTCCCAGGTTTGATTCCGGTCAAGGGCATGTACCTTGGTTGCGGGCATATCCCCAGTAGAGGATGTTTCTAACTCTCTATTCCTCTTCCTTTCTCTCTGTAAAAAAAAAAAATCAATAAAATATATTTAAAAAAATAAAATGGGTTCAAGTCTAAGTTCCTTAGAGCTTAAATAGCACAATATGTGCCCAGCTCTGGGCCAGATGCACAGTAGGGGCTAGTAGGGGATAGCCCCTCATGCCCGGGGTTCCTGTGCCCAAAAAGCAGGGCAGCAGGGAGGCAGCCCCTTACTCTGGCTTTGCCCCTGCAGGTGGAGCTGGAGCAGGTGCTGAGCCTGGGCGTGGCCCCCTCACGCATCATCTATGCCCACCCCTGCAAGCCCATCTCCCACCTGCAGTATGCTGCCCGCCATGGGGTGCAGCTCCTGACCTTCGACAGTGAGGAGGAGCTGAGCAAGGTGGCCCAGCACCACCCTGGGGCCAGGTGAGACCAGCAGGCCTGCAGGCAGGTGGGGCCTCAGGGAGGAGATGAAGGCTGTTCCGTGGAGACTAGGAGACTCCCAAGCAGCAGCGAACAAGAATGTGGGTCGTGTGTCCCAGTGCCTCCCCAGTGCCCACTCATGTCAAATAAAGGTTTCCTGTGTCTGCAAAAACACTGGCAGAGCCTGGCATTAGGAGGTCTAGAGTCAGCAACCTCGTGGGAAAAGCACTCTCGTAGGATTCAGGAAGTCCAGGGCTCACATTTCTGACTCACTTGTCAGACTTACTTGTTCTTGAGAAAGTTATTTAACGTCTTTGATCCTGTGACAGGAGGTCTGCTGAAAGGATGTTTATAATTTAGTCCTTTTCCTGCTTTTTCTTGCCTGGGCAGAAGTGTGCAAGAAGTAGTGTAGCCCTATATTGTTTGCCTCAGTGGATAGAGTGTCGGGTCTGTGGACTGACAGGTCCTGGGTTAGATTCATGTCAAGGGCACATGCCCAGGTTGCAGGCTTGATCTGTAGTAAGGAGTGTACAGGAGGCAGTCAATCAATGATTCTCTCTCATCATTGATATTTCTATATCTCTCTTCCTCTCTTCTGCTCTCTGAAATAAATTTAAAAATATAAAAATTTTTTAGAAAAAATAGCGTGTTCCCTCCCTGGAATTCCATGGCTGGACAGTCCAGAGGACTGAGGCAGGGGTAGAGGGAGGGTAGAGGGAGTTTGGTTGGGGGCAGAAAAGCATTGAGGCCTGGGGTTCGTGTGTCTAAGAATGCCTGTCACCCTCACACCCTCTCCTAGGCTGGTCCTCCGATTGTGGACCGAGGACAGCAAGAGCCGCGTCCCTCTGAGCGCCAAGTTTGGGGCCAGCCTGGAGCTGTGTGGACACTTGCTCAAGTCCGCCCGAGACCTAGGCCTGGCTGTGGTGGGAGCCAGGTAAGAGCCCGGACTTCCTCTCCTGCGAGGCAGGGCTCCTGGTCCCCACTCCTGTCCCCAGCCTCTGACTAACTGGGGGGCCTTGTACCTGGTGGCTCCATGTGGTCCTCAGAAGAGGAGGTGGATGCCAGCTGCTGGGAGGATAGGGCAAGCAAGGCACTGGCTTTGGGAGCAAAGATTAATGGGATGCCGAAAACTTTGTACTTGAGATAAATAATGTTTTAATACAGTATTTAAAAAAATTAATGCAGAATAAATCCATGATGAGAGAATATCAAAATTTTAAATCAAGACAGGATTGGCATTTCTGATTTTCATTTTGCTTCTGAGTCCAATTACACTTTATTAATCTTGTCTTTATTTAAAGTTTTTGTATTTTATTCATCATGGATATTTTTGCATCAGTGGGTTTGATCTCTTGATGGGATGTGTACAGGAGGCAACCAATTGAGGTCTTTCTCTTTCTCTGTCTCTCTCCCTTTCTCTCTCTAATATATGTGTGTATTGCATGAAGGTTACTTCTGTTAATTGCTCAGTGCTTTGGTGCCCTCTTGAATGTTGCACCAGAGGGGTGCCCTCCCTCACCTCACCCCACCTGCCCCTGATTGGGTCCTCTGCCCTCCAGATGGGTGGTTTGAGATTTGGGGTTCAGATCACATGCATCCCAAGGAGGAAAAGAAGGGAGGATTTGAGAGGGGTGGCTAAGAGAGGTGAATGCCACACAACCATGAGAGCCCCAACTCACGGACTGTCATGTTGTATGTTGTATGTGTCTCTGGGGTCCCCATGTGCACAGCCAAGGCTGTGGTTTCTGTGGGTGCCCACGAGCTCCATGTAGTCACACGTGTCTCCATGTCTGTGTCTGTCTGGATCACACTGTGCCTGTGTGGCTGTTTCCCGATGTGCACCTCCTCCTGCTGATGCTTGTGTTTCCTTGTATGTTCCTGCCCCGTCACTGCACTGCGCTCAGCTTCCACGTGGGCTCGGGCTGCCGGGATCCCCACAGCTTCACACAGGCCATCGCCGACTGCCGGCGCGTGTTCGAGATGGGCCGTGGGGTCGGGCATGACATGAGCCTCCTGGACATTGGAGGGGGCTTCCCCGGAGTGGAGGGCTCTGAGCTGGAGTTTGAAGAGGTAAGAGGGGAGGAGGGGGCGTCTGGGGTTCCAGCCTGGATTCATTGCACAGAGTGTGTGTTAGTGCACAGGGAGCTCTTGGCACTCAGGCATGTGGCTGCATGCAGCTGGGCTTTGTGCTGGTTGAGAGGTGTCTGATTCTACATGCGTGGCCTGTGCGCATATGCATGTGTATGTGTATGAGTGTAGCTGTGTGTGTGTGTGTGTGTGTGTGTGTGTGTGTGTGTGTGTGTCTGTGAGTATGCACATTCAGTTCTGTGCCTTCTTTAGACTTGTTGTTACCACCCCTGGTAAGGCTACCGTCAGATAGAGGTGTACTTACTGTGTCCCCCACACCCAGGGGGCAGTCCCCCTTTGCTGATCACCTACTGATTTCAGTGTTTCCAAGTCAGACCTCATGGTGCTGCAGCCTGGTCAATAGACTTGTGCCCTCGGTCACCCCTCCCCTCTGGGCCACAGTTTCACCTGTTTCCTCCCCTGCTCAAGGGGATGCTGACACCTTCCCACAGAGCTGTCGGGGGAATGAAGAGAGAAGACGCAGGGAAAGACCCTGCATAGGAACTGGCCTCACAGGGCTCGGGTCTGTCCCCACAGATGGCGAGAGCGATCAATGCTGCCCTGGCCCAGGACTTCCCCGAGGGAGCCGGCATTGAAGTCATTGCGGAGCCCGGCTGCTTCTATGCGGCATCTGTCTACGTGGCCGCCGTCAACATCATCGCCAAGAAGGCTGTGCTGCAGCCTGGTGGGTGGGCCCGGACTGGGCTGGGAGCACTCTGTCCCACGGTCCCCAGGCCTCGGGGGCAGGAGGAGCAGAGGGTCTGAGTTCCACCCTGGCTCCACATTTGGGGAACAGATGCTGTGATTTAGCTACAGGGCAGAACCTGTCAGTAAGATTATTGTGCTGTTCTCAGACAGCCTGGAGGGAGGCATGGGGGTCTGTTCTCTCTGTGCCTGGAGGGGAAGTCTAAGGGCACAGCCTCCACTCCCAGTCTGCACCTCACTGTTTCCAGCCAGCATTTTCTAACTAACAGGCATATAGTTTTATAACAAAAAATATGGTCAGTAAATACTAATTTTACAGCACACACATGAAGGAAATATTATGGATATCATGGCCTGGAGGTTAAGGGTGACATTTGTAGGGTAACAGTAAATGATATTGAGGTCACCATCTCAGGAGGGTTTTTGATTGTTTGTTATGTGGGGGTGCAGGTGGGGCAGAGGAACAGTGGGAACTCAGAGAACAGGCCTGATGTGCAGGTGGGCAGAAGAGGAGTGAGAATCTAGAGAACAGGGCTAATTCTGGCTGGGGGTCAGGGAAGGTTATCCAGTGCCGGGCAGAGGGCCTGGGCTGGTCCTACGGGTGCTGGACTCAGTGCTGATGGTCAGTGGTGACACCTGGCTGAGCACAGTCCTGTCTTTTCCCTTCTCCCAGGAGGCCACCGGAAACTGTTGTACTATCTCAACGACGGCCACTATGGCAGCTTTCGATCCTTCCTCAGGGACCGTGTCCCCAGGATGCCAATTGTGGTGAAGGTAAGGAGGCCCAGACCCTGACAATACTGACATCAGACCTCTTTCCTGTGAGGCAGAGATCCCTCTTACCTGTGAGGCAGAGTGCAGAGTCTTAGATTGCACATGGCTTTGCAGATTGTCATACCACATGCGTGTATAAGGGTGTGCACAAGCATGTCTGTATGTTTTTGAATGTGCACTTCTGTGTGTGTGTGTGCATTTTTGTGTATGAGCATGCTGACTGACAACTGTGCAGGTAGGTGGTAGACAGGTCCATGGTCCTGAGTGGGTATGTAAGCACATCAGTTTGCTTCTGGGTTTCCATGTGATCTCTCTGTATGCCATGTGTGAATGTGTGTGTGTGTGTGTGTGTGTGTGTGTGTGTGTGTGTGTGTGTGTTTTATCTGGATCATTGAATGTTGGGATACAGTAGTCCTAGGAAATGGAGAGTCTCCATCTTGCTTCTCAGTAGACTCATCTGCGAATGACCCCGATGGTTGGCAAAGGCCAGACGATTGAAATCAGGCCTCTCATGGGTTGGGACGTGGCATCAATCCTTGGTTAAAACTCCTCCAATGTGACTCCAATGTGCAGCTGAGTTTGACCCCATAATTTGAGTGATTAATGACTTAAATCTCTTGCTTTTAAAAATGGGAAACAGAGTCCCCAAGTATCTGGCCTTGAGATTTGGCAGGGCTAGAATGTGTCACTTGAGTGAATATAAGCTCCATGAGGGCCGGGTCAAGAGCAGTGCTTGGCACATAGGGACTGGTTGGTGTGGGTGACGGCCTGTGTCCTTGCTGTGCCTGGGGGTGCTCTGCTGGCTGAGGGCATGGGCTGGGAGGGTGAGTGGGGGCAGGAGCTCTTCCTTCCCTGATTCCCACCCCTGTGTCCCTGCAGGAGTTCTGCTCAAAGCCGCCCCTCTTCCCCTGCACCCTTTATGGTCCCACGTGCACTGCCTTTGACAAGTTCTTCAATGAAGAGGTGCAGCTGCCTGAGCTGGATGTGGGTGACTGGCTCATCTTCCCCTCCATGGGCGCCTATAGTGCAGTCCTGAGCTCCACCTTCAATGGCTTCCTGCCTGCCTCCATCTGCTACATCGTGGGACCTGAGCTCAGGTATCTGAGGAGCGCTCAAGGATTTGAACTTGGCACAGGGAGCTGATGGCTAAGATCTGGATTCCCAGGTCCAGGAAATACCATACTCCTCACTGGACACAGAAAAGATCCAACTGACATACACTGCCTATGGGGTGACCCGTTATACCCATTACCCATAGAAGTCCAAGGCAGCCCATCTGGGCATCTGTGACAGCTCTGACATTTAGACACCTCTGTGTACACAAGTTGACATCTTTAAGGCCCATGTAACCCTAAAGTCTTGGCCAAGTCCGCACTCTACTCTGACCATTTGTGGCTGTTCCCTGCTTCCCTCATTCGAAGCCACTTCCCTACCAACTTCAAGCTCTCTCACAGGCTCTGCCCAAGGGGCTCCTGTTATCCAATCTAGGGTTCACTCCCCGAGGTGATGGGGGCTTCTAGAACACCCCTTTACTGGTACAATCTTTCCACAGGAGCCTGCTGCAGACAGCGCCTTAAGCTGGGACATGGCAGAATGGAAGGGTTCCAGACACTTGGTGCGCCCACCTGGGAAAGCTTGGGGCGGAGGTGGGGGTGGGGTGAGGAAGAGTAACTTGGGAAGCAGAGGTTTGGTTGCCTCTGAAATGAGGCAACTTTTCAGGTTCAAAACCATTTTCCCCCCAATGATGGCCTGAAATACAGGCAAATACTTCTGGGCATAAGATTCCAGCCTTGTGCTTCTTACCCCTGAGCCCTGCAGTGGGATAGGCTTGAGAAACTGTTATTATTACAACATGTGCCCCCTGAAGGCCATGACCTGGAGTGCTGAAGCAATCTGCCTTGGCTAGTACCTTGAGATTCTTAAAAAATATACATTTAAAATTTTGATTTTTAGAGAGAGAGAAAAGGAAAGACAGACAAATATTGACATGAGAGGGGGACATCAATTGGCTATCTTTTGCATAGCCCTCACTGGGGATTAAGGCAGTCCACAACCTATGCATGTGCCCTGACCAGGAATAGAACCAGCAACCTTTTGGTGTTTGAGAAAACGCCCAACCAACTGAGCTCCACTGGCCAGGATTCATCCCTCCTTTTATCCAGTCAGTGACCCCTGTGTTGTTCCAGAAATGTTCACATGCACTCCAGGCACCCATTCTACTGCCAAGAACACCGGCTCTGAGTCAGACCTGTAGCAAATCCAGGCTCCACCACAAACTGGCAGTGTGGTCAGAGCCTCAGTTTCTCCATCGATGGCATGAGAATGATATTAGTTAGTACCCTCCTAGCATGGCTGTTGAGGGGATTAAGTCAGATAATGCAAAGCCTCATTCAGGTCAGTTCATGTCCAGAACCCTGCTTCAGGTTGGCCTTGATCCTAGATCTTTCCTACACAGAGACCACTCCCTGCCCCCTTTGTCTGGGCATCCTCAGGGAGCATGTATTGCATCGAGCCATACAGGCATTGGGCCAGGCATGTGGGTGACTGTCCTGGCATTGGCTTTAAGAAATCCCCAGTTTGACAGGTGGGAGGACAAGGAATGGGAATATCCAACTCCAAAATAAGACAGGTACTACTGTGTGTCTCCCAGGTGTAGAAACTATATTTGGGAAGTTCTGAGCTGAGAAAAGAAAACGAGTCCTACAGCAAGGACATTGGCAGAGGTAGGGCAGTGGTTCCCAGAGGCCAAAGCCACTCACCTCCTGTGTCCTGTATCCTTTTTCAGCTTCACCTGATGTGACTTCTCTGATCCTCAGCTCCTGCAAATGGACCTCGGCATGCACTTGAGTCAGCCCCACCAATCGCACTGCTGCCTCCACACTCAGCTACGACCAGGGGCATCTCCAACATCCTTATGGTAAAGACATTTCAGCTCCAGGCATCAGAGGAAAAAGAATGGGCTGCAGATGCCACCTAAGAAAGCCAGAGGGCTCTAGCAGCCTTCAGATCCTGTTACTCATTTGTCTACTCACAGATTCTGAAATTTAAGCTAGAAACAACCACTTTTATTCCATTAGAGGTGTCTGGAAGAGTTAATATGAGTCAGCTTGCGGTAAAAATAAAGTTACATTCATATGCAAGAATTGATGGAGTGTTTTGTGCTCTGCTCTATAGGTGTTGCCCTGTGGCCTTTTGGATATCAACTCATCTGCCCATTCATTCATGAATCCATTCATCCATCCATTGATCATTCACCAGTCTTCCCATCCTTTCATCCATTGATCCATCTGTCTGTCCATCCATCCATCCATCCATCCATCCATCCATCCATCCATTGACCGTCAGTTGATCAATTTATCCAACTGTACATCCATCCATAAAATAAAATGTGAGGGCCAAGTCTGTGATGGTGTTATTTTAGGCAAGGTTATACATGATGAATAAGATATGCAAAACCCATTTTTATGGAGCTTACCTTCCATTTTCTTCCATTGGAAAAATCAGAGCAAGAACAAACATATAAATGATAAAATGAAGTGGAAGCAACAAATATTCTAAAGAAAAATTAAAGCAAGGCAAAGGGATATGGAAGGATAGGGGATGGCGCATTTTTTTTTTTTTTGAGAAAACATGTTTTCATTGATTTTAGAGAGCAAGGAAGGGAGAGGGAGAGAAAGACCCACATTGATCAGTTGCCTTCAGTATGGGATCGAACCTGAGATCTGAATATGTGCCCTGACTGGGAATTGAACATGGGACTCTTTGGTGGATGGGGTGATGCTCCAACCAAGTGAGCAACACCAGCCAGGGTGAGAATGGTGCTGTTTTAAATAGAAGGTCAGTGAGGTCTCTGAGGATTTGGGATGTGAACAGAGACAAAGGGAACTGTGTGTGGCTAGCTGGGGGCAAGCTGACCTGTGTGGATGAGTGCTAGGGTCTTTCTCAGCATCTCCAAGGGTTGGGAAATATGGAGAAAAGGCTGTGATGCAAATTAATAAAGATGCTAGAGAAGAAATATGAATTTGGAGCCATGGGGGAAAGCCAGGGGAGGCTCAGCTTAGTCACTAAGCTCCCAGAATCTTCAGACTCAAAGCTTTTTATTACCACATTTTCTCCTATAGCAAAGCAGATATACATATCAAAGGTAAGGTTTGGTAAACAGTAAAGTATAAATAGTTTGGGGGAGATGCCTACAGCTGTCTAGTAGCAGGAATTAACATGCAGATTTTCAGCCCTGCTGAAGCCAAGCCCCAAGATCGATCAACCTTTTGATGAACTTCTTGCATTTATGACCTGCTGGAATTAGCCTCCAGTATATCCCCCTTCTTTGGTTTAATAAATTTAACCAGAATGTATGATATTTTCAGAGCTTGGGTCTTTTTTAGATTTTTAAATTCAATGGAAAGGATAGAGTTCTATCATGTCCTTTTAAATTGTTGCCAGGCATAAAGGAATCAGTCTGCAGTAAGCTTCTTTCTGGGCCAATAGTCCTTTGAGTCTTCTTACCAATGCCCCACAGTTTTTTATGGGTTCCCTTTCCACTCACTGTCCCTTGTGACATGACAGCTGCAAGAAGCCACCCATTGTCTTCACTATCAGAAAAGTGTAAACAAAGATGGAACACTGCTGAACTTTGAGCCCTTGGCAAGGGCCAGAGCTATGCACCAATTGTTTAATCCAGACTATGAGGGAGATATTAAAGTTACATTAGGATGCAATCATATTATGCAAATTACTTCAGGACAAAGAATTGCTCAGATACTGCTTTTACCTTATGTTCAGCAAGGCTAAGCTATAAATAGGAAAAGAGGAATGCAAGGATTTGGAAGCTCAGACATCTATTGGATACATAAAATTAGCAAAACCCATCCTATGATTAATTTAAGAATAGAAGGAAAGCTATTTATTTATTTTTATTTTTTTAATTTTAATATATTTTATTGATTTTTTGCCCCTCCCTCCACCCATACATACCCTCCCTCCCCAGAGTTTTATGTTCATTGGTTGTACTTATATGCATGTATACAAGTCCTTCAGTTGATCTATTATCTCCCCCAGCTATCCCTCCCCTCCCCACTGTAATTTGACAGTCTGCTTGTTGCTTTACTGTCTCTATATCTATCTTTTGGTTCATCAGTTTATAATGTTCTTTATTATCCATAAATGAGTGAGGTCATGTGGTGTTTCTCTTTCAATGATTGGCTTATTTCACTCAGTATGATGTTCTCCAATTCCATCCAGGTTGCTGCAAATGATGAGAATTTCTTCTTTTTATGGCAGCATAGTATTCCATTGTGTAGGTGTAACATAGTTTTTGGATCCAATCATCTGCTGACAGGCACCTAGGCTGTTTCCAATTCTGGCTATTGTATAATAGATTGTGCTGCTATGAACATAGGGGTGCATATATCCTTTCTGATTGGTGTTTCTAGTTTCTTGGAATATATAAGGAAGCTATTTAAAGGTTTAGTAGATACTGGAGCAGATGTCAGTGTTATCAGCAAAGAATTCTGGCCTCCAAGTTGGTCCGTGGTAGAACCTATGGGCTCAGTTAGAGGGGTGAGAGTTCCTGATAACACACAACATAGTGCTGCAGTGCTAAGTTGGCAAGATAAGAAAGGACAGACAAGATGGTTTTAGCCCACATAGTCTCTGGAATTGCAATCAATTTATGGGGCTGGGATGTTTTAGAAGGTTTACAAGTTTGTATTATTAGAGGCAAAGAACAGCAGTTAATAACTCAGATGGGATATCTGACTTGTCAAGGCTTAGGAGAAAATAATCAGGGAATTAAAGAGCCATCTAAGTCAAAGGAAACCGAGGAAGATGAAGATTAGGATATCATCCTTTTTAGGAGTGGTTACTGCTCAGTCTCCTCAGCCCCATGCTGATCCTGTACAATGGAAAGATGATAGACCTATATGGGTGGATCAGTGGCCATTAACCAAGGAGAAATTAGGTCATATTCATGAATTAATACAGGAACAAATAGAAACCGGTCACACAGAGCCTTCCAACAGCCCTTGGAATACACCTATATTTACTAAACCTAAGAAGATGGCAGGAAAATAGTGATTGTTACATGATTTTAGAGTGGTCAATGCTATCATACTATGCATATCATGGGAGCTGTCCAGCCTGGACTCCAGTGCCTTCTCAAATCCATCTAGATTGGTTTTTTATAGTAGTAGATCTTAAGGATTGTTTTTTCACCATTCCCATGGCAGCTCAAGATAAACAAAGATTTGCCTTTTCAGTGACATCTGTTAATAACATAGAACCCATGAAAAGATAGAAACACAAAGTTTTGCCTCAAGGAATGGCCAATAGTCCCATCTTTTGTCGAAAATATGTAGCTCAAGCTGTTCACCCTTTGCATCACAGTTTTCCAGACATTTGAAGGAAACCTCTCCTTATTTCCTTCCAGAGTAATTTCTAGTCTACCTTTAGAAAGTTTCTTTTAAAAATCTTATTTCTTTCCTTTATACCAATGCAACCTACATGGTTGCTTTGCAGATGCTGGCTGATACTGCTGCCTACATATTAAGCGATTCTCTATTTATGGTGACTACTAATGATTGGAATTAATGCTTGAATAATAACCCCCAGTTTACCCTGTAAATATTAGCAGGAGAGATTTTGAAATTTAAAATTTTCTCCTTTTTAATAATTTATTTCTAAATAGCATTCTTTTTTGCCAGTGCTCATTTGCATAAACAGAGGGGTCATGGGAGGTTTCAGTAACTTTAAGCAAATTTTTACTTTGGCTTTTGTTAAACCTAATTGCTTATAAAGATATTGGCTTCATTATATAACAATTTATATGAGACCTTGATTATAGTTAAGAAAGCGAATTTATTATGTAATTAAAGTATGTACCTCCATTGAAAAAGAAAACTTAGGTATTTGACCTATCTACACTAAGAAAAGAGTAAGATGCAAATTGATCATACCTTCGTGCTGCCCACCAGCCAATCAGGAGTGAGTATGCAAATTAACCCAATAAAGATGGTGGGTTGGTTTGCATAAGAAGGTGAGGGTGGGCCAGGGCTGGATGTTTGCATCTTTGATCTGCATTGCCCCAGCCTCTCTGGCCTCTGGGCAGCATGGGAAGCAGAAGAAGGCTCTGAGCCTGAGTGGAAAGGCAGCTCCAGCTCAAGTGATGGCGGTGCTGGCAGCCAGGGGAAGGAAGGCCCATTCTTCATGCATTGGGCTACTAATGAAGTGTAAGTGATGTCCCACTCCCTATCTTATTTGAGTACAGGCTACCAGGGCTTTTCTTTTTTAAATCCTGCTGCTGAAAAATTTGGGTTTACTTAAGAAATATTTAGTAATTTCTCCTGCCATTCTTTTTAAAAAAAATATGTATTTTATTGATTCTTTACAGAGAGAAAGGGAGAGAGATAGAGAGCTAGAAACATCGATGAGAGAGTAACATCGACCAGCTGCCTCTTGCACACCCCCTACTGGGGATGTGCCCGCAACCAACGTACATTCCCTTGACCGGAATTGTACCTGGGACCTTTCAGTTCGCAGACCAAAGCTCTACCGCTGAGCCAAACCGGTTTTGGCTCTACTGCCATTCTTAAAAAGCTTTATCATGTTTTAAGTATATGTATATAAATAAAATATACTTATTAATTGTTATTTGATAAAGCTTTCCATGTGATTTCAAGTATATTGGATTGGCCTATTTCAAAAAATATTTCTTCCAATGAAGATAAAATAAAATGTTTGAATCACTCCAGGGCCCTTGGAATGCTCCAAAAGCCATTCCTCCGTTAATGTCTTGAAATTTAGCTTGGAAAGACAATCAAATACATACATACATACATACATACTATAGATTATATTATTTACTTTTTATAATTGTTCTAAAAGATATCAATTAAATTTAAACTGTTTTTATATTAAACATTTGGTTCAGACTATAGAATTAATTCTCTTTCTTTAATTAGACTTTGGTTGAAATTTTACCACATGGACTATATAATATATTTTGAATTACTAATTTTTCTAGAAAATACACAAGAATTATTTTATCAAAAACAAATTACTATACTTTATGCATTTTGTTACCATAACTATGTAAATTCTTCCAATTTAATTTGAATTTTAAACTCTTAGAAGCCTTACATTTTGGCTGGCAAATCAAATACTTAGTATTTCTCAGATTAATGATAACCACATTTAAAAAAAATAAAAGACATGCCAAAACTGGTTTGGCTCAGTGAATAGAGCATTGGCCTTTGGACTGAAAGGTCCCAGGTTCAATTCTGGTCAAGGGCATGTACCTTGGTTTCAGGCACATCACTGGTGAAGGGTGTGCAAGAGGCAGCTGATCAATGTTTCTCTCTCATCGATGTTTCTAACTCTCTATCCCTCTTGCTTCCTCTCTGTAAAAAAATCAATAAAATATATTTTAAAAAATAAAAATACAAGATATATTTAATTAATAGATTCAATTCTATCCTCTAGATTTTTCATAAGGAAAATTCAGATTAACATTTCAGTATTGTCATTCAAAATACCTAGATGTTTAATACATTTTAAACCATTTAATATAGCAAACTCCGAAATTTTAAGTTGCCAAACAACTTAGAAAGCAAGCCTGTAGCTACTTGAATGTAAAATCACCACATTCTTTCTGCTGGGGGAAATGTGACCAGCCCAGCCCCCTCCTTCAATAAGGAGCAAAACTAGTTTGGGCTGTTTAGATCTTTATAATTAATATATCATTTATCTATGTTTCAACAATTTTGAGATTTAAAGCCAATTATTATTATCCAAGGCATTTACTTTGGCAAATTCTGCAACAGAGATAATTTATTGAATTTCTGGCGGCCTTATTGTTAACTTTGGCTCTCAACTCCCACATCCTGCTTGCTTTGGGAAATTTAGCAGCTGACCTGGCTGCCCAGGTTTCCTTTCTTAATGAATTAAAGTCATGCCACAATGCAAATGAAGTATTTTGCAATTTGAACAAGAACCCACATAGTTAAAGATGACAATGGCACTTCTTTTCCTTGAGTCTGATTTTAAAAAGTGCCTTTTGACATTTCAAATTCTTTATCCTTGAGCATACAAGCTAAAAATTTGAATGATATTTTTGCCATTGAACCAAATTCTTCTCCATTATAGTCTGGGTTAAAACGAAAGACTTTCTTGAACACTTGGTTCATGACCTCCAAGGCTTGGTACAAACTTTGTGAGCAGTGATTTTTTTTTTTACCAGTGATTAACTTCTTTTCTTCGCTCTGGTGAATTTTCTTCTCTAGATATCCTTGTATCAGAAGCCATTAATTCCAGGTCTTTCTCAGCTTCATCAACCATTTGATGAACTTCTTGCATTTATGACCTGCTGGAATTAGCCTCCAACAGATGAGCAGAGTGAGTGAGAGGAGGCATTGGGAGATGAGGAAGGAGGAGGATCCAAGGGCTAATGTTCTCAAACCTCCTGGTGAGTCAGAGCTTTGACTGTTCTGAGAGGGTGGAAAGGCCTCAGAAGGTATGAGGAGGTGAGTGCAGTGAGAGAATGCAGAGAACTCGAGGGGCTCCTATCAAATCAAATGTTGGGTGGTTGCGGTGCAAGTAGTGAGAAGGACCAAGCTCAGGAGAATTTGCTGAGGGGTTAGAGCAAAGAGGAGTCAGGAAGGACTCCATGGCTTTTGGTCAGAGCAATCTACAAATGGGGATGCTGGGGGTGAGGGGAGAAGCAACTTAGGGGGCTTAAAATCGAGAGCTCAGTTTGGACAGGTAGATTTGAGAAGCTTATTCAATTGTCAAATGGAGTCAGATGTTAGCAAGTGGTCAGACATGAACATGGGAGAGAGGTATGAATATGAGAGAGAGGTATGAACATGGAGGAGACATATGGACATGGGAGAGAGTATGGACATGATAGAAAGGTATGAACATGGGAGACATGAATATTGGAGACATGAACATGGGAGAGAAGTGAATATATATGGGACAGAGGTATTAACTTGAGTCAGAGGTATGAACATGGGATATAGAAATGAACATGGGAGAGAGATATGAACATGGGAGATAGATTTGAACATAGGAAAGACATGAACTAGGATAGAGGTATAGGCATGGGTGTCAATCCCACTGGATGGACCTTACATCTCTGGGGCTGCCCAGTTAAGCAAGGAAATGAGAGTCCATAGAGAAGATATGAGTCATGGAAACTAAGAAAAGAAATTATTCAAGAAGGAAGGAATTCAACTGTGTGAGGGTGGGTGGGCACTGAGATTGCCATAGGGAAAATGTAGGCCACTGGTGATCTTCAGCATGGCCTTTCAATGCCAAGGAAGATTGGTGAAAGTGAGGTACACAAAGGAAGGTGGGAGAAGTGGGGAGAGTGAGGTGCTCATGGGAAGAACATATATGAAGGTAGTGAGGTGATGGGAGAAGCCTGAGAATATGCCCTGTTAAAAGGAGACCTGTTCTGTTGTGAAGTAGACAGTGAGGGGACCTGTGACACAAACCCAGGCAAGAACTGACATTGGGGACAAGAATAGGAAGACCCTGTCAATCTTGTGAGGAATCCCAAATGATGTAAAGAATTTTAAAGGGAATGGACCATGTTCACATGTGCTCTCAGAAGAGGTCACTGTGACTGCAATACAAAGTGGGTTGAAGGGCAAACCAGAGAGACTCAACTGAAGTAGATGACTGGGGAAATGCATGAGGAAAATGAGACTTGGTATGTGTATTGGAGAGTGAGAATGAGCTGGGGAGAAGGATGAATCTGAATTTCTTGGTTTATTCACTTGGCAGTAACTTTCACTGGGATGGAAAAGCTGGCAGAGGTCATATTGGAGGTAAAGGTCCTGAGTACAGTTTGGGATATGTGGATGAAATGAATGCAAAGTGTCCGGCATTAGTTTTATCTCTTTGACATAACTATCCTGTTATCATCTGTTTTACAAGCCCCAGTCTTTCTTCCAAGTCTAGTTCAAGAGGAACACTCCCAGCTCCCCCAAATAGGGTGTGTCTTCCCTCCCGAGTATTCTAAGAGATGTATAAAACTTTACTCATCATTTCACTAGGAGATTCTGATTGCCTCTCTGGCTGCCCCACGGTGCCTAACACAGAATAGATGTTCTCCTAATGTGTGTAGATGGATTGACATGACGAGTGCTTCTCTCCATGGTCTTGCTCTTTTGGGTTTCATCATCAAAGTGTTGAAAGCAGCCAGTTCTCCTTCCTCCTGATCTCAGGACTTCCACCTCGCTATGAGGCCGAGGCAGCCATTATTTTTCAATCTGCCCTGAGGCAGCCATTATTTTCCTGCCTCAGGGCAGATTGAAATCCAGTGAATTCTGTGCTTCCCTGTGACTCCCAGAGGTAATCATCTTGCCATGGAGAATTTTGTCATAGAGACAGGCATCTTTTGCATTTTCCCAGAAGGCAGAGTTCTTTCCCCTTTCCAGGGAGGCAAGCTCCAGACACCTGCTTTGAATCTACAGAAGACCTTCCCAGCTGGGAAGGAGATCTAGAAATATCAGCCAGAGGCCTTGTTTCTATCTGTGAAAATTGAAGGTGTTGAAGCACCTTGGGTTACTTAATGGCAAATTTAGTGTCTTTTTAAAAATATATATTTTATTGATTTTTTTACAGAGAGGAAGAGAGAGGGATAGAGAGTTAGAAACATCGATGAGTGAGAAACATCGATCAGCTGCCTCTTGCACATCCCCTTCTGTCCTAAGTCTGATCCTCTATCCACTGAGCCAAACCAGTTTCAGCCAAATGTAGTGTCTTGAAGCTTCCTTCAGAAGTGTCATTGGGCTTCATTGGGTCTCAAGGGAACCTCAACAGGGAAAACCTGGAGCCTTGTTGTGTAATCTCTTCCAGAAGTCACACCACTGGCATCATTATCACCATCATGAGTTAAACATGTGAGGCTCCCAGCCAGTGTGGTTCCTTTGATTGAGCAACCCAAAGGTTTCTGGTTCCATTCTGGTCAGGGCACATACTTGGGTTGGGGTTTAATCCCCAGTTGGGAAGTATAGAAGGCAACTGATAGATGTTTCACTCTCACATTGATGTTTCTCTCTCTTTCTCAGCTTCCTCAAAGTATGTCCTTGAGTGAGGATAAAAAAATAAAAATTAAAAAACTAAAAAAAGGACTTATGTGGTATTTTTTTGTTTAAATTTCTTTATTGATTAAGGTATCACATATTTGTCCTCATCCCCCAATTCCCATCCCAAACCCCTCCCCACGCATGCCCCCACCTCCCTGTTGTCTTTGACCACTGGTTAGGCTCATATGGATGCACACAAATCCTTTGGTTGATCTCTCCTCTTTATCCCCACCCTCCCGAACCCTCCCCCTGAGTCTGACAGTCTGATCCATGCCTCCTTGTCTCCGGGTCTGTTCTTGTTCATCAATTAATGTTGTTCATCATTTCCCCTAGATGAGTGAGATCATGTGCTACTAAAATACACTTATGAGAACCGAAAATGAGACAAGCAATAATGGTTATGCTGAAAGGCAAATGAATCAGTCTGTAGTGAGTTTCTTTCTGGGCCAGCAGTTCTTTTGAGTCCCAATTTCAATGTCAAACAGTTCCTGCCGGAAACAAATCAGTTAACTAAAAGAGAGATGCTGACAGGAAGCCAGGAAGGCTGGTCAACAACCTTGATTGCTCTCACCACTCATCCTTTAGTTGAGACATTGCTAGCTGAAGCAGCCTCCACCTTGTTTGTCTCATGTAAGTTTTTGTTATTTCCTGCTTAAGATGTTTTCCCCAAAGCCTCAATAAAAGGGATGGTAGGGCCAGAGCAGGAGTAATTTTCCCACTAGAGTTGTACTACCAGCTGACCCCCCATATTGCTAAATTGAATTTCTTCAAGTCTCAAGTCTTTTCATTTGTGTGCGGCCCTTTTCCAGAACCTGAACCCTGAATTGGAACTCTTTACACACAAGTCGTGAAAGAGATTCCTACAAGTTCCTAATGTGTACATGTCAGCAATGATATTTCAGTTCTGGATGGTGGACAAATGGTGGTAATGCAGGTCTGACCCTCTCTGGTTTGGTCCTGGGCAGCCTGTAGTTATGCACAGCTGCTGACTGCTAGTATGGCAAGGCGACATCAGCATCTTCCATCTCTGGACTGCTTCTCTTCTGTCTTCATGGCTGGAGTAGTCCTGTCAATTCCTCTCTGTTACAGGAATCCACATGGTCTCAGAGTTGTTTTCTGAAAATATACAGACATATTCCCCACCAAAACTTAATAAAGGAACTCACGTGGTATTTATAATGTGTCAATAAGTGTCCTGCATATGGCATCTTATTTGCACAAGGGCACTCATGGGCCCCCGCCTGAGGGTGTTCCTGTTCTGCTGCCTGTCAAAGGAGCCTAAAGGGTTTGTTGGACTGTGACTGTGACTGTGACTGTGACTGTGACTGTGACTGTGACTGTGACTGTGACTGTGACTGTGACTGTGACTCTGTGTGGCCTGGGACATGTTTCATAACTTGCAAGGTGCAGACGTGACACCAGGACAATAAAACCTAAAGGCTTTGGGCTTAAGGGAAAGCTAGGTAGGGTCCTGTGAGCCTGTCTGCAGACTTCTGAAGAGCCACCAAGGGCAAGAAGATGTGTGAAGACAACAAAACTCTGTAAGCCAGCTATGACTGCCTTTAGCCTTTACGTTTTAAGACTTTAAAATTTGCATGCTGCCTGGTATGGTTGAGGTTCATTAAAGACAGACTCCTGAGAACCAGCGTTTCCCCTTAGTTTTGTCCCAGAAACCATTGCTTTAAAATCTGTCAGTAGTGCCCCTGTGGTGTTTACCTCACTATTTCCAGATAACAAGTCTGTGGTGCTATTTCATGACTTACTGCTTTCAGTAGGAACTTTAGTTCTTTTATATCTCTTTATTCAGTCTTTCCTATCTAGTTTATCACAATTTGGGTTATATCTGTTGTTACTTCTTACTGTGGTATGACTATAAGAAATATTTTTCTTGTCCTTGCCTATTTTAAAAGGCACCTGGTATACCTGGAGTTACCTGTTGTGTTAAACAGATCAGTTCTGCAGTCAGTGGAACTCCTGTTGTCCTGGGGAGCCCAGGGCCCACGAACCACACTGTTCATCCCTGCACACGGGGCCATTCTGATCCCACCTGCTCTCCACTGTGGTAACCACATCACCTCTGAGGGGAGTACTGCTACTTGGCCTCTGTGATGCTCCAGGACCTCATCTCATCTTTCCTGTTGAAAACAGAGCCTCCATTGTAAGGGCAGGATTTCCTTCTCTATCTCTGGCTGACACGGTGCTTTTTGAAGATGCTGATGCTCCCTTCACTGATGTGACTCTCAATACAATTCTCAGTCTTTGGAGAAGCTGTGTTTTTGATCTTCAAGGTCAAGTGATGAGTGAGCTGTTTGAATATTCTTTTTCAATCTTTGGGTTCCTTCCTCTAGATGTTGAGGAAATTTATGGCATTTATTTACCCATGCTGCCACTGAGGTTAGTTTCAGGTGATGGACTGAACAAACATTTAGAACCACTTCCAGATGATTGAGCTCGTGCCTAGAGGGCAGAATGTGGGTAAGAACTCGTGAATAATTTGGTCTGATGTTCCTTAAATGATGTTCCTCCCGCCCAGGTCTAACACCTCAGAGTTCATTCCCACAAAGATTGTATAGGTTTTCTTCATGTGAAGTAGCTAAAACCTGTAGATTATATTGGCATATCAGTCTTCCTTCTAGGGTCTGACTTGGTAATTGGGTGCTCTGGGGGTTCTGTTAAAGACCCTGAGGCAGTGGGGGATGGTGGGGTAGTCTATGAAGAGAGTGACAATTGCTTGCACCCTGGACAACTTTATGATAGGGATCTTTAGACAGTAGGGAACGGTCTCATCAGTCCAAGACTGAAGGTTACTTGTGCTGCCAAGGGATTCATAATGGGTCTGTGGGTTTAAGATACTTCTAAATCTTCCCATAAGTCTTAAAAAACAAAAAAACAAAAAAACACGCACATATTTTATTGATTTTTACAGAGAGGAAGGGAGAGGCATAGAAAGTTAGAACATTGATCAGCTGCCTCCTGCACACTCCCTAATGGGTGTGTGCCTGCAACCAAGGTACATGCCCTTGACCGGAATCGAATCCTGGACCTTTGAGTCCACAAGCCAATGCTCTATCCATTGAGCCAAATTGGTTTCGGCACCATATGTCTTTATTACAATTCTTAGGATGCTGTCTTTCAATGTCAATCCTTCAACTTTCTTATGAGATCAGAGGCCTAATATAGCTACCCGTATGTAACTGTATACTTCAGTAAGTATACAGCTGTGTGACTATGTGTGTGTGATTATATATATATATGACATAGATGAAGATTATAAGCTATAGAACACTTCCAGCACCCAGTGGCTTCCTCACACCCTCTTCCAGTCACTGGCAGCCACTCAGAGGTCTTAACTCTTCTGAGTACTGTTAGCATAGATTACTTATCTTGTGTTTGAATTTCATATCAATGGAGTCTTAAAATATGGCCGGGACCGGTTTGGCTCAATGGATAGAGCGTTGGCTTGGGAACTGCAGGGTCCCAGGTTCGATTCCGGTCAAGGGCATGTACCTTGGTTGCGGGCATATCTCCAGTAGGGGGTGTGCAAGAGGCAGCTGATTGATGACTTTCTCTCATCGATGTTTCTAACTATCTCTCTGTATAAAATCAATAAAATATATTTTTTAAAAATATGTATTTATGTGTCATTATTTTGGGCCTGGCTTTTTTGTTGAACATTAGGTATGTGAGATTCACTCTTTTTTTTTTTTTGCATTAGGTCTTTTTTCATTGCTATGTAGTATTTCATGAAATAGATATGTATTTATTTATCAATTCTATGGTTGATGGACTTCTGGATTGTATCCAATTGGGGATATTGTACATAGACTTGCTGTGAACATTTGTACATGTCTTTGGTGGACATATTTTTGTTGTGTATATCTTTTTTCTCTGGGAATATACTGAGAAGTGGAATTGCTGAGTCATAATGGAGGTGTGTGTTTAGCTTAAGTAAATCCTGCCAAAGAGGTTCTGCAGTGGTCTTGGCAGAAGGAATGGGAGTTAGAGCTGCTCTACATCTTCCAAAGCACTTGGCATTGCCAGCCTCTTTCATCTTAGCCATGCTAGGGAGGATGGTGGAGTTCCTTTACATTTCTCTGATGATTAATGATGTTGAGTATCATTTCATGTGCTTGTTGATATCTTTGGTTTGTGGTGTGCGCACACACACACACACGTGTGAAGTAAGGCTGTATTTTAACATTGTAATGTGTCAACTTATATTCTTTTTAAAAAAATAAATCTTTATTGTTCATATTATTACAAATGTCCCTCATTTTTTCCCCTCCATTGCTCCCCTCCACCAGGTTCCCATCCCACCCTCTGCCCTTTCCCCACCCCTCATTGTCCTCATCCATAGGTGCATAGTTTAGGTTCAGTCTCTTCCCACAACCCCCACTCTCCTTTTCCCCGAGAATCGTCAGTTCACTCCCCTTCCATACCTCTGATTCTATTATATTCATCAGTTAATATTGTTCATCAGATTTTTTTTATTTCCCTGGTTTTTAGATTCACTTGTTGATAGTAATGTATTTGTTGTTCATAATTTTTATCTTTATTTTCTTACATTATCTTCAACTTTCTGATTCTCTTGTCTTCTTGCTTCTGTGGAGGAGTGTCTTCTGGCTCTTTATGTTCCAAATCTTTGACTTGATTCTTGCGATCTTCCATTCTGTTTTTAGGACTCTGTATTATATTTTTTATTTCAAACAATGTATTCTTTATTTCTATTTGATCCCTTTTCATATCCTCATAGGTCTTGTTTATTTTATTGGCCTTTTCTAGGAAATTCTTGGAAAACTTTATAACTGTGTTTTGAACTCTATATCCAGTCACTTGTCGTCCTTCATTTCTTTTGTTTGTGATCTGTTTCCTTGTTTTGGCATTTTCACAGCTTTCCTGGGTTGATAGGGTGGCTTTGAGTGCTAAGATGTCCTATATGGCTCAATGGGTCAGCCTCCCAGTTACCTGAGGTGGACACTCTTGGTGCACCCCTTTGTGGACTGTGTGTACACCCTCGTTGTAGTTAAGTCTTGATTGTTGTTGATAACACTGGGAGGAACTGACATCCAGGCCAATTGACTGTGAGGATCAACTGTGTCTATGTAGGGAGACAGCCTTGTTCGACTAGATTTGGAAAATTGCAAAAGCCTCTGTGCTCGGCTTGGATGGGGCAGAGTTTCAGAATGGAGCCTACAGCTTTGGCTTCCTGTCAGCCCCGCCCTATGAGGTTCTTGAGTCTCAGTGTTCCTCAGTGTCCTTTGGTACTCGCTGCAAGCGCCTCTGAAAGAAAGGTGCCCTAGAGTTTCGCCCGCTACCAGACAGTCTCATCTCTCCCCCAACGAGCCTGCAACTGGGGTTCAGTGCAGTTGGAAGTGGGGTTAAGAGCAGTCCAGAGCTTATGTCTCCTTCCATCTAGGGCAATCCAGTGACTCAATCAACAGTCTGTCCTCTGCTCGAAATGTGCGCAACTTGGGGGCTCTGCCTTTCACGGCTCCCCTGAGCTTCTGCCTCACAGCCCAGATTCCCTTTGTATGAACCTGGGACCCCAGGGTCTCGCCCAGAACTGGAGTTTATTGCAGTCGGAATTGGGGTTCAGCACAGTCGAGAGCTTTTATCTCCTTCCCACTAGGGAATGCCAGCCAGGCACTCAGCTGCCCCTCCTCTCCGGCTCCATCCTCTCCCCACACGCGCACCGAGTCTCCGTACCTCAGGTTTTTACAGCTCCTCTGATTTTCCTTCTGGTTTTCTCTTTCCTTCTAGTTGTAGAATTTCCAGTCAGTCAACTTTCCTGTAGTTCTGGATAATGTCCATTTTGTATTTTAGTTGTATTTTTTTGAAATTGTTGTGGGAGGCTGCAGTTAGGCATTTACCTATGCCGCCATCTTGGTTTCTCTCGCAACTTATATTCTTAAGCTTTGATTTTAGTTTTAGTTTTTGGCTTCTTTATCTCTTCAGCTGCAAGAGGTGAGGGATTCCTCATAGTTCAGTCATAGATAGTTCCTGGTTCTCTGAGAATGTCTTGTGCCAATAAATATGACTCTGAGCTTATTCTTTTATTCTTCTAAATTCTCTCTTACATTTAGATGTCACTCCACCCCAATACATGCTTTTCATGCCATTCTATGTCAGCAAACATTTGATCCCCAAAGCCTGATTTTCTAGATCTGATTATTCCAGATGAGAACAGTAATAATTATATTAACTGCTATTTCACCATGACCCACATGCTGCTGCAGTCACTTTTATAGTCAGCTGATCCTCATGCTGGCAAATGAATCTGATAGAGCCCAGGTCATATCCTCACACATTTCTGCTACAAAGGAGTCTGAGAAGGCCCATTTCTTGCTTGCCCATGGCAGAGGGGAGGGATTGGGGAATGAGTGTTCATAGATGCTGGGCAGCCCCAAGACAGGACAAATATCCACTGTGGGGTCCATATTTTAGTTTTTATGGAAAAAAAGTTTAAAAATTGCTGGTGTAGGTGATTTCTAAGTTCCTTATAATGCTAACATCATCATCATCATAAACTAGTTATATGAGTTCTTTTTTTAAAAAAAAATCTTTATTGTCAAGAGTATTACAGAGGTCTCCCTCTTTTCTCCCATTAGTCCCTCCATGCTATTCCCACCCTGCCCCAGGCTTTTACCACCCTATTGTTTGTGCCCTCAGGTAATGCATATGTGCATATAAGTTTTTTAGTTACCTCTTCCCACGCCCGCTCCCTGCTTTCTGATGGGATTTATCTGTCTATTCCATGTTTCCATGCCTCTGGTTCTATTTAATTCATCCATTTATCCTGTTCATTAGATTTCTTGTTCATTTATTTTAATTTAATTTATTTATTTAAAATATTTTTATTGATTTCAGAGAGGAAGGGAGAGGGGGAGAGAGGGAGAGAGAAATATGAATGATAAGAGAATCATTGGCTACCTCCTGCATGCCCCCTTCTGGGCATGTTTCCTTGACCAGATCAAACTGGGACCCTTCAGTTTGTAGGCTGATGTTCTATCCACTGAGTCAAACCAGCTAGGGCAATTTATTTTAATTTTTTGATTCAATTGTTGGTAGATATGTATTTATTGCCATTTTGTTGTTCATATTTTTATCTCTTTTCTCTTTCTCCTCCTCCTCTGACTCTTTCTCCTTCTCTTCCTCCTCCTTCTCCTCTTCTTCTTCCTCTTCCTCATCCTCATCCTCATTCTTTTTTTCCTCCTCCTTTTTTTTTTTAAAAATATATTTTTATTGATTTTTTACAGAGAGGAAGAGAGAGAGAGAGAGAGTTAGAAACATCGATGAGAGAGACTCATCAATCAGCTGCCTCTTGCACACCCCCTACTGGAGATGTGCCCGCAACCAAGGCACATGCCCTTGACCGGAATCGAACCTGGAACCTTTCAGTTCGCAGGCTGACGCTCTATCCACTGAGCCAAACCGGTTTCGGCATCCTTCTTTTTTTTTTAAAGAAGACCCTTCAACATTTTATGTAATACTGGTTTGCCAGTGATGAACTCCTTTAGCTTTTTCTTGTCTGTGAAGCTTTTTATCTGACCTTCAATTCTAAATGATAAGTTCTCTTGTACCCATGGTGTGGGGAAGTGGGCTTTTGATATCTAAATCCAGCCTACCACGAGGAATGCTCAGGGCC
The DNA here is from genome assembly GCA_963693515.1 of Pipistrellus nathusii. NCBI lineage: Eukaryota > Metazoa > Chordata > Mammalia > Chiroptera > Vespertilionidae > Pipistrellus > Pipistrellus nathusii. The sequence continues at coordinate 18,656,972 of OY882859.1, forward strand.
TACTCAAGAAGGCAAATAATCCTTTCCATTAATATTTACATGGTAAAATAAGATTGTTTTAGAGTAATAAATTTGACACTAAAACAGAAGACAAGTTTTCAGGCTAATTTAAATTGGCTAATTGAAATAAGTGAATATTCTAGAAAATTTAATTGCACTGGACAAAAAGCTGTTCTTAAAGTGTTAACTAAAATTTTTATTGGTAGTTCATCTCAAGATAAAATTTCAAAACAGGAAATGAACCTAAAACAGTCATATTATAGTGTAAAATATTAAAATTTAAAATCTATCAAGACTACAGTATAAAATTTTCAAAAGCCTCCTAATATTTAAATAAAAAAAGGAGGAAAGTATAATAGAAGAATATCATATAAGGAAAAATAAGTAAATTACATCTAGAAAATTTGTACTTTAGAAAATTAATTGTAATGATAACAGTAAGACACCCATGAAAAACATACATGGTGTCAGAACAAGCCAGAGGAAAATTATTTGGGCAAAAAATGAAAAAGGATCCCAAGTTAAATTTATAGAAAATATTCCTTTATTAACTTTTGGTTGAGAATATGTTTGTATATTTTCAGAAAACAACTCTGAGACCATGTGAATTCCAGCAACAGAGAGGAATTGATAGGACTACTCCAACCATGAAGACAGAAGAGAAGCAGTCCAGAGATGGAAGACGCTGATGATGCCTTGCCATAATAGCAGTCAGCAGCTGTGTATCACTGCAAGTTGCCCAGGACCAAACCAGAGAGGGTCAGACCTGCATTACCACCATTTGTATACTGTCCAAAACTGAAATATCATTGCTGACATATACACATAGCGAACTGTTTGACATTGAAATTGGGTCTCAAAAGAACTGTTGGCCCAGAAAGAAACTCACTACAGGCTAATTCATTTGCCTTTCAGCATAACCATTATTGCTTGTCTCATTTTTGGTTCTTATAAGTGTATTTCCAGTAGGACATAATCTCACTTATCTAGGAGAAATGGTGAACAACATAGACTGATGAACAAGAACAGTCCCAGAGATAAGGAACCATGGGTCAGACTATTGGACCTCAAAGGGAGGCTGGGGATAAAAGGGAGAGATCAACCAAAGAACTTGTGGGCACACATATGAGCCTAACCAGTGGTCAAGGATAACAGGGGGGTGGAAGCATGAGTGGGAAGGGGTGGGGGATTGGAATGGGGGTTGAGGACAAATATGTGCTACCTTAATCAATAAAAAAATTTTAAAAATAAAATAAATGATAGCTTTGCTAGGTAGAGTAATCTTGGTTGTGGGTCCTTGGTATTCATCCCTTTGAATACTTCTTGCCTCTCGCTTTTGGCCTGCAACATTTCTGTTGAGAAATCAGCTGACAGTCGCATGGGTGCTTTTTAGTAAGTTACTGTTTTTCTCTCTTTGTCTTTAACCTTTAGCATTTTAATTATGATGTGTCTTGGTGTGGGTCTCTGTACTTCCTGGACTTATGAGTCTATTTCTTTCATCAAGTAAGGGAAGTTTTCTGTCATTATTTCTTCAAAGAGGTTTTCAATATATTGCTCTCACTCTTCTTTTTCTGGCACCTCCATGTTCCAAATGTTGGTATGTTTAAAGTTATCCCAGAGGCTCCTTACACTATCTTCATATTTTTTATCTTTATTTATTTTTGCTCTTCTGATTGGGTGTTTTTTGCTTCCCCATAATCCAAATTGCTAATTTAATTCTTGGAATCCTCTACTCTACTGTTGATTCCTTGTAAATTATTCTTAATTTCAGTTAATGTGTCCTCCATCTCTGACTGGTCTTTTTTTAGTATTAAAGTTTTCACTAATTTTGTTGAAATTCTTTCTAAGATCCTTGAAATTCTCAATAAGTCCCTTGAAACTCTCATTAAGATCCTGGAGCATACTTGTAACCATTGTTATGAACTCTGTATCTAGTAGTTTGCTTGCATCCATTTCATTTAGTTCTTTTTTCCCCCTGGAGATTTTAGACCATAGTTTCCTTTTCCTAACGGGGAACACAGCAGTACTTGCCGCATGGAGACAGTGTGAGGACTCAGTAAAATGACACAATGCCCCACCATCTTGCCTCTCTCTCTCTGTCTTGGCAGGACCAACGAGACCCTTTCATGGTGGCTGACCTGGGTGTGTTGGCCAGCCGCCATCAGGCTTTCTGCCAGGCCCTGCCAAGGGTCTCCCCCTTCTATGCAGTGAAGTGTAACAGCAGCCCCTGGGTGCTGCATGTCCTGGCCGCCCTGGGAACCAGCTTCGACTGTGCCAGCCAGGTGAGCCTGGGCCACTGCCAGTTGCCTCTTTCATAGTCCTGACATCCCTAGGGAAAAAAGGCTAATTTCCAGGGGTCCGGAAGTGGGGACAGCAGCCCATAAACAGTGGCTGATGTGTGTGGTGCCCATTTGTATGTGAAAGAATAAATGAATGAAGTAGGAGTGGTCCACCCTCCTCTGGTCTAGGTGACGAGGCAGTCAGCCTGAGCTAAGGAGTGAAGGAAACACACGCTTTAATCCACAGACCCTGTTCTGTCCTGGCACAGCCATTTCACTTGAGTATCAGTTTCTTGGTCTTTAAAATGGGTTCAGTCCTCACTGCTTTGGCTCAGCGGATAGAGCGTTGGCCTTTATACTGAAGAGTCCCAGGTTCGATTCTGGTCAAGGGCATGTACCTTGGTTGTGGGCACATCCCCAGTAGAGGGTGCGCAGGAAGCAGCTGATCAATGTTCTCTCTCTTCTATGTTTCTAACTCTTTATCCCTCTCCCTTTCTCTCTGTAAAAAAAATCAATAAAATAGCCGAAACCGGTTTGGCTCAGTGGATAGAGCATTAGCCCTTGGACTAAAAGGCCCAGGTTTGATTCTGGTCAAGGGCATGTACCTTGGTTGCAGGCACATCTCCAGTAGGGGGTGTGCAAGAGTCAGCTGATTTTCTCTCATCGATGTTTCTAACTTTCTATCCCTCTCTCTTCCTCTCTGTAAAAAATCAATAAAATATATTTTTTAAAAATCTATAAAATATATTTTAAAAAATAAAATGGGTTCAACTCTGTATTCCTTAGAGCAGTCTAGAAGCTTAAAAAACACAATATATGCTCAGCTCTGGGCCAGATGCACAGTAGGGACTAGTAGGGGACAGCCCCTCATGCCCGGGGTTCCTGTGCCCAAAAAGCAGGGCAGCAGGGAGGCAGCCCCTTACTCTGGCTTTGCCCCTGCAGGTGGAGCTGGAGCAGGTGCTGAGCCTGGGCGTGGCCCCCTCACGCATCATCTATGCCCACCCCTGCAAGCCCATCTCCCACCTGCAGTATGCTGCCCGCCATGGTGTGCAGCTCCTGACCTTCGACAGTGAGGAGGAGCTGAGCAAGGTGGCCCAGCACCACCCTGGGGCCAGGTGAGACCAGCAGGCCTGCAGGCAGGTGGGGCCTCAGGGAGGAGATGAAGGCTGTTTCGTGGAGACTAGGAGACTCCCAAGCAGCAGCGAACAAGAATGTGGGCCGTGTGTCCCAGTGCTTCCCCAGTGCCCACTTGTGTCAAATAAAGGTTTCCTGTGTCTGCAGAGACACTGGCAGAGCCTGGCATTAGAAGGTCTGGAGTCAGCAACCTCATGGACAAAGCACTCTTGTAGGATTCAGGAAGTCCAGGGCTCACATTTCTGACTCACTTGTCACATCTGAGTTCTTGAGAAAGCTATTTAACGTCTGTGATCCTGTGACAGGAGGTCTGCTGAAGGGATGTTTATAATTTTACTAGAGGCCAGGTGCATGAAATTCATGCAGGGTGGGTGTCCCTCAGACCAGCCTGCACCCTTTCCAATCTTGGACCCCTTGAGGGACATTCCTTTTCCAATTCTGGACCACTGACTCCTAACTGCTTGCCTGCCTGCCTGCCTGCCTGCCTGTCTGATTGCCCCTTTCTGCCTCTGCCTGCTGGCCTGATCACCCCTAACTGCTCTCTTCTGCCGGCCTGATCATCACTAACCACTTCTGCCTTGGCCCCTACCACCATTATTTTATTCAGAAGGATGTCCGGAATATGTCTGGTCCAATTAGCATATTACTCTTTTATTAGTATAGATCCGTGGTCAGCAAACTGCAGTTCTCAAGCCACATGTGGCTCTTTGGCCCCTTGAGTGTGGCTCTTCCACAAAATACCATGGCTGGGCTAGTCTATTTTGAAGAAGTGGCATTAGAAGAAGCTTAAATTTAAAAAACTTCTCCAAAGAAATTTCAGTTGTTGATATTTGGCTCTGTTGACTAATGAGTTTGCCAACCACTGGTATAGATTCTTTCCCTGCTTTTTCTTGTCTGGGCAGAAGTATGTAAGTAGTGGTGTGTTCTCTCCCTGGACCTCCAGGGATGGACAGTCCAGAAGACCAAGGCAGGGGCAGAGGGAAGATGAAGTGATTTTGGGTTGGGGCAGAAAAGTGTCCAGGCCTGGGGTTCATGTGTCTAAGAATGCCTGTCATCCTCACACCCTCTCCCAAGCTGGTCCTCCGACTGTGGACCGAGGACAGCAAGAGCACATTCCCTCCCAGCGCCAAATTTGGGGCCAGCCTGGATCTGTGTGGACACTTGCTCAAGTCTGCCTGAGACCTAGGCCTGGCTGTGGTGGGAGCCAGGTAAGAGCCCGGACTTTTTCTTCTGTGAGGCAGGGCTCCTGGTTCTCATGCCTGTCCCTGGCCTCTGAGTTACCGGCATCCTTGGGTCTGTTGGCTCTGTATGGTCCTCAGAAGAGGAGGTGGATGTCAGCTGCTGGGAAAGTGAGGCAAGCAAGACACTGGTCTTGGGAGCAACGTTTAACAGGATGCCGAAAACTTTGTACTTGAAACAAATAATGTTTTAATACAGTATTTTTAAAAAATTAATGCAGAAAAAAATCCATGATGAGAATATCAAATTCTAAATAAAGACAGGATTGGCATTTCTGACTTCTTTTTTATTTATTTAATAAATCTTTATTGTTTAGATTATTATAATAGTTTCTCCTCCCCCTCTCCAAAGCTCCCCTCCACCCAGTTCCCACCCTACCCTCTGCCTTTACTTCCCCCCCTCCACTGTCCTCATCCATAGGTGTACAATTTTTGGCCAGTCTCTCTCTGCACCCCTCAAACCACTTTTCCCCTGAGAATTATCAGTCTACTCCCTTTCTATGCCCCTGATTTTATTATATTCACTAGTTTATTCTGCTTCTCAGATTTTTAATTTACTTGGTTTTGGGGTTCACTTGTTGATAGATATGTATTTGTTGTTCATAATTTTTATTTTTACTTTTTTCTTCTTCCTCTTCTTAAAGAATACCTTTCAGCATTTCATATAATCCTGGATTGGTGGTGATAAACTCCTTTAGCTTTTTCTTATCTGTGAAGCTCTTCATCTGCCCTTCCATTCTGAATGATAACTTTGCTGGGTAGAGTAATCTTGGTTGTAGGTTTTTGCTATTCACTTTGAATATTTCTTGCCACTCCCTCTGGCCTGCATAGTTTCTGCTGAGAAATCAGCTGACAATCGTATGGGTGCTCATTTATAGGTAACTACCTGCTTTTTCTTACTGCTTGTAAGATTCTCTCTTTGTCTTTCGCTCTTGTCATTTTAATTATGATGTGTCTTGGTGTGGGGTGTGGTCCTCTTTGGATTCTTTTTTTTTTTTTTAAGACACAATTTTAGTAACTAGTCTTTAAAAAAAAAAAAAATATATATATATATATATATATATATATATATATATATATATATATATATTATTGATTTTTTACAGAGAGGAAGGGAGAGAGATAGAGAGCTAGAAACGTCGATGAGAGAGAAACATTGACCAGCTGCCTCTTGCACACCCCCTATTGGGGATGTGTCCGCAACCAAGGTACATGCCCTTGACTAGAATTGAATCCGGGACCTTTCAGTCCGCAGACTGACACTCTATCCACTGAGCCAAACCGGTTTTGGCTGGATTCCTTTTGTTTGGGGTTCTGTTGTGCTTTCTGGACTTGTAAGTCTAGTTCTTTCACCAGGAGGGGAGTTTTCAATCATTATTTCTTCAAATAGGTTTTCAGTATCTTGTTCTCTCTCTTCTGGTACCCCCCATAATTCTGATGTTGGTACAGTTGAAGTTGTCCCAGAGGCTTCTTACACTATCTTCAATTTTTTGGATTCTTTTTTCTTTTCTGGTTGAGTATTTTTTTTTTTCTTCTTTGTATTTCAAATCTTTGAATTGATTCTTGCGTTTTCTAGTCTGTTGTTGGGTCTCTGTATAATATTTTTTATTTCAGTCAGTGTGTATTTAATTTCTTGTTGTTCTTTTTCATATCCTTAAGGGTCTGGCTAAATTTATTGGCCTTTTCTAGGAAATTCTTGAAAAACCTTATAACCGTGGATTTGAACTCTATATTCAATCACTTGTTGTCCTCCATTTCTTTCATTTGTGATCTGTTACTTTGTCTCCAAATTTTCCCTGCTTCTCTGACTTGGTAAGGTAGCTTTGTGTGCTAGGTTTCCTATATGGCCCAGTGGGTCAGCATCCCTGGTCACCTGAGGTGGACACTCTTGGTGCACCCCTTTGTGGTCTGTGTGTACAGCCTTATTGTAGTTAAGTCTTGCTTATTGTTAGTATCACAGGGAGGAATTGACCTCCAGGCTACTTGGCTATGTGTATCAGCTGTGTCTATGCCAGGAGACCTGTGCTGGAGACAACCTTATAGGACTAGACTTGCAAAATTACAAAAGCCTCTGTGCTCCGCTTGGATGGGGCGGAGACTCAGAGCTGACCAGATAGTCTTGAGTTCTGTCAGCCCTGCCCTTGCTCATGCCTCCAGACCTCTGCCTTCCTCAGTTCCCCCGAGTTTCTGCCTGACAGTCCAGATTCCTCCAGGCTCGCCCGGAACTGGGGTTCAGTGCAATCAGGAACTTCCGACTCCCTTCCACTAGGGAGAGTTAGCAGCAACCTCAGCAGTCAGTCATGCATGCACTCTTGCGCTCACGCCTCCAGACCCCTGCCCAAAGCAGCTTCCTCTCCAAATCTCCGTGTGCCTTTCTCTCTACTGACAGTCCAGACTCCCCCTGTATGAGCCTGGGTCCATGGCATTTCACCCAGAACGGGGATTCAGTGCAATTGTGGGTTTCCTTCCTTCTCATGTCAGAGAATGCCAGCCAGGCACTCAGCCACCCTTCCTCTCCGCGTGCATGTCTCCATATCTCAGTCCTTTGCAGCTCTGATTCTCCGTGTGCTTTCCTCTTTTCTTCTAGTTGTAGAATTTCCACTAGCCAGCTTTCCTGTGGTTCTGGGTGATGTCCGTTCTGTCTTTTAGTTGTAGTTGTGAAATTGTTGTGGAGGGCAGCCGTTCAGGTGTTTATCTATGCTGCCATCTTGGTTTCTCTCCTGACTTCTTTTTCCTTCTGGGTCCAATTACTCTTAATTAATCCTGTCTTTATTTAAAGATTTGTTTGTTTGTTTTTTAATATATTTTTATTGATTTCAGAGAAGAAGGAAGAGGGGGAGAGAGAGAGAAGAAAAAAAAAGAAAAAACATCTGTGATGAGAAAGAATCATGGATTGGTTGCTTCCTGCAAGTCCCCCACTGGGGATCGAGCTCACAACCTGGCCCTGTGCCCTTGACTGGAAATGAACCTAGAACCCTTCAGTTCAAAGGCTGACACTATCCACTGAGCCAAACCTGCTAGGGCTAAAGTTTTTGTATTTTATTCATCATGGCTATTTTTGCATCAGTGCTTTCTATCCCTTGATGGGGTGTGTGCAGGAGGCAACCATTTGAGGTCTCTCTCACACACTCGCTCTTGCTCTGTCTCTAATATATGTGTGTATTGCGTGAAGGTTACTTCTGTTGATTGCTCTAATATATGTGTGTATTGCGTGAAGGTTACTTCTGTTGATTGCTCAGTGCTTTGGTGCCCCCTTGAATGTTGCACCAGAGGAGTGTCCTCCCTCACCTCACCCCACCTGCCCCTGATTGAGTCCTCTGCCCTTCCAGGTGGGTGGTTTGAGATTTGGGGTTCAGATCACATGCATCACAAGGAGGAGAAGAAAAGAAGGCATTGAGAGGTGAATGCCACACAACCACGAGAGCCCCAACTCACAGACTGTCATAGGGTGTCTGTCTTTGGGGTTCCCATGTGCACAGCCAAGGCTGTGGTTTCTGTGGGTGCCCACGAGCTCCATGTAGTCACACGTGTCCCCATGTCTGTGTCTGTCTGGTTCACACTGTGCCCGTGTGGCTATTTCCCGATGTGCACCTCCTCCTGCTGATGCTTGTGTTTCCTTGTATGTTTCTGCCCCGTCACTGCACCTGCGCTCAGCTTCCATGTGGGCTCGGGCTGCCGGGATCCCCACAGCTTCACACAGGCCATCGCCGACTGCCAGCAGGTGTTCGAGATGGGCCGTGGGGTCGGGCATGACATGAGCCTCCTGGACATTGGAGGGGGCTTCCCCGGAGTGGAGGGCTCTGAGCCGGAGTTCGAGGAGGTAAGAGGGGAGGAGGGGGTGTCTGGGTCCCAGCCTAGGTCCATTGCACAGAGTGTGTTAGTGCACAGGGAGCTCTTGGCACTCAGGCATGTGGCTGCATGCAGCTGGGCTTTGTGCTGGTTGAGAGGTGTCTGATTCTACATGCGTGGCCTGTGCGCATATACAAGTGTGTGTACGTGTGTGTGTGTGTGTGTGTGTGTGTGTGTGTGTGTGTGTGTGTGCATGTGTGCATGTGGTTCTGGGCCTACTTTAGACATGTTGGTTACCACCCCTAGTAAGATAGAGGTGTACTTACTGTGTCCCCCACACCCAGGGGGCAGTCCCCTTTGCTGATCGCGTAATGATTTTAATGATTCCCAGTCAGACCTCATGGTGCTGCAGCCTGGTCACTAGGCTTGTGCCCTTGGTCACCCCTCCACTCTGGGCCACAGTTTCACCTGTTTCCTCCCCTGCTCAAGGGAATGCTGACACCTTCCCACAGAGCTATCAGGGGAATGGAGAGAAGATGCAGGGAAAGGCCCCACATAGGAACTGGCCTCACAGGGCTCAGGTCTGTCCCCACAGATGGCGAGAGTGATCAATGCTGCCCTGGCCCAGGACTTCCCCGAGGGAGCCGGCTTTGAAGTCATTGCGGAGCCCGGCCGCTTCTATGCGGAATCTGTCTGCGTGGCCACCGTCAACATCATCGCCAAGAAGGCTGTGCTGCAGCCTGGTGGGTGGGCCCAGACTGGGCTGGGAGCACTCTGTCCAGCGGTCCCCAGGCCTCAGGGGCAGGAGGAGCAGAGGGTCTGAGTTCCACCCTGGGCTCCTCATTTGGGGAACAGATGCTGTGATTTAGCTACAGGGCAGAACCTGTCAGTAAGATTATTGTGCTGTTCTCAGACAGCCTGGAGGGAGGCATGGGGGTCTGTTCTCCCTGTGCCTGGAGGGGAAGTCTGAGGGCACAGCCTCCACTCCCAATCTGCACCTCACTGTTTCCAAGCCAGCATTTTCTAACAGCATGTAGTTAAAAAAAAAAAATTAAATACTAATTTTACAGCACACACATGAAGGAAATATTGCCGGTATCATAGGCTGAAGGTTAAGGGTGACATTTGTCAGGTAACAGTACATGATATGGAGGTCACCATCTCAGGAGGGTTTTTGTTGTGTTATGTGGGGGACAGAGTCAGGTGGGGTTGCTGTCCTCACAAAGGGACTAAGTAGAAACTCAAGTTCATGATGAGCTAGAATAGACTCACCCTCTGGGTTAGTGCCCTTTACTCTGAAATTTTATGACCGTCATATAACTCTTTCTAAATAATATCTATTTTATGTTTTAAATATTTTTATTGATTTCAGAGAGGAAGGGAGAGGTAGAGAGAGACAGAAAATCAATGATGAAGGAGAACCACTAACTGGCTGACTCCTGCACATCCCCCACTGGGGATCGAGTTTGCAACTTGGGCATGTGCCCTGACCAGGAATTGAACCATGACCTTTTCTGGTCATAGGTTCAGGCTCAACAACTGAGCCATGCCAGCTGGGCCCTAATTCATTTTAATCTGTTTCCTTATCCTTTGGACAATGCCCTACCCACATCTTTGTCATCCTAAAGGCACAAAAGGTCTCATTAGAGAATATTGGGGTTTGAGTATATGATTTCAATTATCACTTAACAAAGGCCTGATATATACATATTATGGCTTACTATGTTTGTCTTCATAATAGAATGAGCTGCCAGTGATTAAGGATCTATTATGTGAGACATTACTGTTTTACCCAATTTCTGCTCAGCCCTCCTGTGAGGCAGTCTGGGGTCATTCCCATTTTCCAGGCAGAGATCTTGAGGCTCAGAGAGAGGAAGTGATTGTCTGAGACAGCAAAGCTAGTTCGTGCACAGCGGTGCCAAGTCCGTCCGACTGAGAGGCTGGTGCCCTTGTATTTGTAGACATGCCAGCGAGAGAGCACCCAGCCTGAGGGCTGCCATGACTAACCCATGACCAACTGGCTAAGGGACAAGTGGGGCCATGGGTGCAGAAGGCAGAGTCAGTGCTGGCAGTTGAGAGAGCAGAGGACAGGAGTGACTCACACCAGGGAGAAGAAGTGGAGGGGTGGAGGGGTGGGAGGGAGAGCTTGGGAGAGGAAACCAATAATGAGAAAGATCTGGGCATCTAAATGCTCAAGTGCTTGGAATGGCCCCAGTGCCCTCGGAAACCAGTGGAAAGATTAAGAAAATTAATGTCTAAGGACAGACTAGGATTTGCTGTTCAGAAACTGGCTGGTAGGAGTTCATGTCCTAGGATCTGGGGCCATAGTTGAGCATCAGCTCAATGTACATGGGAGTGTGGTGGAGCTGAGGAGCAGCCGCCATGTAGTCATGAGGCATCAACAGAGGCAGAGTATTTAGAGGGAAGTAGGCGACAATTACGCTGCTCTCTGACTGTGAGAGCTGGGCCCTGTCATGGGGAAGAATCCCAGCCCTGCCACAGGGACGAATCCCAGCCCTGCCACATTGTCCTGTGTAACTTCAGGCAAGACTCAGTTTCCTCAAATGTACAGTAGTGTTCTCTGTCCCTACTCAGAGTGTCGTGAGGAGGATGAAATGATTTGATACATGCAGACAGGCTGGAACAATGCCTGGTTACTTGTACAGTCATTATTAGTGGTAGTAGCAGCCGCAGCACTCTGATGAGGTGCAGGTGGTACAGAGGAGCCGTGGGAGCCCAGAGAGCAGGCCCAAATCTTGTAGGGGATCTGGGGAGGCTCTGAAGTAGGGCACAGGGTAATCCTGTGCTGGGCAGAGGGTCTGGGCCGGTGTTGGACTCAGTGTTGACCGTCAGTGGTGAGACCAGTGGAGGGGAGAGGACAGGACTGTGCTCTCCCCTCTCTCAGGAGGCCACCGGAAACTGTTGTACTATCTCAACGACGGCCACTATGGCAACTTTCGTGATTTACTCGGGGAGCCTTACCCCAGGGTGCCAATGGTGGTGGAGGTAAGGGGACCCTTGTGTGGCTCTGGCACCTCCCCGACCCCAAGAGCAGTAAGTTCAGCCCCTTTCCCTGTGAGGCAGGGACCCCTCTGCGAGGTGCAAGGGGGCAGGGTCTTAGATTACGCATGGCTTTGCAGATTGTCATACTACATGTGTGTACAAAGATGTGAACACGCAAGTCTGTTTGCATTTGCATGTGCACTGCTGTGTGTGTGCATTTTTGTGTATGAGCATGCTGACTGACACCTGTGCAGGTAGATGGTGAACAGGTATGTGGTCCTGTGTGGGTGTGTAAGCACATCAGTTTGCCTCTGGGTTTCCATGTGATCTCTCTTTATGGAGTTTGTGTGTGTGTGTGTGTGTGTGTGTGTGTGTGTGTGTGACCAGAATCCTTGAATGTTGGGGATGCAGAAGTCCTAGGAAATGGAGGGTCTCCATCTTGCTTTGCAGTAGACTCATCTGGGAAGGACCCCAATGGTTGGTGAAGGCCAGACGATTGAAATCAGGCCTCTCATGGGTTGGGACGTGGCATCAATCCTTGGTTAAAACTCCTCCAATGTGACTCCAATGTGCAGCTGAGTCTGACCCCATAATTTGAGTGATTAATAACTTAAATCTCTTGCTTTTAAAGATGGGAAACAGAGGCCCCCTGTGTGTCTGGCCTTGAGAATTGGCAGGGCTAGAATGAGTCACTTGAGTGAATATAAGCTCCATGAGGGCCAGGTCGAGAGCAGTGCCTGGCACATAGGGACTGGTTGGTGTGGGTGACGGCCAGTGTCCTTGCTGTGCCTGGGGGTGCTCTGCTGGCTGAGGGCATGGGCTGGGAGGGTGGGTGAGGGCAGGAGCTCTTCCTCCTCTGATTGCCCACCCCTGTGTCCCTGCAGGAGCTCTGCTCAAAGCCGCCCCTCTTTCCCTGCATCCTTTATGGTCCCATGTGCACTCCTTTGACAAGCTCTTCAACGAAGAGATGCAGTTGCCTGAGCTGGACGTGGGTGACTGGCTCATCTTCCCCTCCATGGGTGCCTATAGTGCAGTCCTGAGCTGCCCCTTCAATGGCTTCCTGCCTGTCTCCATCTGCTACATCATGGGACCTGAGCTCAGGTATCTAGGTGGGACAAGATGGGGGTTCTCACGGGGATCTGAGCTTGCCTCAGGGACCTGGTGGCTGATCTCTGGTGTGTCAGGCCCATGAAATACTGTACTCCCCCCACTACTCCCGCAAAAATCTGATTGACCTTTGACACTGTCCATGGGGTTGACCCTGTTACTGCCCCAAGCTCTCAAATGTAGATGCCTTATGGGCAGAAGCAGGCAGCACTATGGCCCCAGCTGACCCTATCCATGGCCAAACCCCCACTCTGCTCTGATCTTTTTTGGCTGTTCTCTGGTTCCCTCATTAGATGTTCCTTCCCTACCAGCCTCAGGCTCCCTCCCAGGCTCTGTCCAAAGGGCCCTTTTCTGCCCAACCTAGGGTTCACTCCCCGAGGTGGTGAAGATGGCTCTAGAACACTCCTTTACCGGTACAACCTTTCCACAGGAGCCTGCTGGAGACAGCATCTTAAGCTGGGACATGCAGTTTAGAGCGGCTCCAGTGTGTCCACGTGGGACGGTTTGGGGGTGTAGGTGGGGGTGGGGGGGGGGCGGTAGGGGATGGGGGAGAATAACGCAGGAAAGCAGAGGTTTGGGTGTCTTTGAAATGATGAGGCAACTTTTCAGGTTCAAAAATGTGTGTGTCTCTCCTCCCCCCCCACCCCCCACCCACCCATCAGAGTCCATCTGAATTCCAGGCTAGTCCCTCTGGACAGTCAACCACACACTTCCTGCTCTTAATACTCTAGACCTTGGGATTGGGTTGGCTGAGAAACTGGTGTTATTACAACACCCACTCCCCTGAAGGCCATATCCTGGAATGGCCACTACTTTTCAATCAGTCCGTGAGCCTGCATTGTTCCTGAATAGTTTACATGACCTATGTGCCCCGCCCCCCCATACACACACACACACACACTGGCTTTGGAGTCAAATAAGCCTGGACTGAATCCAGGCTCCCCCAGTCTCAGAGCCTCAGTCTCTCCATCTGTGGAGTGAGGATGACCTGAGTACCCTCCTCGAAAGGTTGTTGAGGGGATTAAGTCACCTAATGCAAGTCCTCTTTCAAGGTCCTTCACTTCCAGGGTCTGACTCTGGCTGGTCCTCATCCTGGACCCTTCCTGCTCAGAGACCAGTCCCATCTTCAGGGAGGATGCACAGCAACTGGCCACACAGCTAATGGGCCAGCCACGTGGATGTCTGATCTGTCCTTAGCTTTAAGAAACCCCCATGCTGGGAGGTTGGATGGACAAAGTGTGGATACCGCCAACTCCAATGTAGGGCAGATGCTAGTGTGTGTCTCCCAGGCACACTAAAACGTTAAAAACAATATTTAAGAAGTTCTAAGCTCGGCTGAGACTGGTTTGGCTCAATGGATAGAGCGTCAGCTTGGGGACTGAAGGGTCCCAGGTTCGATTCCAGTCAAGGGCATGTACCCTGGTTGCGGGCATATCCCCAGTAAGGGGTGTGCAGGAGGCAGCTGATCGATGACTCTCTCTCATTGATGTTTCTAACTATCTCTCTCCCTTCCTCTCTGTACAAAATCAATAAAATATATTAAATTAAAAAATAAAAAGAAGTTCTAAGCTCTAAGAGAATGGGTCCTACAGGGAAGGATGCTTGCAGAGGTGGGGATAAGGGCATATTATGATCCATCATGGATCTGCAGCAAGCAAAGGTGGAGTGGGTCTCAGAGGCTAAAGCCACCCACCTGTGTCCAGCGTTCTTTTAAACTCCACTTGATGAGACTTCTTTGATCCACAACTTCTGCAAATGGTTCTCCCTATCCATCAATCTTGCTGCTGCCTCCGCTCAGCCACCACCAGAGGAATCTTTTATCATCTGTGGGCTGAAGAGATTTCTTTCCAGACATCTGAGGAGAAGGGATGGGCTCCAGAAGGCTCACACAGCCTTTAGAGCAGGTGCTACTCATTCCTCCACTCCCAGCCTCTAAAAATTTGGCCTGGAAATATCCACCCTTACCCCCTCAGAGGTGTCTGGAAATACAAATATGAGTAGGCTTTAGGTAAACATAAAGTTTTATTCAGATGCAAGAGCTGTTGATGTGTTTTATGTTTTGCCCTGTAAGTGCTGTCTTATGGAATTTAGCTATCCATCCATCCTTTAAATACCCATCCATTTAAACATTGATCCGTCCATCCATCCACTTGTCTATCCATTCATTCATCTATAATCTATTCATCCATTCATCCTCTGATTGATCCAGCCACCCAGGAGGGTGGCTGGAAGATGTTCCTGAAGGGTCATGAGTGTTTATTTTAAGAGAAGATTATATCTTGTCAGTAGACCATGGACTGGTTAATAGAGTGAATAATAAAGGCACAGATGAGAGGAAAGAGTCTCAAGAGCAAAATGCTTGGGTGGGTGGGAGGGGTTAGTGTCCTGTGTGTGAGGGGTGTGCCCTGGATGGGAGCTGGGACAGTGCCTCCTGGTATAAGAGGAAGGCAGTGCACACTGAGGGCACAGATAGGTAGGAGAATGTGAGATTCTCTTCCTGATTGTTTCTCTTCTCAGTGTAAGGAGAAAGAAGATCATGGCCAAGGGGGAGGAGGTGGGAGAGGGTCTTGTGTTTCGAAGAGAGGCTTGTTTTCCCAAAGATGGGAAAATCACAAGAGTGAGAGACTGAACAGACCAGTGAAATAGGATCCCATTGCCAGCTCAGGTACCCACTCCGGGTTTGAGGATGCCAGTTTTGAGTGAGGCTGGTCATGGGTTGTTTCTTTTTCAGCCATGTTCAGCTGCAGAGCAGGTGCGGAATGGGAAGGAGTAGGGAAAGTAAAGGGGGAGGAGACTGCTTGGAGTGTGAGGAGCTCATGGGGGGCTCAGCAAGTGTAGGCTCCACCAATGGCTACCCCAGGGCTTCGAGCACCCTGCAGTCCTCAAAGCCTTTCTTTGACCCCCACATGCTGTCCTTCCACATTCTTTATCTGCTGGATTCTCATAATGACCCTGTGAGTTCATAATGACCCCCCCACTTCATAGACGGCAATTACCTGGGCCACACAGCCAGTAAGTGGCTGAGCTGGAGTTGAATTCGGTGTCCTTCCTTTTGGGTATCAGGAGCATGTGCATGGTGTGGAAGAAAGTCTTGCACTTCAGATGGTGAAAATGAACGAACTTGGCTGTTGGGAGATTGAATTTTAGGTATTTTGTGCTAGAGTCTAGGTGGCCCAGCCTTTGTCATGATTCAACCATAGTATCCTGCTGCCACCCATTGGTCACTTATGAGTGTTGCACCCAAAGAGAACCTGGTTTGCTTAGGTAAGGATGGGCCCGGGGGCCAACAATACATTGTTGAAAAGGGCTACAGAAGAATTCTCATCCACTTTCGACAAATGAGGAGAAGGAAGTTCAGGGAGATGACTTCAAAAAGGCACCTGCACTCTCCTACTCTATCCCTTCAGTTGTTCATTCATTTAATAACTAGGCACTGGGATTTAGCAGAAAAGAAGGCAGAGGAACCAATGGTCTTCTAGCGTTGCCATTCCTCATGGGAAAGAGAGGAAGGGACAGATACTAAACAATTAGGTAAACCAGATAATGATAGACGTGATGGATTCTGGGGAGAAATTAAAAGGGAGAGTAAATACTCAGGAGATGACATTTGAGCTGAGACCCATTGGCTGGGAGGCTTAGGGAAAGACACTTTAAGACAGCACTGCAAACGCCCCGAGGCTCTGGAAGGTCTGAGCAGGTTCCAGAACACATGGAGCCCACTGATGCCCCAGCCCACGGTTATCCGGGGAGAACGTGTGGACTGTTCTCCCAGGGGGGTCATGCCATGGACCTTTCTCAATTGGTCCACAGCCTTCCCCACTCCCCACCTGAGTTACTCTGCACAGCTGACCAGTTGAAGCTCTGTCCTCTCTCGGCTTGTGTGACAGCGACCTCTGGAGGCAGGAAGAACTATCCTGTGAAAATGAAGGCTTCACAATCAACATAGAGAGGTTCTTAGTTTGAACCCGCTGACATATGGAAAGCTAGAGCAGAAAACATGGGTGTGCAGAGTCAGAGGTCAAGGTTGACATTTCTACGACCTGGGACAGGAGCTTGTAGGAGAGAACTGTAATCAGTCTTGCTTGTAGCTGTTGCCATGTGATAAGTGTGTGTCTGTGGCTCTGTCCACTGCTAATGGTGAGCCATTTAAAAATATATGTATTTTTTTTATTGATTTCAGAGAGGAAAGGAGAGGCAGAGATAGAAACATCATGATGAAAGAGAATCATTGATCAACTGCCTCCCGCATGCCTCACACCGGGTATTGAGCCAGCAATCCAGGCATGTGCCCTAACTGAAATAAAACTGTAACCTCCCGGTTCATAGGTAGATGCTCAACCACCGAGTCATTTTTTTATTTTTTATTTATTTATTTATTTATTTATTTATTTATTTATTTTTTAATATATTTTATTACTTTTTATACAGAGAGGAAGGGAGAGAGATAGAGAGTTAGAAACATCGATGAGAGAGTCATCGATCAGCTGCCTCTTGCACACCCCCTACTGGGGATATGCCCGCAACCAAGGTACATGCCCTTGACCGGAATCGAACCCGGGACCCTTCAGTCCCCAAGCCGACGCTCTATCCACTGAGCCAAACCGGTCCCGGCCCGAGTCATTTTTTTAAATGACTATAAGTTTGCATGCATAGCATGAGTATGCTCTACTCAAGTCCTAAGAGTGGTGTTCCAAGAAATAATACGTCTTGGAAGCAAAGTAAGTCCCCAAATTGGGAATTTTGGCACGTCACGCCAATACTACCCAATTACGTTAGCTGGCGAGGAATGAGTGAACAACAGATGATGCAGTCATTGTAGCTAAGCTGACTGAAAATGGATTCTGTAGAGTGAAGCTGGCAGAGCTGGCTCAGATCAAAGGGACTGAAGCATGAGGAACAGATTTGATTTTACTTTAGCCCGAGGCCTTAAGCCGTTGGATTTCTCAGTTGTGCGTCAGTGCCTAGAGATACATAAAATCTTATAGAAGCACTCGGGAAGGAATGAAGGAGTCAGGAAAGAATGCTCACGTGTCCAGAAGGCAGGACATCCATTATCCAGGCCAGCGGTCATCTGGGTGGTGATCACCGCAGACTAACCCAGAGGCGCTGAATGCGAGACGGATTCTTCTCAGGAATGTTTGCTATGAGTACAGAACCTGGTAACATTTCTGATTCGCAGATCCTGGGACGCTTTAATAAACTTGGCCATTTTTAATTTTAGCAGCCTCCTGCGTCATTTATGTGAGGTCAACACTGGCATTTTCCGGTGTTTGAATATTTGCTATTGGCTACATATTCTCCTTTGTAAGGCGAAATATTTCATCATGAGAAAAAGGGAGCTTATAGCCCTGGCTGGTTTGGCTCAGTGGATAGAGCGCTGGCCTGTAGACTGAAGGGTCTGAGGTTCCATTCCAGTCGAGGGCACAGTTGGGTTGTGGGCTGGAACCCCAGCACGAGGCAGCCAATCAATGATTCTCTCTCTCCCTCTCCCCTCCTCTCTGAAAAACAAACAAATAAACAACAACTATATATATATATATCATACACCACTGAGTGGCCAGATTATTATGATCTCTGAACTCATAATAACCTGGCCACTCAGTGTGTATGCGTGTGTGTGTGTGTGTGTGTGTGTGTGTGTGTGTGTATATATATATATATATATATATATATATATATATATATATATAAAATGTTACAGGAAGCAATGTGTGCCCTAATAGCCAACTTGAAGATGTGTTTGGATACACTCAACCAGCATCAGTGCAAAATGAAATAATTTTTTTTGAAGTCTGAAATATTTATCCTAAAAACAAAAGCCAAGGGCAAGTAATACTTTTATGTGTTTTAAACTTTTATATTTATTTTTTTTATTTTTTTTTATCAGTCTTTACCTTTATTTTTATTTCCTTTACTCCTAGTTTTAACATTTTCTTTACTTCTTTACTTTCTTAGGATTTATTCTGCTGTCCTAAGATTATTTTTATTTATTTATTTATTTTTATTTTTTTTTTTTGCCCCCCTCTTCCATATATACCCTCCCTCCCCAGAGTTTTATGTTCATTGGTTGTACTTATATGCATGTATACAAGTCCTTCAGTTGATCTATTATCTCCCCCAGATCTCCCTCCCCTCCTCACTGTAATTTGACAGTCTGCTTGTTGCTTTACTGTCTCTATATCTATCTTTTGGTTCATCAATTTATAATGTTCTTTATTATCCATAAATGAGTGAGGTCATGTGGTGTTTCTCTTTTATTGATTGGCTTATTTCACTCAGCATGATGTTCTCCAATTCCATCCAGGTTGCTGCAAATGATGAGAATTCCTTCTTTTTTATGGCAGCATAGTATTCCATTGTGTAGATGTTCCATAGTTTTTGGATCCAAGCATCTGCTGACGGGCACCTAAGCTGTTTCCAAATTCTGGCTATTGTAGATTGTGCTGCTATGAACATAGGGGTGCATATATCCTTTCTGATTGGTTAAACTTTTATATTTAAAGATAACTTTTAAATAAACATTTGTGACATTATCAACCCACTTTAAAAAAGATTTTTATTTGGCCTTTACTTTGAGTTAATGTTTCCTTGTTCTAATAATTTTTATTATCAAACGTCTTTATAAAATAGAGGTCATTTTATATGCTATTGAAAAGTATCATCTTGTTATACTACATTGACTTGTCATAATGATAAACCATGCATTTATTATTATGTTTTTAAAAAAAAAACAAAAAAAGAACTTCTGAAATATTTAGTAGAACCTTCTTCCAGAAGAATGTTCACGGTTTATTATTATTATGCTCAGTCATTATTTTTTCAAAACTCATCAAAGCGTTAGGAAAAATACAGAATAACGCACTTCTCAGGAATTGCTGAGAATTTTTGGAACCCTTGTCAAAACCCAAAGATTCACATCAGTTAGGAACTGGAAATGCTCTTTGAAGTTTTAACATTTCTCGGACTTTTTGTCTCTAATCGCCAGATCTTTGTCATTTCTTCTGACCTACCGAGTCGGGCTCCTCTCCCTCCTCCTCCACGCTGCTCAGAGGTCTTTCTAAGGTGAAAACCTGCCCTGTCATTCCTCTGCGAGATCCTTCCCCAGCTCCCCAATACCTTCCGCAGACAGCTGCCTGCCAGCATCGGGGAGTTTCCCCCACGTGGCGGCTTGGGGAGCCTCGTTCCGGTTCACTGAATCGAACCTCTGGGACTTGAAGCCTAGGAACATGCATAAGAAAACAACTTCTGGATGATTTAAAAAAAGTCTCTGTGGTTAAAAACAGCACAAAGACAGAAAGCCACCGAAAACAAATGTACAGATCATTGAACCATAATAAGGCAAACACCCGTATCTGGAGGCAAAACCTTGCCACCCAGCACAGAAACTCTCCACATGCTCCGCCCAACCATAACCCCGTCCCCATCCACCAAGGGCAACTATCACCCCGAATCTCCTCTTGCCTGTTTCTGTTTGTTTATTTTAATGTCATTAAATTTCTGTTTAATGTTTGCTCCTCTTTTCATCTTTTTTTTTTTCCTTATAATTTCTTTATTACTGAGACCAGATCATTTGTCTTACGGTTTCCCGTGGTCTTTGTTAATGACACCCCAGCTAGCATGTTCCTCTCTCCTCTGAATTTCCTGTTAGTTGGCAGGTGAATCTAGAGGCTTAATCTTAATTCATGTTTCTCTCTGTTTTTTTGTGTGTTTTTTTTTTAACAAGCCTACCTTTACCCATAATGTGTGTTCGTCATCGTGTGACTCACATGATTGTGTTTTCTCTCTCCTCTTGTACATTCCCTGGCCCAGGTCTGAAATCAGCCCATCTATCGTGGGTAAATTCCCAGGAGTAGAATTCCCAGTTCAAAGGTAGTGAAGGGTTTAACGTCCTAAGAAGCTGTTAGGAGTTTTCTGAGGTGAGGTCACCAGCAAGGAACATTCCAGTTGCTCTAAATCCTCCCCAGTACTTAATAGTGTTAATTTTATCTGAGCCATTCTGGCGGTATGAACTACTACTTCACTGTGGTTTTCATTGGAAGTCTCCTAACAACTAATGCTGTGCAACCCCTGTGTGTGTGCTTATTGGCTTCTTTTGTGAAACATCTCGCCAGGTCTTCTTTCAATGATCTATTACTGTATCACAAACCACCACAGACATGAGGGGCTTAAGACACTACCATTTATTTGCTCACTATTCTGCACTCTGAACTGGGCTTATCTGGACAGTTCTTTTGCTCCAGGTGATGTTGGCTGCAGCCGCCTGAGGCTCAGCTGGGACTGAACATCAAAGGTGGCTAGACACAGGCCCGGTGCTGTCGCTGGGGGCAGGGAGGGGGAGAGCGGAACAGCATGAGGCTGGCCAGGGATCTCTCGCCACAGGTTCCCCACTGCGGTAGCCAGATCACGTTCTATGTGGCTCAGCGTTCCCAGGTGGGGCATTCAAAGAAGACAAAATGATTCAAAGAAGGTTCTTGAAGCAGGCTAGCTAGTGCCCCACAGGCCAGAGTAAGTCCCCATGTCCGAGTCCAGAATCAATGAGGAAAAGAC
Organism: Pipistrellus nathusii; assembly: GCA_963693515.1. Taxonomy (NCBI): domain Eukaryota; kingdom Metazoa; phylum Chordata; class Mammalia; order Chiroptera; family Vespertilionidae; genus Pipistrellus; species Pipistrellus nathusii. The sequence continues at coordinate 18,678,069 of OY882859.1, forward strand.
TAGACAAGGGCGTGAAGATAAGGGGCACAGATTGAGGGCTACCTCAAGTCTTTTGCCCACTTCTAATTGCATTGTTTGTCTTTTTAATATCACACCACTTCTTTATATACTCCAAATGCAAGTCCTTTGTTAGATATAAATAACTATTGTGAATATTTGTTCTAAGTCTGTGGCTTACCCGTTTATATTCTTTATATTAAATTTTTTTTTATTGATTTCAGAGAGGAAGGACAGGGAGAGAGATACAGAATCATTGATTGGCTGCCTCCTACACACCCCACACTGGGAATCGAGCCCAGTCAGGTCATGTGCTGGGTTTCAGCTCCATCCCTAGTGTGGGGCATACAGGAGGCAGCCAACCGATGATGATGTTTCTCTTTGAAATAAAAAAAAAAAAAAAGTTAAAAAATAGAAACAAAAATCTTGACATTAACGTCTTAATTTTAGTTATTGTATTATTCAGTTGGTAAAAATAAGTCCAATGTGGCTCTTTTCAAATTCACTGTCATTTTTTGTTTGTCTTTAAAATTTTTATTTATTTATTTTTTAATATATTTTATTTTTCACTGTCATTTTTTAATAGTTTCCCTATTTTATGCTAGTCATATAAGCTCGTCTTTCATTTATTTATATTCTGTATAAAATAATTCCAGTGTTTAAATTCTCGATGGGTATTTTTTTGTTGCCTCTCATTTCTTCTGGTTCTTGCCATGGGATCTTATTGATGTAAAGATTTATTTGTGTGATTGCTTTGGTATTGAGGCTGAAGATAGCTCCCTACAAAAATAAAAAGGTTTGCATTTGCTTTTTCCTCGAGGTGCCGACAGTCTGGGGTCATCTGAGTCCAGGTTCCAGGCTTGAGGTTACATGCCACCCAGCAGATACAAACGAGGCTACAAGTCCAGACGAGGGCTGGTGTGCTTCTGAGCACCCGGGTCTTTGGGGTCCGAGCTTGCTGTGGGGAGAGGTTCCTTACCACGTGCTCTCGCTTTTATTTGGGCCCCTTGCCCAGCGGAGTCAGCAAAACAGCAGCTGGAAGTGGCCAGAATGAGGAAATGCCCTCAGAATGGAAGCAACTTATGTGCTTGGTTTATATAAGGTTCTGTTTTCCCTTCTGTGGAATTCTCATAACACCTTCCTTTCTGTGTTTAGGTTTGCAGTGAGAGAGCTGCTCAGAGGAACGCAGCCTGACATTACCAGAGAAAAGGAGTTTGTTAGACCTCAGGCTCCCCCTCACAGAGAAGGATCCTGTGGGGCGGGGAGGGGAGGGGAGGCCACCTTCCTGGGGTCTTAGAGCCAGTAAGAAACTAACCGGAGGCCTCTTACACCAGGGCTGGTGCTCTCTTCCCCAAGCCCCCTCCGGGACTTGGCTTCTCCATATGGAACGAAGAAGCCTGGCCAGATGGTTTCTGAGGGCCCCGGGCAACCCAGACGACTCCGGGGCAGGATCTCGTGGTTTTTCGATCCTGGGAGACGCGCTCAGCCTCCTCTGCACCTTTGCCTTCTCAGACTTGGTGCGCAAACCCCGCACCTGAGGCCGGCCTCTGACAATTCCCAAATCAGCCACCAGGGGGAGGTGGTGTGCTGAGATCGCCCAGGTTCTGAGTAGGGCTTTGCTTCTCACCCTCTGAGTGAAGGGGAAATGATTTCGCCTTGGATCAAAGCCCCAGGACTCGTCTGCTTCCTTTCGTTTGCCAAACTCGGGCAGATACAAGGAGAGAAATCATTCTATCCCTACCCTTGCGAACCTCGTGGTCCACTAAGTCAGCGCTTCCCAACCTTTTTGGGCCACGCCCCACCTGAGCATCAGTAAAATTGATGCTATAATTCTTCTTATTCAAATACTAAACTATTATTCACGTGGAGGAAACCTAACAGGCCACTCACAAGCTTCCAAAAGAACATGGCATCCATGAAAGAAAAAATTAAAGAAGGAAGGGACAGCAGTAATGAGGAAGAAATCACTAAGAAATAGTTAAAATAATAATAATAAAATATGAAGTGATATGAAAAATAGCAAATAAAGTTTCAAAACATATAATAGAGAACTGAAATGCATAAATATATCACAATATATATTTATATACTGTCTACGAGGCCCCTAGAACCATAAGAAATGCAAAAAAAAAAATTCACTATTAATAACTCATTCTCAAATTGCCCCCTTGGGGGCGTGTGCCCCACGTTGGAAACTACTGCACTAAGCCCTTTTCTCCAAGCTAGACTTCCGGATGTTTTTTCCATTTCCCTGTCTTTACTCCTGCTGTTCCCCTTCCCCCATCACTAGTATTCATTTTCCCTCCTTCCTAAGGCTCAGCTCAGATGCCTTCTCCTTCCTAGAGCCTCCTCTCAGGGTCCTCATCTCCATCCCCCCTCTCCATTCCCCCAACCCCTAGTTCTGGTTCTATCTCTTGAATTCCCCTCTGGCCTTGTGCTTTTTTCACGCTCAGGGAGGGCAGGATTTCCCTGTCTCCTGGCGCCTGCTCCAGCCCAGGATACAGTGAGTGCTGGGGAAGGGAAGTGGGAAGGTCTCCTGGCTGGGATTTCCCGGAGAGCTGCAGGAAGTCAGAACCAGCACCCAGAGGCCCTTCCTGCCCCAAACCCCGAGCCTTGGGCTTCAACGTTGCACTCGCTGCTGAGGAAATGACAAGAAAAGCCCCCAGTTCCAAGAACCAGTGTATAATATGAAACTAAAAGCACCAAAAGAGAACCTAGGAGGGTTTCCGATTCACTTTGGAGTTAGACCTTTCTATGACTCAAAACCGGAAGTCATAACAAAACAAATAAGCCAACTACATAGAGATGATAGATAGATAGATAGATATATAGATAGATAGGTTTTATACGATATTGATTTCAGAGCAAAAGGGAGAGGGAAAGAGAGGTAGAAACATCAACGATAAGCCCAGCCGGTGTGTTCAGTGTTTGAGGGTCTACCTATGAACCAGAGGTCATGGTTTGATTCCCAGTCAGGGCACATGCCCGGGTTGTGGGCTCAATCCCCAGTGTGGGATGTGCAAGAGGCAGCCCATCAATGATTTGCTTTCATCATTGATGTTTCTATCTTTCTCTACCTCATTCTTCCTCTCTGAAATAAATCATAAATGTCTTTAAAAAGAGAAACATCAATGAGTATCTTAGGTATTCTCAGCACAACCCCTGTGAGACAAGCTAGCAATATAAATACACTTGTGTTGGGCAGAATCTTAAGGTGACCCTCATTGGCTTTTACCTTTGCCCCTGTGTGGGGGCAGAATCTGTGAATATGATGAAAACATGAACTCTGGGGTTATCTATCCATCTATCTATCTATCTATCTATCTATCTATCTATATGTAGTTGGTTTATTTGTTTATATGGCAAAATAAAAATTTTAGATGTAAGTAAGGTCCTAAATCAGTTGATTTTTAAGGCAGAGACATGACCCTGAGTGGGCTGGGCTTGGTCAGGAAAGGCCTTGAAAAGCAGAAAATTTTTTCTTGCTGGTCTCAGAAGGAGAAGTCAGAGATTTAAATCATGAAGCATGAGAAGAATTCATTGTGTCATTTGGGGAACGCCACGTACAGAATGTGGGTGTCATCTAGGAGCTGAGAAGGCACCCAGCAAAAAAACAGAGACCACAGTCCTACAACCACCAGGAACCAAACTTGGCCAATGTCAGGAATGAGCTTGGAGACTGATTTCCCCCAGAGCCTCCAAATGAGGACCATGCCTTGCCAACACCTCGATGGTGCCCTCAGCAGAGAACCCAGCCACACTCAGGCCAGACTTCTGACCAACAGACTGTTAGTTAATAAATGGGCGTTATTTTAAGCTGCCGAGTCTGTGGCAATTTGTTTTGCAGCAACAGAAAACTAATACAATACCTACAACCTAGCCATCCACATTGGGGAATTTATTCTGCAAATACATTTGCATGTCTATGGAACAATTCATGTACGTGATGATTGCAACATTGCTGTGACACAAAAAGGGAGGGGGAAAAAATGTCTAGTAACATCTAAAATGTCCATCCATAGGAAATTGGTTAAGTAAATTATTTCCATCTCTACAATAGAAACCAGGCAGTGATATGAAAGGAGGAAGCTCTGTCTGCTGATAAAGATCTGTCGGACACGTGCCTGGTGGGAAAGGGCAGCACAGTGATGTAGTTTGTTACCTTTTATGTGAAAAGGGCGTTCAGGACATGCATTCATTTTTGCGCTTACATAAAGAAACTCCAAAAGAATACGTAAGATGCTCATACAAAGTGATGGCCTGCAGGGTTGGGGATGAGGAGTCAAAAGAGGGCAAAAGGCTGAGCCTTTTTGTTCTGTGCTTTAAAAAACATATGTGTTTTGTTGTTGTTGTTGTTGTTTTGTTTTGTTTTAGCGAGAGAGGGAGAGAAACATCTATCGGCTCCCTCCTTCAGCTCCCTACTGGGCATTGAGCCCACAACCTGGGCATGTGCCCTGATTGGGCATAGAACCAGCGACCTCTCCATGCGTGGGATGATGCTCAGCCAAGTGAGCCACCCTGGCCAGGGCTGTTCCATGCTTTTTAGGTACATTTTCAAACTCTGAGAATGTATGAATTCGTTCATTTAAAAATAAAACAAAAGGAATTGTTTTAAAATGAATCAGCGGGCACTGCCTTCCAGTGTCTTTCGGAGCCTGAGGTTATTCCCCTGGGCCCTGTCCCAACAGGTTGGCTCTGGGGCACGTCATCCAAGTAACCCTTGACCTTCAGCATTCCGTCCTCATTCTCCTTCAGCCCCAGGGGGAATTAGAGACAAGGATTCAGATGGCTGTGGGAGTGAGTCATCTCTCTGGGACTCAGTTTTCCCATCAGTGAAAATGGAGATAATCGCTCAGAAAGATGATTTGTGTCACGGCCAGCCCATAAAAGGTGCTCACAGCGTTGAGATAGCTGGGGGGGGGCAGGGGAGACCATTCCTTGTAGAGGCAGTTTACCAAGCACAGGGTAGATGCACAAGAAAAGAAAGATCCCCTTTCCCCCCCTTCACTTACTTTGCGAATATACCTATTTCCTCCCTCTGTCTCCATTTCTCCATTTGTAAATGAGGGTTAGGATGAAGGAGCTCTATCTGATTTATAAATTGGTGACTACGGAGAGCTCCCTCCCATGTCATAGGTGGATTAGTGAGGCCCAGGCAGAGTGACAGCTAGTTCAAGATCCGAGGCAGCGCCAAGACTGGTACTCACTCCCACACAGGCCCTTGTGCCCAAGTGCATCTGTGCCCACGCAGCCATGGGGTGACACGGAGACTCTCCTCTGAGACTCTCCCGATCTCCCCAGCTTCTGGTTGTTACTATAGAAGGGCTGCTGCCCTCCAGCCTTGAGTTTAGAGGAGCCAGCTCACCCAGCCCCTCCCTGGCACCTGTCCCCACCAGTGGGAGACACAGAGTCACATGAATGCATTAGAGGCGTCCCCTGGAGACAGCGCCCTGGGAGTGGGGTAGGATGATGGGAGGAGGTGGGGAGTTCCTATGAGTTGGGGCACTTGTGACCCCTAACTTTTGGGTTCTCCCCTGAAACACACAAGTTCCCAAAGGTATCTCTCACCTCATCCTGCTGCTCAAAGAGCTGCTGGCCTTGGGGCGGTTACTCCCCCTCCTTGGGCGGCCTTGGGTTCCGACAACCCTCCAGACAGCCACGGATTCTGGCTGCTCTTCTTGCCTCTGGGATCCATGGTGTGCCTCAGGATCCTGGAGTGAGATATCAAGTCCCTGGTCCATTTAGGGTGAGGCTGGTTCCTGGTGTGGAGCCTTGACTGACGTAAGGGAACTGTGTTCCTTCAGGAGATCCTGGTTGTGTTGCCCACGGGGAAATATGACCTTGTCTGTCCTGGGTGTGGACTTATTCCCGGCGCCCTCTGCCTGTCGGTCACCGCTCACTCCGGGAGCCTTCCGGGGCCGTCCCTTACCCTCCATAAGGTACACAGAGACCAGAGGGACCCCTTGAGTGTACAAGCGTGTACAGACTCCAGATCTCTTCTAAGCCTGTTGACTGATTCCATCTGCTTTCCCTGTGGGTTGACCCAAGAAGCTGGAGCAGGTTTACACTCACCTCAGGTGATTTTACCCATTTGACACACTTGATGTCGGTTTTGGCACTTCTGTGTCTACTTACCTCTTCTGAGCTCATGGTGGCCTTTTTGATTTGGGTCATTTAACAATAGCGGAACATTGCTGACCCCCCAGTGCTTTACGTATATTAACTCTCATGATCCTCACAATTCCCTGCAGGTAGGGACTGTTAGTGTCCCCATTTCACACAGGGAGAAACTGAGGCACAGAGAGCTTAACAAACTCGACCCAGGTTTCACAGTCACTGAGGGAGGAAGGCAGGATCTGAAGCTACTCCATCTGTCTATTCCATCTGAAGCTCTTGACCTCGATGTCCGGCCCTCACCGCTCCAGACGAGTGTTTGAGACACGTTAGGTGAGTAGATTTGTCTGAGCCGTTGGTTCTGCTTTTCCCAACGTGAGCAGCTCTGTACCAGCTCGCTCTAGATATATGGCCTTGAATTTGGCACATTCCAATGGACACATAGCTCTCAGGCCTATCCACCCTTGAAATATTAAAGACCTCTGTCTTCGTTTCCTAGGGCTGCTGTAACAAACCACCTCAAACTTGGCTCCTTTTTTTTTTTTTTTTAATTGGAAGAAAATTATATTTTGGAAGAACTCACTACATAAGGTGACAGCATTCCAAAATCAAATTACATGAAAATATACATCGCAATCTCTTTGTACAATAAGTGAGAAAAATCTGAGTATAGAAGAATAGAGGCAGCCGGCACTGGTTTGGCTCAGTGGATAGAGCGTTGGCCTGCGGACTGAAAGGTCCCAGGTTCGATTCTGGTTAAGGGCATGTACCTTGGTTGCGGGCACATCGGTTTCTAACTCTCTATCCCTCTCTCTTCCTCTCTGTGAAAAATCAATAAAATATATTTAAAAAGAAGAAGAAGAAGAAGGAAGAAGAAGAAGAAGAAGAAGAGAAGCAAAGAAATATGAAGGGTGAAGGTGATGAGAGGAAATAGCATTTTAAACAGCAAACTCAGACGTGAAGTAGAGAGCCTGCTTTACTCATCCAGCCTTAGCATTAGGTAGCTGGAGGGCAAAAATAAAAGCAAATCAGAATTTTGTAGAACGGGGTAAATTTCCATACATTGAATTCAGAACCAACTCTTTTTAGTAAACTTGGCTACTTAAAACAACAGAAATTTATTTCTTCATAGTTCTGGAGGCTGGAAGTGCAAAATCAAGGTGTCTGTACAGGGGTGACATTGGTTAATTAAATTATATAGGTTTCAGGCGCACAGTTGTACAACGCATCATCTGTATATTGATTGCCCTGTGTGTTTATCACCCCAGGTCAAGTCTCCTTCCATCACACTATCCCCCTTTACCCTCTTCCATCTCCATCCTCTCCCCTGTCCCTCTGGCAATTCCAACCATCGGGATCTTATCACTCTCTGCCTAGGGATTCAAAAGTAGAAGTGCAAAACGTGCTTGAAGCCAGGGAAGAGCTTCCTGTATTTTCCAAGACCCATTTATTAGCAACCCTGGCTGGGAAGATCAGGACTTGGAAAGATTTCTGTAAACAGTCACTGGGAGATACCACCAGCTTTCTAAGATGTTTGCTGCTGATAACACCATGCTTACGATTTCTGAGGTAGTTTCTTTAGGGCGGGGTGTGTGTGTGTGTGTGTGTGTGCAACGATTACTCCAAATATCCCAGCATTCCTGGCCTGGGGTTGAAAGAAACTAGCAATTTAGATACAGATGGAAACGGGAAGTGGTGTCATTGTTCAGCAAATAGTCAGACTTCGCAAGGAAGCAGCACTTAAGGGCCCTTTGTGTTCAACTGGCCCCAAAGCACCCATGACAGGCAGACATTACAGAGAAGGGAAAGCTGTGTTTCTCTTTCCTGCATTTCCCCCAGCTCACAGACACTGACGACCACACACACCGCCCAGGGTGCGAGTCAGTTTGGACCTGGGGAGTTTAGCCTCTGCAGAGGCAGGTTCCGGGCTTCGGTTCCCGATCCCGTCCGCCCCTAAGCTGTGTGACCTTGGGCAACTATCACACAAACTGGCATTGCAGGCTCATAGTCAGCAACTGCCAATGGTCACTCCACACGCAGGCAATCTTACTGTTCCTCTAGTGGCCTTGACTGTGAAAGGGATGTCACCCAGCCAAAACTGGTTTGGCTCAGTGGATAGGGTGTCAGCCTGCGGACTGAAGGGTTCCTGGTTCGAATCCGATCAAGAGCATGCACATTGGTTGTGGGCACATTCCCAGTAGGGGGTATGCAAGAGGCAGCTGATCGATGATTCTCTCTCATTGATGTTTCTAACTCTCTATCCCTCTCTCTTCCTCTCTGTAAAAAATCAATAAAATATATATTTAAAAAAAAAAAAAAGAAAGGGATGTCACCCTGATTCTTGATCCTCCATCTTCTCCATCCCCCTAGCCCCACCCCGTCACTTTGTCTCACTTCTATCGAAGGCCTGCTCTGTGCTCTTAATACCCCCACCTTCACCAAGGACCCTGCTCCTGTGTAACCCCTCCCTCCTATCGTCAGTTCTCCCCCTCCTACTGGGCATTGTCATCGACATAGAGACCCAATTTCATAGCCTCATGTTTGGCCAAAACCCACTCTTGACCCCTCTATTCCCAGCCAATGCCCCATTTCTCTGTGTCCCTTTGCTCTGAAACGTTCTAGAAAGTTCCTGTGGTTGTTCTCTCCCATCCAATAGCTCCCCTGGGCTGGTCCAGCCATTCCAATCCAGCTTCCTTACTCACTCCGCCACTCACAAGGCTCGCATCAAGGTGGCCTCAGCCTCCTTGTTGCCAAATCGACTGCACACTTCTCTGTCCAGCCTTTGGGCAGTGTTCCACCCAGTGTTCTCTCCTCAAAACACTCTTCTCCAGGCTCCTGACAGCTCTCTCGCCTGCCTCCCTCCTTCCCTCAGCCACCCCTGCTCCGTCTGTGTATCATTCCTCCTCTCTGCCCAACTTCCTGTGCGGGAGCCTCCCCAGGCTCCATCCCCTCCCCCTTTTCCAGGCTGAGCTGGAAATCAGCATGGGGCACATGGTACTGGGTACCCAGTACTCCACGGTCCAAGCGCACCCCCAGCCTGCTCAGATTCCAGGAAGGAAAGCAGTCTCCGCCTCTCAGGGGCAGGAGCAGAGAATCTGCACCCAGTGGGCTAGACACCCAGAAGTCCTCCTGTCTTTCTCCTCTCTCTCGCCCACCACAGCTGGTCCTTCCACAAGCACTGAATCCCGCCTTCGGAACAGGTCTTGAATAGCCCTGCTTCTCCTGATTTCTGCGGCCACCAGCCTCCTTCAAGCCTCGGTGTCTCTGGTCTGGGTTACCCTGGCCTCCTACTGTCTCTCTGACCTCACTCTGGCCTTGTCATCTGCAGAGCAGCCCGAGTGGGCTCTTGAGCTCGAGGGGTCTCTCGGCAGCCAGAGGTCCATCCCAGCTGCTTACCTCTGCCCCAGGGCCCACCCGATGGGCTCCAGCCCACCTCCCAGCCCCTCCTGCTCCTCCGCCCCTTGATCACTGTGGTGCGGCCACTCTGGGCTTTCTTATGTTTCTCAAACAGAACAACTTGTGCCCGGCCTCTGCTTCTGCTCACGCCGACCGTGCTCCCTGCCCACCCTCCCCTGGGCCCCAGGAGTGGCTGCCTGCTCGGCCTGCAGGTCTCAGCTCAGATGTCATCTCCTCTCTGAGCCCTCCTGGCCCATCCCCATGCTCCGGGCTCCTCTGCCTGCACACATCCTCACAGCATTCCAAGCAGGGCTCCTTAGAATCTCTGTTTGCTCATTTATTTGTCTGTCTCCCCACTCATTTGCAGATTTCTCGAGAGCAGAGCCCGTGTCTGTGTAGCTCAACCCTGAACACTCAGCCCCTAGCACAGAGCCCGCACGCAGTGAATGCCGGGCAGCTATGTGCTGAGGGAATGAGAAAGTCGGTGAGGAAGGCATGCCACCGCTCTGTACAGCCTTGTGGCCCCTAATCTCATTTGCCACAAGCCCCAGCACGCCACCGCAGAGCCAGTCTGCCTGCACACAGCCCCGCGGGCAGCACTTTTATAAGGCAATGCACCCAACAGCCCCGGAGCCCGACATGTCACAACGCGGGCCAACGCCCACCACGCTACCCAGGCCCGGATCCCACTCTTCGTCCCAGGTGTCACTGCTCCCAGCTCTGGACACATCCGGCTGGCCAGTGGGGCGCAAGAGACTCCCAGCCTGGACTGAGTGCTATTCGGGACCCAAGCATCTAAGCCTCCAGGGAGGAAAGCATGTGGTCCGAGTAGTGGGTCCTCCGTCACAGAGCGGGGTTGAGCCGAGCACAATGGGTCTTTGTCTTCCCAGGAGGCTCTGCTCAGCTTCCAGGGGAGAACGGCCTGTTCTGAGCACCCAGAGCAGCTGTCAGCGGGGAGGGTAGCCCTGGGCTTCTGGAGAGCAGAGAGGAGGCTTGGCCTCTGCTGTGTGACCTTAGGCATGTCACCGCCCCTTTTGAGTTTCACACATACCCCCTTGAAGAAAGAAAAGAGCGTGAGAGGACCCCAAGGGAGCATCTGGGTACGGATGGGAAAGCAGAGCCCAGTAAGGAGCGTCCCTGTGAGGCAGCAGGCCCCGCCCCCTGGCCACCTGCCCCTCAGGAGCGAGCCCTCACCGCCCTGTGGGCCTGTGTCTCCTCACCTGTTGCTCTCCCTGCCTCGGGCTGTGGGACAGAATAAGACAGGGGATGAGTCACCAGGAAGGAGGAGGCCATGGAAAAGGAAAGTGGGTTCCAGCCCCCCTCCCCGGAGCCCTGCCCTTTTCCTCTCCTCTGGCCAGGCAGCCCAGTGAGTCACGAGGTTCCAGAGGGTTGAGAAGGGACTCCCCACCCCCCCTTACACACACACACACACACACACACACACACACACGCCACGCTCTTGGCTGTGTGATCTCTTGCTCTGTGTCCCTGCCTCCTATGCACAGACGGACAGGCAGGCAAGGACAGGCAGGCAGCCCAAACCCCCAAACAGACACAGACACCTCCACAGATACACAGACACCTAGTCAGTAGGCAGACACAGATAGGGACAGTCACACAGCTATGCACACAGACACACCTGCCAACAAGCACACAAACAGAGGCACCAAGACAATACACTGGCACCAAGACAGGCCGACCCCGTGACCAACACAGGAGGAGCCTCCGGGCAGATGCACAGGCGCAGAGCAGACAGACTCAGGCAGAAACACCCACATGTACACACACACACAGCCACACACACATGTACACACACACACACACACACACACACCACAGACTTACAGGGTGGCCTTCAGAGTGTGATGTGAGGTAAAGGACAGGCCCCATGTCCCCGCTGGCCAGACACGGATCTGTGGAGGTGGACACGCCTCGCCTGTGGATGTGACCTTGACCGTCACGGAGAGGCCGTGCAGAAAGGTGGCTGGAGGTGAGATCACGGAAAGGGACTTTTCAGCCAGGTCGGTGTTGAGACCTGTGCTGCGTGACTAAAGGTGACAGAGGGAAAGGAGCTGAGTGGCGGCAGGCAGGGAGCCTGCGATCTGGCTCTGTGACTTCAGATACAGTTGACCTCTGGGCCTCAGTTTCCCATTGAGCCTTAGTCCCAGGTCCCCGCAGGGAGCGGATGGGCCAGCTTCTGGGTGTGTCAGTGCCAACGTTGGGGCCGCAGGACATTATTCCCCCATTTCCACCCCTTCGATCCCCCCCCCCCCGCACTCCCCCCCTTCCCCGCCCACTAGGGTAGGATCCCCTCGGTGACTCACTGCCCGGTCCCTGGCAGGGGGTAACACAGTCACAGACGCCTGTTTGTCCTGGTCCCCCCCCCCCCCCCCCCCCCCCCCCCCCCGTCGCCAGCTGAGGATGCCCTGGGCTGGGGGAGGGATGTGGGCAGGTCAGCGAGAGGGCAAAGGGAATCCCCAAGCGTGTTGCACAGTCTCCCCCCACCCCACCCCCCATCCCCAGGGGCAGCTTTGAGACCGGGGCCTGGGGAGGGGGCCTGCCCAGGTGTAGTCTCTGCCCTCCTCCCCACAGTGAGAGGCCTCTGGCCCGAACCCAGCTGCCTGGAAGACAGGGTTGTGCAATGGGGAGGTAAAAGGTGACAGCGGGCCTGGCGGGACAGAAGCCCCATTGTTTGGGGCCCAGGCCAGCCTGGGCAAAGGAAGGGTTTATGCCCCGGGGGCAGGAAGGAGGGTGCTGGATGGGGGGGTGAGGGATACGCCAGCTGTCAGGACTCTTGCCATTGGGCCCGAGAGGAGAACAGGTGCCAAGCAGGATGCCCTCGGGGTTGGTAGAGGGGGCAGTGCCCCGCAGACCCCAGGAGGGGTTGCAGGGCAGGGAGGCAGCCCCTACGCCACACGGGCCTCACCCCTCAGGAATCTGCAGCCGTCCTTGTCCGGATTCCGATCATTCCGAGGAGGGAGATGGCGTGGAGCGGTCCCAGGCCCTGGGGGCACGGTGCAGGGGGGTGCGTGGCGGCTTCTATGGCTGAGGCTCCGGGAGGGGACCTGAGAGAGGTTTGCCGCGGGCGCTCTCCCCGTTAGTTCCCAAACTGAGGTCCCAAACCCGAGCTCCGCGCCCCCAACCCCCTTCTCCGCGGAGCCTGAGCCGCGCTGACCCGCTGGGAGGTCCTGGCCGGTGTCAGACCGCAGTCCTTTCCCTTTCCCTTTCGGATGGAGTTCCGCCCCCAGGGAACGGCTTCCCCCGGAGGAGACGGGGCAGCACGGCCCAGGCCCCCTCCCTCCGGCCCTCCCCAGCCCCGCCGAGCTGTGGGGCCGCCCCAGGTGCAGGGGCCCGGCCCCTCCCCTGCCGGCGGGGCGCGGGGTGGAGGGATGGGGGGGGGGCGGGGCGGTACAAAAAGCGATCCCGCCCCGCGCTCCTCACTTGACTTTGAGTGTCCAGCGGTCACAGGAGTCCGGTCACCGAGTCCGGAGGCGGTGCGTGGGGCAGCCCGGGCCAGCCCACACCCCATCAGGTAGGGACGCTCCCCGCTGGGAAGGGAGAGGGTGTAGGTGGGGCGGAGGAGGGAGCAGGCGGAGGGACATGACAGATGCCGGGAGGGAGCGTGGAGTGCCAGAGGGACACCGAGAACAGGCGAGAGGACCCACAGCGGGGAGGGGGGCGGAGGCAGAGGGACCCAGGACAGGGGAGACCAGGAATGCCCACCCCACTTTCTGTCCCCCGACGCCCCCAGGCTGCCCTTCCTGCCCGGCCCCTTCTCCCTGGGAGCCGAGGGGGACCCAGGAATCGGGGGCTCTGACCCTGCCCGACGCCCTCCCTCGGGGTCAGTCCAAGGCGCTGGGACTCACCCGCGGGTCCAGGGCATCTCTGCTGCCCCCCTCCCGGCCCCTGACCTCTGCCCTCCCCGGGACCAGGAGCACCATGTGGAGGTGCCCACCGCGGCTGCTGCTGCTGCTGCTGCTGGCCGCCGAGGGGGCCCTGGGTGCCCGGCGGGGCCGCGGGCGCCGGGAGCTGGCCCCCGCGCTGCACCTGCGGGGCATCCGGGACGCGGGCGGCCGGTACTGCCAGGAGCGGGACCTGTGCTGCCGCGGCCGCGACGACCAGTGCGCGCTGCCCTACCTGGGCGCCACCTGCTACTGCGACCTCTTCTGCAACCGCACTGTCTCCGACTGCTGCCCCGACTTCTGGGACTTCTGCCTGGGCGTGCCGCCCCCGTTCCCGCCCAGCCAAGGTGGGCGCCCAGGGGCAAGGCTGATGCGCTGACATTTCCAGGGGAGACTTTGGGGCGACTGGGAAAGAGACCCCGCCTCACGCTCGGGGCCTCTGGGAAGTCCCCCCTCTGGTCTAGCCTGAGTCTCTCCAGCACCAGAGAGGCTCCTTGGCCAGTGGGACTCTAGGCTGTTGGCCCAGAGAAGGGAGCTTCCTGTCCTTTCTCCCAGTCCCGCTTCCATATTCCGGACAGGGAAGGTGCCGGGCCCGCCCGCTGACTCACGCTCAGGTTGATAAAGTGCAGGGGCCGCTCAGAGTCATCTGAGCCATTCCTCTGCCTTTCCCCGGGGTTCTCTGCCCCCAGGGGGCTGGCCACACCCGGAGCGGGGTGATGCCTGCGCCTGCCTCAGCCCTGGCCACCATCTCCCCACAGCTCCATGGGGCTATGGATGGGAGGCTGCACAGTGTGTGTGTGTGTGTGTGTGTGTGTGTGTGTGTGTGTGTGAGGGTTGTCATCCCGAATGCTGTATTATGTTGGTGGAGTCCCTTGCCTTCTCTGGGCCTCAGATTCCCCAAAAACTGCTCCCCCGAACCCCGATTTCGGGTTCCCACATTCCAACTCACTTGCTCGCAAAGCATGCCCGGAATGCTGAGGCTGGCAGAGAGTGGATAGACAAGAAGGACCTAAGCACTTACTAAGGGCAGTTGCTGGGTGACCCTGCAGGGGGGTCTTCAGTTATAGTTTGACTTTAGTTTCAGTGAGGGCTGATGTGTGTGTGTGTGTGTGTGTGTGTGTGTGTTGGGTATGTGTGCTGGGGGTGTGTGTGTGTCCATGTGTCTGCACATCCGACCTTTAAGAACTTGGCCATTACAGCCCATCCTCTCTGGTCTCAGCTCCGCTGTGTTCTCTTCCCTCCACCAGGATGCATGCATGAGGGTCGCGTCTATCCGATCTTAGGAACCCACTGGGACAACTGTAACCGCTGGTGAGTGCTCGGGGCTTGCAGAGGCCCCCTGTGGACTTTATGGCTGACAGACTTGGTCCAATCCCCATCCCTGTCACTCACTTGCTGGGGCCAAGCCTTTCCCCTTTTCTGAGCCTCGGTTTCCTCATCTGAAACGTGGGGGTTTCACACTGACCGCGTCAACGTCTACAAACAACCTTCTGACACCATTCCTCTGGGGTGGTCAGCCATGGGTACCTGGCTCCCGGCGGGACCCTGAGCTGGGAGTCATTCCTGGCCCCTCCTGACTTGGGCTGAGCTATTGCCACCCCCCCCAACCCCCGCCACGCCACCCCCCAGCCTTTCTCCATGTCACGGGAGAGTGCGAGAAGGGGGCGTCAGGAAGGAAACCTCTGACTGCAGCATCCGCTGCCCTGGACCGGATGAGGGTCAGGGGTGGCTGCGCTGGAGGTCAGCCAGCCTGGAGCGGGCCTTCCCTGGAATGGGGCCCCTCTCCCTCCCTCACCTCGGCCACTCGGTTCGGGCAGGAGGACGGAGGAGTCAGGCTGCTCCTGGGTCTGATCAGAAGCCCAAGATGTAAAGTGGAGATGGGTGGGGAGGAAGCCTTCACGGAGGTAGTGGGGACCCTGTGACTCAAAAGGAAGAGGCCCTGCACCCTCTCCACCCCTGCCCTCTGCCCGGAGGCCCCAGAGGGAAGGAAACTTTTTGGAATGCATTACGCACAAGCTGTTTCCATTGCCTCACTGGTGTGAGGGCTGCGGGGTGAGAGTGTGTCTGGGTGAGAGTGTGCGTGTGCGTGTGTGTGTGTGTGTGTGTGTGTGTGTGTGTGAGCTGCTTGTATGTGCTCAGAAAGACGGAGTGCACCTGCATGGTCCTGCCAGTCCTGACAGGTTACCTCTGGACACTGAGGGGTAAACGCTTTCTCCAAGCCTGTCCCTGGGCCTGGCCGCCCCAGACCCTCTCTGGAATGCTGGGATCTGTTGTCACCGGTCCAGTCTAGACCTGCTTGGGCAGCCCTAGGGGCAAAGGGGAGGTGCGAGCAAGGACTGACCAGCCTGCTGCCCACCCAGGCCGGCTCTGAACAGCTGTGCTCCCTGCGCTTGGGGCACCTGATGTGGGGCAGGGCCGTGGGCCTTCCAGGCTGTGTGAGCCCTCGAGGGATGAGGGATGCTGAGAGAGAGTGTCCCAGGGCGGAGGGGAGGAGGAGGAGGAGGGAAGCCTCCAGTCCCTGTAGTCCGCTCTGGCCTCCCGGAAAGTGCCCGCCCCTCAGGGACGGGAGAGCCAGCCATACTGGGTCTTTCTTGGTTCCCTTGAGGCTCCTTAAAAGGCAACACTGGAGGCGGGGAGGGGCGGGCGTGGAAGGAGGCACTTTATCAGAGCTAAGAGCTTGTAAAAGTGCCGAAGAATTCATAGAATTCAACTAGTCAGTCGACGCCTATTTTTTAAAGACCTACTAAGTGCAGCCAGAATGCACCACAGGTCCTGTCCTTGGAGCTCCCAGGCTAGTGGTGAAGAGCCGCAAACACACGCGTCATCGCAGCCTCTCCTGGCGTGAGGGGAAAGGAGAGAATAAGGGGGAGCCCGGTTTAGAGTGGGGTGGGGTCGAGGGAGGGCCGCCCAGGAAAGGACATTGGTGCTGATATCGGGGAGATGAGAGGCCCAGGAGGGAACTTGGGAGGCACAGCGTGTGGGAAGGCCGGGGTGGGCCCAGCGTCCTGCAGCCCCGAGCGGTGGAACGGGGAGAGAGGCCCCGGGAGGTGCAGGCCACTTCCTGCGAGTCTCATCGCTGTGGCGAGGATTCCACATTTTGTTCTGTGTGTTGTGGGGCGCCACGTAGAGAGCACATCCCCTGGTTTGCTGGCCAGCTGATCTTCTTCAAAGATCTCTCTGGCTTCAGAAAGGGGTGTGTGCAGGGATCATGAAAAGGCAGGAAGCCTGGTTAGGTAAGAGGTGGCGGAGGAGGGGGGACAGGCGGGCGGGCTCAGAGCCTTTTGTGATGTGACTTCCCGACCTGCTGATGGAGGAGGCCGGGGGTGGGCCCGAGTTCTGGCTTACACACCTGGATAAGGCGCGTGATTGGAGTTGAGAATGTTCGGGCCGGAGCGCGTGGGGGAAGGCAGCTTGGCCATTTGAAGCAGGAGATGACTTTTACGCCCCCAGAGGGGCCAGTTGGATCTGATCGGGAAGTCCAGAGGGGCAGGGCGGGTCCCTGTAATGAGAACAGGAATGTTGATGACGTCCCTGGAGGAGCTGAGACGGGCCCAGCCTGGCGCTGCACGCTCTGCACGTTGCCATTGCATCCCGAGAGGTGGTGCTGTCGCCATCCTCAACGTACAGACAACAGTTTCACTTGCCTGAGGTCACGTGCCTCGTCAGCTAGGACTGGAACCCGGGATTTGAATTTCAGAATCTAATCGAGGTCACTTCGCTCTACTGCCTCATTCATTCACTCATTCATTCATTCAGTAAATATTTACAGGCCTACTATGTGCTAGGTGTTGTTTTGTGGGCACTCTTCAGTACCAAGTCAGACCTGAGGAAGCAGGTAGAAGCAATATAAATAACTAACTGGGTAGAACGCCAGATAGTGGTGGCATGTGAAGGGTAAAAATAAAACAGGGAAGAGCGATAGGAGGAGCAGAGGACAGGAGCAGAGGGAGGCCAGGGCCGGCGTCCCAGAGCAGGTGACACACAAATGAAAACTTGGAAAAACTGAGGGAGCCATGGATGTTGGAGGGAGAACAACAGTTCAAAGGCCCTGGGGCAGGAGCACGGCGGGTGCAGAGTCAGAGGGCCAGGCTGGCAGGAGAAGGGGCCGGAGAGCGGACAGAAAGACAGATCATGCTGGGTCTGCTGGCACCGTAAGGACTGTGGCTCTTATTCTATGCTGTGACGCCAGCAGAGGATTTGGGGCAGAGGAATGGCACTATCTGACTTGGGTTCACTGGCAGCTGCGTTAAAAATACACTGACGTGGGGTGCAGGGCAGAGGTGGGGAGAAGAGCGAGGAGACTGCAGCATAAACCAGGTGAAAGGTGATTGAACCACAGGAAAGAATGAGACGTGGTTTGGATTCCGGGTGCGTTTTTTAAGGCAGAGCCCACAGGATTGGCCAGTGGATTAGATCAGGAAATAAGAGGAAGCCGGGCTTTGGGCCTGAGCTCTGGGAAGGATGGAGTGGCCGCTTTGGGGACCGGCATGGGAGCAGGGGAGACCAGGGGATCAATTTGGGGTGTTTTACGTTTGACCTGGGGGTAGACACTGGGCTGAGGGAGTTTAGGGAGAGACCGGGAGAGTGGGGGTATAAACTTGAGAATCGTGAACTTGAAGCTGGCACTTTATTTTATTTAATTTTTAAAAACATGTTTTATTGATTTTTTTTTACAGAGAGAAAGGGAGAGGGATAGAGTTAGAAGCATCGATGAGAAAGAAATATCTTTCAGCTGCCTCTTGTACACCACCTACTGGGGATGTGCCTGCAACCAAGGTACATGCCCTTGTCTGGAATCGAACCTGGGACCTTTCAGTCCGCAGGCCGACGCTCTATCCACTGAGCCAGACCGGTGGGCGAAGCTGACATTTTAAGCCACCAGGCTGGATGGGATCCTCTAAGGGTCTTGTCGTAGATGTTGGTTCAGAATCTCAGGCCCATGTCAACCTCCGAGGCCTCTTCCCGCCAGAGGCTGCCCAGCCCCCCTCACTTCTTCCCTCCCCTCTGTTCTCCCAGCACCTGCCAGCAGAATGGGCAGTGGGAGTGTGACCAGGAGCCATGCCTGGTGGACCAAGACATGATCAACGCCATCAACCAGGGAAACTACGGGTAAGAGGCCCTGCTGTACCCCAGTGCACACGCACATTCTGCCCAAGGTGCGTCTCCCGCCAGGCACACCCTCGCTCAGATCTCATGTATGTGGCAGAATATGTTTATTCACCGGCGTGTGTCTCTCCCTCGAACACACGTGTACCTCCAGGACCCCCAGCCTTAGTCTGTCCCTCCCGTCCCTTCTCTCTCAGGTGGCGGGCGGGGAACCACAGTGCCTTCTGGGGCATGACCCTGGACGAGGGCATCCGCTATCGCCTGGGCACCATCCGCCCATCCCCCTCGGTCACCAGCATGAATGAGATTCACGTAAGTCCATCCTCGCCCACCATCCTGCCTCCTCATGGCCTACGACGCCAGGGACCCTGGCACCCTGTGTCCTGTTGGTCTGAGGCCTGGGCCTAGCCCTCTCCAACAGGCTGTGTGACGCCGGACAGGTCACTCTCCTTCTCTGGGCCTTCGGAGCTGGCCTATAGCGAGATGGGCTGCCCAGAGGAACTGGTGTGCGGAGCCTGGGTGTGCTGCCTCCAGCCTGAGCCCCTGCGTGGCTCCCCAGCCTGGGAAAAATGCTGCTGGTCCCAGCACGGCGGGGTCAGGGCCCAAGGGGCCAGGAGGTCACCCTGGTATTTTGGGAAGGGAAAACAGCCACTCCTCCAGCTCTGGCCAGGGAGCAGCAGTTCTCGGGAACAACTCAGAGGAACCCCAAGGGAGGAGGGGGCTTCTCCCTTCCCACTAGCGGGACCCTCTCGGGGCAGAAATGGGAACCAGCGCAGGACAGTCAGCGTGAGGGAGGGGCACTTCGGCAGGACAGGCTGGGCCCGGGCTGGAGGCTCCACCTCGCGGTGGCGGCATGGGGGAGGCAGGGAGGAGGCAGTGGGGAGGCAGGGGCTGGCCTGAACGGCCCTGTCTGAAGAGGGACTTCAGCTCAAGGCTGGGGTGAGCAGACCCTGCCCCGCCCTGGGCCTCTGCTATTTGCCTCCTGCTGTTTGCCTTGGCAGCCTGCTTGGTCACGGGACCAACTGCTCCTTCCCGCCCCTGCCCGGAGTGGCCCAAAGCCCAAGGTCCTGGGGGGAAGGAGGATGTGACAGACTGAAAGGTGCAGAGGAGGAGCGAGGCAGGGGCTGAGGAGAGAAGCAGGATGGCGCCGGCCTGGCCCCGGGCCTGGCGGCCTCCACCTGAGGCCAGGCCGGCCTCCGTGGTGCTCGGGTCGCACTGAGTCAGTGCAGCAAGAGGCCCAAGGTCAAACTGCAGGAAGCCCTGGACTCCTGGTGGCTCCCAAGGCCAGCAGGCTGCGGAGGGGCAGGCGGGCGGGAGCCGGAGGCAGGCGGAGCGGCTTTGTCTTGCAGACGGTGCTGGTCCCGGGGGAGGTCCTGCCCAGAGCCTTTGAGGCCTCTGAGAAGTGGCCCAACCTGATCCACGAGCCCCTCGACCAGGGCAACTGTGCAGGCTCCTGGGCCTTCTCCACGGCAGGTGCGCCCGGGGGCTGGCTCGGGGGGGGGGGGGGCTGGCTCGGGGGGCGGGGGGCCGGGGCCTGAGCCCTCTGACCAAGGCCCTTCTGCTCCTCCCCCAGCCGTGGCCTCCGATCGCGTCTCAATCCACTCTCTGGGGCACATGGCCCCGGTCCTGTCGCCCCAGAACCTGCTGTCCTGCGACAAGCACAACCAGCGGGGCTGCCGCGGCGGGCACCTGGACGGCGCCTGGTGGTTCCTGCGGCGGCGAGGGTGAGCCGCGGGGCGTGTGGGCAGGGGAGAGGGCGCGGGGCAGGGGCCTTGGGGAAGGCCGGCTCCCTCTGCCCCCGCTCCCTCCGGCTGCCCCTCCAGGGTGGTGTCCGACCTCTGCTACCCGTTCTCGGGCCGGGAGATGACGGAGGCGGGCCCGGCGCCCCCCTGCATGATGCACAGCCGGGCCACGGGCCGGGGCAAGCGCCAGGCCACCGCCCGCTGCCCCAACCACCACGTCCACGCCAACGACATCTACCAGGTCACGCCCGCCTACCGCCTGGGCTCCAGTGTAAGTCTGCACGTGGGCGGGGGGCAGAGGGAGAGAGCAGGAAGGCTGGAGCCTCACCCCTAAGGGATACCCCCCTCCCCACCTCCCACCTGCAGGAGACGGAGATCATGAAGGAGCTGATGGAGAACGGCCCTGTCCAAGGTGAGCCCCCTTCATTTTAGGCCCCCCCACCCCGCCCCTCCGGATTCCACGTGTTCTGTGCAGCGCCGAGCAGCAGGTCTGCTGGGGCCGGAAGTCGGGGGACCCTATCCCCTCCCCACGGGCAGCACCCGGTAGGAGAGGTTGCGGGGCCGGATGTGCTGACGGCTGCGCTGGCCCCACCTCCCCCCTGCCCACAGCCCTCATGGAGGTGCACGAGGACTTCTTCCTGTACCAGGGCGGCGTCTACCGCCACACGCCCGTGAGCCTCGGCAGGCCAGCGCGATACCGCCGGCACGGAACCCATTCGGTCAAGATCACAGGGTGAGGGGCTGCGGGGGACGGAGGGGTGGGGGCAGCTGAGCTTACACCGGGGGCTCTGAGCCTGTCCAGGATCCAGGCCGCCTCTCTGCAAGGCCCCGTTTCACAGAGGAGGAAACGGAGAGTCCAGAAGAGGAGGGACTTAGCCACACCAAGAGGGGGCGCCTTCAGGAGAGCTTAAGTCCAGGGCAGCGGACAAGGACTCAGGAGTGGCTAGCTCTCCCCAGCTCAGCACCGCTCAGCTCTGTCCCTCAGCGACTCACTCCCCAGCCCTCAGCGCCTCCATCTGAGCAACGGGAGGCGTCAGAGTGACTGAGGTCACGTGCCCAGCCAATGACAGTTCTCTGCAGTGGAGTCCGGGCCTCCAGGGCACCCACCTTCCCTGAGTCTCTTCCTTCTGGCCCCTGCCGCCGCTCCTCCTTGGCTCCCCGAGGGAAGAGGGAGGGCAGGCGGAAGTGTGAGGTTCCGGAGAAATGGTCCACAGGACGGGGGCCCACACCCTCCCCTTTTCTGCACGCTCCTCCGTTACCCTTCTCGTGCCTTCCGCCCCGTGGGGTGCAGGCACACAGACTTAGATGTGGAGACCGAGGGAGGTGCAGACAGGACAGAGACCTGCCCACGTCCTAAGGGCGTACCCAAGTGACCCAAAGCAGCAGGGGCCGGGATGGGGAGTGTCTGGGGTGGGGGGGTGCAGCCCTGAAAGCAGGTGGAATCAGTGTCCTCTCCTGCCCGGTCCGGGCCTGCAGGTGGGGAGAGGAGTCACTCCCTGATGGAAGGACGCTCAAATACTGGGTGAGTCCCTGCGCTGTGGGCGCTGCAGCTGCTGTCCGTCTCCCCGCCTCTACCCCTCCCCCACATCCACCTCTCCGTGCCCTGCTCATGCTCCTCCTCATTCCCAGACCGCGGCCAACTCGTGGGGCCCCGCCTGGGGAGAGAGGGGCCACTTCCGCATCGTGCGTGGAGCCAACGAGTGTGACATCGAGAGCTTCGTGCTGGGCGTGTGGGGCCGTGTGGGCATGGAGGACATGGCTCACCACTGAGGCCGGGGCCACCGAGCAGGGCCGGTCGGCAGAAGAGCCCCCTGTGGCGTGGGGCCCCGCCCCAGCCGCCTGCCTGTAGGTCGTGCTCTGGACACAGGCGGCACCAGAGCCCTCATCCTGGAGGGTTCCGCTGACACAGCGCCCGCCTGAGAGCTGAGGGCAGGCGAAGCTGGTGTGGAGCCCCCAGACCGCCCAGCGGGTACGGGACGGGGCCTGGCCCACACCCAGCGGGTATGGTACAGGGCTTGGCTGGGAGAACCAGCCTGCAGCCCCAGGCCCTGCACCCTCACACAAGACCACGGAAGCCAGGACACTCCCCGGTCTCCAGCCCAACCACCCCATCCCACCCCTGTACTCTCATTCTCCAAAGATATTTATTTTTTTCACTGTTTTAAAATAAAGACAACATATTAATAACTTAATAACGTGCGCTGAAACCAGTTTGGCTCAGTGGATAGAGCGTCAGCCTGCGGACTGAAAGGTTCCAGGTTCGATTCTGGTCAAGGGCATGTACCTTGGTTGCGGGCACATCCCCAGTAGGGGGTGTGCAAGAGGCAGCTGATGGATGATTCTCTCTCATCGATGTTTCCAACTCTCTATCCCTCTCTCTTCCTCTCTGTAAAAAACAAACAAACAACAAACAAACAAACAAAAATAACGTGGGTCTTCGGCCAGAGCTGGGTGGCATAGGGTTAGAAAGCAGAGAGGACTGGCTGCCTGAGGTCTCTCTCTGGTTGGCAGTGGTGTGTGGACTAGACATCTTAGTCTCCACGCAGCGGCCCTGGGCACTGAGCCTCTTGGAGGTAGACGGTGGATGGCACGACCTTTGACCCTCGGAGAGACATGAGCTCGTGGGAACCACCGTTCAGACGCTGACTCGGCACTGCCCGAGCGGGGCGGACGACCCACCAATCAGCAGGACTGGTGCCTGTGCCCAGCAGGCAAGGGGGACACCACCCCACAGCAGCTGAGCCCCTGCCTCCGCAGATCAGTCTCTGCAAGCCACCCAGGCGAGGCCCTCTCATTCCCTGGGCCGAGCTGGGCCTGCCTCTCCACGCCCCCTCCCTGCCCACCTTCCCGGGCTCCCGGGGCTCAGCCTGGCTTTCAAGGCCACAAGGACCCGCCTGGCCAGCATCTTCACCCTGTGCCCAGGCCACTCCAGAGTCCTCACCGCCCTCAGATGCCCAGTACAATGCAGGCCCCTGGGCATTCGCATATGCTCTCCCCCTCTCATTGGTCCAGAGACCTTCCGTTCTCCCCGCCCCTCGTCCCCATCCCCACTCCCATTTCACAGCCAGCTCCAGGTTTCCTTCCTCCGGACGATACCTGTGGAGGACATCAGATGTGTCCCCAAAACACACCACCGCCCCCTAGCGTGGCTTAGACACCCCTCCCTGACTCACCTGCACCCGCCCTTCCACCTGGATTTCACGCACCTGGTGTCTCCTCCCTCTTCCCTCGGCTGCTAGTCCCCCCAGGGCAGGGAGCGGGTCAGGGTCATTAGGGGGTCCTGGCACCCCCACGGAGACCCCAGATCGAGTGGCATTCTCCTTAGTGAAATGGTGGGGTGGACACACCCATTCTTTCCCCTCCATGTGCCTTGGAGCCCTGGACCCCAGCCCACCCCTCTGCGCAGGGATGTCCGTGGGGAGCCCAGGGAGGCTGTGCCTGGGTGGAGACTCCTCGGCAGGAATCTTCCTCCCCCCACCCACCCAAGGCCAGTCACTGAGGGGAGGCGAGGTCCTTCCCCCGTGGGCAGACCCTCGGGACCGGGACCAGCCGGAGTCCCCTGGTCTTTTGGGCATCACCTGAAAGGAATGCATGGACCGATAAGGGGCCGCCTTTGTCTCATTTCCTGTTTGCCAGGACGTCCCGAACCTGTTGGCCCTGGCAGCCAGCCCATCCCCAAGGAGTCAAGGCCAGTCGTGGCCCTGGGGACCGGGAGGGGCGGGGACACCCATCGGGGAATGTGGGGGCCGCGGCTCACCAACGCCTTGGGCTGCAGCCACCGGGACGGGACGGGATGCACGCACTGCTGCTCCCACCCACAGGCTGGGAAAACCCCGTCCGTCAGGGGACCTCGGGGCTGGAATTTTCTACGAGGACTACAAGGAATTTTCTTGGCAGAAGCTGCAGGCGGTTGGGGAGGAGACGGCAATAAGGGTGCAGGCAGGTCTGAGGCTGGGAGGCCGGTCCCTGCTGACCCTGGGGGTGTCAGCCCAGCCTTTCCTTAGTCCTTCTCCTTGCGAGGGAGCCCCAGCCTGCCCAGCCCTGGAGCGGGAGAGGGTTCCGGTGGGACTGTGGAGGGCTAAGCCTGCCTAAGTGACCTCCGTCTGCCACCCCTGGTTCTCTGGCGTTAATAACGGACGTGTTGTTATTAGAAAGAACCTGGCAAACACCAAGCCGCAGCCGCCCAGCCAAATTGCTGCCCTGGAGTCGGCCCATAAGCAGCCCCAGTGCCCCAGCCCCTGCAGGGGTGAGTCCTGAGGCGAGTCCTTCCCCCTCAGGGCCCGGGGCCTGGGCCACTGGACGAGCCTGGTTGGACCCTGATCTACTTGCTGCACACCGGCCAGGTGTGCTGCCTCTAGCCTGTGGTCCTGTCTTAGTGGGGATACAGTCCTGCACACTTAAGGAGGGGCTACCCTCGCCTGGTGTGGCTCAGCGATAGAGTATAGGCCCATACACCGAAGGGTCAAGGGTTTGATTCCCAGTCAAAGCCTCAGTCAGGGGCTGGCCCGTGTGGAAGGCAGCCAATCAGTGTGTCTCCCTCACATCCATGTCTCCCCCCACCCCCCACTGCTTTTTCCCTCCTCTCTTCCACTCTTTCTCTTAAAAAGAAAAAAAAAAAAATCAATGGGAAAAATACCCTTAGGTGAGGATTAACAACAACAAGAAAATAAATTTTAAAAAAGAAGGGGGTATAGTCCCAGAAATTCACCAGATAATTTCATTATCATAGCGATCATAGCGTGCACTTACAGAAGACTACATGGTCTAGCCCCATGGTCGGCAAACTGCGGCTCATGAACCACATGCGACTGGCTCTTTGGCCCTCTAAGTGTGGCTCTTCCACAAAATACCACGGCCTGGGTGAGTCTATTTTGAAGAAGCGGCATTAGAAGAAGTTTAAGTTTTAAAAATGTGGCTCTCACAAGAAATTTCAATCACTGTACTGTTGAGATTTGTCTCTGTTGAGTAATGAGTTTGCCGACCAGGAGTCTAGCCTTATGCACACCCAGGCGATATGGCAAAGCCTAT
Source organism: Pipistrellus nathusii (assembly GCA_963693515.1). NCBI lineage: Eukaryota > Metazoa > Chordata > Mammalia > Chiroptera > Vespertilionidae > Pipistrellus > Pipistrellus nathusii. The sequence goes on from OY882859.1 coordinate 18,703,354, forward strand.
TGCTCCCAGGCTGCAAACCTGTACGCGTATTGCTGTGCAAAAGAAACACGAGGTAAAATCGAACACAAAAGAAAATGGTACAATCAGGAGACCTGCTGAATGAGACGAGGCTCCTTTAACACAGCTACTGTTGGACAGCAAACATTTTGATAAGTAGGAAGAATGCATTTTAAGGATAAAAAGCACAGTGTGGCGAATGCATGAAGCAGCAGGATAGTCGGTTATGATCCTCCTCAAGTATGAGGTTCTGCATGAGATTCTATGTGATACTCTCATAGGCGTGACAGGACAGCAGGCTTATTTATAAACCAGCATCGCCACAAACACATTGTGACAGCTGTGCCGTTGGGACAATTGGGACGTCCCCAGGTGGAAGGAGTTTTCCAGCTCCGCTGTAATGTCTGGGACCACGGTCAGATATGCGGCCATTGGGGACTGGAACATCGTGAGGTGGTGCGTGGCCTGCATGAGACAAAGCATACTGAGCATGTAGCACTGCTAGGGGCTCAGAACCTGAATCATTTTAAGGGGATGGGACTGGTTTGATAACATAAAGGCTTTTCCCAGTAAGCTGAACATTTATTGAGTGTTTAACCACAATGCCACCACCTTGCTCTGACTGCTTCACTTAAACACTAGAAGCAACCTATTTCCTTATTTTGCAGACAGGGAACAGGAGCAGAGACGAGTCTAAAGCTTATGTGAGGCGGTACTCAAACCCAGACCATCTCAATCCTCATACAGATCAGCTCTGTTCGAATAGTGGTTGATTGGCAGTGATAGCTCAGTGTCTTTTCCAAGTCCTCTCCATGTTTGGAAAACTCGTATTTATCCTACAAAACCCAGCTCAAATGTTCCTTTCCTGGAACGCCTTTTCTGGCATTAATCCTCTGGATCCCCAGAAACTTCAGCGTGTATCCCTGGCCCAGAGGGAGTATCTGTTGACAACTCCCACCCAACCCCCTTCCCTGACAAAGAAATGGGGCAGAATTTTTTTTCTTAGCCTCATTCTTTCTACCCACCAAATGTTCTGCGTGGGCATTCCTTCTGGCCTCCTGTGGGGCTCTGCAGGGTCTTAGGCACCTGACTGGAGTTTCCCAGGAGCTGCTTAGTTCCATCACATCCAGAGTGCAGATGCCTCACATCTTCCTGGTGTCTTGCCAACCCCCATCCGTGCCCAGTGCCCATTAAGGGAAAGGAATTCATGCCTACTGAGCCTGCAGTGGGCCAGGCCCCGAGCTGGCTCTTCGTGCACTGGCACTCATTTGATGCTACACACATCCCCGTGAGAAAGCCTATCGTCAGACACCAGCGCCGAACAGCGAGGTGCTGTCAGCATCCAGATGTGAGCAGGGCGCCTGGACCCAGACACAGCTGGGACCAGAGACACAAATTATCCCAGGACCGTCCACTCTCCCTCCCGCCTTCCTCTCTGCAGACTGACCCTGCCGTGAGCAAGGACATGGGGCCTTGCCCACAGCCACTTTCTCCGTTCTGATCCAAAGCAAAACTGAACAGAACAGCGGAGGTTCCTGACGGGCCTGTCCCTCACTGGGTGTGTGTGTGCACCTGCCGTGGAAGCCATGACAGCCCTTGCTGAGTTGGTGTTTGGGGCCAGGGGGATCCCTGAAGGAGAGGGCCACAATTCAGGGGGAAGATGTAATATTGAACAGATGAGAGAAATAGGCCCACCTCAGAGAGAGGTGACCGCCCTGGGACAGGTGAGGAGATGAGGGCTCGGGAATGCTGTGACTCTCTCGGGGGGGGGGGGGGGGGGGCGCTGGAGGAGGGGGAGTTAACACAGACCACATTGCCCCCCACTGAATTTGTGGATTAGGCCAGAGAGATACCCTTTACAGGCCCGAGAGTGAGGGCTTCCTCCTTAGCGTCTCTCTGATGATTCGCTTCTGAGCTCTAGGAGGTAACTTCTCTGGAATTCCATCCACGTAGCAGAATTCTGTGGCTCTGACACTGACGCCCACGCAGTCTTCCCAAAGCAAAGCAAAGCCAAGCCGGAGGAGACACAGGAGCTGTTTGTTGGGAGAAGGGGGGAATGAGTGAATGAATGGGTGCACACGGGCAGGGCCTAGCAGTGCTGTGGACCGAAGCCGCAGGGCCCCCTGGTGGCTGACTCCTCACCTGCCACAGCCCAGAGAAGCCGTGGAGAGTAGGGGTCTGCGCAGCCCCAGGTCCAGCAGCTCCTGCGGACTGCGTGCTGTACACACAGTCCTGGGGAGTCCCCATAACTGCTGCACAAGGCCCACCGTCCCGAGGGACAAAGCAGGGAGGGGCAGGGCTGGTTGGAGATCTCGGTCTGTTGAATCTAGAGGCCAGCTCGTGGCCATGGCCCCCACCCCGCACTCCTCACCTAATGCTGTGCCCCAGCCTGGCCAGGAGAGGGCCGCCCCTGTTAGGCATTAAGGTTTCCCGGCACCTGTGGCACTGTCCTTGGCTCATGCCTCCGCTCAGGTTCCACATCTGCCCCCTTCCCTGCCCCCTACACACGCCTCCCTTGGAAAGCATCCATCCCAGAGCCGGACAGAGCCAGGCTCAAATTCCAGCCCCACTGGCCTCTCTGAAGCTCCCTTCCCGCTCTGAGCCGAGGGCCCCAGTCTGTAAAATAAGTGATCTGTTACCTCTGCAAGCCTCAGACTGAGGATTCCCGAGAATGAGGAAATAAGGGAAGCAAGCCAGGCTCAGGGAAGTTAGACGGAGAGGAACCTAATGGATCAGAGCCGAAATGTGCAGGCCACCTTAAAGAGCCAGGCTCACTCTGGGGCCTGCAGAAGGCGAGGTGAAAGTTTTGACCCATCTGAAGTGGTAAGCATCCTCAGACAAAGGTGCGTCCCCATGACCCCGGCTGCTGAGTTTGTCCAGAGAGAGTCAGCTCTGGCCCTCGGACCGGTGGCCACGCTGAGCCTGTGCTGAGAGGGACCAAGGGGTGCCCTGCAGCTGGCTGGTGCTCCAGGAACTGGCTGCCTGGGCCCGGGCCATTGCACAGGTCTCTCATCTGCTCCTTCCTTCCGTTGTCTCTGAGGTGAGGCAGACAGAGGATGGGCCAGCAGAGTGTGAGCAGGAAGTGGCGGGCCTGTGCCCAGCATGCATGGCCTGAAGGCGTTCAGAATCCATGGCTTTTAAACACACGGTGCCAGCCTGCATCGTGTGCAGGATCCCAACCGGAAGCAGATGGCACGCTCTGTGAGAAGTGGGGCAGAGTTTACTTTCCAAAGGATTAATGACAGAGCCGGTGTAGGGAGTCACCGGAGAGAGGGCAATGTCGGGGCAGCAGCAGCCTGGCTTTCACTCTCCTCGCTGCAAGCTGAGGGGGAGAGGGGACTGAGCTGGTGGGGTGTTTTTTTTTAAATCACCAACTCAGCCAGTGTTGCTCAGTGGTTGAGCATCAATCTATGAACCAGGAGGTCCTGGTTAGGTTTTAAAAATTAAAAGAAGACAAAACAAAAACACACAAAATAAGATTTAGGAATAAAATGTTAAATGCTAGTAATCACAAAGGAAGTAGATGGGCTGCTTTCACCAGTTAATAGATTATTAGCATGCACGAAAACACACAATCCAGCTAGATGTTATTCATGAGCGACACATAAAATAAAAACATGGAAATCCTGAAAGCAAAGATATGAAGAGATTCGCGAGGTATAACAGACACTGCCCATTCATCGCCTGACTGACAGCATGCCCAAGCCTTTTGCCCTTTGCCACAGAATCCTGATTTTTTTCCCCAGGCAGTAGGCAGAAATCTGTTGGCCCCAGGAGGAGTGAACTTTCCCAAGCCCCAGTTTATTTCTTGTAACTTAAAAGCCCCAGCCCCAGAGGATAGTTCAGGATGTGGTCAAAGCTGCTCATGGAATCTCCCCCAACAAAGAGAGGACAGGAGTGCCTGCTTGTGCTGATGGGTAAGTAGGCAGAGTCTGGACAAATGGGCTGAAGTGCCCACAGCCTGCTCCTAATGTTTATGAGTGATCTGGAGCAAGAGTGATCTGGAGGCTCTGGCTAATCTTTATGAGTGATCTGGGCAAGAGTGATCTGGAGGCTCCGGCTCACTTCTAAAGTTTTCCCATTCTGACTCCATCCCACCCACCGAGGGACCTCCAGGAGGCAGGACTTACTGGACAGTAAGCAACTCTGCCTTCCGCTCCGGAACGAGACACTATACACTGAGTGGCCAGATTATGATGATCTCTGAACGCATAATAATCTGCCACTCGGTGTATATCTTATATAATAAAAGGCTAATATGCAAATTGTCCCCTCAACCAGGAGTTCGACCAGCAGGCAATTGCCGGCCAATTGCCCATGTCTCCTCTGCCTTGGCCAAACTGGACGGAGCTCACCCATGCACGAATTCATGCACTGGGCCTCTAAAATATATATAATGAGTGGCCAGATTATTATGCATTTAGAGATCATAATAATCTGGCCACTCAGAGTATGTTCTGAAGATAGCTGACATATAAATATTCTTGAAGGAATTGTCCAAAAGAAAAAAAGAAAAGAAAAGGAAAAGCCCAATTCAAAAGGCACCCAGAAATGCAGCAGACCCGAAAAAATGAGCTCCTTCACAAGAATCCTCTCGATAGTCTTACTTGTTCTTCTGTAGAATCTCTTGTTTTCTAGGTAGATAGTCGCATGGTCTACAAATATAGGGCAACCATGCTTTTCTTCCTTTTCAATGGTTTGTGCCATTTATTTCTTTTTCTTCTTGCACAGGCTAGGAAATTCGGAACCTCTTTGAACAGAATCAGAGATAATGAACATCTTTTTAGGTCTCTGAGTTTAATAGGAATGCTTTTAGTTTTTACCATTAAGTGAGATGTTTACCGAAGGTTTTAGAAAGAAACCCTTTGTCATACATCACATTAAGGAAGTTTTCTCCTCTCCCCAGTTTGCCTAGAATTTTTATAAAACTGCTTAATTTTATCAATCCATCTGTCTTATAGGATTACAGAATTTTTGTAAGCCTTTCATTTTTGTGTGTCGGATAATGTTGAGACTTAACATGACAATTTCCTAATGTGGAAATACTCTGGCATTCCTGGAATAAATCCAACTCAGCAATGATGTATCTTTTAAAACACATTGCTGAATTTAGTTTGAAAATAGTGATGTTTAAACCTATGTCCATAACTGAGAATGGCCCTAAGAGCTTTCTGTCTTCATCTGTCCTTGTCTAGGTTGAGTGTTAAGTTCCTACCAGCAAGGGACAGTTTCCCCTCTTTTTTGATATACACTGTCTGCTCTCTGATTATGTACCTAAGCCCTAGATACTTGCCTGTCATAGCCACATGCTATCCCCAGTGGATGGCAGAGGCGTGACAGAGCATGTGAGCCTACTGCATGTGAAATGGTCAAACCCTCCTCAGCAGTCGGTGACGCTGGGATGGAAATCCTGTGACTGGTCCTTCAGCTCTTACCTTCAGCTAAGGCCACCATTTTACATCATCAGCAACGAAAGTGGTACTTTGTCTTCCATAATGACTCTTTTACTTTATTTCTGAGCATGTCAGAATCAGACCGAGGAGGAGGTGGACTATTTAAAGGAGACCTCCTTGGAGATCTAGCGTGGCAGGTACACAGAGAAAGCTCAGGCAATTGACTAGAGGGTAATTAACATAGTAATTAATTAGAGACATTCTGCAAAGCAGGGTATGTGCACCACTGGCTTGGATGATATTTAGTGGTAAATATCTCAAAAACCTGTTACCTTAAGAGCTATGTGTTTATTTTAATATAGATTAGAAAATATCTCTATATATAAAAGCCTAAGTGACTGTTATGACCAGTTGATTGTATGACCGGTTGACCAGTTGCTATGATGTGCACTGACCACCAGGGGGCAGATGCTCAATCCCTGGTGGTCAGTGTACTCCCACAGCCAACCTCCTGCCACTGATCAACCTCCTGCAGTCCCTCCCCTTCCCCTCCACCTCCTGGCCAGCTGGCTCTGATCGGGCCCCAATCACCAGCCAGGCTAAGGAACTCCACTGGTGCACAAATTAGTGCACCGTGCCTCTAGTAACAATATAATTGCAAACAAGAGATATAAATATAACATCAAAGTTGCAACTTTACAGGTATAGTGTAAGGCTAGAATGATCAAATTAAAGAAAAAATAATACCATAAGTAAATATTAACACAGGTCATAAGAAGATAAGACAAAAAAAAATGAGATAGAGGCATGAGAATAACCACAGTCTGGAAAATATTCAGAGGCCTGTTTAGTGAATAACAAAGCAGCGTGTGCCACCAACTCTCCCCTGCAAACTCACAGACCGAGAAGACATAGGGATGTGGTGAGATTAAAAAATGAGAGAGGAATACATTCTAAAGGAATTGAGTGATTTTCTCAAAAGGACCGGGGTTCTATTCATAGTGCTGGTGTCCAGGGTTAAATCCCTCCCTATCTTGGCCCAGGGTGGGACTCGGGCATCTGCTTGCCTGTCTGCACCCCTTTCGCTTGCCCTACAGCAAAGCCTGCTGGTTGATCTCCCCACTCGATAAGCCCACCAACATATTAAAGACACCATCAGACAGGCAAAGACTCAGAACGCTTTTCTTCCAGGCACTCCCTTTTAAAATGTTATTTGAAAATAAATTCCTGCAAAACAGAGGCAAAACCCGAGCAAGAGAGAGAGAACAGATTCACGAAACATTTGGAACGAACCCGGGAGTGCGATGAATAGAAATGCCAGCGGTTCATAAAACCGTCAGTCAAAATTAGAACAGGAAGTCAGAGGGTTTGGGGAAGAACCGCTTTGAGGAGAAAATGGGCTTCATTCAACAGATAATGTAATTAAGAAGCCGGAGGATTTTAATGAGCTGATTTAAAAGGCATATGTTTCTTTTCTCAGGAAGAAAAGAGAAAAGCAGTTAGAAACTCCAGGGGGAACAAAAAGTTGTACAAAATAGTCATGCTCCAAATATGAAGCGAATTAAAATTTAACGTGGCTCTGAGCGTCTGAGGGGCTGTAGAAAAACACATTTGAACGTGAAGCCTGGAGTATTTCCCTTTAACCACGAGATACAGTTTCTTCTCCACGGGGCTCAGGCTGCTGGTTAGCTCTGCAGAGAATAATGTTTACATAATCATAGCATTTTTTTAAATTTATTGATTTTTTTTTTTTTTAAAGAGAGAGGAGGGAGGGACGGAGGAGAGATCAAGAGGCTGCCTCCTGCACGCCCCCTACTGGGGATGGAGCCTGCAAGCCAGGCATGTGCCCTGAATGGAAATCAAACTGGCAACCTTCCCAAGCATGGGACCAGACGACACCCAACCCACTGAGCAACACGGGCCAGAGCCATAATCTGAAAAAGAAAAACATTTATCTTTATTGTTGAAAGTATCACAGATGCCCCCCTTTTGCCCCATTGACCACCTTCACCCATCCCACCCAGGCCTTCACCACACTGTTGTCTGTGCCCATGGGATATGCATATATGCATCATAATTTAAAAACAAAACAAAACAAAACAAAAAAAACAGCACTTCATTGATTTTCAAGTTTTGAAATTCAGAGATAGACAACACACAAAATCAGGCTATTTTAATTATGGATCTAGAACAAAGTGCACAGGAAACGGTTTATTAGTGAGGGCTCCGGCCACGCTCGGTTCTCCAGGGCGAGGTTCGGCTCTCCGAGGCTCCAAGCCTGGGCTGGACTCTGCGGCTAGCTCAGTCTGTGACCATGTCACGCTGCACATCGACAAGCCACACGCTTTGTTCTTGGGTTGGCGTCTTAAAGGGACTGAGCAGCAGACTGGCCTGAAGGGCCTGTCCCTCAATCAGGTCTCATGTCTCCAAGTCAGATCTTTGTCCTATTGAAGATTTTCCTCACAGGTCTGGTGATCCAGGTCATAGTTAGAAACCCACCAGTCTACCCCTCCCCCCCCCCCCCACACACACACACGCACACGCACCACCCCTCCCAGGAAAATCAAGCCTCTCTTTCTTCCCCTTCCCCTTGGGTGTTCCTATTTCAAAATAACCACTCCACATCATTATTTTGTTTTTTGTTTTTACTAACATTGCTTATTATTTTATGACTGAGATAGTTAGCAGCCCCTTACACCATATATGGGCTCAAATGAAAGGCAATATCAAAGGAGAAGGTAAGCCTAAGGGTGTCTGACACAGCCCTGGTTCTTCCCACGATGACCGCTCTAATTTAAAAAAAAAAAAAAAATTAAATGATTTAAAAAAAAAAAAATAGCACATGCCCAAACCGGTTTGGCTCAGTGGATAGAGCATCGGCCTGCAGACTGAAGAGTCTCAGGTTCGATTCCGGTCAAGGGTATGTACCTTGGTTGCGGGCACATCCCCAGTGGGGAGTGTGCAGGAGGCAGCTGATCGATGTTTCTCTCTCATGGATGTTTCTAACTCTCTATCCCTCTCCCTTCCTCTCTGTAAAAAAATCAATAAAATATATATTAAAAAAAAAAAAAAAAAAACAGCACATGCACGGAGGTGTGAGTCTCCGTGGCGCTGAGGCCCAGCACCTGCTGTTGGCACAGACCCTCACGCAGCTCCGTATGGCCGGGCTCCCGTGGGGCCTGTAGCCAGTGGGGTGAGGCCCAGGGAGGCGAACTCCCTACAGCAGTCCCACGGCTGCGGTGACAGATCGTCACAAACCCAGTGGCTTACGACAACGTACGCTTCCTTCTCTTCCACGCCTGGGGTCCCGAAGTCCAACGGGAGCCTTGTGAGGCTAAAAGCGGGAAATGGGCAGAGCTGCGTTCCCTCGGGAGGCTGCAAGGCGGAACCCGGTCTTTGTCTTTTCCTCTTCGCAAAGGCTCCCGTTCCTTGGCTCGTGTCCCCCTCCAACCTTCGCTCCTCCGTCACATCTTCCCTCCCGACTCCCCCACCTCCCTCCTCTGAGGACCCTCGTGCCACGGTGGACCAGCCCGGATAACCCAGGACCATCTCCCCGTCTCAAGATTTTTAAAAATCTTTTTAATATATATATATTTTATTGATTTTTTACAGAGAGGAAGGGAGAGGGATAGAGAGTTAGAAACATCCATGAGCCGAAACCGGTTTGGCTCAGCGGTAGAGCGTCGGTCTGCGGACTGAAGGGTCCCAGGTTCGATTCCGGTCAGGGGCATGTACGTTGGTTGCGGGCACATCCCTGGTAGGGGGTGTGCAGGAGACAGCTGGTCGATGTTTCTCTCTCATCGACGTTTCTAGCTCTCTCTCTCTTCCTTCCTCTCTGTAAAAAATCAATAAAAATATTTAAAAAAAGAAAAAAAAAAGAAAAAAGAAAAGAAACATCTATGAGAGAGGTCCTTGATCAGCTGCCTCTTGCACGCCCCCTACTGGCCTTGACTGGAATTGAACCCGGGGCCCTTCAGTCCACAGGCCGTCGCTCTCTCCACTGAGCCAAACGGGTTTCGGCTCAAGATTTTTAACTCAGCCACATCCGCGAGGTCCTGTATCACAGCCACAGGTTCCGGGTTGAGGGTGCGGTTCTCTTTGGCGGCCACGACCCAGCCTGTCACAGGGTGAAGGGACCAGAGTAAGAGCACGCAGCAGGCAGTGGCAGAGCCAGGAGTCTAATCCAGCCTTTTTGGCTCCAAAGCCTGAGCTCCCAGCCTCCTTTTCACACTCGATCTAACAGGGCGGCTGGCTTGATTTCCCTTCGGGCTTACATGCACTATTATTGTGAGCCCCAGTCCCAACCGGCCCTCTGCCCACCCCTCCCCTGACTGCACAGGCTCTTATCCTAACGCATGTCACCCCGGCCGTTTGCATGCATAGGGTCTACCCCCCAACAAGCAGGCCCCTCCTCTGCAGCCCAGCGGCCAGTGTTTGTTGAATGACTATCTGAGCGAGGGCACAGATAGGAGACCGCTGTCTCAGCCCCTTCCCTCATGCTCCTGCCCGGGCCTTACAGAGGCTGTCAAGCTTGTGAAGCCACCGGGATGCCTGACTCTGGGCCCCCAGCCCCCAGTCCTCTCAGTAGATGCTGGTCCCCTTCAAGCCACCCACACCCTGAGAGAGGGCCAGGCCTCCCCAAGGAGGAGAGGAACAAAGGGTGAGCACCAGGTCTGCAGGTGGCGGGCATGCGGTCCTGGGTCCCTCCCATGGACACAGCACTTGGCCAGGAGCTTGTGTGCGGGGGAGGGGGGGGGGAAGGCAGGCAGTGCATTTGGGCCCAAGGACTAACCCCCCCACCCCCACTGCCTCAGTGACCTCCTAGACTCAGCCGTCGGAATCCCCTCTCCAGGCCCACAGCCCGGTTATTGCTGGCTTTCCCTCACCCACCCCACCCCGCCACACCCCACCCCACACGTCTGCTTGTTTTCTGATCTCTGTTCTTCTGAGACGCACCTCTGCCCTGCCCAGAGAGCTCCGGGCCCGTGGCAGCATGGCAAGTGGAAAACCCAATTACATTCCGATTGCTCCAGTTCTGGCCAGACAGAGGTTACTGTAAGTCACGTCGGGATTGGAAGGGACAAGGGATAGACCTGGGGCCAGGGCCGGGGCTGACACTCAGAGATGGATGTGACAGGGCTCCGTGGCTCAGACGCTCAGGATTAGATCAACAAGAGGTCATGTGGTCACCGGGTGACAGACAGCTCAGGCCCAGCAGCGGCTTCCAGCCAGGCTCCCCGAGTGGAGGAGGTGTCAGCCTGCAGGTGGAGGGCGTGAGGTCCCTGGGTCTCTCCCACGGACACCACAATTGGCCAGGCGCTCCCAGAGGCCAGTGCTGTTGGGCCCAAGGACCAAATCACCCAGCTCCTCGTGGGCCTTCCACGGCCCCCTCAGGCCCCGGATCTTCTCTGAGCACATGCCTGGGTCCCTCCCTCGTGCCCATCAAGGCTGACTATCTGGCCCATCCCACACTCAGGCCGAGGCTGAGGGAGCCAGAGTCAGGACCAGAGGAACCTGGGGACCCAGAGCCTCCTGCCTGGCCAGGGTCTTACAGGGGAGGAGGAAAGATCGGCTGCCTCCGGGCAGGAAGGATCACTCAGGGTCCCTTGTCCTGGGGAGCACCACCTCCGGCACCAGGTGCAG